>CP125839.1:8669-2508669 GCA_030408175.1 Trifolium repens
TTTTATTACATCAAGAACCTGGCCCACACAATTGAATCCAGCGTGGCATGGCTTAATGTAATCTACAGTAGCATTTTTATGTTTCTTTTTTGTTAAGATTATTGATTAGGGTTTGCTAATTCCTTGTACCCAATTGGGAATTTCTTGTAAAGTGCGACTCTTGATTCTAGTGGAACGGAGGGGCTGCTCTCTCCCCCATAGTAGGTTAATTAACACCGAACTGGGTAAACAAAGATTTGTGTCTTTCTCTCTTTGATTTGTCTACTTGCTTTTGGATTATTGTTTTTCATCATCTCTATCAACTTTATTATTTGGTTGCTTGATTCAATTGCTCCACACATCAAGTTCTTTTATTGGTGTGATTTTATTGCCGAATTCACAACAAATGGGGTTCCGTATTATATCCAAAACAATTTTTGATGGATCTGATAATCCTTGCAGATTAACTAGAATTTCAGTTTAGTCACTTGGGAGCAACCGTAAATTTCTTCCATCAATGGTTGGACTTGATTGATCATCTGTGTAACACGTAGCGGCATATTTAGCTAATTAAGCTCCCATATTCATAGAAGCATCGGTAGATCAAGGTAACAATAGAAATGTAAATATATATATATACACCGGTTCAAATCTAAACCAGTTTAAAACCAATTCACGAAAATAAATCAAGTTTTTGTATCAAACAAGCTGGTTCAGTTTTGAAATACAATCATCGCACAATATTATCCAACCCACAATTACATCTTCTTAAGTAAAAATTGAATGGCCTTTAGACTCAAAGGTCCGTACATCTCAACATGTTTCAATATTTTATGAATCTCTGGTTGACAGAGATTCCCTGTCATCAAGACCGCCTCGGTGAGAGTCAGCAAACTACTTTCATAGGTTTTGACCACGCGTTCGGCCTCACCCGTTGCATCCGCAAGCAAGGATAGTGCTTTCTCTTCTACTGCTGAAGCCAACTTCTCTGAAATAGGTCCTGAAGCCAACAGTTCTAAATCCAACATCTCTTCACTCATCTTTATCGCAATCTCGTTTGCCCCAATTAAATCCCCAACCACTCCACTTGTGGTGTAATCATCCCCTAATACATGCCTTTCAGCCGCTCTTCCTGCCAGATAAATTACCATGTCGGAGCGTCCTCTTGTTGCGGACCCCTCAAATACTGTCACTCCTAGATAGTTGCTGCTAGGCACGATAGAAATCCTTGTAGGATTAGGGTAATGGACATCATAATAGCCTACTATAGCATGACCCGATTCATGGATTGCTGTGGTGTATAGACTGGGATTCCGACGGAAGAAGGAGATAATTGATTCATTTGTGACAGACCCGCCAAGCTGCTTAACGGAATCCCGCCTAAACGTCTCCATAGCTGCAATTGCAATAATCTGGTGGACATCAAAGCACTGTTGCAAGGGAAACATGTCATCTAACAGAATAAAGAAGGCCTTCATTATAAGAAAAGATACAATTCTTTTTACTCATATGTAGTCAAAAGAATCCATGACTAAAAATAACAGCACAGACCATTTTAAAATTAATAAAATTAATAGAATGATTTCTTGAGAATTATTATGCCAGGGAAGTCTACCTCGAGATCTCGAAGGTAAGCACCTTTTACATCCTTGAATGTAGTATTTGACTCCACAATGGGCTGCACTCCTTCATTCATACCAAGTCCTGGGAAAGGTGAAAGAGTAAAACAGAGAATGTGAGTGTGATTTCAGCAATAAAGGACATATAAAATTAACCCTATTTTGTTTATTATGATTACTACCGGAAGACATCAAGCTAACTTCGTAGTCCCCAACAAAAGATTATGATCAATGCTACTATATAAATAGGAAAGAATACTCATTTATTTAATTTATCATAAGATTATTCAGGTCAGAGACTTTAATTGGCATGAGGTTAAAAAAGATCGGGCACCCAAATACATCGCAATAAGCTATACTATTTCAATAATATTAGCAATGCCATAAAATATATTCAAAACAACCACTAGGACCAAGTATTGATGCTTTTACGAGTCTTACATGCATATGTCAAAAAGCATCTAAAAGTATACCATCCTTTCTAGTTTCTTCAACCATAGGAGCTACTTGACTTTCTTTTTTCTCTATTAATAATTATGTTTGTCCTATGTAAATGCTGATCCATAGAAACAGTGTAATGATATGGAAATACAGTTAAAACAAAATCCAAATAGTAACCAACCTCTTTGGAAAGAGTTGAGTAAAAATTGACTTTGATCCGGCCTATCAAGTTTGACCAATGCTTTAACATACTCGGAAAATGCTGAAGGATTAGTATGTAGAGATGGCTGGCTTTCAAATTTTGTGATGACAGCTACAGGGTCATTTTGTTGAGTAACTTGACTTCTTGTTGTTTCAAGTGCTCCTCCAAGTAGTCGACGAGGACGGACACCGACACGAACACGGACACCGTGATACCACTAATGTAAAAAATAGAAAATATAGGACACTGATACCGCTATATATTTATAAAACATAAAAAGTGAGAATCAAAATATATACATGTAAATCTAATTTGAGCAAGTTATTTCTTAAAAAAAGTTTTAAAACAAGATATGATAGTATTTTACCTTTATTTATCCATCTATTATCGAAAAAACTAAAAATATTGTAATCAAAATGTAATGTCTTCAATCTCTCATCGATCAATATTGTTGTTTCGACATATCTTTAACTTTTGTAGATATGTCTGATATGTACCTAAGGAGATTATAAGCAAAGAAAAAATAAATTTTTTTGAGACACTTGTCCGACATGTGCCGTACAAGTGTCTTACAGGTGTCAGACACCGTTCAAAGGAGTGTCAAAGTAAAGGAAAAATTGAGTTTTTTCCGACACCGGAATGAGCCATCCGACACGTGTCGTACGAGTGTCATACAAGTGTCGGACACCGACACGTGTCGGACACTGAGACACGCTTAATTATAGAAGTGTCGGTGCTTCATAAGTTACCAGACCCTTTTCCTAAAAATCAGAGAGTTAATACCAAAAAATAAAAAATTGATGTATTTAGTATAAAATTTAGATTAAATAGGGGCATCTGTCATACCCCATTTTTTGACCATTTTTTTATTTAACATTTATTGTTCTCGCCTTTTTGACCAGTCGTTTTTCGTCATTTTCTAACGAAATTTCGGCAGAGAGGTATTTCGTCATACCTAATAAGTTAATACTAAAGCTCCCTTAAATAACATTCCGTGCAAACATCAACAACCTGAAGTCAACATGATTAATTAAATCAATAACAATTGTATTTTAATGCTTATGTTTGTCATCATCAAAAAGGAGGAGATTGTTGGAACAAAGTGAGTCTGACAATATTCTCCGAGTGGATAAATGGTTTTGATGATAACAAAGTATTAAAATGACAATTGGTGTTACTAATAATTGTTCTAGTATGCAGGATCACAAGATAAAATTTAATGATCACTATGAACAAAGGAAGTAGTAAAGCTACGCCTCAAGCTCTAAAGAACAGCAGAAGATCTTCAGAAGCTATTCAAGTTTCAAGCTCTGACGCTTATTCAGAAGCTAGACTATTCATACTCTGAAGTTCATCAGAAGATGTTTGCATCAGAAGCAGAAGATCTTCAGAAGATGGTTCATCAAAAGCTGAACAAGCAGAAGAATTTATACATTCCAATTGATTGACAGTTCTGTTTATATGATTGAAGAATAATCAAAATGGACTCTGTCATTCTCGTTAAATGAATATTCATAGTACATTATCGTTATCCTTATCCTTTAAGGGAGCATATGGAAAAGCGTACTATTGTACTATCATTAGTGTAAATGGTAGAACAATATTCAAATTGGCAAGGTAGTGGAATTACTTTCCATAGTAATGAATGAAAACTTCTACACTAATGATCATACAATTCCAGCTGGCATATAATCTTCACTGCAACGGTCATCTCCAAATATTTCTCTATAAATAGAAGACCTCACTTGAAGATTGTTACACACAACTATCATATGCGCACACAAGACTCACAAGCTCTGACACTAAGAAAAATATGTCTAACACTTTTAGTTCTATCCTCTCTGTATCTTAGGATTAAAAGTTAAAGCCTTGTAAGAGTTGTATTTTGTAAACACCTCTGATAGTATATCAAGTGTTTGATACTTATTGTTTTAAATACTCTTAAGTTAAGAAGTCTCTTGCTTAGTGCTTGAGCAAAGGAAGTCTCTTGTTAGTGAACTTGAGCATTTGGAAGTAGTGTGCGTGAGCATTTGTAATCTTTAGTGATTATAGTGAACTCCCTTGGAAGTGCAAGGGGATTGGAGTACGCTTAACTTGTGAGGGGAACCAGTATAAAATTGCTTGTATCTCTTTCTCTCACTCTTTACCTCTTTGTTTGTGTTTTGTGTTCTTATCCGCTCCAAAACTATTTGTTTTAAAAAGAAAAGTTTTTAAACTACCCAAAACACAATTCAACCCCCCCCCCCCCCCCCCCGCCCCCCCTCTCTTGTGTTTTTTTTTTTTTTCAAAACCTTAGGTCCATTTTGCATTGTTTTTTCTCGACGAACGCATTCAATGTCGCGAATAGGTCAAAAAACTTAAACTTGGATAAAGCAGTCTAGGAATAGAATTTACTGGCCATTTTTTGCATAGACTACTATCAACATACATAGAACGGGTCTACAAAATTTCGTAGTATTCCGACTTGCCTCTTCCATTTTTCGTTGTTTTTACTAGAAGAACGCATTCAACGTCGCGACTAGGTCAAAAAATTGAAACTTGGATAAAATGGCGTAGGAATAGAATTTACGGGTCATTTTTTGTATAGAGTACTATCAACATACATAGAACGGGTCTACAAAATTTTGTAGCTAAACCCTACACCCCTGGTTGATGTCAAGTATTTGGTTGATGTCAATTGAATGGTAAGAAGAGCAACTAATAATAAGTTTGGTCTGTTGATTTGTTAATCACATATTATCATACTTTAAACAGACAATCACACTTCAATGTTGCCATATCTTCCCTTTCCTTGTGAACCTACTTCCTATATTCACCGCCTCTTTGACACGCAAGTGTAACAAATCCCTTTCTACCATTCCCTCATTTTCAGACTTTACAATCACAACAAATCCTAACTTGTATGCTAAATCACGATCCCATGAAATCATATCTTCATGTGCATCAAACTTCATTTCCATTGTGAATTGGATGCGGAAATCAACCTTATGAGACACAATCGTAGGTGGTTAGTTTGTCGGCTTTGCATCAATATTATTTTTTTGTTCGACCTTAGGTTGTTTGGCCTAACTTAATATAAACCTTATGCCTATCTTCTTTGTTTGCATTTGAATCATCCATAACAATTCCTAAAATTCAAAACGAACATAAGTTTCAGTTCTAGAGTAATTTGCTACGTAGAAAGCGACCAGTCCCATGCTAGTTCGCTAAATAGAAAGCAAAATGTACCAGTGAAAGTTGTTTGACGTGACTGAAATGAAAAGCTTTACAAATAGAATATAGAAGGTTGAGTTACATTATCTTTGCATTCAACTCAATGTGATGCATATGGAGCTCTTGTATGCTTGAATTGTGACTTGGAAACACCTTTTCGTCAAAAACGAACGGTTTTCCAAGGTTTGGAGAGAAAAAAAAGAGTTGGTGAAGTTGTGTATTGTTTATGTCTGAAGGTCCATGCATATAGGCACCTTTCGTTACGCAGAATGCGAATGTCTCTGATTAGTTCGCTTTGTACTTAGCAAACGGTTTTGTTTTTCAAAATTCCCCATGGAGGGATTGTATTTTGAGGGTAACTCAATGGTTACATTTTTTAAACACACTCTTTCTAGGGAGCGAACATTGTCCGCACCTCATTTGGCGAGAAGGTTATTTAGATAATTTTAAAAGGTGCGTGGGAAATGACGGAGGGCGCAAAAAGAACTCTATATAAAGTCGTAGTAGTGAAGGTGACTACAACGCATTATTTTTTATTTTTCGCAATTGTGGGCATGTCTGGTTGATAAATCTAACAATTTATTACTTTCCTTTATAAATCAAATCTTTTTCTATATGTTATTATTCTATTCTTCTAATATAATTCTATATTTTTGGTTAATTTCATAACATGCTATGAGTAAACATGATCGGCTTGGAGAATTTTGTTTTTTTTCCCCTTCAAGTTAGTCTTATATTTACGGTCAATCTTTTACTTTTATGTCATACAAATCAGCTTTTATGAAAGAAAATTGCTCTCTAAACCTCCCATAGTGCTCCCAGACCAAAAATACCCTTGATTTCAGACCCAGAATGGTTTGGAAGCTACAATTCAAAATAAAAGTAGATTTAGAAGATACAATTCAAAAACACCTAATTTTAGAACGTACGTTCCAAAATTAGTTAATTTTGGATTGTAACTTCCTAAATATAAAAATTTGAAAAAGAAAAAAAAGTCACTTCAAAATGTACATTCTAAAATTAGTTAATTTCAAATCCTACAATCGAAAATTAGTTAATTTTGGATTGCAACTTCCAAATCATATTGAAAAAAATGCCACTTCAAAACATACATTCCAAAATATAAAAAAATTGAAGAAAAAAAGTTACTTTGGAACGTACATTCCAAAATTAATTAATTTCGGATCCTAAAATCTGAAACACTTTTAGGGGTAATTTGGTTAGAACAAGGGGTCTAAGAGCAATATAAAGGGACAGAAGAGCAATTTTCTTTATGAAAAGTGGTATACCTCATCTTACAGGCCAATATTTTGAGAATGAGTTAGGCTCAGTAGAAAAAGCTAATGTGATGAGCCTATTGATTAAGGTCGCTAACCATTTATATTGGAAAAAACACTAGTTTATTGCAAAAAAACTCGAGTCTCGTGTAAAATAAAGATAAGACAAAATGAATTTAAAAAGAGTGGTGACATCCACCTTACAAGTTAGTTTGTAAGGATAAGTAAATTCCAATGTAAAAAACTTATAACAACTGCAATTATTTTCAACAAATCACTTGTAAGAACCAAGTGACTCGTATTCAAAAATAAATCTAGGTAGAATAATCAGATTAGCATGCAACAGAATAAAGTGCCAAACTATAAAGACATATTAGTCTTATACTGTCCATGGTTGTGAAAAAATGAGCTGCTACCTTTATCCAATGAACATCTTTCTGAATTCTTCATTAGATTTTGGCTTTTCACCACCCTCTTCTGCTTTTGGTTTATTTGCAGTATAACCAAGTGGTCTGACATTTCTAGGCACGGCAAAAGTATTCTTCCCTTTAAATTGCATGTTGTCACTTCCTGGCTTTCTAGAAGAGAATTTCCCATCATTTGCATCTATCATGAAAGTATCCTCGGTTTCTTTTGATAGTGAACCTTTTTTATCAGAATGATTATTGGCATGTGCTGTAATTGACATAAACAAAGCAAGCAGTTAATTCTCAAAACAACCAGAAGAGGGGAGCTAGGATTAGTAAAAAATTGTCAGTGGACGATACCAAAAGAACAATGCCTGAGATTTACAGAAATATCTCAGCTTCTTATTGTTAGTTTTAATCTTTGGTTTTTCTTTACCGTATAATTTTAAATACTTCTATTGTTCAGTTTTACTGTAATCTTAGCTGAGTAGCTTGTAGTCTCATGGTTTCAAATAGCTGTTAGTGTAGCCTCAGTTTCTGTTGTAAAAGAGTCAGCTACTCAACCAGAGGCGGTTGTTTCATGTAATGTTTTACAAATAGAACCAAATAGCAGTGGTTAAATCACAGTCGAACCAATAACAATTATATACTTTTAATATTTAAGTACCAATTTAATATAGTGTTTTAAACTATATTTTTTTAATTAACATATTAAATTTTAAATTGTTTGGTAAAATTAAACTATAAGCTAGCTGATAGCTGATAAGCTAGCATATATAGTTGAAAAGTTAGCTTAAAGCTGAAAAGCTAGTTGATTGCAATTAATGCATTTGATAAATTTAGTTATTGTAAATATAAAATGACATAAAAATACATAACTATTTAATTAAAAAACATTTGTAAATATTTTATTTTTTTACATTTGTAAATTTTTTACTTTTTAATTATTTCAACTTGTTTGTGATCCTTGGTCTTGCATTTCTGTGAAAAATTAACTTCAAAATAAGGGTAGAAGCAATTGTGAACAAGACAACAATATTTACATTGTTTGAAATAAGATGAAAAAAGTAACATATATGCACAGTATACTGTTGGCCTGAGGATATATGAAAAATACAACAATTGAAGTAGGGGTAGAAACATATATGAACAATATATTGTTGGCCTGAGGAAGATGTTTAGGGTTAGTGGTTAGTTATAATAAGGTTATAAATGAGAGAAAATGTAAAAAACTATAAGCTTAAATGCTACTTGTTGAAATATTGATATTTATTATAGTATGATTTGTTGGTATCTTTTGGAGTTATGATAGGATTGCATTCCTATTTAGATTATATCTCTTATGGCTGAACATACTGTTAAGAAATATCAGATAATAGGATAGAGATAAGAAATGCGGATTTGAATTTAATTTTTGGTTTCAAATTTGGCTGAACCACTGTTATTATAAAAAACACATGAGCGCAATATCTCAAGTCTTTCACAAACAATTTCAGGTCTTTCTCCCTAAATTCAAGTGATCACAAGTTACCTGACAATTGGATAACAGCAGCTTTCTACATATCTATATAGGCTTTGTCTAACTTGCACAAGTGAGACAAGTCTTTCACCTTGCACAAGCTTGTTTTTTCCATTGGATCAATAGATCTCACCATTGGATCAATATGTCCCGTCTCATTTGATTCAAGTTTGTGCATGGTGAAAGACTTGTCTCACTTGTGCACCATAGACTTGGCCATCTATACAAGGTATTATACATACATAAGGATCACTAGCAGGAAGTATCAAATGTATATTCATATAGGTGCTTGTCTAAAGTAAAAAAACATCCAGAGTTCACTTACCATGTTTTGCATTTCTTGGATCAAGAGTTTCTTTGCCACCTCGCTTTGGGTCAGATCGAGCAATACTTAGCTTTTTCCCAAGTAAGGTATTCTTGTTCTTAGCTACTGCTGCAACAAGGTGCTCATCATCCAAAAAGTCCACATAAGCTAGTCCCTTCATTGGTATCAAGATAACAATTATATACCATTCACTTGTCGTAATGTACGGTGACAAATTCACACGGTTTACATATATTGTGTGTGTTTTGATTAAAATAATAATTAAAAAAAAATAAAAGGAGCAGAGTATATGTTACTTCTCTCATACTATTCAAATATATTCCCACATTCAGCTAAGTTAGTGATTAACGGTAATATCTATTTATAAAAAATTGATGTATCATCAATATAAGAAAGTCCCGCGTCAGAATAAATGGGCTTTGTGAGGACAATAACCACAAATGTGAAAAATCTCGTAAACCGGGTGCCTTAAGATTTTTTATTAATGTGTGTAAAGTGTGGTTCCTCACCTAAGTGTGGTTCCTCACCTAGATCATGGAGGAAGGCCTTCTTTTACAGTTGTGTTCCCCGACCAAATAGGAATATATTATCAACAACAATGTAAAAAGGTAAGGAAAAATCCCTTTAATAGTTAAAACTGAAAGCACCAGACCTTCCCAAACCCCCCCACCTCATGCACCCGACTAGATAAACTCGGAAAGGAGGCATTCTCTAAAATGAAGTCCGCTTTAAAATTTTAGTCAATAGGCCAGTTTTACTTTCAAAATCAATTAAAGCATAAAAAGGAAGTAAAATAAATAAGATAAAGAACTATTAATTTAGTACCCTGGACTTTCCGGTGAACTTGTCATGTAGGATGCGGATGGCAACAATTCCACCGATATCACTGAAGAAATCACGAATATGCTCATCATTTGCCTACAATAACACAACTCATTAGTGTCTCTCTGTCTCAAACAGCCACACACTAAGGGGAGAGAGAGAGAGAGAGAGAGAGAGAGAGAGAGAGAGAGAGAGAGAGAGAGAGCTCTATTTACCGTAGGGTGAAGATTTGATATAAAAGCAGTGCACTGGTCAGAGTATGCCCGGTGTTTTCCACGGGTAAGCTGCTGCTCACTTCGGTTGTCGTCAGATTTGTTATTTTTCTGATTGGTCCCTTCCACTTTTGTCAACTGACAAGAGTTCTGCACTTGATATATGTTATCCTTGGGTGGTTTATTTAATTTTCTACTAGCATCTTTCTTTCGCTTTGCCGGAGACTGTTCATCAGCTATATCTGACCTCACCTTTCTTTTGTCACATACATTACTCCTTGGATTTTTATTTTCAATTTCCTCTACTGACTTTGATTCCTGCTGCAACCTAAAAAAACGTAGCTCATCCAGACGTGGGGTAACCTGTGGAAAGACAGACCTCAAAAACAAATCAGCAGACCAAACTTATTATTAGTTGCTCTTCTTCCCATTCAATTGACACTCAAGTTTATGGAGTACGGTTAGTGATATCATTAACAAACTTACTAAATGACAAAGTACCAAATAACCACTATTAGACTACCTCATTTTTAGTAAACTAAGGTGCCCAACAAAGCCATGTTGTACAATGCCATAGGTCCTACATTTACAGTGCAGACCCACCAACATCCTGATATGGATCCAACTGTGGGAAAGAGGAAAACCTATGATTCTGCTGATTAAGATTAGTTGTTAGGAATTATTATTTTATTTATCTTTTTAAATTTGAATTTCAGTATTGTTAGGGATAGGATTTATGGTTAGAACAGATTATCCTATTAAATAGGATTATTATCTCTTAAATTTAAATGATAGTAAGTTTAGGATAAATTAGTTATTAACCTAGTTTAATTAGGATTTCTACTGTATGCCTATTTAAAGGCATTCAGATTTGGAAAAAGAATCAATCAATAATTAATATTATCAAAAATAAACTTGTGAATTCAGGAAGAAACTCAGTCTAGGACGAGCCCGCGTCTAAGACCGTGTCAACTGATCCCAGACCAAGGGACCATAACACATCCCACTTGATTTTTACCTGGAGGAAGGAACCAGAAACCAAGTATGGCTTGATTCAGCTTGTATTTCTTCAATCATTGCATGTTGCCATCCTGGATGGGAATGAACTATATGGGAGGTTTAGGAATAGAAATAAACAGCAAGGAGGAGGTGAAAGCATATTGAATAGGAGAGAGACAATGATAACTTACAAAACTATAAAGGGGGACGAGTGAAATGAATACCTTTGCAAATAGAAATTCGGAAGTCTGAAGTGGATGATCACCGATGCTGAGTAGGCGGAAAAACTGGAACAAGTACTAAAACACTGAGCTCAAGATCCAGTTCAGATGGATGCAGCTCCAGTGAAGGTAAAGATGTCAAAAAATCTGTAGATTTGGAATCCCCGGATGGGTAGGTGTCAAAGATGATGAATTGACTTCTTACCTATGTAACCAAATTTTTGTTTTGGATCAGAATTTGATTGAGATGAAGGCTGGTCCGAAGAATGTAGAAAACCGGGGCCAAGTTCTTAAACACTAAACTTGAGATCTGGTTGGGGTACTGTAGATTCATGAGGATGGCGATGATAAGTGTTCCAAGAACAGGCACCGTCTTCTTGAATATTGACGGTTGGAGGATTACGAAAAGAAATATGGAAAACTGTATAAGGAGATACTGTTTCTTCCTTTGAATTGTCAAAGAAAGACACATTTACAGAGATAAAGAAGTGGACTTTTTCTAATGTGCACAAGTTAGACAAGTCTTGCACCATGCACAAGCTTGTTTTCACCATTGGATCAAATGAGATGTGATGTGGCATATTGATCCCATAGTGAAAACAAGTTTGTGGATGGTGCAAGACTTGTCTCACTTGTGCACCATAGACTTGGCCAAACAAGTGATGTAATGAAGGAGAGTAACACCTGTAATGAGATGTGATGTAATGAAGGAGAGTAACACCTGTAACATTATTGTACTCTAATATATCCAAGGAAAATACATTCGACTGCATGAGCGGTATGCAGTAAGCTTGTCTTTTCCTTGAGAAAGATCATAAAGAAAACAAGAATAACCAAAAACAGAGAGGAAGTGTATATGTCGATTTACCAGGAAATTAAATGGAATGCAAAATATGGCTATTTAGAAAAGAAGATGGCATGCGATTGATTAAATAACCGGCTGTAAGGATTTGATCATCCCAAAATATTAACGGACATTGGCTTGAAGTAACAAAGAACGAGGATTATCAAGAAGGTGGCGGTGTCAATTTACTGATTGATATTATATTAAAAAGATTGCCAGGGATGAGAAGGATAGAATCTAAGTTTAACGAAGCAAGAAGAGAGACTTGGCCAACGCCGGTATCTTCAACTTTCAAACCATCTGCAAGGGTTATGAAATAAGGGATTTTTGTAGGAGATAGATTGAGAAAAAGGAACCTTCTTGACATTCAGCACCTGAACATGTGACATATTTTATGAGTTCACTGATTGGCAGCGGATGGTGGCCACAAGATAGCCATAAAAATCCTGGCGGTTGCCAGAAAAGACGTTGAAGAACTGATTGACAATGAGGGATACTATACAGACAAGAATGGATATGTATGGAATGTGACTGAAAACCAGATGAACGATGACCGGAGTTGTACAGACGGTGGCGGAAACTGTACGGATGATGGCCAGACTATGACTGGAGACTGATGAAACCTATTACGACACAGCACAGAACTGAAAAGGGGAGATAAGATTCACCCGGATACCAACTTGAGAGAGAAACAAAAAAAAACGATAGAGATTTCTGAATGCTTGATTGAGTTACACACAACAACAGCATGTACTTATATACATGATAAATACAATTTACAAGAGGAAGACTTATAACTAGCATTAACTTTTAAGGTACGATGAATGTAAGAATGCAACGAAACCCTAAGATATACTCTCTGTCGCTTATTATAGCAACCTTTTACAAAAACCACGGATATTAAGGAAGGTTGTTGGAGTAATAAATTTGTCTGAAATGTCTATGACTATTACTAGAATACCCTTTGTCTATAAATGCATTCATTATTGACTTTTCATATTCCAAGACAAAATTGATGGTATGGTAAAGGGTATATTTGGAAAAGGAGTAATAAATGCACCCAGTAATGTGTTGAGGATCTTATATTTAGGGACAAGATTTTTTTGTAAAAGGGTCATATAATTAGAGACAGAGGGAGTAATAATTTTAATTGTATTAATTATATGATATTAACAAGAACAGATTATACTGAAGTTTCTCTCAATTTTCCCTCTGCATATTTTCTATTGTTTTTTCATCTTTTCTTCACCATTTCTCACACTTTCCCATTGATTACAAATTCTAACATTTTTTAAAAAACTTAAATTCAAGAGGAATGAAAGTACCTTTTGTAAAGCATGATCAAAATCTTCCAACTTGCCAAACTCCCTCTCAAAGCATAACCATGAGTTGCAAATGTCCTGAATGATTCTGTGTTTTAGGAAGGGAAGGTATCATCTAATCCAAACAGTATTGAAAAGCAAGTAAAATGTAACCCGCAAATACTGTATACATACAGCAAACCATAATCCTTTTCTCATTTTCTCAAGGAAAAAATTGAACATGAATAAAAAATACTATGACTGTGATTTCACAGTTTCCCGTCTTGGACAAATGAGCTAAACAAATCAATGATTTTTATTTTGGAACATCTCTTTCAATCTTAGAAAATTATTTACTGTGGGCCATCAAGCATTGCTGCTAGTGAAAATATCAGCGGCTCAAGTCACAAAATAAGCGTCTTTGCTCATACAGAAAACACATCAATTGCAAGGTACAACACCATAGGTACGACGCTTCCCTATTTATCTATCTATCTATCCCTCCAATAACTTCTTTTCAGCGGTAATGCGAATCCAAGAATTCAGACTTTAACTCTTATTGTGTCTACCATTTTTGGAAGGACTATATGTGTAAGAAAAATAATTGCTAAGGGGGACAAAACTATATCATCCACAAAAAGGCATTGGGCTCAGTAAACACATCCAATTAAAGTTGACCTTGTGTTGGGAAATCTACCAAGTCCCAACCTTGCGTCATCATGCTACCTTTGCCTCTCTCATACATATCCCAATTTGAAAACCATTATGTTCTTGGACTTTCCACAAAAACCCTATTCCCACCCTATCATACGCCTTTTCTAATTAAAGAGAAACAATGTATATGTCTTTCTTATCCCAATGATATTTGCTTCACCACTTGTTGTAGCAAGTCAATTGCTTCCATGTTCGACTTCCTAGTCCCAGGCATGAAACCAAATTACTCTCGCTAATATTGCTTTATTTTCAAAGTCTCAGCTCAATCACCCATTTCTATAACTTCATAGTACGACTTTTAAGTTTAATCCCCTCATAGAGTTTGCGGATTTGTGTATGTCTCCCTTGTTCTTATAAATTGGAATTAAAAGTGTTGTTCATTTACCTGACATTTTCTTTGACCTTGGAATCGCGTAAAAAATTGTGAGCCAACTAATACCCTATAGACCTGTCCATACCTAAACAAGTACTCCTTCCGTCTCAAATTATAAGGGGAAAAACAAAAATCACACTTATTAAGAAAAATCAAAACATGATAATTTAGTATGTTTTTTTGTGTTGAAAAAAGTTGAGAGAGGGAGAATTATATGCAATTTGCATTTAATATCATGAGAATATGTAAAAATAATTCTTGGAAAAAAGAAATGTTGGTTTTTTTCTCTTATAATTTGAGAAAAGAAATTGAGTTTTCTCTCTTATAATTTGGGACGGAGGGAGTATATTGTATGGCCCAACTACCTTGTCATTATCCATCCTTCTCAAGACTTCTTTTACCTTAGGCACTTGAGTTCTATGATAAAAGGTATAATTTTGAACCTCCCCTCTAATGTCTAGCCCATTAGAGTCTAATAGAGTTGCATGCTCTTTTCTAGACAATTTGGTGCCTAACAATTGGTATAAACCATCAAAAGTTTTAGTTCTCTTTTCACCCACCACCTTCATGATCTCTTTTTCATCTTCCTTATATTGACCTTAATTTCAACATTAATACATAAGGACCATGTTTCAAAACCCTTCCAACACCAACTTTATCTTGCACACAGTGCAACACACCAAACTATTGTGTTGCAACAAAGCTCCCCATCGCACCACAAATTTGTGATTGAACATAATAGTGTGGCATTTGACATTAAAGAATAAAGTGGCAATGTTTCTAGAAATAAGAGAAGCTTAGTATACCTCTGAACCAGTCCCAGAAAACCTTTTACTATAGCATCTCTTGTATATGGACCTTGCTTCATTTATGTGACCCAATTCAACTTCCATGGCTATATAACCAGTCCATGCCTCCAACATTGAACCGCTGCATAAATAAATAAAGAAGTATGTAGAAATGGATAGGATGAATAACACATAGCAAAAGCATTTAATTACGAGAGGATTTAAATAAACATTATCAGACCAGGTCTTGAGAAAATTCTCCCAAACTCCACGAGCTGCAGTTATATCATTTCCAAGTTTTGTTTCTAAATGGGCCCAATAAGCATGTATATGTAACAAACCATTTGTATTCTTCATGTATGGTGACAAGTAATCTGATGCACGCTGGAAAAGGCAAATGGTTAGTATATAGTTCTACTGACAAATAATTCACAAATTTCTGATACCATCATAGAATCTGGATTGGACAGTCCTCACCTTACAAAAGAATTGCCCTAAAGGCAACAATAGCAAACAATACTAAGAGTGTGTTGACTCACCGAAATTAAATTAAAAGGAGAATTGGGCACACAACAGGCGAAGTTTATTGTGTAACGATAATTAGAGAAGAGGTGTGGCTTGATTGATGGGTTTGATTTTATTAACTTTGGAAGCGTCAACAAGAGTGATATGAAGCAGAATTTTGGGTAGTGATGGTTTTGAGATAGGATAAGTATTGCCACATGCGCCATCAGAAGCCCTGGAACCCAAACCAAAGATCCAACAGATGATGACTGAGAGAGACAGGCTGTAGAGTTACTAATGTGTTCTGTAGTTGATAATAAAGGATTTTGTCGTTGAATACAATTGAGACAATTCACAAAAATGCACTGGAACAAGACTAAATTTGACAAAGGTTTGACAAAGAGAACATAACATGCAGCCAACAATGAATGAACAACGGTAAACAGCAAAATGAGGCAAACAATGAGAGGGCAGTGGCACGATTTTCAACCATAGTGATGCACAAACAGATATGAACAGTAATGCAAACCAGAAGACCAATTCACAAAATACTGATGAATGTGCAGGATCTTGGCATAAAGACTAAACTCACTGCAAAGTCAAAGCTAGTGGCTGAAATGCATCGTTGTCGATCCCGGATAGCAGGGCGGAGTGGCCAACCCCAAAACTGGGATAGTTGGGACTTGGGATAACGCGTAGTGGGATGGCTGCTATTTGAACAACTATATTATATATTTAAATATTTTTATACTAATGCTAATTATATACAAACTATTAATTAATATTACTATTATTATTTTACTATACAAATATTGGTCTGTTATTTTTTTATAACCATTATTGGTCTATTATTACTAAATAATACTAGTTTTATTTAATTATTTTATTATTTGTTTATATTATTAATTAAGACTTTTTTTCTAAAATAGAAGGCCAAAATAAGGCAAATATTTAAATTCCCATGTTGTTTTAAGCCTAGTCTCTTTTTTAATGTCCCGTGTTTTTACGTAGTTTATTTTTATGTAGATTGAACTTGATGGGCCCAGATAAGCATTCTCCATCAACTTAACCTAGACCTAGTCTTCCCCTTCAACATGGAACTCCGCCGCATCAAAAACGGCCAACAATAGAACTGGCCAGAAACTCAGATATTTGTGGACGAAAAATGTGAATCTGGCCGGAAAAGAAGATATTGGTCGTCGGTAAATGCAGGTGCTGCCATTTAGAGCGACAAAATCCTGTTATCAAAGTTGTCAAACTCGAGAGTCTATGATACTTTGTGTTGTTCTTTTATTATTTTTTTAAATGTCAAACATATATCAAAATATAGACTTAGCCCTCTAAAGCCTTCCCTTCCAAATCCCACCAAAAGCCAACTCGCAAACATACCCTAAGTGAGACTGAAAAAAGATGGAGTATAATATCAACAAGACCATTTTCATTTTCAACTTCTACTTGTCATTTCTAGAATATTTTTTGTCGCAAAAGAAAACGCTAATTTTTGGGTAAGATGTTCATGATTTACACATCTCAAAATAAATATAACTAACCTGGAAGGTCTCCCTTATTATTTTATATTCCAATGGATTCTCTACTTTGGTAAATGTCATTCTTCGCCTTAAGCCATCTACCCGGGTGAGAAACAATTCAAGATACTGAAACAAAAGTTTATATTGAACAGTTAACAAATGCAATATATTCTAGATATTTATGGAAATCACGGGAATCAGGAATTGCAAGCACTACAGAGAATTAGACAAACAAACCAAATTAAATATCAGCCATACCTCATCCAAAGTAGAGAAGGTGCATTGCAGGGACTTCTCAAAGATCTGAAATCAGTAGCAAAATTGCCTAAATAACACATTAAAATATGAAAAGTTCTTTTCATAAACAGGTCTAGTAAGTTTGACAATTTATATCCCAAAAGAATTTCCTTGTTATTCAATTCATTAAAAGAGTCAACCAAGATCTTTGAGCTAGGACAGAAAATAGAAAGGTAATATGAGAAACATGCATGCCGATGTTGAAAGGCGGCAACTTTGCCACGCCTTGAGAAAAACAGAAGACAAAACCTAAACAATTAAACTCATGCATTAATATAATCTCTGTAGACATAGCTACATACAATAGGTTGATATGTTTAGTGCAGGCGTACTATCGCATTACATACACAACACATATAGCACAGGGCATTATACAGTGTTGTCAATCGCAGCCCCAATGACAGGATGGCAGGCATCTTCACAAAATGACAGTGCTATGATGCCAACCATGTGCACAGATAGCAGCTTTTTGACAACATCCATAGCATCCGTCGTGAAGATGAGATGGTTAATCGATAGGAATTTCTCTCATTACTACTAACATTGTTTCCCAACATCGAGCTATTGGGCTTCTTGGTTTTGGACATAAATGTGTCCTCGGTTCTCTGTTTCAAAATATAAAAGCTAATTAAAAGAAAAACACTCCTTAACAAACGCTCACTCCTAACTCCTGACTCAGTGCACAACACAGGCTTATAATAGTAAACACAGCAATTTTGAGGCTCTGCCTTCGTAGAATCTCTCCCGACTTGAGTCCTCAGTCTGAAAAGTTTCATCTATCTTCTTCCTCTAATCATTGTTCTTTTACATTATTTTTACAGTGAGCAGAACCCTGTTCTTCTGTCTCTTTAATTTAATCTGTAATTATAAATGATTTGTTTTCTTCCACTTCACATTCTGAAAGAACCAGACTAGACGGAAAACAAATGAATAAAACCAGAGGCCCAGAATTATACAACAGGGATTTGATATCTTCCAATTTTCTTCTGAACAATGGTTTCAAACCCTTTTTAGGAAAAAGAATGGCAAAATGCGGATGCAAACACCGTCACAATGTGGATACAAGGACAGCTCACTTTTATGGTAAATGGTAATGCACCTTCAAAACTTGGGGCGGGGTTGGACAGGTCTTACCATGTGCTACTACATACCATCTTTTCTTTTCTTTTTTTAACAATTAAATTTCTTATTCTTTGTTATTTCCTAATAAGCTGTTTGCTTGAGCTATTAAATGTGTTCTCCTTGGATAAAGTCATTTTGTAATAAGCCATTGGGCGGCAGTTGTGCAGATCTTAAAGTATATCAAAAGATCACATGTACAGATCTAGGTTGTACAAAAATGAGCCACAGCTAATATATTGGAAATTCATAAGCAGATTGGGCTAGCGATAGAAGGTTCACTTCAAATCATTGATTTATTGGAGCTTAAACAGCTGGAGTTTGTTTAAAGAACGGAAGTTTTATATAATATAGGTCCTATGATGCTTGTTTGTGATAACCAGTCAGCTCTGTGCCTCTCTTCAAATCAAATCTTCAATGACACAATTAACACACAAAGATCGGTTCTCACTTGCATCATCAAGACTTCTTAACTCCAAGGATCAACCAACATATATCTTCACCAAACCCTTGTAGAATCTTAAGACATCATACATATGTAGTAATTGGATGCATATGATATGACATGTATGCTCCAACTTGATTGTGCTCTATTCTTCTGTATTTTCTCCTAGTTTCCTTTAATTTTTGTTCATATATTTTAATAGTTTCCTTAGATAAAGTAGATTTACAGTTGTGATATTTCAGATTGCTATGTTTTGGAGATTTCTCGTTTATGACTTTATGTACTGTAAGAATATAAGAAAATATCTTATAATAACTATGACATTATTATATTATTATTAGTGTATCTTAGTTTATTTCCTAGGATCTGTTTATAATTTTAAAGCTATTATTAAGTTATGAACAATAATATTCAAAGTTCTTATTATTTGTTTCCTCCTCTTATCAAAATCCCAAAACTTCAACGCCTAGAAAGTGTGTATTCGTATTGTATATGAATGAGTGTCATCATCACAGCTTGTAGCCTTTCCTCCCCTCCAAAAAAAAAAACTCCAACCTCCTCCACCAATCCTCATGGTTCAGCTGGATCTCTGCCACCCTTCATCTATGATCTCAACCCATTGCCTCCATTATTCAAGACACTAGAAATTGACCAAACCAATTGGGGCTCTCTTTGTCATGTAAGTTACTTTTTAAGAATCTCCTAGATTTCCTTCCTTGAAACATATTGTGACTCCCTTCAGGATTCTTTGATTTCTCTTTCTGCCTATGTTTTCCAGCTTTCAAACCATTCCTTGAAGCCTCCATACACGCCTCCAATTTTTATCAAACCATCGACTAATCCATGGATTTGGGAGATTTAATATTGATTGATAGAACTGGATCGTAAGTATAAGGAATAAACGAACCTATGTACAAAAGCCACTCTAATCAGAATAAGTGATACGAAACCAGAGATCCAAAAGAATACTGTGGAAACTCTGTTAGGAACCCAAGAATTGGATTCCAAAAAAAAATATCAATATTGATAAAAAAATAAAGATAAAGATACACCAGAGAAGATATTCTCCTTACACTGGTTTGAAACCAGTCAAAACAATATTGTTCATAAGATCCTTTTTAAGGGAATGGAAGTCTATATTTATAGAATTCCTATACACAAGGTTAGGGAAAAGGATCAATAACAACTGACCTAAAACAGTAAACAAATTGACAGACAACTAACACACAAACCCAACTAACTAAGATAACAAACTAACTTCTATACCAACTCTTAATTTCCCTTATTTCTATATCCAATCAAACTCCCTCTCTTTCCCTCTCTCTAAGTATTCAATAGACCCTACTTTCACTGCCTGTTTCCTTCTATGACAAAATATATGTAGTTATTCTGTTATTAACTCCTAATCACTTACTAACACTTCAATTCTACCAAACATGGACTCTTTTGATTGGGGGGTCAGCTATCATACCCCTTTGTATGCATGTACTAGATATCATTGCCAGCTAAAGCAATCATTATGCCACATGCCATAACCAAGGTAGTCAGGGTCGCGCCCCGGTGTGTGGGATCACATGACCTACGTGCTCCGGCAGCCTGAGCATGCTTCGACTTTGTGGCGGTGTGTTTTTGCACCGTTTCGTGGTCAGGGTCGCGTGTTTTGGGTGGGAGCGCAAAAAAAACGTGCCGGGCCAAATTTGAGCGAAAACGGGTTGGGCTTTCCGGATCGGGTCAGGTTATATCATAACCCCAAATTCATTTTAACCCTAGAACAAAATGCGCGTTTTGCTTTCACCTTCATAGCGTTTTCACCTTCATCGCGTTTTGCTTTTCTCCCACTCTCACCTTTACCGAACAATAAAAACCCTAAGCTATGTTCATCTTCCGGCGCCGTAGCCGTCGTTCTGCAACTCCGGCCATGAAAATCACCTTCAACTCTGTTTTCTCACCATTCTGACTTTCATTCACTTCATTTTTTTTTTTCTTTTCAAAACTATGTGAGTCACTCTGTTTACTGTGACTGTGTTTTCTTTTCAACTCTGTATTCTCACTTTGTTTTCATTCACCTTTAGTTATTTTATGAACTTAGTACTTGGTTGTTATGAATATTTGGAATGATGACTATGAAATATTAATCAACCAAGTTTATTTTGTTCATGTATTATATTTTTTGTGTTTGTGTGTATATGTATATATGTGAAGTTACAATTTTGCCCTTGAGTAGGGTCTTACAAATCGTGCTACGACCCTCGTGCTTATGATCCGTCACAAGCCTACTGATCCTACGTAGGAACTCGACCCTGACTACATTGGCCATAACGGTTTAGGGGACCAGCCATATGTCTTGGTAATACTGCATGAAGGCTGTGAAGTTGACTCAAGTATAATGCGAGCTCAAGTACATTGCAGCACCGAGAACTTGCTTGTTTATAATTTAACCAGAGATGATGCAATTTTCTCATAATAAATCGTTGAAGGTACGAGGATTATGTGCATCAAAAAGAAAGGAAAAAAAAAATTATAAAGGAGAGTTGTATCCGAAATCATACTTCAGCCAAGTCTTTCTCAGAAGCATGACCGCGCTCCAAAGAAAGCATATACCGAACCCAAAGTTCTCCGACCCAAGGGCAGTTCTTAGTGGCCCTAGAATATATATTGCTGACAATTTTACCAACCTGGAAAAGAAGGAAAGGGGGAATAAATTCAGATGATAATCTTGGAGTTAGAAAGTGGAAATTGTGAAGTGACAACAATGACAGCAGAGAGGGGAATCAAAACCTTCAAAGTTTTGTCCAAATAGCGAGTATAATCAAGCCAGAGATCAGGTGATAAAGGAAAGTCGGTAATAGCTCTCTCGTATAGAACTTGAATTCTAGCTGGTGTTCCATCAGACTGCTCAAATTTCAAATAGTTCTGCAATACAATTCTCTCAATTAAAATGAACTAGTAATCAAAAATTGTGAATTCTATCTCCTACAAATAAATAGTTGTATTTAGACTTAGATGCATACCATGTACTGTTGTAGTCTTTCTGAATCAGAAATATGTTGGCTAGAAATCTGTTCTTCAAGATGAACACGAGCATTATACATCTCTAAGGCTTTCTGGTATGCTGATGCCACGTGAGGATAACTGTCAGTCAGATCAATGGATAAATTTCCTTGTTCCACCTCCCAAGTCTTATAGGCAATAAGTGTTGAATTCAGGTCAGAAAGGGGGATAGACAACTGGCGATGGAATAGACTTCGAATTTGTTGAACTTGTTTTTCTTTTGCCTGCAACGAAAGAACAGAACTTACTTCTTGAACTGGAACAATATAGCAAAATGCTGCAACAGTTAGCATGTAACCAAAAGGTTGTCTTGGGTTGCTTAGTTTTCTCTGCTCTTAATCTCTCTTAAAGAAACCAAAAATAAATAATGTTCTAAATTGAATTTTTTACATTTAGCTTGGGCCGCATTGTGCACTCAAAGCACTAACCAAAATCAAATAATGCTCTCAATTGTATCTGTACATTTAGCTTTGGGATGCATTGGAGCTTTCAAGGCACTGCCTTGGCAATAATATTTTTTAGAGCTGCAAACTACCTTGGTCTGTCCTTAGTTATATCTAACAAATGATACAGTTAGTTATAATTGATGAGAAACTCCTCAACTTTGTCTAAGATAGTAATAGTAATGCGCAGAGTATATAAAACATTTTCCTAAGTTATCAACATCCCCCCTTTCTTTAGCATGTAATTTACATTAAAAAATATGTAACCAATGCAATGCTTGGAGACGAAAATAAAACCATTGTATTAGCAAGTATAATTTACCTAGAGCCCAACTAACATCGGCAAGTTGTTATGCATTGTCATAAATTCTGGATAGCGGCCTACCCCAAAAGTAGGATAGCGGGTGGGCCACTATTTGATCATTTTTTTAACAAATAACATGAATAATACTATAAATACACAGTTAATGTAAATTAAACAAAATTCACAAATTATTCATAATTAGCAAGAAAAAGTCACAAGTCTTTAGCAAAACATACATTTAAATACCAACAAAACTCAAGAAAACAGAGAAGTTGAGGTCTCGAAACTAAATATTAAAACCCATATGCATATTCTAGTGTAGGAATCAAAGACCAGCATCATTCCAAAATGATTGCACAAGTACAACACCAGTTACTCTCTTTCGCTTAGCATCCTTGGTGGCCTTAGATTTCAATCACTCATTATTTGAAGTGAGCATTATTCTAAGGCGGGCACTTTGTTTGTGCAATCTATGCAAAGCATGGAATGTGGTAGCAAACCTTAAGACTCCATGTCTAACCAGTTCCAAGGCTGACTCATCTGGTGAACTTCTTAAAGTGTTCAAAGCCAGTGAATGGTTATAAATGAATGAAGCCTACAAGACTAATCCCTTTTTTTTTTTTTTTGACTAATCCCTTTTAATCTTTTTAACCTTAGAAATCTTTCAAATATCTTCTAACATCAGTTCTAATCAATGTGTAGAACATGGGTCAAATATTTACCAGTCTACCAGCCAATACATGGTTACTTCCATTGTCAATAACCAATTGCACAACTTTTTACTGCAGGTAAAGGAGCAAAAGCAACAAGAATTGAACCAACAATTCAAAAATCTTAAATTATTAGCTGAAGATACCATCCAAAACAAAGTATATGATCCAGGCATAAGTTCTCATGTGTCACACAGTGCTCTCTCATTGTACTTCAAGTTATGGAACCCTGGTGGACACTTATTTAATCCATCACCTTGAGGACAAGGTGAATTTCAAAGGGGAGAGTATTGTTAGACTATTATTATTAAATAAAAATATTATATTTTATAATAACGGTTATGGCAGTTATCTGCAGTTTTTATTATGTATTGACAGTTATGTGTGCAGTTTCTATTATGTGTGTTTTATGAATTGCAATAAATAGGGAAGTTGTGGGAAAGGGAGGGCATTCGGTTATTTGGATAAAGGATTGGTAGGGAGAGACCAAGCTCTCTAATTCTTGGACGGAGAGACCCAAGACTCTCGAATATCTTGGAGATTCCTTTGTAATTCTATTTTGTCATCAATAAAATATTATTATTACTATTAAATTCTCTGTTTGGTACCGGTTTCTATCATTTTTATATTATAGGGTTTGTCTAACATGTGCAATATTGCATATGTTAAAGCAACCAAAAGTAGTAACTTTTTATTGAAAAACAACAATTATTTATTAAAAACTTATACATTTAATATAAAATGCACAAGTTCCAATACAAACTTACTAACTTCTTAACATGTAAAAATTTGCACATGAGAGAAAATCCTATATTATATAGTAGTATATTTATAACAAACACCAAGGAGATAGATTCGTGGGATAGCAAAGACAAATATTCTACCTGTGCATCAGATTCATCAATGGTTAGGAGTACAGCCTGCTCATATTGCCTATATGCTTCCCATATCTTACTGCCTTGGGCAACATGCAAACCAGCAGCAGTAAGGGCACTTTCAAAGATATCCCTTAGCTTGGATATACCAGTGGGTGAACATTGGTGTGCCATTGGATCATACTCTTGGACAAAATCAAGGTAGTCACGCCATAGAGAGACAGACTGAAATGGAAGATAATGCAACAATTTGATAATCAATGTGGACAAAAAAATGTTAATGGTTCTCCTACCATGTGTAAACTCTACTTAACTGAGAAGTGAGAAATAAAGTGTGTACATTGCAGACATTAATAGTCTGAAGGAGGTAGAACGTACCAGATAATCAAACACGCCGCGTTCATAAAGCTTAAGAACTCTAGAGAAAGCCTCTGGTCTGCACGGTAAAAGCAAAGAGTTAACAAAATATGGATGAGATGGATAGTGCGAAAAGAAAAGAGAGATTAAGAGGGAACAGACTGGGAAGGGGTGTTAAGAGAAATCTCATCTTTGATCCACTGCTGCCACGTTGGAGGGCTCAATGGAAATATTTCACTCATAGCTTCCCTTGCTTTTGTCAGTCTATCAACATCACCCGTTTTTCTCAAAATATTAATATACTGTAAAGGATGAATCGAAGCAAATAACAAGTGTAAGAATTTGATTGATTGACAGATTGATTGAATGAATGAATGGTGTAGTAGATTTTATTGGACAAAACAAAAAGAAATCCTAGTAATTTTACTTACTTGCAAATGAGCGTCGTAGTTGGAGGGGTTAGCGGCAAGCTCGGTCTGGAGAGATTCGATTTGGATGTTCTGCTGAGCTTCGTCCTCCGAATCAGAATCGTCGGAATCAGACATGGCTTCGTCTTTCTCCAGCTCCCGTTCTCGCTCTGCTTCTGAAGTTAGGGTTAGTGTCTGCTCCTCCTCCATCGCAGTAGCAGATACAATACTTTTGGGCGCTAGTATGTTCCGTTCCGTTTGGGTCGGTGCGAGAGCGTTCCCGATGAAGGTGCCGTTACTAGCAGTAGCAATTTTGCGGCGAAAGTGAAGACGGTGTTTCTAGTAAGCAATGTGTTTGTTGTTCTTATTTATGTTGGAGAAGGAGAGCATTAATAAAACGGTGTCATTTTAGGATCCGTTTACAGATTACAAAATTAGTGATTTTAATGTTAAGTAATTTAGATATTATTTTTTAGAGATTTTATTGAAAAATAGAATTTAGAGTAAAATAACTGATACCCTGTAATGTGTGTGTGTTTTGTTTTTTCCTTATAAAATATTTTCGTGCAACTCGCTCCTTACAATATATTCACGCTTTGCGTTTATCCACTATACACAAAACATGGCAGCTGACTGTGCATTTTTTCCACGTGGCAAATTTACGTGGATTTATTATAATTTTTTAAAAATTTAATGCCACGTGTCAAGTCAAACTAAATATTAATTAAAAAAAACAGAAATTTAATTAACTGAATTAAAAAGAAAAATTAAAAACAAAATTAAAAAAAAAAAACATAATTAAAAATAAAACATAAATTTGTTTTGTTTAATAATATGATTCAACCTTTTGCATATTCATCTTCTCCAATACCTCCTCTTCATCTTCTCCAATACTTTGCAATCAGAAAACACATAAACTTTCACAACACATAAAACTTCATCTCCCTCACAACATGATTAGTGATGAAGATTGTTCGATTTCGTGTTGTTGTTAGTTTTTGGGTTTGTGATCTTCATTTATTCTGGGTTTGTGATGTTTATATTTTTGGTCTGTTTTGTGATGAATTTGATGATGAAAGTGATAATGAATAGTGATGAAGAATTGGGTTTAAGTTTGAAGTTATGAAAATTTGTTCTTGTTGTTAGAAAGTTAACCAAAACTCAAGAACATTTGTCAACCAAAACACTTAAGATTTTTAGAAAGTTAAGTAGAAATAAAATTTGTGAAAAGATTAGGTGAAGTAAAATCAATAAAATTATGGTCAATCAATGGTTTAAAAAGATAAATTTGTTTAAAAATTGAAAAATTGAGTAAGAATAAAACATAAGTTGTTTCACACTTTACGTTTGTGCATGGTTGGGTTCAACAAATTGAATAAAACATTCTATTAAACTTCAAAACTATCGAGAATTCTATATTGATTTCAGCAATCACGCTTAATGTCCGCAATCAACGAATTCATGAACCAACGAATTTATGGACAAAAATATATTAAGATTAAACTGATAAATAAGAACAAATCACAACAAATTATATTAGATATATTCAAACTTTTTTCCTCTCAAATAAGAAGCAACATGTTAACTTTTTTATTTCTTAAGGAAAAAAATATCCAAAAATCTTATAGACCATAAAATTAAATTGAAAATATGAAAGCAACAATAGAAAAAACATGAAATAATAACCAAATTCATACAGAACACAACAAACATTAAAAAAAAAAAACAGAATTAAAACACCTAAAAATATTCATAGGAGTACATACCTTTACATAACCTCAAAGCAAAACCTACATCCAGTAGAAAATATATAATACTTAAGAAAAATAAAACTCAATTTTTGTCTTAAATGGAAGAATCAGAATTAATATGAAACACTAAAAAAAACATGAATCCATACCTTTAGGAATCCATACTTATTGGAAAAAAAATCAAATTAAAAAAGAATAGATAATTAATACATAACACTACAAACTATAATCAGAATTTAAACACCTAAAATATCTATAGCAATCCATACATTTATAGAACCCCAAAGTTAAATCTGCATCAAATAAAAAAAAATATATGTGAGAAAAAGTGAAAATAAATGCATAATTTAAGGATATAATTAAAAGATACACTCTTGGTCTTGGGAGAAAGAAATAAAAGGGTTTCTATTTCTCGTAAAAGATGCATAATTTAAGGCTATAAATAAAATAGATTCCATAGAGTATATCCAATCATCAAATAAAAGCATATAATTAGAGATTAGTAGGCAACAAAATTAGGGATTTGTGTAAAATGATTTTATACACACATTCAATCATATATTGACACATCATCTATTATATTTTTAAACACATGACGTGTCACATTTATTAATTGATATGACAACATAGTATTCACGTTTTTATCGTAGCCGTTAATATAATATTATTTTTCCACGTGTCAAAATCTAGACCACTCATATTAAGGTTTAGGGTGCCTCTATTTACTCTCGTTTTATATTATAATTATAATAAAGATTATAATCATAATAAAGATAAAGATAAAAATAAAGATAATAATATTATTAAAGTAAAAAAGAAATTCTCTAAAAAAAAATGTAAAAAATGTATTTATTTGTGTGAGAGAATAAAGTGATTTTTGTTGTAAAAGAACATGATGCGTATTTTTCCCTGTCAAATTTGTTTGAACTGTAAAATGTAAATACTGACAAAATAAGTATTATCAATCGTTAGTTGGTCAAATGATGATTGACGTTGCACTTTGTAAGGAGAACCATTGTTTAATATTTTATTTTTTAGCGGATCAAACAAAAAAAATACGAAAAATGGCTATAATTTGGAAAGTCTGTTTGGACTTTTATATATATATATATATATATATATATAAAATAATTACACATTAATAAAAGGTAGACGGACAACAAGCTGCGCCGCTAACCCTTTTTGTATAGCAAATCCTAATCTTTGAAAAACTACATTCATAGACTTAGGTGCCACAATATTACTATGTTTGACATTTTGAACTCTTTTCAAAAGATTAACAGCCTCTGGAGCTAAAAAGCCAAAAGTGTCGAATGCAAATGGTATAAAAATATGTTTATTGTCAATGCATGATTTCTCATGTTTAGCCATTTTGCTTGAAGCGGCTTTGAGGGCAGCCCGTCCCACAATAAAATCCCCAACTCCCAGTCCCACAAGGGGGGAAACTCCAGTCAAATCCACACATGCATGCTTCCCACCTATCCATCCATACACCATCACATCCGCTGGACGAAGTGTCGATCTTCCTTCTTGTGGGTCTGTCAAGAAGTTCACTGGTGCTTCTTTCTTGACAGAAATTCCTACATGTCTAAAAATATCAAAGAGCACATCTCTGACCAGGTCATGCCTATATTTGAAACCTGGGAGCTCCCTACAATGAACTGCATGCTCCCCAAAAGTGTCGAGGCACGCTTTACGACAAACAGGACAAACCTCATCCTTAGAAAATAACGGAATCATGAGGCGATACCTAAGGATGGTACGATACTCAATCGGGGACATATGTTGGCCTAACCCATCAATGAGAATTGCGAGGAGAAAGTCTTGAGCGTGTAATTAAAAAAAAAGCTAAACAGTGCCGCGTCAACTCCTTAGAAGTCTAAAAAGTTTTGTTTTCAACTAGAACTAGAACTCTTTTTTTTTTATGGTTTTCTTAACCAGTGACCCGAATCGGCACGAGGTTGGCATGACCCTATTTAAAATGAGGTAACTCTGTTGAAGGTGAGGTTCAGTAACTAAAAACTAAGTCATATACTCTGTTATCTTCTTCTTCTTTCTTCTGACTTTTCCTTCATTCTCAGCGCAAGTTTAGGAAAATGGGATGGACGACGCCGACGGTAGATGAGTTCCTTGAGCAGTGCAAGCAATCTGGCGATGCTGCCTATGCCGCCCTCCGATCCTTGCTGGAGGGCCTTGACGATCCCGAAACCCGTTCCCAGGCTCGGATCTTCCTTTCCCACCTTCAGAACCGTTTTCCTACCAAGGACTCCTGCGATCGATGCTTTCAGACCTACCATTTTCGCATCGAAGACATCTTATTGGATCAATACGAGGGTATTTATTTACTTATTTACTTATGATTTGCTTTCTTTTGATCGTCCCATTCTTAACAATGAGAATGGTGAATGAAACACTCGTTGACTCGCTCTTTCTCTCACACAATAGATATAGATTTGGATGCTGTAATTTATACTAATCTATTAAAACGCTAAATGTTGGAAAACTGTGTGCAAAAAGCTTGATATGTTGTTGATTTTTGTTTTCTCCCTTCCCCCAAATTTTTATCAATGTTAGCTGTAGCTTTCTAGTTTCTCCCTTCCCCCAAAACCTGACTCATTAAAGCTCTAAATGCAGGCTACCAAGGGAGAAACAAATTGACTATGATGGTCATTCCTAGCATTTTTCTCCCTGAAGACTGGTCCTTTACTTTTTATGAAGGGATTAATAGACACCCGGACTCCATTTTCAAGGACAGAACTGTTACTGAGTTAGGCTGTGGAAATGGATGGATATCCATTGCCATTGCTGAGAAGTGGTTGCCTTCCAAGGTTTCCTTCAAAAACGTGTTTCCTTTTCAACCCTTACCCATTTTCTATGCTAACACAAATTATTTCTGCAGGTCTATGGCCTTGATATCAATCCTAGAGCAGTAAAAATTTCCTGGATAAACCTATACTTGAATGCTTTAGATGAAAATGGCCAGCCCATATATGACGAGGAGAAGAAAACTCTGTTGGACAGGGTAGAGTTTCACGAATCTGATCTTCTATCCTATTGCAGAGAAAATGGAATTCAACTTGAAAGAATTGTAGGATGTATTCCTCAGGTAATTCCAGAACTATCATACGTACTCACATACTATGCAGGTTATTATACTTGGAATATTTATAAGTATGCCATGTGCAAATTTCTTTGAAGTTTGAACCAATTTTCTCAAATTTTTAAAATGGAATGCACAAATTTTTTGAATGGAATTACTTACTCCCCCTTCTCTCTCTTTTATATCAGAAAATCTCCTTAAATTAGGGAAGTTGCTTACTAACTTCCATTCCCTCTGCTTCTACAATCTTCTAGAACTGTGCCAGTGTGAAATGGGCCCAATGGTTGAGTCATCAAATGTGTTTATCATCCTGGTAATAATATTAATACCTCCCTCCACCATAATGTTTCTGAGGGTCTGCCACCACCCCCACTCTCCCCAAAAAAAAGGGAAGTTTCACTTTGTCCTTGAAGGTGATAAGGAACTTCCAACTGGGTTCAACTGCTTGGAGTTATGGTAGCATGGCAAGAATAGTACTTTGAGTCCCCATAGTACACATACTAGATTAGGGGTTAACAAAACCTGGCTCAGATTAGATAGTTTACCCAACCGAACCCAGCTCTTGTTATTTTTCCCTTAAGATTTTTTTTTAGCAATGCAATCTTAGGGCCTATTTGGTTTGAGAATTATTTTTTCTCCTTTTTATCTGCAAAATTGTTCCTTGTTTGCACTCTATTTCCTGTGTTTAAACATTTATACGTGGTAAAAAAATTGTTAAAAGTGAACGTTTTGCAAATATTTGAAATCAGGAAACAAAGTGAAAACAAGGGGAAAGTTTTGCAATCCAAAGTAAAAACATATTGTTTTCTCAAACGGTCAAACCAAACAGACCCTAAATTTTGTTAATCTAATTGTCAAAAGTTCTCATAATGTGTGCAAGTATACAACATTTGATACAATTTAAAAATTAATTGATACATCACCAAACAACTTGATTTTAATGCATAATGTACTGTTGGAAATGTAAGTAAATATGGACACATTGAGAAAACATTTTATGTTTTCTTTTTGTTTTCACTTTTAATTACAAAAAACTACTACCTTGTATTCAATGTGTTTCCTGTTCTGTTTAATTACAAACTCACCATCTTGTTTTCAAACAAGAAACAGATCGAAAACAAGGTGGTGGTTTAGCAATTAAAAGTAAAAACATAAAATGTTATCTCAAAGTAAACAGGCCCAATTTGGGAGGTAACTCAACCTTTGTTTTAGTGGAAGCTGTCTGTAGTGACTAGTGATAAAGAATCATCATTAGTAAATTAGTAATATGATATTATACAAGAGCACAACCTTAGTGATTACGAACTACACCTCAAAATTCATGTTACCTATGATAAGCCCTAGCTAACAAATCATATACACAGGAAGATAATAGCATCCACACGATAAATACTAATATTGCAGTTGGCGAATACAAAGATTAAAAGTGTCTATAAAAATTTGAGTTTCACGTTAATAATTTTCAATAAATTTAACTATTTTAAAATATTACTAATAAATATTAATTTATAAAAATATGGAATTTTTTTAAAATTTACACAAACACTAGCTTATGATTTTCATGAAAATAATTTTGTATGTCCTTTATTGTAATTTTGCAGAAAACAAGTTCATTTTTTTAAAAGAAAAAAAATATTTTTATGATTAGAAACAAATGCAAATTAGGTTTTGTTTTTTTAAAGACCTCTAAAAAATAATCTAGTGATTATTTTATATCAAAATCATTTTTTTATTAAAACAAATGGGTCCTATATCTCAAACAATTAATCCGTACAATAATTTTCAGTTTTACAGAACTTTGTTTTTCTCCCTTTCTCTCTAAGAATCTGAAGTATTCAAATATGGTATATCACAAACTTCCTGATGATTTTGGTTTATCTGATGTTGTTTTGACCTTAATCATTTGATTAATTTGTATCCTTGTGGTTGGATCCCATGCAGATTCTTAATCCAAATCCAGACGCAATGACTAAAATGATAACAGAAAATGCAAGTGAGGAATTCCTTCATTCTTTGAGTAATTATTGTGCACTTCAGGTAAATGCAATCTTACTTTTCACAATGTTACCAGCATTCTACTAGCTATGTTTTTGTTTCCTCGTATACTTTTTTGCATGGATCATAGACTTGTAGGCGTAGCAAAAGCATTCATTTTATGATTTCTATGTGTGAAGCTCAAAAATGACTTTTTTATTTATTTATCACTGACACAAATTTTCTCTTATACACTTGTCTTGGCAATTTCAAGCCTATTTATGACATAAATAATGCATTTTCATGTTTATATGTGTGTAGGGCTTTGTGGAGGACCAGTTTGGGTTAGGTTTAATTGCCAGGGCAGTTGAAGAAGGGATCTCAGTAATCAAACCAAATGGAATTATGATCTTTAATATGGGAGGTCGCCCAGGTCAAGCTGTTTGCAAACGATTGTTTGAACGCCGCGGTTTTCGCATCACAAAGCTTTGGCAAACTAAAATTATTCAGGCTAGTAATCATATGTTTTGCCAGATAGTATTTCTCTAGTGAAGTGTAGTCTTATTGAGATGTACTGGTACAGGCTGGCGACACAGACATTGCAGCCTTAGTTGAAATTGAGAAGAACAGCCCGCACCGATTTGAGTTCTTTATGGGACTTTCTGGAGATCAGCCTATTTGTGCACGGACAGCTTGGGCTTATGGAAAGTCTGGTGGAAGCATTTCCCATGCTTTATCAGTTTACAGTTGTCAGCTTCGTCAACCTAACCAGGTGGGGTGCTTCACTTAAAGTCTGTCAATTCCTTACAATAATATTTGTTGACTTGAAGTAATTTTGAAGCACAGTGTAATTTGATACTTGCAGGTTAAAGTTATATTTGAGTTTCTAAAAAATGGATTTCAAGAGATCAGCAGTTCTCTAGATCTGTCTTTTGAGGATGATTCTGTTGCCGATGAGAAAATTCCTTTCCTTGCTTATCTTGCAAGTATTCTAAAAGATGATTCCTATTTTCCGTATGAGCCACCAGCCGGAAGCAAGCGCTTCCGCAATCTCATTGCTGGATTTCTGAAGACTTATCACCATATTCCACTCACTGCCAGTGTAAGAAGAAACCAGTACTATATAATATATAGCCATGTTACATTATGTGTATACATCATCTTATGCATCTATGGTAAGATGACATGTCATTAAGTTTTATCTCTGTTGTAAGGTCTACCGTAAATATCTCCTATAGGTAGTAGGTATGTCATCATGTCAGTATGGTTATTTATTGCAGCCAAACAAAATTCCACACACTAACGAATGAATCAGGTGGTATGTGTTTCAAGAGCAGTAGAAAAGTCAATATTAAGTTGCAGTGTTACTTTAATAATTTTCAAAAATTTCTTCTGGTTATGGGTGGCAGTGGCACAATGTCATTAGGCCAGATCTGTTATTTAAGACATTCTGGTATTTTATTCACAAGTCTCAAACATCCATAATGGGTTTGGGTTAGTAAGAGTCAGGGAGTACATTATGAGGTTATTTCGTTCTAATTTTCTCTGGAAAGCATATTATTCTGTGGGTGTAGTAGTTTAATAAATGTAATTAGGAATTCCCAAGAGATATAGGCTTGAAGTAATGTAACCTGAAAGGCCTTCTAACTTGCATTACTAAAAAATACGCCTCAGCTGTTGAATAGCATATTTTTTCCTGAATATTAAATCCATAATTATCAAAATCTTTCTTCTTTCTGGATTTATTACACCCAAAGGACCAAACCATATGTCACATTCAACTCATTCTCGTCTCAATAGTCAATCCTTCTCTTCTCCTTGTTAGAACCCTGTCCAGCCCCTTCTCATACACCATTATGTCAGTAGAGCCAGTTGTCATATAAGGTATAGCTCAAATCCTGTATAATCCTACATGTTCTTCTGGTTCTACATCTCTTAAATCTAAGTACAAAATCTAAGAAATATGGGATTTGTTGGCCCTAGTTCATGTGGATTTGTCTTTACAAAACAGATGTTATTCACAAACAAATAGTATTAAAAAAGTGAAATGCGAAAAACTAGAAGAAAACAGTTTTATTTCTAAATTTGTCTCTTGGTAGAGTCTAGATGCTTCCCACTTAAAGAAGCCCTTCTCCACCATTCATTTAAATGGCAGGAGTTTCACCATAGAATATTATTACTGTAAAATATGTAAAACTGTGTCTAAAAGAAGATCAAACACCTTCTATTTATAATGATACTGCAATAATTACATTCAACGTCTAGCCTCTAGGAAGTTGTAATGACTAAAAATAGTCTAGGATGCTGTGTAGTTAAGGAATGATAATAACACACTAACTTTTAACATTCCTCCTCAAGCTAAAGCTTACTATGCTTTAAGCTTGTTACATCAAAACATTTTGCACAAAAAAGTTGAAAAGCACCTCAAAATGTGGCAGAGGGAGTCATGAAGTGGCTGTCACTGAAAACCGTGGCCGGAGAGAAGCTCACATGCGGCTTTGGGAGCTGCGTATGGGACCAACTTGCGGGAAAAGCACCGTTGGGCTCACCAAAATATTCCACAGCAGTTGATGTCGGTGGTTGCGGCTATGTGTGTAGCGGCGGTTGGCGACGGGAAATGCACCATCGGGCTCAGCGGGCTATTCCGCAGCAGTTAGTGGTGGTGGTTACTTGTGGGTGTGGCTACGTGTGTAGTGGGGGTTGGTGACGGGAAAAGCACCGTCGGGCTTGCTGGACTATGCTGTGGCAGTTGGTGGTGGTGTTTGGTCGTGGGTGTGGCTAGCAGACTGACAACACTATTTGAAGATGGAGAGGACAGCAGAAGGTTGCTAGAAAGTTGGTGCTGCCGGCGGCAAATGTCGCCACCGGCAGCGATAGTGAAGCAGAGTCAAGTCACAGAATCAAAATCTGCTCTAATACCTTGTAAAATATGTCAAATTCAGTGTGTCCAAAAGAAGATCACACACCTTCTATTTATAATGATGCTGCAATAATTACATTCAATGTCTAGGAAGTTGTATTGACTAGGAATACTAACAAATAGTCTAGGATGCTGTAAAGTTAAGGAATAGTAAAAACACGCCGACTTTTAACAATTACTAATGTCTTATTTATTAAAATAAAAATATATGCACTGCTCTACTTAATTTTGTTGATATTCTGTTACATGTAAACCATTCTACTCAGGCTAGTGATGAGGGACTACATGTATATTTGTTTGGTTCATATAATATATTACAATATTGACATCATTTTTTGAAATCTTGTGCAAGAATGTTGTCATTTTTCCTTCAAGGAGTGCGGCTATTGAGAATGCTCTTCGCTTGTTCTCACCTCGGCTTGCAATTGTTGATGAACATCTGACTCGACATTTACCTAGGCAGTGGTTAACATCTTTGGCACTTGAGGTATGAATGTCATGCTAGTGGTCTTTTGATTATTATGCAATTACTATAATTTTCTACAGCAGTTACACTTGCATAGCAATTACTGCACATATAATATTTAATAATAATAATAATAATAATAATTAAATAAACTGCCTACTAATAATTATATAATGTCTACCCGAAGCCTAATTGTATTTTTAGGCTTCTTCCTAACATAGGTCTTTGTGATTGGAGGCCTACTACTAACAATCAAATTAATAGTTGTTGACACAGTATAGGTGAAAATTATACCATCACTTTTAAATGTAAGGAATCCAATGTTTCAAAAGCATATATACTACACAAACAGCAACCAAATCTTTTCCCTTTAGGTGGGATCAGCTGCATGGATGAATCAATTTCATAAAATCCTATCATGTGTTTGAACCAAAGATAAAATATTTATCTCTAAATCAATCTTATGGATTCAGCCTGTAGTTTTTCTTATCCCTCTGTCTTTAACTATTGGACCACTCTCCATCTGGTTTAGTCTCCTTACCAGTGCTTTGGTTTCATACAACAAAGTAGGTCTTATAACTTGACGAAATAAATTTTTATAGATTTGATTTTTGCTCACAGCAAGGACGTATATTTACATTGTTGCAATTGGAGACTGGTTGGTTGGGAGAGACTAGGCTCTCGAATTCCTAGTGCATCCTCATCTTTTTTATCCTTTTCTTTGTAATTTACATATTTAGTGTGTTGTATTACTCTGTTGTGAGGATTGCAGGAAGTTATATAAATTATAAATAAATATTTGCGCGCCCATGTCATTAAATAAGTCGGTGTGGTATCTATGTGGCATTTTTCGTCTGTCCAGTCAACCAAAATTTCACAGTAGGGACCAATGTTGGAAACGGAAAAAACGTGAGGGACTAAAAATATAATAAAAAAAATGTAGGGACTAGTTTTAGAAGTCTGTCAAAAAGTAGGGACTAAAAACATATTTAACCCTTAATTTTATTACCTACCAATTTTTATTAGATTGTTGCATGTACCTAACATGTTTTTATCTTTCTAGCAGAATATGGGAACTAGTGACTCTTTAGATGATACAATAACGGTAATTGAAGCCCCTCGGCAATCAGACTTAATGATAGAACTAATAAAGAAATTGAAGCCTCAAGTGGTGGTGACTGGAATTGCTATTTTTGAGGCTGTTACTAGTTCAGCTTTTGTGCACCTCTTAGATACAACACGAGATGTTGGATCTCGTCTTTTCTTGGACATATCAGATCACTTTGAGCTATCCAGCCTTCCGGGATCAAATGGGGTCCTGAAGTATCTTTCAGGAAGTCCTCTACCCTCTCACGCGGCAATTATTTGCGGACTGGTAAAGAACAAGGTAATATTCCATATTAACTTATTGGCTCACTTAGACTGTATGGTAGACTTATGTTCTGGTTTGACTTTGATCAATTTCTTATTAATGGCACTAACATACATGTTTTCCAGGTTTATCCAGATTTAGAAGTAGCTTTTGTCATTTCAGAAGAAGAGTCCCTCTTCAATGCATTGTCCAAAACTGTTGAGTTACTAGAAGGCAATACCGCATTAATCAGCCAGTACTATTATGGCTGTATTTTTCACGAGCTTCTTGCTTTTCAGCTGGCTTGCCGGCGTGCACCTTCCGAGGTTGGTCTGTCTGCCTGCTTGTCCTTTTCATTTTCTTTTAGGATGAAACATTTGAATTGTTTTTGTGCATAACATGAGTTTAGGGTCTGAATTTTGTTAATTGTGAACCAAACGGAGTGTTAATATCTGCTTTAATAGGAGAAAAGGACAACTCAGGTTCCATATTGCTGAATGAGAAAAATATAAAGGCATAAGGTGAAACCGTGTGTTTTGAACTGCACAACCAGGACTTTTTATATAGGCTTAAAAGAAACGAGACTTTTTATATAGGCTTAAAAGAAATAAATAAGATAATTACACGCCCTTTTTTAGTATTTACACGATACGATGTGATATCTCAATCCCTATTTACATGTACCCTAATCTTATTTAAACACCCCCCACCACCACCCCTCAAGTTGGAGCATATAAATCATATGCATGCACTTCTGAGGGAGGATTGGCCGTGTGGTGGGTCGCGGAATAGGTGGTTGCCGTGGTTTTGCCCAGAAAACAGTGGGAACAGAGTGTCGGAATGGATCATGGCAGTGGAGGGGAAAATCGGAGTTGGAATACGATTTGCCGAAAAAAATTCTCACCAAAGGTCAGTGGGTCTAGTAGGTAAGCACATTTTAGGGTTGACTTTCAGTAAAATCTAGACGCCATGTTGAGAAAAATAGAAAGGGCAATGGTGAAACCATGTGCTTTTTAACTACACAATTATATAGGCTTAAAAGCAATAAATAAATAACATTTGATTAAAAAAATAAGCATAAATAAGATAATTACGAAGTATTTTATCCCTACTTACAATGTTTGATATTGCATCTCAATCCCTATTTACATGGATCCTAATCTTATTTTACTCACATACCATACTGACATGGTTCTCTAAGATGTTAGAAACTGCAGGGGACAGTTAGGAAAACATTATCTGCGACATTATGATCTAGTTTGATGCATGAACAATATAGCTGATGTTGGATAACCCAGGTTCTATACCTTACTGTCATTGTTCTCTGCAACTTTAGAAACTGCTGGGATAGTTGGGCAAACATTATATTAGCTTATGTTGGACAACCTAGGTTGCATACCATACTACTGACATTGTTCTTTTAAGACATTAGCTACTGCTGGGATAAGACATTAGTGAATGTGATCTAGGTTGAGGCATGTGCAATACTTCTGATGTTAAGTTACATGTCTTGATTACTGTAAAATTTATGGGGCCTGGACAATGTGATTGACAACTGAAAAACAGCATTGGTTACTGTTTCTTATAAATTCCTTATTTATTGTTATAAGGGGGGGGGGGGGGGGGGGGGGGGGTTCGAAAACAGCAACTTGGTGCTATTAAGTTCTTGCTATAACAGGATCCAGGGACAAGTTGGATCCACTGTGGATCTAATGAAGACAACCTTACCTTATATTTGCAAAAGATTGATTGGACGACTCCAACGCGTGACCTCAAATTCACATGACAATAACTCCAACCTTTGCACCAAACCCCCTTTTCCTTATTAGGGGGGAGTATGCCACGAAAATTATGAAAATTAACACATATATCTTCTGTATAGCTATTTATGACATGTTCATGACTTTGTTGATTCCCATGGTTAGTTTTCTCATTACTTCAAATTTAACTTCTGTTCTCCAGAGAAGCTGTGAAAATGTCAAATCGGTTGATATGATAGGATTTGCTAAATCAGCCGTATCAGTCCTTAATAATGCTGAGCTAGCAATTGATGGGGTAGAGAAGGGCTCGCTGATCCACATGGACGTTGATCAGATCTTTTTGCCTGTTCCATCTCCTGTTAAGGCTGCTATTTTTGAAAGTTTTGCTCGACAAAACATGTCTGAGTCTGAAATTGATGTCACCACAAGCATAAAAAAATTTGTCAAAAGCAACTATGGTTTTCCAACAGGTAGCAGCACGGAATTTATATATGCTGACAATTCAAAAGCTCTTTTCAATAAACTGGTCCTCTGCTGCATTAAAGAAGGTGGCACCCTCTGTTTTCCAGCTGGATCAAATGGGAACTATGTTTCTTCTGCTACATTTTTGAAAGCTGACATAGTGACAGTTCCTACTGATGCCAGTGTAGGTTTTAAGTTCACAGAAAAGACACTCACTGGAGTCCTTGGCACCGTGAAAAACCCATGGGTGTATATTTCTGGACCTACAATCAACCCTACTGGCTTAGTTTATAGCAACAAGGAGATAGGAGAGATTTTGAGCACTTGTGCTAGATATGGTGCAAGAGTTATAATTGATACTTCATCCTCTGGTTTGGAATTTGACTGTGAAGGCTGGGGTGGCTGGGACTTGGAGGGGTGTTTGTCTAAGCTGAATTCTTCAGTCAAGCCATCGTTCTGTGTGTCTCTTCTCGGAGGATTGTCTCTTAAGATGCTCAATGGTGTTCTCAGATTTGGGTTTCTTATTCTTAGCCAGTCGGTTTTGGTTGACACATTTTATAGTTATCCGGGATTAAGTAAACCTCATAATACTGTTAGATATGCTACAAAGAAGTTGCTGGAGCTTAGAGAGCAGAAATCATCAATTCTATCAGATGCTATTGTTGAACATACACAGATTTTGAGAAGTAGGTTCAAGTGCTTGAAGGAGGTAATTTCTGATCTACTTAACCTTTCTGTTTGAGTTTTATTTTAATTGGCTTGTTTTTTATGGTTGTAATATTTTTCTTTCATTAAAAGAATGCTTAACAGTTTTTCTTCCCTAGGTACTTGAGAAGAGTGGGTGGGACGTGCTTGAATCGTATGCCGGAGTTTCTGTTGTGGCCAAACCCTCCGCCTATCTCAAAAAGACTATTAAGCTAAAGATTTCATCAAAAGGCGAAGACAGCCAAGGAAATGCCACTATGGAAATAACGCTCGACGACTCAAATATTAGGAATGCCATTCTCGAAGCCACTGGTTTATGCATCAATAGTGGCTTGTGGACTGGAATTCCCGGATATTGTCGCTTCAATATTGCACTTGAAGAAAAGGATTTCAAGAAAGCTCTGGATTGTATACTAAAATTTAGAGAAGTTGCACTAGATTAGAACCCGTGTCATTGGTATGAGTTTCAGTGCATGTCATTCGTTTTTTAAGGAATAAGGAAGTCTGGGAGTTTTGTTCCTCTTGTACACACGGTCCATCGTTCCTATTGTTCATTTATGATTTGCAATCATAGAATGTGAACTTTCAGTTCATGAAATTTTCTCTGCTTGTTTTTTACATTACATTTATGTATGTTTCTGCACTTCAGAGACAGTTTGTCAAAACTTATAAAATCAACTTAGGCATTTTTATAAGTTTTTTTATTCTGCTTATTGTTATAAGTTCTTCAAAATAGCTTATAACATTACAAAAACAATTTAGTTTTATCCGATGCCACTCTGAAAATCACCTCGACAACTCATATTCAGAATGCCATTCTCGAAGCCACTGCTTATGCTGTTATACATCAACAGTGGCTCTTGACCGGAATCCTTGGATATTGTTGCTTCAATATTGCACAAAAATGATTTCACAAAAGTGTTGGATTGTATACTAAAATTCATAGAAGTTGCACTAGATTAGAACCCGTGGCATGGTACACACTCATACGTATACTTAAACGATCTGAGTTTTAGTGCATGTCATTCAATTTTTAAGGAATAAGGAAAGCTATACTTAAATGATCTGAGTTTTAGTGCATGTCATTCAATTTTTAAGGAATAAGGAAAGTTTGGGAGTTTTGTTCTTGTACACACGGGTCATCGTCGGTATTGTTCATTTATGATTTGCATGGTGTGCAAAAATCATAGAATGCGAACTTTTAGTTCGAGAAATTCTCTACTTGTTGTTTACATTACATTTATGTATGTTTTTGCACGTAACTGGTTACATTTATGGATAAGTGAATCAAATGATGTGAATATAAAGAATAAATGAAGTTTTTAGGGCAAATTTTCATAATAACTGACCTTAAAGAACATACATGAGCTGCATGAGTGAGTTTTAAAGGACAAGAAAATGCAAAGAAACACTATAAACAATAATTGTCGCTGCTGCGACTTGAACTCACGCCCTCACATTTCAGTGCCTTTAGCACGCTTTTTGTGTCTAATTGTGTCTTATCATTTATATAGATAATTCATTCAGTGGCCTAGTTTTCTGCATTATTCTCAAATTGTGGAATTTTGCTCTACGGGTTTCGTCTAAATCGGAAAGGGGCAACATAGCGATAGTTATAAGTATCAGTTTTTTCATTATGTTGCATTGGTTTTGTTCTGTTTTTTTCTTGATCCTCTTCAGAAAATTGAGGAAAGGTGCTTTGTTTAGGCATGTAGCTAAGTTTGTAGTAATAGCTAGGGATCCTTGCTTTTTGTTTTCTGTGTTTTGGTTTATCAGGACCCTGTATGCACTGCCTTGGGCATGTCTTATGCCTTGATTAATCCAATTCTCTTTGCTTTTGAAAAAAAAAAAGACTATAGTTATACCAATACTAGATTGTACCAATATGATATTAAATTACACTTCTAGGGACTAAAATGGCGGTTTGCCCTATAATTAATTATAGCTGCTAAATCTAGTTTGCACATGAAGTCTACCAGTTCATTATTGCCTATTTGGATCCTCTCCTTCAAGTGTCTACAGCTTCCTCTCAAATAAATATAGAAGCCCTTTGGAATAGTGGGATCTGAATCCCACTATTGCTTATGATAACTTACATAGACATTTGGAATAGTTTAGATTATACAAACGCAAAATTTAGAGCATTTATTAAGATAGGACATAGTTATATCATGAAATCTACTTACACATAAGTGCCCCTTAAAGCATTCTATCATTATCATCATTACATATCAAATGTCAATCAAACCTATAGCTATTAAAAAAAATTGATAAACAGCAAAGAGCTGAGGGAGCCGGAATAAAAAATTGGTGACTAAATGAGGTCATGGTGGATGTATAACAACAATAATAGGTCCAAGGGATAAGTGGGCTCGATGCCACTAGCTTTTTTCTGTTTTTGTTGGGGTAAGTGGGGGTTATGTTAATCTTTTAACCAACATTTTAATGCACCTATATAGTCTTAGGAGGACGTCAATTTGAAATGGTTATGTTTTGAGGGGGGGGGCCTGGTTTCAACAGTAAAACATGTTTGAGACATGTCTCATCAAAACAAAGGTGCATGATTGTTCAAATAGAACATGTTTCTTTTATTCTCTTGTTTTTGAGAGAGAATGAATAAATTGTATGTGAATTTTAAGTGCAGAATTTTTTTAAAGGTGAACTTAATGATGCATAAAGAAATCCTCTGCTCGTCCAAAAGAAAAAGGAAAGACATTTTCATTTTAAAATTTGTTGTTGACTTTTTAGACACAGCTTTCATTATGTTTCATACGCACACAAGCATCCCATCATATTAGTTGGATCTCCTCTGAAAGTAAAAGTGCGAAAGTACTGTTCTGTCACTTACACATGTTTGCTTTGAATTTGGGGATAGAGAAAGAAAAAATAAGTAATGATCCATTCCACCCCCATAATAGTGTGTGAGGGAAGAACGAGTGAATGCAATGAATCTTACTCCCTATTGACTAGAGCCTCATTGGATACCTATAACAACTGTGTTTGTGTGTGTATCTAATCTTTTATTATATATATATATATATATATATATATATATATATATATATATATATATTCAGAGTTTTTCCCTGCATGGACAATTGCTTGACTATACATATATGTGGGTGAGTGGGTGGGTGGGTCCTATACATGTTTCATTCATATTTCATACTACTACATGGAAAACTAGAAAAAGAAATGCGACAATTATTATGAAATAACCGGAGTAGTAGTATTTAATTAGGATAATGTCAAAGTTTAGACTAACTAAGCTTCAAAAGTAAGATATCCTTTCCTTATGATATTTTGTTTTCACAATTCTTAATTTGTGAATCTGTCTGCTCTCAAATAAGACCTTACATGCATTAATTTTCCATTTTATAGCCAGCCAGCCAGCCAGCCAGAGCTTTATAATTATAAATAAAAGACTAATTAATTAAGTAATTACTTAATATACATATCCAGCAGGGTATAACTTATCATAATTAACTCGATCGCTATGGAATAATATCATTGTCTGCAGATGCATAGTAGTGTTTAGATTCGGTGACATGAGCCTGATCACCCTCCTCCTCCTCCTCCTCCTGGGATATGGTTGAAAGGGATGGATTATAAGAATACCATCTGGACCAAAAGAGATAGTTGAGAAAGTTGAGGAAGCTGAGGGCAGCTAGTAACCAATAGAAAAGGTCAAGTTTGTCTTTGTTGAGATTGTTGTCATGAAGCCAGCCACCACCGCCTTTAGTTGTTGAGGAAGTGGAAGTGATTTTATTCACCAATGAAACCAATAGTGAGCTTAGATAAAAGCCAAATGAGTAGGAGCAATATGTGATGGCAGTGAAGAATGTCTGCATCCCTTTCAAGGACTGTTTGTAGAAGAACTCAATGAGTCCAACTGCAGTAAACATCTCTGACAAACCAAATATTATGAATTGTGGTGTAATCCAAAATATGGACAGAGTCTGGTTGAGGTTCAAAGCTGCATCTCTTCTCTTTTTCTCCATAACAGCTGCTGAAACCATTGAAAATGTAGCCAGAAAGAGGCCAATTCCTATTCTCTGCAAAGGTAAGATTCCTGACTCATGACCCGTTATTTTTCTTGCAAAGGGGACAAATAAAGTGTCATAGAGAGGTACTACAACAATGAGTAAAATGTATGGAATGGACTGAAGCGAAGCTGGAGGGATATGAAATGATTTTGTGACATGTGTGTCCATGGCACTTCCTTGTTGGACTGAGAATGTTTGGAGTTGTGCTAAGATAGTGTTGAAAATGATAGTGCATGCAAAAATTGGAATAACTGATAGTAATATCTTTGCTTGTTCAACTTGTGCAACACTGCACAATCTCCAAGGGCTTTCCTTTGTGTTATTCCCAGCCTGATCTTGGATACAAGCCTTGTCCAAGAACCTCAACTTATTGATATGTTGTCTACCAACACTGTTTTCACTTCCTTGTAGGCTAGATGGACAAATCTTCTTTCTTTTCAATATTGCAGCTACAAAAACCTGATCATATATGAGATATCAATTCATGTCTAACTTTAAAAACAATGAAGATTAAGTTAATATATTAATTATAAGAAAATTTTAGTACCTGTTATGAGATTAATTGATTTTATAGAAGAAAAAAAATAATATTATATTTGAAAATAATATAAATTAGATGTGAAATGTTGTTGATATCATACTTGAGCAATGGGGAGGAAGATTGTTGGCTGTGGAGGCTTGTTCCTATAATATAGTGTCCCACATATGAAGCTTATGAATCCCATGGCCATGGCAGCCGCAGATACAGCAAAGCCGGCATCCATCCCGGAATGAGTTTGAACCCAAACAAGAATTGTTAGAGCAATAAGTTCACCCAATGAAAATGCAAAATATGCTGCATTGAAGTAAGTTGAGAGCTTCTTTGATTGGTGGTCTTGATTGAACTGGTTGGCTCCATGAGAAATCATGTTGGGCTTAACACAACCACTTCCTAATGCAACCATGTATATTGCTATGTAGAATATCAAGGCCTTCAACCCCTTTGCTTCTATGCATTCTTCTTGATGATCACCTACTAATAATTGATTACACGGCGGCGGCTTCAATTGAGGAAAATGAGCTTGTGCTGACAGCAATACGAAGCCCTGTGTGCATATGCATATGCAGATGCATGCATAGTAGTATTAATTAATAATACGTGATGATGGGTATATTATATAGAATATATATATATAGTTAGAGGAGGAGGAGGAGGAGGAGGAGGAGAAGGGTATATATACTTACAGAAAGTTCTAGTAAGGCAAAGATGAGGATGGTGGAGAAGGTGCCAAGGAAAGAGTCAGATAGATAGCCACCAAGGAGTGCTATGAGAAAGATAGTTCCAACAAAGTTAGTGACTATGTTTGCAGAGTGAGGCAAAGAGAAGTGCATCTCGTTTATGAGATAAGTTATGAGATTGTTTCCAACTGCAGCTATTGCCATTATTTCAAATGCTTGAAGCCCTGAATAATATATAATTCAACCAACCAACCAACCAACAGAGTTATAGTTAGTTAATGTCATATTCATCAAATCATGCATATATATACTATTACAAAAGAAGATTCAAAAAATATATATAATACCAAGAACAAAAGCAGCTGCTCTGGTTCCACCGTGGTTGTTAGGATTGGAGGGTCTGCCTCTCCAGTCAACAGTAGTAGTACCAGCTTGATGATCATCTGAAGATTCACCCTTTGGAATTGGAATAATATTATTATCCATTATTGTATTGTATTGTTGTTGTCTTGTCAGTTTACTCTCTCTTCTTGCTAATTAATTAATGCTGAATTTGAGGGAAGTTGGTCCGCAATTTATAGATGGATCGATAGTGCCAATTGCTTGCTAGCCTACCACCACTTTCAACAATTGCTTGCGTTACAATATTATTATCATTATGAGACTCCACCTATGCCCCCCCGCACTTATTCTTCACACGTGTACGCATCACATTCCCACCATAGATAGATCAGAAGAAGAGAAGAAGAAGATCAACATTCATTCATTTTTGTCCTAAAATTTATGTCATATTTTCAAAACAAATCTCACTTTACTTTTATTCTTTATTTTTTAAAGTATCCTTTAATTAATGTTTATGGACATCATTCTTAATTATTACTAATTATTATCCGAGTTATTTTAAACTAAAAGTATTATCCGTGCATAACTATAGAAACGAAGACCAAATAATTAAGAAATCTAAATATCTAATACTTGTGTCACACTATGTTGGTACTAATTATTATCCACTTTATATTTACAATATGGATAATTGGATCAAATTATCATATTTTTAATTAATTTTTATTATATTTTTTAAAATTTTGAGTGAAGATGTCAACTATAATAATTATTTTCGAACAAATTATTTATTAATTAATTCATATTAATGGGGAACGCATAACATTATACTATATTTTAAACGGATAACATTATACTATATATATGCCGTTAAAAGTCATGCATAGTTTTAAGTTTTAACCATATTTTAACCCGAACTAGTGATTGATCTGGTCAAAGTACCAGATTACTGGTCGGACCAGTGAATCGTGGGTCGGACCATATGAATGTGAATCCGATAATATGAAAAAATTAAAAAATATTTATGATTTAATTTTATAACTATAAAATTTAGTAAAGTTATTCTATAAAAAATAGAGTAATAAAATTCATGAAAAACACAATTAACAAGAAAAATAAAATGTCCACAAATTCTATAAGTCAAGTGGCAGAAAGTCAAAATTGTGAGGTCGAAATGACCAAAGTTTAAACTTTGACTCTTCCATTTTGTATGTGTGAGTTTTCAATGATCTATCACTTTGTTTATTTAAAAAACAAAAAAATAAAATTAGTAAAGTATTTTTTTTAATACATGTTATATATGCTACTGTAATTTTTTGAATCAATTAATTAACATATATATCGTGTACCACCGTATAATATTAAGTACCATATGATTACAGTTCGATCCCATGCAAACTGCGATCGGGAGGAAGCTGGAACCACTTGATGTCAGAACTGACCCCCGAACCAGGTTAAACTGATGATTAAAACCAAACAAAACAAAAAAAATTATCTACCATATGAACATAGGATGACTTCTAGGATGAAGACTCAATTAAGTTTCTCACTGTTGTACTTGCACTTAATACCATTTGATTAAATAAACAGACTTAGATCCTCTCCTTCAATCAATTTTCTCCCACTCCCTCTTTCACTATTTGTATATATCTCTCTCTTATTTTTTTATTATTTTTTATTAATTTTCTCTCTCTTACGAGAGAAGGAGAGGATCCAAGCTCTAAATAAACATAAGTGATTTAAATGTTCCTTATTATTACATTGGATTCTCACCTCTTTTTCTCCCCTCAACTGATCTCCCTCTCTCCATCGTCTGCATTCTCCGTGATCTTTCTCCACAACCTTCAAATAGGAAAATACTTGTATATGCACAAATATAAATAAGAGTTGTTAGGCACACTCACAATAAGTTAACAAAATTAAAGATAAAAGAATTGGAGTGATATAACTTGATGTGACAATTTTATTTTTCTTTTAATGTTTTTGATTTGTGTGAGTGTACCTAAATTTTGTGCCTATGCAAGACTTTCTCCCTTCAAATAACTACCCATAAATTAATCTTTTTTTTGCCAGCCAAAGCATAACTATGTTGGTGTAAATTTGTGATTGGAAATAATAAAAGAGTATTGCTAGCAAGAATTATTTGCATAAGAAAGAGAATAATCCACAAAATTAAGGAATTTAACCAATAAAAAATTGGCTAATCGTATATGGGAGAAAAAGTGATTATAATTTGTAAGTGTTAAATGTTACCACATAAGATTTTTCTCTTTCTTGCATAAACAAATTCTCACTAAAAAAGCATTTTCCATAATAAAATGGGTTTCCTGAGGCAAAACATTTGGATTTTTTGGATTTTAACATGTTGCCTTTTCACCGTCTTCATCTCATGGCCATAGGGCAAATCGAATAAAAGAAAATATTTTTGTTATCCTAACCATTTTTTCGCGCGCTCTACGAATTTACCAAAATATTCATATCCACTACTTAAATGGCGGATACACCCAAAACACCCTACCATTATAACATCCGCTACTTAAATAGTAGACAACTTTATTCAAAATCATTCATTTTTATAACATCCATTGAGAAATGCATAGGGCAAACGAGTAATCGATAGGGCGGCAAAAAGTAATTTTCTTTTATAAATTGTGTTTCAATTTCGCATGCCATAATCTAAAAGACTCCAAAAACATTTCACCATCTAAGCACTTGTGAATAAAATCAAAGTTGAGAATGGAAAAAGTACAATTGCAAAGTTTAATAAAATGCCCATGTTATTTGTTAGTGTGAGAATTTTCCAAGTGTACAATTATTGTCATTTTCTCACTTTTGAGATGTGGAGTTTCTTGTATCAGGCTATCAAAACTCTTTTTTTTTTTCTTCTAAAAAAATAAAAATATTTCTTCCGACAAAATTATCCACAAAAGAATCAATATGGCTTGGTGTTTTTATTGAAACTATTGAACCATTCATGGATACACTACAACATTTTAGCCCTACCGCAACGCCTAAATTTTGGGATGCAAAAAAACCGTTCTCGTAGAGTGTCAAAGGCAACGCTTTTGATAAACCGTTGCGGCAGTATATTTATTTTTTGCCAATTTTATGCAACGGTGAAAAACCGTTCTTATAGATGAAACGAGAACGGTTTTTCGTCTATCCTCTACAACAACGATTAAAAACCGTTTTAATATATTTTTTAATTTTTATAATAAAAAATAAATATAAAACCGTTCTATTAGATTGGATGAAATAAAAATAAAACCATTTCCATTGATATCGGTGCAAAATATTTTCGTTACCGCGCTTTTTTTTGTTGAAATTTTGAAAAACAAGTTTGTTTTCTTTTTTTTGATAGAACAGAAAAACAAATTTTAATTTTGCTAAAAAAAACAAATAACACTTTAAAGAACTCAGAGCTCAAGAAATAACACTATAGACTTAGAACTCAGAATCAATTTTTCTTTTTACTCAATCAGAAAAGTTCATTCTCAAAATCGAGATTGATTCTCAGAAATCGATTTGCCCAAATTTTTTCTTCTTCTTCTTCTTCTTCTTCTTCTTCTCAAAATCGATTTGCCCCAAACGAGCTGTTCATCCCCAACTCTGAGATTGATTCTCAGAAATTGCCTCTTCTCAAAATCGATTTTCCCTAAACGAACCGTAACGCGATTCTTTTCTCACAAACTCTTGATAATCCATTCAGAGACGTGAACCCTAACGCGATTCTGCTGCTCACAAACTATTGATTCATTCCACGACGAAACCTAGCTAGCCTCATTCGTCTCGTCTCGTCAAAACGCCCGCTAGGATTCTCGCAAGGTACTCACTCTTAGTTATGTGATTTTATTGTTCTCTATACTTTCTTATTGTTTTCTCTATTCTTTCTAATTTGTTAGAATTTGTGTGCATGTTAAATTCAAATTTTGATATACACACCATGTGATAATTGTTTCTTGTTTATGACTCGGTACTTTTATTTGCTATTAAGGAATTAAGGAATAGGGTTTTTTATACATAACAGACATGAACATGTGATTATATACTATAAAGATGTTCTTTTTTAGTTATATGTTTATTAATTAGTACTTTTTGAGTTATACTATAAAGATGCTCATTTTGCTTTAACACTTCTTGTCTTTAACCAATGAATTTATATTGACTTATTGACTTGGATTGGGTATTCTTTTGTTGGTATGTTGCTGATAGTATTTTGTTTTTTCATTAGATTCATACTTATGCATTGCTTTCTTTGTTGAATGGGCTGATCTATTTTTCATGCGTTGTAATGGAGATAGTAATATTTTTTTGATTTCATTTTTCTTTTATTCTTTGTGAGATCATACTTATGTAGCCTACTGTGAAAATGGGAAGCATGAATGGTTTTGCGAAATTCAGAGGATTTGGAATTGGTATTAGAGCGAGTTGATGAGTTGTAGAGTTCGGACTCGTCGAACTCGAAGAGTTTCTCGGTGACAGTTACAGATAGGATGGTGTTCTAATCCGATGGTTGTTGGTTGTTGTTGTTGCCATGTTTTTTGATAGTGAATTGATAGGTTGGTGATGATGAAGTTGTTAAGAGTAAATTGATAGGTTTTTGTTTTGAGTGACCCGAACACAAATCATAGGCTTATATAGATTCAAAGATATAATATTGTTGTTATGGTTGAATTTAGAGTTTTTTTTAGAGTTTTTTTTATACCCCTAAATAGAGTATATAAAATATCCTTGCGAGTATAACTCAGTTGATAAAAATATTACAATATATGAGAGTCATAATTTAAATTTGATATTCACTACATATTCATTTAATGAGATTAATTTTCAGCAACTAAGCTAATTGACAAAAAAAAAATCATCACTACTTTTTTCGAGTTTGTGGAACGTAAATATCTACAAAACATAACATGGCACCAGAGTAGAGTTTAGCATAAGCAATCATCTCACTTAGAGCAATTTGATAAACATGAAATATACCACTACTCATAACAAAGGCTCTAGCAATTGTAGCTCCTAAACCCCTCCATAGCACAATAGAACCTTCTTCTTTAATTATCTTTGAGGTACAATCTAAGATACCTTTGTATTTCATTGAAGAAGATGTTTGAGCCTGTAATCTTGTCTTTATAACATCTGTAGGGTAGTTGAAAATCCAACTTGATATCCCTACTAATCCTCCTGCTATAAACGTAGTACTCACACTTTCTTCACAATTTTCTCTACAACCAGGGTGAAGTTTCTCCCTCAAGTACTCATATGTCCCAAAGTAGAAGGCATGAGCAGGTGGATCTCTAAGAATAGTGATGCCAAATCCTCGATAAATGCCGCGAATGCCCTCATTTTTCCAAATGTTCTTAGTCAAATTCATAGGAGTCCTCCTTTTGTTTTTCGAAAAATAGTCGATGTTTTTTCTGCAGTTGCATGCGGATTTTAACTAGCTCAACGGGGCATATCAAAAGACTTTGTGAGGGAAGGAGGTCCATTGGAAGAATTTGAAGGGCTACAGATCCTTGTGAAAATTGTATAACTTTGGAAAATCATAGCATTCTGCACAAATTTAAAAACATACAATAACTCAGTATATATATGTTGCTAGTGATTCACATTTTATATTAGAAAATATTTTGTTAATATTTGGCATGTTAATTAGGTGGGATTCAGAGTGAGGGGATCTGAGTAGTAGAGTTTTCTGTTATAAGGATGAGTGGTGTCAGTTTTTTATGTAGAAGTTGGTTTTTGCATTCAGTTAGGCAGAGAGTGACTTTCTCTTTATTGCTCAACTATGGGGTAGTCAAGAAATGTATTCTGATCTGCATTTTCCTTGTTATTCATTAAGAGGTACCAGAAGAAGACTTTAAGAGTTTATTGGAGTATTGGAGAGATGAAAAAACTCAAGTAAGCAATAAGTACTATTGTGTACATGTATACTTGTTGTCACAAATTTGGAATGTTATAAAAATTTATCTTTCACTGAATATAGGAAGTAAGTCATCAAAATGCCCAAAATATAGCTCAACTGAAATTTAGACATCGAACGGGGAATAAAAGCTTTGCTGTCATCAGAGAAAACATGGTATGCATTTTTAAATTATTCTAAATGAATGTTAAATATTCTACCACTTCATTAATATTCTCATACTCTTGCTTTACTCGGTTTAGCGTTTAAGTAGTGAAGATAAAGAGCCTCCGACTCAAGCTCAAGTGTTCATTGCTACTCGACAAAGTAGGAAAGGAAATGAGTTGGATAAAGAAACAAACAGTGCAATTGTAAGTAAATGTTGTGTTTTGTTCCTGTTGTGAGTTTATTTAGTTTATTTGCTACTTTGTTTTACTATATTATATAAAATGATGATGAGGTTTAAGCTAATTAGAATCTATTGGCTATTAGTAACCACTAAACCTATATGCACCCCCCTTATCTGAAACATAATATATTAATGTTGATTATTTATTTACTACTATTATATTAATGTTGATTATTTATTTACTACTACGATATTATGTATGCTAGATTCAGCTTCAAGACATGATTGAAAAACATGAGCAGCCTTCTTCAGAAGCCTTTCAAAGTATAGTTGGCAAAGAAAAACCTGGAAGATTGCATTGCCATGGAAGAACCACTACACCGACTCTCTTGAAAAGAAATCAAGAAATTGCAAAACTTAAAAGAGAACATGCTGATGAAGTAAAACAGTTAATGCAAGAGATGGAGGAGAAACGTCGTCAAGATAAGGAAGCATCAGAAAGAAAATTTCAACTTCTTTTTAATGCCATTGTGAACCAAAACACCGCAAACTTAGATATCGAGGCTATTGCAGCTTGTATATCAGCTCCTACAGTTGATGCTAACCGTGCTTCAACATCAACACATGCTCCAAATGATAATGAGGTAAGATTGAACTATATTTTTTGCTTGATACAACATATTATAGTTTATATGATTCAATTGAATTGCATAGGCGTGATTGTGAATTTATGTTGCTATAATTGGTTTGTTATGAGCATTATTTTTTCTGATTTGAATTTCTTTGTCATGGTTAGACTTGATTGGAACTGTGTAGCTCTTAGTTTAGTTGTCTGGTTATTCTTTGTTGTGTTTTAGAGATTTGAGTGTTCTAGTTTTAAGAGATTAGGAAAAGTGGATTTAAAAAAAACGCATGAAATGAGGAGTTACACAGATTACATGAAAAGATAGAAGTTTTAGATTTTACTACTGCCTCTTAGTCTCTTACAAAAAGAAGAGGATGCTAATAAGGCTTAAAATCAAGAGATAAGGCTTACAAAACGATAGAAGTTTTAGATTTTACTACTGCCTCTTAGACTTGTCAATTTCCTTTTCAGTTTTATATATTTAATAATAGATTATTTTCGAGGTATTGAGTTATAGATCTTTGGCAAAAAAAAAAGGTTTAATTACTACCACACAATTTTGTCAAAAGAAAAACTACTACCACACAATTAAGTTTCTTGTTTTTGGAATCACTCTAATAGGTCTGACTGTCTAGTAGTTACCTCTGTTTTAGATTCTAAAACTTTTTAAATAAGGAAGTGTGACGAGAAATTGCTGAAAGAGTTAGCCGAAAGTTTTTCCCAATTTTAAACCATGTCATTCGCATGCATATTTTTGTGAATCATCTCTACTCTCGCACTATTAAGCAATTTTCTTTAATTATATTACTTATATTTTGCAGATGATGAATAATGATGATAGCAATGAAGAAATGCAGGATTATGAAGATGAAGAGATGTAGATGTTTAATTTGTTTTTGTAATAGGATAGATTTTGAAGATGTTAGTTTGATTGTGAATGATTCACATTATACACTAAAGTTGTTAGTTTGATTTTGAAGATATTAGTTGTAATGTGAATGATTAACATGAAAGATCCAACAACTTTAAGTTGATCAATGTTATTTTGATATATATGAATGAATTGCAATCATTTAATTTTAACTTGTTATGAGTTTTTTTTTAATTTAGGATCATATTGAAATTATAGGTTTAATATAATAACAATAATTTATAAGGTTGATAAAATGAAATTGATTTACACCAAATTAGATAAATATTTGTAAATCTTTAAAATAAAATAGTTTTTGCAACAGTGAAAAAAAGTTTTTGTAGCTGAGTAACCGTTGTTGTAGCAACAGAAGAGGTCATATAACAAACTGTCTATCAGAACGGTTTTTAATTGGGCAACAGTGGAAAAGCGTTTTTGTAGCTCCGAAACCGTTGTCGTAGACGTTGAAGTGGTCATATAGCAAAGGGTATATCAGAACGGTTTTTAATTCGGAAACAGTGAGAAAAAGTTGATGTATAAAGAAACCGTTGCGGTAGCTAATGAAGAGAGGCGCTACCAGAACGGTTACAGATTGGGCAACAGTTTGAAAGCGTTTTTGTAGCAGAAAACCGTTGTTCATTCTCCTGAATAATCATATTGTAAAGCGTCTACGAGAACGGTTATTTTGTTGAGCAACGATAGAAAACCGTTGCTAAAAACCATAAAAAAAGCGTTGTCTAAATTATACCAATGGCAACGGTTTCTATTTAAGAACACATAAAACCGTTGTTGTTGGAAATATAAAAACCGTTCTGTTACGAATCTCTAAGAGAACGGTTATCTACTAGGCGTTGCCCTTGAAAAACAAACCGTTGCAAAAGGATAAGAGTACGCCTCAGTACAGAACGCTCTGAAAACCGTTCTCTTAGCCTATGGCAACGGTTTTTTTACATTAGAGAACGGTTTTTTTCCGTTGCTGTACAATGAAAATGTTGTAGTGATATTTGGGGTGATGGAGGAGAGAGTGAGAGTGCTAAGAAAATAAATAGAAAAAGAAGGTGAATCGATTGCGGTAAGAGCATGTCCAGCGCTGGTTTCTTAAGGGATTTCTTAGAGATGATTTGGCATCTCTTAACTTTTTCAGCATTGGAGCTTGTTGTTGCTTATCTACGTGGCACTTTGTGTTGCTTATTTTTCTTTGTCAGTTGCTTCAGAAGGCAACTCTGAATCTGTGTTGCTTATCATTAAAAAATAATAAAAGTTTGCCTAAAATGTCAACAAAAATTGATACAAGAAGAGGGGAAAAACTGGAAAATATGAAAAACGAAAAAGAGGGTAAATCTACAAATACAGACGAAGAGGATATCACTTCCACAACTACCGCCGTAACCATCCGTTTCACAAGCTTCTTTCTCGCTGACTTGCTATGTATGAAGTGGTTTGATTTTTGAACAGAGGCAAGCAACAGGGAGCGTAGAGATCTCTGGTTTTTAGATTTTGGGGTTTGGAGTGTACGGTGGATTTGTATGATGGGGAAGTGGAATGAGTTTGGGTGGGGGGATTTATGTTATTAAAGTTAAAATTATTTATTTTATTTTTTTTGGTACAAAAATTATTTATTTTATTATTATCTGATTAAGTAAATACTATTTTATTGAATAGAAATAAAATAAAATTTAAGCAACACCATTGGAGTGAAAATGAATGAAATTGCTTAAATTATATGTGGCATTTGAAGTCCCACAAAAAAAAGTTAAGCAACTCAAATTAGTTCTATGCATTGGAGATGCCCTAACAATTAATAACATCTCATGTACTTATTTAATCTAATTGTTAAATTAAGTGGTATATTGTTGAGGGATTTAATTGAGCTCTCATTTTAAAAGCACCTTAAATATATTTGTCAACTGAACACGGTTTTATAAACACGCCTAACAAATATATTGTCTGATACTATTTTCATCATTTAAATATTTCCTTTGTTCCTTTCTAAATATTGTTTTTGACCACCATATATTATTCACATAATCTAATCTACTTTAAACGTAATTTTTTATTAATTAATATATAAAAACAAGGAAATTGTTGAATAGTGCGAAAGTTCATTGTCGTGAAAAAAATGCGAACAACTGGTTCTAAATTGTAAAAAAGATGGGATAACTCTAATCCATTTTTCTCCATACTACCTCTTCTTGTTTAACAAAAATAATTAAATAAAAAACAGAGGCAATCAAATTGATTCACTCTAATGTCAAATTCTCTACATGGCTTCATCGGCTCTGTCTACGTCTACGGTGATCTCACCATGCATGACTTGCTTTTTTGTTTTTTTTTTTTTTTTAATTTGTTTTTGTACCTTTGATTTAAAAGTGGTACATGATATTATGATGCACTATCAGCATTGTATTATTTTTTATTTCTTTCATTTTTTTTCATCAATTGTTTATTTTTTTATACGGTTATTATATTTTTAATCCCTACAAAATGGAGACCTTTTAAGTTTAATCCTTACTTAATTTTAATATTATTTTTAGTCATACAAAATTTTTATGAATATATAGTTTAAACTCTGTTAAAATAAAATTTGTTTAATTAATCTTAAACTCTTAAATTTTATTAATAATTTTTTACACACGTGTTTATCACTTTATAAAATGTTCATTAACCAAAACTTATAATTTTTTAATGTGAGATGAGTTAAATATCAATTTTACGTATGCATATTATGCCTCATACCGTACGCCAATGACATTTTTTTACTTTATGTTTTATGATTTAGATTAAACGAAGTACATCGTATTATAGTGCACTGTCAGTATTAAATATCGGTTATAAACGTCTATGAGATTCTTATACGACTCGATCACTCTTATCCCACTTAAATATCTATTATAAACATCTATGAGATTCTTAGACGACTGATCACTCATAGACTTTTATAATGGATATTTAAGTGGGAAATATATAATAATGTGCGAGATATTTAAGTTCAAGAATATTGATTCAGTCGTCTAAGAATCTCATAAACGTTTATAATTGATATTTAGGTGGAACAAGAGTGATCGAGTCGTATAAGAATCTCATAGATGTTTATAACCGATATTTAAGTGGGAGATATTAATATGAGAAATATTTAAGTGCGAAAATAGTGATTCACTCGTCTAAGAATCTCATAGACGTTTATAATGGATATTTAAGTGGGAGAAATATAATAATGTGCGAGATATTTACGTTCAAGAATATTGATTCAATAGTCTAAAAATCTCATAGACGTTTATAATTGATATTTAAGTGGTATAAGAGTGATCGAGTTGTATAAGAATCTCATAGACGTTTATAATCGATATTTAAGTGGACGATATTAATATGTGAGATATTTAAGTGCGAAAATAGTAATTTAGTCTTCTAAGAATCTCATAGACGTTTATAATCGATATTTAAGTGGAAGATATTAATGTGCGAGATATGTAAGTTTGAGAATTGGCGAGATATGATTTACCCCATGCTTAAATTTGTTTTTCAAAACCAACCGTGCAATATGAAGATTTCTTCATTTTGCCCCTCGATCATACAATTGGACAATTGACTAGATATAATTGATTATGTGGCAAGCTTAGTTGGTATTTTTATTTATTTATTACTATTTATTTTAATTCCAACTTGCTTTTTCAATATATTTTTTATTATTGTTAATTCCACCTTGTTTTCTTATAAGTTTTTTTTTAAAAAAAAATTATATTAAACAAGAACATCAATAGCAGCAACCCAGAAACCATCTTCATGGCCAAATTTGCTGAGTTCATCTCTCATCAATGGTTAAGCAAAAATTCAACAAGGCAAAGAAAACAAAACAACACAACACTTAAAAATCAAACACAACAACAAATCCCTTTTCTTCTTCTTCTTCTTCTTCTTCTTCAAATTCCGTATCCCTTTTCAAATTTCCCTAAAAAATTCCCCAAATCTAACAAAACCACCAAAACCTTAAAAAAAAAAAAAAAAAAAATAGAGAAACCAGTTGTCCAAAAAAATAATTTTTTCAGCGTTGTTGTGATCTAAACGGGAACTGAACTAATTGATTCCAACAATGGATTTTGCAGCAACTAAAAGGTAGAGAAATCCCTCTTCCGATTGTTGTTGTTCATCGTTGTTGACGGAAAGTTTGAATTTTATGTTGAGTGAGTTGACTCGGGCTGAGTCACGAGCGAATTGTGTCAATATGAAAAAGGGAGCGTCGATATATCGCCTTCGATTTCCTTTTCGCCGCCGTCACCGTCGCCATCGTTCTCCTCAAACCACAAAAAACAACAACCACAAAACCAAATCGTCACCGTCGATTTCGTCACAGCCTGTTTCGAAGCTGAAAATGAAATTGAAATGAAAATCAAATGTTCATGTTTTGGGCGTGTGGGGAAAAGTGGATGGTTTTTGGGTTTGCTGTTCATGTTTGTTGATGTTTGTTCTTCAAGTGTTCTTCATCTGCTATACGTGTCCTTTCCTTTTTAATTTTTTAATTTTCTTTTTAAAAAAAATTAAAGATTAAATGACATGCCATCAAAGAAAATAAAAAATAAAAAAAATAATTCCACATGTACTGCCATGTCATCGAAAATGCATAGTTTTAGTTGGCCACTTAGGGGTAAATGAGGGAATCTTTATATTACAAAGTTTGTTTAAAAAAAAAAAAATTATGCAGGGGTAAACCAAAATTCGTTTATTTTACACGGGTAAATAACTATTTAAGTGGGATAAGAGTGATCGAGTCGTATCAGAATTTCATAGACATTTATACCCGATATTTAAGTGGAAGATATTAATGTGGGAGAAATTAAATGTGCGAGATATTTAAGTTCAAGAATATTAATTCAGTCGTCTAAAAATCTCATAGACGTTTATAATTGATATTTAAATGGAATAAGAGTGATCGAGTCGTATAAGAATCTCATAGATGTTTATAACCGATATTTAAGTGGGATATATTAATATGCGAGATATTTAAGCGCATAAATAGTGATTCAGTCGTTTAAGAATCTCATAGACATTTATAATCGATATTTAACTCGAATATATTAATGTGCGAGATATGTAAGTTTGAGAATAGTGACTCAGTCGTCTAAGAATCTCATAAACGTTTATTGTTGACTATTTGATGTTGGCTGCATTTTGGTAAAACAATATGTAGGCAGGATGTGGGATGTAATGTTACAACATCATGACCTGACGAGAGCGCGCCAGCTGGCGGCAACATTTAATGCGCGCGGGTTTTATTTTTAGAGAAGATCTTTTCTCTTATATATCAGTTCTTGGCTTGTGCATCAAGGAAGTTTTATTTCCTAAACAGATCTTCTGCTCAGAGATTGTTTTGGGAATTATTGTGAAGAATTATATTTTCTAAACGTATCTTTTTAAGATATGGTTTTATTTTATTATGTGAGCTGGATGTTTCTCTTGTGGACAAAGCTTCTGAAGCCCAATATTACCAGCTATATATTGAAGAATCAAAACCTAATTCAGGCAGTTGTTCAAGCGTTATTGTTGAGTCTAGCCGTATTAGGATTCGTGTGTGTGCTTGTGTTTTGTGAGCCTTTCTTGTATCTCTTTGATGCAAGCTTAGGACTGTGTGTACTATAGAGTTGTAATCATAATTGTCTCTGAAGCTTTTAAGCAAGGAGATAGTTATTGTGTGTGTGTCCTCTCCAAAGCTTTTAAGCTAGAGTTTGGATCTTAGTGCTTGTGTATCACTTGAAGCCTTTAGGTAAAAGTGATCTAGTGTCTAGGAGAGTGTCTCCATCATAGTGGTTGAATTAACAATAGTGCTGTCTGTACTATTGAGCTTAAGGAGTGAGTTGGGAACTCATACCTAGGAGTTCTTAGGTAGAAAGACATAAGAATAGTTGCTAGGTGATAAGTTGTAAACGAGGAGTTTGCTGTAAGACTTTGAACTAGGGCTATTAGTGGATTTCCTCCTGGATTGGTATCCCCCAGACGTAGGTGCGCCGAACTGGGTTAACAAATCACTGTGTGTTTGTTTAATTCTGCACTATTTACTATTTGCATTATTTGTTCATTAAAGCGGATAACAGTGTTGTAACGTTGTGTACAACATCGTGTACTGGTGTGCCAGTTTTTCAATTGGCATCAGAGCAGGCACCCTGCCTGTTTAGGGTGAGATTCAGGAAGTTTTAACTGGCAAAATGGACAAAGAAGGAGGATTCGTGAACAGACCCCCGATGCTGACTGGTTCCAATTATGATCATTGGAAGCCAAAGATGATTGCATTCCTGAAGTCCATTGACAGTAGGACTTGGAAGGCAGTTTTGAAAGGTTGGGATCATCCTTTAATTGTGACCAAAGAAGGTACTTCCACTGGTGAACTAAAGCCAGAGGCAGATTGGACAAAGGAAGAAGATGAAGCAGCTCTCAGCAACAATAAGGCAGTAAATGCTCTCTTCAATGGAGTGGATACAAATATGTTCAAGCTCATCAAAAAATGTCTATCTGCAAAGGAAGCTTGGGAGATATTGATGACATGCTATGAAGGCACCTCTAAGGTAAAGATGTCAAAACTTCAAATACTTACTACCAAATTTGAAAATCTGAGAATGAAATAGGAGGAAAGTATTCAAGATTTTCACATGAGTTTGGTTGACATTGCTAATGCCTTCGAGGCTCTGGGTGAGAAAGTATCTGATGAGAAGCTGTCAAGAAAGATGCTCAGGTCACTTCCAAAAAGGTTTGACATGAAAGTGACTGCCATTGAGGAAGCTCAGGATATAGCTAACATGAAGGTAGATGAAGTAGTTGGCTCTCTTCAGACATTTGAATTGACCATTAATGAACGAGGAGATAAAAAGAGCAAAAGTGTGGCTTTTATCTCAAATGATGATGAAGAGGAATCCCAGACTGTTGTTGAAGGAGATGAGAGTATTTCTGATGCTCTTGCTCTAATTGGAAAACAATTTGGAAGAGTTCTAAGGCGGGTTGACAGGAGAGCCAGGCAGAATGGGCAGAACATTAGATTCGACATCAACAAACCGCAAAACAATGTCAAGAAAAAGGGTTAACAGGAGAGAATCTGCTAGACATGTTTCTGCTATGACCGGGGTTTGTGATACTGTGGCTGATTCAGATGATGATGTGGAGGTAGTTTATGAAGAGCATTCTGATGATGAGGAGAATGACACCTATGAGGAATTACTTGGTCTCTACAATGATCTTCTTGTTCGCTATAAAGAGGTGTGTAGAATCCTTGAGAAACAGAAGAAGACTATAAATCAACTTCATACAGAAAAAGATCTCCAAATTGGCCAAGTACTGAAAGTTGAGAAGGAGCTAACTCAAGCAAATGCAGACATGGAAGAGTTGAAGAAAAGAGTCAATCAACTGAACTGTGGAGCTAACTTACTTGAGGAAATCTTAGATGGTGTCCCTAGTACTAGAATGAAAGCTATAGGATACAACTACACTGCTCTCAACCAGCATCAACAGGACAAGAACACCAAATTCCTTCCAGCTGATGAGGTAATTAATCCATACACTGGGGAAAAGATGTTACAACCTTCTGCACCACATCCTAAAACCTATCCAAATGTTAAGCTTGGACAAGGTCCCAGGACTTTTGCTAACCATCGTCGTGCCCCAGGACACCATGGTCATTCAAGAAAATGGTTTTGTCATCATTGTGGAATGAAGGGCCACATAAGGCCTTTTTGCTACAAATTGTATGGATATCCAGACATTGGCAACAGCCAAAAACTGCTCCTAGAGAGGAACCTGTCAGAAAGGTGTGGCAACCAAAAGCTGAGAACAAAGGGCTGATTGCACATACATCCCTCAGAGCATCATCCAGATAAGACTGGTATTTCGATAGTGGCTGTTCTAGACATATGACAGGGGTAGAGACATATCTGAAGGACTTAAAAGGGTATGCTTCTAGTTCTGTAACTTTTGGAGATGGAGCCAAAGGTGAAATTCTGGGGATAGGCAAACTTGTCAACAAAGAGTTGCCTAACTTAGAAAATGTGTTGCTTGTAAAGGGACTCACTGCAAATCTGATCAGTATAAGCCAACTGTGTGATCAAGGATTGAGGGTGAACTTTACAAAAGAAGAATGTCTTGTTAGCAATGATCAAGGAGAAATTATGATGAGAGGTGGCAGATCCAAAGATAATTGCTACTTGTGGGTATCTCATGAAGAAGTACAACAAAGAAAATGTCTACTTGGTAAAGAAGATGAAGTTCAACTGTGGCACCAGAAACTTGGTCATCTAAGCCTAAGTGGAATGAAGAAAGTTGTTACTACTGAAGCTATCAGAGGGCTTCCCAAACTAAAAATCACTGAGGGAAGTATATGTGGAAAATGTCAGATTGGAAAACAAACCAGGATGTCGCATCCAATGTTGGAACATCAGGCAACATCAAGAACTCTAGAACTTCTACACATGGACCTCATGGGGCCTATGCAAGTTGAAAGCTTAGGAGGAAAGAGGTATGTATTTGTGGTAGTAGATGATTTCTCCAGGTACACCTGGGTGAATTTTATTAGAGACAAATCTGACTCATTTGACATTTTCAAGACTCTATCCACTCAAGTTCAAAGAGAAAAGAACTGTGGGATTGTGAGAATCAGAAGTGACCATGGAAGAGAGTTTGAGAATGAAAAATTCAGTGAGTTCTGTGCTAGTGAAAGAATTAGGCATGAGTTCTCATCACCCATAACCCCTCAACAAAATTCAGGAATCAGCTAGAGTGATGTTACATGCAAAATCCTTACCCTACCATTTCTGGGCTGAAGCTATGAATACAGCCTGCTACATACACAACAGGGTGACTATAAGAAAGGGGACATCTGCTACTCTATATGAGCTATGGAGGGAAAGAAAACCAACAGTCAAGCATTTTCATGTCTTTGGTAGCAAGTGTTATATCCTGGCAGACAGAGAGCAAAGAAGGAAGCTTGATCCCAAGAGTGATGAAGGGATCTTCCTTGGATACTCTACCAACAGCAGAGCTTACAGAGTATACAACTCAAAAACAAAGGTTGTTATGGAATCCTACAATGTGGTAGTAAATGATGTAGAGACTGAGAAGGTTGACAATGTGGAATACGATGTTGGAACATCAGGTCCTGTCCTAGAAGAGCATGATCTAGAAGAACAATCTGATGATAAACAAGAAGAGAATATTGAGAATACTGCATGTGACACCACTAATCAACCCACTCAGAACAAAGGACCATCTGTGAGGGTCCAGAAGAATCACCCCTTGGAGCTAGTCATTGGAAATCCTGAACAAGGAATCACCACTAGAAGATCCAATGATGTGATAGCAAATTCCTGTTTTGTTTCCATGTTTGAACCTAAAAATGTGAAAGAAGCCCTCACTGATGAATTCTGGATTGAGGCTATGCAAGAGGAATTGAATCAATTCAAGAGAAGTGAAGTGTGGGATCTGGTTCCAAGACCTAATAAAGTAAATGTCATAGGTACAAAGTGGATCTTTAAAAATAAATCTGATGAAAAAGGGGTCATTACCAGAAACAAGGCTAGGCTGGTTGCCCAAGGTTACACTCAAGTAGAAGGGCTTGATTTTGAGGAGACTTTTGCCCCTGTAGCTAGATTGGAATCAATTAGACTACTATTGGGTGTTGCTTGCATCCTAAAATTTAGACTCTATCAAATGGATGTAAAGAGTGTGTTTCTGAATGGCTATCTTCATGAAGAGGTCTATGTGGAACAACCAAAAGGGTTCACTGATCCTGTGTATCCTAATCATGTCTACAAACTCAAGAAGGCTCTCTATGGTCTAAAACAGGCGCCTAGGGCCTGGTATGAAAGACTTACTCAATTCCTAGTAGGTCAAGGCTATAGAAAGGGTGGATCTGATCAAACCTTGTTTGTAAAGCAAGTGAAAGGAAAGTTCATGATTGCACAAATTTATGTGGATGCTATTGTCTTTGGCGGAATGTCGAATACGATGGTACAACATTTTGTTCAACAAATGCAATCAGAATTTGAAATGAGTTTGGTGGGAGAATTGACCTACTTCTTGGGTCTACAGATCAAGCAAATGGAGGATACAATCTTCATCTGTCAAAGCAAGTATACTAGAAATATTGTCAGGAAGTTTGGTATGGATAATTCTTCTCACAAAAGGACTCCTGCTCCAACTCATCTGAAGCTAACCAAGGATGAACAAGGTGTGGGTGTAGACCAAAGTTTGTATAGAAGCATGATAGGAAGTCTATTGTACTTGACTGCTAGTAGACCAGATATCACCTTTGCTGTAGGGGTTTGTGCTAGGTACCAGTCAGAACCAAAGGTAAGCCATCTCAATCAAGTCAAGAGGATTTTGAAATATGTCAATGGTACATGTGATTATGGCATGATGTATTCACATTGTGAAGATTCAAACTTGTGTGGATATTGTGATGCTGATTGGGCTGGTAGTGCTGATGATAGGAAAAGCACATCTGGTGGGTGCTTCTTCCTAGGAAGTAACCTTATATCTTGGTTCAGCAAGAAGCAAAACTGTGTGGCCCTGTCTACAGCTGAGGCAGAATATGTAGCTGCTGGAAGTAGTTGTACTCAACTTGTTTTGATGAAGCAGATGCTAAAGGAATATGATGTGGAACAAGATGTTATAACATTGTACTGTGACAATTTGAGCGCCATAAATATTTCAAAAAATCCTGTTCAACACAGCAAAACCAAACACATTGATATTCGTCATCACTTCATCAGAGATCTAGTGGAAAATAAAGTTGTGACACTGGAGCATGTAGGAACTAAGGATCAAGTGGCTGATATCTTCACCAAAGCACTTGATGCAGTTCAATTTGAAAATTTGAGGGGCAAATTAGGGATTTGCCTATTTGAAGATCTGTAGCAATTACAGTTATTTGGAGGGAGATATGCAGCAGTTATTACACTCTCTCCAATCCTTGTGCTGCACGATAAACAAGGTAATCATGTTTCTTACATCCCTATAAACACGCCACCCTTCACTAGTGGTTATTTCCTTACCCAATCTATTTTCAAATATTCCCTTTCTGAATACCACTATCTCTCTAACCTCCCAAACCGTTCGAACTCTCTGATAATCTCCATTCAACTTCTCTGCACCAAATCCCAAACAACCACCATGTCTCAATCACCAATCACCACCTCTCCTGCAAACTCAAATGAAACCCCGATCTCTTCATCTCCCGTCATTGATGCTACCCCCATCACCACCATTCATCCATCATTTGACTCCGCTCTCAATTCCAAACCCAAGAAAACCACCACAAAGAGAGCTGTAACTTCTGAAACCTCAAAATCGAAGAAGAAATCTAAGGCTTCTTCTCTTTCTGTTTCTAAGAAAGGATCTAAAGCTAAAGGTTCAAGGTCGAAATCAAAGTCGATCCACACCATGCAAGAGCTGTATGTGGATGATGTTGCTAAGAAGAATGTTGAACCACATGTTGAAGCTTCCAACGAAGACAGATCGGAAGAGAATGTTGTTGCTGAAGGTAATCCCAATAATGTTACTGAAACCCTAGAAATTCAAAAGGGGCTAACCATTGAGAAGCCTGTTGCTTCTGAGGCTGTTGGTGAAATTGTTCAGGATTCGCCTGATGCAGAAGAATCACTGAATGATAAGGATGTGGAGGAAGCTTTGAACTCCTTGAAGGATACCGTCCCAAAGCCCAATGTTGCGCCGGATGTTACCACATCCTTGGCACAAGAAGGACCAACTCCAGATATAGTTGGCGATGCTGTCAATGCTCAAGATCAGGTTAATGATGAGCCTGTATCAGAAAAGTTGGTTGGTGTTCCTACAAATGGAGAGAATCCTATCTCTCAGAATGAAGACAATCAACATGATGATGAAGAACCTGCTGATGATAGAAACCAACCTGCTACTGACAATGATGTGTCAGTAAATGATGATGTAGTTGATGTGGATGAGATGACAGATCTGGATCTAACTGTCAATGAAGTGGTTGGTGGGAGTATTGCAAGAAGATTGAGAAATAGGAAAGGCAAGGAGGCTGATGTGGTGACTGAGGTTGTAACCAAGGCAACCCCATCCAAGAAGAAGAAGATGATTGGCCCTAGTAGAAAGCCTAGCAAAGTTGAGATTGCTAGTGAGAAGAAGAAGAAGAGTGGGAAAAGAAAACAACCTGAAGTTGGTGATTCTGACTACGAAGTGGAAGAGGATGTGCCACACATTGTATCCAACATTGTGTCCTCTTCTAAGAAGAAAAGTCAGAAGAAGTTTCGCAGGGCTGCTATACCAGAACTTGATGTGGTACATGATGTGCCAAACATTGTGTCTACAGGAAAGAAGAAAATTGGTGGAAGGATTATTCCCCAAAATGTTCCTGATGTCCCCATGGACAACATTTCATTCCATTTCATTGAGAGTGCTCAGAAGTGGAAGTTTGTTGCTAATAGAAGGCTTGCTCTGGAGAGGGAATTGAGTGATGAAGCCTTGGAGCAAAAGGAGATCATTGCTCTCATTGAGAAGGCAGGATTGATGAAGACTGTGTCTGGAATTGGTGACTGTTATGAGAAATTGGTCAAGGAATTCTTGGTCAATATCCCTGAAGATTGTGACAACCCTCTGAGCAAAGAACACCACAAGGTGTATGTAAGAGGTAAATGTGTTATGTTCTCTCCTGCTATTATCAACAAGGCTCTAGGTAACAAGGAAGATGGGTATGCTGAGATGGAGATCACCAACAACAATATCTGCAAAACCATCACTGCTAATCAGGTCAAAATTTGGCCCTCAAGAGGTAAAGTCCCTTCTGTCATGCTTTCAGTGAAATATGCCATCCTTAATAGGATTGGTACTGCAAATTGGGTTCCTACTACCCACACCTCAGATATAGCTACAGGTTTAGCTAGGTTCATTTATTCTGTTGGTACTGGTACTGAGTTCAACTATGGAGCTCATATTTTTGATGAAACTGTGCAACATGCTAAGTCTTGGGCCATTAGAATGCCTATAGCTTTTCCATCCTTGATATGTAGCATTATTGTGGCACAACACCCTAGTATCTTAACTGCTGATGATGAGGTGAGTAAGAGGGAATCTCCTCTTGACTTTCACCCTAGATTGTTTGAAGGAACACATGCTGCAGATATTGAGATTACAGGTCCTTCTGTTGCTGCTCCTACTGGTTCTGGTTCTATGAGCAGAAATGAGATGATAGCTTCTTTGGAAGCAGCTTGCAAAGCTCTAGATGAGAAGAAAAAGAGCCTTGAGCAAGTGATTATGGCTCTTAGGCAAGAAGAAGCTGCTGAAAGAGTGAGAATGTGCAGGTTGGACAAGAAGGAGCTGATCAAAGTGATGGTGGAGGCACTGAGGAGCTGGAGCTCTCAGATGTTAGCCCTGATTTTTAGTGGTTATATTCCACTTATTGATGTGTACTTTTTTAAGTTGTTTATGTTTCTGGCTGTAATTCTGGTACTTATGTTCTTCTGTTGGGCTATGCCCTGGATATTTTAAGCACTCCCTAGTGCATTTGGATGTAATAGTACTTAGTACTCTGTGATCTGTGCTGCTACTACTCTATTTTGGCTCCCAAAAGCATCTTTGTCAAATTTGTGGTAAAAAGGGGGAGTAGAAAGTTACAACATTTGTTTCCACATGTTGTCTGGTAGTAGTTTGGTTGTATGTGGTAGCTGGTAGATGTATGGTACTCTGGTAGTGGTAGTACAAATTTTTTTCTGGTAGATGTTCTGTGCTGAAATGATCTGCTATGTTATGCCTATGTGTTAGTACCTGAATGATATGCATGATCCTATGTGTTAGTCTACCAAGCATCATGTCAGGGGGAGTACTATGTATGTGATGCAGGGGGAGATGTTGTATGTGGTGTTGGAACATTTTGATTGTGTCATCCATGCTTATGTTTGTGATCACTTAAGGCGATGTAGTTTTTCTGTGCTTCTGCTGTTGTATGCCTCTGATGTGCTCTAAAGATACGACTGAATTCTGATCTAATGTTTTCCATGAAGGAGTAAGGTTGGAAATTATTCTTGAAGATGTGCTACGCTTCTCTTCTTTTGTGTGTTTATGTTGATGTGAAGAAGTGTTAGTGATGTATGTATCTTTGTTGCTTGTCTGTGTGATCCCAAGTTGTTTTAGCCAAAAATTTGCCAAAGGGGGAGTTTGTTGACTATTTGATGTTGGCTGCATTTTGGTAAAACAATATGTAGGCAGGATGTGGGATGTAATGTTACAACATCATGACCTGACGAGAGCGCGCCAGCTGGCGGCAGCATTTAATGCGCGCGGGTTTTATTTTTAGAGAAGATCTTTTCTCTTATATATCAGTTCTTGGCTTGTGCATCAAGGAAGTTTTATTTCCTAAACAGATCTTCTGCTCAGAGATTGTTTTGGGAATTATTGTGAAGAATTATATTTTCTAAACGTATCTTTTTAAGATATGGTTTTATTTTATTATGTGAGCTGGATGTTTCTCTTGTGGACAAAGCTTCTGAAGCCCAATATTACCAGCTATATATTGAAGAATCAAAACCTAATTCAGGCAGTTGTTCAAGCGTTATTGTTGAGTCTAGCCGTATTAGGATTCGTGTGTGTGCTTGTGTTTTGTGAGCCTTTCTTGTATCTCTTTGATGCAAGCTTAGGACTGTGTGTACTATAGAGTTGTAATCATAATTGTCTCTGAAGCTTTTAAGCAAGGAGATAGTTATTGTGTGTGTGTCCTCTCCAAAGCTTTTAAGCTAGGAGTTTGGATCTTAGTGCTTGTGTATCACTTGAAGCCTTTAGGTAAAAGTGATCTAGTGTCTAGGAGAGTGTCTCCATCATAGTGGTTGAATTAACAATAGTGATGTCTGTACTATTGAGCTTAAGGAGTGAGTTGGGAACTCATACCTAGGAGTTCTTAGGTAGAAAGACATAAGAATAGTTGCTAGGTGATAAGTTGTAAACGAGGAGTTTGCTGTAAGACTTTGAACTAGAGCTATTAGTGGATTTCCTCCTGGATTGGTATCCCCCAGACGTAGGTGCGCCGAACTGGGTTAACAAATCACTGTGTGTTTGTTTAATTCTGCACTATTTAATATTTGCATTATTTGTTCATTAAAGCGGATAACAGTGTTGTAACGTTGTGTACAACATCGTGTACTGGTGTGCCAGTTTTTCATTTATAATTGATATTTAAGTGGGACAAGAGTGATCGAGTCGTATAAGAATCTCATAGATGTTTATAACTGATATTTAAGTGGGAGATATTAATGTGGGAGATACTAATATGCAAGTTCGAGAATGGTGATTCAGTCGTCTAAGAATCGCATAGACGTTTATAATTGATATTTAAGTGGGATAAAAGGGATCAAGTCGTATAAGAATCTCATAGACGCTTATAACCGATATTTAAGTGAGAGATATTAATGTGCGAGATATGTAAGTTTGAGAATAGTTATTCAGTCGTTTAAGAATCTCATAGACGTTTATAATTGATATTTAAGTGGATAAAAGTGATTAAGTCGTATAAGAGTCTCATAGATGTTTATAACCGATATTTAATATTGACGGCGCACTATAATAAGATGTACTCCGTTTAATCTAAACCATAAAACATAAAGTAAAAAAAAAATGGTACTCACGTACGGTATGAGGCATAATATGCATGCGTAAAATTGATATTTAACTCATCTCATATTAAAAAATTATAAATTTTGGTTAATGAACATTTTATAAAGTGACGTATGTAAAAATCATTAATAAAATTTAAGAGTTTAAGATTAATTAAACAAAATTTATTTTAACAGAGTTTAAACTATATATTCAGAAAAAATTTGTATGACTAAAAATACTATTAAAATTAAGTAAGGATTAAACTTAAAAGGACTCCATTTTGTAGGGATTAAAAATATAATAACCGTATAAAAAAATAAACAATTGATGAAAAAAAATGAAAGAAATAAAAAATAATACAATGCTGATAGTGCATCATAATATTATATACCACTTTTAAATCAAAGGTCCAAAAGCAAGTTGAAAAAAAAAAAAAAAAAAAAAAGCAAGTCATGCATGGTAGGAGACCTACTCAAGTCTCTCATCGTAGACAGGGCCTGGCTTCATCTATCATCTTTTGTTTCCTCCCATTTATCATTTAATTTCCACCGTCCTTCCATCAAACCACCGTCCCTCCATCAAACCAGTAAGTGTTGTGTTATGCAACAAATTAGTTTTTCAGAGCTTTTAATTTTTATTTTTCTGAAACAATGAGAACTTAGTGATGAAGGGGGCGTACAGAGCAGTAGTGTTGGATGATGAAAGAAGTTCTAAAAGATGACCAAATACCAATGTACACCATGTGGGAGACTTACACATAAGTTTATTTATATTTTGTTGAACACGTAGTGATAATGTGTTGTTGTGAATTCGACTAAAAACTCACACCAATAATAAATTGATGTGTGGGGCAAGCGAAACAAGCAATCAAATATAAGGACGATAGAGATGATGATGCAATAATCCAAACAATAAAACGGCGGAAGATAAAGAACACGATAACAATTTGTTTACCCAGTTCGGTGTTAATGAACCTAATCTGGGGGAGAGAGCAACTCTCCGTTCCACTAGATCAAAGAAGTCACTTTACAAAGAGTTCCCAATTGGGTTACAAGAATTAATCCTAATTCTACCCAAAATCCCGAATCTCTTCCCGTGGCCAAGAGACTCAATTTTACCTAGTCTACCCAAGGTGATCCCACAAGATGATCCCAAGAATAGTTTGCCCAAATCCCTAGGATCCTAAGACCCTAGCCTTGTGTGGTGGCAAACCCTAATTCCCTACATCTTGTCTCTCTTTGCTCTCTTGATTTTTCTATGAATAAACAACCTCTATTTATAGAAAAATATATGCCTATTATTTTAAAACAAATCTTTTAAAATAAAACCAAATCTCCTATTATTTTTAAATATATCTAATATTTAAAAAACAAACACAATCCAAGTCAGATATTCTTCAAAACATATTTTTCCACAAAATCAGCAAACCAACACGAGCTCGCGCCCCGCGCCAGCCCGCCCGCGCCCCGCGCCAGTCAACAGAACCCACAGGCCAAACGAGGATTCTCCTGGCGCCGCGCGCAGCTGTCAGGTTCTCCCAGGATTTTTCTGACTTCTTGTGATCGAGATTTTAAGGCATATCCAACATGTGTCATACTATTAAGTGTTAATGCATATCCTTCCAAGATTTCTGCCAAAAAAAACCAATTTTATTGGCAAAATGTGTTGGTGAGATTTTCGTGACATAATCTGTCGCATAAAATAGAACTTCTCTAAAAATAAATATTAATACATAAAATATTATTCAATTTGTCTCGACGAATATTTTTAAAATATAAAATTTTCATAATATTTTATACTAATAGATTATTAACGATATTAGTTATCAAACTTGTATATTAATTGTGTGCAGTGATCTAAAATGATACTTAAAAATTAACAGAATATTATAATAACTAGATATTATTTATCAAAATTGTAAATATATATATATATATATATATATATTTTATTTTATTTTAATTTTTATCACTCATAATAGTCAATATTGATTTTTTTATGAAAAATGTAAAAAAAATTAGTGTAAGGCTTATAAAATATTGAAATTGTATTTTTTCTTATAAAATTATTATCTCTGAAATACAATAATTGATAAATAGTTTTTTGATTTATAAAATAATCATTAATTTAGTAATTAATTGATCTAATGTACAGGTACATTGAAATTTTTCACATGTACCATAGAAGCTCCCTTGAAATATTGTTTGGTTTAAAAGAAAGACGTCAACAGCATTTGAGGTAAGTAACATCTTTGAGGCTTCATAGACGACATGTTAATAGAGAAATAGAAGAGAGAGAGAGAGAGAGTAAAAAGACAAATATACTCGTGTTAAAAATTAATTTATTTTAGAAAAATACTAGGTATTAGTTAAAAAAATCTAATATAATAAAATATCATTTTCAATATTTGTAAAATATAAAACAAATAAAAAATAATACAAAATTTCCTATTTTTGTATTTTTAACGATATTTCGGAAGCACTAGTTAACTACCGTAACTCTTTAAAATACATAATGAAAAACAAGAGGATTTTGTGTGCACACTCGGTGTTGTGGCTACAAGAAATGATATATATGATAAGGGTCATGCTAACGAACCTTAAAGTAGAATTATTCCATTGAAAAATGTAATGAATTGACTTTTATAAAGTTAAATGCACAAGTTTTGAGGAAAATATTTCTTTATTTAGTTGTTTATCATGTGCCCTTAATGTTAGCTTTTGCCATATGATAATATGATAATGCTGCAGAAACATATATCAATTATAATAAGTGCCTGGTGTGCTACATAACAAAGGAAGGGAACCAAGTCAAAAGGTTGTCGGTGCTTAATCTAACAACAAAAGGATATAGCTCACAATTTGAATTCATTGGCCAATCTCAGTATTAGGTAGCCTTTTTATCCCCTTTAATGTGTTCATGTAATAATGTATAAAAAGAACTTTGACAAATGCCCGGTAGTATTTCCTTCAATCAATATTATAAACAATAAAACATTTTTTTAACTTTATAATTAAATACATCGGTTTTTTAATAAATTAAAAAAAAAAATGATTTTCTTACTTATAATAAAGACATGAAAGAGTAATAGTTCACATTTAGTTTGATAGTAAATTATAAACAACCTATTTTCACACTAAGAATAGTAATCAATAATATCATTAATAATCAAAATTGCAAAATAAATAGTAGTATGATCACAAATTAGGCAAATACTACTAACTTCGAACCCAAATAATTTGTGTGTAGTATTTTGTAAACTTATGAGTATTGAGTTTGATTTCTACTTATCAAAAAAGCAAGTTCACCGGATTTTTAAAATTAGGCAGCGACACATTTTGGTAGGTCGCCTGCATATAAATTTATCAATAAAGCAGGATTAGCGGAATTTATATTCTATCAATCAAGGATGAATCCAAAAACTAATTAAATGGGGGACTGGTCATTTTTTTAATAAATATTAGTTAAAATGTAATTATAATTTATATGAATAGAGATCAAATTATATCGATATAAAACTATTTTACACTTCCCTCGAACCATATTAAACTGGTGGTGAAAAAAAAAAACTATTTTACACTTATTTATTTGTCGGAACTAATTTACGTTTTTTTTTTTTTGTAAGGAAGCGAAAGATAGAAAAAAGCTAAAAAGAAAAACTATTCATGAAGAAAGAAGGTTCATGTTGCATTATTCCTAACTCAAAAGAAGATCGCGAGCGCCTTATGGAGAAGAGGCATAAGTGATCATGAAGTCGGCATCTGATGAGACTCTGAGTTTAGCAAATAAATATGCACATTGATTCCCCTCTTTAAGTGTGTGATCGAGAGAAACATTGGTTTGAGAGAGCAGCTCATTTATATCTTTGATCACACACAACATGACTATGAAACTTAACTTGGGGACCTTTGATGAGGTTGACACAGTGTAAAGAATCAAAATAGCAGACAAGTTCATCAATACTCATGTCTCTGACCAGTAAGAGGCCCTTGTAGATGGCATAAAGTTCAACGAACAAAATATCACATGTCTCTGGAATGAAGCCTAAGTAGCCTGCAAGATAGTGTCCGAAGGTGTTTCTAATAATGCCGCCAAATCCGGATCGAACTGGAGAACCAAGGCAACTTCCATCCATGTTATTATTGTTTCACTTGATATAACTATCAACTAACCTGTCGTTGAAAACGGGAGAGAAGCAGTTTCTGAAGGTTTCGACCATAGCTCGGATGTTGAAAGAGAGCCGACTTAAGGACCAAGTCTCATTGTTCAGACACATCAGGTTACGGTGTCTCCAAGACTACCGGACATCAGCCGAGAAAAGTAGAGCTTGTGAACATGAGGCACCCAACTTGAGCCAATCGTACACATCCGGGTTGGAGAAGATCTAGATCTTTAAAACCAATGTGGTTCCAAAGGCTACGAGAGAACTCGCAATCCCGAACGCAATGAAGGAATGATTCATCGTGGATGCCACAAACGAGTGCAAGTGGCAGAAGGACTCATTTTACGGTGATTAAGTAGAGAAATGGTAGGCACAGAATTGTGACAAGCCAACCAAAAGAAAAATTTGATCTTTTCCGGAAGTTGAAGTTTCCATATCCAAGACCAATAGTTTAAAGGATTATGAGTAGATATTGGGTCCCTCAGTGAGAGTAACTAGTTATAGCCACTTTTAGTGGTGTAAGCGCCGTTTTTGTTGTTGGACAAATAAATGCGTCTTCGATGGAATCATTGGACCTGAAGGTACTGTTGTTAATAACATCAGAGACCAACGGAGAGAGAGGAGTGTAGAGACTGTAAGTATGAGGATTTTCCGTGGAAAGCACGTCTTTGACTGAGAGCCGCAGATCATGTATATCAACATAGGGAACTAGTGTTCCAAGGCGGCCAAGAGCAGTCCAAGGGGTGAACCAAAAGGAAGAAGATCCCAAACCTACACGCCAAGAGAAACCGTCTTTGAGAATGTCTTTTGAAGTGTGTATAACTTTATCCCTTAGAAGTGTGTAAGAGTCTCTCTTGAAATATGTAGAACTCTCCCTTAAAGACTATAAATAGAAGAAAAAAAACTAGTTGTTTATAAACAAACAAGAAGAAAGCAATTAACACACCATAAAATTGTTCTTTCTCACGAATATTCTTTCCTTCTCAAATTCTTCAAAAAGTTAACCATAAACAATTGAGTAATATTTGGTATGTTTATTATTCTTTCGGTCACAAAACTTTGGTCCTTTTATAGTTTTAAGAAATACTAATAAAAATTGACTAGTTAAGTCACTTTTATCATTACATTATTATTAAGAAAAAGAAACTCAATTTAATAAATGTTTTACTTTTTATAAGGATAGAAATGATAAAGTATGATTAATTGTGTCTTAATATCTTAAAAGAATTAAAGTTTTGGAACAAAATTAAAAAACTAAAAAAATTAAAGATTTGGGACAGACTATGTGATTGGAAGTCAAAATAATATTTCTCCTTATATACTTATCCTAAAAGTTCCCTCCTTTGCTATCTATTTATGCAAAAAAGTTCATAAAAAACAACTTAAAATAAAAAAGATAATGAAAAGTACTAATAGTGTTAGTATGAAAAGAAAGTGTTTGTATTTTTTTATAAGAACTTAAGGAAGGTTGATATATATAACTTTTAAAATTTGAGAGGTGTCAAATGTCCTTTTAAAGGGAGTGTTTTTAGAGTACTTTTCAGACTTTGTTCGACATGAAAAACTTAGTTAAGTTTTTTACGTTGCATTAATTCTGAATATTATTATAACGAATATAAATTTTATAAAATTTACAGTTAAATTGAAAGTTTATTTCATATAGATTATTTATAAAAAAAATTTGAAAAAATTAAAAATCATTTGATATGTTATCGAAACTTATCAAGATTAACGGTTTATGGGTTTTTATTGAATATCGTTAATCTCGATGGGTCTCAACAGCATATCAAATTATTTTCAATTTCTTTAAAATAATTTATGAATGATATATATGAAATAAACTTTCAATTTAACGGTTGATTTTATAAAATTCGTATTCGTTATAATATATTATTCATAACTGGTGCGCCGTAAAAGACTTATCGAGGTCTTTCATGTCGAACAAAGCCTAACAAGTACTCTAAAAACACTCTTTAATATTATGAGTGTGTTTATAAAATGTTAAATTGTGCCCTGGAACAATGGTTAATAAAGCAAAAGGTGGTAATATATTCTTCAAAAGGTAAATGCTAACCTATGCCCCAAGGGCATATGTTAAGGTGCATTTAATTTCACTTATTCCGCCTTCATAATTAAATGATAATTATTCCACTTTAATTACCCAATTAAAACAAAACATATTTTTATAAAGATTTCACCAAAATTGCTACTTTGGCAGATTAGCTACACACACTTTTATGTACATCAATTTTTTTTTCCGTTTGCTAACAATCAAACTTTTTTTTGTGTGCCTTTATTTTTATCTTAAATGATAATATTCCACTTTTTTTATGCACTTCTTTTTTGTGCAATTTTTGTTCTGATGGTAACAATTGTTAATGCTATTTTGGCTTTTGAATTGCTAATATGTTTTGGGTTTTTATATAACTCATAATTTAATTTTTGTTTTTTTCAATATATAATTTAATTTTTGTTTTCAACTTAAAAATAAAATAAAAAACCTTACTAAATATGGGCGCGCGTGTATCATACATTCTTTCGCAGCCGTAAAGTTTTTTGTCTTACCAATTCTTTGGCATAATTAATAACTATAGTGGACCATTTATATTAGTAATTATTAAAGTTGATTAATGCTACTTTTAAAATAAGGGTCATGTTAACATGTGCCTTAAAGGCACAGGTACCTAAAAATGGAAATTTAGCATTTAATAATATAAGATATTTAATGTTGATAAAGTTCAATACACTATTTTCAAGAGAATATTTCTACATTTATCTCTTTAACTTGTGCCTTAAGGACACAAGTTAACATTTTCCTTAAAATAAATTAAATAGGATATTGGTTTAATAAATGCATCTTATCATGTGCCCTTAGTGCATTTATAATTTAAGGCACGTGTTAGCGAACCCTCTTCAAAATAGTATATTTTTTTTTTTGGTAGAGAAGGCTATTCAAAATAGTGCATTTAATACATTGAAATGTTAAGAAAAAATATTATTAAAAACTTTTACTTTTATTTTTTTTTTTCATATCTTTAATCATTATCCTAGGGCACCATTTAACATGACATAATCTTTTAAGTTATGGTCAAATTTTTTTTTTTTTTTTTTTTTGATATTAAATTTTCTTTCTTTGTTTTACAGAAGTCGTGCTTAGATTTTGAAGTACATTAAAATATGCTTTAAGAACAAAGCGGGGGACAAGTGGAGACAGAACACATGAATCCTAAGCGGATTCCATAATCATAGATAGCTAGCAATTCCTAAAAGGAAAAAAGAATAGTTAAGGTTAGAGCATAGATCACGGACACGAATTTTCAAAATGCGGTGGTGCAATTAAGATCATCTCTATTTAAACTCTTTTATTTTATTACAAATTTAATCTATTTTTATTTGAAGAGAGATAGATTTAATTTTAACCCTCCTTTGTAATAAAAGAAGAAGATAGATTTATGAAATGAAATAAAATAAAATAGGTTGTTTTTTTACACTACCAATTGATAATTTAAGGGTATTTATCCAATAACTAATAAGAATAAGTTATATGTATGTGAATTAAGAGTTTGTTAAAAGTACTAATCGTTAGTTGGTTCAGTAGTGATTGATGCTGAACATAGTAGGGATGACAACGGTTCGATCCTCCGCAACTATAATCGGGAGAGGACTTAAACCACTTAATGCCATAACTGACCCCCAAATCTGATTAAATTGGTGGTAAAAAAAAAGTTTGTTAAAAATTAGTTATCGGTATCACATGTAGTTTGTTTTCATTTGTGGTTGGATAAAATACTTCAAAATTATTAAGAGGTACCGTAAATCTCACTAATAAAATTAAAAAAAAAAAAAATACTCAATTCTTAAAAAGTTTATCTCGTGTTGTGATGTATTGTCACTTATGGGTTTTGATCTTTCCAAATTGTTGTTTTTCTATAAGTTAAGCTTTTAGTTTATGTATCGAATTTTGATGAAAAAATTGGCTTATGTAGTAATCTGGATGATGAAGCAGGCTAAATTTTGTGAATAAATCTATTAATTAACCACAGTACTACCGTGGCTAAACATGGTTTTAGCCATGGCAAAATAGAAAAGAGATTGGACCGTGCATAAAAATAATGGAGGAATGGTAAATCATAAATATAAACACTTCAGGGCTTGTTATAATTGGAAATGTGTGGTGTGCGTTTCAAACTTTGTTAAAGTTGTCGTTGGAAGAAATTACAGTTTTATCAAGAATATGTTTTGTAATATTGATTATTATTGAGTGATTAAACTCTATCCTCTCCTTGAAAACTTTGATGATGAAGATGATGATTGGAGAGAAGGAAGAAGATTGAGATTGTAATTGATTTTTATTTAATAAAACACAAATTAATTAAAATACATTTTTTCAATTTATTTTTAATTAAAATAGACCACGATCCTACACGGCAAAGTCTAATCAATGTATAATCATTAAAGAATTGTCAATGTGGAACTGTCATGTCATCCTCCCGTTAAAGTCATTTGACGGCGAGGTCTAAAAGTGTGGACGGATGGGACTAAAAGTCGGTGAAATTTTTTAGAAAGACTAAAAATAAAAGTTAAAATATTTAGAGCGTGATCCCTTAACTTATTTATTGGAGATCGTTCTGTGATAAAGATGAGAATGAAGAAGGGAAGGAAGAAGATGAAAACAAGAGAAATAAATTTGAAATTAAGTGTTGGTGGTTTACGATTAAATATAATAGTCATTCAAGATCCAATGATTATATTTTATGACAATATAATCAAATGGTTAAGGTTAAAAAAAATGATAAAGTCTTTGGTGGACTACATTCAATGTTGTTCCACCTTAAACATTTGAGGTTAAATGTTAACGGAATGGACCAAATCGACTAACGAAAATATAGTTAAGAGACTTAAATGTAATAAAGAATAATTAAAGGACCAAAATAAAATCAACAAATAAATTAAGATACTAGAATAGAAACTTAGCCAAACGTATTTAACCCTATCTTTTATAATATAATAATTCAATGCTATTTGTTTTAAACGACAAACAAAAGAAGTTGAATAGATAGGTATGCATTCTGCAAACATTTTTTTTTTACTCAAAACAAACGATATTCATTCATTCAAAGTATTGGAGTACATCGATACAATACAAATTCAAAATAGCTAAAAACAAAAGGGATAAATCTGCGAACAAACTCGTAGTATCCGTGTTAATAGCATAAAATGACAAATTGCATAAGCTTACAAATATGACTATTTTGAAGTATCCGGAGTATCCATGTCTCCAGATCTGTAGCGTTGATGATACAAAAGTCGACATTGATTGGATCTGCACTAGATCAAAGTTAATTCTCCAGCCTGAAACAAATGAACACCGCACAAAGATGTAAAACAAAATACACACAGCACGAAGGCGGAACAACAAAATACACCGCACGAAGACGGGACAACAAAATACACCGTACGAAGACGGAAAATCAAAACAAAGAAATATGTGAAAATCACATTTATTTATTATAACGAGAAAGAAAAACAATTTTGATATATTAAATATAGATATTAATATTTGTGTAATAATATTATTAATATTTGTTAAATGCTTAATACATGCTTTGATGTGCAAAAGCACAACCAATTTAAATATTTTGATATATTAAATATAGAGTAAACATCCATTTTGGTCTCATACAATATTTTAAAGCTCTAATTTAGTCTTCAACAAAAATAAAATATAAATTAGTCTCTAATATTTTTATTTTTGTGTAATAATGATACTAATATTTGTTAAATGTTTAATATTATGCTTTGATGTGCAAAAGCACAACCAAATTAAATATTTTGATATATTAAATATAGAGTAAACATCCATTTTGGTCTCATATAATATTTTAAAACTCCAATTTAGTCTTCAACATAAATAAAATATAAATTAGTCTCTAAAAATTTTATTATAGGAACAAGTTAGTCTCTAATATGAAAGCGTCGGGCAATAACTTGAATTTTATTTTGGTTGCGGACTGAATTGAGCCTTCAGAATATTGTGAGGATCAAAATTGCTCTTTACTTATAAATATATTATAAATTAGTATGTTGTACTCGGTAATCTATGAGCATGGTAAGGAAGAGGATTCACAATATGATACACCTACTAATTCATCTTAAAAGATGAAATTTTAACCAATAGATTATTTGATAAAAATAAATAAATAACTAGTATGCTAAAGTTCAAAGTTGATTGAGTTAGTTTTCTATTTTTATACTTATACGAGAGGTTTGTACTGAGAACAAGATGGGAGATAATTTATAGTAGATTGCTTGATTACTTACAAATTTAATGCAAATTCAATTATTGATGAATAAATTATTGAATTTTAAATAAAAAAAATAATATATTTAATTATTTGTTATTTAAATATTTAAGTATTTACTATTTTAGATATCTCAGCCCTATTTCATATATTCCTGGATCCGTCTCTGATTTCCGGTTGATTATTTGATTTCTATTCCCATATGTCGGTGCTAGCAACGCCATTGGTAGTGCATTACTTATTATCAGTTATCACAGTATTATTATCATTATATTCAAGGTCCACTTCTCTTGAACCATCAACTAAAATGAACATAAAACCACACTAAACCTCACTTTTCTTCAATTTGTCATTATTCGTGGCTTGTGTCAAACCATTAGATCCAACCTGTGTCAAACCAATATATCTTAATATTTATATAATAGTTATTTTATATTTTTTATTAAGATTCATTTTTAATATTTAAAGGGATCTTCAAATAGTCAATAAGACCTTGTTGAACTCATGTTAAGTTAGAACTTAGAATACACTAATAAACGATTGTTGGAGTCGGAGATACACACACGATGAAGAGAGATTCGTGTACCGAATATTTGTCAAAGCACAATTGAGGTAAAGTCAAAAAGTGACAAATTTATTTGAGTTGGTGGTTGGAGACGGGAGTGGTTATGGTGCATAAACTTTTTTCTTATGCACCATGCATAAATAATGAAAATTGCTTAATGCACCCTTCAGATTACTTAATGCACCTCCTAGATTATTTAATGCACCTCCCAAATTTCTAGCGCACCCCCCAAATTTCTAACGCACCCCCTAAAAATTTGGGGGTGCGCTAAGCAATTTGGGGGGTTCACTAGAAATCTAGGGGGTGCGCTAAGCAATTTTAGGTATTTATGCACGGTGCATAAACATGGCTTATGCACCATAACCCATATGGGTTGGAGACATACAACATTCTTTTTAGGAGATCACCTGCTTCCAAATTTCGCCACCTCAATTCCGTTTCTCATTTCCTTTCCAAATTTTATATCTTCGTGTAGGTTGAGGTAAGAGAAATAAATTTATTTTGAGTGAATTATTTAGTATAATTAATTTTGAGTGAATTGATCTATAGATAAACGGATTTATATTTTTTTATAAAAAATAATTATATAAAAGTGATAATTAAAACTATGTTGCCATTTAAAAGAAGTCGTCTAACAAATTTAAAGAATATTGTGAATCTGAGAATAAAATATATGATTGAAGCTAAACCTTTAAAAAAAATTAAGAAAAATACTCCAACCAATAATGTCAAAGGTCTTCCTAATATCAATCTTGAGGGTCATGTTACCACCAAAGGTAATTTTTGTGATGCATAACACTTATAGCCTCGGAGGTAAGACAAATACAATCAGAAATTTTCCTAACATGGATGAAATGAAACCCCTTTTTGAGTAGAAATAATAGAATAAGCTAAACTGCTAAAGTGGTCAATATATCTTTCGGCAATAATTTTGGTGATGATTTCATATTTGAGATTAGCAATAGTTATAGGTCTATAATGGTCCTCAAGGCTGAAGTTATTAATATCCACCCTCAGATCCAAACAACACGTGTAATAATTTTAACGAAGAACTTTGTATTTTTGCTTGCTCAATTTCGGCCACATTTTATATGCGATTCGATCACCGATTTCGAAAACTAATACCTAAAACATTCATAAAATCGAACGACGATCAAAACGGTATAAAGAACGTCGGGTTTCGTTGATTATTGAGGGAGAACGAACCGGGTCGACGAACCGGGTCGTCGCGACCCGTTTCTGCAAAAAAAATGGGTGAGGAAGATGATGAACAGTAACGCGCCTCCACGCCCACTCTCACTGGCGGTGCGTGGGAGCGCGTGCGGTACCAAGGAGACTCCAATTTTTTTTATTGTTTTTACAAAAAAATAGGAAATAATTTTCTGGGAATTTTGGGACAAGTTATGTATTTTTCTGAGACCTGTAACTATTTTTAGTTAATTAAATGAGGTAAATATGCTTTTATAAATATCAGGTATTAATAAAATTTTCCCAAAATTTTATTTAGGGTATTTTGAATTATTTGGAACGGTTGGGGATACTTCACTCTCTCTGGTTTTATATCGTCTTAAAAATTTAAATTTATGACCATTATTATAGTTAAATGAGCATTAGTGCCAAGATGTTATACACTGAAACCATTTGTCTAGTTAAATGGTTTCATACTGTTATACACTGAAACCATTAGTCTAGTTAAAAGGTTTCATAGCGTTATACACTGAAACCATTATTCTAGTTAAATGGTTTCATAGCGTTATACATTGAAACCATTAGTCTTTTTATTTGGTTTCAAGATGTTATACACTGAAACCATTAGTCTAGTTAAATGGTTTCATAACGTTATACACTGAAACCATTATTCTAGTTAAATGGTTTCATAGCGTTATACACTGAAACCATTAGTCTTGTTATTTGGTTTCAAGATGTTATACACTGAAACCATTAGTCTAGTTAAATGGTTTCATGGCGTTATACACTGAAACCATTATTTTGGATAAATGGTTTCATATGGGCATTACTGTCAAGATGTTATACACTGAAACCATTGTTATTAAGTAAAACATCACATAACCATTTTACAAAACCATGCTACATAAAGCAAAAAATCATATAAAGCAATTATGGTTAGTTTAGTTGAGAAAAATTTGGATAGTATGCATGAGATATTGGATTCGATCATTTTTTTATTGTAAAGAAAAAATCCATATATATATATATGTAATTAATGTATGAAATTTTATTTATGTTGTGATTATGATTGATAAAACTTAAAATTAAATTGTATGTTTGACAAGTATGCTTTTATATATACATGAACCATTGGTTATTATGTTGGGCTTCGAGGGGATGTATGACGAAAATTAATTAAAAATGGATTCTTATAATATATACTTCAAAGGAACAAAAATTATTATTTAATTGGAAACGGGGGGCGCGCTAGAAATTTGGGTGGGGGTGCGCTAGAAGTTTGGAGGAGGGAAAAAAATTGGGGGCGCGCTAGAAATTTGGGGAGGAAAAAAAATTGGGGGCTCACAAGAAAATCTAGGGAGAAAAAGGGAAAAAAAAACAACTGGGGGGCGCGCTAAGCAAATGAGGGGCGCGTAAGTAATGGGGTAGTATATGGGGGGCGCGCGAAGCAACTGGGGGGTGCGCTAAACAACTGTCTTTGGGCTTATGCACAGTAACCGGATCCAGATGTTAAGGTGGACTTTGGGTAGGGTGTATAACGAAATGGGAGGGGTGCAAATAGGAAGTTTATGCACGGTGCATAAACTTTCCTTATGCAGGATAACCAGTCCCGGTCCTCAATATATTTTGGAATGAGAACCACATTATTAGCATTCCAATTAGAAAGAATTCAACCATTGTCATAGAAAGAGACCACAACTTTAATCGCATCATCTTTAATAACCTTCTTATATATTTGGAAGAAATGAGCTCCAAAACCATCAGAGTCACATGCATATATCATATGAGAATGACATATCATACGAGAATGAGAGGACATATCATATGAGAATGATAATTATATATGAGAATATGAGCCATTGAATGAAAAAGAACGACTGAGATTAAATATGATAGAGAAACTCAAATCCAAATATAGAGTTCCTTCTTCATTCTTTTCTCTTATTGAGTTTTCATATTTTCATTATTACATATTACTTTCTTGACTACTTCTCCTTCTTCCAGGGACGGATCTATGTTAAGGCTAAGTGTGGACATGGCCACACCAAAAATTTTCAATTATATATATATGAGTCAGGATCCGTTGACACCAAATAGTTTGACACCAAATCTTACACCTCTTAATAACGTCTTAACCGATATAAATTTTATAAAATTCACCGTTAGATTGAAAGTTTATATCATATAGATCATTTATGTAAAGTTTCAGAAAAATCCAAAATCATTTGATATGTTATTGAGGTACATCAAAGTTAACGGTTTGCGTCATTTTTTAAATGTCATTGATCTTTATATGTCTCAATAGCATATCAAATGATTTTGGATTTTTCTGAAACTTTACATAAATGATCTATATGATATAAACTTTCAATCCAACGGTGGATTTTATAAAATTTATATCGGTTAAGACGTTATTAAGAGGTGTAAGATTTGGTGTCAAACTATTTGGTGTCAACGGATCCCGACTCTCTATATATATATATATAGAGAGAGAGAGAGAGAGAGAGAGAGAGAGAGAGAGAGAGAGAGAGTTAAATATGTTTTGTCCCTATGAGTTTAACTCAGTTGGTTGGGACATCGTATATATTATGCAGGAGTCGAGGTTGGTATTCCAGACACTCAGTTTATTCACTAGATTACTAAATAAAAAAAGTTAAATACATATTTTTGGTATCTATAAAATAGTTACATTTAAATTTAGTCTTTACTTAATTTTTATTAAAGTTTTAATCCCTAAAAAAATATCATGCACTCAAAATTAATCTCTACTGTTAAGAAAACTTGTATTTTTTAATGATTATTTCTTAGTCATGTTTTAAGAAAAAAGTTCATCTAAAAAAAAAAAGAACACAAAATATTTGATTTTTGGGTCATAATTTTAATTATGTTTATCTTGAATTGTTGTCATTTTAAAAAGTCATATTTAAAAACATATCATGTCAAAAACTGATAAATAAAGAGAAGTACACTTATTTAGTGTTGTAAATTTCCACTTGCAGAAGTGTAATTTTAAATATGGTGAAAAGAATACTAGACTTTTAATATTTCTCTGTCTCTATTTTTTTTTTAGCTTTTTATTTTTGTTCCAAAATTTTAGTTCTTTTAAAAAGTAAGAGTAAAAACAACATAACATTTCAATATTTATTATATCTTAATCTATCTGCGAAACTCTAAAATGACCAAAAATTTGAGACATATATAATATATGTTTCATGCTCGAATTCAACATTGTAACTTAAAACTTTTGATGCTGATAAATTTTGGCCACACCCAAAAAACAATCCTAGATCCGTCCATGCCTTCTTCCTTTCTCCCTCTCCCGGTCTTCTCCTTCATTTCCAGTTTTGGGATTTATAAATTGATATTTCTTCTAACATCATGTAGTATTCAAACATATCTCATGTGTTCTCTCTTAAGTCTTAAAATGGTAAGTTTGTAAAAATATCAATTGTAAACAAATTTAGCATGACAACGAGATTTCTTAATATATTTGATTTTGTCAACGAGATCTTATAATATTTAAGAACAGAGGTAATATAAAATAACGAACAATAGTTACAATAATGTGTAAAGGAGAACATGAGAGAAACAAAGGAAGGTTCAACGGCGGCGAATAGAAAAAGAGAGGAAATAAGTTTCATTGCCAAATGGTTGGGCAATAAATTTTCTATGTTTTTATCCAAATTTCATTACGAATGTTTTTATCATTGAGTTATTCATGTTAATGCATACTTTGTTTTTTTAGCGTCTGTTTGGTTGTGAGTTTAGACGCCCCAAACGCGAGTTTTCAACTTCCTGGGGTGTTTCGATAAAAACAAAAGTGAATCCCTGAAACGTGATTCAACACCTCAAACGTGAGTTCAATGAAAGCTAGGATTCCAAGCTTCTGCGTCAAAGTAAAATCAATTTGAATATTCTAGAAAAAATGGATAATGGCTTTTAATTATGACAAAACATGTGTCGTGTTATTTTTGGACAGAAAACAAGTGGTGGTGTTATTAAGATATGTGATTTTATTGGACTACTTTTTTACTAGTGTCTTGGAATTCTTTTGTACACAAACTATTGGACTGCTCTTTAAAAAAAAACTATTGGTTAGAGTTGGTGGGCATTTTTATATACATGCTAAAGACCTTTTGGTAATTTACATGTTTAAAAGCAATTTTGATGCAAATTATCCAAACAACATAAATTAATAAGAACTAATTTTCTTTTAATGTATCCAAACATAAATCAATTTTATCAAACTCACTTTTAAACCAAATCAATTCTCTCAAACTCAATTTTACTAGAATCAATTCTTTTTGCCGCCGAACCAAACACATACTTAGTCATTTCCTATGATCTATATGAAACCAACACGAAAAGACCGTGTCAACATCAATCACATTATCCATCAAATTATTTTTGATTTGAGACAATCTTCTCAGACCCAATTTCAAAATTAACATTTTTTTTGTGTGTTATCGTATTTTGTTTTTGAACTTTCGTAAACTTTCAAGTTGGGTCATTGGATGACAGCGAGTTCAAGGAATGAAATCATTTTGTTCGTGGACTTGGATTAACATAAAAAAATATGCTCTTCTTGCCCCTTTAATTGCTTATCAAGCCCCTCAAATTATCAAAAGTACCCGCAGGGCATTTCGGAACCCATAATTCAAACATAAAAAATTTCTGAACACAGACTCCTAATTTGGGTTTTTTTTTTTTGAATTTTTGGTGTTCCGGAACCTAAGATCTGAATATGCTTCAATTTGGAACGCAAATTCCGAAATACCCTATATTCGGATCTTATCTTCTGAATTGTGTTCATATCTGAAACTTTTTCCTTATTTGTCTTCATCCTCTGCCTTTAGATCTCCCACTGTCTTCACCTTCATCTTCTCACGAGACCACCGATTCCAATCATATTTGTCACAATATGATTAGCCATGGAAGATTTTGTTATGTTTCAATTCTAATCTATACCTCCATATTAGTATATAAAGATAATACCCCTTTTGGTGTAGATTTTTTTTTCATTGTCACTTTTGCCCTTCACTCTATTCAAATATTTGTATATGTTTGTTAAAAAATAACTTCCAAACAAAAGTTGGTTTTAAGTTTTTTTATTTTCTTAGTCAAAAAACAAAATTTCGTTTTATTTCTTAATAATAACTAAGCACAACAAAAAATAAGGTAATTTGTATATGTTTGTTGAAAAATAACTTCCACACAAAAGTTGGTTTTCAGTTTTTTTTTCTTAGTCAAAAAATAAAATTTTATTTTCTTTCTTAGGTACCGTTTGACTTAGTTTTTTTCCTCTTCTTTTTTTTCAAAAGTAAGAAGTTAGGCCAAACAATAATTTTTAAAAGCTTTAGTAAGAAAAAAAAGCAGCTTCTATATTTCAAAGAAAAATACTAATGAAGGAGTTTCAAAATAAGGTGATAATAGATTAATAGTTACGGAGTACTTTGCAACAACTTTACTATTATTTATCTAATTAATATCTTTAAATACGTTTTTTTACTCAATCTTTAAATAGGTTATTGTTTATAAAAAAACAACTTTATCTTATTATCAAACCTCTTTTAACCCTATTACAATTAAAAAAAAACTTTAACACTTTTTAAAATAAAAGAAGTAGGATTTTCCAAACAACTTTATCTTCGGTTTTAAAACTTTTATTTTTAGCTTTGTGGTTAAAATAACTTTTACACCTAAGAAAAACTGGGCCAGGCGGTATCTTAATAGTGTAATAACTAAGGACAACAAAAAATGAAATTATTTGTATATGTTTGTTGAAAAATAACTTCCACACAAAAGTTGGTTTTCAGTTTTTTTTCTTAGTAAATAAAAATCTTTTCTTTCTTAATACAGTAATAATTAAGCATAACAAAAAAAGAGGTTAAATAGTTATCAATTAACAAACATATTTTTATTTGGTCCGGATAACTGTTCAACGTAACTGTATCTATATTTATATAGTACTGGTGTTCCATCGCATCAATTCTCCTATTAATACTATCATTGACATGATTTTCGTATCAGAAGGTTGGAAGCCTAAAAGAAAATTATAGAAACATAAATTCGCTAATATCTATTTAGTCTAATAATTGATACTCTCTCTGATCTTTTTTATAAAAAACCAAATTCATTTTTTTAATTCATTTAATAATTGATATATTTAATCTTCTAAAAAGTCAATTGTCTTGGAGTATGATATAACCCAAAGGGGAAAATGAATGGAAAATGCTATATTTTATAATTATTGATAATAAAAAAAATTATTTAACTCTTTCCATAATAATAAATCACTGCTAGAGTTAAATAATTTTTTAATTATCTATAATATAGCATTAATTAATTAATCTACTGCAGTAGTAGTACTGTAGAAAGAGAAAGAAAAAGAGGGATCAGAGGGAACAGGGGGGTCGTGTCGGCTTGAACCAAACATGACCTTATCAGAGATTAAATTTCGATCTATTCTACGTTCGTTTCTTCTTTCCCCTTTCCCAAACCCTAGCCACCCCAGTCACCGTCAATTTCAACTTGGAGCTTCATCTTTTTGGTTCTGAATTCTGATTCCGATTCTGTTGAGCTGCGATTCTCCCTCTGTTTGCCGGATCCATCGATTCTGTTGAGCTGCGATTCTCCCTCTGTTTGCATTCGGCTACCTCATCTTTCTTTAGTAAGTGCACGCCATCACTATATACCTTTTTTTTTTATTTTTATTTTTTATGTTGTAATTAATGGATGCGCTCTTTGTTGTTAACCTAGTTGATGTTATTTATTGATCTCGTTTGTAGCAGCAGAATTGAATCCAATCCTCATTATCGTCTTGTACTCAGGAGCTCATATGGCTTCAAATCATTTGTCAGCCACAAGCCGTGCAGGTTTCAGTTCACAATTTTTAATTCTGTTACGTGTTCGTTCGTGCTTAGAATTTAAAGTGAATTTAGAACTGTAGTTGCCAGTGCCCAGTAGTAGTAGTAGTTCTAGTAGTACACGTTTCTCCGACCACATATGGTACCAGTAATTCAGCCCAACAAAAATAATAATTATAGTAGTATTAATTAATTAATTAATTAATTAATTAACGATACACATACCAGCAGTCTCACTCTCAGCTAGCTCATAGAGCCTAACCGGTGTTACCTCCTCCTTTGATAGGCGATCTGTAACCCAACCTCAAACAAATACTTCCACATAAACCCCATCAGTCATCCTTTACCTACCTATTCATGTGTTTCAATTTTCCTTTTACAGGGGCAACTAATGATGCTTTATACAAGGAATTATGGCATGCCTGTGCTGGACCCCTTGTCACTCTTCCCCGTGAAGGGGAGAGAGTTTATTACTTCCCTCAAGGTCACATGGAACAGGTACAAGTTGAATGCCCACCCCATGCATGACTTAATTGTTGGGTGATGTTTGTGCTACTATTTCGTAATTGTTTTGTTTTCTATGGTTTAAGATCTCATTGATGTTGGTGTGTGTTAATCTTCTAGTGTTTTCCTTTAACAATTTTTTTTCCTTAAAATACTTGTTTTCTTTTTACTTGGCTTTGTTTCTTGTTAATCAGGGATGACTTTGGTTCCAACTTGGTGTTATTGAAACTGTTCAAGTTGTGTTGTGTCTGGTTGAATTCACTTTGCATCTAAACTTTGTATTATGATGAACTATTTATGCTTGTGCTTTTGATTATTACATTCTCGTGTAACAATGTGCATCAATTTCTATCATCACAGCATTTTAAATCATATGTAACTATGATTCATAGCACCTGACAATTCATACGTGGAGCATCAATGGTTTTTGTTATATTGGACTGTGAAGTTTTTTAATCTATCTTACCCGTGCCTATTCATTTTATAGCTCGAGGCATCTATGAATCAGGGATTAGAGCAGCAAATGCCTTCCTTTAATCTACCTTCTAAAATATTATGTAAAGTGGTCAATATTCATCTCCGGGTTAGTCATAATCTTTCCCCACAATCTTATTGGAGATTTTCTTCACCATCATTCACCTATTTGGAAATCTATTTTGCTTTACTGTGATAATCATTTTATTGTTAAAATCATCTTGGTCGTGTAGGCTGAACCTGAAACAGATGAAGTATATGCACAAATAACTTTGCTACCTGAAACCGATGTAAGTATGCTATTCCTTGTCTGACACATGGTTGTTATATTTAAAACAGTTATGTTCTTTTGATTTATGTCTCAACTCATTTTCCAGTCATTTTGTTTCTTGCCTATTTGGTTTCTTTTTTGGTCTCATTTCATGTATGTTTTATTTTCTGTCTTGTTGGTTTAGCAAAGTGAGGTGACAAGCCCAGACGATCCTCTGCCTGAACCTCCAAGGTGTACAGTTCATTCATTTTGCAAGACACTTACAGCTTCTGACACTAGCACTCATGGAGGTTTCTCTGTTCTTCGAAGACATGCAGATGATTGTCTACCACCACTGGTTAGCAATTTTATCTTCTCAAAAGTCGTTAAGGACGCTGATATGCCCGTCCTTAGTTGTTATTTACACACTATAATTCCTTAATTCTCTCTTCTCATTCAGGACATGACTCAGCAGCCACCATGGCAAGAATTGGTTGCGACTGATTTGCACGGGAATGAATGGCATTTTCGACATATTTTTCGCGGTAAGTAGCTTGATTACTTTTTTTGGTTTATCTTTGAACCTTATTAATGTAAAGGACAACATACGGACCTAGTGATATAAAAGTATTAAACTCTTACTATAGTGGTAGAAGAATTGAATCTGTTGTTTGTGGGTCTGTTGACTTACCTAAGTTATCTTGCATTTGCAAAGAGGTCGATTCTATCAACTCAAATCTGTGATCTCCTAGTCACATAGCAGAACTCCGACTATTGCTTCATGGCTTCCATTCAACCTTGTTATATGATGGTTTTATTTCTCTCAAGTGTTTACTTGATGGAAAAAATTATATCAATGAATCTTTTTTGTTTGGTTCAATTTTTAGATGGGAGATGAGAGGGGAGGGGAGTTAAATCCCTCCTAGATCTCTTTTTACTTCCCCCCAAATCAGGGGGGAGGGAAGAGGCACTTTTTAAACTTTTAATTCATTGACAAAATTACCCTCAATTTTCATGTTAAAATACAAAATTATCCACTTTCGGATTGTGCTCACCCCAACTTGTATTCTTCTTGATTTCTTTATGTTGCCATCCTATTTTGTTTACATTGTGATACAGATTGAACCTAACTCCACCTCAAAACCTGGTTCAAAGGGGAGGATTGTCCAATCCTATATAAACCCTCACACCGGGTTCATGACTTCCGATGTGGGACTCCAAGTTGGGTTCATGAAGCCCAACTTGCACATGGAAATCGGTAACAAATAGTGCCCAACTTGCACATGGAAATCGGATTGTCCAATTCTTTTATATAATTATGTAGAATATTTTATAAATATTTTATTGGGCTAAATGGATTGAGAAATAGTGTCGTCACCAGATGATTGATTTTGCATCGAAGCTATAGCTCAACTCATGAGAATGTTGCAAAATTATAAGGATACAAATATAAATTAGTTTGAAAATTCCTTCCCTCTCCCTTGTGAACCGAACTTATATTTAATTAAAGTCCCGCCCTCCCCTCTCATTCGAACCAAACATATATGAAATAAAATTTATTCCCTCCTCTCCCTTCAGTTGAACCAAATGAACCCTAAAGGCTGTGTTGAGTAAATTCTGATAGTATCATAAATTTCTGGGTTCCCACATGCACTGTAATTATATTGCTGACTTGTTTAGTACAAGATTTTGGTGTTCATACTTTCAGTAAATTCCTGACTGCGAGTAATTTACAGGGCAACCCAGGCGCCACTTACTAACCACTGGGTGGAGTGTCTTTGTCAGTTCCAAAAAATTAGTGGCTGGTGACGCATTTATATTTTTAAGGCAAGTTGCTCAGTAGATATATTATGCCTTCCTTTAGGGGCAAGAAATAGTGCTTCACATTTCTCTTTGTTTTTTCATTATTTTTGTTTCGTAATGTTGTTTTTTATTGCTTTAATATTCTAGGGGTGAAAATGGAGAGCTTCGAGTTGGAGTCAGGAGGCTCATGAGACAGCAAAGCAATGTGCCATCTTCTGTTATATCTAGTCACAGCATGCATCTTGGTGTTTTGGCCACTGCATCTCATGCCATTTCCACCGGAACATTGTTTTCTGTGTTTTACAAGCCCAGGTCTTGTATTTTACACTGAAGTAACCAGTAATTTTTAGTTCATGATGTTGTTGCTAATTTGCCGTAAAATTTTGCCACTGATTAGTATCTTTAACATGCATATAACTGTTTATTTGTATTTTTACATGCGCCTTCCTGCTTTCTTGCAATTAAAGCACTGTTTTTTTTTTAACATCAAAGAGTGTTCTATATATATATATATATATATATATATATATATATATATATATATATATAAATGGAAAAAGTACAAGAGGTACTCACCCCACCATGGTAGGAACAATACAGTTAGTACTAAACCCAAAAAAGCTAAAAATATAGACTAGATAAAATTGAACACCAACCCAATCTATCTCACTAGACAATCAATAGGTTCTACCCCCCATTCATAAAGCAAACATGGGGAATGTTGTTTTTTGGCCAACAATCATTTCCATGATACAAGTTTTACGCTATCCATAATGTCATCTATGCCAACCACAATACCGGAGAAGATCCTTTCATTCCTCGCCCACCAGAGTCCAAATCATCGCATGCGACACCAACAAGAGACCTTTGTACCCAAGTTTTCCTTTTCTCAAAGGCACAAGAAAACTCTCAAAAAGCGAGTGGATTGAACCGGGCAACACCGTGGAAAGTCCAAACCAATTATGAGCCCTATACCAAATTTCTTTTGCGATTGGACTTGTAACCAAAAGATGATTCTCTTATTCTAAACTTCCATCACAATATACACATGAGGCCGGTGGTCCTTGTTGAATAATTCCCCTATGTAATAGATTTGATCTCGTGGGTAGTCGACCAAGTAGTGCTTGCCATGAAAACACTACAACCTTTGATGGAGCCTAACTAAGCCACACCTTTTCCAATACCTCCGCTTTAACCGGGCCGAAAGAAGAAGGGGGTAGGAATTTGTTATAAAGATACGAATATTGAGCTTTAACCGAAAACATACCTCCACTATCAATGCGGAAAAACCATGAGTCATTATCATTAGATATTCCCACCGACTCAATTAATTTGTTATAAAGAACTGTTTTATTTTTGGGTGAAATAATTTGACTGATATGATATTTGAGTTTGCTTTACTTTACATAGTTGAAATTTCCTGCTGACTTACCAATATTTATCTTAGAACAAGCCGGTCAGAGTTTATTGTAAGTATTAACAAGTATCTTGAAGCTCGAAATCATAAACTTTCTGTTGGGATGCGATTCAAAATGAGGTTCGAGGGTGATGAAGTACCTGAAAGAAGGTGTGTGATCTGGTTGCTTGAAAATTTATAATTTTTAGTACATTGTCCAATATAATTCATGTTCCTCACCCACTGAATACAGGTTCAGTGGTACAATTGTGGGTGTTGAAGATAATAAATTGTCCGTTTGGGCTGATTCTGAGTGGCGATCACTAAAGGTTAGTATTCATGGTTTTAGATGCGGCTTCCAGTGTTTACTGTTATAGCTTGTTGTAGCTTGTAATCAGTAGCTTCCCAAATATATTCATTTTAGTTTTAGTATAAGCAACAAAAAAGTAGAGCTTATTCTGGCATCTCTTTAAATTTGTCCTAAGAGGTCAATGCTTTGTTTATGAAACAATCTAGTAAGTGATATTATCATGTTTAAAAATTCAGCAATGCACTTGTTAACTGTGTCAAATAAATTTAGCTACCAGAAAATGGTCAATATTTTGTATATATGAATGTACAAAATGTAGTGCAGCATGCTGACACTTCTAGTATGATTTGATATTTACATAGCAGCTTTTCGTTTGATAATCTTATGTAATAATATGTAATGTATCTCAGGTTCAATGGGATGAACCGTCATCAATTCTGCGTCCAGATAAAGTTTCTCCATGGGAATTGGAGCCACTTGTATCTACCCCTCCTGCAAACGCCCAGCCAACCCAACGAAACAAGAGATCACGGCCTCCTGTTCTCCCGTCAACAACGCCTGATTCTTCTCTGCAAGGTGACTTGATCATATGTGATTTCCCTAATAATACTGTCATCCATGCTGCTTTTATACATAATATTTATTTTTCTGTGCATATCAGGCATATGGAAATCACCAATTGAATCTCCACCTTTCCCTTATCGTGACCCTCAACATGGACGAGACCTCTATCCATCACCAAGATTCAGCTCTACTGCGACTAGCTTTCTTGGTTTTGGTGGGAACACCCCTGCTTCTAACAAGTCAATATATTGGTCAAGTAGATTGGAAAACTCTACCAAACCTTTTTTGCCTACAGCACTTAAAGAATCTGGGGAGAAGAGACAAGGCACTGGAAATGGCTGTAGGCTCTTTGGGATTCAGTTACTTGAGAATTCTAATGCAGAAGAAAGTCTGCAAACAATTCCTTTGTCAGGAAGGGTGGGTGATGATAGGTCTGTTCCGTCCTTGGATGCCGAGTCTGACCAACATTCTGAACCATCAAATGTTAATCGGTCTGATATTCCTTCAGTAAGCTGTGATGCTGACAAATCATGCCTGCGGTCTCCCCAGGAGTCACAAAGCAGACAAATAAGAAGCTGCACAAAGGTACATAATTGCTTTTAATATTAGTGTTTCACGCACTACACTCCCTCCCTATTTTCCTTTACAACCCTGCAACATTCCTTGTACATATTTCCTGTGCACTAATATCATGTAAGACAGCCATATAATGCATCTTTACTGTGCAAATTGTGGGACGATTTTTTGCTTGTGATATAAGTACATGTTTAGAATCTATCTGCATTATTGACAATATTCGAAACACATTATAGAGTAAATGTGACACGAAATGGTTAGGAAATTTTTATAAATTCTTCTCCAATTGTGATACACAATGTAAACTTTATTACTTGTCTTCTGTTTGACTTTGTTTTCACAATTCCACATACACTCATCTGAGAATCATTAACGAAGTTAAAATATGTTTTCATTTTTGTGGTTATTCGTTAAAACAAACACAAAATGAAAACAAAAACAATTTCTCAAACCAGCAAGTCCTTCATTAGTTGGAATATTCTCTCATCTAGTTAGTCATACAGACTTGTAGTTTGTAACTGGTAAAAATGGTTCTGTTTGAATAATTCCAATTAAATTTTTTATTGCCTTATTTTCCTTGGACTAGAAAGTGGTTTGGCCTCCTCTATTTTGCAAGAGGGTAGTGCCAGTGCCTGCATTGTGATGAGATTGTTTATGGTACAAGTTTAATATTGCACCAGGTTCACATGCAAGGTATGGCTGTTGGAAGGGCTGTGGATTTAACACGTTTTGATGGATATGAGGATCTGCTTAGGAAATTGGAAGAGATGTTCGACATTGAGGGTGAACTCTGTGGGGCAACGAAAAAATGGCTGGTCGTTTACACTGACAATGAAGATGATAGGATGATGGTTGGGGATGATCCATGGCTGTAAGATTATTTGATACTTAACATGCATTCTCTTTGACACTATCATCTGTAGCATAGTAGTTTGCAATTTTATATACACGTGTGTATTGAGTCCTGTCTGGCTATTTTACTGCAGTGAATTTTGTAGCGTTGTGAGGAAAATTTTCATCTACACACCAGATGAGGTGAAGAAGCTCTCGCCCAAAATAGGTCTTCCGACCAATGAAGAAGGTAAACCAAGCAAACTGGACTGCGAAGCAGTTGTCAATCCCGAGGACCAGTCATCTATTGTGGGGCCTGGTTGCTAATACTCCTAGGTCTTCCAAAGTTGTTATATACAATAAATATTGGCATGAAATTAGGAAGTAGAACGCCAGAGAATGAACCTAGTAAACACTTCATGGTATATAGGAGCTTATAACTGGTTTATTCTACACCTTTGCTGAAGCAGCGTGGCAGCACCAAGCAAGAGGGCTTGTTTAATGTAATGTTGTTTGATGATCTACCTTGAAAGATGACAGGCTTCAGATGTTGTGGTTTTTGTATTTCTTCTACAGCTCGGTTTTTGCCGAGGGTCTCACGGTCCTTTGCTTGTTCAGTTTTGAATGGGCTTGCATGAAGAAGAAATGTCTTTGCCCAAGTATCGTACTATGTATGCATTTGATTTTTGGTTCTTTTGTAATTCTCTTGATGTGATGCATCTCATTTATGTATATATAACTATAACTATATAATCTTTGAATGCTATTTAATGAATTTAATGAATGTATATTGAGCCATTTTTTTCTAGCAGTTGTGCGCGATCTGGCCTGAATTTATACTAGTAATCTAATATTCTAATTTCAGTTTCTTTTCTATAAAACCTTTTTTTCTTTCAATTTTAATCCTTAAAAGTTAAAATAGTGTTTTCTTCAATAGGAAAATATTGTGTTTTTATTCAACAGTAGAGAATAAAGATAAATAAATTTTGTACAAAGTTTGTTAGAATCAAGGATTAATTTAATCAATGAAAAAGTTTGTTATACTCGGATTGTATTGAGGAATACTTATACGAATACAACCGTAAATGGTAGATATTTGGCCACACTCAAATAAAATGATTACACAATCTGACTTATTTTTAAATTTTTTTCATTTACTCCTGAAGTTCATATGATTGGTTGGAATCCTCCGGCAAATGGAAGAGTGAAGCTTAATACCGACGGAGCTTGTAAGAAAGGTATCACGGTGGGTTGTGATGTGATGGTGTTGTTAGAGATAGCAATGGTAGGGGGTCCGGTGGTTTTGCAAAATATGTAGGTAGCTGTAGTGCTTTTGTGGCCGAGTTATGGGGAGTGTTGGAAGGTTTGAAGTATGCGAGAGACTAATGGAGACCAACTTAGATCTTTACCTGTTATTTTAAATTTTTACAGTGACGCAAGTAACATGTCTTTATCGTAATTCACTTTAATATTTAACCATTAATAAGTCAATTTTATATAAATTTATGATAGAGAATAATTGGGACCAACTTAGATCTTTACATGTGTGTCATTATGTAAAGTGATAATCCTTTTAAATTGAATGTCTATGTAAGAACTTGGATTGGCTGCCATAGTCATTCCACGTATTTTCACGCGGTAATTAATATCGGCGGTTGATTTTTAATTTAGATTTACTCAAATCATATTTCACAGGTTAATATTTTAATCAATCTCGACTCTTGTTTTTTGATTGGACGATATAGAGCAGTTACTGTGTAACACGTTAAATCCAAACCCGAAACTAAGCTCTATAATAATAGTAGCGGATATATACAACGGTTATATATTGGAAAGTAAATAAGGAAAGGTGTATTAAGTAGGGGTGTAATTGGACCGGTTTGGATCGGTTTTGAGTGAATCCAATGTCCGAACCAATGAATCCTCGATTGGTTCGGTTTGGTTCGGTTTTTAGTGTTTTTCAAAAATGAATCCGAACCAAACTCATCGGTTTGGTTCGGTTTGGTTCGGATACTTTAATCGGTTTTTTCCGATGTATTTCTTTTTCTATAAGCTCATCAAATACAAAATACAATTCTTTTCCCATAAGTTCATCAAATAGATATACATAATACAAACCATATTGGAAACAAATACAAAATGCAATTTTTTTCGCTTAAGTTCATCAAATACATAATACAACCATATTGAAATTAAGTTCATAAATTCATCAAATACAAAATACAACCATATTGAAATTAAGTTCATAAGTTCTTCAAATAATAAAGTGCAATAAAAATAAAACTTCAAGTCTTAGAGTAGTAGCGTGACGTGAGAGTGTTGTTTGCGTAGTGTTGAGATAAGCTTGAGGATGATGGTGAAGTGAGATGAGAGCAACGTTTATGAGTTTGCATTTGCGGCTGTGAGTATTTCTAAGTTTGCGTTTTTAAGTTAGAGTTTCTAAGTGAGACAGATTTTATTTTATTTTTTAGAAGTAGTTGGACCAGTTGTAGTTTTTGATGGATATGGGCTACCTAAAAAAATAATTTAACATATATACTATATATTGGTTTGGTTCGGTTTGTCCATTGGATCTGAAAACCGGAACCAAGAACCGAACCAAACCACTTCGGTTTTCTATTGGTTCGGTTCGGTTTTTGATCCGAACCATAAACATCGGTTTTTTTTCGGTTTGGATTGGTTTGGATCATCGGTTCAATTTGATTTTTCTGATCCGCTTACACCCCTAGTATTAAGCAGTTGGAAAGTAAATAAGGAAAGGTGTATTAAGCAATAAGCACGCTCTTCTATAAACGGTGTAAATAAGGAGATGTGTATTAAGCAATGCAATTTCAATGAAAAACTTAATCAAATCTGTTAAGAAACTCAAGTTGTGGTCTAAAAAGAACGGAAAGAAGAAGAAAAAGCACGAGAGCTACTACGAGCATCATCCTCCACTACCCTGTCACCATTGCTGCTGCTGCTGCTGTTGCTCCACCAGTAGTACTACTACCACCCAGCCATCAGCTCCACCCTTACCTCCATTTTCATGGCTTGAAGAACACAACAACTATGACTATGGGACATTCTTTTCACCACCTGCAGAAATTGCCTATACCCCAAGTCAAGATCAAGAACAACAAAATACTATTGTTGTTTCATCAGAACCTGTTTATGGCATTCTTGTTCGGACATATATATCAAGAGGTGACTTTGGATGTGTTTTTAGTTTTTTTCGCTGCTTATGTCCGTGTTTGAATAATTAATTATTAAGTTTGTTTGTCCACTTAATTTTACTCGTTATTTATTTGTAAACTACCCCATTTTTATTGACTGGCTTGCCAAAACTATATATACACTACACTACTATATGATATATGATTTACTAGAAAATTGGGTCAATTTCAGAACCTTTCACATAATATTCGTCTCTTTATTTTTCACGTTTCATCTAATATTATTATTATTATTATTATTATTATTATTATTTCATCTATGAGATAAAGTTGCTCGTGCAAGAGCATATGCGCTACCGTTTGCTTGTAGTCTAGAAAAAATGACTACGTAACTTCTAAGCAAGGTTCGACAACTATGAATAAGCGGCGAACCATACTCGAAGCGATTAGGCTTACTATTGCGAACATCATCTACTACAATTTTACAATCCATTTCAAAGATCACCGTGTTGAATCCCATCAAAGCAATATCTACGCAAGGGCTTTGTATAAACCCGCAAGCTTCTGTCTCTGGTGCAATAAAGGTACCACTATCATGACAGTAGAAAGCTGCCACAAAACCTCCTACCTCATCTCTAAGACATGCTCTCATGGCAACAACATTCTCTGGCTGGCATGAAAACATCTGCATCAATGTTGCATTTGGTGGTAGGTGGCGGTGACTGCCATGAGGTTAGTTGGTCTTGCTGTCATGGCGCTTGTCTGTCAACATCAATACTCCGCGCTTGCTTCGTAGCTTGTAGAGTATAATTTGCAGGATCAATTGTTGGAACAAAAGTGGTTCTGACATGAACTAATTGAGTTTTGATGATAACAATAGTATTAATATACAATAGTATCTCTAAGTGTGCAGGTATATATGTTAAAATTTCATATACACTAATGAGTACTTGAGAAGCTCTGAAACGCATTCTAAAGACATATCAGAAGACGACTCTAGCAAGCTCTGATGATAAGCACAAGAAGATGCAACTATCAGAAGCTACAATTCACAAAGCGTATCAGAAGCTCATTATTCAGAAGCTGTGTTGGAAACACAAAGTTCTGATAAGTGCAGTCATAGTCGTTTCGTCAGAAGAACATTCCCTGCTCCTTATGATTGGAATTCATCATCTGACAAATTCAAATTGGAGAATCATCATAATACAACAGCCTTATCCTCAAGGATAATGACGTTAGTACTACTGTACAATCTTTTACCTGATATGGGCGAATCTTTCCTCACAAAAATGGAATAGGACAAGTGCTACCTGATTTGGTAAAAATACTATGTGAAAGAAAATTGTACGATCTCCAGCTGGCTATTTTCGCTACAACGGGTATCAATTAATACGCTCCACTACTGCCTATGTATAGGAGGACGAATTAAAGTTTTTGTACTACACACATTATATTCAAAAGACATAAGAGCTGTTATTCTGTCAAAAATTATCTAGCACAAAAATACTTGAAATACAACTTGAACTCAAATTGAAAATTCAAGTTTCTGATCATCTCAGTTGTTGAACCTTAGTATTCTTCCATTAGAATTCTAAGATTAGTCTTGTTAAGAGTTGTATTTTTTTTTAGAACATTGATATTTATATCAAGTGTTCAAACACTTATTTGTTTCTTTGTGTAAGTTTGTAAGAAGTCTGTTGCTTTTGTGCTTGAGTATAGTAAGTCTCTTGTAAAGGTTTACTTGAGCATTGTAAGTCTCTTGCTGTGTGCTTGAGCAATTGTAATCTTTTGTGATTATAGTGAACTCCCTTGAAAGTGCAAGGAGACTGGAGTACTCTCGGATTGTGAGGGGAACTAGTATAAAATCTCCGTGTCTATCTCTCTCTACCTTGTTTTTGCGTTGATTGTGTTATTATTCCGCTGCATATTCTGATAAGTTGAGAAACTTAGAAGTTTTTAAAACTACCAAAACACAATTCAACCCCCCTTCTTATGTTTTTCCACCTTCATCAACAATCTGCAAAACAATCTCTACTTTGTTCTCCTATTGTTGTGTGTTTCACTTCCGCCATAAACTCCAAGCTGTCATCACAAAAGTGAGCAACTGAGCCTCATTAAAACACGGCAAAATGTTGTTAAAAAATCTTTGGAACTTTCAACCCGTAACATTTGATTTTCTATTTGCAACCAAAGGTTCTACTTTTCTAATAAACAACTCATGACAATCAATTCCTTTACTTGTTAATCGTTGCTTATTAGGTAGTCATTCCCTTTCAAGTTTTCACATAAAATACTTCACTTTTGGAGGGATAGATAATGCCCATAATTTATTCCAATCACCATCAATCTTCCAAACACTTTGATCAATCATAATATTAACACATACTCGATATGCACTTCTAACTGAATAAATGTCTTTTTTGTCGTACCTCCAAATAACCTCATCACGATTACCTCGATTAAAAAGTGGAATTTGAAGAATTGCTTTTGCATCTCTTGCGTTCCAATGTGATAAAGAAATTTGTATGTTTGGTTCTGCGGTGACGATAATTGATTTTAAGTTAAAGTAATTTATATTTGGATATATTCTTGTAAAAGTGAGTTGAATAAAAATTTTCAGTGTAAAAATCAATTCTAGAATCAGAAGCTACAATTTCTAGCTTCAAGTAGAATCAATTCTGGAGGCAGAATCAATTCTACTTTTGAGAAACCAAACAAGTCAGAATTAATTCTACACGTCCAAAATCAATTCTGTCTACTCCAAAAGTGAAACCAAACATACACTTAGATACTTATGCTCTAGTTTTATCTCATTGGAACAAAAGAAAAAGAAACTATCATCAACAAAGACAATGTGGCTAATAGATGATGTAAGCCCAAAAGCAAAAAGTAGGATATTGTGGTAATTATTTTTGAAAACAAGGACATTGATGCACTTATGTTTCTATTCTTTTTTTTTTATTTGATTTTTTTTTATACACAAAATGACAAAACTATTATAAATGCACACACATAAATAAGAGAGTCGAGATTCAAAGTCCAATCATAACATTTAACATAATACTTTTGCCAATAAAGATAGGACAAGTGGACTTTTTTTATGAAATTTAATATTCTTTAAAAAAATATAAGATTTAATATTTCAAATTTTCTATTATATATATTTTTGAAACATCAAAATATATAGATTTAAAACCTCTAAATACAAGAGGCACTCAAAGGAAGTAAAGAGATACAAATCCTACATTGAGTAGCTGAAAAAAATATTATAAAATAAAATACAGTGTAAGCTTCTAATGACTTTGTCATTGCATCTATCTATAAAAAAATATTTATCATTTATATAATATAAAATTAGTCTAAAAAATTGATATAAATTTTTTTTTTTTTTTTTTTTTTAAGTTAAGAATATATATTAAATAGAGGTAATTACACTTTAATGCAAGGTAAACGGGCAACAAGCTGCGCCGCTAACCCTTTTTGGATGGCGAAACTAATCCTTTTAAATACAACATCTTGAGACCTAGGAGACACCACATTACTATGCATGACTCTTTGAACTCTTTTTAAAACATCCACGGCCTCCGGTGCAAGAAAACCAAAAGTGTCAAATGCAAAAGGTATAAACACATGTTGATTTTCAGAACACGCTCTCTCATGTTTGGCCACTTTACTTGAAGCAGCTTTGAGAGCCGCCTGTCCTACCGTAAAATCCCCTGTCGTCAATCCCACAAGGGGAGAAACCCCAGTCAAGTCCACACATGCATGTTTCCCTCCTACCCAGCCGTACACCAAAATATCAGCTGGCCTCAATGTAGATCTCCCTTCTAGGGGGTCGGTCAAGAAGTTCACAGGCGCTTCTTTCTTCACAGATACTCCTGCGCGCTTAAACACATCAAAAAGGACATCCCGAACAAGGTCATGTCTGTATTTGAAACCTGAAAGCTCTCGACAATGAACTACATGCTCCCCAAATTTATCGAGACACGCCTTACGACAAACTGGACACACCTCATCAACGGGAAATAAAGGTATCATTAGACGATAAATTATTTGGAATTTAAAATATATTATGCATATATATGTATTTTAATTTTAATTGAGTTGGGGCCGGGGGGGAACATTGCGGGGAGAGAAAGAAAGGAAAGAGACGCCGTGATAGGAGTGACACGTAGGTAGGTATAAGCCGAAGCAAGTGGTTTTGTCGACGAAGCGGAAGGTTCGGACGACACAGCTGGAGACAGGCTGTCACCAACAAAGTCCCACTCACATCACACAACAACAACAACAACAACAACAATCTTTCGTTCACTCTCTCTCTTTCGTTCGTTTCATTCTTTCTTTCCTTTCTTCTCTTGCCTCTCTCTCGTTCATTCATTCTCCGTTCGAATTAGGGTTTTCTCTTTCCCCTTACTGGATCAACCTTCTTTGCACTGTAAGCTTTCTCTTTATTTTCTATTTAATTTCTAACTCTATTGCATCCTTTCCTCTTGTTTTTTCTTTAGATTTATCTATCTATCTATCTATCGATTTCCCCTTCGTTATTTACTCGCATTTCATCCTCTATTATTTAGATTTCAACTCCAATCAAACTTTAACCCTATATTTCTCTCTTGAGGAATTAAACCAATTTTTTTTTTTTTTAATTCTTATTTTTATTTGTGTTCAATGTAACCTTAATAAATTCATCTTATCATCTTCAACTTGCACAGCATCATCTATACAATTCATTGCTTATCACAAATCAATCAAGTGAGTCTCTATACTGTTTTTAAGTTAAATGTTCCTTTTTTTGCCTTCCACCAATCTCACATATGTTCAAAACTTCAAGTGAGTCTCTATAGGAAGAATCTATTGTGTTATGTTCCTAGGGCCCGCCCTCTTATCGCTCTACTCTTTAACCCACCCCAACCACCAACCCAATCTTTATTTCCTACAATTTCAATGCCTCTGATGGAAACAATAGATAACACTATAACAGTGTTGGTCAAAAATACATGTATTCACAACTTGTTGCTTATTCATTTTTAGGATTGACCTATTAGGAGTATTAACCTCTTGTTTTCACCCTCAATCCATGTAAATCTAATGCTCAGTCTTATGTTCATCATATTGTTGGAGTGTTTCTAATGCATTAATCTATGAATAGAGATTGAACTTTTTTTTCTTTCAATTTTCTAAAATGATTTTTCTTTTTTGCGTTTATTGTAGATGCTGGAATTGGGCAATCAATCCTAGAGCATTTCTGAGGTGGATGTATTACCCTTACATATTTCACCGGTATGAAGTCATGGAAGAATGCTAGATGGTTGATATGTGACGTTATGCAATCATCTACTTAGTGGTGGTTATGCATATTTGACTTGAGTTCAATTATCACACTCTATTAATGACATTGGGAGCTCATTGAGTCATACTTTAGTTCTGGACAAAAGGCACAAGTCCCAGAGGATTTCTGGTATCCATGCTGTCAGAGAGCATGCGTGGAATCTGTAATCCGGGTAATGCCCCTGTCGAGATTTGCTGCCGAAGCATTCGGTGTGGTGACAATTTGTCTAGTAGCCATCTTGATTCTTCTTGGGTTGATATGCATTGCTTACTCATTCTACTTCCGCTCTCGTATTCATAATCAAGGTTTTTTTCAGCTCAATTATTTTAGTGGTCCTTGGATTATTAGAATTGCATTCATCCTATTTGTAATCTGGTGGGGTCTAGGTGAAATTTTCCGGTTAACCTTGTTAAGACGTGCCCTTCACTTTAAATGGAAGGAAACTGTTTGCAAATGTTACGTTGTATCGAACATGGGATTTGCAGAACCTTGCCTCTTTCTCACACTTGTGTTTCTCCTCCGAGCACCCTTGCAGAGGTTGGAGACGGGAATTATGAGCAGAAAATGGAATGTGAGGACATCTGCATATATTATTCTTTACTGCCTTCCAATGTTTCTTCTTCAGCTTTTTGTGATTTTTGTTGGACCTCATTTAGACAAGAATAAGGGTTCCGGGAAGAAGTTGCCTCATTATTTTACAAGTACAGTCGGCTCCTCTTCAGTTGCAGAGGGGAATGATGACGTCGCCCTTTGTACTTACCCATTACTCAGTACCATTCTCCTTGGCCTTTTTGCCATTATCCTGACTTCCTACCTTTTTTGGCTTGGTAGTCGGATTTTGAAATTAGTTATAAACAAAGGTTTGCAGAAAAGGGTTTACACACTACTATTCTCTGTTTTGTGTTTCCTTCCTTTAAGGGTTCTTTTTCTTGGTTTATCTGTTTTATCTGGACCTGAGCATTTTATGTTTGAAGCCTTTGTTTTCTTGGCATTTCTTGCACTTGTATGTTGTTCTGGGTTGTGCATGTGCACACTTGTGTACCGTCCAGTTGCAGATTGTTTAGCGCTTGGAAATCTACAAGACTTGGAAGCTAGGACTAGGAGGTTTAATGAAGATCATAATGATACTATATCCCTTATTGCTAACCAGAGTCATTTGGAATATAATGTTGAGGAAAATGCTCAGCCTAGTCCCAGTAGGTATTCTGATGAATCAACAAAGCGTGGATCAATTTCATTTCGGACATTGGAAAAGGGTGTTGCTTCAACTGGAACATTTGTAGAACTAAGCCTTTTCTCTCCCAGCCACAGTGCAACACCTCCGGGATCGCCATCTCTTCCAGGTTGGCCCATGCAATCCCCAACCCAAGTTATTGTGTGAATGTCAATTTTGGAAAAGGAAAAACTGATTGTAAAGGGTTAAGTTTCAACAAGGCTTTTTTCTTTTTGCTTCTGTTTGCTAATTCTAGGTATATAATGTTTTTGCCCTAGAATTTATTGAGTACCCCCTTTTTATTTTTTTCTGTGCTATCTTGATAACTTTTTTTTCGACTGGATTGTATTTTTGTACTTTAAATATTAGATCACTCTTACAGTTATATATTCTCTTTTAGTAACTGTTGGTTGGCAATTGGACAAGGTTATGTGTTGGATTGCTTCGCCTAGCTGTCTAGCCTAGTGTGTATATTGATCACAATTAGTAAAATAGAAATTATTCATAATAACTGAAACAGGGTATTTATGTTAGGAACCCAAGAATTGGATTCCAAAGATAGAACACTTAATATGAAATTGGATATAATAGGTCAATGTACTTGGTTTTCCCCTTTATGGAATAAAACTGATCATCGTTCTGAGTGGATCCTATAAAATATTAGAGTTTTGCTTAAAACATTGAATTGGACTGGATGACTTGATACACACTGACTGCTTGATATGCTAGGCAGCATTGAAACTTTTTTTACAAGCTAATAAAATGGATTTGTAGATGAACGTAGCTTTGCTTATGCACACTAGTTGTAAAGAAAGGCAATGAAGGTTGTATGCACTAGTTGTAATGAAAGGCATTGAATTTATTGGCATGTATTTATTTATTTATTTATTTGCATACTACATATATCCTTGCCAAATTCATGGAAATGTCGGTTGTGAGTGCATAAAGAGGCTAAAGCCAAATAACCACCACTGAAGGGAAAGTAAGAAAGCAACAATGCATGTAAGTGTTTGCCGAGTTCAAGAATTATTGGACACATTTTCCCGGTGATCCTCTTGTGAGAGATCATCATTAGAGGAAGGGGGACGAAGATCAATGTCATGTCATGAGTGTATGTGGAAGCTTTTGGAGCAGGGGGGTTACTGCAAGAAGGGATTCATCCATACAGATACTACTGACCATCATGGCAGAGACAGAAAACTTGTGTTAATCTTTTTCCTTCTCATTGTTGAAACTTGAAAACTAACACAGGTGAAGACTTTCTTTCCCCCCTCCTACTTTTTGACAAAATTAGTAAAACCCATTTATAATACAAGACATAACCAATTTTGATATAAACTTCTCCCACTGCCAATAATAGTTTCTTAATTTCTTAAACTAAAATTCTATCAAATCAATTTTGAAATAATCCATGGCCCCAATATTCGTAGAAAAGTGGGGTGTGAAATGAAATAATTATTTACCTTTTTGGGTACATTGTTGGTGCCATGTAAATAATTTATTATTACCTCATTTTGTAAGATAAAATGGAATTTTAAGCCTGTGGTGTTAACGGTTAATTCTTGTGTCTATAATAATCCGATCTATATCTATCTATCTCTCTCTCTCTCTCTATATATATATATATATACTTGATTTCTATTTTCTAGTATTAAAATTCCTTATATTTCCCTCTTCCTACTTTTAGGCAAAAGATTAGGATATCTTTGAGTTTTGTTTTTACAACATTACAAGAAAGGCACATACACACTATTTTTACAAATATTTGCCAAATATAGGAAAATAAATTGTAGAGAATCTTGATCCTATTATATAGGGTGTCTATGTTTGTATATAATGTATCTTATTCCGTTGTTACTACTAAAAAAACAAGAGACAGTGTTCCGAGATTAAGGATAGCCAACGGCCACAAACTGTCCCTTTTATTTTTATTTTATTATTATTTATAAGTATGTTTGTTTTTTGTTAGTTAGACCTTCTTTTCTTCTTCTTCATCTTCTTCTTCAAGCAAACCTGAAATTTTAGAATGATGAGCGTTTGTTTGTTGAAGTAGTGCTAGTGGAAAAGAGGTTTATTTTGCTCGTTAGGGCGGTTTTCGGATATTCCGAAACCGCTCTAATCATTAATTTGTTACGCACACTTGCTTCTTCAATTGATCGATTTCAATCCCTTAAATGAATTGTAATTAAAGTTTATTACATGTCCTCAATCTGCATGCCATTGCTAACAACACACAGAGCAAAGGCTTCTTTCTTCAGCATCAACTTGTTTTTGTTTTGGATCTCACTTTCTCTTAATTCCACAAATATCATATCAAAATATTAATTTTTGGATGCACTTAATTGATTTTTCAATATACACATCCATCGTAATAGGCGGTGGAAAGGAACAAAATGGGTGGAAGAATAGAATGGGTGAAGGGTAAAATGGTTGGATGTGGATCTTTTGGCAGTGTTCATCTAGCCATGAATAAATCTAGCGGTGGACTTTTCGTAGTGAAAACATCGGATACAGAGGTAGGACATGATGCTCTAAAGAACGAGGTGAATATGCTAAATAGTTTAAATAATTCATCACCCTATATTGTACAATGTTTAGGGACAGAGTATGATCATCATCAAGATAACAAACTGCATGTTTTCATGGAATATATGGCCGGGGGTAGTTTGGCTGAAGTGTCAAACAAGTTTGGAGGTTCATTAGAAGAAGATGTTGTCCGTTTATATACAAGACAAATTCTCCTTGGGTTATATGATCTTCACAAACACGGCATTGTGCATTGTGACCTTAAGTGCAAAAATGTGCTTTTGGCCTCATCTGGGAACGTCAAGCTGGCTGATCTTGGATGTGCAAAAAGGGTAATCAAGAAGAACGACTTAAACATGAAAATGAACATGAACATGAACATGAACATGAACATGAACAAACTATCATCATGTATTAATCTTACTAACGGTGGCACCCCTTTATGGATGGCACCCGAAGTATTACTAAAAGACGATGATGATGATGATGATGAAAGGGTTGTTGATTTTGCTGCAGATATATGGTCTTTGGGGTGTACTGTTATTGAAATGGCCACTGGCAGGCCTCCTTGGGGTGACAACCTCATTTCTACTTCAAATCCAATAGCTGCTATGTTTAAGATTGCTCGAGGTGATGAGGTACCTCAATTTCCAGTTCATTTCTCTCATGAGGGTTTTGATTTCTTGAGGAGGTGTTTGGTTAGAGATCCCAATAAGAGGCCTACCGCACATGAGTTACTTAACCACCCATTTATTATTTCAACTACTTTAACTTATCACAAACACTACTCTGCTTCCTCACCTGCAGCTGTCTTGGATATTCATCAATTTGAGGATACTTATGATGATGACGACGAATTACAAAGTCCAACCGGACGGCTGAACCAATTCTCCATCACAAATGAGTTTGTGTCCCCACAAGGAACAACAATGTGGGAACTGGAAGATGGTGCATCAGAGTATTATTGGATCACTGTTAGATCAAGGGATCAATAGTTAATTCATGTAGATAGAGGACAAACTCAACATACAATTTTAGGTACAATTTTGAGTAGGACACAAATATATATATAACTATAGATTTGTCATCAAAGTTTTACTTCCTTTTAGGAAGAATGGTCTTATTAGTACGTACTACATCATTTGTAATTTGTAATTAAAAGATTGTATCGATCGAATCATTTGAATAGACAGACCCTCTAATTTCATTCTTTGTTTTGAGGCAGCAGACATTTTGGAGATTCTGCTGCATGGTTTGTTGTTGTTCTCTCCAATTTGATCTTTAAAATCCACTGCAACAGGCAACAACGTAACTACCTGATTGTGCAAACTGCAAAGCAAAGCAAACCAAGTTTACAAAAATATATGGATTTAATTTCTCCAAACTGTAGGATAAAACTCGGTCTATGAAATTTGAATAGTAGTCCTATTTAAAAATATCAAAACATGAGAGACGTAATGATATATTATTTATTCAAAACATGAGAGATATTAAATAATATAATATTTGTTCTAAAAAAATCAATCAACATTCCACACGGGAGTTAAAGTAAAAGAAAGATGTAATCTTTTACGATTATATCAGTATTATTTTTTAGAACAATCCAAGTTGCCAAAATTAATTATTAACTTTAGCTTTTAAAAAAAATGTTAGGTACATGTACCAAAAATTTTATTTATTTTAATATAAGTTAATATGAAAATATAATTTTGTCTATATATCCAAACGATCACAAACTACTAATGGTTTGCATGAATCTTAATTTTTAAAAATTACTTTTTAAATAATCAATAGAGTACATCATAATCAAATATAAATTCAACATCGCTAAAAATAAAAAGGATGAATCTGCGAACAAACTCACAGCATCCAAGTTAATAGTATAAAACGGCAAAATACCTACAAATAATATGATAAAATTAAAGTCATCGGAATATCCAAGCTTCCGGATCTACAACGTTGATGCCCAAATCATTGATTGAATTGAATCTACAATGACTTGAAGATGATCTGTCGATATGAACTAAAGGAATACCGCAACAAAATGGAAAATCAAATAACGCCGTACCAAGACAACGAACAACACAATGCCGCACCAAGACAACGAACTCACAACAACAAAAAACAACTAAAATACTCGATCTATGTGAAAATCACTTATTTAGATTAAAAGTAAAAAAAGAAAATATGCAGAGGGGTGATTTTAGGCCAAAAAAGACCTAAAATCACCCCCTCACTATGGAGGATGATGAGAATTCAAGGAAATAAAAATAGGGCCGGCGTTGATTTAGGGTTCACGATTATTGAAATGAATAAATATTGTTATTTTTAGTAAAAAATAAATAATTACTTTTTAAAAGTGAAATGCCGAGACATCCTATATTCTCGAATCCCTAATTTTTCGATTGTCCCTGGTCTTCCTCGTTATGTTCATTCTTCTCTCTAATTTTTTTCTTCTAAAATTTGCAATTCCCTCATCTCCTTCTCTCCCATCATGTTTTCAGCTTCTTCAAATTTTATCATAAAATATTGCAACCTAGAGAATGTATGTGCATGTAAGTCTCATGAATGCGAATAATAATAATAATAATAATAATAATAATAATAATAATAATAATAATAATAATCTCACTTGGATTGATCTAGTAGTATTGACTAGAGATTTTGAAGTGTACTCCTCTTAAGGTTTCAGATTCGATTTTCTTTGGTGCTAATTTCAGTAGGCTAGTCCATAAAGAGTAAAAAAATTGTAGCTTTAAACAGGACTCCCGCAAATTGGCAGTGAGATTGATCCCCCAAATTAGTCGATCTTTGAATATCTAGTTGTAAAAAAATAAAAAATAATAAAAATACATTATAATATCGGAAGCAAAAAATGTAACAGGATGATTTATTTACTTCAAAACTTTCGAAAATGAATTCTTTATAATGGAGGTTGACTATAAGTTTTTTTTTTTTTTTTTGCATTGCAGGTTGGTCTCAAGTTTGATTATAAAAATATAGAAGAGCGTGTTCTTTTGCACGTTGGTGTTTCATATCTAACTTTGTCTATTACTTTTTTTAGATTAAAATATTTAAAATTTGAAATAAAATGTTGTTAATCTTTTGAAAAGGGTTCAAAAGGATCATGCACAAAAATGTTGTTTCTCTTAGGTCTATGAATGTAGTTTTCAAAAGGATTGATTTTGCCACCCAAAAATGATTAGCGGCGCAATTTGTTGCTCGTTTGTCTTTCACTCATGTGCAGGGGCGGATTCAGACCTGAAATATTGGTGTGGCTGAAAAAAACACGTTCACAAAGTTTATAGCTAAAGAAAGGGAAAAAAAACTGTAGTTTTGTCTTTAGAAAGCACGAGAAAAAATAACAAATAAATCAAATTTGTAGTTGTAAAGTTGAAAAGAGAAATGAAAGTAGAGGAATCAAACCGGTATAGGAGAGAAAAAATGAGACTCGGAGGCAGGAGGAAGGAAAAATATAAATTAAATACGAAAATTCATAGACCATTTATGTTCGAATAATATTGTATTTTTCAATAACATTTAAAATAATTTAATATGTCACCGAGATCTATTAAAATTAACCGGTATTCAATAAAAATATATAAATCCTTAATGTTGGTGAGTTTCAATAACATGTCAAATGATAAAATTTTACATAAATTATTTACATGATATAAATTTAAAATTTAACAATACATTTTGTAAATTTTATAAAGGGATATTCTGATTTTAAAAAATGTGAAATTTCAGTTAAAATTTTTAGCCTGCCTAATCGTAATCGAATGGTTAGAAAGTGATGACTGGACAGCTCGGAATCGAAATCCACCAAACACACTCGAAAGAAGTCTACCATATGATACTATATTGTTAAAATTTTAAATTATCAAATGAATTTGTAAAATAATCGTATATTGGAGTATTTAATTTGTTTCACTTTATTCTATCTTATCGATATTTTTTGGTCAAACAAGTTTATTTTGTAGTATATCTTATCTTATATTGACTCTTAATTTGTTTTTTGATGGCATCTTCTTTACTCTTAATTGAGAGAATTTTGTGACATGTTTGGGAAGTAGGATGGTGTTCCGGTTCCAATCTTGACTATCACTATCACGATCTTTGTTTGTTTAAAATATGAATGAAGTAATTAAAGAGTAGAAAAGTGTTGATTCAAAGCGCACTCCTACCTTTCTTTGTTGGGTCGGTCTCTCATCGGATCGGTTCTGTAACTTGCCAACCTTTCCTTCCTTCCTTTACTTTCTCCAATCAACTTTCTCTTCCTCTTATTCTTTTCCTTTCTCCAATCAACTTTACGAGGCCACACCACATATAATAAATTAATAATTAATACCCACCCAAAAACGAAACAAAACTAGTCAGTTTTTTTTTTTCTTGTTCGATCTTCTTTGCCTAAAATGAAGGGTTTTAATTCTGTAACTGTAAGTTCTTTCTTCTCCTCAAAATCAAATCATTATTATTTATGCCAATAGTACTTTTTTACGGCAAAGGATAGGATCCATAAACCAAATGTTTATGGATGGTGCATAAATCAATAGCAACCATCAGATCACACACTCCACGTGTTCTAATCCTAACCTGCTTCAGTTCACACAGCTCGCTCGTTCGTGATTCTCTGTATCGTGATTCTCGTCTTCTCCGTTTCAAACTCTCAAGCTCTCCGTCGTGATTCTCGTCTTCTCCGTCTGAAGCTCTCCGTCAAGATTCTCGTCTTCTCCGTCTCCGCCACCGCAACTACAAACTCTCAATTCTTCTCCGTCTCTCAAACACGATCTTGTGCAACTACCTGTTTTTATTTCGGTTCAATTTCCATCAAGAGTGCCATTGCCGATACCCCCAGAACCGCCGGATTGGGTTGCTGTTCAATCATCGTCACTCAAACTGCCTCTATATGTACCGATGGTATTGGAACTACACAGTATCTACATATGCATTCATTTCCAATTCTTTTTATTGTCCTCCAAATGTTTGATGAAATGCCAAAGTGTCACATGCTTGAGGATAGTGACACCTACTTGCAATATTCACATGGTAATTGAATTGCAACATGTTCACTCTTGGAGCTGCTTGAATGGTTTTTTTATGATGAGTGTAGTTATATTATGACAAAATGTCATTGTTATTTTGGTGACAAGGCAGATGGCAGAGGTTGTGTTTCTAAGTTTGGTGGTAATAAGATTGACTTGTTATGTTTTGAAATAATGCAAATCCACTTTCCACATCCAAAACTGACCTTGGAGCTTTTGACAAAATCATCTCAGATGATTAACCATCAATGGTGTGTTCTCTTGTGTGGCCCTTTGTGTAGAAAAAAGAACTTACAAGTACTCAAGTTACTGAATTCAACTAGTTTGGTAATGTTCAAGTTTAATTTTCAACAAGATGAAAGTGCCATATTTTTTGTTTGTCTGAAACATTGCATGAAGCTCAATACATTCTTAGTCAAAATTTGCTATGCATTTGAAATTATTCCTTTTGTCATTAAAAATTTCATCTTTGTAAGTTCTCACATGTCAATTGAAGATTACTTTTTTGCACTATGGCTCAAGAATTTGCAAAATCTTAATGCATATTCCTACAATCTTGTTTTGAGAATTTGTTTTATAACTTCAGCCTTGAGTCACAGGAAACATATTCTGGGTTACATGTTACAACATGGTTCATATTCAAAAGTTTCTTTGCAAAATTCCCAAGTATTTGATGTATGCCAATTGTGGAAATTTGAACTGGTCTTTGACAATATTTAGAAAACTAGTTAAAGGAGATACACTATATTGGAAGGTTCTATTGTATGCTTATTTGAAATTGCATTGCTTCAATTGTTTTGAAGCACTATCAATCTTCTCTGGAATCACACCAGACCAGGCTACCTATTATGAAGTTCATAGGGCAGGTTTCATTGATGATGGGGAGACATTACAGACTTGTGCTGAATGGGGATAAATTCTTGTGCATAGATGGATATATGGATGTGGCTGAAAGAGTGCTTCAAATTTATGTACTATGGTCAATTATATGTGCAGCAACAGTCTTGAAGGTAGCAACACTTTATGTTACTTACCACCCATTAACCAAGGGATATTTGCTAATCTTTCAAGACACAAAGGTGGTGGTTGTGTTACATAGGAAGATGATTAATTGGGATACCGTGTTGCTTTAGTTTTGATTATTTTAAATCATAACTATTGTCTTTATATTTGATTAGTTTTGGTTTGAATGTTTATCGCGTTTGTTCTATAGTTTAATGCAAAAATGGAAATGCATTTGTGAATAAGTGTGTACTATAGGTTGTGAATAATGGTTTGAATGTTTATCACATTTGAATATTAAAGATTTAAAAAATCTATTTTACCCTCACAGTCAATATTAATGGGTTCACAACACTGAAAACCATTTAACAAGACTAATGGTTTCGGTGTATAACATGTTGAAACCATTTAACAAGAGTAATGGTTTCAGGGTATAATATTTATTTAAAACCATTTAACAATAATAATGTTCTATTACATTCACTTATAATCTGCCAATATTAAGTATTTAAAAAATCTATTTTACCCTCATAGTGTATATTAATGGGTTCACAACCGTGAAACCATTTAACAAGACTAATGGTTTCAGTGTATAACATGTTGAAACCATTTACCAAGAGTAATGGTTTCAGGGTATAATCTTTATTTAAAATCATTTAACAATAATAATGTTCTATTACATTCACTTATTTATAATGGTTTCAGGGTGCTTAATTGCTCTATTATCTAAGAACTAGGTTTTGATAATTAATTTAAACTAAACCTCTTCTTTGGAGAATTTGTTGTGGGTGCTTACCTACTCGGGTTCCATTAAGAGGAAGGTATGTGTCGTGTCCAAGTGAGTGTCGTAATAATAATGAAAATGATGATTAGCATATTCTATTTTGGATGTAGTGATAGTCAACAAGTGTGGAATGAATTCGGATTGCGTGACTTTATTGTGCCTAGATTACATGCTTATAACAATGTGAAAAATGTGATATTTGATTTGTGCAGGGCTGAATCTGAGACCATTGTTGGTAATTTTGCTATGGTTGTGTGGTGTATTTGGCAACATAGAAACAATTGGGTTTGGAACAGTGTTAAGGATTCGGCGAAAGATGTAGCATTGCGAGCGGTTCACATGATTGGAGAATGGCGTGCAGTCAACACGGTGCAAAAATCAAATGCTGTCATTGATATCAGTAAACCAGACGTGTAAATCAAGGAGATCAGTCGCTCTGGTGGCAAAAACCGCGTGACGGTTGGTGGAAGTGTAACGTTGATGCAAGCTTTTCTCAAAATCTTAACCTTGCAGCCTTGAGATGGTGTATTCGTGACTCTACTAGTGCGTTTTTTGCTGTTGGTACGAACATTTGCCGTCAAACTGTTACTGTAGCAGAAGGTGAGGCTATCGCGCTTTTGGAGGCTATGCGTGAAACTATCTCAAGAGGGTGGTCCAATGTTGTATTTGAAAGCGGCTCCAAAGTTGTCGTCAACGTTGGATTGAACCTTTTATTATTAATGAAATGAATTAATTTTGTTTGTGTCAAAAAATTATCTTCATTTATAGGGATTGTTGCTATTTTCAAAACCATTATACAATTATTTTGGTTTCACATAGAAGACCATCAAAACCATTAAACCACATTTATGGTTTCAGTTACAATCACTATTTAAAACCATTAAACCATACTTATTGTTTCAGTTATACTCTTTATGTAAAACCATTTAACAATACTAATGGTTTCAGTGTATAACATATTGAAACCATTTAATAATAATAATGGTTTCCACCATGTTTCAAGAATTTCACCCAATTTAAAGCAGATGATGATAATGTCGATGATGCTGATAATGGTAATATAGAAAACATTGATAAAGACAGTATTAATGTCAAACAATAAAATTTAATATACTTCGTCATAAACTTCAAATCCGGAAATTCATCATGAAATTCATACAAATCCAGAAATTCATCAACATCTTTAAACAAACTCAATAAAAAGAAACATTAAAATTAACCTAGGAAAAACATTAATCCAGCAATGTGAAGAACTACAACCCAAAAATTCATCAACATTATAATTCATTGGAGGACACCAAATCTTGTGACGCCATATCATTTTAGACGTGCTAGCTTTGGAAGCATTTCGCCATAGTATGAGGTTGTTTTCTTCTCCACATAATCTTTTATTGAATTGCTTAGATCTGTTAATATTGTGGAACAAATTCCAATTTTGAGATCCACTTTTTTGTGCTACTTCTTTTCCTTACCTTTTGCCTCTCCCGTTTTTCGCTTCTGATTTTTATCACTACTGGATGCTGAAGTAGTGTCATTTCTTTTCTCATCATCCAACTGTGTCAATCCAATACTGAAGGTTGGCCCTTGCTCTAGGTATTAGATTTTTCCACCTGGATCAAAGAAAACCATTAAGTACATCAAATTGTTTTGGAGGACAACCGTCTGAAACCATTCCTTGTGCAAAATGGTTTTTATTTAAAAAATATTAAGTACATAAAAAATATTTACATGTATTTTTATTTTTAATCATTGTAGCAGCAAAACTCATATTAAATGCAGAAATAAAAAATATTGCATATTCAAACTCATACTCTAACACATCAAATGTCTACGCAACTTTTAACTATTAAATTACACTTATGCAACTGTAATTATGCATCCACCATCACTTAGCATATCAATATCATAAACTTGCATGCAAACCAAAGCAGAAGAAAAAAAGCACGACTTTGTTTTCACATTCACTATTTCATTTTGCCTTATTAATTAATGATCCTTATCCCCATTGATTTCAACCACCTTTTGGTTAGCGTATCATCAACCACTCTAAGCATTACCACAAATAAACAAGCCTTAATCTCGTTAAAGTCTCAATGTATAGCAATTGACATTCTAGCATATTGTTAATTCAAAATGAATGTGAAAAAAATGTTCATATAGCAAGACAAAAATGAGTAACATATGATAAGTTAATCATGTAGCATGTTAGATCATGTGATAAAAACCATTAAGTACATCTAATGGTTTTAGAATAAAATTATCTGAAACCATTTTGTGGCAAAAGAATCCATTCCAAAATTAGATAGCAGAGAGAAAACAAAATATGCAGGGCTTTAGTCTTAGACAGTGCTGCATTTCAATTTTGACCTTGGTAAGATTATCTTCAATATTATTTTTAGCATATGAAGGTTGGTGTTTCATGTTAAAATTATCATTATTGTCTAACACAACTTATAACAGTTATGAACTACATTATGAAAATCATTCCTAAAATCATCCAATTGAATGCAAGGGTTATGAACTACATTATGAAAATCATTCCTTTAATTAAGTCAATTTGGCATAATCAATATTATGTAAGCCTTTTAAATTAAGTTCCAACTAATCCTCATTTGGCATACATATCATACTAGATTTATCTAATGGTTTCACTAATTCAATGAACTGTCTAATGGTTTGTTAGAGTGAACTATCACCATGAATCACTAACTATTAAGTACAACATGAATCAGTGAACTATCTCACATAATCACTAAAGATGAAAACCCTTATGTACATCTAATGTTTTTGAAGTTAAACTCTCTAAAACCATTCCACACCAAAATTTATCACACACATACAGTGAATCAAATCAACACCCTGAAACCATTTCCAACTAACATATACAATTTCTAAACTATTTATTTGAGTTCATTTTCTTCAATTCAAAATTAAACTGTCAATTAGGGTTAAAGAAATGCAATTACTTTCTAAACTCAACAACATAACCATTTCCAACTAACATATACACTTTCAAAACTAATTTTAGCAACATATCAACAACATAAACAATTGCAATTACTTGAAAGCACAAAAAAATTGAGGAAGAAAACCATTTCGAACCTGTTTTGATTTCATCATTTGTTGTGTTGTTTCGATTGAATGTTGATGACGAGTCTTCTCGTGATGTTGTTGTGTTGCCGGCGATGGTGGTGAGTTTTGCGGCGGCGATGAACGATGATTTCAGTGACGGTGATGATGATGATTTCAGTGACTCTGGTGATGATGATTTTCGTTGTAGCAGCAAGGCTCTGGTGATGATGATTTTGGTTTGGGTTGTGCGGTGTATTAAGTAAAACGTAGTGTAACTAGCAATTGGGCTGTGTTACTGTGTTTTAGGTCCAAGACTTTATGGACGGTCCATAAATTCATTTATGGACAGAAACCGAACCCCTTTTTTACATATTCATTCCTCTTAGTTGACTACACTAGACCAGACCAGACCATTGAAAAGAACAACTACTACTACTTTTGTTCCGGTCGGTCGGTCACATTGCATGTCTTACTGCCGTGCGTGCTGCTTCGCAAATCTAACTGATGTGTTGTCAATTGTCATCTTATCAGGGTTTTGTTGTCTTTCCGGATCCAAAGAATAGGAGGCTCTTCCTTTCCACCTTCTTCCTTCTCCTTTCTTTGATTTCCGCTGCTTATTTCCTTGCTAATGCATTCCACTACAAACAAGTTAGTATATATCTTCTTATATTTACTTATTTCTTTAAATTATTATAATTCTAAACAATTAATACTTGCCGCAGAGATTAGCACGATGGGGACTAATTTATTCAATGCCTTCTTCTGATACAACAAATGAATGCAAGGTTAGTTAGGTTGGCATGTTTGTTTGTTTGTTATTTTCAGGGGAGGGATGGATGGATGGATGGATGGAATTATCTCTAATTATCTTTTTGTTTCCATCTCTCTCTCTCTCTCTAGACACAATGCCGCCCTTCTGGAACACACCCATTACCTCAAGGAATTGTTGCTACAACATCTAACTTGGAAACACGCCCCTTATGGGAGGACTCTGCTGTAAATTATTTAATTATAATCATTCCTTTATTGTCATAAATACAATCTCACTCTTGCCAAAAATATCTTTATCTACATTAATCTTCTCTCTGTTTTTTCTTCAGACAAATTCAAACCACCCATTGAATTTGTTGGCTATTCCAGTAGGAGTTAAGCAGAAACTAGTTGTTGATAAAATAGTCAAAAAGGTGACTGTTGCTTGCTTGCTTCACTTGTATAATAACAGCTTAATTCACTTTCATCTAAAACTCATATCCCCCCATGGCAATGGCATTGGCAGTTCCCATCAAGTGATTTTGTTGTCATGCTTTTTCATTATGATGGTTTTGTGGATGGATGGAAGAATTTTGCTTGGAGTAATCGTGCCATACATGTGTCTGCTATAAATCAAACAAAATGGTATGTATAATAATATGTTCATTTGTTTTCCCTATATCTGTAATCATCTACTCCTACATCTGTAACTTACTATTAAACAAACTCTAATTCTCCCTATGATTGCATAGGTGGTTTGCAAAACGATTTTTGCATCCAGACATAGTTGCTGACTACAATTATATATTTCTCTGGGATGAGGACCTTCTTGTCGATAATTTTGACCCCAAAAGGTAAGGCACTTGTGTGTGTGGAGTTAGATCATAATGACTATATTTGATATGTTGTTGATTCCTTTTTTAAATGGTGATCCCGTGTTTTGGTTTGTTGATTATCTGGTTAGGTATTTATCTATTGTTAAAGAAGAAGGACTAGAGATATCACAGCCTGCACTGGATCCTGATAAATCAGAAATACATCACCCACTGACAGTTCGTAAAGCAAGATCAAAAGTGCACAGGTTAACCTCATTTCCTCCCACCTCTAGCTGTATAGCAGCAGCGTTCATTTGGAAAATCTACATCCTTATTATTATGACATAACCAATGCAGTACTCTATTAATGAACTAGATTATTACTTTATCAGGTTATATTTTAGAATATATGTGCACATATACTCACACAGACATAAGAAGCACCTCTCTTAAATGTGCATGTGCTGAAGAGCATGTTGCACAAAAACTTAAACTAACTATTTATTTTCTCCATGTAAATGTACTGAAACTTTTCATATTTATTTAAGTGTACTTCTACAATGAGCTTTTCTACCATTCATTCAACTAATTTATCTCCTGACTCATGGGATTGTATACTGATTCCTACATGTTGCATTGAATATTTTGACTAGTTATTTTTTTCATTTGAAAACAATTGCTAAAACTTACTATTGGCATTATGATGTGTCTGTACAGAAGGTATTATAAGCTAAAAGGTAGCAGAAGGTGTGATGACAATAGCACAGCTCCTCCTTGCTTAGGGTAAACAATTGCACTATCATGTGTGATTTTCTTTTGGCTCCATCATTAAATCAATTGTGATGTTAAATATAATTTTTTATTTAATATGTAAAGAACTTGTTTTGCAGGTGGGTGGAAATGATGGCACCAGTGTTTTCTAAAAAATCTTGGCAATGTGTATGGCATATGATCCAGGTATGGATAAGAAAAATCAATTAGCCAAGTCAACTTAGTACCAAACATATTGTGAAAATTAGGATAAACTATTTCTGTTTGAAAATGTTATATGACATGGTATGAGTATGACAGTTCATGTGTGTATCATATTTGAAAATTTTCAACCTTTTTTGGTTACTCAAGTAAGGTTGCTAACAATTAACATTATGTACTTTAGAAGAAACCACTGTATTTTCCTATATATAAGCTCATTTTTTGGGGGAAAAATGTGTCCCATAATGTAAGACCCATTTCAAATTACAAAAAGCTCTACAAATAAAAAGCCTATTTACATGATTTTAAATCACATTGTTTTTCTTACAAGTGCAAACGAAAGGCTTGTCCAATCTTTCGATTCTGCATGGTTTCTTTAATAATGTTGGTCTAATCATCTTTCAATCTACAGAATGACTTAATCCATGCCTGGGGACTGGATAGACAGCTTGGTTATTGTGCACAGGTAACTTGCTTTTACTCTAACACCATATTATTCATGGCATATCTAAATTCTTCCAGTGTGGTTGTTCATCTTTCAACAATATTTCAGGGTGATAGAATGAGAAATGTCGGTGTGGTGGATTCTGAGTACATAGTTCATCTTGGCCTTCCCACTCTTGGGGGATCTAATGACAATGAGGCAAGTGATTTCATTTTTTATGTCAAATGACAGTTTTTACCTTATAATAAACACCATGTGCAGTATATATAAAAAAATGGAAGATATTAAATTCACATGCATTGAGTTAAACTTCACCTTCTTGAAGAATATCATCCAATAGCAATCACTTCTTTTAGTTCAAATCGGCAACATATCAACTTTAAATTGTTTGAAAACTTATTTGTGTGCTGATGAATGTAAATTTACTAGTGATTTAACTGGCAGTCTAAATTATTAATTAACAAAGGGTGTGTCTTTTGGTTTGCAGACGTCATCAAATTCCCATAGAGAGAGTGATAGACCTAAAGTAAGTATGTTTCTGACGTATAATTTAGATTTAAGCACATGGTGTAGCCCTTTAATTAAGAAAGGAATCTACTACATGATTTCAGGTGAGGATGCAGTCATATATTGAAATGCAGGTTTTTGGCAAAAGATGGAAAGATGCAGCAGAGAAGGACCAATGTTGGATTGATCCATATGAACAACATGAAAATCAGACCAGTCATTAGTCAATTTTGTGAGGCTTCTTATCAAAATCCAAGTCCGCGGTCAACGTTTCTAACTGACCAAAGTCGCATACATCATATCAGATTTTAGTTTCCAGTCTGATTTTGCTATTTGTCTCAAAGATTTTACAGGAACTATTCTACTATCTTTTGTGATTAAGTTATTCATTCATTCACTTAAATATTGGTGTACATAGTAATGGTGGTATAGAGGTGTTTATAGGAGGAGTGACAGAAAAAGTTAGTTCATAGTTTTTTTTTATGGTCAATGTAAATAGGTTACATGGCCAAACAATATATGATATCGAACGTTATTATTCGGATTCAGATGATTCAAATTTTCTCAGCTCTAAAATCTAGTAAGCTATTATTGTTTGTGTTATTTCTTGCTACTTTGGGTTGGAACCGTTCAGTTGAAATGTTTTGTTTGATGTATGTTACGTTATAATTGCGGCTGGCACCACAATATCCAAATAGGCAGTAATATAGCTTGTACTAGTATATTTTTAAGTGATTATCAAATTTTAGTAGGCTTGATTTATGCAAATTCGGTAGGTGCTTTGGAGTTTAGTTTAATTATTTTTAGCATTGTACTAGTTTATCTTTGATAAGAGAACATCGTTGTAAGGACGGTCATCTTTTGAACTAGTCATCATATTATTATGATTATTATTATTCGTCCTTATTATTGTAGCTTTGAGATATGAATCAAGTTCGATTTGCTAATAAAAGACAACATAGAATGCTAATTTGTAATTTATTATTACACCTTTTATACTAATAAAAATTAAGGGTGAGTGGTGTCATAATTTACATGTAACTCCCTCCAAAGACACTGAAGGATTTGAATCTGGGGACATGAATTGGAATTACATAAATAAATGTATACTTTTAAATTTTGAATTTTGGAACTTGCTCATTTAAATTTTACATCTCGTTGTAATTAGAGTTTTGGCTCTCTAGCGAGTCAGCTAATATCTTCTTAGTTTTAGGAATTTGGATAGATCAGTATGAGAGTAATTTTTGGTTTGGCTGATTAAATGTGATTATTTTTTCAATCTCCTAATGTGGGTGACCACTGACCACACCAGGTTTCTGACCAAGATCCTCTAGTTGTTCATTCCTCCTCCCTTATATATAGGAGCAAGTTGTTTCCACTTGATATATAAATATACTTCATTGATATATATATATATATATATATATATATATATATATATATATATATATATATATATATATATATATATATATATATATATATATATATATATATATATATATATATATATATATATATATATATATATATATATATATATATATATATATAGGGGTTTGCTAATTTAGACCCACTTAAAAACATGTGGGTCTAAATTAGCAATGTGCACCTTTTCACTTTGGACAACAATACCCTTCTTTCACTATTTTAAGTAAGTTTAATATAAAGGGTAATTTTGTAGTTTTATAAGTTTGGATTGTATATATGTTTTTTTAAGTTGTCCTTTTTTTTTATTTCCTAGGTTGTTTATTTAGGTTGCATATATTTATAATTAAGTGGGTCTAAATTAGCAAAGTGGGTGCACACTATTTAATATGAGTCAGGATCAAATGACACCAAGGTGTCAAACTTAGTAACATGACACCTCCGATAATTCTTTACCGGATAATCGTATTACAAAATCAACCGTTGGATTCAAAGCTATTATTATATAGATCATGTCTATAAAATTTAACAACAATCGGAAATCATTTGATATGTCAATGAGATGCATAAAAACCAACGTCTTACAAAACTTCGTCAAAACCGTTAATTTTTATCCTTCTCTTTAACCCATCAAATGGTTTCCGATTGATGTTAAATTTTATAGACATGATCTATATAATAATAACTTTGAATCCAACGGTTGATTTTATAATATGATTATCCGATAAAGAATTATCCGAGGTGTCATGTTACTAAGTTTGACACCTTAGTGTCATTTGATCCTGACCCTATATATATATATATATATAATACACTATGGATTATGTTTTCATTTACTCAAACATTACATTGCTTCGGTCCTTCCGCATTATTGGTATCAGAGCCTATACGGTTCTGAGACCTTTTGAATTAACAAGTTTTAAAGTTTTAGCTGTTTGTACTTTAAATTGTTATTTTAGATCTTTTCTTTACTTGTTTTGCTTTTGATTCAACCCATAACCCTGAGTGTTGGCTTGTTTTATAAGAAAAATGCTGAATAGCTGGGTGGTCCAGGTAGTAAGACCCGCGGATAGGGCAGTGAAACCGTTGGTTTAGCCTAGTTGTATTTTTCTTTAAGACTCAAACAAAAATAAGGGGGAGAAGAGAGTCACATAGTAAGATAAGGCAAGAAAATTTTAGAATAAGTTTTAAAGTTATTCAGCTCAAACAATAAGGCGAAATTAATTCAAAGATGTCTCGGTTACTGAATAGAGCTTGGAGCAGTGTTAGTGGTAGAAGTAGTAGATCTAATAGGACTTTAGTTCCGCCTACTTCTTCAGATACTGAAACCACATTAAACCAAGATACTTTTCAAAATCAAGAATTAGAAGTACAAGAAATGGAAAATAAATTAATTAATTGGAATATGCCAGAGATTAAGTTAAATGAAGTTTATAAGATTAGTACCTTCGATTTTAAAAGTCAGAAAATTATACATACTCTAGAACAAGCTAGAAATGTAAAAAATAAACAAGAAACTTTTACGTTATTAGATAAAAAACTATTAGACCAACATTATAAAGATGGATTTAGATACATCCACTTGGGACTAGTTCAAGTAGCTGTTAAACCCTTACATAAATTAGGATTAAATTCACCTATATTACTAATTCTACGAGATTCTAGAATTAGAGACTTTCATGACTCTGTTATAGCCATGTTAGAATCTAACCTCAATGATGGTCCTGTTTATTTTAATTGTTACCCAAATTACTCAATGAGCTTGGGTGATGAAATTACAAGTTCATCCTTAGTCATCTGCGTCCAACATCAAAATGATAATTTTACAGAAGGAATATCTAATGTAGATATTATTACTAGAATAACTTATAAGGTTACAAATGTTAATTATAATTATAAATCTTTAAGATCTACGTCTAGAAATGAAACATGTGTTATAGAAGCTAATCTAAAGAAGTCCAACATAATTACCCCAAAAATATTAACCATTTCAGAATTAAAGGAAAAAATTCCAGAAGAATGGATAATAGAAAATGCCACACAACCTGAAAAATTAGAAACAAGATCTATAAGAGATATTATTACTGATCAAAATGGAAATATCAGAATAAGAATGAACAGAAGTCAATCATTTAGATATAATCAGAGTCCCAGCATAGGATCCTCCTCAGCTAGACATTCTGTAGATTCTACAATTAGATTAAACTTAGCAGGAGTAAATTTTGCTCCAACAATACCACAACCTATTTACCAAGAGAGGATCAGTAGATCTCCTTCACCTACTGAATCTCAAATATTAGGGATGATTAAAACAGAAGAACCTTTTGAAATTGATAAAATTTGGATTAGAGAAGAATTCTTAACAGATTATAATAAAGATAAACATAAATGGTATTTCGATACCTTTTCAAAAGATGATAGAGACTCATATCTTAAATTATTTTATCAATTTTTAGAACATCATGAAATTAATATTTACTTCTTTACTTGGTTTGAATTATATTGTTTGGAAAATAACATATTAAATCCTTATGCTAAAAAATTATTTCTAAATACTAAAACTAGAATGAGTTTGAAATGGAAAACTTCCAGAAAGGAAATAGTTGAATCTATTCATCCACCTTTGGAAGCTTTAAAGATTACACCTCCTAAAGAAAATATCGAAATAGAAGCCTCACCTTTTAAGGCCATAATTAACCCTACTGAACAGAAAAAAGATATGAACAATATTCATAGTCAATTAAATTACACTAATCAAATATTATACACCATGTCTCAACAGTTAGATAGAGTTGAACAATTCTTACCAGAAACTTTAGAAACTAAAGTATCTGACCCTACTAGGCCAATCTATCATTATAATATACCTACAGATAAAGAAATTAAAGATTTAACCTTAGGTTATAATCCAGAACAAAAATTAGATGAACTAGTAGATAGATTAAAAATATTAAACATAGGCTCAACATCAGAAGTTAAAATTAATACTTTATCTTTTGAAGAAGAAAATATTATTTCTCGAATAGATAAACCCTCGCGGCCAAAAACCAGGAACTACTATCCTAGGCCTTCCTTTGCTGATGTTCAGTTTGAGGAAAGAAATAGTTTCATTGGAGATAGTTACTCAGGAGACTGTATTATAGAATGGAACATAGATGGCGCGTCTGAACAACATATTTTAAATATTATTCAAAATATGACTATGGCAGCAACTGCCTTTAAAATTAAAAAGAATTCAGATAGGAAAACAAAAGATATGCTAGTAATGGGATTTACAGGACAATTAAAAGGTTGGTGGGATAATATCCTCAGTGAAGAAGATAAGATAAAAATTGATTCCGCTGTCAAAACCGAAACAAATGAAGAAATTTGTGTTACAACCTTATTATATGCTATAACTAAGTTCTTTATAGGAGAGCCTTTAAAATTACAACAAAGAGCGTCTGATCAATTGTTAAATCTTTATTGCCCAACCATGTCAGATTACCGATGGTATAAAGATATGTTTCTTTCTAAGTTGTGTCTGCGTCCTGATGGAGCAGCCATTTATTGGAAAGAAAGGTTTATTAGTGGGTTACCTAGATTATTTGCGGAGAAAGTTAAAAGTAATATTAGACAAAACTACAACGGAGAAATACCTTTTAATTCATTAACTATGGGAGAAATATCAAATTATATTGTTGAAACTGGATTACAAATCTGTACTGATTACAAAATACAAAATAAAATTAAAAATGAAAAAGCAAATAATAAAAGAGAAATGGGATCGTTCTGCGAGCAGTACGGTGCTACCCCCATCCGAGCTCCTAGTAACCCTAAAAGTAAAAAGAAAGCTTTTAGTAAAAATAAGAAAAGTCTTAAAAAATATTATAAGAAAGATAATTACCAAAAAGAAAACTATCAAGAAAATAGAAAGTTTTATAAGAATCCAAGGAAAAAGAATAGTAAAAAACCTTACCCAAAACCTGGTAATAAAAATAAAGACATTAAATGTTATAAGTGCGGTCGATTCGGTCATTATGCCAATGACTGTAAAGTTAAAGAAAAAATTCAACAAATTAGTGATTTGAATATATCAGAAGAATTAAAACAAAATTTAATTCATACTTTAGAAAATATAATGCTATTATCAGAAGAAGATTATTCTTCGTCTGATGAATCAGAAGCGGAAGATATTAACCATTTAGTTGAACTTAGTGAATCTAGTGAAGAAGAACTAGATGAATGTCTAGGTATAGATTTTTGTAATTGTAGTAATTGCATTAAAAGCATTAATGTTTTAACTAATCATCAAGCTAATACCTTAATAGGAATTTTAGATAAAATGGAAGAATCTGAAAGTAAGCAAGCTTTTATGAGACAAATTAAAGACATCATCGACGACAACGAGATAGAAAAGAAAGAATTACATAAAGTAGAATTCAAGGATGTTATGGAACTCTTTAAGAAACCCTCTCAGAATCCTATAACTTTGAGGGATTTACAAGAGGAAATCAAAGTCCTAAAGAAAGAAATTCAATCTTTAAAAACTAGAGATGATGAATTAGAAGTTAAAATTCTAGAATTACAAGGAACTATGATTGTTCAAGAACAGAATAGGATACGAAATACTATTCCTCTTCCTTCCTCCAGCAAAGAGGATGAAGAAGAAACCTATATTAATAAAATAGAAAAAATGATATCTCACAAATGGTATACCAAGATTAAACTAATAATCAAAGATACAACCTATGAATTTACTGCGCTAGTAGATTCTGGAGCAGACTTAAATTGCATACAAGAAGGATTAATACCTACCCAATTTTATGAAAAAACTAAAGAATCATTAAGAGGAGCTAATGGTAATAGATTACAAGTTTCGTATAAGTTATCCAACGCTAAAGTTTGTAAAGATAAAATATGTTACATAACCTCCTTTCTATTAGTTAAAAATATTACCGAAGAAATTATTTTAGGAACACCTTTTCTAACCTTACTTTACCCTTTCAAGGTTAATGAAAATGGTATAACTACTACAGTATTAGATAGGGAAATTAATTTTGAATTTTTAGACAAACCAAAAATTAGAGATTTAAACTCTGTTCAAGGAAGAGCTATATCTCGAATTAATTTAATAGATAAAAAGAAAAAACAAATTAATTTTATTAATAAAGAAATACACTTTAGACGAATAGAAGAACAATTAGAGACTCCAATCATTAAAGAAAAGATTAGTCATGTTTTAGATAAATTTAAGAGAGATCTTTGTTCAGAACAGCCCAATGCGTTCTGGAAAAGGAAAGTACATACTGTTTCTTTACCATACGAACCAGATTTTAAAGAAATAAATATACCAACTAAAGCCCGTCCGATTCAAATGAATAAAGAACATCTTGACTACTGCAAAAAAGAAATACAAGATTATTTAAATAAAGGCTTAATTAGACCCAGCAAATCTCCCTGGAGTTGTTCAGCCTTTTATGTGATTAATGCTTCAGAACTAGAACGAGGAAGTCCTCGATTAGTAATAAACTATAAACCATTAAACAAAGCATTAAAATGGATTAGGTATCCAATACCTAATAAAAAAGATTTAATTAACAGGTTACACAACAAAAGTATTTATTCTAAATTCGATTTAAAATCAGGATATTATCAAATTCAATTAAAAGAAGAAGATAAATATAAAACGGCATTTGTTGTACCTTTTGGCCATTATGAATGGAATGTTATTCCATTAGGGTTAAAAAATGCCCCCTCAGAATTCCAAAATATTATGAACACAATATTTAATGATTATTCAGATTTCACTATAGTTTATTTAGATGACATATTAGTCTTTTCGGAATCTATTAATCAACATTTTCCCCATATGGAATTATTTTATCAAATCATTAAAAATAATGGATTAGTCTTATCTGAGAAAAAATTAAAAATATATCAGTCAAAAATTAGATTTTTGGGCTTTGATATAGCACAAGGAATGTACACCCCAATTAGCAGATCATTAGAATTTGTTAGTAAATTTCCTAATGAATTGAAAGATAAAACCCAATTACAAAGATTTCTAGGATGTGTCAATTATGTATCGGATTTTATTCCTAACCTTAGGACCATATGTATTCCTTTGTTCAAAAGACTTAGGAAAAATCCACCCCCTTGGGATAATACAATGACTCAGAGTGTTTTAAAATTAAAAGAAATAGTTAAGAAATTACCCTGCTTAGGAATACCAGATCCTACAGCCAGATTAGTCGTGGAGACAGATGCCTCTGATCTTGGGTTTGGAGGAATTTTAAAACAATTACTTCCGGGATCGGATAAGGAACAAGTTGTCAGGTTTTACTCTGGAACTTGGAACCCGGCCCAATTAAACTATAGTACTATTAAAAAAGAAATTTTAGCAATTGTGTTATGCATTACAAAATTTCATGATGATTTATTTTCAAAACAATTTTTATTAAAAACTGATTGCAAAGCTGCAACCAGTGTTTTACAAAAAGATGTTAAAAACCTAGTTTCAAAACATATTTTCGCAAGATGGCAAGCATTACTCTCCTGTTTTGATTTTGAGATTGAGCATATAGAAGGAATTAAGAATTCCTTGCCAGATTTTTTAACCAGAGAATTTTTACAGGGAAAAAATGAGCAAAAAGATAGATCCTCGTGACAATACCGGTCCTCCTATCAGTAAGAAAGAAGAAATTACCTCAGCCAGTTCCTCATCTTATATATCTAAAGCTATTACTCCAGTTACCCCTTCTGCTTTATCAGCAGGAATTAGACCTTCTATGTTAACTCCTTTAACTTTTACTTCAACATTAAAAAATCCCAAACCGCAGAATAATAAAATAAGCTATTACACTCCTCCTACAACTACCCCAAAATCTACCTTCATTACCAAGAAATCCTATGTTTCTGTTATGCCTTTGGAAAGTCAATACCTTTCACAAGATGCCTCCTTATTACAAGTTGTTTCTAAAGCATTACCCTCAGGATTCTTCTTCCTGCCTACTGACTTAAACCGTTTTAAAAATAGAAGATATTATGAGTTTATACTCATTGATACTGAATCCATTTCTCTTACCCACAATTATGATAAAAATGATCCAGAAAAAATTATTTTTTCTAAGTTTAAAATTAATAAGGTCCTTTCTCCTTCTGATTGGGGTCAGCCTACCTCAGAAGTAAAAAATTTCTCAAGAACCTTTATTCCACAAAATTACTCTTACTATGACTATATGATTGCCTGGTACCATTTTTTAGACATTGAACCATTTAACCACACCTGGTTTATATGGTTTAATAAAGATATTTCATTAAGGTTTCCAAATTGGTTTATTAAATGGTTTGAAACCATTGGGCCATTTTTGGAAGTTTTCCCAGATTATGCTAGAAGAGCATTTGAAGAATTTACTCAGATTACCACATGCCCTACTTATAAGTCATTACTGTGTTTTTGTGCTGCTTTCGGAATTACTTGGATTACATCCTGGACGTTTGGTACAGAACTCTTATGGGCTGACGCTTCAGCTCAAGAATTAGTAAAAAGATACTCAATTAAATGGTGGTCTAAAGTTAATCCAGATTTAATTTCATCAAAAAGATTAGCAGATTGGTGTAGACAACATCCAGATCTCTGCAAGCCATCTATTACGGCTCCAGCAGATGCCAATTTTTTATCAGATAGATCAAGACTATTAGCATCATTAGCGGCTACATCCAATCCTCAGCAGTTTATGAACAAATTACAAGAAGCTATGTCAACCTTTTCAGATTCGGAAAGCATTACCAGTACATCGGATAATATTAATGAGGATGATTGCTATGGAATTACCGATCTTTAATTAAAAGTATCTTAAAAGATTATCTTCAGTGGCCAGTCAAATCAGATTATTACTTTCGGTGAAGGAATCCTCTTGTCGGCCATTCAATTTGAATTATTTGAAATTATTGTATTACTTTTACTGTTACTTTGTCTGATTGTAATAATTGATGTTCCTGATTAGATCGGGACTGTAGTTTTATGTATTTTAGTTTATTATTTTGAAGTCCGACCTTTTCCTCACCTTATAAAAGGAAGGTTTGGCATTAGTCTAAGGCATGCAAAAATTCTCAGAGCTGAACACTGATTTTGCTGCCTACCTGCCTTATTATTGTAAGCATTACTTAAAATAAAATGTTTTATTACAACTTCTTCTTTCTTGTATTAACATTTCAAATTATATTTTATTTAACAACTGAATTAGATTTATTTCTTGATGATTTACCCGCTTTTGATCATAATACCCTATGGATTATGTTTTCATTTACTCAAACATTACATATATATATATATATATATATATATATATATATATATATATATATATATATATATATATATATATATATATATATATATATATATATATATATTATTATAAGGTATAAACGTGGATGGATGGTATATGAATGAAATAGTAAGCATGTGCTGTCAGTCATAAACAATTCATATTTTTGAAGTAACCTTTTTCTTTTCTTTTTCTACAATGCTTCTTGCACAAGATAGCACAACTCTTCATCAAATCAAACACATACACACACAGCAGTCCGAGTAGCTAAAAGTAATGAACAACTAATGAGTATGTTACTCTTGCTTTTAATTCCCTGCTTGTTAATAGTAACAAATTTTTAACATGAAATAGTTGCAAAACTCAACAAATTTATGAACAAAATCATGAGTGTTTGGTACCTCAATGTCACTCTTGCTGTTGTTTAGCCCTTATATGATTAAGTTAATTTCTCAGGGTGCATGTAACTGTGTACTGGCAGTATTGGAAACTGAAGATATAACCCAAAAAAGCACAAGGAATTATGACTTGGTGAAAATATAAAACTTGTGTATTGATAGATTCCTTCTTGGAAGGAATAAAATGCAGTTAGTTTCTGCAACAATATGATAATCTCTAGCAGAGAACCCAAATTCTCAAACAATACCTGTACAGATATCTCTACCAATGCAAAATTGATTTCTTACTCAAGTTGTGAAATAATCCTCTACCGCAATCTAGGGACTACAACTAAAAGAACGCATTAATAAACCTCTGACCTCTTGTACATGAATCAATAGAAAAAATTAAAAGTTCATGACTTCTGAAGAGAGGTTAAGCAAGGGCTCCAATGCACTGGGATCAAACTTGCGAGCAAAGAGGTAACAAATGGAAGTCATATCTGAGTTATATCGACAAAGGGATCCATTGTTCCTTATGGCCTGTATAAAACTGACAGTTATATTGTCCCTCCCATAGGTTGCCGGATGAGGACCAAGCATTGACCAGTCGACCCATGTGACTGTTCTGTTTGAATTAAGAGAACCATGGAACATATTGAGGAAGGTTGGAATGTAGTGTTCGTCTGGGTAGCAAGCAGGCTTACAGTATTTACGAAAGAGGGAAAAGTATTGGGTGTCAGAGACTATATAAACAGCGAGAGCACGGTTGAGTTCAAACCATTGAGAGCCTTTGCGCCAGTGTTTAAGCTGAATATCAGGAAGCATATTGCGGCTGTAGCGGCCTCGACCATAACGGGAAGGATCATCATATGACTCAACAAAGCTGTGTGCAGAATCAATGAGATATCTGTAAACAGTAGGGAAGTTGTAGACAGGGATGCAACTCTCTGAGAGGAGAACAAATCGCTCATTTGAAAAGTCGAGCAGTGCATTAGCTAGAAGCCGCCTCTCGGCATCGGCCAGCGTAACTGTTCCCCAAGAAACAACCTGTCAATAGCACAAAACTCATAAGAATAGACTAGTTATTAAAACTATTATTACAATCATGTTATGTATAATAAGTTAATATGTGATGGTTTCTTTGTAGTTAATTTGTTGATCTAAAAAGCAAATAAAGCAGTAAGCAAAGAAAGTAGGTACCTGACTTGGAATGTTTCGTCGATAAAATGGGGAAGAATCAGAGACGTTGAGAATGTAACCAGGAGGAGCGTGGATATAAATGTTGAAGAGATGGGAGTGGCCTTGGAAGAATCTCTCCCAGAGGGGCAATAAGGGCAAAGGTCCCCTAGTAAGGAACATGAAAGCGAGTTTGGGTACACGAGCGTATGGATAGTGATGTTTGGTGGGAACCAAGGAAGCCCTCCAGAAAAGTTGGTCGTCAGAGAAGGTGTGAGTGATGTTGGAGGGATGAACAAAAGAGTCCAACATATCCTCCTGATCATACTCCACCTCTTCTGGCGCAGCAGCAGCAGGAGGAGGTGGTGGTGGTTGTTCATTAATGATTGTACAATTACAGTTACAGTTGTTGTTGGGATGTTGTTGTTGGAGGGTATCATCATGATGAATATCATCATAATTATTGGCAATGTGGTTGAAGACACCATCACCACCAATTGAAGAAGGTTGTTGTTGGGAAATGAAATGAAGGTAGTTATTGTTATTATTAGTATTGAAGTAGTGAATGTGAGAAGTGGTTGTTAAACCGATGACGACACCACCTGCAAAAACAACCAAAAGCGTAACTATCTGTACCAATCTCACCAAACCAGAGTGCTTCGGATCTCTCTCACTCTCTTCTCCTCCTCCTCGCATTCTCGCCATCCAATCCAATCCAATCCAATTCAATCAAATTATATATTGTGATTTTGATTGTGATTGTTATTCACACCACAATAATACAATGCCGCGATCATTCATTCACTCAACGCCGTCGCCGGATCCAATTATTAATTAGGGTACGTACGTACGTACGTACTTAGAGATCAGTAACTATATTATTAACAGAAGAGGCGGATGGATCCAAACAACAACGCACGAACAAGACAGTCGCGTGTGTGTTTTGTCGCTTTTCGATCTCTCTGTTTGTTTGTTTTACTGTTTCTGGGATGCCTGTCTCTGATTGTTCGGGCAAAGACAAATGCAAAGGGAAAGGTAATGCACAATAACAATATCCATCCCACGAGTCTAATATTTTTAACATTTACTGTATTTTTTATTTTTTTATAGATAATTTATGCACATGTTAATTGTTTTATTCATCACTAATCATTCTAATTATTTTTATCCATCCTATTAAAAAAATTGTATATTTTGTCCCCTGAGCTTAGTAAAATTGGTATTAATATTGAATTATATATGCTGAATATCGGGGTTCGAACTCCATCACTAATGATTCTAATCCCCAACCCTATCACGGATCCTCGCGATCTCCCTCCACCAAGAAGAACCACTCCTTCCACCATCTCGTTGACGCCCCCTCTCCTCCCCGTAATGGGCCGCCAAATCCCTTAAATCTTATGTATCAAAATGATTACAACAATTATTTATTTTATTTTAATTATCATTGGTCCAAATTGTTGCATAAATTCTTCTAGATTGGATTTCTATCTTGATTACGAACCACAACCAACATCAACAAAGAACTTGATCCATTTTTCGCAAAGTAAGTCTTTTTTTTTTTTTACTTTTTTGTTTGATGTGACTACACATTTGGTCCTCTTCAAAACAAAGAAATTGTTCTTAAATGTAGCTACTGTTTCCTCCACAAGCTTAAGCATCAATTCTCTATTCTTGACTTGCATTATTTTCATTAAAACCATAAAATTTCCAAGAAATGCTTTGATACCAATTAGAGAACAAGAATTCCAATGATGTAGAATAATATAGAGATAAGTTAGAATAGGAAGTTACAAACACCAGGCAAATATTCAAGGCCTAGTGCTCACACTTTGATTCCCTATTTGACACATAGGCCGACCATATCTCTAAATATTACATTAAACCGAATATGCTCTTCAAAAGGATATATTGTCCATCCAGCATAAATAGAAGAAGCTAAATCATTATATGTTCCACTTTCCCTCAATGGAATTACAAATCCTTGTAATACAGTGAGCAACACTTAAACGGTCCCCAGAAACTGCAATCAAGAAACATAATGAAGCAATCAAGAAACATAATGAATTAAGAAACTCGCTGGTTATTTTCCATTGTGGACAAATACATTTCAGTCATGTTTGGATGAACAGTTTAATTTAGTGCTTATCATATAAATTCTTATGTATAGGCTACTTTTATAAGGAAGAGGTTTAATTGCAACTTGTGGTAATGTGCCAAGTTTTGTATTGATGTAACATAAAACTTGTATATTATAAATCCACATGGATGATTTCACCTAAGTATATTTTATGTCATGTGAATAATAAACTTGACATTGATTTCACCACTTTTGGGTCCAAAAACCTAAGTGAGGGACCAAAAAACAAGATTACATATAAGCTATAAGTTCATTTAATAAGCTGACAATAGTTTATGGACAAGTCATCAGCTATTTCTATAAGACTATAAGTTCTCCCAAACATTCTCACAAGTGTTTATACTAATAGATAACCTCAAATAAGTTAATCCAATGAGGCCAAAATTTAAGGAAAAGTGGATACAGGGATAACATACCAGCTATATAATCTTCTGTGTAATCTGTCTCAATCTTCCCATGTGACATTGCTCCTACCTTAAATTAGATCATTCAAAAGTTAAAATCCACCGAGATAAATAGGCATAGGAATTTAAAAATTGAGCTAACAAGTACCACAAAGACAAGGTCCAGATTGCTTGGAATTGATGACAAATAGTCTGTCATATTTACCAGCTTCTCTGAACTAAAAGATAAACCTATCATTCAAAGGGAACAATTAATTATATTTTTTGAAAAGAAGAGAAACACACAATACATCCAGATTTGTGAATCCTTCTATAGTACAAAAAGGAAGAAACAAAGAAAATAAATATGTGGCCTTCATGAAATCAATATTGTCAAATAACAACTACAGAGCTATAGCATAGTGAATTTGAACAAATCATTAATTGTTTAACGATACGTTAATCTTTGCAATCTGCGATTGACAACACTATGGAATCAATTTCAAAACCATTGGACAACAATAACAAACCTGCTTTCCGTGAGTTGATAGGCAAATATTGGGTTATGGGGTTTTTTATTGTGCGGAGAAGTATCTCACGCTTGCCAGCAGCAGATATACTCAATTTCTGAAGCAGTTTCACTGCAAGGAAGAAATGTTTTAAGAGCAAGAAATAAGAGATTATTCATTTTCTTCACAAAAAAGAAAATCATGCAGACACACACAAGATAGTAGTGCTAACATAATCAAATCACATATAGGTAACAAGTAAAACTTACGCATGAGACCAGCGAACAGTTTGAATGTTTCTGGAATACGAACATAGGGCTTAACCTCTATGAGAACGCCTTTTTCAGTCCTTATGTATACCACTTTCAACCTCCCAGCTTTATTCAGTGGGCTATCTAAAATAGATAGAAGTGCCTGAAAACATTTTATATGAAATGAGATTCTAACTATTATGCTTAAATATGTTTTTCATTCCTCAAAATATGATCATTTTTGCTTGACTTCCAATAGTATAATATTTTTGTCCTTAACTTCTGAAAATGTATCAATTTTGGTCTTGTAGCTATCAGGAATTAAAGATTGCAATAGAGTCCATTGAGGGAGATGCCAGCCATAGTATACACAGTGCCGAATTCATAACAATAGATCAGGAAAATCGTTGCAAGACACATTAGACTTGTAATTAAACTGACAGAGTCCGAAATTTTGGGTTAAACCTAATGCAATCCTACAAAATTGACTTGTAAAGTGAGAGATGTCTCCCAATTATAAACAGTTTTTCAAGCCATATCTCATCCAATGTGAGACTCTCAACACACCTACTCATGCTCAAGTCTGGTACCTAGAACATGAACCATGCGGCCGAATAGTGAGCACAAAAAATCTTGGATAGACTCTGAGATTATCTCAAAATTTAGGTTGAACTTAACTCAATCCTAAAAAAACCAGCTTGTAAGACGAGGGATGTCCCCCGCCCATAAACACTTTTTCAGGCCGTATCTCATCTAATGTGTGACTCTCAAAACATAGAGTTGCTACAGAATCAAAACTGACACATTTTCATAAATGAGACAAAAAATTGGTGTCCTAAAGCAAAAATTATGGTACTTTGGAAACTAAAATCACATTTAAGCCAAATTATTACTGCAAAATTCAAGACCATCATTGTATATTCTCTGAAAGTAGAACAAGTCAATACATTTAAACATAGGACAAAACAGAATTTAATCATTTTGAGCCCAACCATTTTTAAACCAACCAAGAAGCATAACATAAACATCAAACTTAATAACAGAAAGTAGTTAGAAAATATAACTGATAAAAACATTTTGAACCAACCTGATGACAGATATCAGGTCTGTAATCATTAGGATTCTTGTTATTTTTGAGGAGGAAATTAGCATGTTCATCGGAGTTCAAAAGCTGATAAGTCTGTAACATATAGTTCAACATCATTAATCACAATACCAAAGCATCAGACACATAACATAATTTCATTTAACAGAATTTTTACACCTCTACGCTCTGCACAATAATTCTCGCACAACATCTTTGCTAGTAATAAAAAATACTAAAACAAGTGTATGTTTTTAATGATTTAGCAATTACGATCAATTGACATTGTAAAAATCATTATCGAGACTATATAAATTAAGACCATGTTTGGATAAACAACCTAATTAAGCACTTATGGACATGACATGATATAAAAGCTCTTCTGGATAGTCTGTACACTGTTTATGTCAATAGATAAGTAAGTTCAATCAAATGAATTCAAACATGACCTAAATCCATATAACAAAAGAAAAAGAGCAGAAAATTGAAGTACCTTGCCGACTTTAGCGACTTCCAAAGAAGCTTTTTCGAGTTGGAGGAGCAATTGGGATGCCAACAAGTTCATTATTGTTGCTTTGCTCTGTTATTATTGGTGTTGGTTCTTGGTTCTGAAGATTTGGTTTCTTTGGTTGAACTTGTTCTTCATCTTTTTCTTCTTCTTCTTTACGGTGATACTTTTCAACCACGTCCTTGTTTTCCCTCTTCTTCCCCTTTACACTGTAAGCTCTCGTCATTTCGGCACGCTGGTGTGAATAATAATAAGTAAATATAATTTAATTTGTTGATAAGCAAAAGTAGATTAAATAGAAGCAAAAACATAGAGAAGTAAAAATTGGTTGTGATGATTAGATGAACGAAAGTTACCTGACTGGGAATGTAGACGAATTGATCAGAGGTGGGAAAAGCTCTGCCGTCGTTTTAGTTTGGTTTAGGGTTCTAGTTGGGTTTCTTCTTGTGTGATACGTAACTGATAAACGCCTTTATTTTTTATTTTTTTATTAAATACTAGCGACCAGACCGTAAGGCCGCTCTTTTTAATGGAGGCCAAACCCGTTTGTGTGATATACATATTTTATTATGCCAGTTTGGCCGGCAAAAGTTATTGTCCATAAGGACAATCCTTATGGATGGTCCATAAGCCAATCAAAACACAACATCTTTACTCACGCGCCCCCCATTTTACTCGCGCGCCTCCCATATTACTCACACACCCCTCAAATTTCTCGCGCGCCCCCTAACTGACTAGCGCACCCCCCATATTTCTCGTGCACCCCCCAAATGTCGTGCACCCCCCTTTTTTTTTTTTTGTTCCTTCCTCCCCAAATTTCTAGCCAAAACTATTTTGTTGTCGGAATGGTTTCCAGGAGTTGTACTCCAAAACCATTAAGTGCATAAAATGATTTTGGAGTACAACGCTATAATTATGCACTTAATTTTTTTTCCCTCCCCTCAGATTTCTAGCCAAAACCATTAAGGCTTTGTTTGCGAGTTTGGAGGGGAGGGGAGGGAATGGTTTTGAAAAAAAATGAAGAAATAAGTGGAAGGAATAGAGAAGTTTGGGAGGGAAGGAGTTTGGAGGGTTATTTTTTCTTCATAACACAAAAACCTCCCAATTTGGGGGAACTCAAAAATTGTATTGGATGGGGGTTTCGAGGGGGGTTTCGAGGGTTTATATGAATTCTTTAAATTTAATTAACGTTGTTATAATGTTCTTAAATTCATAATATATTAATCATAAGTATTTATTTGTCATTCTCTATAAAAAATACTTTCTCAAAAAATGTAAAATTTTTTTCTAATTTCCTCTCTATTTTTCTCCCTCCAAAGCCATCCCCTTCCTTCCCCTCCAAACTCGCAAACAAAGCCTAAGTGCATTGGGTAAGGATTGTTGATTGTCTTCTATGATTGGGTCATAACTAAACTCATAAATTATAACTACTTTCATAATTTTGTCATGTTGAAAATTATTGGAAAGGGTCAAGACTAGTATTGTAAGTGTTAAGTGCATAAAATAGTTTTGGCTAGAAATCTGTGGGGAGGGAAAAAAATGTTAAGTGCATAATTATAGCATTGTACTCCAAAACTATTTTATGCGCTTAATGGTTTTAGAGTGCAAATATCTGAAACCATTCCCAATGCAAAATGGTTTTAGCATGATTTGGGGGGCGCGCGCTACTGGGGGATGCGCGAGAAATTGGGGGTGCATAAGAAATTTGGGGGGTGCATGAGAAATTTGGGGGGAGGGAAAAAAATTTAAGTGCATAATTATAGCATTGTACTCCAAAACCATTTTATGCACTTAATGGTTTTGGAGTACAACTCCTGGAAACCATTCCAACAACAAAATGGTTTTGGCTAGAAATTTAGGGAAGAAGGAAAAAAAAAAAAAAAATTGGGGGGCGCACGACATTTGGGGGGTGCGCGAGAAATTGGGGGGGGCGCGCGAGTTACTTGGGGGGTGCATGAGAAATTTTCCCTCACTTATGGGGGGTGTATGAAGAAAAAGTATGGTGTAGGTAGCAATGGACTGTGTAAGCACTAATGGGCTGAAGCTTATGGACGGTCCATAAGGACCCCTTATGGACAATAACCACACCCAGTTTGGCCTAGCGGCCAAACGTCTACTAACGCATATATATTGTAAACGGTGGTTTAATATAAATTTTTTTGTTTTATGGTGGTTTAATATAAATTTGATTTTCATTTAAACTAATTTTTGTATTTTTAGTAATTCCACCTACACAACCAAGATACGTTTTATTACCTATTTTTTCTTAGTGGAGCTCATGTTAATCATATATCATGCCATGTTATGCAATATCTTGAGAAAGAGGAATTAAACAAATAGTAATTACAATATGTAGAATTTTCTCTATATTTAAAGATGAGAAATCAAACCAAGAAAGTAGAAAATAGAATTTATCGTCTTATGAAATGAAGTGCTGAAATTTAAATTGTGAATTGTTGGTACTTTGCAGCCCTCCTCGCATAGTTAGTGTAGTAACATCAACTAAGCAAGTCAGCAACCCTTTGAAATTGAACAACATGAGAAGAAAAAAATGGTAAAAATCAAAGAGAAAACTCTATAATTAGAAAAGATTAAGTTTTGAAGTTCAATGTTCAAACATTATATGCCCAAAAGTGTGTGCAAAAAAATAAAAGAATATAGTGCTTGAGATAACCAAGAAAAGAGAAATCTGATTTGTACCGTCAACCACCGTTAACATGGACACTGCATCCTGTCGAAGTTGGTCGCAACACTCTCTCTCCCTCTCTCACTCATAGGTTCAATGTTGTCCTCGCTAAAAAAACGATATTGTTCCCTTTTCCTCTTCTCCATGTCTTTTGCTAAAAAAATGAACCCCCCTGCTTTTACAAAGCACAAATTAGAATCAAAGTGGTTTTAATATTCATTATTATGCGATTCTCCAATGGATTTTGATACCCTTACAAATAATTTTCTACCTAATTTAAGATCACAATTAAAAGTTGGACATAAACAATATTTCAAAGAATTAATCTTCAAAGTATCTTGTAAAGAGGAGAAGTTGAGTATAAAAGTGTATAGTAAATCATTTCCACATCCCTTGCTCCATCATTCATGCCTTTCTATGTGAATGCAATATATTAAAATTGCCATCAATATTCTAAGTGGTGAAATTTGAAAGCATGCACATAGAATTAAATAGAGAATTCACTTTCAGAGTAGAAATTAATCAATAGAGTCGGTATAAACAGTTCGTTTTTTGCAATTAACATTGTTACTTCTTCTTTTTATAGTTGTTCCAAAAAACAAAGGAACTTGAATCACCATGTCATACTTTAAAAGGATTTCTCAAGTGTTGTTCGAATCACACATGCACTCTGTAGTTTAAAAATCATCCATGGTCGTTTCTCATATTTGAAAGTTGTTATAACAAAATATGAACAACAAACAATAAATGCTAAAAATCAATATACACCAAAAGGCAAACTATATATGAAATTAAAATGTCATAACCATCAACAATGCGGTCTTTTCCCTCCACGACTCCACCCTTGATGTGATCACTCCCTATAATAAAAAAAAAGGAAGATAATGAAAATCAGGTACAATAAAAAAAAAATGTAAAAAGGATTCAACATTAAAAAAAAAGTGAAAAAAGGATGGAAAGAAAATATTATTTTGGGGTGGTATCGAATGATTTGCTAATGGCATGGACAATATGTTGCACTGGTGGTATTGAATCCACTTCTCAGTTTGCAAAATTATATAGATACCCTTGTTTCAAATAATAATGAGATAGAAGAAAGAGGAAGAAAAAGGATTGGGTTGTTGCATGATGGTTTCATCCCTTGGGCACAATCTTACAGTGCTTTATTTCCTTTTTATTTCCTTGATAGGAATTTTAAGCCATGCTTTTCCTTGCAATCATCAAACCCGTTAATTTGCTTAAGATTTTGTGCGCATTCTCTTTGTCAAATCCTGATCGGTTAGTATAAGAATGATGGAGGGTATTTGTTCTTGCTGATATTTTGTGCAGTTAAATAAATTAAGGGTGTTGCTATTTGTTACGAAACTAGAACCGAAGAAAAGCAAGAATTGCTCTTCGAAGTGGAAAGAAAATAAAGTTTTGGAACGTGGCACAATACATGGGAGGGTTGGTGATTGAATGGATGGATAAGATTAATTCTTGACATTTCTTGTGGTAACTTCCCGTACTAATAAGCATTTCTCATAAATTAAACTATATTGATATGTTGCAAAGCGGTGGTTTTTTTTTTAGGACCAAACTTATGTACAGTTCCATATACACAGTTCTTACTATGCTAGATACAAGGAGATAGTTATTTTTATTTAAAAACAGTTTTCTTCTATTTTTTAAATTTAAAAGAAATAAAAAACTACCTTTTTGTGAGAGGAACAGGACAAACTGCATCTAAAGCAATGCATATAAGTTTTGTCCTTTTTTTTATGCGTAAAAGATGTAGAGGTTGAGAATGTGAATGAGAGTTAACCATATTATGTAGTTGGTGGTTTTATTAGATTTAGTGTGAAGGGTAATGCTGTCATTATGAAAAGTCCACACCATAAAAAAAATGAATCATCTTTATCTGTAGTTATAGATCTATAGTTATAGATATAAATTTTATTTTTTGTCCTAAAAAAGTCACAAGTTATTTTCTTTTTTGACAAAGTTATTTCCTTATTTTTTTTGACGCAGTTATTTCCTTATTTTAAGAATTACTCTATATTTTGTGCATGTATGATGTGATTTTTTTTAGGCATCTTAAGACTTAAGTTGTTAGCAAATACAGTACTATACATGCGTAAAAAAAGAATTCAAAATTTTAGAATTTTTTAAAATAAAAAAATTAAAATATGAATTTTTAAAATTTCAAAAGATTATTAAAATAAAAGTAATAAAAATCTCTATTTATAAATCAAATTTGGTGTTTTTATTTTGGATTAACTCTTTTATAATGTTTCAAACATATCCGTAAAATAATCATTCTATATAAGATACACATTGATTCTTTCTAAAATTATGTGCATAACATTATAAAAAAGAAAAACTATGCATTTGATAATTATGAAGCAATCATTTGTTGCTATATTTAATTTAATAGGATTCAAAAAAAAAATTGTTTTTTAACCGTAAAAAAAAAAAAAAAACAATGAATTAGTTTCAGTAGAGTAAGCGTTTGGACTCTTGAGCAAATAGCTTCCAGGTTCAATTATTAGCTCTTGTATATTGAGAAAATTAGGTTGACAAGATAATTTATCTGATGTGCCCCGCAAGTTTTTTAAAGGAGATTATTCACCGATAAACAACGGTACGTAAAACTTCGTATCTATATGTTTAATTCATTTTAAGTTAAATTCGTTGTACCATCTAGGATTTGGTCATGTTTTTAAGAGTTAGGGTTGGTTTTAGTTGGTTGTTAGGGTTCTGATGAATGGAAATTTGTTTGTTGTTGTACTGCTTAAAGGTTGTATGTTCGTTTTACAGAGGATTGTGTATTGACTTGTTGTTGTTGTTTGGGTTAATATTGTGCTTGGCTGTTTTTAATATTGTCTTATAAAAAATTGATGAACCAATAGTTGTAGCTGCATTGTATAATCTTATTGTTCATCGAGTTGCAAGAACAAGAGTATTAGTTATACAATATGCAATGTATTTATGTTAAAATAAAAAGGTAGTCTTATAAAAATAAATAGGGAAATCCACTTCAATTTCTTGAAGTTTTTTTTACGGCCTTATCAAAATTTGCCTTTAAATTTAATCCACCCGTGCTCACACCCTTGTTAAAGTAACATTTGATATACCACCTATTTTTCCTCTTCATATCCATCTTTCACTCACCCTCTTTTTTTTTTTTTTCTTTAATATATGAATACTCAAACTGCCACCATTGTTTTTTACAAGATTTTTGCTCTCCAACTTTTCTACTCCTTCACCGTCTTCCATACCATATATGAAAGATAGTTGATATATGTTTCCCTTTTAATTTTTCAAGTCTCATTCTCTCTTAATTTGTTCTTTCTCCATTGAATATAGATTCTCAAATAGTTAGTGACATATATAGGACGTCTTTAACCAACAAGATGTTCATAAAAAAAAAAAAAAAAAGATGAAGACAAAGTGAGAGAGACGGGATCAGAATGGTTACTTCTTAAATTCAATTACAATTGTTTTTCTTTGGTATATAGTATTTTTCGTTATATTATTATTTTAAATTTTTATTTTAATAAGGTTGTTTTTAAGGATGATGTGTTAGGTGCGCTTTCACTTAAATTTTGCTCTCATGTCAATTATGCTTCTCTATTTTACTTTTTTTTTATTTACATTTTGATCACTTCATAGGAGTGTAATCAGTTTAGACAAAATCAATAAAATTGACACACTAAATTAAACTAAAAATTTACTGATTTAGTTTGGTTCTAATTAAAAATTGAATTGAACTAGTTCGGTTTAGTTTTCAATTTTAAAAATTTAGTTCGGTTTGGTTCTCAATTTTAAAAATTTATGGCATATAATACATATGATGAATGTATTGTTTGAAAAAAAATGAAGTTTTAAACCGAATAATCGAGCCAAACAACACATGTTGATCTGATTCGGTTTCGACACTCCTTATATCGAGGAGACTAAGTGATTGATTAATATATATCAAATTGATTCGATTTCATTTCTAAAAAATACCAAAAGCTAGTTTACGCATGTATACTATGGATAATTATAAATTTGTTCCCAAGAGGTGTGTTGGGATAGGCCGAAGTTGGATGGGCTCTCTTTTATGCGCTTAAACGATGTTCAATGTGCGGATTTGGAAGGTAGGTTCTTAGATGAAGAAGTTAGGGCGGTGGTTGCGGATGCCGATGGTAATAAAAGTCCGGGTCCGGATGGGTTTAATTTCAATTTCTTTAAGAAGTTTTGGGGGCTTCTCAAGAAGGAAATCTTGCTTCTTTTTGATGATTTTCACAAAAGCTCTAGACTCCCCTTGTGTTTTTCCTCTTATTTTATCACGTTGATTCCGAAAGTCCCTAATCCCCATAGCATTTCGGAGTTCCGTCCTATCTCTCTTCTTGGTAGCCTTTACAAGTTGTTGGCTAAGGTTCTTGCGGTTAGATTGGGGAAAGTTATGGACTCCATCACGTCGAAAAATCAATCGGCTTTCATCAAAGGTAGATTTTTGGCGGATGGGGTGGTGGTGCTCAATGAGGTTGTAGACTTTGCTAAGCGCTCTAAAAAGGAGTGTTTGATTCTTAAAGTGGACTTTGAAAAGGCGTACGACTCGGTGAGTTGTGGCTTCCTCGATTATATGTTAGGTCGTTTTGGCTTTGGTGTTAAGTGGAGGGCTTGGATGAAAATGTGCGTGTGCAATGGAAACTTATCGGTGTTGGTGAACGGCTCCCCGACGGAGCAAGTGAATATTTCTAAAGGCCTTAAGCAAGGTGATCCGTTAGCTCCTTTTCTTTTCCTTCTTGTTGTGGAAGGCTTGGGTTCTCTTATGGCAAAGGCGGTGTCATTAGGCTTCTTCAAAGATTTCAAGTTGAGCTCCGACATCTCGATTTCTCATTTACAATATGCGGACGATACTATCTTCATTGGAGAAGCGTGTGTGGAAAATCTTTGGTCGATGAAGGCTATTTTGCGTTGGTTTGAGCTCATTTCGGGGCTTAAAGTTAATTTTTCCAAGAGTAATGTTTTCGGGGTTAATGTTCATAATAGCTTCTTGGACGGTGCGGCCTCCTTCCTCCATTGTAAGGTACATTCTCTTCCTTTCACTTATCTTGGTCTTCCGGTGGGGGCGAATCCTAGGAGGGCGAGTACTTGGAAGCCGGTTGTGAAGGCTATTGAAAATCGCCTCTTTTCTTGGAAAAATAAGTATGTTAGCCTTGGTGGTCGGGTGGTGTTGATTAATTCTGTGTTGGCTTCTATTCCTATTTTTTACCTTTCCTTTTTTAAAATGCCTTCCGGTGTTCGGAGAGATATTATCCGTCTTCAAAGGAATTTTTTATGGGGTACTTCCGCCTCCGGAGGGAATAAAATACCTTGGGTGAGTTGGAGGGATGTTTGTAGACCTAAAAAGGAAAGGGGGTTGGGGGTGAAAGATCTTAAAATCTTTAACCTCTCTTTATTGGCGAAGTGGCGGTGGAGATTGCTTTCGGAAGACAAACCGCATTGGAAGCTTGTTTTGGAAGCCAAATACGGTGGTGTTGGGCGGTCTACTTTGTCTATAGGACGGGTCCATAAGGCTTCTTTGTGGTGGCGAGATTTGGTGGGGTTGGGAGTGGTGAGGGGTATGGCGGGTGATTGGTTGAACGATGTGTTTGTACATAGCATTGGTGATGGGGGTGATACCTCTTTTTGGCATGATAATTGGCTCGCCGTTGGTCCTCTTGCGGTGACATTTCCAAGGCTTTTTAGTATCTCTCTCCAACCGGAGGAGAACATTAAAGATATGGGAAATTGGGTGTCCGAGATTTGGATGTGGAACTTAAAGTGGCGGCGCCCCTTCTTTGCTTGGGAGGAAGAGCTTTATCGGGAGTTCATCCTTTTGTTGGAAGGGGCCTCCATTTCGCGTGATAAGCCTTCTTGGGGTTTTCGTCATGGGATTGGAGGCTTGTTTTCCGTCAAGGCTTCCTACGATTTCTTGTTCCCACGGTTGGTGTGTTCTACTTTATTGTCTCCATCCTTGTGTAATGTTGTGCATAAAGTGTGGGATAGTTGGGCTCCGTCTAAAGTGGTGGTTTTTTCTTGGCAAACCTTGCTAGCTAGAATCCCCACAAAGGAAAATTTGGCTATTAGAGGGATGGTCCTTGAGAATGCTCACGTGAATTGTGCCGTGTGCGGTGGGGGTGTGGAAACCGAAAATCATTTGTTCATCTTGTGCCCTTTCGCTTGGTCCATTTGGATTGAGGTTTATAGGTGGTTTGGTGTGGTGGAGGTCTCTCCGGGTAATATTGCCTCCCATTTTAACGGTTTTTTGTCCTCGCTCAAGTGTGGTAAGAAACCCCGTAAAGGTTTAATGATGGTTTGGCATGCTGTTCTTTGGACTCTTTGGCGCGTTAGGAACGATAAAATCTTCTCCAACAAACCCATTCTCTTTCATGATGTCTTGGATAGAATTAAGTGTATCTCTTGGAATTGGCTTTTGGCAAGGAAACCGAATTCTTTTTGTTTGTTTTATGAGTGGTGTGCTAACCCTTTAGATTGTATTATTAGGTGATTGTGGTCGGTGTGGTGCTTGAGCCGGTGCCTTTGTTTTGGCTTCGCTTTAGGTCTTAGTACTTTCGTGTACTTTTTCCCCGTGGCGGGTGGAGTACGTCTTGTACTTTCTCCTCGTTGTAACACTTTTTTGTTATATATATGCTTTCCCTTGCTGTTTAAAAAAAAAAATTATAAATTTGTTCACGTTGTAAAAAACACACTATCACATGTTTACGCATATTTCAAAAAATAAGAAGAAAGAGAGTTTTTTTTATATATATATAAGCACAAAAAGAAACAGAGTGATAATCTTATAAATAATTCTTATTCATTGATATAGTATTCAAATTTTTTTTTTTTTGGTAAGATATAGTATTCAATATTAGCATGTCAAAAGAAAAAAAATTATCACCATAACTATAAAGTGATTTTTCTTTATTAGGGATATAAAGTGATTTTTTTATTCACTATTATGGTAACTACAAACTGTTTCTTTCTTTTAGTATAAAAATTAGACCAGATACATATATATTTTTAGTTTATTTTGCTATTGATTGAGAACACATATTATTAATTAGGTAATATAATTTGAAAAAGTAATTAATAATGTATTGCACAAAAAAAAAATGAAATATGCCTTGACCAAAAAAATTAAGAATTGAAATGTGGAGGGAGAGTGTTACAATACATGATGAGTATCTGAAGGAGAATTGAGAATATATAATCTGTTGATTGTTTGCTTAACAAATAGTGAATAAAAAGATGGAGTGGGTGGCGGAAACAGAGGAAAGAATTGAGATAGGCAGTGACAGTCATGACGATGATGATTACACAATGAATCAGAAACAACCGTTACTGTTGAGAAGAAGAATCAACAACTCTTCTCAACAGGCTATCGTTGGAGCCAATATATGTCCCATTCAAAGTCTTGATTACGAGTTAGTACTACTTTTCTCCTTCTTTTCTTTTTTGCAAATAATTAATTGTCATTTTGTTATATAATCTACTATTTATTTATGGATAATTGGCCATTTACAAAAATTAATTATTTGATTTTTTTAGAATAAATCAATCTCATAACTCTGTTTGCATCTGCGTTCAATTTGACCTCCTTCTCTTTTAACTAGGATTTGTTTGAATTTTTAACATTTTTTTCTTCTCATTTTTGACATTTTTTTCTTCTATTATTTTGATTTTGTTCATGTCAATTTTTGGTTTATAAAATTGAGTTGAAATTTTGAATTGTTCATGCGTTTATTGTATCATATAAATATATATATGTTTTTCTTGGACTAAAAATATATATATATGTTGTGTGTATGTATATACTTTTAACATGAGATAAACTCAATTTTAACAACTCTCATAAGATAAAAAGGAGCGTGAGTTCAAACTCGCAATACACGTGTGAGCTTCACTACTAAAAATTTTGGAACCAACAAATAAATGCATCTTGATTAAAGTATAATGAGTTTTTTTATCATAAATTTTATAATCATTTAACTAACATAGTGTGTGTCACAAATGGGATAAAAAAAAATACTTGTTTGAAAAAAACAATCCTTTAAGGTTACACGCCGGATATACCTTTGTTTATTAAAATTATGCAAAATAAGAGTTTGTAGTAAGTTAGTAAAAAAAAAGAGTTTGTAGTAAGATTGATTTTTTATTAATACTAAATTATTTATATATATTATCACTATTTATAATAGTGTATTAAAAGATTAAATCAACCCTTTATTCAGAAAAGGAGATTAAATTAATCTACGGAGGACTTGTTTGATCGACAAAATAGATGTCTACTTTTTCGGTGCCAAAGTATAAACAAAAATAAATTAAAGAAACTTGATGTATTTGGTTCAAAATTATTCACTTTTGTTGACCAAATTTTGCTGATATTTTGGGACAGAGAGAGTATATCATATTTCATCTTAATTCAATGTTTGATGAGAAAACATGATATGATAAGTTAATCGGAAACTTATCATATTTTCTCTCTATAATTATAATTTTTATCCTGAATATGAGCTGAGTTAAAAACTAACGGGATAACATAAGAAACTAAAATACTAATATGTGCCTATAAAATATAATGAGTAAATTACAATCTCCTTCCTCTAATGAAGTTTGAATTACACTCTCCTCTTATGTTAAAATATATACATTGCAGTTCATTTTAGTTAAAGTATATGTATTTTTGTGATAACAATTAATTTTAAATCACTATTTTATGTCAAAAATAATTAAGTCATCATTTATGAAAGTAATTTTATTTTATTTTTTGAAAATTTTAATACTAATTATATGATTTTAGAATATAAAATTTAATTTAAATATATTTTTTAAAAACTTCCTTTAGTAATTTATCCAAATTTTTTATTTATTTTGTATAGTGTCATAGTTTATGACTGTGTTTAAAAATATATGTTAATGATTTGAATAAAATTAATGACAAAAATATGTATTAAAAAAAATTGGACCGGATCTTATGGAGTAAGGGAAAGTTTTCACGAAGAATTGATTAATTAATATATGAAGGGAAGAATAATTTAATTGTAAAATCAAATACTAATATTATGAGAGTGAACAGTTTTAAGTGCAAGTTAAACTTTAGTAGGAATTAGTCTCAGAGAGTGTCATTTGTGGAGATACCGAAGCCCCTAAATTAATTACTAAAAAATAATGGGATGTTTTGCATTATTAAATAGTGGAATAATTTAAGATGTTTTATTTTGTGCACAGCTTCGTGGCCTACAACTTTCCAAGTGTTTCTTTCATTGCTGTTTTTGGTTTTGATCAGAATTTTGTTGGTATGCATTCTGCAGGTTAATTGAGAATGATCTGTTGAAGCAGGACTGGAGGTCAAGAACCAAGGTTGAGATATACCAATATGTTATTCTGAAATGGACCCTTGCACTTCTTATTGGTTTAATCACAGGATTTGTTGGATTTTTTAACAACCTTGGAGTTGAGAATATTGCTGGTTTTAAAACTTTACTCACCAACAATCTCATGCTTAAGCAAAAGTATCATGAGGCATTTGCATTGTACGTCGGTTGTAACATGATTTTAGGGGTTGCGGCTGCAGCCCTGTGTGCTTACATTGCCCCTGCAGCAGCAGGTTCCGGCATACCAGAGGTAAAGGCATACCTCAATGGCATTGATGCACATTCTATATTGGCTCCGTCTACCCTCTTTGTCAAGGTACCTACCTAATTAACTTGTAGTACTAATTGTAATTGGTTTTAATTTGAATACATACACACACACAACAAATAGCCGTTAGTTAGTTAGTTAGTTAATGGTTTGAACTGGTGGTCAGATATTTGGTTCAATTTTAGGAGTTGCTGCTGGTTTCATTGTGGGGAAAGAAGGACCCATGGTACATACAGGTGCTTGCATTGCTAATTTACTCGGACAAGGCGGTTCTCGTAAATATCGACTCACCTGGAAATGGCTCGGATACTTCAAAAATGATAGAGATCGAAGGGATTTGATCACTTGCGGTGCAGCTGCAGGTGTTGCCGCTGCCTTCCGTGCTCCTGTTGGTGGTGTTCTTTTCGCACTCGAAGAAGCTGCTTCGTGGTGGAGGAGTGCTCTTCTATGGCGTACATTCTTTACCACCGCTGTAGTAGCAGTTGTTTTGAGGAGTCTTATACAATTTTGTCATCAAGGAGAAGGCAAATGCGGTCTCTTTGGCCAAGGAGGACTCATAATGTTTGATGTTAATTCTGCAAAGCCTTCCTACACCACAGTCGATCTCCTCGCAGTTATATTTCTCGGAGTCATTGGAGGTCTTATGGGAAGCCTTTACAATTATCTTGTTGATAAAGTCCTTCGCACTTACACCACAATAAATGAGTATGTCCCTATGTATATATATATATATATATAGTTCTCTTTTACAATTACTAATTTGGTAAATAGCAGCTGTATTATAACAGAATTTGAACAGATACTATTGTTTTGTGACAGGCTATTTGGTATAAAATGTTATCAAATAGTGGCTATTGTTGCATAGCAAAATTTGATCAAATTGTCGTTTTCTTCGATCTGCAATTAACAACACTGATTTGGTGCATGGATTGTGACTAATAATAACTGAATTGAATTGCTTGCAGGAGAGGTCCAATATTCAAGATTTTACTTGTGATGATTATCTCGTTTGTGACGTCTTGTATTCGATTTGTGCTTCCATTGCTATCAAAGTGTGTGCCATGTCCAGGGGAGTGCCCTAGCCCTCCAACCGCAAGTTTCTCAATACACTATGACAATTTTCAATGTCCACCCAACCACTACAATGATCTCAGCTCTCTCTTTTTCACTACCAACGATAATGCCATCCGCAACCTATTCAATGATAGCTCCGAATCTACCAACGCCGGATTTCAGCTTTTAACTCTCATAATTTTCTTCGTTGCAATATACCTGCTTGGAATTGTGACATACGGTGTTGCCATTCCCTCTGGTCTCTTCATTCCGGTCATACTTGCTGGAGCTTCCTATGGGCGTCTAATAGGGACTGTGTTGGCTCAATTCACAGTTCTTGATACTGGTTTGTTTGCTCTCCTTGGAGCAGCATCCTTCCTTGGTGGAACCATGAGAATGACGGTTTCTCTCTGTGTCATACTTCTTGAGCTCACGAATAACTTGTTGATGCTACCGTTGGTCATGTTGGTTCTCCTCATATCTAAGACAGTGGCAGATTGTTTTAACAAAGGTGTTTATGATCAAATTGTGGAGTTTAAGGGACTGCCTTATTTGGAAGCACATGCAGAGCCGTACATGAGGAATTTAGTTGCAGGCGACATTGTTTCTGGTCCACTGTTTTCTTTTTGTGGGATCGAGAAAGTGGGGAATATTGTTCATGCTTTGAAGGTGACAAGACATCATGGATTTCCTGTAATTGACGAGCCACCTTTGACGGCTTCTCCTGAGTTGTGTGGGTTGGTATTGAGGTCTCATCTGCTGGTACTTCTCAAGCACAGAACATTGTTCACTAGGGAGAGAGTGGTGACAGGATCTACCATTATGAACAAGGTTAAGGCAAGTGATTTTGCGAAACCGGGTTTGGGGAGAGGGATAAGGGTGGAGGATTTAGACATTTCACAAGAGGATATGGAAATGTTTGTTGATCTACATCCAATCACTAATACATCTCCATATACTGTTGTTGAAACAATGTCTCTTGCAAAAGCTGCTCTTCTTTTCAGGGAGCTTGGACTCAGGCATTTGCTCGTCGTGCCCAAGAAACCAGGAGTAAGTCTTTTTTGCAAAACCTTTATTTAATTGTTTTGTTGATTAGAGTTGAATAATGAAGATATGGAGTACTAATTACTAGTAGTATGAAACTACTTAACTAACTAACTAACTAACATATGTAAATGTTATGCGTTGTGCAGAGGCCTCCAATTGTTGGGATCCTGACAAGGCATGATTTCATGTCTGAATATATCTTGGGGCTATTCCCCAACTTGAATTCCCGCAAGTATAGCTACAACAATCAAGACAATCAACAATAAACAATAGTCAAGCTTCGTGGAAACCAACTATAAGTTATGGGTTAATAATAAAGCTTTCTTTATAATGCCTTTTCATTACTACGTTAGGATGAATTCTCATTGTTAGTATCTTTGTTTTTGCAAATTTTGTTATCAATGGACATTAAATATAAGATATGATAAGACCAGGTCTATTTCCCTTTGAAATTGGTGATTCTCTCTCGTCTTACACAATCTAAATTTAATATCAAATCATTCATGTGCATCCACTGAGAATAGCTTAAGCATTTAGAATACTTAGCTAGCTAATGACAAATGTATCATTTATAATATAGTATTACTACTAATAATTAAATAACTATAGATATTGATAACATGATTTTTTAGTAAAAAAAAAATGTCCTGATTTATTTAATACTAATTGTATTAGGGTGCTGAAAGATAATAACAGAAAATATAAACAAGTCCTTGTTTAACTGGAAAATAATTTACCAAAATTATTATGTTGGACGTTATGATCGAGCTTCGAACTTCGACTTCCTAATTTGTCTATGTGAGTTTATAATGACTTTCCTTTTATTAAGGAAAATTTATAATAACTTTATCATTATGTATAAAAAAAATAATTATGTATAATAACTTCTTTTTTGTTATAATAATTATATATAAAAGAAAATATAAAATTTTTTATCAACAATAAATTGGTTTAAACGGTGAGATAGTTATACTTTTATACAAATTGTTATTTGTTTGATGGTAGCTCTTATGTTCTACTAGATGAAAGTTATAAGTTTTGCTCAATGAACTATTTGATCTCAACAATTTCAAAGTTGAATGATGAGCGCAAATTATTATTATTTATTTATTTGGAGTAAATAAGCCAACAAGTTATGAAATATTTTTGCAATGCAACTAAAACTTAAAATTGAAAAAAATATTGTAGCAATAAAAAGAATAGAAAAAAAAATATATATATATATATAAACCATCCCATTAAATAAGACGGCGAACAGGGAAGAGGAGAGGAGTGGAGTTCGTAATAAGGGATACGAAAATGATTGAAGAAGAGAAATCAGAGATGGAGAATCGTCGTCGAAAGGAGAAGAGGAAGACAATGAAGAAGATGAAGAGGAAGGAGAGAAGGAAGGAGATTGCGGAGAAGGAACGCCTTGAGGAAGAAGCGCTTCACAACGATCCCGAAGAACAGAGGAAGATGCTAATGTTGGAACAGGAAGAGGCCGAGAGGATTGAAAGGGACAGGATCGCCTTTCAAGAGAGGGAGAAGGCTTGGATCATCAAACAACAACAACAACAACGAGACGAAGACTTGGATAATAAAGAAGAAGAAGAGGAATATCTCGAAGAAGAAGAAGAAGAAGAAGAAGAAGAAGAAGTAGAAGATGGTCCTCCGGAGATTATTTGGCAAGGAAACGAAATAATAATCAAGAAGAAAAAGGTGAATCCCCCCAATCTCCTCCTCCTCCATCACCAGGTATGTTATGTACAAGTAATTCTCTCTCTATCTCGTTTTCTAATTATGATTCAATTCAATCAATTGTTGTTATATACAATTCATTCATTCATTCGCAGGAGCATGATGTCAATAATAATAGACCTACATCAAACCCCTTTCCTCCGGAATCTCCCTCTCAAGCTCGCTCCAATTCAACGCTTCTGGAGAATAATAATAATGTTGCTCAACAATTACCTAATTTCGGAACTGAACTGGTTAGACCTAATTTCGTTTATTATTAAATTAGCAATCAGTTTTTTTAGTAGAAATATGAAAGAATTGCGGGATAAAGCTGCTTTGGTCGGTTGTTTTGCAGGATAAAGCTCACTGTCCTTTTCATCATAAAACCGCAGCATGTCGTTTTGGTGACCGTTGTAGCAGGGTCCATTTTTACCCCGATAAGTCATGCACCATTCTCATCAAAAACATGTACAATGGTCCTGGCCTTGCTTGGGAACAAGATGAAGGCCTTGAGGTCTGTTCATTCCTCTGCGTATCCTATTCCTATTCCTCCAATAATAATAATAATCATCATCATCATCATCATCATGGTTTCTGCCTTGTGATTTCTTTTTCCTTAATTGCTAATATCTTCATGCAGTTGCTTCCTCTCATATTTCTCCTTGTAAAAGGGAGAGGGGGCTATTCTGTTCACTCCTTCAACTTATACATATTTCTTCTGTTCTTTCACTCTAATTATCTGAGATTCATTTCAGCGGAGACTCCTCATTTTGGCTTAGCTTGCTTCAACTTAAACATATTAAGTGTTGTATCCTACTTGTCCAGTTTGGGATTAAGATGTCAAATATTAATTTCCCTTCCTTAGTCATTCTATTTTCTTCATTTTACTTCTTTATTAATTTTCCATTTAAATTTTTTTTTATTTGATGTCCGACTCCTTTTTTGCTATACCATTACCATAATACATTTCTAACATTTTATGCATTGTTTTCATTTGGGATTCACATTAATATTGTGTCAACACAATATTTTTAAGTAGATTCATTAATTATAATGTATATTCAATGTCATTTTTAAAAGAACAAAATTATTTCTTACAAATATTACATGTTCTTGTTCCTTAACCATAAGTAGCTCTCAGGCAATATCCCAGTCATGGCTTGAGGAGCTGTGATGCAGACTAATGGTCATGACCTTCAAAGGGTTTGAGATTGCGGCAGCAAAATCTTATAAACCTGGATGCAGATAGTGATTCTTAAAATATGTTGGTATTGTGAATTATTTTAGTTTTCTATGGGAGGAGGGAGGGTTTTACGCATGACTTTTTGCCAACATTTTTGTGTCTTGTTTCACTTTGAGTCTACTGTGTCAAGATCTTTTTTTTTTGAAAACTCGGTATCCGGCCCTAGGACCGACTAATCCGAGGAGTCCAATCCCACCGTCCACTTGCGGGGGCTCCATTTAAAGCCAGAGTTTTTTTTTACTCTGTATGGACTAGCCCACCGAAATTGACACTAGAGGGAATCAAACCTAAGACCTTGAGAGGAGCAAACTCCAAGGACTCAAGCCAACACCACTAGGCCAACCCAAGTGGGTTCTACTGTGTCAAGATTCGTTAGTGAACAAAATCTATTGGTCTGTTTTACAATTCATGTCGTGCATTATGTTTTCTTTTTTTTGTTGGTTCTTGTATGATTGTATGGGCGCATCCTATATTCTCATTTAGAATAAGTGAATCCCCTGTTTTCAGTATACGGATGAGGAGGTTGAACGATGTTTTGAAGAATTTTATGAGGATGTTCACACAGAGTTCCTGAAGTTTGGAGAAATTGTGAACTTCAAGGTTCTTTTTTAATACTATATATTTATGTATATATGTTTGCATATTTATCAAATGATTTTGGCTTTAGTTTAAGTTAACTTAGTTTTCAATATCTATGAATAGAATTTTTTTATGTTCTACATGAAACATAGCACGTGTTAATAAATGATGGTTTATATTTCTATCTTGCTATATTGAGTGGGATAAGAACAAATAGAATGGAGAACTTACGCTGGCATTTGTATACGTCTTGTTCATGTACTCCTTTCTTATTGTACATATAGAACCAATTTTTTTGTAAAATAAAGTTCCAGGGGCATTTAGATGTGACTATGAGACAACGAGGGGATATCACTTTTTCCTTTTTATGAAGCATATAGAAGATTGTTGTCCCTATCTCTGGTTTTGCTGCATCTCCTACTTACACAATTACTTGCATCTCAGTGTATTAAACCTATTATCTATATATCCCTGTCAGGTGTGTAAAAATGGTTCGTTTCACTTGCGAGGAAATGTCTACGTGCAGTACAAGTCGTTGGATTCTGCTCTGCTTGCTTATAAATCAGTTAATGGTCGCTACTTTGCCGGGAAACAGGTATTGCATTTCTTTGTGTTGTTTGTACCAGATGAATATCTTGAATGTTGCCAGTATGATAGGATGAATTTCATGAAAGCATAGTTGTTAATTTCTTGCTATAATAATGGTGGAGCTGTATTGAGTGGCCTTTGGTTGCTTCAAGCTTCTATGGGCGGTCTCGTGATTTTTTCAATACCGGCAGTTACAGCCAGTTGTATTGCAAGGAAAATTGGCCATTGAAACCACTATCTTTCACATGGGAAAAAACACATATTTACCTTGTTTTGTTTGTGTGAGAAAAAAGAAATAGGGAATTCCAGTTAACACAAACCCTTGCCTATTTCATTTCCAACCAGTGCCTGCTCATATCTTTTCCAACCAGTGCCTGCTCATATCTTTTTCTGCAAACTCTGGTGGTTTCCTACAATCCACTTCTCTCCAAATTCATGTATCTCTATCACAGCGTTGCTTGGTCTTTTCTTACAATCCACTGCTCTGCCTGTTTTTTGGGGTCTGTTGCTCTGTGTTATGATCTGGGATTGATCACTATGTATGATTCCTTAGTGTGAAAGTGATTCACATGTCTTCAGAAATTGGCTTGGGACTTCATCTCTACTGTGTTCAATCACCTACTAATTTCCTTAATTTTGTATCTATGTCCTGTAATTTATGTTATATCTAAGGAAATCCTGAAGAAATATTTGATTTTTAAGTTGGTAGATAGAAAGACTTATGATTTTAGGTTTAATGTACAGAATACTTGAGATTTCGTCACATTGTTCAAATTTTTATTTGGCTATGGTTTATGGCAGGTGAGCTGTAAATTTGTTAATTTAACAAGATGGAAGGTTGCGATTTGTGGCGAGTATATGAAGTCAGGTTACAAGGTATAGAATAATATAATGACTATCTTTTATTTTGTCTTTTGGATCCAGCCAAGTGCTCCCGGTTCATTTGTGCAAAATGCAAATCATATGACCTTTGCTCTTGGTGGGTTTCAAGTTAAGTTCTACAATAAATAAAATGCTGCAAAATGTTTTCAGTCGACAAATCATGCCCATGGATTGATGTTGTTCTTTTCTTTTACATCTTAACAGACTTGTTCCCATGGAACTGCTTGCAATTTTATCCACTGTTTCCGTAATCCTGGTGGAGACTATGGATGGGCCGATTCTGACAAACCACCCCCAAAATTTTGGGTTAAGGAGATGGTTGCTTTATTTGGTCATTCTGATGATGATTATGAGATCTCAAGGATCCATGGAAATTTTAGTGCACTGAAGCACTCCAGCAATGTCCCAAAATCAGATTCTGGCAGGTGCGCTTTCAATTGATTACTGGAATTGAGAACCTATGTAAATTAATGTAAATGTGAAGTTGTTATTTTTGGCATGGTGAAGAAAAACCAGTGTTTATGATTAGGTTTTAAAGGTAAAAAGCGTTAGAGTAAACATAATGCAACTTTTACTTAGTGTAGTAGTATTTATAGAACATTCAAGGATCAAGGTGAAGAATCTGTCCGGCAGAATTTTGTGATGTGATCACTGCAGGCAGCCACGATTTAGACAAAACTCTCACATGGTTTATAGTCTTCAATGAAGGAAATAAAACTCATTCAAAATCATCTAAAGATTTCAGTCAAATAAAAAATTGAAGTCTACGCAATACAGCTTTACTTTTTCACTTGCTGCATTAAGTCTATGTTTGAGAGTTGAATTTTGGAGGGAAGCGAGGGGAATACTTTTTTTTCCATGTCTAATTAAAAAATATTATAAACATTTTGTAAAATCCATTAAGAGTTATTGAAATATTATATGATTATCTATCATGTCATTCATTCAATTTTTTAAATCTCAAATATGTCAGCATATAGACATTGCCCTCCAAAAGCCCCTAAAAACCAACTCCCAAACATACCCTAAGAGAAAAAGCTAGTTTTACTGGTGATAAAATTTGTGGATGTGGAGAAAATATAACTTAGGATAGCTTTCTTCTGATTGAAATTTAAGTTATTCAATCTGTCTCGATTTAAGTTGTCATAGTTTGTTTAATGATGTTTTGACATTTTTTTGTTTAATGATGTTAGTCTTCTGTAATTGCATGCCTAATTTGTACTTGTTCTTATAGTATCATAATCTTTTTCTAGGTATCACTCAAGAAGATCAAGATCTAGGGAGACAGGTCAGTTAAATGGTGGTCATTCTGGTAGAAGAAAAGAGGAAGATGAAAGTAAGCAAAGAACTCCTGATGAGGAGTGGAATACCAATTTTAAAGACAGCCATAAAAGAAAATGCAGGAACAGAACTCCTGATACTGATTCTGATAGGGAATGGTTAGAAGAGGTAGATAGGGAAAAGTACCATGAACACACAAGGAAAAGCTCGTTTAGTAGGAACAAGGATGACAGTAGCAGAAGGCATGAAGAGTGTTCTGATGTGGATAGGGTTACCATAAACAGGGACAATCAAAAGCAGCGCGGCAGAAAAGGAAGGAACTCGCAAAAGTGGAACCAGGATAGTCGGGACTGGATTTATGAGGATAGTGATAGAAGAAGGAACCATAGTAGCCAAAGGAAAGGATCGAGACATCATAGCAGGGGCAACAGTAATGTAACTGATGAATCTGAATCTGACAAAGATAGAGAGCATGAAGAGCATTCTGATGCGGATTGGGAAGCTATGACTAGGGACAATGAAAAGCAGCATGGCAGCAAAGGAAGGAACTCACAGAAGTGGAACATGGATAGTAGGTACCGGATATATGAGGCTGGATCAGATGAGGATATACATAGGAAAAGGCATCACAGTAGCCAAATGAAAGAATCTAGACGTCGCAGAAGGGGCAGCAGTTATGTAATCGATGAATCTGACAAAGATAGAGAAGAGACGGACACACAACATGATTACTCTAGGAAAAGCTCGAGACATAGAAGATCTAGTCTTCAGGACTACTGTGAAGACCATGAGAACGAAAATGACAAGATTGATGGAGGTTGGTCTCAGAAAGAGAGTGACCGGCGAGCTTATCATCCCGAAAAGAAAAGACTAAAACACCAGAAGTTAGATTCCACCAATGGAAACAATAAGGATGTAGGTCACAAGAAAAATGGAGAATCGTCTAGCAAGATTCCAAGCGAGGAAAGACATGAAAATAGCAAAGGAAGTGACAATCACTTATAACATACTGAAGATTCTAAACCTCATTATACTGAAAATATTGCTTTTGATTTTATTTTTTTTAGCAGTATATTGCTTTTGATCTTAATAGTGATAGTTCATGAGATGTTTGCTTAGTGGTACGACTTTAAGAGTCTCTCTTTGGGATAAAGTTTAAACTCTGAAAAATTGTTATAAAATGGTAAAATAACTGCCATTTTAATTAAGAAACTTTATCTTATTAGTGATAAAAATTGATTATGCGAGAAACAGACAATTTTTTCAATGGCAGCTGAGAAAGGACAATTACACTTGAAAATACTCCCTCCGGTTTTACATATAAGCAAATTTTGTCTTTTTAGATTCATTGCAAAAATAATGTAGTATCTGTATATATAGGTAAACATAATAGGCCAATAACTTATACGGACATCCACTAATAATATTCATAACAATACAATTTTTTTTATGCTCTTATAGATTCTCCCTTAATAGTTGTTTACACCTAAAAATAAAATACATGTTAGTCAAAATTGGTATGATAGACGATTAACGAGATATCCGAATGAATTTTAACTGATCAAACTGGTATAAACGTAGTTGAACACAAGAAAATTGAATCTTTCTTAAGCCTGTTGAGTTTAGCAGGAATGCTTAGACTTTAAGGTTTGGTCGAAAGGCCGTAAGACTTGATAATTAGACGTTTTTGTCGCTCGATGTTTATTTCCCACTAGCTTTAGAGGGCAAAAAATACATACACCACTTTGGAGGGAAACTACACACTTCAAATGAGGTTATCAAATCATGTCGTAAAGTGAGAAGTCTCGGAGAACTAAAATCACTTATGAAGGAAAAATTTAACGCGCTATATGTCGAATAAGACAAGAACTTGGATCTTCTCCTTCAATTACTTCTCTCGCATTCTCTCCTTCACTCAATTATCTACATCTCTCTCTTACATTATCTCTCTTTTCTTTTTATTATTTTTTATTGATTTTTTTCTCTCTTCTAACACTTATTTTCTTTGAAGGATAAAGAAGAATGGAAGGAGATGATTCAACCTCGTAGGACAAATTATATGTAGGCTACGCTTTTTGGCCAATATAGAGCTTGTTTGCCTTTTATTTTTTTAAACACAATTAATCAACTATTTATGCAAATTTTATCTTTTTATTTTCTTTTTATAAGCTGACAGTAGAACATTAAATAATTTTATTCGAGGCATATTTGATAGTGAATACTCTTTCAATTAAAATTAAATTTGAACTTTCTGTTCGGTAAAAATAATGAATAGCCGATAAGTTATCTGATAGGTATTGAAGTTTATTATTTGATGGACCAAACTTCGGGAGAATGGATGGCCGTTTTTTTACGATTGAGATGATCCATTCTCAAACTTAGGTGATCGAGAAGTTGTAATTTATAAATTTATGAATAAGTAAAATCCATTGCACCGCTTCCGGCGATGTCAAAAATAGTGTTGGTTGAGTTCAGCTCCGTCAAAAATCGGTAACGGTGGCATTTCCCCCTTTCCATGATCGGGTTTTCCCTTATTTTGATGGTGAGGGAGATGGCGTGGCCTTATATGAAGCATTAGATGACAGGAACGGTGGAGATTGACTGACTGCATAGAAATATTAAATGCAGTGAATTGACGTGGTTGGGTTCGTGTGCGGTACGGCACAGCAGAGCACAGCACACGCTTAGTTTGTTGTAAGTTGTAACAGATTGATTGATTGATTGATTAATATTGCGAATTTGCGAGCGATCTTCGTTGCATTGCATTGCATTGCATGTCGTTGTCTGTTTGTTTGTTGCTTCTTCTTCATCATTCTATCTATACATACATACATACATACATACATACGTACTAGTCTGTAAATCTGTAATGTTGTTGTTGTTGTTGAGGAAGTAAGTTTCTTCTTTCAAATATTTGTTAAATTATTATTAGGAATTCCATAATTGTTAGTTAGTAGTTTGTTTATTTGAATTGTTTCCTTTCTGGATCCATCCGATTGAATTGAATTGAATTGAATTGAATTCCACAACATCATTTCCTCTACGCGTGCGTGACTGACTGCGTACACCTCATCATCATTTCATTCCTCTTTTTCAGTTTTCAACATTTCATTATTTCGGAATCTATTGTTTTCCCCCAAACCAAATTGATTTAACACACTCACTCTCACCTGCATTGCATTGCATTGCATTTGAATCATTCAATTGATTAATGTAATGGGTTGTATATGCTCCAAAGGCGGCAAATCTACAAATGAATATGTTGCCCGAAACCACCCAACACAACTCAATCCAAACAAATCATCAAAGCATTTGGCTATCGATACTAATGATTCCACTACGCGCCTCATATCCAACACTTATCGCAATTCCTCCGATGAAGGAGACAAACAAAATGTTGTTGGAATAGGAGGAGGAGGAGGAGGAGGAGGATCACAAGTAGAAAAAGATGATGATGATGATGAAGAAGATAGCAAGAGGATAAGTAGATGTTTGAGTTATGGGGAAAGGGGATCGCTTATTGTTGTTGGTTGGCCTTCTTGGCTCACTTCTGTTGCCCCTGAAGCCATAGCTGGTTGGATACCTCGCAGACCTGACTCTTTTCACAAATTGGACAAGGCAAGCAAGCCTAATTCTCATTTCAATGCATTTTTTTTTCATCTTCTATAATCCACTGCTAGCTAATTCATGTCTTTATTATTTATCACACTGCAGATTGGTCAAGGAACTTACAGCAGTGTTTACAGAGCTCGCGATCTTGAAACTAACAAAATCGTTGCTTTGAAGAAGGTTAAATTTGCTAATATGGATCCAGAAAGTGTTCGTTTTATGGCCAGAGAAATCATTCTCCTAAGAAGGCTTGATCATCCAAATGTCATGAAACTTGAAGGAATGATCACTTCAAAGCTTTCCGGTAGCTTGTACCTTGTTTTCGAATATATGGACCATGATCTTACTGGTCTTTCAACAATGCCTGGCAACAAGTTTACTCAACCACAGGTACATTCTTACGGAAAGGATTGCTAAATTTTTTATGTTTGTGTCAAAAACATTGCTTTCTCCTTTTGTATTTGATTTTAGGAATCAAAACCGATGGAAGCTTTTCAGCATTTTAAATTGAATATTTCCTCTAGGATTATAGTGCTATATTAAGACATGAGATATATTGAAATCGATATTTTTCTCCATATGTGTATCTTTTTGTTGCTGTTAACTTTTATAGTGTATTGTAATGCAGCCCATTAATTTGTCTATCATACAGCCATTTAACTTGTTATTTGAAGCAGACACCAAATTTATTTTAAGCAAAAAGACAAAACAATAGTATATTTTCTTAAAAGGAGGCCATTGGTGGTTTCAATCCTTCTTGTACACGTCTCTTAAGTTACTTGTCTAATCTTTCTATACATTAATTGGCTTCATGTTCTTTTTCTTTTCCCATTGCGCTAAATATTTTTTGTCATGCTGCAGATCAAGTGTTATATGCAACAACTTCTTCGCGGTCTTGAGCATTGTCACAGTCGCGGTGTTATGCATCGGGACATCAAGGGCTCAAATCTTCTACTTGACAATAATGGCAATCTTAAGATTGCTGATTTTGGGCTTGCAACTCATTTTCAGCCATCTCGAGGGCAGCCTTTAACAAGTCGTGTAGTTACCTTGTGGTACCGGCCACCTGAACTTTTGCTTGGAGCTACAGATTATGGAGTTGCTGTGGATTTGTGGAGTGCTGGTTGTATTCTTGCAGAACTACTTACCGGGAAGCCTATAATGCCTGGACGAACTGAGGTAAAACTAATTTTTGTTCTAGATATGTATTAGGAACTGAGGACATTATTGTAAAATAGAATGTATTATTTACTAAATGTGATTGATTACAAGAGTTTCCCCCTATAACCCCCCGGAGAAAAATCCTTCACAGGAAAAGAATTCCCTATGCTCTGTGAAAGCTGAAGGTAAAATGAAATATCAATAAATGCTTTCTACCCATCATCTCACCACCCTATATTTCCCTTGGCCTGTAAATAACTCCGCTCCTTTTCACCCCTTCTAGAATTTTGGTTCCCCTGCTAAGAGTGTCAATTGGACCCATATCATCTTTGGGTCGAACAGTATGTAGATATGTAGGTTCTACATCTTATTGGACATACTGAAAGCCTTTGCATATGTTATCTTGAACATTCCAGTTACGGTGAAAAGGTGTCAAACTAATAGCTCCTTTTTATCTACTTATATTTGTAATGTAAGAGAAATCTACAGATTCACTTGGTGTAAACTAGAAGAAACGTAAATGATCCTTGCATTTCTAACATGTTAGTTTCATAACCACTTAAATTATCTGCAACTATGTTGCTGATGAGAATAAGGAGCTTACAAGTAAAGATGGGTCTTATAAATCGTCAACAGAAGAGGGAAGCCAGTATGCTTCTTGATTTCGTTTGAAATACTGAATTGTTTTAATATTTCTTTTCATTAACTATCTGTTTTGCATAGATATATTTCTATGATTTAATTGGATGGTGGTGGGCTCTAAGATCTGGTAATCTATCATTATAGGTGGAGCAACTACATAAAATCTTCAAGCTTTGTGGATCTCCTTCTGAAGAATACTGGAAGAAGTCAAAGCTACCACATGCGACAATTTTTAAACCTCAACAACCTTACAAACGTGTTGTTTCTGAGACATTCAAGGATTTTCCTTCATCGGCACTGAGCCTCTTGGAGGTCTTACTTGCTATTGAACCAAACCATCGAGGAACTGCATCTTCGGCACTTCAGAATGAGGTAGCTATAAGTTACCTTCTTTGTGAATTGACTCAGCAATTATTTTACCAACTGTTTTTCTTAGTCAATGTCATTTTTCGTGTTTAGTTCTTCACATCAATGCCACTTCCTTGTGATCCATCAACTTTGCCAAAGTACCCACCGAGTAAGGAGTTTGGTGCCAGACTTCGAGAAGAGGAAGCTAGAAGGTATATCTTCTTTGGATCTTCTTATCATCAATGATTCTCGTGTGATTTTGTCATATCTGATGTTTGCTTTATCTGCACAAATAGCAAAAAATGTGCTGCCAGTAGAGTAGTGTGATTCGATGATAATTTGTCTTTTGTATTGATATTTAAAACTACAATTCAAGGGGAATGACATTATTATTTTCAAAATTTGATTTTCAATGACTAGAGTGATAGAAAGGCTCCCGTTTCTCACTTTTGCATTCTCTTGAAGATATTGATTTTCTGAACTTAAAACTCACGTGACAAGTATCTGAGTTTCTTCTTTTTTCTTGTCTCCTCTAATTTTTGGCCTTTTTATTTTGAGATAGCACCATTATTATAAATTGTTCGTGTTATCTTTTTATTTAACAATACTTTTTATTTTTCTATCTCATTGCTGTTGTTACTATTTATTTTAAAACAGACGACGAACAGCAAATAAAGGACATGGAAGACAGGAATCAGTTGGAAGGAATTTTAAAGAGTCTAAAGTTGTCCCAGCACCTGATGCTGATGTTATGCTTCAGGCATCAATAGAGGTACTTAAAATCATAAACATAGTGTTAATGGAACATTTTTGCTATAATTGTTTAGGTTTACCTGATTCATCATTTTCCATGTGATTATATTTTTCAGCAGAAGAGACAAGGGCAGTGTATTTCAAAATGCATTAGTGAGAAGTACAATCATGAAGAGGAAGGAGGTTGCTTGCCTCTTGAACCTGCAAAGTCAAGAGCACATAATATCTTCTCTCATTCGGGCCAGTCAATGCATCCAAGTGCACATGGATCGTCACGCAACATGAATTTGAAAGAGGAAGTTGTTCTTACTGGCCCTGATCGTGTGTTTACATCAAGAAACTCTGAATTGAGAAAACAAAATTCCTACTGGCACGGTAGGACTGTACAATTATCAAGATTTTCTAATTCACTTGCAGTTCGAGGTGATTCACGGCTTGATATGGGTGGGGACCGTGATTTGAATTCACAGTGGCTAGAGGATGACTTTGATATGAGATCTAGTCACTTGCCAGATTGTGAGTCCAATCGATTGCTGGATGGAACGAAACATTCACGCAAGAAAGACTTCCATCTACTCGGAAAGGATCGTGCCATGGTAAAGAAATGACATACAAACACTAATTTGTGCAATTGTTCTATTATTTTCGAGTCAGCATTACATGTCCCTCTCTGATATTATGGAAGATGATGAATTTGATAGATGTTGAGACTATGATCTGGTTGTCTGTCTTAATTTAAAAAATTCCTAGCAATGTGTGTATTGTTTTCCTACATATATACTCACCACGAGTATAATGTTGGAATTTGTTTGTGGAATTCTTGAGAATGTTCTTTTTTCATAGTAGTTGTTTATGCTAACTATGACTATTGCTTTTATTTGTGATTGCAGGGTCATGCTCCCAAAAATTGCCACATCAACTATTCTGGACCACTATTGCCTCCAGAGGATGATCTTGAAGAGATCCTTAAGGAGCATGAAAGACAAATCCAACAAGCTGTGCGCAAAGCTCGTCTAGCTAAGGAAAATAAAAAGGCTGACATTGAGAATGGCCAAACTGAGTCACTATTTCACCAAGTGAGAAGTGGCAAGTGATGACATTTCAAAGGGTTTTGATGCATTTAATTTGGGACAAGGACATTAATTTGAACACATGGATTGTGGCTATGGCAATGGCAAGAGAGATGATGGCTAAAACTAGGCTTCAATGTTCTGAGTCTAACACATAGGATATTCATAACTACCGTATAAGGTGTTGTACAGCACAAAGATCTCACCAACAAACTTGCATGTTTCAGGAATGTCTATAGTCTATAGAGCAAAAGAAATTCATGGCCATTGCCCATTGATTGTATAAAAGTTTTGTGGTTTATTAAATTAACACACAAATGGATTGTTTCATTCCAGATTGTCAGGTCATTTCCATGGTATTATTACCTTGTACATTTTCCAAATTACATTTTCTTTTTCCATTTAATGCACATGATAGTTGGTTGTTCAAATTTGTATGTTTAGACTTTAGAGGTATTGGCATAAGAAATTCAGGATAATGTAATAGGAAATAAGTATTACATTATATTAGTTTATTGTCTTTTTTTTTTTAACAAAAGTTTATTGTCATTTTACCTTTTAACCTTTTTGTACTTCATTTGGGTTCCGTCAATATTTCAACAACAATTTTTTAACCAATGTTTATAAAGATGGATTTAATTTGAATTTCTAATGCAAATTTTCAAGATTTCAAAGTACTTCATGGACTTTTAACATTTCAAAATATTCAATATATTTTTTTTGGATTAAGGATTCAATACATGCTAAACAAAAAAAAGAAAAAAAAAGTTAGAGAAGTGAATGAAAAAGATGGTAATAATATATAATGTTTGAATAAAGAAAACAAAAACAATAAAAAAATTTAAATCTTTTAATAACAATGTCATTTGATTATTTTTCAAATTTTTAATTTAAAATAAGAGAGAAATAATTCTTGTATGATATGTATAACCAGTTAAATTGTCGGTTTTGTTTAATTTTATTCCAATTTTCTATATGGTTCAAGTGCAGAGCGGTTTTTTTGACCAATCGAACTGAAGATAGGTCCGATTCTCGGTCCAACTGGTCAATCTGATACAATTTTCATTATCTTGGATTGAATACTACCAAATGTTTTTATCATAAAAAATCTTTTAAAATCTTTTGAAATTTTAGTATTAAAAATTGTGTATTCAACATCTTCATTAAGGGTCTGTTTGGTTCAATTGAGAAGGAGGGGAGGGGAGGGGAGGTGAGGGAAGGGATTTATTATGTTGACAAAATTATCCTTATTTTTTTATTAAAATTCAAAATTATCCTTGTTGGAATATTAAAATTTTAGGTTTTATTTTTTTTTACAACAAAAAAAGTTTAGGTTTTCTACTCATTAGATTTTTTTTTTGTATATATCCATTAGATTTTTTTTTGATGTAATATATCCATTATAATTTAATCCTTATTTTGAGTTTATAAGGTTAAGAGTAAAAAAGTAAATTACTTCTCTAAAATTTAAAATATTCCCTCACCTCTCCTCCCCTCCCCTCCAAAAACTTCGAACCAAACAGACCCAAACAAAAAAGAATTTGTCTAACATGTGCAACGTTGTATATGTTAAAGTAATTAAATATAGTAACTTTTTATTAAGAAACAAGATTATTTATTAAAAAATTATACATTTAATATTAAATGCACAAGTTCCAATGCAAATTTACTAGTATTTTAATTTTGTTTAACATGTACAAATTTGCCCACCCAATAAATAAATACACACACTATTGACTACTGAAAGATTTTATATGAAAAGAAAAGAAAGGGTATTTAGCGGCGAGGGGAAGAGTAGAGAATTGGGAAAGAATATTGAATTGAAGAAGACGACGACGACGACGACGACGACATTCATTATGAGCAACGAATAGTAAGTTCGTTATTGCTAGTATTTGTTATTACTACTGTTAGTAAAGTACTTGGCATTGATTGATTGTTTGATTTTCAGCGATTACCTGTTTAAGCTTCTCCTAATCGGAGACTCCTCCGTTGGAAAATCATGTTTGCTTCTCAGATTCGCAGTTCGTTCCTTCTTTCTCTCTCTCTCTCTCAGATCCTCCTCCTCCTCCTTTAGTACTCTTTCACTCACTCACTCACTCACTCACTCGTCTTTTATTTCTTTCTTTCTCAGGATGACTCATATGTCGACAGCTACATTAGTACCATTGGAGTCGATTTCGTAACGAACTAACTAACCTAAACCTACTAGTATTCTTTTTTCTATAATATGATATGATATGATACATGGATCAATCAACATTTTTATTATTTATTGCTGCCAGAAAATCAGAACTGTGGAACAACAAGGGAAAACCGTCAAGCTGCAGATTGTATGTAACTAACTAACTAACTTTATTCATTCTTCTTCTTTTTACTTACAGACAGTACTATTACTAATATAATAATAATAATTAATCATTTGTTTGTTTAGTGGGATACCGCTGGACAGGAGCGATTCCGGACTATAACTAGCAGTTATTATAGAGGAGCACATGGAATCATTATTGTTTATGATGTCACTGACTTGGAAAGTTTCAACAATGTCAAGCAGTGGTTGCATGAAATTGATCGTTATGCAAATGACACTGTATGCAAACTTCTTGTTGGGAATAAATGTGATCTCATTGACAACAAAGTTGTTCACACACAGACAGCCAAGGTAAATCAAATTCTCAATCTAGGGACTCAAAGTTAGATTGTAAGATTCCCATAGATAGCCGCTTATAAACGTTCAACAAAACTACTTTGTGTATGAACATCCCAGAATGATAGCCTATTTTTTTAACATAGCTCACCACATGGTTAAGGATTGGGCTTATCAACCAGATATTATGAATTGCCTATAACTTGGTATTCAGTTTCTTTAAAATATTACTTATTAAAAATATTACCAACATGTCATGTAGGATAATACTTTTGATTAGTCATATCCGCTTCTTAATATTGGCTGGTCTGATCCACAATTTATTTTTCATTGTCCAATAGTTATGAATGTAGAATTGTTCACTTAAAAGAAGCATGATATCAGAAAGAAATGAGAGAGAGAGAGAGAGAGAGAGAGAGAGAGAGAGAGAGAGAGAGAGTTTGCTTGCCTGACATATCCTTTATGTTCATGAACCACAGGCATTTGCAGATGAGCTTGGTATCCCTTTCCTGGAGACAAGTGCTAAAGACTCCATCAATGTGGAGCAGGCTTTCTTAACTATGGCAGCAGAGATTAAGAAGAAGTATCTACTATTTCTAGCTTCCCTTATTCTCATTTGGAATCATATCGATTCAAAAATGATTATTATTTACATTTGCAAAATTAAAATTGACAGTATAGGTCATGATGAACTGAGTTTGTGCCATTTTCTTTTCCTTTTTTAAATGACAGTTTCCATGTTTATTTTATGTATGCATGAATGATAAAAACATGTTTTATATAAAATAATAACATAGTTAAATTTCCATGATCAAGAATTTGATAATTTATGGATAATGTGTGCCAACATTTAATCCTTAACAAGTTTTAGATTTATCTAGTGCCATATTTTTATGGAGTATAAATTTTCTAATCATGTTATATTGTTACTTTCTTCATGCACAACATGACTTCAATAAATAAGAAAAGTATTAACTTTGAGTTGTTTTGGACCTTGATTTGAATATGCAGGATGGGAAGCCAACCAACTGGTAGTAAGTCAGCAGAATCTGTTCAGATGAAGGGGCAACCAATCCCACAGAAGAGCAACTGTTGTGGTTAGGTTGAACTTGTAAATTTCCATCTCTTTTTTAACTCTTATAGTAAAATAGAGAGACCATGTTTCTTTAATCTGTTATGACATGGATGTTTCAGTCACTGCCAAAATACCATCTATTTAATCCTTGGATGATATAGTTCCTGACTCTTATGGTGACTACTTAAATTTAGAGTGAATGAAAAGCAATTTCTCATACGCATCATATATTAGCACAAGGCTTTGACCATACAATTTCGCAAACATATTTCATAAGTGCACACAGCAATTGAAGTCATTCCGAGTTAATGCTATGCGTGCAATATATACAATAGATTGATTGATGATGATACTTTCTATGTTGTAGAGGCCTTCAAAACTGAGCAAAAACTTCGTTGGAAATCAGCTTAATTTTGATAGTCTTGTACAATATTCAGCCTCTTAGCTATGGAAGCTTTGGGTCTTCCTTTTTCTATCAAGTTTTGACTTTCCTTTCCTCCTAAAAAACAAATAATTCAGCTTAAACTTAATCAAAAAAGATAGTGACAAGTTCGCTATACGTTTTTTTTTAATTACAAGTTCGCTATACTTTAAATCAGATGAATTATGATATCCAAGTGTGCTGAATTGATTTAAAATATGTGTACTTTTCCAACTTACCACGTCTTTAATGATAGTATTATTATTAGTAAATACTATTATTTATATTTATATAAAAAAAATATACTTTTACATAACCAAGCATGAGTAAAAAAAAATGATTTTAAAGATTTAAGCTACTTTGATAAACTAACGCCTAAACATATTAAGGAATTTTTTTAAAAAATAAAATAATAATCAACCATGGCAGTGATTGATATCTGGCCAAGATAGAATGAAAAAGATAACATGATTCAAAGAAGCTCTGTCCTTCTTGTTTGTTCTTCATTCTCATAAACTAGTTTTCACGCATATTTTACATCAATATCAATAATCAATAATAGTTTAAAACTTGAATAAAAAAATTGGAAATCAAATTTAGTGTATGACTCCAGTAGTTAAAATAGTTACGATTCATTTGAGAATATATCGTGAAGACCATGATCTCAAAATACATTGATATGGAGAAGAAGTTACTATGCATGTATGCTTATTATTTTATTACATGATATATCATATTTCTAAACCATAAAGAAATCCCACTTAATATCAGTGTTGACTGACCTATACAAAGGCTCAGATATAATCTAAGTAGACACGAATTACTCTTAAGTTTTTTTACAGTATCAATAAACTCCTGGACTTCCAAAATATGACCCCAATTAAAAACACACAAACTTGATAATTTTTTACTCAAATAGTAATTAGAAATGATGTCATAGTTTGTCAAATATGACCCCAATTAAAACCCGAAAGACTTTCAAGCATGTGGTAGATTTTACTTTTACAACAGTGATGGACTACTTCACAATATCACACAACAGAGAAGTAAAGAACTATCTGGGCATCAGAATATATCAGTTGCAGACTTGCAGGTGCAAAATAAAAAACCACCCAAAGAGATGGTTGGATTTAGGAAACATTGATAAGTCCGCGAAACTATTTAAGCACGAAAGGGAATTTAATCTGTAAACATGAATCATAGATCTTTTTTTGAAGAAGCTAAATTAGCCCATCCAAATTGGAACCAGAGATAATCGAACCAGAGAACTTAAGGAGGAGCACACTTTCAGGTCTCAAGTCGATACCACCAGACCAACCCAGGTGGGTTTTAACATGAATAACACATCTGCATGCGAACCCGGTAAAAAGATGAACAAACATAGCAAGTGTTTTAGAACCTTAGGAGGAATTGAAAGTAGGGCTAACATATCAGACACTGGCATAGAAAATGATTATAAATAAATCCTTATAAGAAAGGAAAACAAAAGTTGAAAAAGAATTATAAGAAACAAAAACAATGAACAATGTTGATACTGATAGTGAGCAACATAGAATTAAAAACAAAGTAATAATACTATATTATATCTATAAGAAATAACAATATAAACTCTCCCTCCCTAGTCCTGGCTCCCGGGTTCTCAAGATGTACAGCAGGGCTTGCTTGTATTGGTAGTTTCGGATCCCCCAATGGTGATGGCCTTGCCTTCTTTAATATTGGCAGCTCCAGCAGCAGCAGAAGGTTCATTGGAAGAGAGTGATTTCTTACTGATTATGCGGTATATCTCTCCAAGGATTGTTTGGAAAGCCTTCTCGACATTGGTTGCTTCAAGAGCAGATGTCTCAATGAAAGAAAGGCCTTCTTTCTCGGCATAACTCTGAGCGTCCTCAGTGGCAACAGCACGGAGATGCTTGAGATCAGTTTTGTTGCCAATCAACATGATGACAATGTTAGCATCAGCATGGTCCCTGAGTTCCTTTAGCCATCTTTGGACATTGTCGAAGGTAGTGGGTTTGGTAACATCATAGACGAGAAGAGCACCGAGGGCACCTCGGTAGTAGGCACTGGTGATAGCTCTGTAGCGTTCCTGTCCGGCAGTATCCCATATCTGAGCTTTCACAGTTTTTCCCTCAACCTGCCAAACAAACAAACCAACCAATCATAACCAACACAACACATTTACTTACATTCTCTCTCATTTCATTCATTTTGACTTTGATGATATAATTTAAGAATGAATTGTTAATAATAGTTAGAAAACATATGAAAGAAAGAGCATAACATTAGCATAGCGAGCACAAGCATAGAATAATGGAAATTGGAAGTTACTACAACTGCTTGTTACAATGAATCTCATAAATCCAGCCGTTGGTACTACAATGAGAGCAGAAAAAGCAGCGAGATCTGAGAGATAGATAGATCTTACCTGAAGTGTACGGGTTGCGAATTCGACGCCAATAGTGGACTTGGACTCAAGGCAAAACTCGTTGCGAGTGAATCTGGATAGAAGATTAGATTTACCGACGCCTGAATCGCCGATAAGTACTACCTTGAACAGATAATCGTATTCTTCCTCTCCTCCTCGACGACTCATCCTTCTTTCTTTCTTTCTCTTTCAACTTACGAATCTCTTCCTTTCTTGTTCTTCTATTCACTCTTTCTTCCTTTTCTTTTCTTTCTTTTTCTCTACAAAAACTCTTTTTTTCTTGATTAAAATTTTCCTCCCATATTTTCATGAAATTATTCAATTTTGTGTTATATTTAAGAAAAAGTTTACGTTTTAGATTGATAGTAAAATTAATGTATTTAGACAATGTTATAGTCTAAATACATCAATTTTACAATAAATTAAAAAGATCAATTTTTCAAAATTATTTGATATGCTATTGAGACATATAAAGATCAATGGCATTTAAAAAATGACGCAAACAGTTAACTTTACCTCAATAACATATCAAATGATTTTGGATTTTTCTGAAACTTTACATAAATGATCTATATGATATAAAATTTCAATCTAACGGTGGATTTTATAAAATTTATATCGGTTAAGACGTTATTAAGAGGTGTAAAATTTGGTGTCACACTAGTTGGTGTCAACGGATACTGACTCATATATATATATATATATATAACTATAGACAATATGTTTTTAATTTACCTGATTTTAAAATATAGTATAATTTCCTTTAAAAAAATGATAGTATAATTTAAAAGTATATAACCTGATATTAAATGATTAAAAATAAAAAATCAAAAGAAAAATTATTATAAAAATTTTTGTTTTAATTTTAAAAATTATTCATTTTTGTAATTTAATTAATGAGATATAAATGGTTAATTTACTTGAAGGATTCTATATTATTATATCGTAAATCATGTCATTTAAAATATATGAAAACATATTTTTTAAATTAAAAAGTCTGATAGAGAGACCAAGACTAAATAATGTTAAAATAGGGGACAAATTGAACATTTTAATATTGTGGAATATTTGTTTTATTTAAAATATTGTCACCATTCTACTCTAACTAAGTTTTTTTTCTTTTAAATACTATTTTTTCTAGTAAAAATATATTGTCAAATTTGTTAATATTTTCAAATATTTGTTTTATTTAGGATTAAATATGTGTTTTTTGTCCTATAAAATTAGCTAATTTCAACTTTTGTTGCTATAAAAGAAATAACATATCTCCAAAAAATTATTGTTTTATTTTAGTCTCTAATTATCCATTTATGTTCATTTTAATGGCAAATTTATGTATAATAAGCTCTATATTGCATTTGTACATTGTGTTGAACCTATATGTTGAAATTTTGTCCAATAGAAATTTTAAAAAAAATAGAAAATTGTTGGGGAATGAAAACATATCTCTCTCTCTCTCTAAGACCGTTTCTTTATATAGACGAAAATTAAAATATGCTAGTTTTATAAGGACAGATGATATATTTAAGCAAGAGCAATTCTAATTTGAGCACAACCCCAAATAAAATATATTTAGGCATATACACATAAAACAAAAAAAATAAATGTTAAATAATTTAGTAACATCATCTAACATTAATTAATTATTTTATCTTTAAATTTTTTTAAATTATGTGTGTGCCCAATTTGCTCTAGAGAATAAGATAAGTAATATCAATCAATATATTAATATATAAATCAATGGATGATGTTACATGAAGTGTATATGGATTGGACAAACTCGAGCTCTGTTTTTAAATTTTATTTATTATTAAAAATAAGATATTTGTTGGCATGTACTTGTTCTTTGTCACATTAGCATTTTTCTCGTCGGCTGGTTAAAAAATGGGACGGGGACCAAGAGTGCAGAAAAAGAAAAAAAATAGGGGGCGGGAATGTTTGATTTTAAAATTTTGTGACCAAAACCCATAGATACTGTAAAATAGATGGGGCAAAAGTGCAATTAAACTTAAAGCAAAAGATAGTACAACTAGAAGCACATGCTTTTGGTTAATTTTCCAAACACTGCCACCTCATAAATTTTTTTAAATCATTTTCTTTTCTCCTTTGTGTTCTTCATCTCTTACACTCGATTATCTCTACGTTCTATCATAGTCCCCACACAATCCATCTCTCTCTCTCCCATAACCTCTCCTCATAGCAGTGATGATGCTGCCTAGGAGATAAGAGACGAAAAATTCCGACTAAATCTGAGGACGTTTTCAGGGAGGGTGGCGGGTTCAACGGCGAAGTTGAAGACCCAATCTGAGGAATGAGGTTGGGGTTGGGTGGTAGCGACACATTTGATGGTGGTTCCAATTTTTTTGTTTGAATTTACTTTTTTCATTAACAGGAGAGACTTGCTTAGAAGCAGACCCTCAAAATATATTGATAAAAAAGATAATACAAAGAAAATAGAGGGGGCAAACAACCTGGCCCTCAAAAAGAGAAAAGACATTAACAGAACCTATAATATGGCATCCCCAAACGATTACTACCAAAATCATCTAACAGTACAAGGGGAATACAATCCCACCAAGTAGGATCACATAAAGATAAACCTAGATTAGTCAGTTTATCAGCACAATGCTTTCCTTCTATATATAAATAGGAGACATAGAAGTTCATGTTGGAGATCAACAATAAGCAATTATCCCAACGATTACTTATAGGCCAAGGCACAATTTTAACAGAAGAGAAAGCATGGACAAATAACATAGAATCAGATTCTAACCAAAGATGAGACATACCCTTATTAGCTGCAGTTTCAATGGCAGTTATGACACCTATCAATTCAGCTTTTTAAGGAAGTTCTTACATCATTGTTGAGAGCATAAACACATAAGAAGGAAGAATCAACATTTCTAAAAATACCTCCACAAGTATAAATCCATGTGTTACCCAATGAAGCACCATCACAGTTACATTTAATCTAGTTCAAAATAGGAGGCTGCCAGATAACTTCTTTAATTCTACGAGCATTGCCAAATTTCATTTTAACATGAAATTTTTGATGAACAAATTCAGAGATGTTTGAGTACGCTTTAAGGCAAGAACTATTTTCTAACATAGAGACTGCATCAATAATAAGATTAATGATAGATTTCCAATTAATTTTCTTATCATTGAATCTTACTTGATTTCTAGCATACCAGATGGAATGCACACAATTCACCACTACAACTGTTATCACCAAATTACAAAAAAGGGACCAATTAGAATTACACAGCTTGAAAGCCTCATCTAAGGAAGTGAAATTACAGTTAACATTAAAGCAAGATCCAAGCCAGCTCCACATGTTCTGAACATACCTGCAATTCAGAAAAAGATGCTCATTTGTTCAATTTCAGCTTCACGTAGGCTGCACATAGAGGGAAGGTGACAACCTCTTAAGACAAGACTAGCATCAATGGGTAACTTTTGATGTAAGCTTCACCAAACCACGATGGATTTAGAGGGAGGGATAGACACATTCCAAATAAATTTGGTCCATTGCAAGATTTGCCCAAAATGGCAATGAAAAGAATAAGAGTCTTTCATAGTTAAATCTCCATCATGTGAATGTTTCCAAAATAACTTGTCCTCTTTGTCTTTCAATGGAATAGTGACACTCTTTATTAAAGAATGAATATCAGGATAGACAAACAATAAACAAGCAGGAATTTTCAGATTTTTGTTTTCAATGAAATGAGTTACTTTAGTTTTAAGTAAACTAGAGATAAACCCACGCACGGGTTCGATTAAATTATAGAATCAATTTTTTTTTTAATTTTATTAAACATATTTTTATAAATAAAAAATAATAATTGTGATAAGTATAATCATATTGTTAAATGATATAGACTATTTTTTTATACAAAATGATATAGACTATTTTAAAATATGATTATATTTAATATTAGTATATAGTTTTTTATTGATTTATATCCTAATTTTGTTTATATTTTAATGTTATAAACCTCGTATAAGATCTTAATTTTCTTTATATGAGTTGCAATTGTACAGTCACATGTCACTTTGCTTTTTATATTTTATGTATCCCTTATTTGCTATGTTTTTTCAATAATAGTTTGAGGCATACTTGTTAACAATATTGCTCTTGAGAAATATTAAAATAAGCTTTGGTTATAGAATATGATTCATATATGATGACTCTGATTTTTTTTAATCACAGAATCTCGTTTTTTGAAAATCATGTTTCAGACAGTGTAACTGCTTACACAATTCTATGCAATTTAAGATAGTAAATCGCTTATCTACTTACTCTCCTACCGTTCTTTTGAAGTTTCTTCTCATATATTTACTTGGTGGAATTTATCCCGACTTTATTGGTCCCGAATTTTTTAGTCTATTGTTTTGTTTACATTTGTTTTGCTTGGTCCTTTTTTTTTGTTTTTGTTTTTCTTGATGAGGTTTCTGTCTCTTCAAATTTATTGTTAGTTTTTATCTCTCTTATTTAATAATATTTGTTTGAATATTTAGTTTATTTTTGTTATTATATAAACTTAAATATTTTTTTTGCCAATCTATAAGTCTGGACGATGATTTCATATATTTAAATATTTGGCTCAGGTAAAGAAAGTTTATGTTAGAGATAGTCATGCTTTGGTATGTTAGAGGTAGTCATGCATGCTCTGTGAGGCTTATGTTCCTCCGAAATTTTTTAGTTATTTTTATTTCTCTTAATTATTTAAGAATATTTTCATTAATTTAAATTACAACTAATTAATTTATTAAAAACAAATTTGAAAGGCCAAATAAAAGATTAATTGAAATTTTGTATGAATATCATGAGTGAGTGAATACTCAGTTTTTTTTTTTGACAAATGAATGATAATAGTTTTTTTTTCACAGAAATGAATGATAATAGTTAAGGAGTAGAAATTAAGGGATTTTTTTTCAATAAAATAGTAGTATCTTTATTTTGAATTTAGTTGTTTTATGAGCCAATAAGACATAATATTAACTTGTACTATTTACTTGATCCCTTTATAATTAATATGTTTCACTATTGATTTATTATTTATTTGGAGAAGCTATTCATTGTAGTTGTTATCAAACCTTTCGGGTTCCAATTCGCAACTCGTGAACTAAAAATTTAGAGTAATTATTATTCATAAAAGATAAAAAGATTAAATATTTTGATAATTTAGGAGATACAAAAGCTCAATTAGCTTACATTACATGTATCCACAATTTATTTATTTTTTAGTTATTTTTATCTCTCTTAATTATTTAAGAATATTTTCATTAATTTAAATTTTGTATTAATATCATGAGTGAGTGAATACTCAGTATTTTTTTTTGACAAATGAATGATAATATATATTTTTTTTACAGAAATAAATGATAATAGTTAAGGAGTAGGAGTTAAGGGATTTTTTATGCAATAAAATAGTAGTATTTTATTTTGAATTTAGTTGTTTTATGAGCCGATAAAATATAATATTAACTTGTACTATTTACTTGATCCCTTTATAATTAATATGTTTCATTGTTGATTTATTATTTTTTTGGAGAAGCTATTCATTGTAGTTGTTATGAAATCTTTCGGGTTCCAATTTGCAACTCATGAACTAAAAATTTAGAGCAATTATTATTCATAAAAGATAAAAAGATTAAATATTTTGATAATTTAGGAGATACAAAAGCTCAATTAGCTTACATTACATGTATCCATAATTTTGTTTTTTCTTAATCACTTTGTTTCTCAAGTTTCTCCCCTTGTTGTCTAACTCACTTCCTTTTTTCTTTGTGACTTTTGTGAGTATCTATGTTTATAGGTCTGAGATCCACATGTATGAATTAAAACGTCCGAACAATCCACTCAAAATTGACTTGGTTGCTATTTCTTATTAGAATGGAAAGAATTAATTAACACGACCTTACTTTGATGCTATTGCTTGAGATGCATGAATAGAGTTAATTGCTACTTTTTATAAGAAGATAAGAAACTTGTGATTTTTTATAAACATATAAAAGCAATGAATTGAATCAAAAGAATCCAAAATTCTAATATTCTTGAAAACATAAGAAAGAAAATAAGAAAAAAAGAATAACCTTATATAGATTCTCAAATTCAATGTAGAGTTGAAATATTTGGCTAATTCATATAATTGAGTAGCTTGAGTATCTATCAAGTGATATAAACCGTTGATGAATAGTCAAGGCACATGTGAGAAGGAAGAAAGACAAACAAAAATAACAATACAACTACCACTCAAAAGTTGCTTGGAAAAGTAGTATATATATGGAGCAAAAAGAAAGACTCAAAAGAAAAACTTAAACATTACATACTACCTTTTTATTCTTCTCTAGCAGGATTGAAACAATATATTTTCAATTATAAAATACACCAAACCAATCAAACTTAAAATATGAACACCTAATATATGTGATTCCTCTTGCCAAAGACACATTATATATAATGAAATTGAAGGTTATTTTTTATGTGAAAATGAATATAGAGTGTCTTTAATTTAAATGCTATGATTCATGGCATTCCATCTACCATACCAGCCTAATAAATAATATATGTTATACTTTTTTTCTTTCTTTATGCATTATTATTACCTTATCTTGATGATGATAATACCATTTGACATTTTTTTTTTATATGTTTGAAATTTCTAGAGTTGTAGAGATTAAACTTATATAACTTTGTTATTATTATTACCATCATCACTATTATTTATATTTATTTATAATTTATTTACTTATACTTAATTTAAGAAGTTGCATGCAATTGTTTTAGAGGTGCCACATAATCACAATGCTTGCATATGAGCTAATGTAGAGCTTCCTTTTATAAGTAAAAGATAAAAGATGAATGATGAGGAATATCAAAAGCCAAAGCCAAAAGTTCTCCACACCAAGGGTCTAACCAGAAATTAATCATTTCACTATTACCAACTTGCCAAGATGAATTTGAGCCGATTTCATTAAATTTGTGTCTAACATTACTCGAAACAGAAGAGAATATATTACATTATAAGAGATAGAAGTTGAACCTTTTAAAATTCTAGATCTCAAAAACTTTGATTAAATAAAAAAATTTAAATGATATGTTTTTTTGTTTTTAAAAAATGATATGTTTTTTAGTTTTAAAATGTTTAGTATTGATTTTAAAAAATTAACAATGATATGTATAATCAATTTGTCCATCTAATCGTTGGTACGTCATTGGTGATTATGCCGCATCATTACCACATGAAATGAACAATTGCAGAGCCGCATCGGTAAAAATGAAAAGGGGACTTAAAAAAAAAATACTGTATTAACTTTTGAAATAGGACCAAAAACTAATTTTTATTTAAAATAAAGGTCATGCTAACTAGTGCCCCCGAGACACTAGTTAAGGAACTAAAAATAGTAAATTTTATCTTGAAAACAACATTGTTTATATTTCAAATGTATTGACTACACAAACTCCTAGATTATTATACTATAATTGATATCCTTAACTAGTGTCCCATGGATAATAGTTAGCATTTCCCTTAAAATAAAAAGACTTAAAAATATGAAAATAGGAATACCAACATTCATTTAAACCTTTTTTTTTTATGACAGAAATTTAAACGTTATTTTTTTTAATAAGCCCAAATGGTGTTCAAAAAAATAAAATAAAATAAACCCAAATGGAAACAATAAAACCCTAAAAGAGTGAAGCTGCGACAGATTTCCTTCTTGCGTTTCCTTCAACGGCGCGACTCCTCTTCTTTAACAGCGACACACTGCGATTCCTTCTCTTTCAACAACACGCGACTGGTATTCCTTTTCCTCTCCTTAATCTCTGTTTTTTCATTTTTAGTTGATAAAGAACTCGGAAATATTCGTACCCAAAAACGAAAAGGTGTGCTAAATATAGGGGTTTTGTTTTGGTTTTAGTTTTTGCACTTCATTTTTAGGTCTTTGTTCTATTTAGTGATATTAAATTGTTGTGAATCTCTCTAGAAATTGTTAATTACGATGTTGTTGAGACTGATTTATGAAATTTGAATTCAGTAAGTTAGATTTTGAAATTGTCGAACCTTCGATAGGACTTGAATTTGTATGTGATGAGTTACGCTCATAAGTATGAAGGGGAAAAAAAGGCTAAATAGTGATAACTTATGTATTGATGTGACGATGATTCTGTGGAAGAAGGGTAGTTTTGGAGGAAATACATTGCAAGTCATGATCTCTTCCTTACATGCTTTATCACATATAGGCTTAGTTTTTTAAAAATAAACAAACAGGTCCTTAGATATAATGTAACTCGTGGTTAGATTATTTTTGGACCTTTGTTGTGTGGCTGGTGCAGTTCCTCTTTGACTATTTTTAATTAGTTTTTTTTTTTTTTACTCTGTGCAACAATGTCAACTTAAGTAGAGTAGAAGCAAACCCAACTCAAGAGGTGAAGAGTCTCAACGATTCATTCAGGAATTGAGAGAAGAGTCTCTTCTCAACTCTCGTTCCTTCCATTACTGTAAGTGCCGCTCTCTCTCTCTCTCTCTCTCTCTCTCTCTCTCTCTCTCTCTTTTCTCATCGATTTCTGTTACGCTTCTCAATTTCAATTCAGCAGTATACCATTACTTAACTCAGATTTGTGTTGTTTGTTTTTTCTCATCAGATCTCGAACCACTACCAAAGCAGCCATGGCTCTCGTCAGTCACTCTCTTTTCCTTCAATACTATATCTTTATTCACTTTCAATTACTTCATTATTAATTAAATTTCTGCGTCTAATTTGTAGATCCTTCACGCTACCAAGGAAAACAAGAATGCTTACAAGACTCTGATTGCCGCTGAATACGCCGGCGTCCAAGTTCAATTGGTTCCAGATTTTCAGATGGGTGTTTCCAACAAAACTCCTCAATTTCTCAAGATGAACCCTATTGGAAAGGTATCCATCCAACCATTTTTTGTCCCATACACTGTATTTATATATAATCATCAAATTATAACTAGTATTTTTACTAAATTATTATTATTAACTTCCAGGTTCCTGTATTGGAAACCCCTGATGGTCCTGTCTTTGAGAGCAATGCCATTGCTCGCTACGGTATGCTTAGTTTTTAATTTTTATGCATGCCTGTTTTGTACATTTATTTGTTCTCATTATTTACTTTTGTTTTGGTTTGCTGCAGTTGCCCGATCGGGTGAAAACAGTTTGTTTGGATCATCTCCCATTGATCAGGTACGTGTAGTTGCAACAATTTTTATTCTCATATATGGCATATCACTGTCTTAGACTGTTAATATATCTTCTGTTGGAAATGTCCTCTTGTTTTATTCTCTTTGAATTTTGCTGTTTCAGGCCCACGTTGATCAGTGGATTGATTTTTCTTCTCTGGAGATTGATGCCAATATTATGAAGTTGTACCTCCCAAGACTTGGATTTGCCCCTTACCTTCCTCCAGTAAGTTCTGTGCAATGTTCATTTTTTACAATATTAATTAATGTGCTTTGATAATTGGTTCGAAATTTCTAATCTCTGAGTATTGGTAGCAAGTATATAATGTTATATGAGTTGGTGGCAACTATTCAAAAGTAATGATAGATGTTTTTTGAAATCAATTGGTTTGGTCAGAAACAAATGTATCTCCAACTTTTAAGTTTTTAACATCTTAGTTGGTGTACTGTTCTCTATCTTGATTGGTTTGAAATACCTGTTAACTTCCCCCTTTTACTGAATATTTTCCTCTTTTTTGAATTTTGTATCTGAATGAAGGCAGAGGAGGCTGCAATTGCTGCATTGAAGAGATCATTTGAGGCTTTGAACACCCACCTTGTCCACAATACCTATCTGGTTGGGGATTCTGTTACCCTTGCTGACATCATTACAACAGCCAACTTGTATTTGGGTTTCTCTAAACTCTTAGTCAAAAGTTTCACCTCAGAGTTTCCTCATGTTGAGAGATACTTCTGGACCTTGGTCAACCAGCCAAATTTCCGAAAGATTTTGGGCCAGGTTAAGCAGACTGAAGCTATGCCACCTATTCAATCTGCAAAGAAGCCTGCCCAGCCTAAGGAATCAAAGCCCAAGACCAAAGAAGAACCAAAGAAAGTGGCTAAATCAGAGCCCGAAAAGCCCAAGGAAGAAGCTGAAGAGGAGGCACCCAAGCCCAAACCCAAGAATCCTCTTGATCTTCTTCCTCCAAGCAAGATGGTATTGGATGACTGGAAAAGACTCTACTCTAACACTAAGACTAACTTCCGTGAGGTTGCTGTCAAAGGTATTGTTTATTTATGCTCCCGTTGTTTATTTTTTTCAAGTTTTGTAGCTTTTTGGATTATATGATATTCACTTACATCCTTTTGGACTATATTATTATTGCAATGTTTTCCGAAACTCTCTTTTTGTTTATTTATCTTTATAATGAATATATTGCAGTGAAGAATGTCAAAATCTGTTGATGAGAGGGAACCTGTCAATCTAATTCCTGTTTGGTGACTTGCAGGATTTTGGGACATGTATGATCCAGAGGGATATTCTCTCTGGTTCTGTGACTACAAATACAATGATGAGAACACTGTTTCTTTTGTGACATTGAACAAGGTTGGAGGATTTCTTCAGAGGATGGATCTTGCTCGCAAGTATGCATTTGGAAAGATGCTTGTGATTGGATCAGAGCCTCCATTTAAGGTGAAGGGATTGTGGCTTTTCCGTGGTCAAGAGATTCCAAAGTTTGTCATGGATGAATGCTATGACATGGAGCTGTATGAGTGGACCAAGGTTGACATCTCTGACGAAGCTCAAAAAGAGCGTGCCAGTCAGATGATTGAAGATGCTGAACCATTTGAGGGTGAGGCTCTTTTGGATGCCAAGTGCTTTAAGTGAAAATTGTTCCTAGTTCCTATTGAAAGGCTATGGTTTTGTCATGACTTTTTGGTAGAGTTTTGTTTCTTTCCTATTTTCTGCTATAGTTGAGTTTGAGACATTTTGTGATTTTTTCAACGTTGAAACTTAAATGCTTGATTGTGGTAGATTAATTTTGATGGTAACAGTACCAGTATTACAAGTTCTGTAATTCTATATTTCTTCTTTAATGTATGCAATGCATGTGTGAAATTTGCTGGATTCATGGGATGATCTCTGGTTTCTTCTAGGTATTTTATAGAAAAACGATGAAATGATGGTTCCGTATAAAATGGACCCATGATAAAATTGGTCTAAGATGGGCCATAATTATTTTACCTTTGGATTAATCTACTTCACACAATAGTACTATGCACTCTCTACATATTATCTCTCCCAAAAATCATCTGCATACATTTTAATTTATTTATTAATTAAAATAAAAAAAAATTCATGCTACACCTCCTTTCTCTTTCTTTTCACCCAGAAATGTAAGTCCCCTTTCTTGAACACATGGTGATAAAGTCGTGCTTTGAAAATCTCAAATAAACATCTTTACAAATCCCATAAATTGAAGGAAGGTTCTTTGATTTTGTGAATAACCCATCACAAATTTATCTCTCATTCTCATCAATGTTATTTATATAAACAAAAATCTAAATCAAAATATATATACAAAGAACAAAGAAGAAAACCCCCTTCTCTGTGATGGATTTCTCTTCAGCCTTCCTGAGACAGAAACCATAATTTTTTTTAAAATGTAATGATATCAATTTGAACAGAAAAACATGCAAAAGAGAAAGCAGGATCTTGAAAAGAATCAAAGTTCGAAAATAAAAAAAATTGGTCTTTATTAGAAATTCAAGATTACTACTATTTTTCCAGAATCCAAATGAGATAAAAAAAAGTTGAGAATAAGACGGACGGTGGAGGAGTGAAGGAGGAGGTTGGGTGAGAAATGGTTGAGTTGAAATTGCAAATGGTGGAGAGTGGAGACTGATTGGAAGAGGAGAGAGTGATTATGTGTGGAAAGACTATCATAAAATCTGTATACTTGCAAAATGATATTTAGACTTGCAAAATTCATTACAATTTTTGTTATCCAAAAAATTCAGCTGAGAGTTACAATTAAGTTATATTACATTTCTTTTACCACTGAATAACTGTGCTGTTAGAAATAATATAGGAAACAACGAATACAGTTTTTATTCCGTGCACTATTATTAGGAAAAATTTATTTTTTATATATATTAAATGAAATACATGAAGGGAGTAGCTTCATCAACATTGCATTTGCGAATTCCTGTGATAGTGTCGAGTTGAAAACTAAACGAACCTAATGAGCTGAATTGATTTGTTTGTGAATTTTAAACGAGTTGAATTGGAGCCATAAAAAGAGTTTATGTTGAACTTGAGCCGAACTAGTTTGTATGGAGTCAAACTCAAACGAGTTCGACTCGACTCATTTTCAATCCTACGTGCTATTATCACTATATGTAATCGAGATGAATTTGACTTGTTCATGAGGGCTTAATCTTTTTCGTTTGAACCTCTGTTGGTGGTGAGGGTTGGAGAGGTCTATGACATTTGTTTGACTATGTATAAATTGGACGAGAATTTGTAATACGAATAATATATTATCTTTGAGTTAAATGCTAAAAACATTGTTAGAGAAATCAGGGTAAATGACAGTTGAAATTTTAATCACTCGTATTCGTCACCTTTTTTATCAAAATTGAAAAGTAGTACTAGTTGTTGTATAGTATCTCTATTATATACATTTGGAGATTTCCACGGAGCTCTCTCGTGCATTCTCAATAGAAATTGCTTAGGTGTCATTCAATTAGACCTTCTCTAATATTATACTTATGCAGAGTTTCTAACTTAAGGTCTGCTGTTCGAATCCCACCGACGGCAATAATTGAATTTTTATAATATTTTATGAAAAACTACCATTTTTTTTGTTTTTTTTTTTGTTTCTATCCCAATTAGAGTATCTCAAATATATATATATTTTTTTTAGAAACTCTTTCAAATATATTTTTTGTTTGGAAACCCTCAATTTTATTTTATTTTGTGAAAACTCTCTCAAATATATATATTTTTGTAGAAACTTTTTTTAAAAAAATTATTTTAGAAACTCTCACAAATATTATATATATATATATATATATATATATATATATATATATATTTTTTTTTTATTTTTTTTTTAATTTCTTTTTTGGTAAACCAAGGGTATCCTCCGCGCGCAACTGCAGAGACTAATCCCTCAAGGTAACTGAGATCCATTTAAGGGGCTGACCTCTCCCAAGAAATGCTTCTCCATACGCACTGGTCAGGGATCGAACTTAGGACCAAATGGTTAAGGGGCCCAAATATCTACCACTTGTACGACACTATCTTGGGACATTTTTAATATTTTAATTTTCTAAAATAAAGGAATACTCATATTTAGATTACTATGAAATAAATTGAAATAAGAAAGTACACTAATTTTTCCATGGATAAGAATCATAAGATCACTTGAAGTATTGAACCCAAAAAATAGCTTATGACATATTTGTACACTTATATTTTCTTTTTACGTAAAAACATTTTATTTTATTTTGAAGAAAAAATTATGTTCGGTAGGGACAAAAACAAAATAGAAGATTTTGAGAGAGAGAGAGAGAGAGAAATCTCTCAGTGTTAAATAATGAGAAACGGTGAGTACTTTTCATTCCACTGTTAAAAATACATATTGACAAATTAAAACTTGAATTACAAACTGCGGGAGTTATCTTTATTTTCATATTTCATATTTTATCATGGGAAAAACTTATTCAAAATTTTATCTAGCACGAAGAAACCCCCATGATGAAAAGTATAAGTAGATCATAGTGAGAACTAAGCACGAAAATTTAATTGATATTCATTAAAAAAAATTATATAATTAACAACTATTTTTTGTTGATAAATCCCCTATAGAGCCATGTAACGGAGACGGGAGATAGAAATAGAGAGAGAGGGAAAAAATCTCTCAGTGGTGTAGAATGGAAAACGGTGAACACTTTTCACCCGACTATTAAAAATAAACATTGACTAATTAAAATTTGAATTTTGACTATGGGGGTTATCCATATTTTCATATTTTATCACGGGGATCACTTAATCAAAATTTTATTTAGCACGGTCATAAAAAGTGACCCCCCACGATGAAAAGTATATGTAGAAGATAGTTATAACTTAGCACGAGAATTTTATTGATATTCATTAAAAAAATAATATAGAATTAGCAACTATTTTATTGTTGATGGAGCCCTTATAGAGTCCTGCAACGAAGACGGGAGAGAGAGATGGAATCTCTAGGTGGTATATAATGGGAAACGGGTAACACTTTCCACCCCACTATTAGAAATACAGATTGACTAATTAAAATTTGAATTTCGACTACAACAGTTTTTCCATATTTTGTCTCATTACACTTTTATTAGATTACATTTGGCTGATGAAATTTATGGGAAATTTAAAATAAACTAATATAATTTTATTTTTTATAATTTATGCTATTTTTTATAATTCAAATTTTAAACTTTCCATAAACCTTCGTTCGAACTTTTTTAGGAATATAAATTTATCAATGTTAGTGGAGATTCACACATAGGTTTTCTCATTTGATGCTCACGCGTGAAGATTGATTTTTTGTGGTACGGTGACAAGAAAAAATTTGAGAATAGGAACAAGGTCAAAGTATGTTAATAATCATTTAAAAAATAGTATAGAATTTACAATTATTTTTTGTTGATAAAGTCCCTACAGAGTCTTGGGTTTAAACATATATCATACTTTCATACTCAAATAAACTAAAAGAAATCAATCTCATAGACAATTGAAAAAACGTAGACAACCTTATAAATAATATAAAATGAAAAAAGACATAGATAACCTTAAAAAAAAATTACATGTGAAAATAAATATTATTAAAAAAATAAAAATTATCCCATGTTTGACGTACAATGAACCTAATGTAGATTTTCGATAAAGAGTCAGCTGGAGATGAAAAATAAAAAAATCATGGTATATTTTTATTTTATGAGTACGCTCCCAAAAAATCTTAAGGCCATGAAAAATCGGAGTATATTTTTATTTGAGAATGAAGTTTATAATTATTTTATATTTATATGATCACTATATAGTTTCGGGAATGAAGACGAGATAAAAAATTAATCTCATAATAGTGTAAAATGGGAAGCGAAGTAATACTCTTCATCTTGCATTATTCTGTAACATCGTTAAATCTATATCATGCAAAATCTATCTCAATTTAATCGTAAAATTTTAAACCAAATTACTTAAATAATATATCAAAATAAACACAAAAATAATATTAAAAAATAAAATAATCCCGTGCACGGCAATGGGCTAATATACTAGTAGTGTGTAAAGCAAAAAAGAGAAGAACAGCAAAACGCATACTACCGTCCGTATATAGCTAAAGCTAAACTACTACTCCCTCCATCCTTAATTATAAGTAAAAGTTCACTTTTTAAATTCATTGAAAAAGTGATGTATTTGCCCTACATTATAGTCCAGATACATCACTTTTTCAATGAATCTGAAAAGTTGACATTTGTTTATAATTAAGGATGGAGGGAGTATCTAGTAGTATTTCATTCCGACAAACGAGACAAGTCGCAGGTTGCTTTCTTTTAGTATTTGTTTTTACTTTTACATACCATACGGCCCTGTCTAGGGTGAGAGACTTAAATAGGTCTCTCACCGTGAGAGACCAAATTCTTTTTTTTTTTTTTTTCCATGTTGCTTTTGGACCTTAGATTAAAAAGTGGTACATGATATTATCATGCACTATCAGCATTGTATTATTTTTCATTTCTTTTATTTTTTATTTTTATTCCTACAAAATAGAAACCTTTTAAGTTTAGTCTTTACTTAATTTTAATAGTATTTTTAGTCGTACAAATTTTTTCTTAATACATTGTTTAAACTCTGTTAAAATAAAATTTATTTAATTAATCTTAAACTCTTAAATTTTTTTAATGATTTTTTTACACACATGTTTATCGCTTTATAAAATACTTATTAACCAAAACTTATAAATTTTTAATGTGAGATCGTTGTACCCCGTTTTTTGACCTAAATTTTTGCAATTTTTCATTCTTCAGTCATATTTTCGATTCGAAATAATCGTTATTTTTTTCAAGAAATTTTGACAGAGAAGTATTTTTTGCATTTTTTCATTCGTCAGTCGTCTAAAAATCTCATAGTCGTCTGATAGTGATTCAGTCGCCTCGATGTACAGTATTAAATATCGGTTATAAATGTCTATAAGATTCTTATACGACTCGATCACTCTTATCCCACTTAAATATCAATTATAAACGTATATGAGATTCTTTGACGACTGAATCACTATTCTTGAACTTACATATCTCGCATATTAGTATCTCCCACATTAAAATCCATCACTTAAATATCAGTTATAAACGTCTATGAGATTCTTAGACGACTCGATCACTCTTATCCCACTTAAATATCAATTATAAACGTCTATAAGTCGATATTAAAATCTTTGATCAATTAAAAATATTATATCATTTTAATATATTTAAAAAAATTCAAAAATTTTAATGTCGACTTATGAAATTTAAGGTAAATTGCAAAATAGGTGAGATTTCATTTACCTCTAATTTCTTTTTTTCGAAATCAACCTTAAAATATGAAGATTCCCTCATTTACCCCTCAGTCGTACAACAAGCCAGATTACTGTATCAGGATGATGATGTGGCACGGCACATACATGTGAAAATAACTTAAATTATATTTAATTTTTAATTCCACATCACTTATTAACATTATTATTATTATTATTATTATGATTATTATTATTATTTTTAATTAAAAAAATACTAAAATAAAATCATACAATAATTATTTTAAAATTCATCTTCTTCATTTATCAATCATCTTCTTCATTCATCGTCATCTTCATCATCTATCATCATCATCTTTACAAAACTTAAAATAAAAAAAACAAAACAAAAACAGGGCCACAAAACAAATCAAAATAAAAAATAAAACAAACGCACAGACCCAAAACCAAAACTTATACTCTATCACCCAAAATGAAAACTCAAAACCAGAACCCCACCCAAAATGAAAACTCCATTAATTACATTACTCACCACCCAGAACCAATGAAGATCACAAACCCATGAATTTGAACAACACAAACAACAAATTGAACAGAAGATTTGAACACGAACAACAGCACAAATCCATAAACTGAACAACACAAATCCAGAAATTGAACAACACCAACCCAAAAAAATAACACAATCATAACTCAGAACATCACTCGCAAACGCTTGAATCGAACACAATTGAACATCTTGAATCGAACAACTTGAACAAACCCCCAAACCCAGAATCGCAACAAAACGAGATTGAGAGATCGGCGATGGTTAGTTTTAGGTTAGCGGTGGTGATCGATGGATTTGGTATCGAGAGAATTTGTTGAGAGAGTGATTGGTGGAGAGGATTGAGAAATTGGAGATTTTGTTCTTGTTGTTCTTAAAGTTGTTGATGTTCATGATGTTTGCAGGTTTTACTTTTTTATATTTTTTTCCTTTTAAATTAATTAAAAAGAATTAAAAATCCATCTAGATCAATACTTATCTATGTGTTTTAATTAAATAAATAAAAAATGAATATTTAATGTGCGAGATATTTAAGTGCAAAAATAGTGATTCAGTCGTCTACGAATCTCATATACGTTTATAATTGATATTTAAGTGGGATAAGAGTGATCGAGTCGTATAAGAATCTTATAGACATTTATAACCGATATTTAATACTGTACATCGAGGCGACTGAATCACTATCAGACGACTATGAGATTTTTAGACGACTGACGAATGAAAAAATGCAAAAAATACTTCTCTGTCAAAATTTCTTGAAAAAAATAACGATTATTTCGAATCGAAAATATGACTGAAGAATGAAAAATTGCAAAAATTTAGGTCAAAAAACGGGGTACAACGATCTCACATTAAAAAGTTATAAGTTTTGGTTAATAAGTATTTTATAAAGCGATAAACATGTGTGTAAAAAATCATTAAAAAAATTTAAGAGTTTAAGATTAATTAAATAAATTTTATTTTAACAGAGTTTAAACAATGTATTAAGAAAAAATTTGTACGACTAAAAATACTATTAAAATTAAGTAAATACTAAACTTAAAAAGTTTCTATTTTGTAGGAATAAAAATAAAAAATAAAAGAAATAAAAAATAATACAATGCTGATAGTGCATAATAATATCATGTACCACTTTTTAATCTAAGGTCCAAAAGCAACATGGAAAAAAAAAAAAAAAAGAATTTGGTCTCTCACGGTGAGAGACCTATTTAAGTCTCTCACCCTAGACAGGGCCCATAACATACATACATACACGAAACCAACACACTCTCTCACACACGTACACACTCTTCCTCTTTTGTCATGGGAAATTGGGGCTTTTTTGTCAAATTAGGGCACGCAATTTATTCTTGATTCATTCATTCATTCGTAAATTGACGATATCATCTCCTCAAAATTCACCACCGGATAAGATGTGATCCCAATTCTTAGATCGATTCTTTGCAATTCTAACAATCATCAATTGAATTCAATCTGTTAGGGTTTTTGCCATGTCGTCTGATCGGACCAAGGTCGTGGTGCGGCACTTGCCTCCTACCATCACCGAGGCATCTCTTTTGCCCCTAATCGACTCCGCCTTCGCCTCTCGCTACAACTGGCTCTCTTTCTATCCTGCCAAAATCAGGTTGGTTCAAACTCTTTCTTCTTTTATTAACGATAATATTATAACTGAAGAAGAAGAATATCTATATCTGTAATAATAATAATAATGCATTTTCAGCCAGAAGCATACCTCTTATTCTAGAGCTTACATTGACTTCAAGAAGCCCGATGATGTTATAGAATTTGCTGACTTCTTCAATGGACACGTCTTTGTCAATGAAAAGGGTAATTCATCATTCTTCATCATCAGACACTTCCTTTTAACTTGCATTATTACAACAAATTCTATTCTTTCCTTCCTTCCCAGGAACACAGTTCAAAGTCATTGTTGAATATGCTCCTTCACAGCGTGTTCCAAAGCACCACTGCTCTAAAAAGGATGGCCGTGATGGAACCATATACAAAGGTACCATTTACTCACTCATTCAAATAAATTACACTGGATGGATATCTTCTACTTTTCATCAATATAATTATTGTTATTATTATTATTTACATGCTCAACATCTAGATCCCGAGTATCTCGAATTTCTTCAACAACTAGCCAAGCCCGTTGAGAATCTCCCTAGTGCTGAGATTCAGTTGGAGAAAAGGGAGGCCGAACGATCTGGTTCGTAAGTTATTGCTTAAAATATGCACTAAACTTTCATTTTTATTTGTTTTTCTTCCAACACATGATTTTCAATTTTAGATACAAAAGATACACAAAATGAGTCCGTAGATTACATTTTTTTATTCATTGGGTTTATGTCGTTTAGCAGGTGCTGGGAAAGATACTCCTATAATTACACCACTTATGGACTTTGTGCGCCACAAAAGAGCTACCAAGGGACCGCGGGTATTTTTGCTTATGATTTTTGATATGTTAAACACACTTATTCTGTTATTTGGTTTTCCATTGTCATTTTACATGCACTTCTAACTATGTATGTGTGTGTGTGTTTGTGTGTCTATTTGTGTGCACATGTGGAGATGATAGTTGGTGCATTTGTTCTTAGCAAGTCCCTCATAAATAACAATATTTTTTTCTGTTATATCTGTCACGACCCAATCTCTGGTCACGACCGGCGCACAGGCCACCACTACCTAACCCTATATTTAGCCTGGCAAGCCTAATACACTATAGCAGATATACCAATTTAAAGTACATAGTTATTGAAATTACAGCTCGACAGAAGAATCTCTGGTCCTACGTATCCCTAAACGATTAGGGAATCAGAGCCACGTAGTTCTCTAAGTGTTGGTTATATAAAAACTATCTCATTCATTATGTGCGCATAAACCACATTCAAACCAAACTACAACGATCTAAATTAAAGGGAGTATCATCAAACGAAACATAACCAAACCGAATCAAATGGAATCCAACCAAACTGCACTAAAAGAAACAACCAGTCTGCATAATAATGAATTGCATAAAAAATTTCAATCCGTAAATAAAAACACGTTACTTCTAGCAACAAAAGAAAGCCAATAAACTCACTATATGTCCAACAAACATTTAAACTAAAACGATTGTACTTTGAAAATTTATACCAAAAATAATCTTTACCACATCCAAGGGAGCAATATCTGACAAAATCTTTAACCTAAACCGATTGTTAGTTCTACACGCACATCTACAACTGAAACTAATAATAAACTTGTCATATTTCATATCGCTTATCGTTTTCCACTACGTTTACATATACCACATTATCTCTTCGTTGTGGCGAACGGATACCACATTATCTCTTCGTTGTGGCGAACGGACACCACATTATCTCTTCGTTGTGGCGAACAGACACCACATTATCTCTTCGTTGTGGCGAACGGACACCACATTATTTATCCTTAAAGCACTCAATCTAATCCAAAACAATTTAGAATCTTAGTATCTAAACAAAATATGAATTTATTTAACTTGTAAAAAGCACAATCCACTAGTGAGCCAACACCTTATTCTTTAAATGCATTTCAATATTCTCAACCTCTTAGTATAACAATCCTTATCATTAATATTAATCTCCGCTTCCATTCCTCTAATCGACAATCAAAACTACAATCCACATCGAGCACTTAAAATAGATCCCAAAATCCTATAACTCCAAATAATTATAAATTCTTTCTACCCTCAATATCAAGACCTAAACACCAACGTTAATAAACGCTCAAGTTAACATTCAATTTCATCAACTTATTCTAAATCACTTAAAATTTCATCAATTCTCTTGAGAAACTAAAATTTGACACTAAATCTAAAACTAGTAATAAACTTCCAGGAGAAACTATAATCCCAAGTTTCTTCGACACTCATGAACTTTATCAACATAATTCTCTTCATTTCATCACAACAACACTTCACCAATTCAAATCATGAAACTCAATTCATATTTAAACAACAACTTTCAAGGATATCATCACTTTCTCATAAAACTCACAACAATTCAATCAAAACATGATATCAACACAACAACTTCATGAATTTCTCATTTACTCTCATGCCCAAGGTCATAGAAAGAAGATAGAACATGCATTTGACATAATTCAAAAACCACTTCATGAATTTCACTCAAATAAGCTAAAATCTCAAAAGCATTTATTCAATATAACAAAACATTGTTTTTAGAACAACAACATAATTTCACAACTTTTCTCATACCTAAAACAAGCACCATAATTGGAGCACGAAAATCAACTTAATTCATCAACAAATTCATGAAAACACAAGGGAATAAATGACCCACAACCACACAATCACTCTTAAGCTCTAAATGGTGAATATAACCTTTCCTCTTACCTCTAATCCCAAGAATCTACTCTCCTAGCTTTAATCACCTCTTCACTTTAGTCCTCCAAGCTTTCTCTTCTTCTTTTCTCCTTAGATCTTCTATACTTCCTCTTTGTCTCTTGTTGTGAACCTTACCAAATGATTTTCTAACCCTAAATTATGGAGACTACCACTCTTAAACAATCCTTATGAAAATTCCATGGTGTATGAGTAAAAATTGAAGAGATTTTGGACTATGGGGGTGGGGTTCGGAAGTTTCTAGAGAGAGGGAGGAGAGGAATATTTCTTTGATTTTATTTATTTCTTTTTGTGAGAGAAAGGAAAATGAATAATCAAGAAAATTGGTCCTTGACTAATTAAATAGTCTTATGAGGTGAGGTTACCATTTTGCCCTTACTAAAATTTATTGATATACTAATCTATCATTGGTTAAATTCCTAACCTACTATAAGGTTATATACTAATAAATAGGTATTTCTCACTTACTAAATTTTTGGGATATTACATTATATCCCCCTTAAAAAAATTTCGTCCTCGAAATTTCGCACTAGCTAACAATCTGACCTTCCGCTGCGTACTCTGATCGACTAATAGCTCTACTCGTCCTTTTAAGCCTTAACATGTTCCTCCCTAATCTCTATGCACACCTACATAGCTTCAATAACCAATTTCAATTTAAACAACTTCAATGACTAGTTCACAGCTTTACCTTGATATCACTCAATTAAATAATTAGAGAAAACCCTTTTAGTCAAGCAATTCCTTTACTCATACAATGTTCCCTTCCCTATGCTTTCAACTATGGTTGTATTATTTGTTTTCCATTATTACCAATGCAACAAGTACACCTAATTTTATTTTTAACACACAAAAACCACTTTCGCAACCGGGCTCTGATACCAACTTTGTCACGACCCAATCTCTGGTCACGACCGGCGCACAGGCCACCACTACCTAACCCTATATTTAGCCTGGCAAGCCTAATTCACTATAGCAGATATACCAATTTAAAGTACATAGTTATTGAAATTATAGCTCGACGGAAGAATCTCTGGTCCTACGTATCCCTAAACGATTAGGGAATCAGAGCCACGTAGTTCTCTAAGTGTTGGTTATATAAAAACTATCTCATTCATCATGTGCGCATAAACCACATTCAAACCAAACTACAATGATCTAAATTAAAGGGAGTATCATCAAACGAAACATAACCAAACCGAATCAAATGGAATCCAACCAAACTGCACTAAAAGAAACAACCAGTCTGCATAATAATGAATTGCATAAAAAATTTCAATCCGTAAATAAAAACACGTTACTTCTAGCAACAAAAGAAAGCCAATAAACTCACTATATGTCCAACAAACATTTAAACTAAAACGATTGTACTTTGAAAATTTATACCAAAAATAATCTTTACCACATCCAAGGGAGCAATATCTGACAAATTCTTTAACCTAAACCGATTGTTAGTTCTACACGCACATCTACAACTGAAACTAATAATAAACTTGTCATATTTCATATCGCTTATCGTTTTCCACTACGTTTACATATACCACATTATCTCTTCGTTGTGGCGAACGGATACCACATTATCTCTTCGTTGTGGCGAACGGACACCACATTATCTCTTCGTTGTGGCGAACGGACACCACATTATCTCTTCGTTGTGGCGAACGGACACCACATTATCTCTTCGTTGTGGCGAACGGACACCACATTATCTCTTCGTTGTGGCGAACGGACACCACATTATTTATCCTTAAAGCACTCAATCTAATCCAAAACAATTTAGAATCTTAGTATCTAAACAAAATATGAATTTATTTAACTTGTAAAAAGCACAATCCACTAGTGAGCCAACACCTTATTCTTTAAATGCATTTCAATATTCTCAACCTCTTAGTATAACAATCCTTATCTGTTAGAGACCTAAGTATGAGGGTTAAGAGAAAAAGGGGTATTATTGTAATAAAGAATATAATGGGGTTTTATTAGTAGTTAGTGAGTAAGATAAGGTGTTTAGTGGCTAGTTTGTTATGCCTAGTAGTATAAGTAGTGAGGTGGGTGCATTGGAGAGGGTATGCAAGATTATTGTTAAACCATTATGGTTAGGCAGAGAGAGGATTGTCTCCTTCTCTGAGGAGCTTGGCTCTGGGGTAGATTGAATTATTTCCTTTCTACATTTTTTCTTGTTTATCTTCTATTCAATACAATATATTTCCATTATTATTCAACTTCTTTTCTTTATAAATTCTGTTACTAAAATCTGGGTTCTAACAATGGTCCGACCTACCGGATTAACGATGCTGGAGCCAGTGAATACCAACACAGACAAAATGGAAGCCAGACTAGATGCTCTAGGAAGGGAGATGAGGAGCATTAAACTTACTCTGTCAAATATTTTGATGGAGCAAGAGAAATTTCATGATCAATTAGTTGCAATGTTAACAAAGAAATTGAAGAGAACTGACGACGGTGAGAGGAAAATTGATGCTTCGGTGAATCGCTCAACATCAGAGGTTCATACTACAATGGGTATGAAGAAGCCAGAGGTAGAATTGTTCGGAGAGCTCCAACAACCTCTCCAAAACGTCATACGACAGAAGAATCAAGAGAGGAACCAAGCAACATCGAACAATCTCACAAAATGAAGATGAGTGATGATCGGTCAAAATTTGATGGAGTCATATTTGTTTCTCGATCACGGGAAACACCGATTAGCATTGTGAAATCGCCAATAGCATTAGAGCGGAAACAAGGCAGTAATGGAAAGGAGACTCAAGCTGCGGGATGCTCGGACACGGTTTTGCCACCACCAAAACCACCAGACGCTGATCGGTACACGGTGAAAGCAGAGATGGAAATTGCTGGCGGTTCAGCCATGGTCTCACCGCCACCCAAACCGCCGGAGACACTGCACGTGGATTTAGAAGAGACGGGTTTAAGGGTGTTCGATTTCTCACCACCGTCGGCAACACCGATGAAGAGATATGTGACGAGGAGAGAAGCTCCATTGACGGAGGGGACAAAACAACCATCAGATCCGCCCGATTCCGACAGACATACGGCGGTGACGCCGGAGCCAGAACCGCCGGATATTGCACGTGGTCGGAGGAATTTCATCGTTTCTGAAGATGAGAAGGTTCTAGAGGAAGGAAGGGCAAAGTGGGTAATTGGTGAACTAAATATCTTTGTAAATCTGATACACAAATCTCTTCCATCCATTTTGCACCATAACAACTCATTACACGTGTCATCATCAGGTCAGCACACATTTCCCCTTCTTTCTGATGAGTCACCCAAGGGACATCCCTTATCACCTATTGTGCATGTGTACCATGCTAATAAATTGAAATCAGAGCCATCCACCACAATAGAATGTGAGTTGGGTCATTTCCTTAATCCAATGGGCCAGATCCAAGATAACTCTTGTTTGAGATTGAAGGAAGTAGCTATGGGCTGAAATAGAGTTACTGGGCTTTAATAGTAATTGGGCAATAATGGAAGATGGGAACAATTATCTTTTCTCTTGTCTTTCAGTTCCACGAAAAAATGTCTTTTCATTTAGAGAACAATTATTATGTAGAACAAATGCAGAGGAAACTTCTTTATTGTCCAAATTCATGACAAAGGTTAGGAACCTTAATCATTTTTCAAAATCTCTATTAACTACTGCTAAGGAAAATTACAATTTTGTAATAAATCCCACCAACTATCCATGTGAACTTTCAACTAACTCTTTGATAATTCAAATGGATGATCATATTGTTATCATACTTTGTGGGGAAGGAGTTGGAAGGTTCCCAAACACTGAAATATGGCTGAGAGGTGAGAATGTCCTCATGTTCATTAACAAGGGGAGTAGAGAAAGTGTCACGACCCAATTTCGCATCGTGACCGGCGCACGAACTATTACTTGTTCGGCAAGCCTAATGACCAAAGTTAACAAACAATAAACACGAAACTTGCAAGATTGCTCCTTTTACTTCAAAATAATATTTATAGAAATTTCGACATAGTATCCTCTATATTTACAACATTTCCAAAACCAAAATAAATCCTGTTTTCGACATACATCATCTGTCAGATTTTCAACAATACATATTTAACCTTATACAACCCAAAAGAAAATATTCCTAGACTCAAAATAGCTGCAGATACTCGATCAACTCAAAATACTTATATACAAATAGCTCTCCATCAAGGAGGCCTACCAAAGAGAGTGACTGACGAAGCTTTATCTACACTAGAAACCTGCTACTCAGCTGTCTGGGAATCTGAAAAAAATATAAGAAGGAGGGGTAAGTCATAAAGACTTAGTGAGAGACAACAATCACTACCAACAAGATGGGAAACATACAGAGGCACGAGCATTTGATTGTTTTTAGAAAGCTTGTAGAAATAATTGCGAAGTAGTAACTATGTAATAAAAATAGTTCTCAATCCAAATCATTAGAGTTTGAAATTTAAATAAAAAAAATGTAGAAATCCGATCAAACAAAAAGAATTCGTTAAGAGATAATCGAGAGACGGCTCCATCTCGTTGATAGCCCTTTCCTCCTAAGAGCGGCCTTTCTCTTAGTGGTGGCTCCATCTAACGGATAGCCCTTTCCTCATCGATTAAGAAAATCACATCATCGTCTTTAATTAGGGAGTCGACAACTCGTTGATAGCCCTCTCCTCCTAATGGCGGCCTTTCCATAGGGGTAGCTCCATCTAACGGTCAACCCTCCCTAATTGACATTATCTAACTAGGTGCACCTAGACTTTTATTCTCATTAACGCCGAAAGAATCGCAATCGTTACTCTCAAAACATATTTATAAAAGTCCATGTTTCTCAAGATTTCAAAATTTATGTAAAACATACATAATCACATTTCAAATTTAAATAAGCTACTTTATCCATAATCAAACTAGAGTATAAATTGATATCAACGAGTTTAAAATAGCGAAAGAGGAGAATGAAAATTTTTAAAAGGCATGTTTCCCAAAAATCATTCATAATAAGTATTTCAACATAAACAAATAACATAAAAACTTATAATAGTATTCAATATAAGTGATAATGATTATCATCAACTCACAACTATGAAGATCGGCTAGTTTTGCTCTCCAACGACGTCCGGAGAAGCAGACAAAGCAACAACTGAAGAATCTGAACATCAATAAGGTTTATCAATAATTAGAAAGTCATTCTAGAGTTTATCTAATTAAACACATATAACCATAAACTCCTCCAATACTCTAGTCTCTAACATTAATTTCTACACCAAATCAAATATACCCAAAGCTAAATTGTTGAATTATAGATGATATATTTACCTCAAAGAGTCTCAATAAGCAACTTTTATGGAGTGGGTATTTATCTCCATCCAAGAGCATTAACCCTAACCCCAAAATTATACTACATAGCTTATGTGAAATATGAGAGAGCTTTGATTTAGGATGTATAAGTATTTCTAATAATACTAGTTTGATAATTTGATAGAAAAATGCAAGGGAAAAGAAATTGAGAATAGGAACAGAGGAAGGAGAAAGGGAATGAGAGAATGGAAAGTGAAAGAAATGGTGAGGGTGGGTTACGGTGGACTTTAGTTTCCAGACCCTTCTTTCTTTTCTTTCTTTCTTACTTAATATTAGTTATTTATTATTATTATTATTATTTTATTTTTTTATTTTTAAATAAATAAAACCATTTCAGAAAGGATTATGAATAGGAGAGACTTTTTCCAAGTAGCTTTTGCATCAAAACATGGAAGAAGGGAAGTTATGAAGCGTGATTTGGACTGGTATGTGGTTATCATGTTAAATTTTGTAATTGGTTTGACTTGTTGTGAAGCTAAAAACATGGGGATAGAAGTAAGTCCAGCAACTGCTGCATCTTTTAGCTTGCCCTCATGTATTCAAGTCATTGCATCAAAGTTTCTAACATTTCTTGGCTTTTACTTTGATAACTGTTATTTGATCTTTGAATGGGAGTATAGTTTTCTTTCCACTGGTATGGAATCAACAGAACTACTTTATGCGACAACAACAAGCTTGATAAATGATTTGGAGGTTTACTTCTCTAATTCATCTAAAATTATGTTAAGTTGCCGTAACACGATTGTCATGCTTACTAGTCAGAAGAGAAAAAAGGAAGTTAAAGTACTAATATTTGCTCTTCAGTTTGAGATTTTTGCTGTGGAGGATATAGCATATGTGGTTGTCAAGTCCTGGAAAAATGCAGAGGAATCAGTATTTGATGCTTTAAATGAGTTTTCTCTCATTTCAATATTCAATGTATTAGATATATTGAATGCTGTTTTTGTGACTGTTTGGATAGGGATGAATTTGAAATGTGAGCATGCTTTATGGATACACAAGATCTTGGTTTCATTTATGAAAGAATCATATGATTTTCAATTTAGTAAGGATCTGATGGCAGTAGACGGAAGGCATGAAGACTCTGAGTTTGATTTTAAGATGATGTCCGGCCACTCAACAGATTTGATCATACAATGGGACCCAGGGAAACTCAGGATTTCAACGGTACTAATCGTATTTGAATGTGGCTGGAAAGGTTTTCCATCAATATACGATATGCTAAATTTTGTGTATGATAGAGGGAAGCTTGGTGAAATTCTATGTGAAGCTAAAAACCACAAGTTAGAGTTTATCACACAATCATGGCAAATCTTCATGCAGGGGTTACATTTTGGATTTATGAGTCAGACCCAAATCTTCATACGGCTACTGAAGTCTGTTAATGAAGTCAGGTGGAGAATGGCCCTCACTTTTTCATGGATTGCACAATTTGTATTTGATAGAGGCAAAGTTTTAATGGAAGCAAAATTCAACCTTGAGGACAAGGTTGTTTTGAAGGGGTGGGTATTGTTAGAGACCTAAGTATGAGGGTTAAGAGAAAAAGGGGTATTATTGTAATAAAGAATATAATGGGGTTTTATTAGTAGTTAGTGAGTAAGATAAGGTGTTTAGTGGCAAGTTTGTTATGCCTAGTAGTATAAGTAGTGAGGTGGGTGCATTGGAGAGGGTATGCAAGATTATTATTGTTAAACCATTATGGTTAGGCAGAGAGAGGATTGTCTCCTTCTCTGAGGAGCTTGGCTCTGGGGTAGATTGAATTATTTCCTTTCTACATTTTATCTTCTATTCAACTTCTTTTCTTTATAAATTCTGTTACTAAAATCTGGGTTCTAACATTATCATTAATATTAATCTCCGCTTCCATTCCTCTAATCGACAATCAAAACTACAATCCACATCGAGCACTTAAAATAGATCCCAAAATCCTATAACTCCAAATAATTATAAATTCTTTCTACCCTCAATATCAAGACCTAAACACCAACGTTAATAAACGCTCAAGTTAACATTCAATTTCATCAACTTATTCTAAATCACTTTAAATTTCATCAATTCTCTTAAGAAACTAAAATTTGACACTAAATCTAAAACTAGTAATAAACTTCCAGGAGAAACTATAATCCCAAGTTTCTTCGACACTCATGAACTTTATCAACATAATTCTCTTCATTTCATCACAACAACACTTCACCAATTCAAATCATGAAACTCAATTCATATTTAAACAACAACTTTCAAGGATATCATCACTTTCTCATAAAACTCACAACAATTCAATCAAAACATGATATCAACACAACAACTTCATGAATTTCTCATTTACTCTCATGCCCAAGGTCATAGAAAGAAGATAGAACATGCATTTGACATAATTCAAAAACCACTTCATGAATTTCACTCAAATAAGCTAAAATCTCAAAAGCATTTATTCAATATAACAAAACATTGTTTTTAGAACAACAACAACATAATTTCACAACTTTTCTCATACCTAAAACAAGCACCATAATTGGAGCACGAAAATCAACTTAATTCATCAACAAATTCATGAAAACACAAGGGAATAAATGACCCACAACCACACAATCACTCTTAAGCTCTAAATGGTGAATATAACCTTTCCTCTTACCTCTAATCCCAAGAATCTACTCTCCTAGCTTTAATCACCTCTTCACTTTAGTCCTCCAAGCTTTCTCTTCTTCTTTTCTCCTTAGATCTTCTATACTTCCTCTTTGTCTCTTGTTGTGAACCTTACCAAATGATTTTCTAACCCTAAATTATGGAGACTACCACTCTTAAACAATCCTTATGAAAATTCCATGGTGTATGAGTAAAAATTGAAGAGATTTTGGACTATGGGGGTGGGGTTCGGAAGTTTCTAGAGAGAGGGAGGAGAGGAATATTTCTTTGATTTTATTTATTTCTTTTTGTGAGAGAAAGGAAAATGAATAATCAAGAAAATTGGTCCTTGACTAATTAAATAGTCTTATGAGGTGAGGTTACCATTTTGCCCTTACTAAAATTTATGGATATACTAATCTATCATTGGTTAAATTCCTAACCTACTATAAGGTTATATACTAATAAATAGGTATTTCTCACTTACTAAATTTTTGGGATATTACAATATCTATAAGCACCATCCTTGCTTACCTAATCTTCTACTTGAAATTTGTGCAGAGATCACTGTCTAATGGAAAAGTGAGCAGAAGAACTGGCACATCATCAAATGGAAGCTCTAGTTCTGCCCTGTCAAGACGCGGCTATGCAAAGAAGAGAGTTTCCACCACAATGGTATTATGCATTTATACTTGTAGCTTTAAATATAATTCATTCATCATGAGTTCAAAAGAAAGAGACTTTTTGGTTACCATTTCCAATAATCAGCTCTTGTACTTTTTTATAGCTAGGATGAATAATTTCTTTCCATTTAATTGATTTTCCGATTGTATATTGCTTTGAATGTATGGTTTGGCTGGAAAGATTTTCAATTTATGCCTCTTTCGAGAAATCAAGTACTAGAAGTCTAGAATTGAATGATCTAAATTAATTTTACCTGGTGTACAAGGTTTTCTTGCTGAAAATAATATTGTGATCCTTTTGCGATACTCAAATAGTTCTATTGTTAAGAAAATCATAGATTTTATTTTATTACTCATGAGAATAGGAAGTAGCCATAGGTTCAAATGTTAGTTAAAACTAGCTTATCCTTTTGTTTCAACTTTGCATTCTGCTTTACTTAAGATGCTAGACTTATGAATTTTCCAAGCAATTTTTTTTTTGCAGAGGAAATTCAGGGAGACATAATTAATTACTAAAAAAATGTTTTTTCACTCAACTTTTAGAATAATGGAAACAGCACGAGTATTTGATACTTCTCTTTCACAATTGCTTGCACATATACATATATGAAGTAACAACACTTAGTTATTACTCTTTTGTGTTTAACTTTTGCTTTTATGGTGAACAGTATGTTGCACGGGACCCAAGGAAAAGTTCTACTGTAAAAGACAAATCAACTTATGTTTTGGTTCCCAGGCAAGGTGATCAAAATCTTTCAAATAAATCTTCAAATATAGCTTCTTCAGATGGAAACCAAACTTTTGATGAAAATGGTGAGGTTGATTTTTTTTTTTTTAACAACTTTTCAAGTGCAATTTTTTCTGTTTTGTTTGGGTTTTATTTTGTGGTTTGTAATCAACATTTTATTTAATGTAACTTCCGATATTAATGTCTCTCCATCTGGTGTTACCCCCCTTTGACATTGTTTAGATGTGGCTCCTTGCATTCTCAGATAATTCTGACTTGTTGAGTATACGATTATGGAAGTAAGTAGTTGTTTTTGTGTCCGTTATCGGAATTTTCTTACCACCTTGTCCATCATTTCAGGAATTGCTGGAAGTAATGATGTTGGGAAGAAGAAAGTACTACTTCTTAAAGGGAAAGAAAGAGAAATAATCACCGTATGCTTCTGATTATTATTCTTCATAATTCTGTACTATTTACGTGTGGCATATGCTGTAGAAGGATTGACATAAGTTTCAGAATACGTCCTTTCCTTTTGAAGGTCAACATGTACTAATAGACAGCCTGATGTAGGCTGAATGTCAAGTTGTTGATTGTTCTTATTCTGATTGGAAGCAATTTGAATTGATTGCTCTCTTAGAACTAAAATTAATTCCACCCTCCTCTCTTGCGGCTTTTTCACTTATATTAAGTTTCATTTTGATGGGGTCATTTTTAATAAACATGCAAATTTCAGCTAATCTTGAAATTGTTGTATTAATAAGTGGAATTGCTGATAAACTCAGATTCTAATTTCATCTTACTCCTGCTAAGATTGTTAACCAGAGATCAAAGGTTTAATATGGATTTTACTTGTCTCGCATACACATCAATGATTAAATATGAAGGTCAACGAGCTTTACAAAAACCACTTGTAAAAATGTGAACCGAAGATATAATGATATAAATGATTTGATAGGTAAAATGATACTATTTACCAAGGTGGCTGTCAGGATTTGTTTTCTATAATCTGCTGCCTTATGGCTGCATGATATATGAAAAATGATGAATCAGTAAATCATTATCAATTCGGGTGTGAAATGTGTTTTAGTTTATTGCTAGTGCCTAGTGTCCTTGGTGCATTCATCCGTCAGATTCATGTTTTTATTACAGTTCTTTTACGAGTCTATTTTGTTTTTGTTTGTTTCTTATTATGCAGGTATCTGATTCAGATAACATGTCACAACATCATAGCATAACATCTTCAACTAAAACAATTCTTAGTTCTACAGCTCTGAAACAGAATCAACAGCATGAAGGTAGTGGAAGGATTTTCAAAAGCATACTCACAAACAAGGATTTTCGACAAAGTCAGTCTTCCAGGGGCCATTCTGAGCGGCAGATCCAAACATCTAATCCAGAAAAAGAAAAACAAACAAATCGCCCAGTTCATGTGCAATTGATTTTGAAGGGCACTGATGGTGCGCCAGAGAATAGGATTACTGTGCATGGTTTACACGTTTCTGGTGAGAGACAGGATAGGCGTTTTAGACATAAGGATAGACCTGACCGTGGTGTTTGGACAAGTCGTTCCAATGGAGGTGATGAATCTTTGTCATCGTCAGCTTCTTCACAAGTAGATCCTTTAGAAGGTACATGCTTTATTTTTACCTGTGGCATCAATTTGGCAATTGTTGATTATTCCTTTGACAAATTAATGCACAAAATATCATCGTTTTGGAAAGTCTGTTACAGCCTTCTGACAGTTACCTGTTCTTCACAAGTTGAAACGTTTACTATATTGTATACAAAACAGGAGGTCACACAGAGTTGAAACGTGACACACAAAGTGCAAGAAATGGGGAGGTAAAATCTCTTGGAAGTCTCCGTGCCAGTCATTCATCAGAAAATGGTTGGTTTCTGGCTCTGGGAAGTAGGATCTAAATATTTTTATGCTTACATTCGGGTTTTATAACATTTTCTTAAATTTCATTGCTCATGATTATTTAGGTTTCAATAGGCATTTTGGTCGCCGTGGACCAATACATGGGGTGAAGGATGTTGATGGCTATTCAATTTCGAGCGAGGGAAAGCATCCTAGAAAATCTAGTAACTCTGCTTATGGTTCTAATGAGGTACCTGAATTTGATTTCTGCATTGTAACACTGCATATTCTTTTCTGTTTCATTAAATGATCAATCTCTTTAAACTGCAGAAACAAGTTTGGGTCCAAAAAGCAAGTTCTGGGACCTAGAGTATTTATATTGGTGAGACACATTCCTTTCATCAGGCCTATAGTTTCATAGCTTAGAATGATGCTTGTTTTGTTGATGAATTAATATTAATACTCAGATCATTGATATTCTTTATGACCTTTTTAAATTTCTCTGTATAGCATCAACATTTTAGGATATATTTATGACTTCATATCACTCTAGATCCAGTTAACGTTGATTTATTTTGTTCCTTACTGTTACAAACAATTTTCTCTATAATGTTAATGTTAGTTCTTTTGAATTTTTCTTAACTGTTAAAAGTGATTTGACTTATTTTAATGAAGATGTGGATGATATACTTTTGGCACGAGTTTGTTTAATATGATGTGGTGTATTCGTTTTTTTTTTCCTTGTGGGCAGTGACCCTTTACTTTGATACCTTTCCATGGAAGTTGTAAATTGTAATAGTGTTTCAATAATTGCATTATGTTTATCAAGTCAATATGGAAAATTTCTGTTTCATTCACATGCGCATGTAAACGTTGGCTTAATTTATTTTCCACTTGTGTCAAAGTTAATGATTTTCCCTTGCAGTGCTAAGCTTGCTGACACACAATTTTGGAGCATGCATACATTTGCTAGCCGCCGGATTCTGTCTCTTTTTGGTTGACAGATTCTTATAAGTGAAGGAGTTGGTGTGGTTTAAAAAATTCTTTTACAATACACGGGAGAAAAAAGTACTGTGATGCATTTGATTTGGCTTAAAATATTTGAACATAACTTCATTGAAGATGGCTCCGAGTAAAAAGAGAAATGAAAGCAGTGGAATCACATTGCGCGGTGTCTCATTTTCAAGTTACCTGTTTGAAGAATTATGGATAGATTTGCATAGCTTGACAAGTTGTCTGGCTTTATATATCTTAAGTAGTTTTAGTGTAAATATTCCTTCAATATATACAATCCTTATTAGCCAAGGGTATTGGCATCTTTAATTTCTGTATACACAATCCCTTATTTTAGCTGTTTGACAAATACAAGTCAGGGCTTGCTAATGATTCTATTCCCGGGTAATTTTCTAATTACACGAAGCACTTCATGGATGATGTAGGAGGCTCGTATCTTCGGTTTGTTGACAGTGAAGTCACTTGTAGATCTGAAATGCCTTAGACTGCAACATGGTGTGCTACTACAAGAGTTTTGGGGAATTATTAGTGTGGATTTTGATTTTCTATAAAATATCAATGTATAGTATGGTGTTTGCATATCTGAGCATAACAAAATTTTATATAATGTTGGTTGGTTTCCAAAATATCAATGTAATTGATATGTTTTTAGATACAAAAACACTCTGTTGGTTGCATCTGTAGAACATGGTGAACCACCTTTTTACGATACCATTTCCAATACCACTTGCACTTGAAATAAAGTTTCTAGTCTCATCTAATTGAATGTCCATCTACAAATTTTTAAAAACAAGATGGGAATTGCAAAAGAAAAAAAACAATTCAAACAAGATGTCCATTCCGTCCCACTTCATTCCATTATGTTTCATTCCGCTCCGTTCCGTTCTGTACCATAAATCCAAACAGAGTCTAAGGAAGGTTCTATCTTCTTAACTTACGAAAATCTTTTAGAAGTGATGTAGGAGGGTTGGAGGACTTTGAGTTTCCGTCTTAGTACTGAACGATCAGAGATGTCCGATAATGACTCCATGTATTGATGTATTGAAGAAGTTGTGCGTCATTGGAAGAGAACAAGCACTAATCCCGCATATTAGGATTTGTTGTTACTGTTTTAATTTCGGTATTATTAATTCAACTTATTAGGATTAGTTGTTATTATTTAAAGTTTGTTACTATCTTTTTAGGATAATTATTTTTAAAAATTAAATGATAGTGAATCTTTTTAGGATAATTATTTTAAAAATTTAAATGATAGTAAATTTAGGACAGGTTTGTTATTATCCTAGGATTTCTATCGTAACACTATTTAAAAGCATCCAGATTTGAAATAGAATTAATTAAGTTATCATTATCATAAAATTTTGAGAGAATATTTTCTTTTTCTAGTGGTATTTCAGTTTATTTTCTCTCCAGTGGATTTCAAAGTCCGGTGAATTTCAAAATGTTTTTATTTTACAGGTTTGTCACTTGCAAACTTGTATTTTTCTTTTATGCTTATTGCTTGCTCTTATCACACGGTCATGATTAATGGTCAGTATTTATGTCTTGGTTTCCTTAAAAATCAAGGACACAATAATATGATCTTATAGAACAAATACTTGTTCAAATAGGATCATAGGCTTATCGCTTATTAATCCTTGCACTATTGACTGCAAGAAACTCCAAAGAATTAATTGGAGTTGCTTAGTAAAAAATATCATAGTCTTGGAATAAAGAGTTTGTCCAAAAAAACTAAAGTAATTAATAAAACATAAATTTTTCTCTATCCTACTACCTGATTTATTAATTTATATACATTGTCAGTGTAAGGTTATTTTACACATACGGCCAGTAATATACCAATACATTATGTATTGTGTTTTAAAACATATGATGTGTCACATTCATTAAATAATGTGACAACATATTATTTGATGCATGTGTAAAAAATGTTTACAATGCACAACAATTAAATTCATTTTATTTTGGTAAATTCACACATTCTTACATCGAAGCATTTTTTTTTTGGATTTAATTTATATGCACCGACAGTGTAAAATAATTTTACACTGTCAACCAATGACAACCATGTATTCCGCCACGTCACCCCACTTTATCCCACTTTCTTCATATGACATGGAAGATTGGTGGTTTCTTATTGGATGACCGTGTAAAATTATTTTACACCATCGGTGCATATCAATTAAACTCTTTTTTTTTGTTGTTACACATGGAAGCATTTTCAGCAATTGTACAAAATAAAAGAAAATAGCAAAATTACTCAAAAATATAATAATAGTAAAAAGAAGTATTGTACGGTTAGAAAAGAAAAAAGTTTGAATGGTTGCTTCCACTTGACTCCTAAAAAATTGAAATGAAAATCTGAAAAACAAAATCTCAGAAGTTATAGATCTAGACATTGATGTCGGTAAGTTATCTTCTTCTTTTTTCCCTGCAATTTCTTGATCTCGATATGTACAATTTATTTATTATTATGTATATAAAATAATCAACTCAATTAATTAGGATGTAGTACTCCACCTTTTATTTATATTTTTGGGTACCACCCACCAATGCATATGCATGTAATTTGATTTTGATTTTATATTATAAGCGTGTACGTCTTTCATGATTGTGCATTATTGGATGCTAAAAAAACAATACTTAATTTCTTGATCTATAGTTAGTTATATTATATAAGATATAAGAAGAGAGCTATAGTATATATATACATATATATATAACTTGGCTTTGTAGTGCATGTGTGTAACTATATATATATATATATATATAACAAGAACATGAAGAAAAATGATAGATTTATTGTTGTTGGTAGATATTATCAAGCATGGATTTACCAACAATTGACGTAGACCTTGGACCTAAGAAGATTGAAGAAGATGAGAAAGAGGGAGGTCCTTTGTTCCATTGCAGTCTTTGTGATACAGAAGTAATTCACAAGTTGGCTCAAATGTTCCTTCCAGGACTAGCCTCAGCTTGTGTCGATAACACAACAGGAGGTCTTTTCAAGACCCCTGGTTCTGTCGCCGTTGATTTGAGAAGGGAAATGATTGATTATCTTAACTTGAGAACTCAATCTTTTGTTGCTGAGTCTGTTATCTTGGAAGGTGGTGAAGCATCTGACCATCCTTTCGACATCATTTCCAATCTCGTTGACGACTTTGCAAGTTCAAAGAGGAATTTTTTTAGCCGTGTTTCCGTATGGCTCTTGAGTGAAAAGAGAGAAGATAAAATTGATGATTTCATTCAAGAGATAGACATGAACGGTTTTTGGACTCTTGATAGAAGAGAAATAATTGCAGAAACTCTGCTAAAAAATGTTGACTTTCATAACTCATTTCATTGCACCATGAGCTTTAATTCTTCTCAAGACCTTGCCAATCATGTTCCTACTTGTAACTTTAGACCTATGATCTGCCAAAATCAAGGATGCAATACTAAATTTTGTGCAAGTCATTTGGAAAAGCATGATTCAATCTGTCCTTTCAAGATAATTTCATGTGAACAGAAGTGTTCAAATAACAATATTATGAGACGGGATATGGATAGACATTGTATAACTGTTTGTCCGATGAAGCTTGTAAATTGTCCTTTTCACGCAGTGGGTTGTCGGTCAGCTGTTGCGCAGTGTATGGTTGAAAAGCATTGTTTGGATGACTTACAATCTCACTTGTGGCACTTGCTTAAAGGTATCTACAAGGAAGCATCTGGGGATGATCTTCAACGACGAGTCGACCAAATAGTACAGGTCAGTCAGTCAGTGTATGTATGTATATTTATTGCTTATAGTTCTAAATGCAAATATGACAGATTCATAATGTTTTGGTTTAGACATTCATTTTTCATATTGAGATGAAGTTTCATTCAGAACAATTTGATGTGATGATGTATTGGACTGTGAGCTTAAAAATTAATTATGTTTCATTTTTGCAAAGCCTTGTTGCTTATAACATGTACAAGTCTAAATCGGCATTCCATGTGATAGGTTTTAGAAAGGGACTAGAGCTGATACATTTCAGACTACAATGCAACTTTATTTTGGGTTCGCTTAAGGAAAATTAGAAAATACAATCATCCATAAGCTAATAGCTATGGTCTCGTACACACTCCCACTTGAGTAGAAAGCGTAATAATGCTCAGAAAGGCTAATTAGTAACTTAGCTCGTAGTTATTAAAAGTTTATGCGTTGATTGTCTCATCTCCTATTTATCCGATAAAAATATAAGAAAATGTGAGACTGAGAGTATAGGGAATGGAGTTGGTTTTGTCCCGAGTTGGTAGGTATAGTTGTTGTCGCATTAAATCATCCTTTGATGAAGATATGAAACTAGAGCCTATTATCATCTGTTATAATTTACTAAGCTTTGTTTATTTGTGAAAATGAATATTTAAATGTCTAGTTTTTTTTATAGGCATCACCAAGCAACCAGATATCTAAAGCTCGGGATATTAGATCTTTGAAGTTCATTGTGAAAGATGTTGAAGCTAAGCTAGGGCCTTTTGAGGTCAGTGTTGAGCAGAAAAACAGTGCAGATACCACAAAAGATGAAAGTGACATCAATACAAATATTGACAGTGAACGGAGCACACATGCTTCAGATATGGTTATTTCACCCTCATCAGATAAAGTCAAAGTTAATGATGTGTTAACTATGCAAATTCCAGAGAATGTTGGCAAGAGTGAAGAAATTGAACATAATAAGATTGAAAACAAGAGCAATGAAGAAATGATACAAACTTCAAAAGGCAAGAGTGAAGAAACTGAACATAGTAACATTGAAACTAAGGGCAATGAAGAAATGATACAAACTTCAAAAGGCAAGAGTGAAGAAACTGAACATAGTAACATTGAAACTAAGGGCAATGAAGAAATGATACAAACTTCAAATGGCAAGAATGAAGAAATTGAACATAGTAACATTGAAACTAAGGGCAATGAAGAAATGATACAAACTTCAAATATCGCAAAGCTACCTAGTGAAGTTGAAGCTGAAGTTGGCCTTGTGAGTGAAGGCATCACACAGAATTACAACGATGATGTTGTCGCTAGTGAATTAAAATTCGAGGGAAATGAAGAGAATACTTGTAAAAATATAGAAAAACCAGCAGAAGAAATCAGTGCCACAGACGAGGACTGCGTAAATAATAATAGCATAACAAACAGTTCTATTGAAGATGATAAATTTGAAGATAGTGATAATGTAGAAAGCATACAGAACTCAACAATGGAAATTGCGGGCAGTGCAGGGAATAATGTCAAGAACAAAGATACTGCAGAAGATGATAACTTAAAATAGATCACAAACTTCAAAAGTGTGAAGTATATCTTATATATATGAGATAAAGTTTGCATTGTAACAAAAACAACACAAAATAAACAGAGGCATATATACTTTCAAACTAGTTCATCATAGAAAAACTTCAAATAATGTTATCCTCTTTAACAAGCATAAAAAGTATTCGACTTTACAAGTAATGTACACGATGGTTCATTTTTTGGGGTTAAACTCTAATTTCATTTACCCACATTTCTTTTTGATAGCAGTGATGAGCATGTGTGACACCGGATATTGTCATCCGTGAGCCATTTTTGTTAAAACCATTATTATTTCTGTTGAAGTATAATTCAAATAGTCTAAGTTTAGTGGCTCAGAAAGCCTGGCCCTCACAAGGCGCGCACATGATCCTGCTAAGCAAGCCATACAAGCTGTTGGCAGTTATGACAGTTAGCTTAGATACAGTTGGTTAGTTTGTTAACAGCTATTAGTCGTTATGTTTGTTATTTGTAGCCTAAGTAACTATGTTAGTAGTATAAAACCAATTGTTAGTATATAAAACCAATTGTAATCCCTCATTTTGCGAAATAATGAAATCATAACCTTTCCTTACAATTTTCTCTTCTCTCTCAATTTCACTTCATGTTTCTCTAAGTTCTAACAATTTCCACATTGATTAGTTAGTCAATAATGTATATTTTGCAAACAAACATTTGCTAACACGAATTGGCCAAAATGGGAGTTATAAACTTATAACAAATCCTCAATTATGTTGTGCTTTATGCTTTAGAGAGGTTGAAGATCTTAATAATGTGTTTCAATTGCCGTTTTACGCAACAAGTGTGGAGGAAAATTTTTGTTGGATTGCATATGGATGTTATTATTTTTTAAGAAAGGAGGAGTCATTTCATGTCGTTTGGTTCTTCGGTAAAAAGCAAAAAAGTCTTAAAAGTACTCATTTAATTTGGCTTGCTACAACGTGGTGCATTGAGTCTTCATAATAATATTATGTTTAGGAAACTTTGACAAATCTGTGGATCAAATCAAATTATGTTTATTTCTTTATTTTGGTTCCTAAGTAGAATGTGGAGTAATACTTCCCATGCTTTTGTTGACCGGTGTAATAATCATTTATCTTATCTTGGAAGCATCTAATAATAATAATAAAAAAAATGTTAAATAGTCCTCCGGCACTAATTAAAGAAACTAAATATAGTAAAATTCTCTTAAAATTTATGTAGTCAACTTTTTTAAAATATAAGTGATTTTTTCAATACAAAAGTTTCTTTTTTGATTCTTTAACTAATGCTTCAAGGGCACTAGTTAACATTATCCTTAAAAAAAAAACCTCATCATTGCCAACCAGACAAAATAGTTGTTTTTTTCTTTCTTTCTAAAACTCAAAATTAATGATCATAAATAACAACTCTTAAATTATAGGGTTAAATAAATAATTCATAAAAAATTACCAAATTTTATTTTCTATCACTATTAAAAATGATAATGATTATGTTTTTGTTATGACAAAAAATGATGGTGATTAATGATTTATAATTCTAAATAACAATGTATAATGCATGTCATTGTTAAAATTTTAAATATTATTTTTTTCAAATTTGATAAATAAATAAAAAAAAAACATGGGACAGACAGGATATTGGAAAGTGGGTACAGCGAAGGAGAAAGAAGGGCTTGGGTTGGGAAAGTATGAGATATTTTTTGAATATAAAAATGAAAATAAAATGTAAAAAAGTTTAGTGAATAAAAAATAGTAAGAGGGAAAAGTGTGTGTTTGGAGAGTAAAGTAAGATTGATTGAATTTGCGATCATCATCATCAGCTTCACTGTCTCCGATCGTCTCGTCGGAATCGGAATCGGAATCACACACAAAATGCAACTCCGCTGCTCCCATTCTCATCAGAATCACTTTAATTAGTTCCTTCCTTCCTTCCTTCCTTCCAGGTTAGAAGCTGCTTTTTTCATTTTTTTTTTTTATTTTTCGATTATTATTAGTAGATCTGATCAAATCTAATTCTTCTTTTGCTTTCTTTGCTAGAGTACTTAATTATTATTCCTTCCACTGTTTTTTGATTTGAATTTCAAAACATAATAACAGAGTGAGAGCGTGTTTGTTTGTGTTATGGCTTCTGCTAGCCTTGGAAATGGTGGTGTCGGCAGTAGTTCCAGGTCTGCTGCCTTAAGAGGTTCATCCAGTTCTGTTGATTGGCTTGGTAGAGAGATGCTTCAGATGAGACTCAGAGACAAACTCGACCATGATGACGATGATGGCAGAGAGAGTGAGCCTGATATCATTGATGGTGTGGGTGCTGAAACAGGACATGTAATAAGAACCAGTATCGGTGGTGGACGAAACGGTCAATCTAAGCAGGTATCTATTTTTTCTGATGGTTATCGTATCGTCTCGTGTCATAATTCAACTATTCACAACTAATCAATTTTATTTTTGGACCTCACAGAATGTTAGTTATATCGCCGAACATGTAGTTGGGACAGGCTCTTTTGGCACTGTTTTTCAAGTGAGGCAGCTAAATTACTTAGTTTGCTTTTCATATCTTTTGCAAATGTCATGCTGTTATTATATTTATATCACATACAAACATTTTTTGTTTTCATTCCATTAATTATTAATTAATTCTGTTATCAGGCAAAATGTAGAGAAACAGGAGAGATTGTTGCCATCAAGAAGGTTCTCCAGGACAAGCGTTACAAGAATAGAGAGTTACAAATTATGCAAATGCTGGACCATCCAAATATTGTTGCCCTGAGGCATTGTTTCTTTTCGACGACTGACAAAGAAGAGCTTTACTTGAATCTTGTACTTGAATATGTTCCTGAAACGGTGAATCGTGTTGCCAGAAACTACAGCAGGATTAATCAGCGAATGCCTTTAATATACGTGAAACTTTACACATACCAGGTATCTAGTTGCATGCTTGTTAGTTCGATTTGGAAATGGAAAGCGGGCAATACATTATACATATAAATAAGTCTCAGTCTCACAAAATATTGGATGATTATTTATATATAAATTACACACTGTCCATAGTAAGTTATTGTATAAATAATATATGATCAGCCCATGAAAGCCTAACTCTTTTAATTCCTGTCTGAGATTTTTCCTCAAATTCATATATTATATTTCTCAATTTTAGATTTATCTAATCTGTACAATTTGAGTTCGGGTTTCACACATCAAATTCTTTTTCAAAAGAATCATAAAACATATTAAAAAACAACTCATAATGGATATCACGTTTTGCACATGGGTGATAAACTTTTAGAAGGAAATGAAATAAACGAAGTATGCAGTTTAGCTTACCCCTGTAGTTTTTTGTCAGTTGATAAATTTCATTGATCTTTTGTCTGATTTTGGCTGCAGATATGCAGAGCACTTGCTTATATACATAATTGCATTGGCATCTGTCACCGCGACATCAAACCTCAGAACCTACTTGTAAGACCTTATTTGAATTACTGTATTTTATGTTACACGGGACTCATTAAGTTTACTAAATACCCCATGACGAGCTTGTCTATTATGGCATTGTTTTTCATATGATAATATGGAAGTTTAAACATTTAACGCTCTCACATAAGTAGAAATCCACACTGGAAGGAAATATTACTGAGATGACCTCAAGCAAATAATTAATGGAAGATTGTTTTTACAGCTATTTCAGTTCAATCTTCATTTTCGTTTTGGTGACGTGCTTGCCTTGCCTGCCGGCCTGCTTGCTGCCACACCCACCCACACACACACCTATTTGTTCCTTTTAAGGATAATAGTATAATAATTATTATTATGTTGGCCAAATATTGAACTATAGGATTGGATTTAAATATAGTCCTTTTAAGGGGCATGTCTGCTCATTGTCATCGTCTTCTGGCAGTCATTTTTAAATTGCTTAACTCAACTGGGAGATGATACAATATATACCATTATGCCTGTCTTTGCATTAGTTAGTTAGTTGTTCTCAAATGTGTGTTCTCTTGCCAGGTGAACCCACACACCCATCAGCTGAAGCTATGTGATTTTGGTAGTGCAAAAGTATTGGTAAGATATAAAGCCAATTGAACTGATGGTTGATGGAAGTTAATTTTCTTCCCCTTAAGTTTCATTCCTGTTCCAATTCATCAGGTGAAAGGAGAACCTAATGTTTCATATATCTGTTCAAGATACTATCGTGCCCCAGAACTTATATTTGGTGCGACTGAATATACAACTGCCATAGATATATGGTCAACTGGTTGCGTAATGGCTGAATTACTTCTTGGACAGGTGATTTGCCACTTCTCTTTCTTATTTCTTTGTTTTTTGTTGTCTTTCTCGTTCCCCTGAAATTCAACTTAAATTGCAGCCCTTGTTTCCTGGGGAGAGTGGAGTTGATCAGCTAGTTGAAATCATCAAGGTGAGGATTTACCTTACATGTTTTTCAATCAGTCTTGATTTGGCCATGCAAGAATTATGTAATCCTTTCATATTTAGTGAATGTGCGAACTATTTTATCATTAAAATTCAGTTGGTTTCGTCAAAAAGTATACATGTTTCTGGGAATTGGACTTGTTCCTATACATTCTGATTCAATGGAAGGGATATTTATTTTGATTTTGTGCAGTTATCTCTAGTCTTGATTGTAAAGATAATTATCAAAGCTTTATTATATCTTCTTCATTTGACTCTGATAGAGTAGAGAAAAGAAAATTTTACTTTAGATATACATTTTTTTGTTTTATAGTTTAGATTTCTCCGATTCCTTTATTGTAATATTGATATATCAGTTGTGAAATCCACTTTTCCCAAAGGAATCACGAGAAATTAATCTACCATTTTTTACTATTTCAGGTTTTGGGAACTCCTACCAGGGAGGAGATAAAGTGCATGAACCCAAATTATACTGAATTTAAGTTTCCGCAGATAAAACCTCATCCATGGCACAAGGTTTACTCTCTTGCGCTTTGCTTGCAGTCTGATGTTTATTGTTAAATGCTTGTAGTAATTTGTGATTCCAGATTTAGGTTAATTGTTTTATGCTTATTCTTTGTTGGCAAGCTAGATTCTAATATATGTTAAGCCTGTATTTGTGCTATATATTTTTCCGATTACACTTATGCCGACAATGTTCATTTGATGGCATTTTCATGTTTTATTATCTGTGGTGAACTCTGACTTATTAACGTATACTATCTTGAATGTTGATTGTTCCCTGTGTGATCAAGAGAGATGGTTCTCTGAAAAAAGATAATGACGATTCGTTTAAATGCAAAGCATAATCCTTTCCAGAGTTGTATATTTCCTCCATATTTAGTTTTTTTAATTTAGTTTTTTTTAAAAAGATAAAATAAAAGTAGGATTCCTTCGGTCCTTCCTACTATTGTTCATTTTGGGTAATAAAAATGAAGATATAGTATAGATGAAGTTGTCTACTTGTCTTCTTTGTGAGGGTTGTATTTTGATATTATTTTATCCCGTGGGTGTTAGCGCAGTGGCGATCGCTTCACGTTGCAACCCAAAGGGACAGAGTTCAATCTCTGATAGGGACTGTATGGCCTCCAGTCCTCCACCCTCCCCTGAATAAATAATATTTCCCTTCCCCTATTTTTTAAAAATTAATAAGAAAATATTATTTCAGTCTGACTTGTCTTTCTGAACTTAACCTCTACATTACTTATCTTTCCGCACTTCTATCTCATTATTTGATCCATGTACATGTGTGCCACTTCCTAGTCTTCAATTGTATATGTTGCAGAATGATATAAATCGATATGGTCCTGGTCCTGTGTTATTATGGCATTAGATAGATTTGAGTATGAATCAAGTAGTCAGCTTATTTCTTTTCGAGTTTATATGTCTGCCTCGCCTGATTGGAATCAAGGACCATATGAAATTAATGCTAGATTAGTGCAGGTAGATATTGGTGAATGGTTACATGTCCTAGTTCCCTGTGCGGAGATGCTAGGAGAGCTGAACAATACTTTGTTAGAAGTCAAAATTGTTCTAGGTTTCTTTTTCAAAAAATCAGAGATAGACATTAATGGGTGGGTTGAATTGACACTATTATAAATTAGTCCCAGTAATTTGCATGGGTCCGAATCTATTCAGTTTGAGCAAATGCAAAAAAATCTGTGTATGTTGTCCAGCCTTAATTACTTTAAGGGATTCTTGTTTGCAAGAGAGATTGACTACAGCATTATCCGGATTTGACAGGTCTTTCAGAAACGTTTACCTCCAGAAGCAGTTGATCTTGTCTGTAGGTTCTTTCAGTACTCTCCTAATTTGAGATGCACTGCTGTAAGATTAACCTCTCCACCTTTTGTATTTGTACTTGTGTTTTCTATTCTTGCCTTGGATGTACAATTAGTATTATGAAATTATTTGATGCTTGTCATATTGTGGCTGCAGTTGGAAGCTTGCATTCACCCCTTCTTTGATGAATTGAGGGACCCAAGCACCCGCCTTCCCAATGGTCGCCCACTGCCTCCGCTATTTAATTTTAAACCTCAGGGTGAGTCTTAGTACTATCTAGGTTCAGAGATGAGCCCAATCTAAAATTGATGTTCTTAGAAATAGCTCTATTTAAAGCAGTAAGCCAATAATATAATTGCCACAGCACAACATTGACATGATTTGTTAGTAAAATACTAAAATGTCTTTCAAATGGACGAGGAAAAGGAACCAATGTTTTAGTCTCATAATTTGAGGTTACCAACTCCCCGAATCAGGATCATAAAGGAAAGTCTCCGTGGTTCAAATTCTGGATATGCGTAATACATATAACTCTAAGGACGGGTTTTTATTTTATTCCCAAAAGAGGATGAGTTTTATAATGGTAGGTTTTTAATCATCAGTTACAACCATATCTGCAGCCACAGGAGTGCACAATACACGGTTTTCACACTTGTTCTTACTTTTGGTTTTTCACTTATTATTCTACATTCTTCCATATCTTACTGAGTTACTCTGTATAATTTTTTGCTTGGTTTTCTCTCTAGTCTATTTAGAGTAATAGGATAAATCTTTTGGGGAAACTAGGGGTCTCTTTTTGTTTGAAAAAGTTATTGTTTTAATTTTCTATTTTCATTATTAATGATTATAAAAGTATCTGTTTTCATTAATTTTTTATAATGATGTTTTAACCACTTTCTGTGTGTATATTTGCATGTAGAAAATTATATAGTGAAAATAATGTATTAGTGAAGTAAGAATCTTCCTGAATTATATTGTTCATTGGTGCAGAACTTTCTGGTATTCCACCCGATGTCATCAACCGGCTTATTCCAGAACATGCTCGTAAACAGAACTTATTTATGGCTTTGCACACCTAGCAAGTTTTATTTTTGTCCTCCGCTGTTGCTTACCTAGCATGCTGTAAATTATCGGGTGTATCTGAGAAAGAGTGCTACAGAAAGAGTTCCTAGGATTATATTTATAATATTATGATTCCCATTTTTTTCCTTTTTGTCGAAGGAGCTGTTTTCTATTCTTGCTCAGGAGTGCACACTTTCGTGTATATTTTATCTTATAGACCCTTTTGGCCATCTTTTCTTATATAGATAAAACTTGATAGTGTTCATGATTGTCTTACTTTTTTTTTTAACAACTGTTTGTTTTAGGTCACATTGTTTTGATAATGCGTTTTAGATCAGTTTTATGTCTGAAATTGCTCCACTGCATGATCATAATTTGTAATTCATGTCATGTGACTCTGGTAAAACTATCAGCTAGATCAACAATACAGCAACAACTATGCATTATCATATTAAGTGAGGTTGGCTATATGGACCAATCGGGACATTTCTTGAACATGTTTGATATCATAATGAATATTTATTTATATTCATCAACCGTGCCGGTAGACAAACTCACAAGCTTAGTTCATCCATAGTTGTGCGGTAATATTAGCGGCAACGAAAAATTGCAATTTTTTGGTAGGTAAACTTGTGAACACTATTAAAACACTATATATCCTGTATTCATAATTAAGCTTACTATGATAATGGTAGCTGTGAAATAATTGGATAATCAAAATCCTGTATTCATAAACAACAATTTCCTCGCAGTAACACATGCATTAAACACAATTGAATATTCCTTCCAATTATTTCACAGCTACCGTTATCATTCTCGTCATCAATTTCTGCAAGTATTTCCTAAATTTATCATTATCCAACAATTCAACTTGTTTGTCAAAAAAAATTTAACTTTTTTACATCAAATAAAAATTCAAAAATACTTTCAAATACAAACCTATTTTTCAATAAAGTAATTGTCATATCAACAACCAAAATGAAAAATAATTGACTATAGAAATTCCTCAAAATGAAAAATAATTGGCTATAAAAATTCCTCAAGTGACTATTTTTTCATCATTATTATTCTTGCCATATTTTCAAAAAATCTTACAATGCTTTGTTGGAAGGGTCGGCTCTACACTCATATCAAATATCAAATGCATAGATAATGATACATACGCAAAGAGAAATAGAAAATAAGAAGTGACGGACAAAAATAAGAACTTTGTTTCATTTTTGTTTAATGGAGCCTTGGAATTTCTTTTTGAACGCATTTTTTGAAACATTTTTACCATTAAAAATAATATTTGACTTGAAAAACTTTGGAAAACGCATTCCGAAGTTTTAAAACAAGGACAAAAATGAATTTTCTGGAGGGACAAGAGAAACTGGAAGGAGGAGAGAAAAAAAAATCATTTTTTGGAGTCTAGGACAGTCGCCTTCTTTGGTCTGCCTTAGATACGACCCTGATCGCAATCCATCACACACTAGTTTGCTTTCCTATAAATATAAATATATGTATGGAATGAACACCCCAAAATGGACAATATTAATAGTTAATAATTAGTATTTGCAATTTTATTGTAAACGGGAAACCGTGAAAACGAGGTTGTGGGGGTGCGATCTAGAACATGTAATCATCTTATCATTCTATTCTCTATATCATCCACTTTAGTCACCACTTTATCCTCGTAACTCTTTTTAAAAGTATGAATCAATAACCATATAAAGTATCAAAATTAAATTACAACAATTGAAAATTAGAAATAAGTAAAGTAGATAACTTTGATATTATGTAAAAGAAAGAATAACTAGTATTTAACTACAAAAATTATTTTTGCTAAAATTTAAAACTACAATATTTTTTTTTGGAGTACTAAGGAGAGTGAAGAATAATATTATGTGATGGAGCAAGAAACAAATTGCAGGTCGAATTGGGCATGAAATAGGGACCGTGGATTAGAAATGGAACGCGAAACAATGAGATGGTTCTAGAATAAGTGTAGGCCACGAGGCACCATAGAGATTGTGATATAACCCAACCCTCATCCTCCAAAACCAAACCAAAATAAAAAAAAACATTTCTTCATTTCTTTGTTATCGATATTATCATTACTCTCTATTCTTCATTCACACCCTCACCTCTCATCTCATCTCTATTTGGTAGTTAGTTGAGTTGTGTTCTTTCTTATCCTCTCTTCAACTCACTCCAAATTAGGGTTTAGGGTTTCATCTTCTTCATCATGGCTTCATCCAGTGCCCAAATCCACGGTCTCGGTTTCTCTTCACTCAAAAAACCCACTTCCACTTCCTCTAATTCCAGAACCCTATTCTTCGGCCAAAGACTCAATTCAACTCACGCTTCCTTCCCCCGCGTACCATTTCCTAAATTGACTTCCAAAACTTTCAGGAAGAATGGTTTCACTTTAAGAGTCGTCAATGAGAAAGTCGTTGGTATCGATTTGGGAACTACCAATTCCGCCGTAGCCGCCATGGAAGGTGGAAAACCTACCATCATTACTAACGCTGAAGGTCAGAGAACCACTCCCTCCGTCGTTGCTTACACCAAGAACGCCGACAGGTTGGTTGGTCAAATTGCCAAGCGTCAGGCTGTCGTCAATCCCGAGAACACCTTCTTCTCCGTCAAGAGGTTCATTGGTAGGAAGATGTCTGAGGTTGATGAAGAGTCAAAGCAGGTCTCTTACAGAGTCATCCGAGACGATAACGGCAACGTCAAACTCGATTGTCCTGCTATTGGTAAATCTTTTGCAGCTGAAGAAATTTCTGCTCAGGTACTTTCAATGAATCTGTTCTGTTGTGTTGTATTCATATGCTGCTAGTTTAGTTGTCTGATATTATTAGTTGATGATACACGTATATATAGGTTTTGAGGAAGCTTGTTGATGATGCTTCCAAGTTTTTGAATGATAAAGTAACTAAGGCTGTAGTAACTGTGCCTGCATATTTCAATGATTCACAAAGAACTGCTACAAAGGATGCTGGCAGGATTGCTGGTCTTGAAGTTCTTCGAATTATCAATGAACCAACTGCTGCATCCTTGGCTTATGGTTTTGAAAGGAAAAACAATGAAACCATCTTGGTGTTTGACCTTGGAGGTGGTACTTTTGATGTCTCAGGTAATGGAAGCCACTCCCGTTGTACTGCTTTCAGTTTATTTATTTATTTATTTATTTATTTATTTATTTGATAGAGTTTGAGATTTGTATGCTGATTTGTATTGAATTTTGTTTCAGTGCTTGAGGTTGGTGACGGAGTTTTTGAAGTTTTGTCTACTTCTGGTGATACACACTTGGGTGGTGATGATTTTGATAAGGTTGGACTTGTTCTTCCTTACTGCAGTGCATAAATGTATTGATGAACGTATGTTTACTGACTTGTTACTTATTTTCATCTGTTTGATATAGAGGGTTGTTGATTGGTTGGCTGGAGACTTCAAGAGAGATGAAGGTATAGACCTTTTGAAAGACAAACAAGCTCTTCAGCGACTTACCGAGACAGCCGAGAAAGCAAAAATGGAGCTTTCATCATTGACTCAAACAAACATCAGGTATTTGCTTTGTTATTGAGCAACCTGCGCTCTTTTCTCGTACTTTATGACTGTATGACTCTGCCTCGTAAGATTTGTGCAAATAACTGAGCTATTAATTAATACTTGTGTTTTCAGTTTGCCATTCATAACTGCCACAGCAGATGGTCCCAAACACATTGAGACAACTCTTACAAGGGCTAAATTTGAAGAATTATGTTCAGATCTTCTTGACAGGTAATGATAACATAATGAATCTATTGCTACCAGTCCTTCAGCTTGAATGTTACAGTATAAACTGATATTCTATTCGGATATCGTAATATTTTTGTATGAATTGAATGTTTCAGACTCAAGACACCAGTGGAAAATTCATTGAGGGATGCAAAGCTCTCAATTAAGGATATTGATGAGGTGATTCTTGTTGGTGGATCAACACGTATTCCAGCTGTTCAGGAGCTTGTAAAGAAGATGATTGGGAAGGACCCAAATGTCACTGTTAATCCAGATGAAGTGGTTGCTCTTGGAGCTGCAGTTCAGGTAGGGTTAGCTGTTCTCATCAAGGAACTAGTCGATTCTTGTAGTTGTTTTTCAATTTTAATTAACTTGTGGGGAAGCGGGAGAGAATGCTGTTTAATTGAAGAGTGTTATTCAAAAGTTTGTTGATTATGCTCATCATGTGTAATTTTGGATTTGATTTTAGGCTGGTGTATTGGCTGGAGATGTCAGTGACATTGTTCTGTTGGATGTTAGTCCGTTGTCTTTGGGTTTGGAAACTCTTGGTGGTGTGATGACAAAAATTATTCCTCGAAACACTACCCTTCCCACCTCAAAATCAGAGGTTTTCTCCACCGCTGCTGATGGACAGACCAGTGTAGAAATCAACGTCCTTCAGGGTGAGAGAGAATTTGTTCGGGACAATAAATCTCTTGGTAGCTTCCGCTTGGATGGTATCCCTCCTGCTCCTCGTGGGGTTCCTCAAATTGAGGTGAAATTCGACATTGATGCAAATGGCATTCTGTCGGTTGCTGCCATAGACAAGGGCACAGGGAAGAAACAGGATATCACCATTACTGGGGCCAGCACCTTGCCTAGTGATGAGGTATCTTTCATTCATTTGTATAAATTTTCTTAATATTTATCTGCATAGTACTTGGATGATTTTTGAATGACTCTAGCTTATGATTATGGACCATTTGATGTTGGAAACTGTTCTGATGTGTATGATAATATCTTAAATGATATGCAGGTTCAGAGGATGGTCAACGAGGCAGAGAGATTTTCAAAGGAGGACAAGGAGAAGAGGGATGCAATAGACACCAAGAACCAAGCGGACTCTGTTGTCTACCAGACTGAGAAGCAATTGAAAGAGCTAGGAGAGAAGGTTCCTGGCCCTGTGAAAGAAAAGGTGGAAGCTAAACTGGGAGAGCTTAAGGAAGCTATTTCAGGTGGTTCAACCCAAACTATCAAAGATGCCATGGCTGCCCTCAATCAGGAAGTTATGCAGCTTGGCCAGTCTCTATATAACCAACCCGGAGCTGCAGGCCCAGCAGGACCTACACCACCTGGTAGCGAGTCTGGCCCGTCAGAATCATCAGGCAAGGGACCTGATGGTGACGTGATTGATGCCGATTTTACTGACTCTAAATGAGAGTTATAGAGATTATTCAATAGGATTATTTTTATTTTATGCTTTTTTTGTGCTAAATTCGTAGTGATTTTTGTCAATGGAGAGGGAGCGTTTGTTGTTCTCTTATTATAATTAGACTCACTTTATTATAGGTGCTCATTGTCGCACGTTTCTGTACCTTTGGAAAGTTTTGTCTGTGAAATACAGGTATTGTGTGGATGAAATGAAATTTACAGGCTGAAAATGTCCTAATTTGATATGTGAAAATTGAGATGATTTTACTGTCGCCTACAAAGGAAAAGAAGAAACATTAATGATTGTTTGCATGTTTTTAAACAAAAATGATATTACAACTTTGTATAATGTTCTGTTGGCTTAGCCATTTAGTTGGGTATATTAACATCCCAAGTGGGTTGTAGTTCTTTGCCTCGTGTTGTTCTTATTGTTTTTAAACAATTCACAATAGCTGTAGAAGTGATGTGATAAATAAAACCACAAAATAAGGGGAAGGTGTGGTGCCCAACATAAACAACCAATTCTTCTCAAACATAAGAATGGAAGTAGTAGTAGTAGTAGGAAGAGGTCCACAATTTTAAACCACGATACCTAGTTTGGAAGCAAATAAAATGAAAAACTTTATTTACAATTAACTGATTTACAAATTGACACCTTTTTGTTCTAATATATAGTTAGTTGAGAGAGGAATGGAGTGATAGTCATTCCCATATAGACATTTTGGGACTTCGGGGGACGGAGTGAACTCTTTCAACCTTAATATGACCGGGGGCAGAGTCATCATGATATGCATACGCTTTATGGGGTCTGCTTGCAGTGGAGTAATAGTAATTAACACCCCTACTACTGCTGCTAGTATTCCTACTCAAATTATTATTATTATTATTATTATTATTATCCATCATCATATTCATATTCATATTCATATTCATATTCAATAGAGATGACCTTCCCATCCCTTGTTCTTGTATGGGTCTAAATCCAACAAGAGGGTGCTGGTGGTGATGGTGATAATGATGACAACTACTACTTTTTTGTAAAGAAGAATGATTACTACTACAAACACCATGATCAAGTGGCTGCAGTGATGATTGTGAATTGTTGCTGCTGGTGCTTGTTAGGTTTGATAGACTTGGAGAGCTTCTCACTCTTTGCATTGTAACCTTACCCTGCTGTAACTGCTGCAAACCGGGGTGGAAGGGCGATTCGACGTCAGTATGTCCATCTGGGGAGGTTGATTTTGGCGAAGAACATGCAGAGCGCGGCGCAAACTTAGATCTGGGGCTTGTCCGCCGGGCTATTCCATTGATGGCATCAATGTAACGTTGCTCTAACCAATATGGTTCAACAGATAGTACTGGATGTGGTGCTACCGGTTGCCCTTGCATTTGAACCTGTGTGTCAACCAAGAGCGGCTTTGAAGGGAATAGAAATGCACGAAGCAATGGGGATCCACCGGTCCCATGGCGATCGTGTTCCTCAATCATGTGCTTCAGATCCTCATCTGTTTTAACCGTTACCAATGCATCAAGTTCTTCAGGGATCACCTGGTACTTGAACACCACCTCTCCATCAACCATGCCGCTCACCTTCTTCATCATCTCTGCCGTAATATTTACATTGTTATTACACAAACAAAACATTCATCTTCTTTTTCCATTCTGAATTTGATATAGAAAGAAAGAATATAATAGAATAGGATGTTACCGGAGAAAGTGACGTCGCGAGGGACACATATGATGCGAGTCTCGCCACCGACATACTTAAGGACCCCATCGGAGGGTCTTGGAAGAACCTTTCCACCATAACTGCAAAGGAATTTTACTTTATTCTTGGGAGACTCATCACCCGTTTTCTCCATCTATTCTTGTTTTTTCTTCGTCTACCGCTAAAAAGTATAATAATGGAGAGTGATTTTGGGATCAAAGAAAAGGATATAGAATTATAGATAGATAATTTGATAGATTATATTAGATTAGATCATAGGAATGGATAAATTTAGTTTGCTATTTGTGTGCGTTGGCCTTTTATCCTGTTTATTATTAGTATTGTCTTGTTCTATGTTATTTTCTCTCAATTCAACTTGTAATAACTTCCCCTCCCAACAAAACTGAATTGACATTTGACGTGGAAACTATTTTCTCTTATCAGATTTACAGTTTTATCCTTTAACTTATTTTGTTAGCAATAATAATAATAATGAACAGAATTGACATTGCATTACACTGTCACTATTATTATCTCTGTTATTCATTCTTATCCACACAGACAAAGCTGAGACCATTTTTTTACCAATGGACAGCTCGATTTCAATTGCAACTCAAATCCAAACGCGAAACATATTGTTCTGATTATTATTACCATATATATCATTGGATTCCAAATTGAAGATGAGGCATTATTGGATGATGGATGGCACTGTTTTGTTGTGGTACAATGAATGAATGAACGATACTAGTTAGTTGCCTATTAGATTCGATTCCATATCCAATTGAAGCTGCCTATGCTTTACAATCAATCACTTCAAATATGTCATTGCCCTTGTTGTCGTCTCTCGTCTCGTGTGTTAAATGTTAATCCAACCACTTACTCTTTCTTCTGCATCTTTATTTTTATTTTGATGTCACTTAATTGCAAGTTCATTCTATTGTATTTGGTCAAGATTAAATTGGTTTTACCCTCTTAATTAGGAAATTTACTTAAGGGTCTTATATGATTATATAGTAAGCAAATTTACAAACACAAGAAAACTTGATAAAGTCCCATGTGATTTGGATAAAATATGTATGATTTTGGTTTTTACAAGTAGTAATAATTAACAGTGAGTAGACTAGTACTTGGAGATTCTGCAAAATTGTACGTACAGTACTTGAATTATTATTATTATTATGTAAAAGATACATTTGCACAAAAAAAGAAGGAATAAACTCGTCATGATGATGATGAATTAATTATAGAATAGGTTCCCTGAACATTACAAACAACAGTTGATTGATTCCAGATTATATAATAATAATACAATTAGAGGAGTAGCTAGCTAGAGAGTCCAAACAGGCGCTTACAGGCTTTAAGGATCTTGCCTCTTGTTCCCCTGTTAGTTTTGTTGTTTATGTTGTTGTCTTCGTCTAACTCATCTGATGCTATTGCCATGCTCTGGTCATGGATCCTGCAGTATCTGTCTGTAACAGATGAAGAAGATCTTCTCACTGAAAATGTCCTCTTCATTGTTGCCTGAAACCCAGACGCCGAAGAAGAAGAAGAAGAAGAATTGGAAACTGAAGAGCTCCTACCAAGTATGACCCCAAATCTCTCTCCTTGATCTTCCCTTTGAGTTGTTGGGGGGAGATTCCTGATTGGTTTTGGTGTTTGAGCCTGAGGAGGAGGAAATGAGAAAAAATCAATGGATCTTGTTGATTTGTGGGTGCTAGTAGTAGTAGTACTACTACTACCAATCTTGGAATAACCATTCATCATTATTTATTTGTATAAATGGTACTTTGTATGTATGTTAGTAGACGACAGTGAGTGAGAGTGAAGGAAGGATAGGGTAAGATTAAGAATATATCTATAAGATGCAGATGCAAGAAGAGTAGTGTGTACATTCATGTGAAGGTGGCTATATAGCTAGATACATAGTATATATAATAATGAGGACCAAATAATTGTTTGACCAAATTGTCGGATTCACCAAGGAAGTGAATAGGAGTGTGTGTTGTTGAATTCATACCTCTCTCTCTCTCTCTCTCTCTGACATGTTGATGACTCAATATATTGTTGTGTAGTGTAATGAGAGATGTAGATTTAGAATTTGATGATGAGGTAAATTTGAAACACATCAGGGTTGTTGAGTTTTGCTGATGATCCTAATTAAACTATAAATAAATAAATAAATAAATACGAGACTTACTTAGGAGAATAAGGATTGATTTGATTTGGAAAATGCAGTTTTACTTGCACGAATACAACAAAACTAGTAAATTATAATAGTAGTAGTAGTAGTAGTAAATTATTGAAGCTAAGGTTTTAACAAACTGTCGGTTGTTGAATGAACGTGTTCTCGTCTCATGTCATTATGTTTCGCCTAGTTTGCATCTAACTAAGGATAAGGAAGGTGTGTGTGACAGAGAATTCAATTCAATTTATTTTTGCACTCAACTCTCTAATCTGGTTTGAGGTTGGTTATCGCATCAAGCAGTTCTAACTCTCTTCTAATTATAGTTGCAGGATCAAATCGTAATGCTCCTACTAAATCTAGTAGCAATATCACTAGACCAACTAATGAATGATCAATTTAATTTTTTTTTTTTTTATGATAGTAACAAACACGTGGATCAATCTTCTTAACTTTATTATTACAGTATTGGTGACAGACATAATATAATATGCAAATCATTCATTCATTTCACTGCGGATCATCATCATCATTTATTGTTGTGAATATTCCATCCACCTGACCTGGTTATGAACTGAAAACTACTCCCACCGTAACAAACACGGGTTCACGCCACTCACGCATAATCTCTCCCTCACCATTCAATTCAGATCCGATATTCTTGCTAACAAACTTTCCAACTTAGTCAAAATTATATTTTTTGTCCTATAACTAATTTCAATTCATCAGTTGGTGTTTTTAATTTTTTTTTTATTTCATTTTTGCCCTTTTAGTCTATGACCTATTTGAATTAACTTATTTTTGAAATTATGAAAAATAATTTATGTAAATAAATAAATTTTTATGTTAGTTTATTAGTATTTTTCTTTATTTTTACCACCAGTTTAATCTAGTTTGAAGGTCGATTCTGAAAGTAGATGTAAATATATTTACCATTGTTTATCAAATTTTTAGGTTTTCAATACTTTGAATTAAGAGCAATAGAGCATCTCCGGTGGTGATACCACTTTGAGTATCATAAATTACTAACAAGTGTTTCATACAATGTCATGTAATACTTATGCAACTCGTCCATATTTTGCTCTAGTGGTGATACCACTTTGAGTATCATACATTATTAACAAGTGGTCTCTTCTATATTTAATTATTTTTTTAACTTTGTCTAAATTAATTTAAAATTTATTTAATTTAATAAATTCATGGATAAATAAAATAATAATTAAATATAATGAGAAATACAAGAAAAAAAAATTGTGAAAAATATATAAATATAGCGGGAAATATATAATAAAAAAAAATAATTAATTTTGATTATTATCTTGTCCGAAATGCTCCCAAATGCGTCTCTTGTGGCGAGAAAGGAACATGATATTTTATCTGAGAAGTACATGCTTCTTCATCAAAGCTATTAATATTTTCTAGACCACTTTTAGTTGATAATTGTGGCACTTGACGTGTTTCAACCAAAGTGGCATTGGGTGGTGATGATGAATAAATAAAATAAGGATGAGTTTACAAGTTTTACAGGTATGAGATTGATTTTGGAACAAATTCATGTAAGCATAAATATTATTATTGTACATATTAAGATCCATTTGATAGAAAACAAATAAAATACGACTTAAGAACAGAACAAATAAAAACTGTGTATTATAGAAAAATATGAAATGTGATTATATGTTCGTAATAAAAAAAGATTAAATAGTCATTTAATGATGAAATAAATAAAAAAAGGTAATATTAAATTGATGATACGGTACCTTATTTAAGGTACCAGCATCATCAATTTTAACACTCTCTATGTCACATCATCCAATGATAAAAATAACAAGGTACCGTATCATTAGCTTATCAAACTATCTTAGATACCCTTATTGAAGATTGTCTAAACTACGGTATTATTTATCCACCCTATATTTAATTCATAAAAAAAAAAAATACTAACACGTATCTTTAAAATCAAATGTATTCATGACATTTTAGTATAGTGCTAACACGTATCTTTAATAGTGTATTCAGCTTAATTTATTCAAATATATTCATGACAATTTTGACACTCGTATTTATTCACCCTAAATGTATTCATATTATAAATTGTGTATTCAACTTTTTAAAAATTAATAGTGTATTCAAGTTAAAAGTCATTTTAAAAATCATGCGTTCAACTTTTTAAAAATCAAAATATTATGTATTTTAATATATATTTTATACTTTTAAATTCGATTTTAAAACCAACTATAGCACACCCTTACTTTTTATTGTTATTTTGGTAGGTAGTGCTTTCCATGGGTCATCAATTTAGAAAGTCAACTGAGAATTTCTCATCTTATGATTACTTTATTTATTTAAACAAAAAATTAGAATATTTTTACAATATAAACAATTCAAAATACTAGTAATCTCTATTATATACATTACGAGATTCCTACGGAGCTTTCTCGTGCATTCTCAATTGTAATTGCTTACGTGGCATTCAATTAGAGCTTATCTTGCTTAGGTGTCATTCAAAGTTTTTAGCATAAGGTATGTTGTTCGAATCACATTTCTTTTTGTAGAGAAAATTACTTTATAATTACTAACAAAGGTATGTTGTTCGAATCCTATAGACAACAATAATTGAATCTTTATAATATTTTTTTTGTAAAAACTCTTTTAAATATTATATTTTTTTGTTTTCTTTTTGTAGAAACTTTTTCAAATATTATATTTTTTTTAAACTCTCAATTTTATTTTATTTTATTTTGTGAACTCTCTCAAATATTATATACTATATTTTTTTTAGAAACTCTCACAAATATTATATTTTTTTTTATAGAAACTCTCAAATTTTTGATTTTTTTTTGTAAACCAAGTGTATCATCCGTGCGCAGCTGCAGAGATTAATCCTCTCGATTTAACTGAGATCTATTTAAGGGATTGACCTCTCATAAGAAATGATTCTCCATATACACCGGTCATGATTGATCTCAAGACCAAATGGTTAAGGGCCCAACTATTTACCACTTGTGCGACACTATCTTGATACATTTTTAATATTTTAATTTGTAAAATAAAGGAACACTTATATTTAGATTACTTTGAAACAAATTGAAATAAAAAAAAATACACTATTTTTTCATGGATAAGATTACTCAAAGAATTGAAGTCTTGAACCCAAAAAATAGCTTATGACATATCTGTAAACTTTTTTTTTTTACGTAAAAATATTTTATTTTATTTTGAAGAAAAAATTATGTTCATTACGGACAAAAACAAAATAGAATATTTTGAGAGAGAGAGAGAACTTTCAGTGTTGGAGAATGAGAAACGGCAAGTATTTCCTACCTCACTATTAAAAATACGCATTGACGAATTAAAATTTAAATTTCAACTGCGGGAGTTATCCATATTTTCATATTTCATATTTTATCATGGGGAAAACTTATTCAAAATTTATCTACCACGAAGAAACATGATTCCCATATTGAGAGAGAGAGAGAGAGAGAAATCTCTTAGTGGTGTGGAATAGAAAACGGGGAGCACTTTCCACCCGACTATTAAAAATACACACTGGCTAATTAAATTTTGAATTTCGACTGCGGGGGTTATCCATATTTAATATTTTATCACGGGGATCATTTATTCAAAATTTTATTTAGCACGATAAAAACTGATCCCCCATGATGAAAAGTGTATGTAGAAGATAGTGATAACTTAACACGAGAATTTTATTGATATTCATTAAAAAAATAATATAGAATTAGCAATTATTTTATTGTTGATGGAGCCCCTATAGAGTCTTGCGACGGAGACGAGAGAGAGAATCTCTCAGTGGTATATAATAGAAAACGGGTAACACTTCTCACCCCACTATTAAAAATACACATTGACTAATTAAAATTTGAATTTCGACTAAGGGGGTTTTTCCATATTATGTGTCCATCGCACTTTAATTAGATTACATATGACTGATGAAATCTATGGAAAATCTAAAATAAATTAATATAATTTTGATTTTTTATAATTTATGCTATTTTAAACTTTCCATAACCTTTGTTCGAACTTTTTTAAGAACCTTAATTTATTATTGTGAGTGGAGAGATTCACACATAGGTTTTCCCATTTGACGCTCACGTGTGAAAATTGCTTCTTTGTGGTACGGTTAAAAGAAAAAAAAAATTGAGAATAGAAACAAGATCAAAGTATGTTAATATTCATTTAAAAAATAATATAAAATTTACAATTAGTTTTTGTTGATGTAGTCCTACAGAGTCATGTGTTAAAGATATATCGTATTTTCATACTCAAATAAACTAAAAGAAATCAATCTCATAAACAATTGAAAAAATGTTGATAACCTTCTAAATAATATAAAATGAAAAAATGACATAGACAACTTTCAAAAGAAAAAATAACATATGAAAATAAACATTATTGAAAAAAATAAAATTATCCTGTGTTGGACAATGAACCTAATGTAAATTTTCTATAAAGAGTCTGCTCGAGATGAAAAAAAAAAAAAAAAACCATGGTACAGTATATTTTAATTTTATGGGTACAGTCCCAAAAAATCTTAAGGCCATGAAAAATCAAAGCATATTTTCCTTTGAGAATGAAGTTTATAATTATTTTATATTTATAGGATCACTATATAGTTTCGGGGATGAAGATGAGATAAAGAATCTATCTCATAATAGTGTAAAATAGGAAGCGAAGTAATACTCTTATGCTCCGTTTGGCCCGGCTTATTTTTCTCTTTTTTTCTTCTCCTTAAAAATAGTAAAGAAGGAAAAAATTGTGTTTGACTTATTTTTTTTTATTTTTTACTTCTTTACTTTATTTCTCTAATACTTTTAAGGAGAAATAGTGTCAAATATAATTTTATACTTCTTTATTTTGTTTAAGCTAAAATAAAAAGTAAAAAATAAGCCGGGCCAAACGGGGCCTTAATCTTGCTTTATTTTATAACATCGTTAAATATATATTATACAAAATCTATCTCAATTTTATCTTAGAATTTTAAACCAAATTAATCGAATAATATATCAAAATAAACATATAAATAATAATAAAATAAACATATAAATAATATTAAAAAAGAAAATAATCCCGTGCACGGCACGGGCTAACATACTAGTAATAACAGTGTAATAAGTTAAGCATAGAAAACATATTTAGGAATTAGAAGTGTATCCAAATTAGCATTTCCCAGTTATTTTAAAAAAAATCTCGACTTTTTTAAATATAAAAAAAAATAAAATTTGAAATTACGAGTCTTCTTTGCAGTCTTATTTATTAGCATCTCTCTTCACAGACTTCATTTTTCTCTCTCCATTTAATTCTATTTATTTTCATTAAAAATCAAAATTTTGATTTTAGGGTTTGGAAATCTCAGACAGAAAACAAGGCAATTATCCGCAAACAGTGATTAGCCGCGCTCTCATGCACCGTGTATGTTTTTTTGCTCAAAATCTGCAATTTTTGCTTAATCACAATTTTTTTTGACTAAAAATGGTTTTGTTTTCAAGTACATGCTTGTCTCTGCATGTGTTGTTGTTGTTGTTCAAGTGGGGTATCAAATTCCTATTTTTGTAGCCAAGGGTCACTATACACTATGCACTGTTTGGGAAATTGTATTAGTATCATTTTTTATTTTTATTTTTCAGCTGTGTATTAAGATTTTTTACTAGTTTATATAGTTCACGTTTACATCAATGATTTGTGTGTTTAAGACACTGAATTCATGATTTGTTTATGACTTTATGTGTTAGCTAAGCTTTATTTTTTTTGAATTATTATGATGAGCTCAATAGGTGCTTAAGATTGCTGAATTTTGGAATTTGTTTTTGATTTCAGAGAGAGTGATGTGTTGAGTTATGGCACCGAAAGAAGATCAAGCTCATAAAGCTGCTGAGATTGCGATTGGATCGATTGGGCGTGGATATGACATATCTTCTGATATAAGGCTCAAGTTTTGTAAAGGAGATTCGATTAATTCGCGTTTAATTGAGATAGATGAAGATGATGTTAGAGAGGTGGTTTTACCTGGTGGAGTTTCATTACCAAATGTTTCCAAATTAATAAAGTGCGATAAAGGTGAACGAACTAGGTTTAGGTCTGATGTGCTGTCTTTTCAACAGGTAAAGTTTCATTTTGTAGTTGGAGCGGTAAATTCTGTTGTAAACATGTTTTACCTGAATGAAACTTTCAGCTGTTGAGTAGAAATATGTCACGAATCTCGAGTATTGTCATGCGTAATTATACCTGTTTAATTTCATCTGTTGGTGCTTTGCTTATGTTCTCCATATATTGAAATGCACTTCTCATCTTTGCTAGATAACGGATGGATCCAATAGATGCATTAACATGATAATCATATATTGTGGAAATTTAGTTTTGAATTGATAAAACACAAATGCTTTTTATTTAGTATGGCACAAATCGGTAATGAAATGCGCGAGTGATGTGTTAAATTTTTATTAATGGGTCAAACTTTCACGTACGTGTTTGACGGTATTCATGGAGGGAATGATATTAAAGTATTCAATCACAGTCAATTTTTTAATTTCGTGAGTTTTCTCTACGTAATACTAGTCATTTTCCTTAGCAAAAACATAGCAAGGCTATTGCTTTACCCTAAAAATTTCCAAAATTGGCCTTGAACATTACAATGAAAGGAAAACTGCTCATTCCTTCTGTAATAATTCTTCACTTCCATTGCTCGTGTTTTGTTTGTAATTCTCTCCATTGGTCTTTTTGTCGACAAAATCTGTTTTCAGAATGACATGTTCAAGTTGCTTTGCTTTAACACTCACCGTCCAGAGCCAACCCTTGTAGTAGGATTGAACTGAAAGCAATAAAGTTTAATTTTTTGTGGTCTCTTCTTTGGTACTTGGTTGGGGACCTATAGGCAACCCACACACAATTCTTTTGGGAATCATAGTGCTGATAAATTTCTACAGGCTGTTGTTTTATAAATTTCTGAATGGTTTTGAAGGAGCAGAATGTAATATTTCTGATATTTATATGATTCATAATTTAACGGCGGTGACTAGATTTCTTCTTGTCTATGATTTAAGCAATGCGTGGTTTGTCTCCCCTTCACCGGCTGTTTGCTTCTTTTCAGATGACAGAGCAGTTCAACCAGGAGTTATCTTTGACTGGCAAAATTCCCTCGGGGCTTTTCAATTCAATGTTTGAATTTTCTGGTAGTTGGCAGAAAGATGCAGCGCATACCAAGACCCTTGCTTTTGACGGGGTGTTAATTACACTTTACACTGTTGCATTAGAGAAGTCTCAGATGGTACTTTGCGACCATGTTAAAAAAGCCGTACCATCATCATGGGACCCGCCTGCATTAGCAAGGTGAGTTGAGCTTAGTTAATATAATCTTGATAAATGGTAAAACTATAGTCAATTTCCATGTCAAGAGAAATATTATTACCCTCTGAATTCTTGATTTTACATATTTGTTAGTTTTTGAAATTATGAGTACCCTGCTCTGATGTATTGCCAACAAGGGTTGGCTTAACTGGTAGGATGGAACTGAAATAATTTGGGTTTGATTTTGTTGGTAGTCCTTTCTTAGTAGGTCATGTTTATGCAATACACACAATTCATTTTGGAATCATGAATCTGTTAAACTTCTAACAGATTTTGATATCTTTCTAAATATTTTTGAAGATGCAGAATGGAATTTTTCTTTTATTTATTGATATACAATTTAATGGTGGCGGTGATATTTCTTTCTGCAAATAATCATTTTTGTTTTTGAGATTCTATGTGCATTTCGCTCGCTTTACACACAGATACAGATTCATTTGTATCAAGTATCTGGTTATTTGTATCAAGATTTATTTATTTGTATTTCCATCCTTATATGTTATGAATGCAATACCTGCGGTTGCATCTATCTGGTTATTTCTTCCGTGAGATTCAATTTTCTTAAGTCAACATAATTTTACGTCTGCTTTACCTTAGTTATCAACAGCATTTTCACCAAAAAAAAAAGTGACATGGGCTTATATTAATTAAGTAGGCAGGGAATTGTTGGTGTATTTTTTCTCTGGTTTCAGTTGTTTCTTTTTTGAATTTAAATTTAAAATATGACACTTGATAAATGGTTCTACTTAAATTAGGATTGATTTGAGTATGCAGTTTCCTCTTCAATCTTAATTTAGTTTATACTTTGTAGTTTTAATTTTTTGTTTGACTGAGTGCACCAATCACATAAAGGATAACTAAAGGGTACAATTTTAATTGATTGTCCTAGAGGTTGTCTAATTTTTATTAGATTTACTATACTGAGCTCCATTTTTTTTTTTTTAAATTCTATTTGGACTTGAGACTCTTGCCAACTATTGCTTTTCACGATTAACCCAGGTTTATTGATACCTTTGGCACCCATATTATTGTTGGTATGAAGATGGGGGGAAAAGATGTAATATATTTGAAGCAACAGCACTCATCAACTCTCCAACCTGCTGATGTTCAGAAAAAATTGAAAGAAATGGCAGATAAAAGGTTTTTGGATACTAATGGCCAATTTAACGTAGCTTCTGATCAAGTATTCCCAAATGACAAGGTTTGTGAAATTATGCTTTTCCTTTTTACGATATGTTTAAAATTCCAATACTGAGAATCATTGTTATTCATTTTTCTTTCACCTGTCTGTCTGTGATGTTTATTCATACAGAATTACAGACAATGACTAAAGATACAATTTGCGATAGCATATCTCTTCATTTCTTAACCAGTAGACTCTCTTTATAACAAAATACGTACTTCGACAATAAGAAAGAAATACAAACAATAAAAGCAGTACTTGATTTGTACTGTGCCAGTTTTCTGTCATGATTTTACGGTCCCAAAGAGACTTCAACTTAGGGTTCATATTTGTTTGAGATTTTCAGCCCCAATGTAGGTTATAATTATAAATTAGCGGCTCTGACTTTATGGAATTATGCAAGGAATTTGAGGCTTAGATCCATGAAAACGTGTGATTTGAATGGACGTGCAAGAGGAAACACTTGGAGTTTTGAGTCGGGGAACAGCTCATTAGTCAGCCTGCTATGTAGATGTATTGCTATTTCTTGAAAACCTCATAATAATTTTTTTCCTAAGTGGATGGGTCTGAGATTTGATTTTCTTTCACTTTTTTTGGACCTGTATATATTATTATTGTTAAACAACGGAAAAACAAAGAAATAAGACAACTGCATAAATTAAGATGTTACAGTCTGGGGATGAGCCATTCACAAAATGTTACAGCAGTGTTATCCAATGACTTGTATGAGAGAGAATGAGGAGTGTGAGTATAAATGTGTGTTGGTCTTATCGCTAAAATAAATTATTTTTGATTTGCAAGGTTTGTCAAATTAATTGATTGCAAATGATAATATTTTCTTTGTTGTATTTAGTTCATGTTACCTCTTGTTAGGTTGGAGATACCTTATTAATTTTGTTATCCATGCAGTTTGGAATCAGGACGCAGAGGCTAACTTTTGCTAATATTAGTCCATCAAGTTCTTATTCAAATAAGGAGGTGTGCTTAGAACATTTAACCTGGAATAAATTTTTATTATTTTGCAATTGCGGTTTCCCTTATATTATTTTTTGTTTTTTGCAGGATATTGTAAGCTTTTGCAAGAGGAGAGGTGGAAGTGATGACAAAAGTCTATCGCATAATGAGTGGTTACAGACTGTTCAGTTGGAGCCTGATGTGATCTCAATGTCCTTTATTCCAATTACCTCTCTATTAAATGGAGTTCCGGGGAGTGGGTTCTTGAGCCATGCCATAAACCTTTATCTACGATGTGAGCAAAGTTGCTGCTACTTTTATTGCATTTTTTTTATAAGCAATTTTTATTTGCATATATGCTATGTGAATAACATTATTACGCAAACTGTTATATTATAATTGACCGTGAATAGTATTTATGTATTCCTAATGTGTAAGTAGGGGGTTAGGAGGTAGTTTTGAACAGAGTTCATTCTCTGTAGGAATTTCACAACTCTGGGACAGCATCATATTATAGTTTCTGTAAAATTATGTGTTTAATTAGAACACAAATTAAAATTAAACACTAATTTCAGTTATTTTTTTATCACTGTCTAACAAATGTAGACTAGATTATTGATATGAAAACAGAAGAAAATGCATAAAATAAGATCAAGTGCTCCCAGCCAAGGTATATTCGTATGTCCCCGATCTAAAAGCCGAATCCCTTCCCTTCTCTCCATCCAAACTTCCCTATATAGCATATCTGCATTCTCTTTCCTTTAGCTAACTATGCCTCTCAATTGTTGTTTACAAGTTAACATCTCCCTTAAAGGGGGCATCGACCCAAATAAGTAGATCAGTAGGGCCTTATCAGGGCCCTTAGTTCTTACAACTAACCAGGCCCAAGAACCCATAAATTCGCCTATTGGTGTTTTATTTAATTTTGTAGTTACATTTGTTTTGCTTTGCTTTGAATGAACTTATTGTTGTACAAAATACTTAGCGAATGTGTGCGATTGCTTTGTAATATTAAGTACTGAAACATAAGGACACCCTTATTATAGACTGGTAATTTATGATTTATAAACATTAAAGCCTGAGTTCATTAATTCCCATGGATCACCTTTTTAGTTTGTTTTCCTTCATTATTGGTTGATTATATGCAAATTATATGAACCAGTTTGAAATATTTGATCATTCTGCATTGATACTTGTAGACAAACCACCAATTGAAGAGCTCCACCAATTCTTGGAATTCCAGCTGCCAAGGCAGTGGGCACCTGTATTCAGTGAACTTCCTCTTGGTCCGCAATGGAAGCAACGGAGCTCTGCATCTTTACAGTTTAGCTTCATGGGGCCAAAGCTCTATGTGAACACCATACAGGTAAATGTTTATTCTTCTGGGTTCAATGGCAGACTGGCAGTGCCTCGACTGATCAGAATAAATCATGCTCATGTCTTTTGGTTTGTGTTGTTGGAGGAAAATTACTAAATCAGTGTGAAGAAGCTTTTAGGATTTGTTTTTATTAACATGTAGTGGAACCTAGTCTTGCAAATAAAGATGCATATTTCTAGTTCATGCGGTATAAAACTAAGTATTAGGATATTTCACCATTTTTAAAACTTGGACATTTTAAAGTTGGTGGTCATTTATTGATTTGATTTATTATGTTTTGTACATCTGTTCTAAAGCCAGGGATACTTGTCTTGTTATTACAGGTTGACGTAGGTAAGAGGCCAGTGACTGGTCTCCGTCTCTATCTTGAAGGTAAGAAAAGCAACCGATTGGCCATCCATATGCAACACCTTTCATCTCTTCCAAAAATCTTCCAGCTTGAAGATGATTCAAATGAAAACTTTAGACAAAAGTCCTATGATAAAAAATTCTATGAGAAGGTTCAATGGAAGAATTTCTCTCATGTGTGCACTGCTCCTGTGGAATCTGAGGAGGATCTTTCAATAGTAACTGGAGCACAATTGCAAGTTGAGAATTATGGCTTTAAAAATATACTCTTCTTAAGACTTAAATTCTCAACTGTGATGGGAGCTAAGGAGGTAAAACATCCCGAGTGGGATGGGTCTCCCGGGCTAGGAGCCAAGTCAGGACTCATATCCACTCTTATTAGCCAACACTTCACAGGGGCTTTTCAGAAGCCGCCTCCACGTCCAGCGGATGTTAATATAAATTCAGCTGTTTATCCGGGTGGCCCACCTGTTCCCGTCCAAGCTCCCAAGCTTCTAAAGTTTGTTGACACAACTGAGATGACCAGAGGACCGCAGGAGACTCCTGGCTATTGGGTTGTCACTGGAGCAAGACTTTTGGTTGAGAAGGGCAAAATTTCTTTACGGGTAAAGTATTCTTTGTTGACTATGATATTACCGGATGATGATGATGATGAAGATTACATGTTGGATGACCAGTAGCTGACTCTGTTCTTCATCAGGCCTTTCTTGCCTTCATCAGAAGAATTAAGTGTTCATTTTTTAGGAGGTAGAGGTTGGGTTTGGAGGGTATTTGTCATCATGATATTTGGTTTTAGTATTCCTAATCAGGTAGGGTGGCCCTTTTACGGCGGTTAAAGCACATGTGAAGTTCACAAAGATATACATACAATAGGGGGATTTGTTTGATGTCAAGGGATTTGAGTGCAGGGCTTACCCCCTATTGAAATTGTACTTTAAATGTAGATTTTTACAGTCTAGAAAAATGACCAGCTGAATTAATTCCACGGGTCTCTGCTGAATCATCTTCCTCTTGTTTTGATTAGATCACGTAGAGAAATTATGTTGCAAAAACTAATATATATCAATTACGTCATATCTTTTATTATTCTCATTAGTGATTTGGAAATTATTGATGAAGTCGTAGTGATCAAGAAATGGTACAGCGCATTAGAGAATTCGTATGAATATAATGGTGAAGCATGTTTGAAATGTTTTCGTTCTAGATAGAAGCACATGTGAAGCATGCTTGGTGCATTATTTTTTACGTATGGTCAAATTAAAGTTTGAAAACGAACATCAACTCAGTGATTTCAAATCCAGACTTTGACACTATTCTCACGTGAAATGAGATATACAAGTTGTTAAAGTGAATTGAATAGATAGATAAGGATATGAGAGTAAAAAGAAAACACTATCTCTGATAAGTGAAGTCTTCACAATAAAATGAAGGATGTTTGTAGAAGTTGATGAGAAAATTGTGCTGCAGTTTCAGTGTAATTCATACAGATAAATCCATTAATAATATGTTGGAGGTCAGAAAAATTAGAGCTAATTAAATACAAAATGATGTTGTTGATGAGAAGGCCAATAAGCTCCTTCCCTAGGACAAGGCAGAGGAGCAGGTTGGGCAATGTAGGTAGGATATTGCTGCCCCGGCATCAACACTGACAAATCACATGCATAAGACGATGATTGAACCTGTAATAATAAATAAACACACACACACATTATTATACATACTTGGAGTATTACATATGTTAAAACATGTAACCTATTATGATGATAGACGGGACTTACTGATTGTGCATTTCCTTGTTTTGTGGTTGGTAGTGAGTGCTGTTCCTGATAACTTGGCAACATAGATTCTGGTGTGGAAGAAAACTGTTGTGTAGGTTTAAATAAATGTTCAAATATGGCCATTATTAGAAACATTGAAATCAAAATGGCTGTGGCAACAAAACCAAAAGAGATTGCACTCATAGATGTCCCAAAGCTTTTCCATGGACCTTCCTCATCAACTCCTCCTGTCTGTGAATGTGATGGCCCTGGATTTGAAGCCGTGTATACGTCCCATGTCTTTGACCTTTCACTGCTTAAATTGCTCATCCTCTCTCTATTTAACCTGTTTTGTTTTTGTTCTAATTCTAAAGAGAAAGAGAAAAGAAACATAAAGAATTAGAATCACATTGGAAAGCCAAGTTAGATGAGTCTTAGATATTTTGTTTTTGTTTTCTGTAATGAGTAAATATAAAATACTACTACAAACTAATAAAAGAGAATGAACTTACATACCTTGAGTTTTTCAGTATGATATTGGATCAGAATGAAGTGTGGTGTTTCAAATTCTTAAATGCCATGTTCAAAGGCAAGAAGAAGAGCTAATATGCTTGATGCTCACCACATTTAGCTTTATAAGCAATAAAAAAAATGTAAAGACAAAGGTGTATGATGATAATCCTATTGGCTATTGGTACACTTTTTCTAGTTATGTTGTTTCCTTGTTTATGATCCTGATGCTTAACTTATTGAATACTATACAATACGATACAATACATACCTTGTCAGAAGAAGCAAACTTAAAGAAATAAAAAAGAATAATGGGCCTTGCTGTCCCAAGAGGAAGAACAAGAATTTTAAATAAGTGCTTTGCTTTTAAAACATAAAAGTGACACTCATCTTATGTAGTCTAGGTTCTTGTTGTTAATCCAAACCTTTAAGTCACATGAATAGTGGCTTGTGGGACAAGTGCAAGCAATTATTTCCAACCACTCTTATTAGATATGACAACATTCCTTAAGATCAATCTCATTGTTATTACTATTACTGGTATTATTAATTATATCCATAAAGAAACGTCAATTTTTATTATGATAAACATGACCATTCTTTAAGATTAACACATCAGTACACTAAATAAAAGGAGATAGGTGTAGTTCCGTAAATACAACTTAGATGTTAAAAAATTGCAGGAACATTTGATATGTTGAGGCACTATTTCGAATATATAATTTCTCAATTTTCAGCATTTAGTGTATGTGCATTTTGTTCGTTAGTATATTCGATATAACAAAAAGAAATAGGAGATATCCGCGAGTTTGGGAAGAACTGAAACAGGAGACATGAGTCTTTTTTCATGACATCTTTGAGGATTAAAGCCTAAAGTCTTTCTTTGATTAAATCAAACTAATGTTGATTAGAATACCCCCTGGCCTGCTACATAACCATTGAAATGTAATGATGAGAAAGATTGCGCTATGAATCTTTCATAATCTCATAAAATCTCCACTGGTTTTATATAAAGAGATATTATTATTATAAAAAGAAGAGAAAAAAGGCTGCTGCAATATCGTGCAATACCAACTCACATTACATAAAAATGGATACAACACAAGTAAAATTGTGGCAATCATTATTATTATGATATAATAAATAATTAGGAAAATGAAAGTTGGACAGCTAAGTAGTAACAGAACAGTCATGATTCTAGTGAAGAAATTAAGAAATGTGTTTATACTTTATAGGAGAAAAGGTTTAAAGCGTTGATGTATTATTGTAGGCCACATTTTTTTTTATATGGACGAAATGACAAATCATTAGAATCTCACACTCACACACAAAGCGGAGAGATCGGGGTTCGAACCCCGGTCATAGCATCTGACACTAGCAATTTCAACATTTCATAAGTTATTATAGACATTGTAGGCCGATTTCAACATGGCGTCTGGCCACACACACATTTTTGTTAATCATTATTTAACCGCAAAATTCAAAGTAATTACTGAAAAGAATGAAGTAATAATGAACAGGAAAATGATTAAACATTAATATATGTTTTGTCAAAGAGGCAATGACACTGTCTGTCTAAGGAATAAGAAAGCTTAACTAAAACTATATAATTAATTAATGTTATGTGAAAAAGAAGACTTGAGAAGAATGGGAGGGAAACAAATTAGATGCAGATATCACTTTCACTCAATAGTCAACAGTGTAAGCAATCAATAGGTGTTAGACGACATTGTATGAATTGAACAACCAACCCACCAATAATAATAATTATTGCTTAGTTGAATTGAAGCAGAGAGAGAGAAGAGTGCAAAATTTGAAGCTAACTATTTGAAAAAGAACAAAATTAGAATACTCACATGTAGTGTTTAAAAGAATAAAACATGAACAGCTAAATAAAAGGGTCGGTGGAAAAAGAAGAAGAAGACTGTTATCTTGTGTTAGCCATTTACATGTAAGACATGTTTGATGTCTTGGTTGGCCCCATGACAAGAAAGCGCACTCAAGAAAGATATACAAAATGTTAAAAAACAGATTGTAACATATACTCCTCTATACCTTCCTTAAGCAATGTAATGTCCTTGACTTTTTACAACAAATTGGATATTTCCTCTACATATACATACATACATATATACATGTGTAATGTATAGTCTAAAGTGTAAACATGATGATAAGATAATATAACTGTTGAACGTGGAATATATGAGGGAGAGCAGGGGTTTGTGATACTCATCTGATGCGCAATGCACTGCAAGTTGCTAATATTTTATCATTAAAAAAAAGTACTTACATGTCTATCACGTTCATGCTCTGTAACTTTTATAAGTGAGATAGTCAGTAAAAGCTTCAGTTACGAGGGAGGGTGTGTTAGTGTTACTTTTTAGCTTAAAAGCTTAGGACTATATTTGTGAAGGTTGCTTTCTTAGAGCCAATGTTAGGTGGAGAAAACTAGTTTAAATCCAATGAATTATTCCTTTTTTTCAACATTTAGGTTCACAGAAAAATAAAAATTGCGAATAGTTTTTTTTTTGAACGGCAAAAGAGAGGATATATATATATATATATAGCTAGGGAGAAAAGTACAAATGGTACTATACCCACATTTCGGGATTAAGTACAAGGGGTACTTGACCCAAAACAAAAATGATCATTAAAATCAAAACGATCAAAACCTCCCAAAACCAAAATAACATCTATCTTAGAATACAATCCAATGGAAATGTTTTCCACTCATAGAAAGAGCAACCAACCCCCTTCTTTTTTTCACATAACCACTTCCAAGAGTGCAAAATAACACCTTGGAAAACTTCCTCCATCACCGGCACTTTTTCATTAAAAATCAAGTCATTTCTTGTTTTCCAAATTGCCCACACAACCGCATGCCATATCGCCGAAAGCCCCTTGAGTCGCTTTCCATTTCCCCTCCGAACATTAAACTTACCGAAAATAAGAATCGGATCCCGTGGAACCAAGTCAATCCAACCTATCCAACTAAATACTTTACTCCATAAAGTCGAGGCAAAAGCACACCCACCAAAAAGGTGGATCTCATGCTCCAACTCCATCGGACACAATACACAATGAGCATCAACACCCCCACCCCCAACACCCCGTCTAGCAAGATTTACCAAAGTAGGCAAACGATGAAGTAAAAGTTGCCAAGAGAAAACAATAATTTTTGATGGGGCAAAGCTCTTCCACAAGCAACTCAAATTTCTCACAAGGTCCGGCTCCAAAGAAATCGGAGGGATAATAATACCGGTCAAATAACAATAAATAGAGCGAACCGAAAAAATACCTCCAAATACATGATGACTTTTCCATTCGTCTTTGGAAGAGGATAATTGAATTGGGGTTAAAACATTCACCAACATATCACGACGCTCCTCCTCCCACACAAAGAGATTCCGCCTCCATTTCAAATCCCACACCCAACGTCCCGTAACCCACCGACCAACCTCCGACACACTACACTCTTTTTGGGTAGATACAAGAAATAACCGTGGGAAAACTTCCTTTAAAGGTTGAACCCCCACCCAAGTGTCGTGCCAAAAAATTGTATCACCACCATTGCCAAGTTTTCTAAAAAATATGTCACGTAATCTATCCGAACCGACAACGACTCCAACCGATACTAGATCATTCCACCATGATGAAGCAATGTTCGGCGGCAAAAGTCTAGACATCCATCCGACCCCCCTTTCCCCACCACCACACCTTTCTTGAAGCACCTTCTTCCAAATAGATTGACCCTCCGAGAGTAATCTCCATTTCCACTTAGACAAGAGAGAAATATTCATGATTCTCAAATCTTTCACACCAAGCCCCCCCTCTTTTTTATGCCTACATACATCCATCCACCTCACCCAATTAATTTTGGAGGCACCGGCCGCCCCACCCCAAAGGAATCTCCTTTGCAACCTAACAAGTTTTTTCCAAACCCCCACCGGCATTTTAAAAAGCGAAAGATAAAAAATAGGGATAGCCGACAATACCGAGTTTAGAAGCACCACCCTACCGCCAAGACTCACATATTTATTCTTCCACGAGGCTAGCCGCTTTTGTACCACTTCAATAACCGGATTCCACGTCGACAAGCGCCTAGGATTTGCCCCCACGGGGAGGCCTAGATAAATGAACGGCAATTGGCCAACAACACATTTGAGAAACGATGTGGCGGAGTCAAGAAAACAATCGTCAACATTGATTCCAATGAGCTTACTCTTGAAAAAGTTAACCTTAAGCCCGGAAATAAGCTCAAACCATTTCAAAATAGCCTTCATTGTCCATAAGTTCTCCACACAAGCTTCCCCCACCAAGGGTGTATCATCGGCATATTGTAGATGTGAAATATTAATCCCCGAGTCACTAAATTGGATTCCTTTAAAGAACCCAATATCCACCGCTTTCTTCATTAAAGCTCCAAAACCCTCGGCCACTAGAACGAATAAAAAAGGGGCAAGAGGATCCCCTTGTTTTAGACCTTTACAAATATCAATTTGCTCCGTCGGACTCCCATTAACTAACACGGAGAGGCTTCCCGCGAACACACAAGCTTTAATCCAACTCCGCCATTTTCCATCAAACCCAAACCTCCGAAGCATATAATCCAAGTAACTCCAACTTACCGAATCATAAGCCTTTTCAAAGTCTACTTTAAAGATTAAACACTTATTCTTTGTTTTTTTCACCCAATCCACCACCTCATTAATCACAAGTACTCCATCCACAAGAAGCCTACCTTTGATAAAAGCGGATTGATTTCTTGAAGTAAGCGAATCCATTACCAAACTCAATCTATTAGTCAACACTTTCGCCACCAATTTGTACATACATCCTAGTAGAGAGATGGGGCGGAAGTCCCCCAAGGCTTGAGGATTCAAGATTTTTGGTATAAGAGCAATAAAATAAGACAAAAAAGCTTTGGGCAATAATGCTTTTTCATGAAATTCATTCATAAAACCCATGACATCCCCTCCAATCACCTCCCAAGCACCTTTCAAAAAAGCGAAATTAAACCCGTCCGGGCCGGGGCTTTTGTTTCCATCCGCGTCCTCCACCACCCCTCTTACTTCTTGCGAATAGTAGAATAACTCTATGGTGAAAGATTTGAATAATTGTTTACTATATAAAATAATGTAATGAGCGTGACCAAAACCATCTGCTCTAACTAACAAGTAAATGAAAAATAACATACTAGCAATTTCTCAAACGGCATATTCCATACACCATGAGTTAATTAAAAGTAAAGTCGCTACTAATCAGACTAAGCATAAAAATAAAAACAAGAAAATTAGTTAACTTATAGGCTGCAGTTGAGCTCTAAATGAGGTCTGGTAGCACAGCACGGCATCTAAAAAGGTGATATCAAACTCTCAACATAGACTTCTGAATTCCCCAAAGCATCCTCACTGATCTTGTTTTGAAATTCAGGAAAATAAAAAGTATTATTTATGGAATCATAAACAAGCAACCTAAAGTTCATCTTTATATAAATCTCCATGAGCACTTGGTGATCCTCTGAAACATATAATAGTTTGATATAGCGAAAAGGCCACCATTCTTTCATGTAAGGAATCCTACTTAACAATTTAGTCCAAGACTTTTCATTACCAAATTCTTTCATAATCCAAACATGAGAAAAAGTTTCCTGCATGGAAACAAGAAGGGACAGACAACCCTTCCATGTCCCTATGGTACCACCAAGACAGGGAGGTCTTAATTGCACGTGAGCGACGGGTAGTGAAAGCTTTTGATAGGACTCTTTCTCCAAATCAAGAGAAACAATGAAGTGTGATGATAACCAATTAACAGAGTCATTGACAAATATTCCCGTTGATGTATGCATAAGTTGGGATGATGAACTTGGAAAGTCTGGAATACTTGTCCAATAATCTGTACCCAAAACCAAAATATGTACTACATTGAATTCTACTTTGGGATTAAGAGCAATAAGCTTATAATTATGAATGAAACGATCATAAACTAATGTATATGAGATATGACCATATTTCAAAGGAGGAGGAGGCAATATTATTATGAATTTTCTAATAGAAGGGTTAAGCAAAAGAGCTGATTGGTGAGGTAAGTTATAACATAGGATGCCGTGACAAGTGGAGACATAACTACCACCACCATAACGGTCAGTTTTAAGAATCTCTCTTAGAGAATAACTGGAGATAGTAGCGTCTCTGGAGGAGCTGAAGAAGATATTGGAGATTGGATATTGTAAATTAAGTAACTGACCAGTGTTTAGGATGAGATGGTGGCGCTCTTGGTTTGTGCTTGACAAGCGGAGGTGCTTCCTCGCAAAATTAGATAGAATTTTTGGAGATAAGAGAATTCAATGACTTGCAGACGCAACGGAGTTGAATCAGTTGTTTCACGGCAAGTCTACAAAGGATTTCTTCTACCAGATCGAACGGAAGATGTTCAAGCAGTGATACCGATCTTAGGGTTGGTTGAGGTTGTTTACTCCGGTAGAAGCGGTGATGGTTTCTTCCGTAGCACCGCCGTATTGTTTGTCATTGCTTGCACCCGTCTTATCAAAATCCTAAGGAGAAGATAAGGCTCAAGGCTACGTTTTATTTATCATCTATTAATCTATAATCTATACTATATTTTTGGGATGACTTTTTCATTATTCCTATTTTACCCTTAAAAAAAACTACCAAAAAAAAGTAACCAACTAAATATTAAAAAGATACAAATTTTTGGGATGACTTTTTCATTATTCTTATTTTACCCTTAAAAAAACTACTCCCTCCGTTTCTTTTTAAATGTCCGTTTTGAATAGTAACACCAAATTAAGAAGATGTATTTTTGCACTTTATCTTCCTATTATACCATAATTTTAATTCACCAATAAAATCATATTTTTTTTGCACACACTTTCTCTTTCCAATAAATTTAATATATTATGCATACAAAAAAACAAAATTTAATATGTATGTAAAAACAAAAGATTTAGTTTTTCAAATATATAGCATTATTTAGTTTTATTGAAAAATATATGAGTAATTGACAAAAGGTATAATTGACAAAGGGTATAATTGACAAATCGTACCCTGAAAATACCAAATGGACGGTTAAATAGAAACGCTAAATTCGACATTTTTGGACAATTAAAAAGAAACGGAGGGAGTACTATATATCTATAACTATATATAAAAAGGATACAAATTTTTGGGATGACTTTTTCATTATTTCTATTCTACCCTTAAAAAAAAACTACCAGCAAAAAAGTAACCAACTACATATTAAAAAGATACAAATTTTTGGGATGACTTTTTCATTATTCTTATTTTAGCTTTAAAAAAAATTACCAACAAAAAAAGTAACCAACTACATATAAAAAAGATGCAAATTTTTTGGATGACTTTTTCATTATTCTTATTTTACCCTTAAAAAAAACTACCAACAAAAAAAGTAACCACCAATTATGGTTTACTCTTTTTTTAAAAAGTAACCACAAATTAAATCATGAAACTTTTAATACATTTCTATACCATAATACTATTATGTATACATTAATAATCTACTATTATACATAACATTTTAAGTTGAATATTATTAAAATATAGTAAAACCCAAATTGGAATTATATGAATGATAGCAACATGAATTAGTTTAAGCCAAAAGAACGATTCTATGATAACAACATGGATTATGTAAGTTTGCTAATAGAAGTAAACTAAACATAACAAAAAAATTTATTTATCATAAGTTTGCTAAATTAAATTATGAATTGGATTATTAGTTGAGCCCACATGAAGAACTTAAAAAATGGGAAAACTAAAGATACACATATTAATTTAAATAAAAATAAAATTTATGATAAATCACAATTTACAATTTATATACCTCGGTATAATAGAAAACGTGAATCACACAAACGGGCACGGGCCCGTTTGGCCGCTAGTATGTATAAAAAGGATACAAATTTTTGGGATGATTTTTTCATTATTCTTATTTTACCCTTAAAAAAAACTACCAAACAAAAAATTAACAACAGTTCCAAATTATTAGCACAATTGATGAATAAAATTACCAAATTAATAGAGATGATTTGTTATCTATTACTATTATCTATACTAATAATATACTGTATAAAGATAATACACCCTTTCGCATGGACTTTTCTTATGTTTTCCCTTCATGTTGAAAAATAACTTCCACATAAAAATAGATTTTCAGTTTTTTTTAGTAAATAATTTTTTTCTTATTAATAACTAGCCACAACAAAAAAGAAGGTTAAATAGTTACTCCCTCCGTTCCTTTTTGTTTTTGTTTGAGAAAAAAAAGGTCAAATTAAGAAAGTGTATTTTTTGCACTTTATTTTTCTATTATACCCTCTTTTTTTTTAAATATATTATACTCTAATTTTATTCCACCAAATTTTTTTTATTTTTTTGCACACACTTTCTATGAAATTTAGTAAAAAAAATACAATAAAAAGATTATATTAAATTTAGTCAATAAAAAAAAGGAAGGAGGGTATAATAGACAAAATATAACCTTAAATTATCAAAACAACAAACAATTTGAAACAAATATTTTTTTTCCAAAACAACAAACAAAAAGGAACGGAGGGAGTATCAATTAACTAAGTCCAATAAAAAAAGAGATTAAGTAGTTATTTATATTTGCACAATAAAGAATATCGATCACACAAAAGGCTAGTTTATAATAATAACAAATATATTATATTCTCTTTAGTTTTTTCCTTTCTAGTAACTTTTTTATTTAAAACCTTTTGGTCTTCCTTTTTTTTTTTAACTCCAAAATTAAGATTTAAATCTTTGTTATCATCTAATAATTAATTATGGGGCACTCTTTTTTAACCAATTTAGTTTTAACAATATAGATATTTTGTGTTAGACTACCAAATTAAATTAGACAATTCAGTGGATCGAATATTAATGCTGATAAAAAAAATGTTAAATGCCAAATAAAATGTAAAATATTTTGTTAGAAAATTTGAATTACAACCCTTAAATTTGACGTAGTGTAATGTTTTTGGATGATGTTTTGTTTTGGATGATGAAATCTTGTACAATAATATTTTGGATACTGATTAGTGTTAAAAACATGGTAAAATTTGATTGAGACCGATCAAAAATCATATTAGAACAACAAACTTACGCTTCTGATAACATATAACAGAATTTCAGAAAACTTTTTCCAAATAAAAGAACTCATCTTGCTTTATTATATTGTATGATGAATAAATTGCTTTTTGATCATTTTCTTTGAAAATTCTTATATCCAACATATATATAGTGCGTATGTAGTTCCATTTAGGTGAGATTAGGGGTGAGCACGAACCCGCAACCCGACTCGAAACCGACATAACCGCCAATATATGGAAGCACTCGGTCGGGTGCGGGTCGGGTCTCGGGTCAACAATTGTGAAAAATCGGTCATGAACGGTTGTATACGGGCGGGTGCGGGTCTCTAAAATTTATCTCTTCATAACCGAAACCGACCGAACAATTACTAAAATATAAATTTTTTTTTCCAGTTTTGAGCACCTCTTAATCTCTTATACTCTTCGCTTTGTTAATTTTGTCTATCTTTGATAGAGAAGAAAAATGTTATATGTTACAAGTTTATGCTTGTAATAGGTTGATAAAGGAGATGTGAAAGATAATATTAATTTTTACTTCTCATCTACTATCTATTATTGTCGTTGGATTAACAAATTTGAAACAAAATAATTGCATCTCATCATTTTTATTGTATCATTTGTTGCAGTGTGTACGAAATATTGAACTATTTGAAGAATAATATTTTTTTGATCAATGAAATTTTAGATGTAACAACAAAGTTTCAATGTAACCCGTTAAAACCGACCCGCTATACCCGTCACCCGTATGACCCGAACCCGAACAAACCGAAGATGTAGATGGTCGGAATCGGGTCCAAATTAAGAGGCCGCGGTTTTTATCGGTTTTACGATTTTTGGCCCGAATCCGACCGAACCCGACCGATGCTCACCCCTAGGTGAGATACCATACAAATACTAATTTTTCACAGAGTTTGAAAAAATCCCAAGATTCGTAGTCTATAACCCAAGAAAATTGTAAAAAAAAAAACTATCGAAATGAATAAATATTTTTTACCCATTTATTTTTTTAAGAATCTTACATCCAACACGTATACAGTGTGTTTGTGGATCTACTTAAGTCAGATATCAAAAATATCATATTATTTCACCAAGATTGTAAAAATCCCAAAATACGTAGTGTATATAACCCACCAAAATTGTAAAAACAATTTATCAAAATGAAGAAATTGATTTTTGATCATTTTTTTTAAGAATTTTATATCCAACACATATATAGCGTGTCCGTGGTTTCATTTAGGTGAAATATTTAACTAATACAATTTTCTTACAGAGTTTAGAAAAATCCTAAACTTCGTTGTCTTTAACTCACGGATATTGTAAAAAAAAACTTTCGAAATGAATAAATTGTTTTTTGATTCCCTTTTATTGTAGAGTCTTCTATCCAACACATATGTTGTGTGTATGTTGATCAATTTAGATAAGATATCAATCATATCATATTTTTTCAAAAAGTTTGGAAAAACCCCAAAGTTCGTAGTCGTATACCCGCGAAAATTGTAAAAAAAACTATTGAAATGAATAGATTATTTTTTATCCTCTTTTTTAAAGAATCTTCTATCTAACACATATATAGTGTGTATGTTGATCGATTTAGATGAGATATCAAATATATCATATTTTTTTACAGAGTTTGAAAAAATCCCAAAATTCGTATAAGAAAATTGGAAAAGAACTATCTAAATGAATAAGTGGTTTTTTGAACCCCTTTTTTTGAAGAATATTCTATCTAACACATATATAGTGTGACTGTGGATCGATTTAGGTGATATATCAAACAAATTCTATTTTTTTTACAGAGTTTGAAAAATTCCCAAAATTCTACGAAAATTGTAAAAAATCTATTGAAATGAATAAATTGTTTTTTATTCCCCTTTTTTGAAGAATGTTATATTCAACACATATATAGTGTTTGTATGGATCAATTTAAGTGAGATATTAAAAAAATCATATAATTTCACTAAATTGTTAAAATCCAAAAATCCGGAGTCTAACCCACATAAATTGTAAATATAAAACTTTTGAAATGAATACATTGTTTTTTTTTATCATTTTGCTTTGAAAATTCTTCTATCCAACATTTATATATATATATATATATATATATAGTGTTTCTGTGGCACCATTTAGGTGAGATACCATACAAATACTATTTTTTTCACAAAGTTTGGAAAAATCCCAAAATTCGTAGTTTATAATAACCCATGAAAATTGTAAAAAAAAACTATCAAAACGAATAATTGGAGTAGGAATAGAACTTTCTACAAAAAATGGACTAGAAAAGACATTTATTCATTTCTATAGTTTTTTTTAACGATTTTCGTGGGTTATATAGACTACTAATTATGCAATTTTTAAAATCTCCGTAAAAATTTGATTTGTTTGATTCTTCACTTAATTGGATCCACAGACACATTATATGTGTTGGAATAGAAGTTTCTACAAAAATTAGACTCGAAAAGCCATTTATTCATTTTGATAGTTTTTTAAAACGATTTTCATGGGTATAGACTACGAATTATGAGATTTTTCTAATCTGGATGAAAAAAATTGATTTGTTTAATTCTTCACCTAAATTGATCCACATACACACTATATGTGTTGGAATAGAAGTTCTTACAAAAAAATACTCGAAAAGCAATTCATTCATTTCAATAGTTTTTTAACGATTTTCGTGATTTATAGACTACGAACTATGCAATTTTTATAATCTCGGTGAAAAAATTTGATTCGTTTGAATCGTCCCCTAATTGGATCCACAAACACACTATATGCGTAGGAATAGAAGTTTCTACAAAAATTATACTCGAAAAGCCATTTAATCATCTCAATAGTTTTTTAACGATTTTCGTGGGTTGTAGACTACGAATTATGTGATTTTTCCATTCTCAGTGATAAAAATAAGATTTGTTTGATTCTTCACCTAATTGGATCCACATACGCACTATATGTGTTGTGATAGAAGTTTATACAAAAAATGGACTCGAAAAGATATTTATTCATTTCGATTGTTTTTTTAACGATTTTTGTGAATTATTTAAACTACGAATTATGAGATTTTTCCAATCTCGGTGAAAAAATTGTTTGATTCTTCACCTATATTGATCCACATACACATTATATGTGTTGGAATATAAGTTTTTACAAAAAATATACTTGAAAAGCAATTTATTCATTTTGATAGTTTGTTAACGATTTTCGTAGGTTATATATAGACTATGAAATATGTGATTTTTCCATTCTCGGTGAAAAAATTTGATTTGTTTGATTCTTCACCTAATTGGATGCACAGACACACTATATGTGTAAGAATAAAATTTTCTACAAATATTAGACTTAAAAATCCATTTATTAATTTTGATATTTTTTTTAACGATTTTCATGGGTTATATAGACTACAAATTATGTGATTTTTCCATTCTCGGTGATAACAAAAAGATTTGTTTGATTTTTTACCTAAATGGATCCACAAGCACACTATATGTGTTAGAATAGAATTTTATACAAAAATAGACTCGAAAAGCAATTTATTCATTTCGATAGTTTTTTAACGATTTTTGTAGGTTATAAACTACGAATTGTGAAATTTTTTCAATCTCGGTGAAAAAATTTGATTTGTTTGATTCTTCATCTAAATTGATCCATAGACACACTATATGTGTTGAAATAGAAGTTTGTACAAAAAATTGACTCGAAAAGCCATTTATTTATTTTGATAATTTTTTTTAACGATTTTCGTGAGTTATAATAGACTACGAATTATGTGATTTTTCTATTTTTGATGATAAAATTTTGATTTGTTTGTTTCTTCCCATAAATGGATCCACAAACACACTATATGTGTAGGAATATAAGTTTCTACAAAAAATGGACTCCAAAAGACATTTATTCATTTCTATAGTTTTTAAACGATTTTCGTGGGTGACTCCGAATCATGTGATTTTTCCATTCTCGGTGATAAAAATTTGAATTGCTTGATTCTTCACCTAATTGATCCACAGACACACTATATGTGTTGGAATAGAAGTTTCTACAAAAATTAAACATGAAAAGCAATTTATTCGTTTTGATAGTATTTTTTAACGATTTTCATGGGTTATATATAGACTACGAATTATGTGATTTTTACAATCTCGATAAAAAAATTTGATTCGTTTGATTCTTCCCCTAATTGGATCCATAAACACACTACGTGTGTAGGAAAAGAACTTTCTACAAAAAATGGACTCAAAAAGATATTTATTCATTCCTATAGTTTTTTGTTAACGATTTTTGTGGGTTATATAGACTATGAATTATGTGATTTTTCCATTCCCGGTGGTAAAAATAAGATTTGTTTGATTCTTCACCTAATTGGATTCACAAACGCACTATATGTGTTGTGATAGAAGTTTATACAAAAAATGCACTCCAAAAGATATTTATTCATTTCGATTGTTTTTTTAATGATTTTCGTGAGTTATTTAGACTAGGAATTATGAGATTTTTCCAATCTCGGTGAAAAAATTGTTTAATTCTTCACCTATATTGATCCACATACACACTATATGTGTCGGAATATAAGTTTCTACACAAAATATACTTGAAAAGCAATTTATTCATTTTGATAATTTTTTAACGATTTTCGTGGGTTATAGACTACAAAATATGTGATTTTTCCCTTATCGGTGAAAAAATTTGATTCTTCACGTAATTGGATCCAGAGACACGCTATATGTGTAAAAATAAAAGTTTCTACAAATATTAGACTCGAAAATCCATTTATTCATTTTGATAGTTTTTTTAACGTTTTTCGTGGGTTATATCCCACGAGAATTGGAAAAAAACTATCGAAATGAATAAATGGTTTTTTGAACCCCTTTTTGAAGAATCTTATATCTAACACATATATAGTGTGTCTATGGATCGATTTAGGTGATACATCAAATAAATTCTATATTTTTTACAGAGTTTGGAAAAATCCCAAAATTTCCAAAATTCTACGAAAATTGTAAAAAAAAAATATCGAAATGATTAAATTTTTTTTTATCCCTTTTTTGAAGAATCTTATATCCAACACATATATAGTGTTTGTATGGATCGATTTAAGTGGGATATTTAAGAAATCTTATAATTTCACCAAATTGTTAAAATCCAAAAGTTCGTAGTCTATAGCCAACGTAAATTGTAAAAAAAACTATTGAAATGAATAAATTATTTTTTATCATTTTCTTTGAAAATCTTCTACCCAACATATATGTAGTGTGTCTGTGATTCCATTTAGGTGAGATACCATACAAATACTATTTTTTCACAGAGTTTGGAAAAATCACAAGATTCGTAGTCTTATATAACCCACAAAAGTTGGAAAAAAAACTATCGAAATCAATAAATGTTTTATATCCATTTCTTTAAAGAATCTTATATCCAACATATATATATAGTGTGTTTATGGATCGTTTTAAGTGAAATATAAAATATATCATATTATTTCCCCAAAATTGTAAAATTCATAAGAGTCCGTTAACACACCAAATCATATTACTTTAAGAATTTTGGGATTTTTACAATGTCCCTTAACACACCAAATCATAGGAGGGTGCAATCAGTCTCATTTTGGTTTTGGTCAAAACATGGAACCAATAGTCTCATTTTGGTTTGTTCTTTGTAGAAAATTTCTCTTGTAGCCCCCCCAGATTGCTTCCACCTCCACGTTTTGAAATTGCCCCTTAGGACGGTTTAGAAGTTACAATTTAAATTTTAAATATGCAGGGTTTTATAATGTAATTTTTGAATTGTTACTCTCTATGTTATCTTGCAGAAAGTGTACTTTGACTACTTTCACTTCTTTTCCAATACTCCACCAACAAAGTTAGATAGACAAGGGATGAATAAATTTGATGGATGACTTTGGATTAAGAGTTGGTAGTGGGAAGAAAGTGATTGTGTTTGAAACAAATTTAATTGTTCCTATTCATTCTAGTTTGAGCGTATAAAGTGATATTTCGAAAGATATCTCTAAAACTAAGCAAATTTGGAACTCACCTTTCAAAAGCTTCGTAGCTTATCTTCCGAATCAAACAAAAGAATTTTTTAAATTGACATACTATATTAAAAAAATTCTCTTTAGACTTATTATGCTCTAAGGTCCCTCAAAATACTTTAAAAGTTTGAAGGACCTTAGAACATATCACCCGTGACCCGTCATTAATGCATGGTTTATCATGATCAAACCTAAATATTTAATGTTTCCCTACCTCAACACTGACATTTTATTTTTAATTTATGTTTTAGAATTATGCATAAAATTAATTTATTTTCACCTAATTAATAAATAAAAATATATTCCATAAAAAAGTATTTGTAAAAGGATGATATTTATCGATTTACTTTTTATCACTTAAAAAATTAAATGCTCTCGAGATAAGATAGAAAATAACATTAAACTATTTTTTTCATTTAGTCAAGTGGCTATAAATTCACCTTTAAAAATTAAATGCGCGACTCAAACACTATAAGTACAGAAAAATGAAAAATCTACTAGTTAAATTTTGACTCTCGAATAATGTCCCTTGTATATGGTAGCTAGTTATTTGAAGGTTATACTTTGACTTTGTGCAATCAGATGGACCCGTAATATTTGAGATGAATAAAATTGTGAGAATTACTTTTCGTATCCTCCGGTGGTCTCATTCACCCCCTAAAATGTCCTTAGTACTCTTCTGAGTTCGCTCTCTAAGTAGCGAACTATGTTTTAGTTCGCACTCTAAATAGCGAGTGTCAATATTTTATACTGAAACTGGACGTCGGCACCCTCCATGGTTGAAAAAATCATGAACAAATTGAGTTCGCATCCTAGGGAGCGAGCACTGTTCGCATCCTAGGGAGCGAACTTTTTTTTTCAAGATTTTTTCAACTATGGGGATGCCGGCGTCCAGTTTGAGTATAAAATATTGACACTCGCTACTTAGGGAGCGAATAGAAACAGAGTTCGCTACGTAGAATGTGAATCCAGTGTAACTAGTAAACCTTATACATTAATGTTAATTATTATATTTCTAATATAAACTAATATGTAATAAATTGTAATTATGTGCATGATATCTCACATTCATTGTAAATATTCTTTGTATAATTATCATTCATTACACAATATTATTACCTTATATATATATATATATATATATATGATCTCATGATGCAATTATGAGCATGATCTCTTGATTTGCTGCATAATTATTTAAAAAAAATTGATTTTTGTAACGTTCGCTATGTAGGAAGCAAACTGTGGTGTTCCTGTTTTTTGCACTTTCCACACTCGCTTCCTAAGTAGCGAGAGAGGTAAATTAGGAATGTCAAGGGGTGTGTGAGTGTTCCGGGAGTGCGAAAAGTAATTCTCTAAAATTGTTGTCTTGTGATGGGCTTTTGGGCCGTAGAGACGATATATTAAAATGTATTTGAGGCATACAATTTTCTTTTGAAATTTTCTTGCCACCTACTCCTTTATTTGCGCTATACAAAATTACTAAAATATTTTTTTTCGCTACGTACTTAAGTAGCAGATTTTACGTTTAAAATCTCCAAAATTTCATGTTTGTAGGGTTTTTTTTTTCTTTTTCAAAATTCTCATTTTTATAATATTCGATACTTAAGTGCTTGACAAAATAAAAATGAGAAATTTTTATGGTGGGGAGTGTTTTTTTTACTCAAATTTCATATTTTTATAACGTCCGCTACTTGAGGTTTAAAATCTTGAATTTTCATATAGGATGTTTTTCCACAAAAATTACTCATTTTTACAATGTCTGTTACTTAAATAGCGGAAGAGTAAAATAAAAAAAATTAGAATATGCGAATAAATTAATAGGGTGGCAAAAAGTAAAAGTTTTTCCTTTTTCCTTGCTATACTTTAGTAGCATATGCACTTAGCTTATTCCGGTTTAGCTGCGTGTGCATAACATACTATTTGGAAGAATCATTGACTAAATTAAATAGGAATCTAATTAGTCTAGAAATTTAAATTTATATATAAGTACAAATGAGTACTTTAATAAGAGATTCCCTCACCGTTTAAAGCATTCAAAGAGGACATAATGCGGAATTTGATATATAATCAGTATCCATGATATATATAAACTAGCAGCATGGGTGTATGCCTTAGGACAATGACATGGAAAGTCATATTAAGAGAATGAATGATGAATTAATTAATATATAGTTTTGGAGCAGTGATGGCTATAAAAAATGGGAGCTTCTATGGTGAAGTTGTCCTTATGACTTTTTTGGTGAAGTTGGCTTACGTGGTCCAATAGGATTAAAGTATTTCTTTGTCCCCACCAAATCATTATTATATGATGTGTATTTTTTATTATGATACATGGTACACCTTCATAGATCAATGGTGTATATTTAAACTTCTTTATTCTAAGATCGAGTTTTGCTCTGATACCAGAGTTTTTGCTTTGGATTTATAAAGAATTTTCCTAGATAAATCTAGATTCTTTTATCCAATTTTTCGAGCTGTAAGGACAACCCACAAAGTTTTTGCTTTGGATTTATAAAGAATTTTCCTAGATAAATCTAGATTCTTTTATCCAATTTTTCGAGCTGTAAGGACAACCCTGCTACTGAGTTTTGTAGCTTATGTAGCTCCTTTTGTTCTGAGATTTCAAAATCTCTTTTGGGTGGTGTTATTCTAAGGCTTTGGCTTTTAAATAATGTTCTTTCTTCTGTTTCTTCAAACAAATTTTTGTCAACTTCTATTAAAGAACAACTATTTCTTGCTGGATTTCTAAATATAGGTGATTCTAATGTTACTAGTGGTGTGAATAATTCATCAATATGAATAGTATCTTTTCCTGTAAATTCTATGCTGTGGTGTGAATTGCTTAGAGCATAATTAATCCTGTAGTAGATTGTAAAGGGATGGTTACCTTGTTTCATAAGATTTGGGTTTTCCAGTTTATAGTGAAAAACTATAGATCTGTCTAGATCTTTATCTTTTAGGGATAACCTCATTTGTAAGTTTATATCAAACTTAATTTTTCCATATTTCAAATTGCATTTTCCTTGTGCAATTATTGATTGTTTTTTATCTACAATCCTAGAATCTTCTAAAATTATTTCTAGGGGTGAGTCTATACCTTTCATGAAAGTACTTTTAATCAAAATCTGAATGGTTGATATGTGAATATAACCAATTTTAGTTCTTTCTTTTTCAGAAAGGTTTTCAATTCTTCTTCTAATTTGTGTCCTATCTATAGTAGATACGACTATATTTCCATAAGTAGAGTCAATTGGAATTGCTTCTTCTCCAGTCATTATTCCAAATTTTAAAATATTTTTTCTTGAGAAAAATTCCTTGAATTTATTAAACTTTCGTTTAAAGTTTTCTTCTGCAGTTAAGGATAAATCTGTTTCTTCTATTTTATGATCTAATATGCCATCAGCAAAATAACTAGATTTGTTTTCCAAAAGAGAAATTTCAGTCATATTTGAAGATTTTTCAGAAAGGACTTAATAGTTTCTTCATGAAGTTTATGTCTTGGTTGTACCAAACTATTTAATAATAAATATTCAGAAGTAATTGAGTATTCAAATTGTTCTAGAAAATCTATACCAAAGAGAAATTTATTCGGTTGTTCATCAATTAGTATTCGTAATTGAAATTCTTCTATTTCCCTGAGTTTTAAACGACAATAGTACTTCGTGGCATAATTTTTAAAGAACCATCAAATTTGAAAACAGTTCTTGGTTCTGATAATATTTCAAAATTATCACAAATTTCTTTTGATACATGTGACCATGCAGCTCCTGTATCAATTAAAATTGGTACTATTTTTTCGTTTATCATACCAATAATATGATATTGAAATGTAACTTTTGAATTTAAAAGAGATATAATCATACCTGATTGAATTCTCAGTTTGATGTTAATGAAATATTCTTGAAGATATTTGTATTTTGAGATATAATCTGTTGATTATATTGTTGGTATGAGTGGTCCTTCCAGAGTATTACCTCAAGGATCTAGCTCCTCCAGAGTATTACCTCAAGAGCTACTTCTTAGAAATGATTCTAAGGACAGAAGAAATATTTCTTCATAAAACTAGATAGTAGTTTCATATATTTTTCAACTCCATTTACAAATGAGCTGAATGCTCTTATTTATAGTGGAGAAGGGCTCACATAGGTAAGATGTCCCTTTCCATGACAGCACACTATAGTGTCATGCACTCAGAAAAGTAACATGCACTAACATAAAGTAATACGCACTAAAAGAAAAGCGACAAACAGTTATTTACATTATTTCAAAGCTTATCACTAAGTGGTTCCCATCTGACTCAGATGTGATAAGATACCACTGTACATTATGGTTTACATTGTGATGTGTTGCTTTGTGTTGTCAGCTTTTTTGTCTTCTTGTGCCGACGATTTTGGTGAACAACTTTTGCACATGTGTTCCTTGTAATACTGTGAAAAAATTCTACAGCATTCTTCTTGAATTACTCTAGGTAATTTTTCATAATCTTCCTTGAGTTTGTCAACTCTTGTTTCAAGATCTTTGACTGTATTGATATCTTTTTCTTTTGCAGGCTTTCTTGAGTCGCTGTATATAACCATTGTTGAATCTTCATAAATAATTTTGTAGTTGTTTTGAGAAGATAATCTTGATATTTTTTGATGAAAGTTTTTGATTTGTGCAATGTAGCTATCAGGGTGCCATTCATTGCTTTCCTTGCTCATTGTTGGGTATTGTTTGTTTGAGATCCCAATTTTAATGAGGTATTGTGGTTTTGTAGTTAGTTCCAAGGTGTTTTCATCATACCAAGGATATGTTGAGTCTATCTGTAAGAATATCTCTTTTCCTTTTGCAAATAGATTGTTGAATTTTTGGGTCAAATTTTGGAGTTCTTTGGGAAGGTATTTAAGTTCTCCAAATGCCTTTCCTGGTTGCTCTTCCAAGTATATGGTGCTGATTAGTCCATTTTGAAAGAACGATAAACAGATTTGACTATCTATTCCTGGGAGTAAAATTGCTCTAGTGCAGCCAAACTTGTTGACTGGATAGAAACATTCGGTGGTGAATATTTCGTTGTAGTGGTTTAACCATTTCCATCTGAGACTGAATTCCATGTAGGTTGGATCAGTTATCTGGAAATTTTTCTGATGTTCAAGCTGACGAATTTTGTCAATTGACAGCTTATTTTTGGACTCCATTGTAGGTGATCTTTGAAGGTTTTTTGCAGTTGCAATTTCTCTGTATGATCCATAAAGAGCTATTTTTGCTTCCTCCATAGTCTTGTAACCTTTGTGCCTTATGTTCTTACCGGTAACGTGCTGCTTTGCTATTGCCCAGCTTCGATAGATACCTTTAAATGGTCCTTCAAAGATGACATATGCTGCATATTTTCCCATCTGTTGATCAATAGGATCTACGAGAACGCTTTCTTGGAGGGTAGGTACACCATTTTTTCTTGCTTCGTCTTCTTCCTCAACTTCTTCAGCCCATGATTTTTTGCTGTCTGAAGTTGTTCCTGAGGATCCGGATTCCTGTTCTTCATTTGATTTCCATCCATTGGGTGTTATTGTCTCAATGGGAATTTCTGAATTTTCTGGGGCTGTATATTTTACATAATAATCATACTTTCCAGAAGGCTGTCCTAGCAAGTCCCAATTTTCTTCATTTTTGAGAACTTTGTCTAAGCTTGTTGTCATGTTTTGCAAACTTTTGAGTGTTGTAATCATCTCCCCCCTCTCGTCGGAGATCTTTTTTCTTCTGGAATCAATGGCAGCGAGCTGCTCATCCTTCTGCTTTATGTTGTTTTGAAGTAGCTTTATTGCTTGCTCCATTCTCTTGTTAGTGTATCTGCAAAACTGTTTTGTTCAGATTTTATGTACTGAATATATGGCTCGAATTGTTGTAACTTCATCTGCCATCTTATTAGTCTGCCTTGTCTATGGTCTGCTTTAATTTTATATTTCCAAAATCCTGTAAGATATTTAGAGTCTGTTCGAAGAAGAAACCTTGATGGTAATAAATCAATTTTCCATTTTTCTAATCTCTTTACACATGCCAGAGTTTCTAGTTCCTGAATATGGTATCTAGATTCTGTATCTGTAAATGTACCAGAAATATATTTACATAAATGTAATTTTTCAGTATCCTTTATCAGGATTTTAGAAGCACTATAATCAATGCTTTTTATAGTATCTGTCCCTTCCCTCGAAGTTTCAGATTCTTTTGATTGAAGATCCTTAGATTCTTCAATTTTATATCCCTTCTCATTAAGAGAAAGTTTTGCTTTACCATTAGGTAAGGCTCTCATACAACCTGCCCAGGTTGTTTGTGATGCATCTGTCTCTATAATTAAAAAATCTTCTTTCGTCGGATTGTAAAGTTCAGGCAAAACTTAAATTTTTTCTTTAATTGTTTTAACAATATCAGAATCAGTTTTGGTCCAAGACCATGGGATTTTTTCCGAAATTTTCTTTTGCAAATGTTTTCTTTCTTTTGCTAAGTCTTTAAAAAATCCTTCGTTAGCAATATAATTTAAACATCCAAGAAATCTTTGGATTTGCTTTCTATCAGAAAGTTCATTTGGAAAAGCTTGTATTTTTTCTTGGGTATGAGGTGCTAAACTCAGTTCCCCGTTTTCTTTTAGGATCAAACCAAGGTATTCTATTTCTTTTTGTAAAAGTTTTGATTTCTTTTTTGAAATCACAATACCTCTTTCTTTAATTCTTAAAAGAACAGTTTCTATATCTTGAAGATGTTGTTCCCTACTTCCTTTTGTGAAAATAAGTATGTCATCTATATATGCCAAACATATATGATTTAAACCTTCAAGAGATTTATCCATAAATCTTTGGTATATTGATGGTGCCTGTTTCAGTCCAAAAGGCAAAACATTCCATTCATAATGTTTTTGAGGCGGACATGAAAAAGCTGTTAATGGTTTTGTTTCTTCGGCTAGTCTTAGTTGATAATACCCAGACTTTGCATCTAAGGAAGAAAACCAATTGCATCCTTTTATTTTTTCTAAAATAAAATCTTTTCTTGGTAATTTATAAGAATCTCCAACAGTTGCTAAGTTGAGTTTCTTATAATTGATCACCATTCTTCTTTTGCCTCTTTTTATTTCGTTGTGATTCTCGACATAAAAAGCTGGTGCAGAATGTGGGCTTGATGAGGGTCTAATAAGATCCTTATCAAGTAGATCTTTACATTCTTGTTGAAATTCTTCAACATCCCTAATAGAATATGGAATCCTATTTGGCACATTTATCTCGTCATTTGGGTTCTTGAGTTTAATGACTATAAGTTCATGATTAGTGTTTTTAAGACTGTCTAGAGGGTTATCTGAACAAACTTCATCTAATCTTTCTTCTATATTAATATGGAAGCTTCTTTCTTCCCACATCATTCTTAATTCTCTAAGGTTTCCCTTAATAAGATTTAAAATCTCATTTCTAGTAACTATTTTGGTAGTTACTATTTTGCTACTCTTTGGATTTCCCAAGTCCTTCCATTGAAGTGATATTGTATCCTTTCTTTGAGTAAAAGGTTCATATAACTTTAAAAAGTTATTTCCTATAATTAGATCTAATCCTGAATCATGGAGGTATATTGTTGGGATAAAAAACTTATATCCTTCAATTTCTATCGATACATCTCTAAGGTTAAACCATATCTGATGTTTTGATTTATCTGCAACTATTATTTCTTTTGGTTTAACTAATCTTTCCCAATTTCTAGAGATAGATTTTCTCCCAAAACAAAGAGTTGCACCTGTATCTATATAGGCTAAAAGATTTCTATTTTTTAGTACTATTTTAATAAATGTAGCGCTTGGATTTCCCTTACCAAGTATCTTCTTCGACATCCGAATCTGTTTCTGTGCAGTATTCATAAATTTCTTCATCAGATTCTATGTCTGATTCTATAGGTTCATATCCTATTGCATGTAAGACATTTTTCTTAGGATTCTTCTTCTTAGGGCACTCATTTGCATAGTGACCTTCTTCGTGACATAGCCAACATGTACATGATTTTTTACCCTGTGGGCATGTTTTCTTCTTAGGGTAAGTTTGTTTTTTCCTAAAGAATTTTTTGTCTCCTTTTCTGAATTTTCTAAAAGGGACTTTCTTGAACTTCTTTCTTTTATAAGGTTTTTGTGACCTTACTTTTCTGGTTTTCTTTTTAGAGTTACAACCATAGTTTCCTATTTTGTCTTGTAGTTTGTTACAACAAAGGGATACTTGAGCTTCTCTTTTAGCTATCTTCTGACTACACATTTCTTGAAGCCAAATTTTTAAAGAAGTTATTCTTCCTCCTAAAGTATCATCTACCTTTCCTTCTGCTAATGCTGAGGTAAAAAATACCTTAACCTGAGCCGATACTTTTTCTGGTAACTTGTCATAAAATAGTTCTAACAAGTTTCTAGAGATTCTTGTACTATTATCTATATTATAGTAATAATCCTGAAATTCACAAATAAAATTATCTACATAGCACATATTGCAGATTTTTAGGTTGGTGATTTTCCAAAGGTTTTGGTCAGAAAATGCTATTTTTGATTGAATGGAATTTTTCCATCCTTTAAATTCTTTTATTAGTAAACCATAGACCCAGTCTACTACTAAGGTTCCTGTTAGAGGTAATTCTCCCATAACTTCTGATGGCAGAGTAGAAATGTATTTGTAAGCATTTCCTCTAGTTTTATATTGAAGATAGTTGAAAACCTCAACTGCTCCTAAATGTTTAAGATCTTCGTTTAACTGGATTAACACACTATTTGTATTATACCAATCCCTAAGATCTTTTGCTGCATCAACACTGCAGTCTATATCTAAAATTCCTTGTCCTTGAAATGGGTTTTGCGAAGGTACATAATAATGAGGTACTTTCTGGAATTTTTGCTTAGTGAATTCTCTCTCAAAATCTGCAGGTCTTTTAGTTCCTGAAGTTTCTCCTTGTTCTTCTATTTTTACATAATGAGGATTTTCGATCTCATTTTCATTAGCTTCTTCTTCTGAGCTAAAGTCATAAATAATCTGATTATTATCTTCCGATTTGTTATCATAAGTTTCTTGACTTTTGCCACTAATATCTAGAGAGACCATTAGTCTTTCTAAATTTTCTAATTGCCTATTGAGGGCTTCTTCTGTGTTATCCATATCTAAAAGTAATTGGATGGTGGTTTAATTCTTAATTGTGTGGTCTCAGAAGTTTCTTCGAGTTTAGAAATCTTTTCTTGAGGTTGGGTTTGTGATATTTTTAGGATTTCTATTTGTTTTCCCTTATCCTCCCCCTTCTTAAGAAATTGAGATAATTCATCCAGAAGAACTTCTAATTTAATGCAGATATTTTCTACATTTCTTTTTTGTTCTTCTTGAAATTCATCCATTCTTTGGTGAAAATTTTGATAGCAACAATTTTTTATTATATAGGTTAGCATACATGCTATATTGTTGAGTTGTGGATTTGTTGTATGAAAAATGTGAGGATATCTATGCAATTCATCCTTTTCATAACAGGCAAAGTTTTCTTCATGAAAGTTGCAGGTTTCATGAGGTTTGTATTTACTTTCTTCAGATTGTAAGTCTTCTAAGTATAATGTTTGTTTTTCTAAGTTATCTAAAACTTTTTGTAGAACACTTGTTATACTTTCTTCAGTCATCTTGCTATAGACTGTAATTTTTTCTGAAGATTTTCAGCTAATTCTTTATATTTTTTGGCTAAGAAACTATCTTCACCATTTCTAAACCAATAATGAAGACGTATAAACCATCTAATTTGAGCTTTATAAAGACTCAAATTATTAAATCTTGGTCTGAGGGTAATTACTGGATAAAGTAATTTCCCAGATGGGCTTCTTAGGAATTCATTCCCGTGTCGGTTTACTATCATATTATTTATTGAACTTGGATTATTTGCCATAAAATAGCTACCAAATTTTTGCTACTAAGTTTGTGCTAATGGGCTACTTGGTTTCTGGCCATTAGATTTTAGATTTGCATATAGAAATTTTTGTGCCTTTGCCACACTAGATTTTGACTTTTTTGGGTGAAGTCATTTTGATGACTGCATGTTAGAATTCCCTATAAAAAATATTGAGAGGCCATGAGTGACAATGATATCTAAAAAGACAATGTGTGGACAAGCACATATCGAATATGACTTGGATTTCCACCAAATCCAGGGTGATGTATGTATTGTTGTATTGTAAACCCCACAACATAGATATCACGGTCAATTCTATTATTTATAACATCCAACTATTTACTATCCTTACTAGTTAGGCTCATATTCACGGGCATCTCTGGCTCTTTCATAATATATATAGGTACCCCATTTAGTCCCTTTACCCCTCATCATATCACGTCTACTCTTTTTGGGGAATTTCTCCATTACCCTAATGTCTCATATTCATATATATCCCATTCCCAACTATGATAAGGGATCATATATACCGTATATACTTTTATATAATGGGATGGGAAAATGGGATTTTCTTTGTAGTAATAATAACTAATAGGGTACGCTTTATTAACAATGAGGAAAGTAATTGTTTGCCACTAACTTTATTTACCTCTTAATCTCATTGTTATTATAAGGTAAGTTACTTTCCTTATACCAATTTTTAATTGGTTCAGTGGTGATTGACGCTGAATTTAGTAGGGATGACTATAGTTCAATCCCCACAACTGCGATCGGGAAGAGGCTGACACTACTTGATATCAGAACTAGCCTCCGAACCAGATTAAAATTGTGGTGAAAGCAAAAAAAATAAAAAATTACTCTCCTTATGGAATTCATCATGATAATAAGTGGTGGCCTTGAGGATGCTTAATTAGAAAGTGTGATCATGTACATTAACCTATTTTTTAAGGGCACCAATAATTTTTTTATAATATGCCCTAAGTTCTAGATTCAATTTACATTATTAGAGGCCTCTTCAAGTTCAATATATACTAGTATAAATAAATTAAAATTTGACCATTTTCTCCAATCTTAGGCTGAGACTATTCAAGATACTTTATTTTTCTTCCTAATCACTTCTCTCTCACTTTTCTTTGACTCTCTAACCTGATTTTTAAAAAACATTGAATTAAGGGTGCATTTGTTTTGGATTTATTTGAAAATAGATTTTATAGTGTTACATATTTTTGTGTAAAAGAATTTTACAAAGAAATTTTTTATAAAAGCTTTAAATCAAAATTTGGTTTGAATAGTGTTCTGGTGAACAAATAAGGGGGGTGATAAATAATTGGATCGTATATAAGAAATGAATAATTCCTTAATGATGAAAATTTTTGTGAACCTTTTACAATGAAGCATAAGCTCCTATTTATAGAGTTTACAAATGGTAGTTATCTAGAGCCACGATCATGGATACCCCATGATTTCGGTGGTTTCTTCCTTCCTCCACCGCTTCCACGTGGTGGTGATGGGTGGTTACTTCCTTGGCTATGGAGGAGATCGTGGTGGTAAGGGGTGGTTACCTCCTTCCACGTGTCGACCTGCATGCTGAATCTTCACAAGAGTGGTTACTTCTGGGCGAGGGCGCCGTCTATAAGGCGCGTCGCCTCTGTCTTGCTTTGCCGCCAAGTTTATTTGTTTGAATTTAATGGGTTATGCAATTGAGTCATTTGATCATTGGGCCTATACCTTTATTTATTGGGCCTTTGCCCAGTCCAAATAGTTATTCTTAAAATGTCATTTTAGGCATTTCATCATTTTATTGAAAAAAAATTTGGATATCAAAATTTCAAAAAAATCATTTAATTTGAAGCTATTTCAAATAGATTTTCATAAAAATCATTTTTGAAATTCAACTTTTTCAAAAAATTGTGATTTTGACTATGTTTTGTTCTTCAATAATGTATGTTTATGTTATATGATGTCAAAATTAGTGTTTCAATTTAGAAAAAATAAATGTAAAAAAACTTGTAATATTTTTAAAAACGATTTTACAAAATCCATTTTCAAAAATACAAAGAAAAAATCCATTTTTTTAAAGCTAAAACAAACGCACCCTATATATAACCTTTGCGGGTCAGGTGTCAACTTCAATTCTATAAGGCAACCAAACTACTTGGTATTGACACTTTGTCACATTGCAATTCTTGCACTAAATAAAACTAGAGATTTTTCTTTTCAATTACTACAATGTATATTTTTTTTCAAACACATTGCGATCTACCATTTCATACTATATATATTTGTTCTGATCATTAACTTAACTCTGAAACATGGTAAATTAAAATATGGATCACCTTATCAAGTGGTCCATGGTGGACCGTTATCAATAATATTATAACGAACACAAATTTTACAAAATCTATAGTTGGATTGAAAGTTTATATCATATAGGTCATTTATAAAAAAATTAGAAAAATTGAAAATCATTTGATATGTTTATTAAATACTGTAAATCTTGATAAATTCCAATAAAATATCAAATGATTTTTAAATTTTTTAAAAAATTTATGAATGATCTATATGATATAAACTTTCAATCTACTAGTAAATTTTGTAAAATTCGTATTCGGTAGATCACTTGTCCATGGTGGACCACTTATGAAGGTGGTCCACCGTAGCATTAGCCCTGAAACATATATTAAATAATGCTGATTTGATTTCTATAAAATAATTGTTTAAAAAACCTTTATTATGAATGAATTAGTAGTGATTTTACAACAAATACACAAGAAAAACAATATTAAAATAATTATTAGGGCGTAAGCCTTTTAATTTTATTATTTGCAAAATCTTAGATTCGGCCCTAATTGGTTCCGTGGTGTGAACTTTTGATCTATGTAATGTTACATTGACATGAGAGATTATGAATAGAATTCGAAAATTGTGAATAAAGATATTAACATTTTGTAGTACCTAAGCATGCATATATGAGGGAGCATCAAGGATGGCAATGAGTGCCCACAGGTGCGGGTTTCACACAACCCAAACCCGCACCCGAAATCACCACCCGAATCCAAATCCAAAGGATATTCGGGTGGTAAAATAACACCCGCACCCACACCCGCTGGGTTTGGGTTTTTTCACCCAAACCCGAACCCGTAGTAAGAACATATAAAAATACAATAGCAACATCGTTTGGTAACAAGCATAGTTCAAATTTTCGAAAAAAATACAACAATAAAATTGAGTAATGTTAAATTACAAGTAATTACATTAAAATACAACAATAACATAGTTTGGTAACATAATATTCAACATATAATTTTAAGAAATTAAATTACAATTATATTATATATACATAGGGATAATTAGGTAATTTAATATTTAAGCGGGTGTAATTTCGAGTGCGGGTTTGAGTGATTCCAAACTCGCACCCGAAATATCGGGTGCCACCCGAACCCGAACCCAAACCCAATCAACTTGGATTTCACCCGTTAACTCGGGTGCGGGTGGTCCCCACGGATTTGGATATACTTGTCATCCCAAGCGAGCATAATGTTAATGTAAAACGTAGAAAATATGTATAATTTGACAGGTGCAGTACGTTTGTAGGAAAGGGAGTGGGCGATTGAAAATGATGTGATACATAATATTGTGGACAATTTTTGCAGTGCATAAGTTAGTCAACAAGACAAATGAGATGGGAGATATTACTATAGTATTGATTATTTAATTAAGGAAAATCAACCAAAAAAATCAACTACAATTAATATTAAGGATTTAATTTGTATGCACTAACGGTGTAAAATAATTTTACACTGTCAACCAATAACAACCATGTATTCCGCCATATCACTCCACTTCATCCCACTATCTTTATATGACATGGAAGTTTAAATCACTCTTATTGATTGCATGTGTAAAATAACTTTACACCGACAATGCATAACAATTAAACTCTAATATTAATACTATATATGTGCATATATTATATTATAATGGTGAGGCATCGAGACATACTCATCAACCAATGAAAAGAAAATACATACATAAATTTGTATGTATGTATTCATAAATAATTTGTAACTAACTTTTATTTCACATGTGTTTTTATTAGTCAATGGGTAAATACCCCATAAATTATGAAGGAATAGTTTGGAAAAAACCTATTATCCTGTAATATATATATATCGCTTACACTAAGTATACCATAAGTGGTAATTTTGCTTTCTGGTTGTATTAGAGAAAGATAGAAAATGATTTTGATTCATTATTGAATTGTATCAAATCTTACAAGAGATAGAGAAGGAAGGTTCTATATATAGAACACTTCAGCTTAGCTAATCTAACTAATGCCATGTGTCAGCATCTAGTGACTTAATCTAGTGCCATGTCAGCATAGCATGACTATACACTAATATCCTCCCTACAAACTCAAGGTGGGAGCAGAAATGAGAACACTTTGAGTTTGCTTCGAATGCTGTCATAATCGGAGGGTGATAAAGGTTTGGTGAGGGGATCAGCTAGCTGAGCTTTAGCAGGCACATGTAAAACATGAAGATGCTTCGCAATGACTTTCTCTCTGACAAAGTGAAGGTCAAGCTCCATATGTTTTGTTCTAGCATGCAAAATTGGATTATGTGCTAATGCTACTGCACTGATGTTATCACATAGCAGAGTAGGTGTGTGAAATTCAACATGGAGCTCTTGCAGAAGAGACTGAATCCATAGAAGATCTGCTGTTGTGTTTGCCATGCTGCGATACTCAGCTTCTGTGCTTGACCTAGCAACAAGAGGCTGCTTATTAGAGGACCATGACACAAGATTAGGACCAAAGTAGATATATGAACCAGAGATTGATCTTCTATCATCTTGGTCTGTTGCCCAATCTGCATCACTATATGCTCTAAGGGAGAAAGGAGGTCCTTGAAGAGCAGGTTGAATGCATAAGCCAAAGCTAATTGTCCCATTAAGATATCTGAGTATTCATTTTACTGCCTTCCAGTGAGAGTCTAAAGGTTTAGACATGAACTGGCAAGCTTTATTGACACTAAATGCTATATTTGGTCTGGTGAGAGTAACATATTGGAGTGCACCAACAACAGACCTGTATAATGTAGGATCAGAGATAACATCTGCTCCATCTTTGCTTAGCCTACAATTAGCAGCCATAGGAGACCCAATTGGAGTTGAATCTTCCATTTTAGCTTTGCATAGAAGATCTCTGACATACTTTGCTTGATTGAGAAGCAATGCACCATTGGGAAGGTGATGAACCTCAATACCCAAAAAATAGTCTAGCTGCCCTAATTGTTTGAGAGCAAACTGAACATTGAGTTTTGAAATGACTTCTTGAATAAGCTGAGATGATGACCCAGTTACAAGTATATCATCTACATAAATCAGTACATAAGTGCACTGTCCATTGTGACATTTGACAAGAAGAGAAGGATCACACTTGCTTTTGTGAAAACCAAAGTCAAGTAATGCATGTGTTAAACGATCATACCAAGCCCTTGGGGCCTGTTTGAGGCCATACAAAGATTTGTGCAGCTTACATACTAAGGTTTTATCTGTAGCTTCAAAACCTGTGGGTTGTCTCATATACACCTCTTCTTGCAACACACCATTGAGAAATGCATTGTTGACATCAATTTGCTGAACTTGCCATTTGAAGGTGACTGCAAGAGTGAGAATGATTCTAACAGTAACAGGCTTAATGACTGGTGAGAAAGTTTCAGTGAAATCAAACCCAGCAGTTTGTGAGAAACCTTGAGCAACAAGTCGTGCTTTATACTTGTTAACCGATCCATCATGATTCTCCTTAACCCTAAATATCCACTTACATCCAATTGCCCTCCTATGAGGTGGAAGAGGAACCAAAGACCAAGTTTGATTGTCCATTAACGTTTTGTACTCAGTCTGCATAGCACTTAACCACTTAGGATCTGCCATAGCACTCTTAACAGATTTAGGTTCAGATACAGCTAAAAACACCTTAGGTTTGAGATTCCCTGTTTTGCCACGTGTCACCATGGGATGATTGTTGTGATCAGAGATGACTCTTGAATCAGTTACTATAGGTGGCACAGCAGGTGAAGTAAAGTCTAAGGATGTGGATGATGGTAGTGTATCTGTATGAGTGGGAGCAGACATAGGTAATGGAGAGTGACAACTTGATGGAGTCATGTGAGGTGTGAGAGAACTAGCTGGTGAGAAGCTATTAGGAGATAATGGTGATGATGGACTAGTGATAAGTATGTGATCATTAGGAAAAATTATATTTGAGGGATATTCAATTGACATATTATCAAGACAGGGTTGTGAGTTGGAGAATAAAGATGAATAAGGAAATTGAAGTTCATGAAAGATAACATCTTTAGAGATGAATACTCTACCACTTGAGTCAAGGCATTTATGACCCTTATGATGGGGGGACACACCCAAATACACACAAGGACTTGACCTGTTTTGAAATTTGTGACGATTGTAAGGTCTAAGATGTGGGAAGCACAAACAACCGAACACTTTGATCAAGGAGTAATCAGGTGCAGTTTTGAATAATGCCATATGAAGGGATTTGAACTGAGACAAAGCACTAGAGGGGGTTTTGTTGATGAGATAGACTGCTTGTGTGAAACAATGATCCCAAAATTTCAAAGGCATGAAAGCATGTGATAGCATGGTTAACTCCATTTCTACTATTTGTTTATGCTTCCTCTCAGCTGTCCCATTTTGATGTGATGTATGGGGACAAGTTAGTCTGTGTATAATGCCTAAGTTATTAAGCAAAGAGGTAAAGGGACGAAATTCTCCACCCCAATCAGACTGGATTGACTTAATTGGGAGATTAAACTGAGTGTGAACTAAAGCCAGAAATTGCTTGACTGCTTGTAAAGCATCAGATTTAGCTTTGAGAAAATAAATCCAGGTATATTTAGTGAAAGTATCCACAAAAGAGATATAGTAGTTATAACCTGTTTAAGACACAAAGGGTGCAGGACCCCACAAATCACAATGAACAACCTCAAATGGTTGTGTGTAAACAGTAAGAGAGCTAGGAGCATGGAGTTTGTGAGATTTACCAACACAACAAAAGGTACAAGATGTATTAGAGTAAGTATTTGGAAAAGAAACATTACATAGCTTTAACACAACTTGAATAGCTTTAGAATGAGCATGTCCTAGTCTTAAATGCCATGTATGAAACTCACTATTACAAGCAGTAGTTACAACCTTATTACATTGAACACTAGACAAAGGAGTAATACTGCTATTAGAAACAACACTATGTTGCACAGAAGAAGCTTGACTAGAAGCTGATGGTGAGACTTCACCAGAGTGTTTGAGAAACTGAAAGGGTTGAAACTTGTAGAGACCATCAACACCAACATGACCTTCAAGCAAGATTTGCCTAGAAGCCTGAGATTTCACAAAACACTTATAAGGATGGAATTCAAATATTACATTGTTATCTTGAGCAAACTTACTAACTGATAACAGATTTTTAGATATAGTGGGAACATGCAACAGGTCTTTAAGAGTGAGTTTGACATTTGGTGAATTATGAGAGTAAAAACTAGATTGGCCTAAGGAAGAGATTAACAGACCTTGACCATTACCCATCATAACTCTTTCATTACCATTGTAGGGATTACGCATCATGAGATTTTGTGGATTATAAGTGAGGTCGTGTGATGCACCAGAATCTGGATACCAAGAGGCTTCACTCTGCGTGTCAGAGAAGTAACTGTCTGTAGGGCGTGGCATGTAAGCAGGAATGGCCATATGAGCAGAGGGATTCATGTAAGGATTGTTGGTTTGTGGTCTAGGAGGTCCTGCATTGAAACCACGACCTTGACTTGGTATGTTAGGATTAGAATCATACCTATACCAACAAATGGTAGCATCATGATTTGGTTTAGCACAAATTTGACAAGTAGTGCCTGGTGCTGAAGAAGAGGAGGCACCACGACCCCTACCTTTGCCTTTGCCACGGCCTTTGCCTCGACCTTTGCCTTTGCCAGCATAGTAGTGCTCAACACCAACTTCTGAATTGTCCTGCTCAACAGAATTTTCACTCATTTTTGATGAAGATTGTGCAATATGTGCAGATACAGCTGGAGTAGCTAGTTCCTGTCTGAATTTCTCAAACTGAGCCTCTTGAAGCAAGAGAAGAGCTTCAAGATCTTCAACAGCAAACACATCAGTCTTACTATAGATCATCATAACAAATGAGTTAAACTCCTCGGGCAAACCATCAAGAATCGCATCAATTTGCTCTTGTTCGCTGACATTGTCACCAACAACAATTAAAGAATTCACAATGGACTTAATACAGAGAAGATACTCACTGATAGATCTAGAAGATTTCTTCGTGTTTTTGAGTTCAGATCTCAATTGTCTAGCACGGGCTTTAAGAACATAATTAAAATATTTGTGAATTTTATCCCAAACCTGAAACGCATGTTTGCATCCAAGCACACGCGGAAGAACACTCTCAGATAAGGTGGAGAGAAGCCATGTGAAGAGTGTTTGATCCTTAACAATCCATTTGCGATACTCATCAGAGCTTTTTCCGGCTACACGATCTTCAACGGAGGCAAACTGAAGCGGAATTTGAGGATTCAAAATGAAGCGATGAAGATCATGAGCTGTGATGACACCATTCACCTGTTGATTCCAGAGCAAGAAATTCTTCTCATCAAGTTTGATTGTGAGAGAATGAGTGAGACCGGATTTGGTGGAGTCTTTCACTACAGACGGTAAATCGGACGGTGAAGTAGTGAGATCGAGAAGCGGAGCATCGATTTGAGGGGATTCCGCCATGGAAGAAGCTTGAAGAAAAACGGTTAGAAGTTTGTTACAAAACGGTTACAGGTTGTTAGAGAGCGCAGAAGAGAAGAGAAACGGTTAAGGCTTTTGATACCATATTAGAGAAAGATAGAAAATGATTTTGATTCATTATTGAATTGTATCAAATCTTACAAGAGATAGAGAAGGAAGGTTCTATATATAGAACACTTCAGCTTAGCTAATCTAACTAATGCCATGTGTCAGCATCTAGTGACTTAATCTAGTGCCATGTCAGCATAGCATGACTATACACTAATAGGTTGGGAAGTGTCTCTGTCCTTTTCACTTCTTATTACTCTTTTCGTTCACTTTTTCTAACATTTCTAGTACCAACTAATTCATATATATATATGCCCTCTCATAAAAATGCAAAGACGTGCAATCTATCTAGGATAAAGATATAAATATATTGTACCACAGTGACAGCAATAAAATCCTACGCAATCTTGTTGGTAAGTACGTTTTCAATTTGAAGGATACCAAACTTGGAAGCATATATAATTCAATTTGTGTATTATTCATTCTGCATACCAAACAAAGTAATAAAAAGTAGTAGTAGTAGTAGTAGTAGTACGTTTTTGGTAGCTGATTATATCTATATGAGGTCCAAATAGTTTGTTTGTTAATTTGTTAGTTGGTAGCATGTGTTAGTGACAAAGCCATTAATACCAATCTTTGTCTTATTTAGTTTTTGGGGTTAAGCTTTTGAGAAAGTGCAGCTGAATTAAATGAAATGAAATCAAATAATACTAGTGTATAATTAATTAATTAATAGTATTTGAAAAATGTGGGAAAGAGGAGAATAGATCCTCTCAATTTGTTTTTCCTCAATTTTCCTCAATTTTCACATCTCAACCATCAATCAACTTTTCTCTATTTTTTTTAAAATTTAAATATTGTTTTATATTTATAATCCAATGGTCAACTATCCACATTATTTCCTCAATTTATTTTTCAACTTTAGAGGATCCATTCTCGGGAAAGAGTGTATACAGTTTGAGTAGTTAGTTAGTAGTTTAACGGGAATGAATTATGAGTATGCTATGCATATATAATAATAAGATAGAGTAAATTTGAAGAAAGAAAACAAAAACAGAGGTGGCAGGGAGATAGAACAGAGCAAAACTGGAGTGAGCAGGTAGCTATAGCCAGCAGCAGCAGCATGCATGGTCTTGTTTGTTTGTTCTTACAAGAATACATCAGACAGACATACTCACACAGATAATTTCGTAGTACAACCAAATGAACCAACCAACCCAGCACTACAACACTTATTAGCAATAGCATTACCAATTTACCATTACCATTACCATTAGTATAGCATGTGAAACTGAAAATGTAGTAACTTTCAAACAAACAAACAAACAAACAAACAAAGGAGTGAGTGTGTTGGAGCTTTCTATGATTAAAGACTGATTGCATTGCTATTGCTATTGCTAGCTCTGAGTATTACTACTCACTGCTATCTTTCTTGTAATCCGCGCCTTCATTCTCACTTTTCTCTTTTATTACTCCTCCTTCCTTTTACTATCATAACAATAATTCTTACATTTCTAAAATACATAATTTCTCTCTCAACAATTACTATTACTTTCACTTTTTTTTTTCATTCTAATATTTAATTATTAGTAAAATTTATATCACTCTCAACTTATTATTTTTCACTTTATATTTATTGAAATGAAAATACATATATACACCAATAGATAAAAAGGACATATTAATAAAATCACCATTATCTCTCTTTTGTTTATCATCTTTTTCTAGTTTTTTGAAATGGTTAAATGCCATAATAGAGAAGACCTTAGACTAGTGCCAAGCTGGCAACTATTGTGCCACGCTGGCAAATCAGTTACGCTTAGCTGTCATTAGCTGGCAACTTTCACTATTGTGTGCATTTCTTGATTGAATTCCAATATGCCACAAATATTGTCAAACAAAGAAGAGCATGTAAAAAATTGGTAAAGTATATTCAATGTATACATGTTTTAAAATACTACTCTCTCCGTCCCGTAATATAAGTAAAAAAATCATGTTTTTGATGTCCCAAAATATAAGTAAAAGACAACCTTTTTTATCCTAAAGTTACAAAATTACCCTTAGTCATAATTCACTACTTTTTCATATTAAGCTATGTGTGTGACACCATTTTCAATTGTATTGGTAGTTAGCTAGTTTCAATATGACTTTTAGCTTCCATCATTAAGCAAGCCAATTTTTTTTTAAGAAACGAGGAGTTTCATAATTTGGTTTGTTTTCATTATGACAAGGGTAATGTAGGAAACTCAATTATTTGTTTTGGTAAAATTTAAAGTTTCTTAATAAGCGTGAATTTATTATTTTTGCTTACATATCGGAACAGAGGGAGTACTTCAGTATTTTTAAGAGTTTGATTTAGTAGTAAAAAGATAGGTTTTTCTAGATTTGAGTCCGTTGATATGTTAATTATAGGAAGAAAGATATAATTATCTTTGTAAGTCCTCTTAGACCGAGACATTATCCTTTTATCCTAAATTTTTTTATATAAAAAATAAATACTACTTGATTACTCCAGTCTTTAAATAACCAATACATGTAATCTACATTGTAGGATTCATTCCAAGCTGGAATGAGGAATGAGGTTTGTGTATATTTTCTTACTTTAACTTCAAACAAGTTGGTGGAGCCTATTTGTTCATTGCTTTATTTACATGTGGTGGAAACATTTTCTTTTTATCTTTACTCTTTTTTTTACCTCTTTTTCCTCTTTAGTTTAATTTCTTTTACCTTTTTACCATTTGATTTGTATGCATAGTTGTATATTAGAGTTTTACATTGTTAAATTGTGAGTTTTGAATAGGCTCTATATATATACTGCATGAAAGTTGATACTATTTAGTTATACCGGAGCCGCTATTGTCAAAAAAATTAACTTATTAAATACAATAAATACTTTGATACACATTATATTTGGATATGTATAATATTATACCGATACATTTCTAAAGTGAATAATTCTAATAGGTCTATAAATAATATTTAATATATAAAAAAATCAATAAATATTATTTTTGGATCTATTAGAATTGACCACCTCATCAAATGTGTACATATATTTAAATAAACTGCACCTAAAGTATTTACCACATTAAGTATGTGTGCGCGCGTGTGTGTTTATGTGTGATTGTTTGTTTAGTAGATACTCCCGTTTGTTAAACCTTTTAACAACCACAACACAAAGGTTTTGAAGCTCTCTTCGATGATATCGTGATATAGTAGAATTAACACGAACCAACACACGCATATATAATCACACAATTTAAAATGATGAATGTGTCAAAAAAAAATGAATGAAGTCCGGGTGACACATTCCAAAGATGCTTCCTTTGTCCCTGAAATTAATACAAGCTCGATTGATCGATCGATCGATCGATCGGTGTATGAAATGACAATGTGAGGAAACTGGCAAAGGTACGTACTTGAAAGGAAGCAGCAGGCGTGAAAACCACTTAGAGAATTGTCTTTGTTCAGCAAGCAAGCTAGCTAGCATGGCTTTCATCAATTGTGTTTCCTCTCAAGTCAAAGAACAATCATGAGGCTACCATCCCAACGTTAATATCTTTAATATAACACCAATTATGTTGTCTAGTAGATCCTTTTATTTTGCGGACCATATCATTCCCATGTACTCACAATTTCACGCTATCACACGGATAGTATAAATTTTAAACACAATGTTAATTTTTTTTCTTTCTTCTTAACTTTAATTTGTCTCCAACATTTCTCTTCAAATATGTAATTTGGGACCCTCTCTAATCAATATTTATTCGGTAAAGAAGATCAAATCTAATCATGTCAATATCACAATTACAAGAATGATCAACTTATTGTGCGGTGTCAACATATTTCTTCATTGGTTAGTGTTTTTCTCTATTTCAAAATAACCGGTTTATTTGCAAAAAGAAAAAAATGACCAAAAAAATGTCATCTTTTAATTTTTAATACAAAATTGATATAAATTTTTTTTGGTAATGTGATAATTTTTTAATTGTACTTTCTAATGTCCAAAATATATATTTAAGATAGACGGAAAACAAGCTATGTTGCTAAACCTTTTTTGTATGACAAAATCAATAATTCAAAACATTACATCCATAGACAGAGAACACAACACATTACTATGCAAGTATGCATGCTTCTTTGAACTCTATATTTAGAATATCTACAATTTCTGGTGCTAGAAAGTCAAAAGTGTCAAATACAAATGGTATAAAAATATTAATTGTTCAAACACGTTTTCTCATATTTTGCCACTTTGTTTGAAGCAGCTTTGAGGGCTTCAATATCCCACAATAATGTATGGTTAAGTTAACACAAGCATGTATCGTTCAAAAAAATTAATTCACACAAGTATGTTTCCATCGTACCTACCCATACATTAGAACATCTGCGGATTGAAGTGTTGATCTCCCTTCTTTAGTCAAGAAGCTCATCGGTGTCTCTTTCATCACAAAAATTCATGCACGCTTAAATATATTAAAAAGAACATCTCTGGCCTGGTCATGGTTGTGTTTGAAGCTCGGATAACTCTCTATAATGAGTTGTGTACTCCCCAAAAGCATCTAGGCACACCTTAAAATAAATAGGGCAAACCTCGTCAATAGGAAACAATGGAATCATGAGGCGGTACCTAAGGATAATATGATACTCTTTTGGGGAGATGTGCTGTCCTAACCTATGAGGATAGCTAGAAGAAAATCTCAAGCATGTGTTGCTAAAAAGTCGCTTTCTGCCTTGTGGTCATGAGAAAATCAATTTTCATATCTTAAACAATTTTACAGAAAAGAGCACTCATCAAAACATGTTAGGCTTTAGGGGGGTGATGCTAAAGTAAGTCGGAATTGTATCCTGAAAAACGTCTGAAACATTGTCACAAGTCAATTAGAGTTCATACCACATACTTCACAATGTCTCTAACACTCAAGATTGAGTTATAGAAACCACAAAAGCATATAAGATAGTCTCTCTTGCCAGTACAAATTCAACCTCACAACCTTAAATGCTTATAATACCGACTCTAGGGTGTATTTGAAAAGTTCCCAAATGAAATGAAGGGGATGGGGTTTAGTGACATGACACTATGCACTATATATGTTTCCCAATGATTGGAGCGTGTTCACTAGAGGGAATGCAATTGTCATGTGTGCATGCATGATTTGATAAAGTAAACCAACCAAACCATACATGATTCAATTAATGATTTCAGATCAGGAAACATTGCTATGGAATTATAAAGCACACAGTACTATAAATATATGCTATCTCAAGACATGGGCAGACCAATATTGTACCGTAATTCACAAGGACAAAGCAAATCACTCATGGCATGGCACTGATTAAAATCTGTTTCAATGTCACATTTTCTTCATACAATGCATAAGGTGCATATGCATATCATTTATTATGACTGTATGGTACGTACGTACGTACTTGGTCCCTTCAGTTTATTCCTTGAATTAATTAACCCAACTAATTTAGATTAATGAGTTTAATTAACGACTAAGTTATTACATTACAGCTAAATATGTAAATTTTTGGCTTTAAGAGGAGATTCCTTTGTCTTGTCTTGTTTCATTTGAGATGCATACAGCCTATAACTATAAGAATCAAAAATTGACATTCCAAGCAGCTTCTGCTCTGACTCCAATTCAGAAAGCTACAGAACCGAACCTAATTCTCTTTCCTTTTGGGAAGAAAATGCACCTCATGCTAGCTGCTGTGTAATGGAAACCATGTTCATACCTCATTTTATATATATTTTTCTAACATATATAGCTTTTACGGATCAAGAGGAATAAAGTTTCAAAGCAAAATAAAGTTTGTAATCAAATTTTGAGCCAGATGCTGTGCTGTGAAATTGAACAATCACGGGACATATATATGTGGTACACCTAATGACAAAACATTTTTGGAACCATGCATGTAGACATGTCATATGTTTTAGTGCATATTTGCAATTACGGTGCATTTGAACACCGTGATTTTGATGAAGCTAACTTCAAACTAAATTAGATCGATTTATTATAATTTTATGAATTTAATCCTTATTATTCGGAACCAAAGATTAAAAACACACGGTTTAATCATTTTAAAATTGTTAAAGATTTTTTTGTTAAATAAGAGGGGACATAGAATATTAGTGAGAAATTAAAATGAAATTGTTTGTAGTTGTTGGAATTTAGGCAAACACTTTGGTTGGCATATATAGATGAGTCCAATTAAGTAAGCACACCACACACGATTGAAGAGAGGAAGACAGTGACGCCTCAGTCAAGTGGCAGAGGGCCGGGCCGGCCGTCACTAAAATTGATGGAGACGCCTCCACACTCACTACATTTGTGCATCAAAAAATCAAAGGTTTTTTTTATGTATTGTATACATATATGATAATAAGATTATTAGTGGTGCATGTTGAATTGAAACAACAAAGAGCACTTTTTCCTATGACAACATATATATAACTGAGGGGTCCCAAATTGCCTTGTCAATGAATTCAACTTACATACATACATACATACAACAGCACTCTTTTCCATGTCATTGTAATAGTATTTAACTACTGATTTTATTTTTCTTTCTCTTTTGCTTTTCTTTCTTTTGAACAAGCTAGTGGAAGATCAAAGGTGAAGATTATATATATATATATATCCTGATCACTTTTACTTTTCAGCCCTCTCTTTAAGACTATTCCATCCATCTACTACTATAAGTAACTAGCTAGTATGTATTATTAAATCAAATTAAATTTAAAAGCTCAAAAACACCACTTCATTGATAGTTGGTCCCTGCTCTGTAGGACAAGAAAGAATAAAGTTGAAACAAATAAAGCTGGTTGGTTCCTTCTTCCATGCAATCTATCTTGAACACATACCATTGATCGATCATTCAAACTACATACATACATATATATAGTCATCATTTATTAATAATCATCATCTTTTACTTCTTACAACAATCTCTGCTTCTTGCAGGCACATGTTTATTAGTATATACTCCATACTCATAGTATAGATTGCTTGCAAAAGAGAGGTTCAAAACTGTGACCCTGCTAATAGTACAAAACACTTTGCTTGGGAAGGGAAAACTCATCCAAATTAGATAAACACAATAGCATGCAAACTAAAGTAAAGTAGCCTTAAATTAATCATTTATTGCTCAACCAATTGAAAATTAACACATATATAGGATGCTGACACCGTGGCATATAAATAGAGATAAACAAAACAAAAAAATACATATAATAAACACTTTTAAATGGGTCCTCCTCCATTTCATTATCAACTAGTACTAGGTCATGGAATTCTTTTCCTCTATAGGTTCTTCAATAATTAATGCCAAAGCCAAAACTACTAACTCATTTCTTTTACCATTCTTCAGTTTAATCACATTTATTTATTACATATAAAAAGCTAGACATATCATATGCAGTAAATCATATGCAGTAAATTAAATTGTTACATTATAGGAAACTATAAAATTTCCATGTAGTACTATATAGTAAAACTATACAATTTTTGAGTCCAACTTGTCACTATACTGTTTCTTTGAGGCAGTCTAGCTAACACACTGGCAACCACTGATTGAATTACACACTTTCCATCTTTTGTATATATTTTTTTTCTTTCTATTATTCCAAATTAAAAACTCATAGAGCCTACTATGATGTAAATGTGTGGCCAATTCAGCCATTTTGATACATTGAAAGTGCAATTGCATCACCTCTCTCATTCAAAGCAATAAAGAAGACTAGTAAAGAGCCATACTTTGATTTGATTAAAGCTAAAGGGCATTTTTGTCACACAAATGAGTAAAGAAAAAAAAAAAAGAGAGCATCATCAACCTTTACTTTATTATTTTTTTTGCCCTAATCTATACTTTAAAATTTCTGTTATCCAACGGCTTTATTTTAAAACACAAAAAAAAAGATTTGTTTCACACCCATTATTTAACAATTTTAGTATACCATTTCTTTCCTTTTTCTTATTATGCTTTCTTCTTTTCCTCTGCCTGAGAGAGCTTTTTCCAAATAAAAACAACCCATAAAGCAAATATAGATAACAAACAAAGTGATATGTAGCCATATTCATCGTCTTCTTTGTTCTTTGCTCTCAAAGAAAAAAGATAGTAAAAGAAAGAAAGCAAAAGAGAGAAAAAAAAAAAAGCAGGGTTTTAGCTTGTTCTCTTCCTTGTATTTCAAGACTCTTTCTTTGAACATGTTTGATTCCATAACCATAAGACCTTACACACACACACTTGAAGTTTCTCAGATTCCTCTCACTTTTCTTCCCTTTTTTCAATCGTTTTAAAAACCCTTTCCTCTTTGCTAAACAAAACATATTCCAACATGATCCCTTTTACCTTAATTGTTTTTACTCTGTTTTCCTCTGTTTTTGCTTCATCCTTGTTCAGTGATTTTCATGCTCTAGTCACACTTAGAGAAGGATTTCAATACCCAAACCCAGTTATAAACACATGGAACACTTCCAATTTCACCTCAGTATGTTCATGGATTGGAATTCAATGCCATGAGGGCCGAGTTATCTCGGTAGACTTAACAGATTTGAATCTGTTTGGCTCTGTTTCACCTTCAATTTCATCACTTGATAAACTCACACACCTTTCCCTTGCAGGCAACAACTTCACAGGAACCATTCACATAACAAACTTAACCAGCCTTCAATTTCTAAACATTTCCAATAACCAGTTCAGTGGTTACATGGATTGGAACTTCTCCACCATGGAAAACCTTCAAGTTGTTGATGTCTATAACAATAACTTCACTTCTTTGCTTCCATTGGGACTTGTTAGTTTGAAGAAAAGCCTCAAATACTTGGATCTTGGTGGTAACTTTTTCTACGGCGAAATACCGAAAAGCTATGGAAAATTTGTGTCTCTTGAGTATCTGTCACTTGCTGGAAATGATATTACTGGGAAAATACCTGGTGAGTTGGGGAATCTTAGTAACTTAAGAGAGATTTACTTGGGCTATTACAATTCTTTTGAAGGTGGAATTCCAAAGGAGTTTGGAAAGCTAACAAATTTGGTTCACATGGATCTTTCAAGCTGTGACTTAGATGGTTCAATACCAAGAGAGTTAGGTAACTTGAAAGAGCTCAACACACTTTATTTGCATATAAACCAGCTTTCAGGTTCAATACCGAAACAACTTGGTAACTTGAAAAACTTGCTCTACCTTGACCTTTCAAGCAATGCACTCACAGGTGAAATCCCTTATGAGTTCATCAACCTTAACCGTCTCAAGCTTTTCAATCTTTTCTTGAACAGGTTACATGGTTCTATACCTGACTACATTGCAGATTTTCCTGATTTAGACACACTTGGACTTTGGATGAACAACTTTACAGGTGAAATTCCACACAAACTTGGTCTTAATGGAAAGCTTCAAGGACTTGACTTGTCCTCTAATAAACTCACTGGTGTCATTCCACCTCATCTTTGTTCCTCAAACCAGCTTAAGATTTTGATTCTTCTCAATAATTTTCTCTTTGGTCCCATACCTGAAGGCCTAGGAACATGTTACAGTCTAACTAGAGTAAGGTTAGGAGAGAATTACCTTAATGGTAGCATACCAAATGGTTTTCTTTACCTTCCTAAGCTAAATTTAGCAGAGTTGAAAAATAATTACTTGTCAGGAGAATTGTCAGAAAATGGTAATAGTTCCTCTATGCCTGTTTGTTTAGAACAACTTGATTTGTCAAACAATGCCTTGTCTGGTCCTTTACCACATTCCCTCTCAAATTTCACTTCCCTTCAAATCCTTTTGCTTAGTGGAAACCAATTCTCAGGTCCAATTCCAAGTTCAATTGGAGGACTAAATCAAGCGCTCAAGCTCGACCTTAGCAGAAACTCGTTATCCGGTGAAATTCCACCCGAAATTGGATTTTGTGTTCATCTTACATACCTTGACATGAGCCAGAACAATCTCTCTGGCTCCATCACACCATTGATTTCCAACGTCCGTATTTTGAATTACTTGAACTTGTCTAGAAACCATTTGAACCAAACCATCCCAAGATCAATAGGGACAATGAAAAGCCTCACAGTTGCTGATTTCTCATTCAACGAATTCTCTGGCAAATTGCCTGAGTCAGGTCAATTTGCATTCTTTAACGCTTCTTCGTTTGCAGGAAATCCTAAACTATGTGGTTCTCTATTGAACAATCCATGTAAGCTAACAAGAATGAAATCCACACCAGGAAAAAGTTCTGCAGATTTCAAGCTGATATTCGCGCTAGGACTATTGATGTGTTCGTTAGTGTTTGCAATTGCAGCCATTATAAAAGCCAAGTCATTCAAAAAGAAAGGACCTGGTTCTTGGAAAATGACTGCTTTTCAAAAGCTCGAATTCACAGTTTCGGACATCCTCGAGTGCGTTAAAGATGGGAATGTGATTGGAAGAGGAGGTGCAGGGATTGTTTACCATGGGAAAATGCCAAATGGGATGGAAATAGCAGTGAAAAAGTTACTTGGGTTTGGTGCAAATAGCCATGATCATGGTTTTCGAGCTGAAATTCAAACACTTGGAAACATAAGGCACAGAAACATAGTGAGGTTACTTGCATTCTGTTCAAACAAAGAAACAAATTTGCTTGTGTATGAATACATGAAAAATGGGAGCTTAGGTGAGGCATTGCATGGGAAAAAAGGTGGATTCTTGAGTTGGAATTTTAGGTACAAAATATCTATTGAGTCTGCTAAAGGACTCTGCTACCTTCACCATGATTGTTCTCCTTTGATCCTACATAGAGATGTGAAATCCAATAACATTTTGTTGAGTTCAAATTTTGAAGCACATGTGGCTGATTTTGGTCTTGCAAAGTTCTTGGTTGATGGTGCTGCATCCGAGTGCATGTCTTCAATTGCAGGCTCATATGGCTACATTGCACCTGGTAAATTTCCTCACTCATATCACTTGTGCCATTTCATTTTATTATTTTTGCAATTCTAAATTTTCTTCCGTTTGATTTACACTATCATTGTTTTCTTTCTGTTTATTAGGTTGAATGAAAAATAATGAATATGCATAATTGATTGATGTAATGTCTCTTTTTTTTCTTGATAAAAAATGAAAACTTAAACATAAGTTTCACATCAATTATTTTGTTTTCTCTAAATATTTCTCCACAGTAAAAAAGGGTGTGTTTTAAATACTATCTTTGGGCATTTGGAGGGAAGAATTTACTTGGGTAGTTAAGTTAGTTAGTTAAATCTCAGATAATATATAGGGGTGATTTTTGAGTTGGGATTCTTTATTTGTTTCTTAAAAAATGTAATTTCTTAATTAATTGTTTCTTTATTTATTTGTGCATGTGATAGTGATGTGATCCATCCAAGTTTTGTCTAGGGATCGCAGACTAATGATGAAAGTATTGGCATTACCATTTCAATGATGACAATCTATGACCATGAGATGAGAGATTTTTGAGTGTATAGCTAGCTAGCTAGCTACATAATTATTATATGTATCAATCCTAATATCTTTAATCATGCTAGCTGCCACCCAAACTTTTTCCACCACCATTTGCTTATATGGCCATATATAGTTTTACTACATACAGTACAATATTATTATTATTATTATTTTTACATAAGAAAGAATAGAATGATGATGAGGGAGATACATAGATAGACAAAAAGTGGGGAAGTGCATAGCTGGATTAGGTAAAGTAAAGTGAAGTGATAATAAGGGGATGTTGAAAAAATGATGAATGGTAGTAGTATGAAATGAATGAATGAATGAATGGTGCATGGAATTGAATTTTATCGAGAAAAAAGAAAAGAGAATTGTTTTTGGAACACAACACAATGTACTGGTGTGTGTGTGTGTCTGTCTGTGATGAGACTGAGACACTGCCCTTAATTCATTTCATTGTGCGCCGTGCCAGCTAGCTTAGCTTAGTTACACTACACACACTCAGACCACCCACTTCACTTGGAATTGGATGGTGGGACCCTATCCCCCTCCCGAGAATCAATCCAATACTCAGATCAGATCAGAGGTCAATCTGACACTTCATCCACCCACCCCCAGCTTCTATTTGTTTTTTTATTTCTGTATTTGCTATTTTGCTTGCAACTTGTCATCATTCTGTCTTGGACCAATTACCATGTTTGTTTTGAGTCAACTTTAGTACTATTCCATTCTAGCCAATTTTTTATAAAAAAAATCCATTATCTCATGCGCGCAACTGTAGATTCTAAGTAGCATCGTAATGAGTTCTATCGGACACGAAATCAACACTAATACATATATATCGGTAATAATTTAAAAAATTAATTAATTTAAAATAATCATATGATGAATGTTACAGACATTGCAACTCATGGCCTTATCTAAACCACTCATCATTTATGCACTTTTGAGTAATAAAACTGAATTTAAGACTCATAAAAAAAAATAGTGAAATTTATGGAGAGAAAATTATAAGAAAGTGTGAAATGCAATTTAAGAATTATTGTACTAGAGTAAAAATTTATTGAGAATTTTATACTTACATGACATCTTGAGTGGATTAAGTTGAGTTTATGTGGGGATATAAATCATCATGAATTCTATTTCTATATGTGATTATTATTGTATTACATTCTCAAACATTGCAAATTAATTAAGGTGGATTTCAATTATTGATGGACTAACTAATAATTTGATGGATGTTAATGAATTGCAGAATATGCTTATACATTGAGAGTGGATGAAAAGAGTGATGTTTATAGTTTTGGAGTTGTTCTACTAGAGCTTCTAACAGGAAAGAAACCAGTAGGTGATTTTGGAGAAGGTGTGGATCTTGTACAATGGTGCAAAAAAGCAACCAATGGAAGAAGAGAAGAGGTTGTGAACATAGTTGATTCAAGACTCATGGTGGTGCCAACAGAAGAAGCCATGCACATGTTCTTCATTGCCATGTTATGCTTAGAAGAAAATAGTGTACAAAGACCAACCATGAGAGAAGTTGTTCAGATGCTTTCTGAATTTCCTAGATCAATGTCATCTGATCAACAATCTTCTTCTTCTAGTCATCCACCAACCAAAAAGTTAATTCAGAATGATAAATTACCTTGTCCTCCTACTTTTAAACAAGACCTTTTGGTTTAATTTAATAAATTTTCATTTTGCTTTTTCCATTTTCTTTCAAGTAAATGTTACTAATGTTCATTAATTATATATATGTTGGTTGGTTTAGAGTTTTGTAATATGTGGAACTAAACTCTTAAGATTGGGGAGGGGGATTAGATTTTTGTTTGTTTAGTCTTTTTATAGAGATTTGGTAACCATAGAGGTGTAGGAATAATTACTACGGTTTGCACTTCTTTAAAAGGAGTGTATTAGCTAGTTAAATATATAGTTTGATGAAGCTCAAAATCATAGTGAGTTCATGAACTCTCTTCACTTGTACTTATTTTATTTTATGTATAATAATATACATACATACATAAAGTTCATTATCATATAATTGTTTGACTTCATTTTTCCTTAACAAAATTGTGACACTGTCCTTAATTGTTACATAATCCTTGTAAAAAAACTTAATTTTATTTAAGAAGTTACATGGCCTGATATATCTTCTGGACTTTAGAAACGAAGATTTCTCTTCCCACCCCCTGCTTTTCTTTTTCACCTCCTGAGTTTCTGTTTATACCCTTAAGAAAAATTTCGGTAAATGCGAACCAAACTTTTAAACGGTTGAAAACACATGTTTATACCCCTTAAAAAAAGTTCGTTAAATAAAAACTGAATTTTTAAAGGGTAAAATTGAATTTTTGGGGGGTTAAAAAGAGACGTAGGGGTAGGAAGAGAAATCTTCTTTAGAAACACGATAGTTTAGTCCAAGCCCAATTTTATTTGCAAAAAGACCTATACCGGCCCAAAAAGCACCAATGTTTCACTTTACTTTTTGCACGCCCCCTGATTTTTTAAAAAGAGTAATGTTATATGGACAACTACTTTTTTAGACAACTCATGGGACAATTTAAAATAACAAGACAAAACAAAACTTATTTAAAAAAAATAAAATGGCTTTGTGTGAAGGGTTGTCCAAAATTGTCTCAAATTAGATGTCAAAATATCATTTCTCTTTAAAGAATATTACTTCACATTCAAGAATAAGAAAGCGAGTGTTGAAAAATACAAAATCTGTGATTTTACATGTTCACCTCTTAGAACGCGAACATTTTTCACCTTTTAGGACGCGAACACCCCCTATACATAAAACTTCATTTGATATGTTCACCTTCGAGAATGTGAAACCTGATTTGAATTTTAGAATTTAAAACCTATTTTTATTGTATTGAGACAATTTTGTATTCTTAAGTTGTTTATGCTTTTCGTATATTGACGCTCCTCAGAAAAAATTATTGAGCCGATGTGAAGTCAGACATTGTTTTAACAGTGTTACTGCTAATAATACAAAATGATTAATTTAGTAAATCTTGATTGATGTAAGAACCTAGTATGATCAAAGTTGTGTTGTAGGATAGAAGAAATGGTTACAAATTGATTCCAGCACTTCAAGTTATGACAGAGCAGAAAAGAGAAAGTAGTGCCGTGTGGGAGTCTGTTTAATAAACAAACCAATTTTTTAATTCAATTCAGTAGCTAACAATAAATAAATAATGTACAATAGTAATAATCAGTTGAAGTAAATCGCAAAAACAGTGAATGACACGTGAGGGAATATTTATTTATGCATGAAATGAAGAATTATAAAGCAGTAATTAACTAACTAACTAATTAGAATATAGTAGTAGCAAAAAATTAAGTACAGTACTAGTATTTGGGTGCAGCAGGTGTAACAGGGTAGCCAATCCCATGTCTGGTGGTAGGAAAAACAAGAAAGAGCAAACTGCAGAGAAGTCCAATTCCAAGAGGTACAATGTCCAGAACCTCCTTAGTCTCATGTTTTGGTTGAGGGTAATAACATGTCAACACATTGTTGTCCCTCAATACAACAGCAAAGAAGACAAGAACAGATAAAAAGGCATGAATTAAATCAATGAGTCTAAGCTTATACTGGCTCAAGTCAGGTAACGTGGTGGACGACACGTTATCCACGACGGGTGAGTAGTCAAATAGCCAGAGACCTTTAAAGGTTGCGAGACCATGGTAGATTTTTCCGTCTGATGCCTTGACGGTGTCAGTGAAACATGCGAGGAAACAAGAGATTGCCAGCAAGAGGAGGAGTTGGAGTGGGAGGATGCGCGTAACGGAGTCACAAGCTCCGTTATTTGTGAACACTGGCGTTAGAATCTGGAATGCCAAGAGGGTTCCCGTAGGAAGTAGGTTCGCCAAGTTGGCTGTTCCAGTAAGTGCTCCAGATACTGCGCGTCTTGAGGAGCGACTAATTCCCGATGCTGCTGCACCAGATGGGGTGGTGGCCGTGTTATCATTAATATTATGGTCCCCTGCTGCTGCTGCTGCTTCTGATTGGTTGTTGGATCGACGTTGTCTAACCGACGACATTATTGATCACCAATTGCTAGCAGCAGCTTGTTTTAATAATGTGAATATTTGGGACCATATATAGTACGTAAGGTTAATTAATTAGGTGTATAGTAGGGAATGAATCCCTGAGATGACAAATCTTGGAGTTATGATGGATGAGTACTAATTATGTAGATAATAATGCAATTCTAATTGATTGATTGATTGATTAACTGATGGGTATGTGTGTATATATATAAAGTAATGGATGATCACGATGAATGATAATTTGCTTATAATATACAGTAGTATAGTTGTTGCTTCCACGCTAGCTCCTAATTAATTATTGGCAAAGTAGTACTTCATATGTGTTCTTCTGTCTATTTGGTCGGTGGGTGCGTACAGCCATGGTTAACGTGTAACACAATGTGCCTATACTATCTCATATATTTTAAGACACGAAACAGAGTTGTATTGTTTTTATTATTGGCTTTGCAGTTTCGTGACAATTATGTTCATGCAAAGCCAATGCCTACATGACCAAATAAGAGAATTATTACTATGATGAATGATGATATAGTACTGTAGGAGTATTTGATAGGGGTAGTTTACCTCTACCTCTCATCTTTCTTTAATTCCTCCGCTGAAAATGAAAACACTCACATCATGATCATGCCAACATTTTATATATTTTATAAAGGGTTATCCTAAACTTTGCCCCCGAGCACTCGTTAAACATACTAAAAAAGGAAATAAAAGAGAGATTTAATATTAGGAAAAGTAACTTTTTACATTTTCAAAGTATTGAATGCATACATTTCGAGACAAAATTTATATTTTAATATGCTTAATCATTGTCTCGGGCACTGTTTAACATTTTCCATTTATAAATACTAGTCAACAATGGATTATTTGTGAAAGCGATACATATTATAATTTTTTCATTAAGGCTCTGTTTGGTAAAAATGGCTGATGACTGATAAGCTAGCTTATGGCTGATGGCTGATGACTTATAGCTTATAGCTGATGACTGATAGCTTATAGCTGATAAGCTAATTGAAGTGTTTGGTAAAATTAGCGGTTAACTAGCTGATAAATGTAAAATTACATAAAAGGGTATTCTTAATTCATATTAAAATTGATATTAATTTAATAGTTAAGATACTTTAATATATTATAAAAAATACCTTAATTATTTATAATTAATTTTTAAACATTTATATAGTATTTTTATTTTATTTCAAATCAAATTAAATCAATATTTATCTTCATTATTTTTATGCAAGTTATTTATTTTCATTATATATAACCTAATATTATATATAAATGTATACTTTTTATATTTATAAGTAAATATTATTTTTGAAATGCAATGACAATTGCATTTTCCAAAAATTGATCATGTCATTGAAAAATAAATATGATCCAATAGTACAAATTGGATTGGAATTGGAATATACAATACTGTGGCGTCTAACAAAATATAAATTAGAACTTGAATATATTATTTATTTTATTTTATATAAAAAGGGTAAAAATGGAGTTTAAGTAATATGATAAGGGTAAAATTGGAAGAGAAAATGATATGGATAACGAAATCATACGTACTGTGTATTACTTTTTTTTTTTTAAACAGAAACGTATTATATATTACATTAATACCGAATATATCCTACATATATATCAAACATCGCTTTTTTTATAAAAGAAATATAGATGGAGATAGTTTGTATTATTCTAAGCCCATAATTATTTTCTTTTAAATTAAAATAAATTATAAAGGGTAAAAGTGGATTTTAGTTAAGACAACAAGGGTAAAAATGGAAGAAAAAATGATAAGCTATAAGCTATAAGCTCATAAGCTACTTGAAATAGCTTATGAAAAATAAGCTATAAGTCAGTAAAATAAGCTATAAGTCAGTAAATAAAAACTGTTACCAAACAAGTCTTTTAGCTTATAAGCTATAAGACATAAGCTATAAGTCAGTTTTCTGACCTTGCCAAACAGACCCTAAAAATAACAAATAAAACCCCAAAAAAAAAAAAAGACTAACAAATAAAGCCTTTTAAAATAAAATATGGACTTATAAAAAACGTTAACCTATGGACAAACTATTCTAACAAACAAAAAAAAAAAAGTATTCTAATGAAACGAATCGTTTAGAGTTTGGAATTAAAACGAGATCCAAGATTGGCTTCTCTGTTCCGCCGCCGTCGCCTTGTTCCTCCGCCGCCGTTAACTAACACTCGAGTTCCTTCCTCCACAATTCAATTATGTAAGTCCTCGTGAATTTCATTCTTTTTCGTTCAATTCGTTCTCTTGTTCTTCTCAAACGCATAAAAATCACACTTTTGTTCCTACTATCTATCTTCTTTTCTGTTTTTCAATATGCAATTTTTTTTTATGCTCCTTTGTTGTTTGGTGATTTAACTTTGTTCTCTATTTGTTTTACTTTAGAATTTAGAGCACATACACAGTGTTTGGTGGCATTTGATTTTGTTACAATTTAGAAGATGAAGCGCAAACGTGGCCATAAGAAAAAAAAATCAAAGGGTAGTAACACTACCAACCCTGTAACCCTTACAAATGCTGTAGAGGATCCAAATAAGGAAGAACCCTCTGCTTTTGATATTATTGGTAGTAATAATAATGAAGATAATTATAACTCTGGTATGGAAGTTGACACACCTTCTTCCACCGGTACCGATCAACATTGCAATCTTTCTAGCATGAATCCCGACGGTTCCATTCATAACGGTGCTGCCAAGTCGGTTGGACGTGTTAAGGTCAAGCTCAGGACACCAAAAATGTTGGACTCTCAACACAACTCGTCTGATGCACCTTCACAGAGTGATACTGATAAGAGTAGCCAGCAACATGGGCTGGGAAAACATGGTGTGAAGGAAACAGACAGAATTGAAGATAGTGTGAATTCATTGCCTGATTTGAAATTCGGTGCTTCCTCAAAGAAAGCCGGTAGCATAAAGATTAAGTCTTCAAAGGGTTTAGGATTAAATGCTGACCAGACAAGCAAACCTTTGCCGGCTTCCTCTGAGATTAGCCACCCAAAAGAAAGGAAAGCATCTCCACTTAATCCCCGATATAATAAGCATGAATTGGATACCTCCTTAATGGTGTGTTGGAACTTCAGTATTGGTTTCCTTTAGTTTTTATTTGTCAAAGCATTAAAATCACCATTATTATGGATTCAGTACTGAGTAATTTTCTTTTGGGCGTGTTTTTTATTTTTTTTGTACAGATTATAAGGAAGGTAATGAAAATGGATGCTGCTGAACCCTTCAATGTTCCTGTTAATCCGGAAGCACTGGGCATTCCTGTGAGTATAAACTTGGAATGAATAAAGATCTTTTTCTGAAAAATATATATTATGTTTACTTGTGTCTAATATCACAATTCATACGCTATCTGGAATCAGGACTATTTCGATATCATTGATACACCAATGGATTTTGGAACTGTATGCAGCAACCTTGAAAAGAATGACAAGTATATGAATTCGGAGGATGTATATAAGGATGTACAATACATTTGGGAGAACTGCTATAAGTATAACAATAAGGGTGACTATATTGTGGATCTTATGAGGCGAGTAAAGAAGAATTTTATGAAGTACTGGACTGCTGCTGGGTTATACACCGACCAATCAAAAGGGACCAAAGGTGAGACTTCCATGTACTCTTAAGTGTATTGTGTAAGAGGGTCAATCTTTACTATTAATTATTTATCCCGCACGGATGATCAAGATTGAAGGGTCGGTTGTAGTAGTTGAATGATCAAGATTGGTTTTACTCATATCTGATCTCGACCATCCATACAAGATTCAGTGGTCATGATTAGCTCCTCTTTTTTACCTTCGTGTTTTCTCTATTATAAATTGAAATTGAGATTTTTGTGTGACAAAACAGAGACAGAAATTTTAGTTAAGCGATATAGTTCCGTTTTCATAAATCTACCTCCAAAGTTAACTGACTTTATGAAGTTTTAGAATGATAATTAATTCTATTTCACCTTCCTCGAAATTTTTGTCCAAACTTTACTAGGCCCTTGCAGACTATCTAGGAAGCTCCTACCAGAGCAACCAATTTTCTTATTTTAAAAAAAGTCATAATCTGCTCCACAATAAAGAGAATTACCCGTGTATCAAAAAAAGTGGAAGGACAGTGGTCTATTTATACATGTATCTTATGCTTATTATATATCCTCTTGGGAGATGAAGGATTGTGGTCTACTTTTGTACGATCTTCTGAAAACAGATTATTTCCATTTCATGTAAGATGCTGTGGTTTTCTGAAATCACTGTGGGCATTGATTTTTCTTTTTGGATCAGGCGCTGAGAGGACTACATCAGAAGATATTGCACTTTCTGGTGATGGAAAAGTAGGGAAGGGTGGACAGTCGAAGCATAAGAAAAAAAAGCGTCATGGGTGTGTTTTCCAAAACTTCAACTTAACTTTATTTAATGTACGATATTGTCATTCCTAAAGTCATCTTTCTTATAACGGAAATGATTGAGAGTTGATATAATGTAAACTAAATTAAATATCTTGATACTGTGTTTGTTTGTATTATGATCAAGTTAAAAAATACAAGTTCTTGATACTGTGTATTTGTTTGTAAACTAAATTTGATATATGCTTGATAGTTTATTTTTCCTATAACTTAATTAATAATTTAAATCTTAAATAAGATAAAGGGTAAGAGAATCCTATGAATTTGCAGAATTGCATTTCCTTCAGCATAAGTCCTCTAAAATGCATATTTTAGTTCAACTGTAAACTTGGTTGGTTCTTATTCAAATATTAATGTCATGAATGATGAGTTTTATGACAGAGGCTGCCTTATTTGAAATATTTACATGCTTGGTTTATCTGATGTGCAGAAGACACCATAAACATGATTGTTTATGTGCAATTTGTGTGCTAAAGCGCCGTAGGAAGGAACGGGAGGAGAGTGATCGAATTGCAAAAGGAAATTTTGGGTCTGGTGGTGATAAGCATGCTAGAGAGTTCAAGCAAGAGGTATATGTATTTTAATGGTTTATGCTTATGCTTTAACCTTTCAAAACATTGGAGGCAATATTAGGGCATATATCATGTTTCTATGATGTGAAATTCTTGACTGAAATGATGGGTTAACTGCAACAGATTTACTTATTCTATTCTATAGCCTGAATATAATATCACTGGACTGACTTTGTATATCTGCATTGTTGCTATTCACTATTGCAAGCTATCCCACAACAATGTTTAGTGGCATGGAGATGATATTTTTCTTTCTGATTTCCATTACCTCTTTGGCAACATCTGAACCCAAATATTAAATGGGGGTTGTTGCACAAGCAATGTAGAAATCAAAATATCTGCTCTTGTTTCTTACCATGAAATTCATAAGTAGACATACGGCTGAAATAATTTTGTACTTTCTCTTGTTTCAAAGGAAACCATGCTTGTACAGAGTCCTGGTGGGGAAGATTCATCATCAAACACAGATGAATCAATGGGTACTGATGGAGATGCTGATGAAGACAAAGGAGAGGTGGCGAAGATGGAGATTAGTGAGAAGCAACGGATTCCTTCTGAGGGAAGGCATGACATGAATCAAGTTGATCACGATGATGGGGTGGAGGAAGAGGACCATGGCCGAGAGGAAGAGGAGGGGGAGGAAGATGGAGAGGGAGAAGATGAGGAAGAGATTGAAATGGACAGTGAGAAGAGACAGATGCATGAAACTTTAAAGCACGGTGGAACCTTGGCAGAAAAATCGGAAGTTGGAGACACGGCTGTTCTTCATGATGAATATAAAACAACGCAGCAAGGACACGCTGCAGTGTTCCAGCAGCACAAGAAGCACAAGGTATATCAAACACATGATCTAGCCTCAAGGAAATTACAGTTTTTCAGAATGCAGTTGCATTAAGTTTCTGTTATGATTATTTGCATATTTTCTGTTGAAATATATATGTAATGGTTCAATGTGTTTGTAGGAGCCCCAAGATAGACATCAAAAAGCTAAGCTACTTGAGAGCTTATGTTCTGAAAACCCTATGCTTTCAAGTTTGTGTGGAACTCTCTTTCCCAAAAATAATCAGTCTGTGTGGAGTGGTCCGCACTCACTAGTACATCAAAGAAATTCTGCTCGCACTAGTTCAATTCGCGCTGCTATTGGGTCGTTCATGGAGTAGCTGTCTTATTTTAAGGGGTTCGCTACTTCCAAATAACCCTGAATTTTTATGTTGTAGTTTTGTTTGACAGATTTTAGTATTGTAGTTGATGGCCTTCGTTGCTAAATGTACAATAGTCACAATAATATTTAGAGCAATGGTAAATTTTGTAGATTCATGTTTTGTTTTTTTATACTTTTACCTTTTTTTGGTTGGTTTAGTAGATACAGGAACACATATATCATTTTATTATATTGTTAGTGTATATTCATTAAATCTGTCACTCAAACATAGTTTATTTTTTCTAGAGGTAAAAATCATTTTGCTTCTCAGTTTCAGTTAATCTTTTGGCTTTGGGACACAGGACACTGCTTCTAACTTTTAACTTCTAACTTTTAAGTCTGGAGTTAGGCTTGAAGCATAGGAGGGGTGGGATGGGTAGCTCGACTGGTTAAGATAGTTGAGCTAAGGATTAAAAGAGTTGGAGGTCCAGGGCTCAAGTCTTGGCAAGGAGAAAAAACTAACGATAACATTGTAATACTAACAACTAACAATTTGCCATTCAAAAAAAAAAGAAAAAGGCTTGAAGCATAGGAGACAACAATAATTTATAGGCAAAAATATATATATTTCAATAACAAAATTTATGTTGCCTCAAGCCATTGGATCTTTTGTTTTAAAATTTGTAGCAAAAAATAGGAAATAACTGGCTCAACAAATAGACCAACATGATGTATTTCTGCGTTGATCTCGTCAATCCTGTGTCCTAGTATCATTTCCTACTGTAATTTCTTTCATAAAAAAAGTTTCGTATTGTAATTTCCATCAAACCTACAACCTACAAACTGTAAATTGGAAGCTTCGAACCTAAAAACTACAAATGTTTGATTCTGCGATAGCGAGAGTTGATTTCGATTAAAAATTAATTGTATTAAATTGACTTATGTGTAGAAATATTAACGTAAAATGATTCTTATTAATTTATGTTATTTGAATAGTGAATAGAATTATTTTTGAATATATTTTATTTTTTTTGGTTACAATTATTTTTGAATATATAATAATCAAATAAATAATATGTTTATCTATTATTATATATAAAAATGATACAAATTTTTGGGATGGCTTTTTCATTATACCTATTTTACCCTTAAAAAAAACTACCAAAAAAAAAACTAAATATTTGTATATGTTGAAAAATAACTTCCACATAAAAATAGATTTTCAGTTTTTTTTTACTAAATAATTTTTTTTTCTCTTAATAACTAAGCACAACTTCCACATAAAAGTATGTTTTCAGTTTTTTTATAGTAAAAAAAATATATTTTTTTTTCTTCTTAATAACTAGCCACAACAAAAAAGGATGTTAAGTAGTTATCAATTAACTAAGTTCAATAAAAAAGAAGATTAAATAATTATTTATATTTGCACAATAGAGAATTTCGATCACAGCAAATAAAAAAAAGTGAATATCGATCACACAAACGGGCACGGTACCCGTTTGGGCTAGTTATTATAATGATGACCAAATAATGGCAACGTTAAGCATGACACGTCACAGAAAAAAAAAGATGGTTCCATAAGAAACAAAAACATAAATAGACAAATGTACCAACTGTTGAATGCAGAATCGATTTCAATTACATTGCATACTAGAAATATTCAAAACCAAAATTGATTTTGGATTGAATTTAATTTTGTTCGAGTTAAATGCCAAATATATTTTTTGAAATTTTAAAATTCGTCAAATATCTTATTGAAATTTGGAAATAGATAAATACTCTTTTAAATTAAATTGTAAAACGTCAATTAGATTGTCCCTTGCTCTGTTTACTCCGTCTATTTTTATGATTTTGGTATTGCGAAAATTAGTGAGATATGATTTTAGGGAGAAAATTATCCTCAAATATAGGGTTATATGAAAAATACTAAAATTCTCATTTTATTCATGATGCTTATAGTTCTATATATAGAGCTACATAAAAACAAATCATATATGATCTTACCTCGTCGGTTGTCAGAGTCGTATGAGCCCCTTGTTGAAGCGGAAAGGGGTTGTGTACCTGTATACATTCCGACGCTCAACTCAGTTTGTGCAGAGTATGGTTTTCAGAGGTAAAAGATTGCGTACCAAACTCCTTCAGAATGAAGAGTATATATAGTCCTTAGCACTGGGCCAAGGCCCCTAATGGGCAATAAATACCCATTAAGTGGCTGTCGGAAAACGGCTGAAGAGCTGAACAGTTAATGCTCATCATTCCAGTGGTCGGAACGCACGGATTCTGCCTGTCTCTTGAGGAGAGTGGGCCTTAAAGGCCCAGTCCAAAACAATATATATTTTGTCAAAACAAATCTAATCCTATAAAAAATTAGGGGGTGCGTTAGAAATTAGGGGGTGCACTAGAAATTTGGGGGATGCGCTCAACTCAGTTAATGCTCATCACTCCGGTGGTCGGAACGCACTGATTCTGCCTGTCTCTTGAGGAGAGTGGGCCTTAAAGGCCCAGTCCAAAACAATATATATTTTGTCAAAACAAATCTAATCCTATAAAAAATTAGGGGGTGCGTTAGAAATTAGGGGGTGCACTAGAAATTTGGGGGATGCGCTCAACTCAGTTTGTGCAGAGTATGGTTTTCAGAGGTAAAAGATTGCGTACCTGACTCCTCCAGAATGAAGAGTATATATAGCCCTTAGCACTGGGCCAAGACCCCTAATGGGCAATAAATACCCATTAAGTGGCTGTCGGAAAACGGCGGAGGAGCTGAACAGTTAATGCTCATCAGTCCAGTAGTCGGAACGCACAGATTCTGCCTGTCTCTTGAGGAGAGTGGGCCTTAAAGGCCCAGTCCAAAAGAATATATATTTTGTCAAAACAAATCTAATCCTATAAAAAATTAGAGGGTGCGTTAGAAATTAGGGGGTGCACTAGAAATTTGGGGGATTCGCTCAACTCAGTTAATGCTCATCATTCCGGTGGTTGGAACGCACGGATTCTGCCTGTCTCTTGAGGAGAGTGGGCCTTAAAGGCCCAGTCCAAAACAATATATATTTTGTCAAAACAAATCTAATCCTATAAAAAATTAGGGGGTGCACTAGAAATTTGGGGGATGCGCTCAACTCAGTTTGTGCAAAGTATGGTTTTCAGAGGTAAAAGATTGCGTACCTGACTCCTTCAGAATGAAGAGTATATATAGCCCTTAGCACTGGGCCAAGACCCCTAATGGGCAATAAATACCCATTAAGTGGCTGTCGGAAAACGGCGGAGGAGCTGAACAGTTAATGCTCATCACTCCGGTGGTCGGAACGCACTGATTCTGCCTGTCTCTTGAGGAGAGTGGGCCTTAAAGGCCCAGTCCAAAACAATATATATTTTGTCAAAACAAATCTAATCCTATAAAAAATTAGGGGGTGCGTTAGAAATTAGGGGGTGCACTAGAAATTTGGGGGATGCGCTCAACTCAGTTTGTGCAGAGTATGGTTTTCAGAGGTAAAAGATTGCGTACCTGACTCCTTCAGAATGAAGAGTATATATAGCCCTTAGCACTGGGCCAAGACCCCTAATGGGCAATAAATACCCATTAAGTGGCTGTCGGAAAACGGCCGAGGAGCTGAACAGTTAATGTTCATCATTCCGGTGGTCGGAACGCACAAATTCTGCCTGTCTCTTGAGGAGAGTGGGCCTTAAAGGCCCAGTCCAAAACAATATATATTTTGTCAAAACAAATCTAATCCTATATAAATTAGAGGGTGCGTTAGAAATTAGGGGGTGCACTAGAAATTTGGGGATACACTCAACTCAGTTAATGCTCATCATTTCGGTGGTCGGAACGCACGGATTTTGCCTGTCTCTTGAGGAGAGTGGGCCTTAAAGGCCCAGTCCAAAACAATATATATTTTTAAAACAAAACTAATCCTATAAAAAATTCTAAACGAATCTTAAAAATTCTACACTTAAATATAAATCATAAATCCTAATATTCTCTTATTTTAAATATAATTCTCAACACCATATTCTCGGAAACCCAACAACTCTAAGCCAAACTAAATCGGCGGCGGCAGAGCTTCCCAGGTAACTCTAATGATCACAACCAATTCTTTGCTTATATTTAATCCACTTTTGCTTATCAACAAATTAAATTATATTTACTTATTATTATATACACCAACATCAAAATCTCTCTTCGGCGGTAGTGCGTGCCGAAATGACGAGAGCTTACCGTGTAAAGGGGAGGAAGAGGAAAAACAGGGACGTGGTTGAAAAGTATCACCGTGAAGAACAAGTTCAACCGAAGAAACCAAATCTTCAGAACCAAGAACCAACACCAATAATAATAACAGAGCAAAGCAACAATAACGAACTTTTTGGTATCCCAATTGCTCCTCCAACTGAAAACAACAGTGACAAACCAGGTGTTATATTTATTCTAGAAAAAGCTTCTTTGGAAGTCGCTAAAGTCGGCAAGGTACTTCAATTTTCTGCTCTTTTTCTTTTGTTATATGGATTTAGGTCATGTTTGAATTCGATTGATTGAACTTATTTATCTATTGACATAAACAGACTATCCAGAAAGAGCTTTTATATCATGTCATGTCCATAAGTGCTTAATTAGGTTGTTTATCCAAACATGGTCTTAATTTATATAGTCTCGCTAATGATTTTTACGATGTCAATTGATCGTAATCGCTATATCATTACTTTAATAATAATTTCGTCTCAAGTCATATATATGATTGGCAGTGATTTGTTGATGGGGGTCAAATTTTACACTGATAATGTATCAAAATTAAACACTTGTTTTAGTTTTTTTTATTATACTACCAAAGATGTTGTGCGAGAATGATTGTGCAGAGTGTAGAGGTATTGTGATTAATGAAATTATGTTATCTGTGTGATGCTTTGGTATTGTGATTAATGATGTTGAATTACATGTTACAGACTTATCAGCTTTTGAACTCGGATGAACATGCTAATTTCCTCCTCAAAAATAACAAGAATCCTGATCATTACAGACCTGATATCTGTCATCAGGTTGGTTCAAAAATGTTTTTATCAGTTATATTGTTATTGACTTTTGATGTTTATGTTATGCTTCTTGGTTGGTTTTAAAATGGTTGGGCTCAAAATGATTAAATTCTGTTTTGTCCTAATGTGTAAATGTATTGATTTGTTCTACTTTCAGAGAATATACAATGATGGTCTTGAATTTTGTAGTAATAATTTGGCTTAAATGTGATTTTAGTTTCCAAAGTACCATAATTTTTGCTTTTAGGACACCAATTTTTTGTCGCATTTATGAAAATGTGTCAATTTTGATCCCGTAGCAACTCTATGTTTTGAGAGTCCCACATTAGATGAGATACGGCCTGAAAAAGTGTTTATAGGCGGGAGACATCCCTTGTCTTACAAGCTGGTTTTGTAGGATTGAGTTAAGTTCAACCTAAATTTTGAGATAATCTCAGAGTCTATCCAAGATTTTTTGGGCTCAATATTCGGCCGTATGGTTCATGTTCTAGATATCCAGTTTTGAGTATGAGTAGGTGTGTTGAGAGTCTCACATTGGATGAGATATGTCTTGAAAAACTGTTTATAATTGGGAGACATCTCTCACTTTACAAGTCAATTTTGTAGGGCTGCGTTAGGTTTAACTCAAAATTTAGGACTCTATCAGTTTAATTACAAGTCTAATGTGTCTTGCAACGATTTTCCTGATCTATTGTTATGAATTCGGCACTGTGTATACTATGGCTGGCATCTCCCTCAATGGGCTCTATCGCAATCTTTAATTCCCGATAGCGACAAGACGAAAATTGATACATTTTCAGAAGTTAAGAACGAAAAATGATCATATTTTGAAGAATGAAAAACATATTTAAGCATAATAGTTAGAATATCATTTCATATAAAATGTTTTCAGGCACTTCTATCTATTTTAGATAGCCCACTGAATAAAGCTGGGAGGTTGAAAGCGGTATACATAAGGACTGAAAAAGGCATTCTCATAGAGGTTAAGCCTCATGTTCATATTCCAAGAACATTCAGACGGTTCGCTGGTCTCATGCGTAAGTTTTACTTGTTACCTATGTGATTTGATTATGTTAGCACTACTATCTTGTGTGTGTCTGTATGATTTTCTTTTTTGTGAAGAAAATGAATAATCTCTTATTTCTTGCTCTTAAAACATTTCTTCCTTGCAGTGAAACTGCTTCAGAAATTGAGTATATCTGCTGCTGGCAAGCGTAGGATACTTCTCCGCATAATAAAAAACCCCATAACCCAATATTTGCCTATCAACTCACGGAAAGCAGGTTTGTTATTGTTGTCCAATGGTTTTGAAATTGTTTCCACAGTGTTGTCAATCGCAGATTGCAAAGATTAGCATTTTGTTCACATTTTGCTACGCTATAGTGCTATAGCACCGCTATTTGAAAACACTTTGTGCTAAATAGCATATCATTAAACAATAAATGATTTGTTCAAATTCGTTATGCTATAGCTCTGTAGTTGTTATTTGACAACATTGATTTCATGAAGGATTCACAAATCTTGATGTACACTTGTGTGTTTCTCTTCTTTTCAAAAACTATAATTAATTGTTCCCTTTGAATGATAGGTTTATCTTTTAGTTCAGAGAAGCTGGTAAATATGAAAGACTATTTATCAACAATTCCAAGCAATCTGGACCTTGTCTTTGTGGTACTTGTTAGCTCAATTTTTAAATTCCTATGCCTATTTATCTCGGTGGATTTTAACTTTTGAATGATCTAATTAAAGGTAGGGGCAATGGCACATGGGAAGATTGAGACAGATTACACAGAAGATTATATAGCTGGTATTTTATCCCTGTATCCACTTTTCCTTAAATTTTGGCCTCACTGGATTAACTTATTTGAGGTTATCTATCGGTATAAACACTTGTGAGAATGTTTGGGAGAACTTATAGAAATAGCTGATGACTTGTCCATAAACTATTGTCAGCTTATTAAATTAACTTAGGGCTTATATGTAACCTTGTTTTTTGGTCCCTCACTTAGGTTTTTGGACCCAAAAATGGTGAAATCAATGTCAATTTTATTATTCACATGACATAAAATATGCTTAGGTGAAATCAGCCATGTGGATTTATAATATACAGGTTTTATGTTACATCAATATAGGGATGTCAATTTGCATCCGTCAGTGGGATCCCCGCAGGGATTGTCCCGTTCGGAGCTCCGGGAACGGAGATTTTTCCTCTGTGGGGACGGGGATGGAGGGAAAAACTCCCCGGCGGAGATTTCGGGGTGGGGATCGGGGAAGAAGCATCCGTCCCCGCGGATTCCCCGAATCCGTCCATTGCTTAATTTTTTATATTTGAAAATTCTAGGCATCTATTTTTCTATGCATTATGAGATATTTTGGTTATGAATTTTGTATGATTATGCATATTTTGCTATACATTATGAAATGGTTTGGCTATGAGGTTTTGTATGATTATTAGTAGTCAAATGTTGTTGCAATGTTTTTTGGTTATCAATGCATTATGTGTAGAACATGAAAATATTTGTTTTTTTTAATAAAAAGAGAAAAAATAACGTCATGCTATGTCAGAATTTTGACCGAAAAATATAAATTTTTTGTTAATATTCGATATTCGTGGATCTCCGCAGGCACCGTGGGGATTTGTGGGGACCGGGATGGGCAATTAAACCTCTTCCTTATAAAAGTAGCTTATACATAAGCATTTATATGATAAACACTGAATTAATTTGCTCATCTAAACATGACTGAAATGTATTTGTCCACAATGGAAAATGTATTTGTCCACAATGGAAAATAACCAGCTAGGTTCTTACTTCATTATGTTTCTTGATTGCAGTTTCTGGGTACCGTTTAATGGCTGCTAGCTGCATTGCAAGGATTTGTAGTTCCATTGAGGGAAAGTGGAACATATTATGATTTAGCTTTTTTTTTTTTTTTAATCAATGATTTAGCTTCTTCTATTTATGCTGGATGGACAATATATTCTTTTGAAGAGCATATTCAGTTAATATTTTGAGATAGGTAGGCCTATGTGACAAATAGGGAATCAAAGTGTGAGCACTAGGCCTTGAATATTTGTTGGGTTTGTTTGTAACTTCCTATTCTAACTTATCTCTATATTGTTCTACATCATAGGAATTCTTGTTCTCTAATTGGTATCAAAGCATTTCTTGGAAATTTTATGGTTTCGACGAAAATAATGCAGGTCAATAATAGAGAATTAATGCTTAAGCTTGTGGAGGAAACAATAGCTACCGTTAAGAATAATTTGTTTGTTTTGAAGAGGAACAAAATCACAGATTATGCTAGTAACATAACACATTTTTCTATATACATAGAAATCTAACATACTCCATTGAAAATAAAATAGTTATAAAATCAATAAGCGAAAAATTGTCTTTTTGGACCCATGTTATATCAATGTGGTGAAACTTCATCTGTAGTCTTCTAATCGATTTAATAAGGTCACTGGCCCTTTCTTGTAGTTCTCAAGTAACTTCGGTAGTAGAAGTGAATCAACTTCTTCATTTTTATCTAAATAACTTTGAAATGTTGTTTAACAGTGTTATTGATTTAATTGAAATGAGCTTTACAATGAAGATTACTATCTTTAATAGTTGATGACATATCTCATTCCAATAAATACTGTCAGGATGACATATGACTAATTTTCACTCATTTTTCATGTTACAAACACAAGTGAATAGAATCATTGTAGCATAATTATAGAAGATAAAAATTTAACATAACTCAATTCAAAACAAAATAATTTGTTGTAAAATCAATAAGCTTTGAAAAAAGCTATTATGGGATCATAAAATAGATTCTCCCAAAAACCTTTATGATGAAACTCTTCTATTCCATTCTTTAACCTTATCGTTCCACCAGTAGTGCTTTGGAATCTCTCTATACAAATACTTTCTTGAATGTGGATCTCTCCGGTTTAGTGCAAAGAATTGTGTGAGCATTGTTTTGGAGTTACGGTCATCATTGAGCACATCCGCAATTCTTTGGTGATTATAATATGGCACTTGATGACGATTGGGTAAATGAATTTGTAATCTTTCGACAAAGGGATATAATCGGTAAAGGGTGAATTGGAAAATTTTCCAAAATGCCTCAGGAGCGCAAATCCATCTTGCATCCACATATTGTTGAATCTCATCCATACTTGATCCTCTATGAACCTCCATTGCCACAGGGCCTTTGTAGACATATTTAAAGGCATATATATTCCCAACATTTTGCTTGTAAACTTTATTTGGTTTTTGTTTCTTTTGTAAGAAAACTTGAAATTTCTTTAACTCTATCGCTTTAAATACAAAAGATGAAGAAAAGAAAAAGAAGAGAACAAGAAAACATGCTGCATAACAATGTAACAAAAGTAGTGTCTATAAGAATTAAATTTAAAGATTGATATATTATATAAAATTAGAACACACTTACTTGTTAATCATAATCACAAACAATAGTTACCGGAAGCGCGAATATCAGGAATCACTGATATGTTAGACTAGGATCTTCCTCTGCCTGATCACATGCTCCAGTCTTTGTGGACTTTGATGGGAAAAGCCACAAATGAGCGTACTGTATGTTTTTGTGCGTGACGGCAAAGGGGACCTAGCCAATCTTATATACAAAATATCTCAACCCTAGTACCACCCATCATGGACCCTAGAATTGGGCCTACACTTTATTCTACACAAATCCGAATCAGTGTCTGAAGCTCATTATTACTGATCACGTTTTTCGGGCTTAAGCATCATCGACTGGATCACATTAAATAACATCAAACCCGTTTTTCATAAAACCAAAACTACAATTGATTGTAGCCCACAAAAAATATTAGGAAAAATTCTAACATTCTCCCACTTGGGCAAAATCAATTGTGTATTTTAATTTGAAAAAGTATTTTTGAAAACGACTCTCGGGTTGATAACACATTTCCTAATTTTGACCGGTCACTAAACGAGTGATCCCAAGATGCAACACTTGATTAAGACTCCATCCAACAAAAATTAAATGATATCGAATCATGGCGGTAGTTATATCCTTATTGATACAACACCTTCCATGGTTACAAATACCACCAATCCCGTCGACTAGTCATTCGTGTAGAGTGTAGCAAGAAAATGATGTCATCGTGATCCAACAACCATACTATCACTTTCTTTGTCAGTCCTAAATCTCTCTCAAATGCATCAAAGCCAGAGAGATTTTATGGTACATAAGATACCACAATGTCTGTGCTCCAAAATAGTGTTGACCACCGCGGTTTAATGATCTAATCAACACTGAGCACCAAACTTTAGACATAATTTCTCTCAAGTGCCTGAAAGCCAGATAAATTATATGGTCCATAAGATACCATAACACCTCAGCTCCAAATTAGTGTTGATCACCGGCTAAGTGATCCCGACAACACTGAGCTTTAATTTACTTATGTTTACACATAATGCCTCAGCTCCAAAATAGTGTTGATCACCGGCTAAGTGATCCTAACAACACTGAGCTATTAATTTATTTTCATATCTGATTAAAATAATTTCAAAATTATAAAGGAGTTAATATAAAATTTAAACTCCCACTAATCAAACATATCGAAAGAATCTTAATTCTTTTCAAACTCCCACTAATCAAACATATCAAAAGAACTCACAATGCTAATATTTGCAATGATACTCCTAAAAGCAACGAGCCTAAGCCTTTTGATTAAATGATCAATTAATACAAATTTTAACAAGATTAGTGTGGCACTCGAGTAGTAAATTCTCTCCCACTTGCCCAAATGTTCTTTCTATTCAGGTTTTTCTCCACATTTAATCTTAAGGTGTTCAACATTTCAATGAAAACATATTAATTATATGTGGAGAAAATCATTCTTGAATCAAATTATTATAAGAGGCCAATATAATAGTACAATCACCTTTAGGCAGAATGCACAAACTAAGGTCAAATCCTCAGTCAAAACCTCAGATGAGTTAATCAATGAGTATACATTGAACTTTGAAAATTGTCACCTTTAGGCAGGCAAATTCCTCCGCTCAATACATTCTCCAATAACTTCATCTCAAATTAATTTTTAATTACAACATATAATAATCACCTTTAGGCAGAAAATCACATGTCACAATTAAAAACATTCCTCAAACTACAAATAAAATTTCATCAATCAATACAAGCGGTCCCACTTTGATGGTAACGGCCTATACCAACGCATGAAATCTCTTGCATATGAATCAATATCTCTTGTCAGAACACGATTCAGTAAAAATATGCATAATTTAATGCATCTAAACTGATAACTCATTATTTTAATTTGCATTCTCAACATGTTTTGATCTCTCAATGCGGAAAAGTGGCATAGGAAAAGCATGATATATAATTTTGGGAGACAGAGATCACTACTGTTAAACAGTCAACTCAAAATATAATAATTAAATAATTTATGCAGCGGAAAAATAAGAGACTTCAATTTTAAATCAAATTGAGGACATAAAACAAATAAGTCTCTAACTTTTATAAATAAAATAGACTATTTCCTCAATTTAAGTCTCCTATAAACATTTATAAATAGCTGACATGTAAAACTCTCCCACTTGATAGAGAATTATAGTTGAATTATCAATCCAAGATTATTAATATATATATGTAAATATATATTCAACTATATTCTCTATCACACAATGGACATGTCAAGTAATGTCACAATAAATTTGAAATTGTATTTTATCCAGAATAGAACTCTCAAAATATTAAACTTGAAATACTCCTACTCAATAGAGTAAATTTTTAAAAAATGGAGTATATAACAAGAAATTAATTGATGATTATATAGAGAGTTTCTAATTTTAGAATATTCTGGAAAAACAATAAAACTTTCATATAATTGCATATTTATTATTTCAAAAGGAATAGACAATAATTGAAAACAAATTTTTCCTCATATGCAATCATATAATTAGTCACAAGAGGATAGATAATTACACAACTAACCTCCATGAGTCTGACTTTTTCATCCTTGCGAATAGAGTCACTAAGGGTCCGTTTGGTTCGAAGTTTTTGGAGGGGAGGGGAGGTGAGGGAATATTTTAAATTTTGGAGAAGTAATTTACTTTTTTACTCTTAACCTTATAAACTCAAAATAAGGATTAAATTATAATGGATATATTACGTCAAAAAAAAAAATTAATGGATATATAACAAAAAAAAAATCTAATGAGTAGAAAACCTAAATTTTTTTTGTTGTAAAAAAAAAATAAAACCTAGAATTTTAATATTCCAACAAGGATAATTTTGAATTTTAATAAAAAATTGAGGGTAATTTTGTCAACATAATAAATCTCTCCCCTCACCTCCCCTCCCCTCCCCTCCTTCTCAATTGAACCAAACAGACCCTAAGTTTTGACTTTACGATTATCATAAGATCTTGAATGGTATCATCTCAAACAACCACAAATCAATGAAAAACCATTATATCATAATAAAAGACTCTAATAAAAATCAACGCAAGGATAATTCAATTTTCAAAGATCAAGCAACAACCTTTAATAGAAAAGATAATATATACGATTTCTTTTCCTTTAAACAATATTATCTCCTTATTAGGAGCATAACCATAACATGAGCAAAACAATATATAGTCACAATTCAAAGCACCAAGAGTGTATCAACGAACACATTACAATCGGAATTCAAGTCAAATCGACCATATATATATACACTCACAATATTTGGTTACAAGAATTAGTTGTTTGCGTTCAAATGAATAAGAATCAGTTATTACCAAATTTAATTTGCTGAAGTCTATAATATGGTTAATTATTTATATGCATACAATATAACAAACAATGACACATATAATTCAAGTTTCCAGCAAAAGAAAATAAAATTAGAAAGGAACAATTCTTTCGAAAACAATTAAAAGAAACCTTATGTCCATTGTATCCACGTCAATATGTTTTCAACAACTTGAATCAATTTGGTCTAGCAAAACTTGATTATTGATAAAGTGCATATAATGGCACTGCAACATGTGCATATTAAACAATGGAAATCGTAGCATAAAGAGGGAAAAATAAATCATATCAAGTTTTTATATATAAAATAAAATAAAATAAACCGAAGACCATCGATACGGAGTGTATCTATTATGTGTGAAAATTCAATTGAATTTCAATTCACGTAGGAAAACTTGGCTTTAGAAACCAACCAAAATAAATTAAAAACCCCGTCACACAGTGATGAAGAATTTTCATGAACGGCTGTTAATAAACCCTTATAGATGGCCAAAACCTTGAATTAAAATAATCCCCAACTCAATACCAAATCGTGACTAAGAAATTTCATGATAATAAAACACGATTGGCTCTGACGATTCCAAATTGAAAATTAGGTTCTAAATCATATAATATTAGGCTCTGACACCACATGTAAGAATTTAAATTTAGAGATCGATATATTATATGAAATTAGAACACACTTACTTGTGAATCAACAATATGTTTACCGGAATCGCCAATATCGAAAAGATCGATATGTTAGACAAGGGTCTTCCTCCGCCTGAACACTTGCTCCGGTCTTTGTGGACTTTGATGGGAAAAGCCACAAATGAGCGTACCGTATGTTTTTGTGCGTGACGGCAAAGGGGACCTAGCCAATCTTATATACAAAATATCTCAACCCTAGTACCACCCATCATGGACCCTAGAGTTTGGCCTACACTTTATTCTACACAAATCCGAATCAGTGTCTGAAGCTCATTATTACTGATCACGTTTTTCGGGCTTAAGCATCATCAACTGGATCACATTAAATAACATCAAACCCGTTTTTCATAAAACCAAAACTACAATTGATTGTAGCCCACAAAAAATATTAGGAAAAATTCTAACAGTGTCGTGACTTGTTTAGTGAAGAAGTTTGTGTGTGAAATCGGAAAGAGTATAGTAAATTTGGATGTGCCCCAGCCAACCATCGCCACCGCCGCTTACCTCTATTGCACAAGCTGCCATCTCTGCCTTGGGGGTTCTTCTTCACTCCTGTTTCAAGGTCTTTTTTCATTTATTCATCTATTGCACAACCATAGGAAAACTTTATTTAGAGTTGGGTTTAAATGAAAATTTTAAATTAATCATCTTTTCCTCATTTAGATTATGGAAACCTATTGAAATATGATAACAGGAATGGAATAGGAAATAGGCTATGTTCAGTATGGTGGTCCAGAGATTATAAAAAAAATAAAGTATGATTCTAGATGTGTACTTGGCTTTTGATCAAATATATCTTAAAAAATGTTGCTATTACATTGATAACTTAGAAATAGTAAATAGATTTTGCAACTACTTTTAGTATGATTCTGCTTGTTTATTGATGTGTTGTATACCTGTATACTTTTATTCTTAGTTAGGGGGCTACTGTGTTTTTGGTAACATGTATTTCTCATGCAGGTTGTAGGGTTATAATCCATATTGGCATTAAATTTGACAATTGGGGACATGTAAGTAGCCTTATACATTTACCAGTTCTTTCTTCAATCAGGAGCAACCGTTTGTAAGTCAAAATTGTATCAACAATTAATTTTTTTATGTCATCAGATCTTATCTTATAATCTTAGTTCCTTTTTTTGTCTGAAAGTTAACATGCAGTCATAAATTTAATGACAAAGCTTCTTCTTATGGACAAGTCATGCAATTACTGCATATTTTGTGGAGTTGTGGATTTTTGGCAGCTTATTTGCCTATGCTTACTAAACTACCCTTTATAATTAACTGATGAATCCTTGTGCAGTAAGTAACCTTTGTCAATAAACTAAATCAGCATAAAGATCATTGTAAAAAAAAAGGGATCATAAAAAGCATGCAAGTGCAAACTAAATCAGTTAAATATAAGTTGTGCGCCAAGTAAAGTCAAAGCTCATAGTTCAAACCAACAAATCCAACAATGGCATGATAAAAGCTAATGAAACAAAAGACAGAATAGATAAACTACTACTACTTATCTATACTCCCTTCAGTTACTAATATAAACAAATTTGACTTTAAATAAGGGAGTATCATCTTTGTCAATAAGTTGAATTGAAAGCTTACATGTAGCAGAAGCCTTGGGCATGATGATAACTGTCTTTGTATTTCAGAGAAGTGTTTCACGTTGCTCCAAATTGTCATAGTTTCTAAAACTCTTGCCTTCTTCATAATAAATCTCGCTAACATAATGAGACTTTCTAGCGTTGAAGATGCAAAGTCCCGAACAGTGCAAGTTGTAAGGCTTGATGAAAGACGGCGTGGAGCAAGCTCTTGATCATCTTTTGCAATGTACTCATCCGTCCGATCATATTTTAACTTCTGTAAATAATATAGATAAAATGAAACAATACATAAAGGCCTGTTTAAGAAAAGATAAATTTAAATAGGATTCTTAAATTCAACAAACCGGATAAAGTTCAAGATTTTGAAGCTTAGGGCAATATTGGAGCACATGTACAGCTAAATTACAATCATAGTTGACCGCCAAATGAGTCAAATTATGGAATGTAGGAGCGCCATTGAAGAGATAATCCTAAATTATATATATATAAAAAAAAAGGACAAAGTATTAGAAATCAAGGTAAATTCCCCAAAACTGAAAATACAAATGAATCACTGTTGTTTTTCATTCCATTGGCAAACACTAGACACCATCATCATATCAAATTATGGAATGTAGGAAAATCATATACAAAATTATAACACGTAGAAAGACAAAGTATTAGAAATCGATTTGAGCTGTTTTCAAAGTGTTCAAAATCAAATTGATCAATCGATTTGACAATGTCTATATAAGATATTTGTAGACCTTCAAGAACCGGACATCTATCTAGAAGCAGCATAAAGTCTGAATATTTATTAAAGCATATATATCATTCAAATGTAAGGTTTTGAGTGAGGGAAATCTAGAAGGAGAAGGAGAAACGTCATCCACGTAGATCGTTTGAAGCTTTAAGAACAATTAGATTTCTACTACAGAAAATGCTAGTAGGATATCTACAATTCATTTGAAGTTGTAGACTGAGATATTTAACATTATTATGTTCAACTACATGTTTGATCCAATTGTCGATATAGGTAAGGCTAATTTGAAGATCATGATTGGCAAGGTTGTATTGAATGTTGAACAAGAAAGTGTGGATGGAATGAGAGGTGGCAGAGGCTTCTTCTCGCGAGAGGAAATTGGTTTTGATGAATTGAATGAAGCGACAATTATCTTCTTTACTTTTGTCCTTAAATATGTCTTCCGTCCGTTAGTAAATATGGGGATTTGTTTGTAATTTCAATACATTCAATTCCTATAGTGAAATGAAGTCTCGCACATTTAGGTACCAAATTCACTATTTACTAAGAAAAGTATAGGAAACATACCAAAATTGATGTATCCACTAAGATGTATTTACTAAGAAAATTCACCATTAGCCTCTGCAAAACTTTAAAAACTATTTTCAGAAAGGTACAAAATAAAAGTTCACATCTTCATTAATTGTGTAAGCTGTATAGATCAAAGAGTGGATAGAAAGACTAAAAACAAAATTTGAGATATACATTTAGGGACTAATTAAATACATATTTTATCAATGAATAGCTATATAAATAAAAGGAAGTAGATTAACTTGCCTGAGACGTTTTGCTGGATTAGTTTCATCGTTCAGCAAATTCATCATCTTTTGTAACTTCATCTATGAACTTTGAATAATAAATTTCCAAAGACTAATTATGTCCAAATATCTTGAGTTTGAAAACAACTGCATAGTCAGATTTCAAAAACTTAGCTATTTTCTCCCAGTTCTTTTGAAACGATATTTCCCCGTCTCGCTTCACCCAAAATACTTCATTTGGGAGTGTAATCACTGCTGGATTTGGCATTGCTTTCCAATATTTGTCGACAAATGTCTTTGGTACCCTCTGCAACATATAATATAATATATATAAGAAAGAAACAACCAACCAAAACTATGCATACTCCACATTTTCAATATTAAAAATTAGTCTTGAATTTTAGTTTATTACTCAAAGTTGCTTCTAAAATAGAACATGTAAATATACAGCAACATGAACTCAACACCAAAAACAAGAGCAACACAACAATACTAAAACTAAGGAGCAAGAAAGATGACCATTATTTCAGTATGCATATATATATATATATACAACTAGTATGTTATGTTCTACCACAAATTAAACTCTTTGACTGCTTTTGTTATATATTTGTGTGTAAACTAAACTAATCCAAAATCCATCAACAGTAAGTTAAGATATCTAGAGATGGGTCTTTCGAAACATGAAGCAGCAAAATAAAGAAAAACATGTAGTGGAAATATGAACACAAACATATCAATGGAAAAATAAGTTTAGGAGATATATAATATAAAAAAAGACTTACAAGTTCTCCATTTTGACAGATTATGAGATGGTTTGGTTTGCTGTGTGATAGTTTCATAGTATTCTGTTCAAACTTCTCAGAGTCTGACATACTAGTAGCGTCTAGTCTAGCTTTTGAAATTTGTCTTGTGGATTAATTAATTGCTTTTGAGATAAGTTTGTGTTTGTGTTGTGAATGAAGGACAAAGTAGAGGCAGTTTTGTGGAAAATTAAAAGCTGTTTCGCCAAATCTGCAAAGCAAAGGCATTCCATTTCTAGCTTTGATCAATGAGCCACTCTCTCTTTTGTAACAATGATCCATTTTTTATTTGGAATCACCTCTATCATTTTATCTAAATAAGTGATTTTCACATAAATATGACATTGTTTAGTTTACCATCTCATTACAATATTCGTTTAATTCATATTAAAAGATGTACTTCGATCAATAACATATTCAATCAATGAGGTTAATGTCACATATTTGGAGGCTTATGTATTCCGATCGCTTCAATTTTGTAACATTTTCTAGACATTATTTTATTGTTTTATGCATGGTTTTAAGATATGGAATTTGTGAACAATTTTGGAAAAGGAATTTCAAGCAACTTCCCAAAAGTTCGCCAAGAATTTGAGTGAATGAAAAGTGAAGATTGAGATATTTTTTTGCGCAAAGTTATAATTAGAAGAACATTTATTTGTTTTGTTATTTTGAAATTAGATGTCATATTTCACTCTGTGACATACGATGCTTGTAAGCCCTACAATAGTTATGTTTCATGGAGAACTCATATAATAGCTCATAAGAGCATCTTCAATGGTGATACCACTTTGAGTATCATACATTACTAATAAGTGGTCCCTACAATGCCATGTAATATTTATGCAATTCGTACATATTTTGCTCCACTTTAAATATCATACAATATTAACAAGTTGTCATTTCTATATTTATTTTTTTAACTCTGTCTAAATAAAAATAAAAGTTTATTTAATTTAATAAATTCGTAGATAAATAAATTAATAATTAAATATAATGAGAAATACGAGACAATAAATAAAAAATTGTGAAAAATGCATAAATATGCAGGAAAATATATAATAAAAAATATAATAATTAATTTTGATTATTCACTTGTTCGAAACGCTCCCAAATGTGTTCTCTTGTAGCGAGAAAGGAACATAATTTTTTTTCTGAGGAGTACATGCTTCTTCATCAAACTTATTAATATTTTTTAGACCACTTTTAGTTGATAATTGTGGCACTTGAGGAACTTAGAGTAGTATTGGGTGGTGGTGATGGAAGAGTAAAATAAGGATGATTTTGGCATTTTATCCGTAGGAGATTGGTTTTGGAACAAATTCATGTAAGCATGAATATTATTATTGTACATATTATGATAGAAAACAAATAAAATACGACTTAAGAACAAAACAAATAAAAATTGTGTAATATAGAAAAATATAAAATATGATTAAATATTTGTAAAATAAAAGATTAAATGGTCATTTAAAGATCAAACAAAGAAAAATGTAACATTAAATTGATGATACGATACCTTATTTAAGGTACCGATATCATCAATTTTGATACCATATATGTCACGTCATGGAACTCCAATAATAAAAATAATAAGGTACTGTATCATTAGCCTATGAAACTCTCTTAGATACCTTTATTGGAGATGCTCTAAGCTTATAAAAAAAATATAAATAATAGCTCATAAATTTGAGAATTGCATGCATTGGATCATAATTAAATGAACAAGTGAATATAATGTAAATAATTCCTCCGAATGCTTAAAACATTGTTCAGAATAAATGCAATCCATATATAGTTTGGAATGAGAAAATACAACACAAAATAATGAGACCAATGGATAATTCTAATGAATGTATATGAACTAAATTCTAGATACATTTGCTTATAAAAAAAATAAAAAATTTCTCAATATATTTATTTTAAAAAGATGAAACTCTCTTATAAAATGTCACGGAGGGAGTATATGACATATTATCTCAATCTTGGATAAATCATCATTTTAGTCTTGAAAGTGTAATTCATTGTCATACATCAGTACTATTGTATTAGTCTTTGAATGTATGAAAATTACAAATGCGTCACTAGTGCATCTTTTGTTAGTAATTTTATGGACTAACAAAAACATATTTGAAGACCAACTGAATACTTTTTTTATGAACCAAACAAACTAATGCATTTCATTAATTACCAAAAGTTCAATACACGAAGGAATAATCTCAAATCTATGGAAACTAGTTCAAGAATTGGCCGTCCTAGCTAAAGTATGAGCAACTGGATTCACTTGTCTCCTAATAAACTTAACTTCAAAGTTTGCACAAGATTACATAACAAGAATAATATCATTAACGATTGAAAGAAACTCTGAATTGCCTCTTCGCTTTGTGTGAATTGCTTCAACCAGCACTTGAGAGTCACTTTCAAATTGGACTCATTCAAAACCTCTATGCTTAGCTTCATTCATGGCTTGCAGTAACGCCCATGCTTCACCCTCCCCTGTTGATAAAATTTGTTGTTGCCACTGTGTGAGTTCAAACGTAAATGTCCCAAAGCTATTACGAAAGCAAGCACTCATTGATGTCCTTCCCGAGTCGATTGAATACTTAAAAACATAAGTGAGGACCAAAATAACTATTAAAAAGACACTTGTAGACCTAATTGCAATCCTTACAACAACGGAACCTGCTTTTTGGCAAGTTTTAACATGTGTCACTCCCACATCTTCCTAGAGCAAAATCATAGGTGGACTAAATGACAAGAAACATACATGCTTTTGGTAAAAATTTGAATCAATTTTCCCTCCCTTATTTGAATGCATTGTTGGGTCAAAATAGAGCAAGCCCAATGCATTTCGGACCAAAAAACCCAGTCCGTTTTTCTTGAGGCCAAACAAAAATAACCCTAGTTCAGAAGCTTGCTTGAGCTGTCACTTACATTATTTGCAATGAATCGGTTTGATTACTCTTTTTGGCTAACAATTTCTTTTTTCTTCTGCACCTTTCCAAATTTCTCTGCAGACATGGTTTTTGTGGAATCAATTTCAAATTCCCCCTCTCTTTAACTCATATGTTTCGTTTCAATTATTCTCTCTTCAACTCTTTCATTCTCTCTGTCTCTCTTCTTTAAAGGTTTCAACTTGCTTCTCAATCCCTTTCTTATTTGATAATTTAATTTCATATTCTGATTTATTTATTTTTGTTTGGAATGTTATTGTTTCTCAATCCCTTCTTTTATTGTTATTGTTTGGAATGATATTTGATAATTTGAATGTTATTGTTTCAACTTGTTTTTTTTTATTTGATAATTTGATTTCTGAATTTGGGATGGCTGAAGGCGTCAAACGTGAATCTTGTTACCAATTCTCATTATTGGTGGTCGAATCCCTTACTTTGCTTGGGTATTTGACTAGCTATGTTTGTATTGGGAAGAGCGCTTGTTAGTTGTTGTAATACGTTGTAAACTCTTATAAGTTCTCTTGGTACACCTTGTGCTGAGGAGCTTATTTTGTTTTAACATAATTCCATTTTGACTTCTTGAAAAAAAAATTCTCTTTTCTAAAGTAGTTTTTCAAAATAGAATTATCAAACAGATTTTTTTTTTCTTTTTCTTTCTTAAAATCAGTTTTTAAAATTGATAAATAAAGGGTTTTTAAAAACTAAAATAAAAAAACCCAATCAAACAAGTTTACATGTTCTATTAATATGATGAACTTCATCCTTCTGTTATGATTTTTTACTCTTGAACCATATGATATCTTGTTTATGTTGCTATTTCATTCTCTATTATCTTCTTTGCTGTTTTCTAGTTCGTGTCTCTTTCTTTCTCAACTTTATACGCCATATTCAAATCATCTCACCTTTCATTTGCTTTATCATTTACTCAAAACAGAAATGAGTGCAAAGCGCATTGCTGGATTACCCATTCCCTTTGAAAAATAGTCTGAGTACTTGGCTGAAGTTGCCGCGGTTGCACAGAAACGTCGTGAGGGGAAGTGCATAGAAGGACACAGATTCGATAAGTACTTCCAAGAGAAGGATGATACCAAGGGGAAGGAAAAAATTGTGAGGGAAGAGCTCTTGAACAAAGTGGTACTGGAAGGACCTGTTCGTTCCAAAGTTGACTCTTTAATAAGGAAGAAGAACAAAAAGGCCGAGGCTGATAACAGCAAAAAAGAGCAGTCGTTAAACTAATACTGATTCAATCATGTGTTTGTGTGCAATGTCATGCATAGCTTATGTTGTTGGTCAAATAATTGCTAAGTATGGTTAAAGAAATCCATTAAAATTATCTTGTGCTCAGGCCATGATGTGGAATAGTTATGTACAACCAATTTGTGTGCTTGACAAGTAAAATTATGGAATAACTTACATGAAGTGAAGTACAACAGTTTCTTATAACATCGTTATATTGAATGAGATACTAAATTGGACTCTAAAGTCTAAACTGTCACTCGTTCCTAAACAATAGATTTAGTTTTTGGAGTTAAAATAGTTTAGGGAGTACAAATTATATTTCTGTGGTTTAGGACCAAAATGAAGAAAATATATTTTATCAAAGAGTCGGGATTCAATGACAACAATGTGTCAAATTTAGTAATATGATACCTTCAATAATTCTTTACCGGATAATCGTATTATAAAATTAACCGTTGAATCGAAAAATATTATAACATAGATCATGTATATCAAAATATAACATTAAAGAAAAAATCATTTAATATGTAAACAAGATACATGAAAATTAACATCATACAGAATTAATAATTTTAGTAATCTCATTATTTTTTTTCTGTTGAATTGAAGCACTTGGATTACGGTATTCAATATTCATTTTCATTCATTCTCTCTTTAATACTAAAATTTTGAAAAGTTTTATAATGTATTTGTATTCTCAAAACTTTGATAATGGCAAAAATGAAGAGGATTTGGACTCAAATTAAACAACTATGACGCTTATAGATACAAACTTAGGAGAATATATGTTTTAATAAATGCATACACTATGGGAGTATATCAGTTCTAAGATCTAGATCTAACTTCTACAGAAGCTTTGACGTCTGACTCAACAACTAACAGTAACTAATGATCTAATATTTCTTAGGAAGAAATATTTTCCATCCACATAGTCATTTTAAAAGTGCACATCCGAAAAACTCCGTTTTGTTTGGATGTGTATTTATGGACCAAAATTCTTTTTTTCTTTTCTCATTCAAGAAATACATTACTAAAGTCTAAAACCATATTTAATTTTTTTTTAAAAAATGTGGGAAGTGATTTTTGTTCACATTATTACGAGGAATTGTTTAGAAACAGACAACCAAAATGAAGACTATATCACTCGCAAAACTAGTGAAAATATCACGTATAACGTTTTTAAAACATTCAGATTCTCACATAAACCTCAAGGACACTATTTTCACCCCTCCAAACTAGTGAAAACAAAAACATCAAAATTTCATGATATAGAGGGAAAAAAATGAATATTACTAAAAACAAGATAATAACACAAATAAATAAAATCAAGAAAAAAAAACCAGCGACTCCAAAATAAAAATTGAGAAGATACTGAAAGCAACAGCAGCAACATGCAAAAATAAAAGTAATAGCCATCATATGTGTAATTTGTTTGATTGAACACAAATTGTATTTGAATAAAAAGGAACAATCACTACTTAAAGGCGAGGGTATAGAAATTGCTACAACAGTCAAGATCATAAGGACAAAGATATGTGTAGAAATTGGATGCTCTCCACCATTTCTCTGCACCTCTCTCCCAACTCTATCTCCCTCTTAACCTCACTTTTTCTCTTGATAATTTAATTATTTTTTAATGAAGAGTGAGGTTATGAGAGAGTTGGGAGAGGATACAAAATTACAAATCCATGTGTGTGGTGCTCTGTAGACAGTTAACAATATACTGCCATTTATTGTTAAACAGTCAAACAATTTTTAATATTTCTCAAAGGGGCAGCATACCTGATAAAGGCGGTGATCATCTGCCATGCCAAACAGCTCCACTTAAAACTATATAACATGCCATTTCTTCACAAAATACTTGATAGGTAAAACAAAGAATTGGATAATATTTTCAATTTGCTCATTGCTTGCACGGTCAACTCATTGTGGAAAATGCTGACAATGCATTTGCGTGTGCTGGTGAGAGATTGCTCAGAAGGGGTTGCATTTGTTGTCCATATAATGAAATTAGATGACAAAAAGCTCTGCCTACTAGAGCTTTGACTTCAGAAGTCTCGATAGGTGATGCCGCCACTTGAGCAAAAATATTGACTAATTCAGGGATGAGGGGAAGGATATGTGCGTTTAAAAATGGACAAACATAATTAGGCAGGGACAATATTATGGCCGGGGGAACAAGAAAACAAACAAAGAGTCTCAACATTTCTATAAAGAAACAATTACCTGTGGATTGGATGAGAATACAAGAGCAGAGACACAACTATAGACAGCCAAAGACTCCTCGCGGTCTTCTTTCAATGGAAGAACTCTCAGGAAAACAGGCAGAACCTGTAAAGCAGAACAAAGACAACATCCGATAACAAAACATTTAGCTATCAAGTATAAAAAACAAAATTAAACATAGCAAAATTAGAAGTGAAATATGCTATATTGCTATAAGTTCATAAATTCATATTTAATCAAGTGAGAAGTGAAAGGAAAAAAAAAAGCAGGAAATTACCTAATTTAAAGGAATAGACTCAGGGTGCACCATAATCATGCTTGCCACAGCACCAGCTGCATTATCCCTCACTGCATCATCAGGCTCAGACTCACCAAACAAGGGGTGAAGCCCACGTAGTATATTGTCATAGTATCTAGTATTGGATTAAAGAAAATGCAATGTATACGGAGGTACATGATTCAATCATAAAAATTACATACAACAACTAATGGTGATTGACATAAAGTACATGATTCAAGCATAATCCATAAGCGGATAAAAAATAATAGAAAGATTAGTGTACACCAATCAAATGGGTAGCACGAAAAGGATACTTCAAAGCTGAATCGCCCCCATTTTTACACAACTCTCCAACACAAAATGCGGCATTTCTTCTATTTGTTGCCTCAGATGACACTATTTCTTTAAGCACCAAAGGCATCACTCGCTGAAACATATAATATCACATTTTACAAAACAATTACAATTCTCAAAATGCTCATGCCAGTAAATAAAATTAGAAATTTATAATTTTAAAAAAAAAAAAAAAAAAAAACAGAATTACATCCACATAAACTGCAATAGGAAAACCCATATTCTGAGCAACTTCGGCAAGGCAGGCAACAACCATTGTCCTATCTTGAGGGTACGAAATGCTTTCTGAATTTCAAATTGACAACATTAGCTTATATGATTTAATTCTAGTCTCTAACTGTAAAACTTATTGGTTGCCAACTCACTGCAAATTTCATCAAAGGATCAAATAGCTGTGCAAAAATGGAAACAAATTGAGCACCCATGGCCTTTGCAAATGCAGGGAGAAGATCAGAAACTCCGTCCATAAGCACTTCATCGTGTGCACTGTTCTCATCATCAATTTCACTGTCTGACTCTATCTGCTGACAAGCAGATTTCTCCTGGAGCAACAATAAAGTTGCATGAACAAGCTCGGGCAAGTCTGTATCAGAAATCTCACATTAGCATCAGCTCAGCAAAATAACATTAAGCAATAGGTCAAACAATTATATGTTTACATGGCTCAAGAGTTGCACTTCATCGTGTGCACTGTTCTCATCATCAATTTCACTGTCTGACTCTATCTGCTGACAAGCAGATTTCTCCTGGAGCAACAATAAAGTTGCATGAACAAGCTCGGGCAAGTCTGTATCAGAAATCTCACATTAGCATCAGCTCAGCAAAATAACATTAAGCAATAGGTCAAACAATTATATGTTTACATGGCTCAAGAGTTGCATAACCATAATCTCTAATGATGTCAGCCACGTTAGTGCAAGCTTGAGCAACCACTTCCTTGTCATCATCTTCAACCATAGACTTGATGAAAATATCCATCACAGTATCTGTAAAATCAATCAGACTCAGTAGATAAATGAACAGCACATCATACAATAACATTAAAAAAAAAAACTTCCAGGCTCCGACTAATGTTCTCACCAAGAATTTCTTTTGCTTTGGCAGCCCCTTCCTGAAAAATAAGGGTGGTGTCAATTTTGATGTTAGTAAGAAAAAGACTTAAAACCAAAGAGCAAACATTTAAATTCAGAGAGAAGACACATTTTATCGTATACAATTATGTAGTAGCCTTCTCCACATAACAATCATCAAAAGCAAAACAATGGTCGAGTAATCAACATTACAACTCTCATCGTTAATGTGTTAGAGAGAGTTGTGTTGATGAGAAATGTATCGCACATAGTAGCGCATTTAGCTGGTAGAGTAATCAAGTTGCTTTTAGAAGCTTCTACACTTGCTAGTCAGTAATTCGGGTAATTATTTACATAATATATTAAAATCATCAATTTCAGATCAAGTTTACAACAAGCAACATTCAGATTCTGTCTAAACTTTTATCTCACTTCCTATCATTTTCATTTACTTTCTCACTTGCTGTATTTGTAATATACTGTTGTAAGTGTATACTTAAGTGTGAGAGGCATAAAAAAAATATAGGACCAGCAAACAAAATGGTAATTACACAAAAATTCATTTTTGAAAAAGGAAAAGGTGAATGATAAAAAAAGGAGGGAGGCATTGTTTTACATTTTGGCTTTGGAAGATTGCATGGGCTGCAGTTAATGCATCTGCAATTAAAATCAAGCACACATCAGCATTAATGATTATATTATATACATAATCAATAAAATAAAACTGATATGAGAACACATATAACAAAGAAATATGTGCAGATGTCAATCTTCATGAGTAAACATGTAAAATACCATTTAGAATAGGCAGTTTACTTCCACTAAATTATCCGCTTCTTTCTTTTCCTTGTTGATTTTGTATTAATATATGATATGACATGGTTCTAGTGCAAGGTTTAATGTATTGGAATGGGATTCTAGGGTCTGCTTTATTAAGAACAATTTTAGAGATGATAAAATGCATTTTATGCTGATATAATCAGAAACAATTTCTTAAGAAAAGTACAAGGTTCCTGCCATGCATTAAAAGCATGAAAAAAACTGCAAGAAACAAGAGTAGGTAAAACAAACAAATAAACACAATATTGAAAAACAAACAAAATTCAAATAGTTTCTACCTACATTGCCTGAAGTCTGACATCTCCGTGAAAATAGCCAGTGTGTTTAACTTGGCGTCTCCTCCAAATAGCTAGCTTATCGTGGTTTAAGAAATCAAATACACCTTATGGTGTTGATTGTCTGTCATGAAATGAATGAAACAAAAAGTAATTCAAGCAAAGGTTACCGAGCATAAGAGATGGTTGTATGCTGTGCAAATAAGCCAAGGGCTTGGGTTGCCGCTGCCTTTTCATCCAACACTCCAGTTCTAATACTAATATTACGAACCCTGCTCGTCTTGAGCTTCATCGTCTGATGAAACCCCCTCAAATCCATTGGAAATTTCATTGTCACACTCATCAATGTCAATAGCAGAACCATCATCAAGATTGCAGAAATAAAATGCAAGTGGCACAACATGAGGAAGATACTGTTTAACAATAGATGAGACACTGTTTGGATAAATAGCTTTATTAATCGCTTAATTATAATATCAATGTGTATCATGTAAGTGCTTACATGTAAGCTATTTCTATAACAAACATGAAATAAAGTCAAACTGTTTTCATACAACTAGAAACTGTTTTCATAAGCTACCATGAAGAGAAACTGTTTTCATAAGATGAAATAGAGTCAAACTGTTATCGTAAGCTATTGAGTATCAAACATTTTGTGAATACAAATGCTAACTAGCAAACTAGCTTGTGATATGTCTGTCAAATTCACAAGTAAAGGAAGTAAGAAAGACCAACTATTAACAACTATTAGCAAACTAGCTAGTGACATTATGTCAAATTCACTATGTCAAATTTACAATTAACAAAGAATATTAACCTAAAACTCATTTCTTAATTTTTTTATTCTTTTCCTCCTGGTCAGAGTCATGGAGTCTCTTCTTAGAGAGATCTTTCTGGCCAGGTGCAGGTACATCGTTAGCTGGTGCTGAAGAATCTTCATCTGCAGACTTGGTTGGTGCATTTTCAGCAGGAGACTCTTCCTCTTCAGTGGTTGGTGCATTTTCAGCAGGAGACTCTTCCTCTTCAGTGGTTGGTGCATTTTCAGCAGGAGACTCTTCCTCTTCAACTTCAGGTGCATCCTCCTCGTCAGAAGATTCTGCTACAGGGGCATCCTCTTCAAGTGGGACTTGTTCAGCATAGTTCCTACTAGCAATGCAAGCACAATTGGGTCTGCAGTCGCAAGCAGCGGAGCAATTAGGGTTCGTAATATACAGGGGGATACGAACTTCTTCCTCAGCTTCATCAGGGGACTCTTCATCAGAGGACTCTTCATCAGAGGCATCATCAAAAGCTTGATTATCAGGGACTTCATCGCCAGAGTCGGAATCTGAAAAAAAAAAAAAAAAAAAAAAGTCTAAAAATTAGTAACAGGTAATAATGCAAGGAGAGCCAAATTAAGTGAAAATTTAGCAAAATTAAAGTTCAGAGAATCAAATAAACCTAAAATGAAGAACAGATCAAATTCATTGAAAACGAATGATCAGACCAAATTTAACCTAAAACGAATATCAGATCAAGACCAAGAACCAATTCGTATCGAAGTAATATCAGAAAATTAATGTTTTTTTATGATGGAAACAGAGCAGAGAAGACTGATACAATTCGTGTTTCCTCTTAAGTAGTGAATGTTAAAATATAATGTTCTTTATGAATAATCAACTATGTCTTTTTTTGATGTACTAATTATGTCTTTTATGCGTAGTACTTAACTTAAATATGTAATTGTCACTTGTTTGATTACTTTGAGTAAGTTGAATGTTAATTTATTATCATTGTCGATTATAATTATCTTATATATCGTGCATTTATATGTTTAATTTTTAAATAATATATCCCAACCGTATTGTATTAGAAATTTTTAAAAAAATTCTCGTAACGATATCGTGCTCTGTATCTAGGTTTCATAGGTATATTATTGTGGCGGACAATTTTAATATATGTATAAATAATGTTTAATTTAGAAAAATCAATATATGTTATTTGTGAACACATGTTTAAATAAATGCATATTAAAGCATTTACCATCTTATTTTAGATTCATCTTTTTTAGTTTATAACGAATTTGAATATGTAATGATCTCGAATAGTTGTTTTACAACATTTGTAGGTTATTGTAGGGATGACAATGGGTGCGGTTTCACACTACCCAAACCCACACCCGAAATATCGGGTGTCACCCAAACCCGAGCTCAAAGTCTATTTGGGTGGCAAATTAACACTCACGCCCATACTCATTGGGTTCGGGTTTTTTCACCAAAACCTGAACCTGTAGAAAAAAAAAATCAAAAAATACAACAACATTGAAATTTCATCAAGGTCTCTCAATTAAATTAAAATTAGGGTATACAATTGAAACACAATCATTCCAGCAACATTGAAACATGGTAACATAGTCCTCAAAATAGACTTTCAAGAAATTAAATTACAATTAAAATTAAAATCTTCCAAGGAAATTCAAACACAAGCATTCTAAAATAGACTTTCAAGAAATTAAATTAAAATTAAGGTTTTCCAAGGAAAAGGAGATTGTGTCGTGTGTGAAGGAATGAGTGAAAAATCATAATTTTACACTTATATATACATAGGAATAATTATGTAATTTAACGTATATTCGAGTGGGTGTTCGGGTTTCGAGTGTGGGTTTGATACTACCCAAATCCACACCCATATATTCGGGTGTCACCCGAACCCAAACCCAATCAACTCGAGTTTCGCCTGTTGACTTGGGTTTGAGTTCGGGTGAGTCTATCGGGTTTGAGTTTTGGTGCCCTCCCTAGGTTATAGACTACAAATTTCAAGATTTAAAAAATCTTGGTGAAATAATAGGATTTATTTAATATCTCACCTAAATGGATCGACAAACACTATTTATGTATTGGATAGACCATTCTTCAAATAAACAATTTGATAATTTCTATAGTTTTTTTACAAATTGACTACATGAGATTTTTTCCAATATTTTTTTCCAAATTAGGTGTAGAAACTGTGTTCCAATAACTTTTCATGTTTCATGTTTTTAAGGGATTGATGACAAAAAAAATGTAGTGTTCAAATTTATTGAAAATGTTCCAATAATTTTTTTTTTTAGATCTTATTTTCATTGTGCAGTATTCTTCATCTTAGATTAGTTTTTTTTTAAAAAAAAAAACGTGGTGTTCAAATTTCAATTGGTCACCGAAAAAACCAAAACAGTGCTAATTACATACTTCTTGAGTAGACTGCAGTCTGCAGAGTAAAAAAATCATCGAAATGAGTTAGTATTATGCAATGCAATAAAACACGAGATTGGTTACTTTTGTCCATTCACCAAAAAACGAGTGTTCAGGCTTTCTGCTTAGTTATGTTTTTGCGGAAACAATTTTTTGTGCATCCGCCAAAAGTTTCTTTCCTTGGCTTTATGGATTTCTACCAAACACTGGAAAGTGCATCACTCCGCTCTCTTTCCCTCCATTCACTTTCTTTCCTTATGGTTGACCAGATTTAGAATACATATGAATAAAAAGAACTCGTGGTTATAATACTGGTCTCCTAGATTTTTCTCATCTCTTCTTGCAAGGTACTAGGCCTTAAATCATGATCATAAAACATGTAGCCGTCTACGAACTAGGCAGATCGTACTTCACCTCTCCCAGGTAGAGACCGCATGCCGGAGCCATTGGACTTGCTGCTGCAACAGTCTTTGCATTCAAAATTCTTTCAACTGAAATGGTACACCAGTGTATAGAATTTGTCAAGCATCTGTGGATATATATATTACTTGCTACACATGAAAAGAGAAAACTCGGATGGGTACCTACCATCAGGAACTGTTAAGTTTCCAGTGCCAACAACTTTGAGAACGCCAACAAGTAGTCTAACCTGAAATGAATTCAAATCTATATTCAAACCAAAATGGATTGTCCATGCAGGATTTAATCACAAAGCAGAACACCAACTTAGAAGCCTAGTTTAAAAGGAAGATACCAACCTGATGGTAAAGAAAAGCACGTGCACGTGCTGTCACAACCAAACAACGATGAAACCTTCTTTTACCAAATCCCACATCTTCATTTGATGTTTGTACTTCACCAATTCTTGCACTAGAGTTAAGAGGAATGACAGCTTCAGAGTTGCTGTGATAGCCATGAAGATCATCAGCTACTTTCATTTGTCGTTCTCTATCCATTAAAGATGGAAAATATGGACTTTGAATTACTTCAACGACGCTGAGTTCATCTAAAGTCCTAATTGGTGATTTTGCCTGTAATGGGGAAATTTGTAAGTCATATTTTACGGATAGTCAAATAAAGGTTGCACGATACAATATAGAACTTCAGAATAGGACCTCTTATTTTGAAAAGGAAAGAAGAATAGACACGGTAAAAAACACGTAAGCTTCCATACGCAATTACAAGGAGTATTAAACTAAAATTAAGCCTTTAAATGATAATGTGATGACAACTGCTATGATAATTGTGAAGGTTCCATTTTGGGTAAATTTATTGATTACTTGGAATTTTAATCTATTTGGTTACAACATTGGAGAAAAGAAACCACCTGACAACCAGTTGCTCTGAAGGAACTAAAATCATGATGTCCAACTAGAACTCTGCATGCTTCCTATATGGATATCATTAATGACTTGCATCACACATGATAATTCTGAAAGCATAGTAATCTACTAAATGTAAGTAACTGTTAACTAACTTGCATTGCTGGAAGATTAAGCTCCTCCTGTACATGCCATGCTCGATCTTTCTCCAAGGTTGACAAAGGTTCTGGCCCAGACAACAGGCGATAGAAGTATCTGAAGGAAATTCCAAACAATTACCGGTTACAACATGACCATAACAAAATATAATAGGCAAATGCTAATGAGTGCCCCCGGGGCACTCTTTAAGACCTTAAATAGTAAGGTTTTTATAGAATTTTTACGGGAATGCGTAAAGTCAACGCATTGGAAATTGTAATGTTTAATTTTTTGAATAAAAAGTTTCTATAAGTGGAATGCTTAAAGAGTGCCCCGGGGGCACTCGTTAGCAAGACCCAATATAATAATTGGTGATACATAATAAAATATTCATCATCAGAAAACCCAAGATTAACCTGACTGTGATGTTCCTTAAGGTTTTTTCTAATTTACCATTTGATAATTTGGGGATATTTACCCATCAACCAACCAATAAGAACAAGTTATATTAGGTTGTTACAAGTTAGTTGTGGGTACCACATGCAAAACTACTTATGTGGTTTGTTCTCATTGGTTGGTGGGCAAATACCCCCAAATTATCAAAGGGGTACAGTAGGCCTCACCTATTCTTAATCGTCCCTATCATATATACAATAAGGAGCTAGTACGAATAACACTCCTAAAATAAAATAGAACTTCACAAAAGCCAGTGAAGCTAGATAATAATACTATAAGTGCATTTGTAACGGATAATTGATAAGTAATGCATCTGTAACTCACGTGCGTTCTTGTGCTTTATATCTGGCATGAAAATCTGAGGGAACACATCGAACATCAATGACCATTAAGTCACCGTGTTGCTTCTAAAATAAACAAATCGGCAAAAAAACTGTCAGGAGCTTTGTATCACAAATAATATTCTCAGACGATATCAGCAGATAAATGAAATTTCATAAACAGTTTTTAACTCCAACTTTGTATTCAAGCGAAAAATGTAGTTAAAAACAAACCTTGGCTTGGCACAAAAACTTGTATAAAAATATATTAATAATAATAATAATAATAATCCATTTATGTTCTCACAATATACATTTGAATTTAAAAGACAAGTTCATTTTAGTATAGAAGTTAAGAATCTTCCACACTAAGGGAAAGCTATCACAGACAACATAACTAGTCTTTCAAGGTAAAAGCATTAGCAAAAGCCACATTGAATGGACAAAAAGAAATAACTAGGGAATTAGCTGTGGACCATGGTGCATGTTTTAGCCTCTAGAGAAATGTAGAACCCAACCCAATTGTCTTTCGAGTTTGAGTGTATTGAAATGATATAGAATTTAGTAATGGTAGAAGAAGACACCTGTAAGAAATGGTTGACTGCCCTTCTAACCACAGCAGGTTCATGAGGTTGTAACTGTATTTTCACAACAAAGGAACAAGTAACATTTCATCAGAAAGTTGAATTAATTGTTATTATTATATATATATATATATATGTGAGTGACATACTAACCACTTCACCGGGCTTCCTTTTGCTGATTCGTTCGATATCTACATGGCAAACATTTGATAAAGCATGAACTCCAGCATCCTGGAATAATAATACCTTGTTTGTTTATTTCTCAAAATTGAATTATTAAGTAATAATCAGCAATGCATGATATTGATTGATTGATAGTGATACTCACAGTTCGACTTGAACAAATAACAGAGACTGGCTGACCAACAAATTTACAAAAAGCTTCCTATGAGATGATGGATCAAACATTCAAACACATTATTAACAACATAAACATAAACAATCAATAATCAATAATCAATAGAATTACCTCAAGAACACCAACAACAGTACGGTCAGTGAGCTGCTTCTGAGAACCACAGAAACGACTCCCAATGTACTCAATTGCCATCAAATACCGTTGAATCTTGCGTTGTTGGTTATTCATCTCTTGCTTTTGCTCTTCTTCTTCTACTTCTTCACCGTCGTCGTCGTCTTCGTATTCAATTTTTGAAATCTTTGACGGCCTATTATTACTATCTTCAACTGTGTGCTTCGTCGTCGGATTCTGATGTGTCATTGAATCAATCAATCAATCAATCAGCTTCAACTCCTATCTATCACTCACACACAAATACAAATGAATCAGAGAGAGAGAGAGTTGAGGACGAGGGTTTAGGGTTTCAGTTTCAGGTTTTCCATTTCCTCCCGTTATTTCTGCTAGTCACACACCTCCCTTAATTTCCAGTACAACCCCCTCTAACACAAACTATTCCCAAAATGTCCCTTGTCTCATATTTATTTTTTATTTTTATTTTTATTTTAATAAATTCATTTTTCAATCTCCCTCTAATCTTCACCACTATCTCTCACCTCATGTCTAAACAAATTGATCAAAGATGACAAATAATACTTGGGCAAGATCTTCTATTAACATTCTATTTTCTTTTTAGAATCTTACATGAACTCAATTACGGTACATTTATATAAATTAAGTTAAATACATTTATCCAAACTAAGTGTAAATATGTTTAGTAAACTCAATTCAAGTACATCTGTATAAATTTAATTCACATCTCACATGTAAATTATGAGTTTTTAGATTTTAGTCAACTCAATTTAAGTGCGTTTATGCAAACTCAGTATAAGTATGTTTATACAAACTCGATAAGTAGTATATTTTAGTTTGAGGAATGTAATTAGGGAAAATGCAGAAATCTATCTATTTATTAAAATAAAATCACAAATAATAACAAATCTATGGCCACTATAAATTGTGACTAAATATTGGCCATTTTATATGTTTAATTGAGTGAGAGAAAAATTGAACCACTTAAAAGAGACATTATTTTATATGTTTATTATAAATTTGACTTTTTATTATATCTTGTCAAATAATTTAGTGGCTACAAATTCACCTTTTGATGTAAATAAGTGTTTAACTCATTATTATATCTAATCATAAAAAATAAAAATAATAAAAACAATGGTCACTCTCTAAGAAAGAACTACATTAGAAGCTTAACTTGCTCATAATAATGAAAAGAAGCGAACAAGAAATCTACTTGTTTGAATGTTACTTTTATTTTTTACAATTTATGTGTGCAAATTTTGTTCTTCTTCACTAGTACACTCACTCACACCTCTTTTGGCATGTTGTTTGCTTGTAATGAAGTCATACGCTTCTAATACCCGTCTCTAACCTTTCAAATAGGAACATATCATCTCCATAAAAAACATGCATCTCAATGTTTAGCTTTTAGGTGTGTTTCAAAAGTACACCCAAGACTAAAGCAAAAGATAAGGACATGCTATTGACCTTTGGTGCATTCTTACTGTTACAAGTAAACCTTGTGGCCGTCCTCACACTGGTCAAGGTCTCCTCTTATACCTTGATGGCAAGAATATTATAGGCAAAACTAACCAGCCTTTCAAAAATATAGTCTACACCGGATGGAATGTGAGAACAATCTGGGAAGAAATACATTCAAATACAGAGGGGTGGAAATGAAATGTGTGGGAAAAAAATAGAAACGAACGTAAAAAAAAGTGTTGTGGAACTGGAAAGCAAAAGCGTGAGAAAAAATAGCAACTCATGAACTTTGTCGAAATGCAAATGTGTCATGGTGATCTTATGTATAATTATTATTATGAGAATGAGTATTATTCAGACTACAAGTCTATTCTCTAAAACACTTAAACGGATAATAAATAATTTCTTTAAATGAAAGCATTATAGTCAAACTACAAGTTAACTCAAAATCCACAAATAAAATATATTGGCCATCGGGTCAATTTGACTATCTAAAGTCTTGTCTTCCAGAGGGATGGAGAGAGAGATTCTTTGTTAGTTTCGACAGAGTTTCTTCATTGGTGGTACGACTTGATTGCATCTCCCTTCTCCTCTCTCTTGCCTTTGCAGGGTTCTGTAAAAATTCAATATAAGAACAACACACAAAAGAGGAACAAAGTTACAGCATGCTAAATAGCTAATTAATTCAACAACGTGTCATAACATTATACTAATACACTGCATTTGTGTGTACTTGCAGCAAATCACATATATTCTATATTAACAATTGCAAAAATATTTAAGAAGTGTTGTAGTCAAAGGAAATAGAACTTACATGGTAACTGTTATTGTTGTACACTTCGTGTTTCGGGCCTGTATGCTCAGTAATCCTCTGGGAACGAGGTAACTTCTCTCGATTTTCATAGAAATCAAAATCATCCAATAGGCTAGTCTCAGCTTGATAACTTTTAAATATTTTCAGCATTTCCAGACCTTCCTTCAGTCCAATCTGCAAAGCAGACAATTACAAATTTAATGATAAATTATGTTCGACAGAGATTGAATAAAAAACTATAATAGTATCCATATGACCAACATAAATTCCATCATTGATATACATATACTGTATGATATCATATTAAGAAAAATGGAAAATAATGGAAGAAACAGGGAATAATAAAAGTCACACTTCCTTCAAAATCGAAAAAACAGAACCAGTGATTTGTATTGGTGCATAAGTTATGCCATATCCACAAACAGATAATACATGATACTCATCACTTTCTATGACAGTTTGTTAACAAACAACTAGACCCAAACATTGTTTTGGTTACGCGACGACTATTTCCATCGGACTCTATGAAAGAGAAATTATGCTAACAGTAACACCATCAAAAGTAAGAATTACCTCTTGTGTGTCCCTACTGAAAGTTACACACTTGTTCTCATTATTTTTAAGGATGATGTGCAGAAACAGGCTGTTGGGAACATCTTTTATTATATGCCACTTAATTGGGAAGAAACCGTTGTATTTGTCAAGTTTCCAAAACTTCATGTCTTTTTTGAAGTCCACTGGCCCTAGCATCTCAGCTACTCCAACAAACTGCCCACTTGTATTAACCTGATTTGACAACAAAATACATAAAGGACCACTGAAAAATTAGGAAATAAATATTGGAGGACATGAACCCCTAGTCCTGAAATGTAAAGAAGTCCCACATTTATTTTGAAAGACAAATGAACAAAAATTAAATATTTTCATGTGCATATGCATGTTAAGAAGTCCCACATCGGATATGAGTTAGCCTGGATGTTGAAGATTGCCTTTGAAATTGCATGAAACAAAGAGCAGAAAATGGTGGAGAATCAAGGCCTGGCGCAGGGGTGGCGCGCGGCGCCCAGGAGAGGCCCGTTTGGGCTGTGGACTCTGTCGAGTCGGCGCCGGGCGCGGTGGCTGGCGCGCGGCGCGGCCGCGAGCTATATATACCCCTGTTTGTTGTTTCTGCAGCGTGAGAGAGGAAAAATGTAGGGTTTTGAAAGGGGGTTTCACCAATATGGAGGCTAGGGTTCAAGGGGGTTTCTCTTGGGTTAATCCTAGGGTTGGGTACTCTTTCTAACACCTTGTAATTGCTATCAATTGAAATCTCTTGGTCACGGGAAGAGATTTGGGAAAAGGGTAGAATTTAGGGATTGTCTAAATTCTTGTAACTCTTTGTAAATCTCATTGTAATCAAGTTAGAGGAAGCTTTGATAGTGGAACGGAGATCTCTCTCCCCCAGATGTAGGTTCATTAACACCGAACTGGGTAAACAATATCTTGTGTTCTTTATTGCTTTCACATTGTTGCTGTTTGGTTGCTTTAATTGTTTTGCCCCACACACTAGTTAAAGGATTATTGGTGTGTTTTTGGTTCGAATTCACAACACTGGACATGGATTTATAAAGCAGAGGCAATCATCACCTTACAAGCAAATCTTGTAGGGATGAGTTAGGCCCAACTCTCAATTCAAAGATGGTGAGCCTAACTCATCCTTACAAAATTTGTTTTATCAGAGCCAAGTTGGGCCTAACTCTACCCTACAAAATTGGCTTATAAGGTGATGATTGCCCTCACTTACAAATATATTTTCAGGCCATCTCACAACCGATGTGAGACTTCTTAACAATTACAATTGAAATAAAAAAAAATTTGTCTTGACACTTTACTCAAATAATCAAAGAAAGCATTTGATTTTTGCCAATCATTGGGCATAAAAATAAAGGATGTTCATCTTCTTCTGATGAGATTTTGAACATACCTCCACAAAGAAGAAACAAAAACATAAGATACCTCCAATAAGATGTCAATATCTAAAGTTTCTATAATGTTTCATCTTCTTTTTTTAATGTTACACTTCTGAAGAAAAAGCGAAGAAAGTTTTGGGCCAAAGAATTGAACTCACCGAGAAGAAGAGGAAGATTGGGCACTGTGTGTCTGTCTCACTTAATTTAGCTTCTGCATTTTGGAATGCAGCGTTCAACTTCTTATTTCCATGTGGAGTGCTTGTCCAAACATCATATTTAATGCCCTTATGAATGTCATCTTCATTGAAAGATTTAATCATATAAAATTTAGCAGTTTCGTATTTTGTTTGGAAATCTGGAAGATTATATCGATCTCTGCATACTGTGAATGCAAACTCATCCTTAACAACCGATGATTCTGGATTAGAATTTTTGCGATAAAACCGAGGACCCCGAATCATTTCCTTTGACGTGTCAAATTCTGCACTTCTGAATTTCTCACTTACCGAAACTCTATCATTAGATACTGTACCACTTGGTCTATAGTTGGTAGACGCACTTGGTCTGTAGTTGGTTGTACCACTTGGTCTATAGTTGGTAAACGCACTTGGTCTGTAGTTGGTTGTACCACTTGGTCTATAGTTGGTAGACGCACTTGGTCTGTAGTTGGTAGATGCACTTGGCCTGTAGTTGGTATGCGCACTTGGTCTGTAGTTGGTAGGTGCACTTGGCCTGTAGTTAGTATGGGGAAAGCCATGGCATCTTGGGTCGGCAAATGATGAAAAATTTCTTGTTTGGTTGTAGGTTCTTGGAGGGGTGGCTGCTGTAAAATTAGAATGCAAATGAGGAGCCTGCAAAATAAAGCATTCACTCAATCAATCAAAACACCATAGTTCTACAGAAGTTAAAACGGAAATCTAAAATACATACCACAAAGTTCATATTTTTTATATCCATTAGATAAAAGGAAAAAACAACTGATTCTAGATGTGACAAACAAGCTCCAGGAGAAAATTTCCTTAACAAATTATCCTCGTAAGTGAACTTTGTATTAGCGAGGAGAATAATACAATTTCCAATACAAAGGTTTTATCTTTTCTTTTGGTAATAATACAAAGTTTTTATCTTAAATACACTAACAAGTGCTCTAAAGGTACATGTTAGCATTTCCCATATGGAACATCATAATCTTCAGCTGTTTACCTTTTTTAAAATTTCAATTTCGTTTTTTGTATCGGTCATAGTCTTGGATAACCTGCTGGTTATACTGCCATTTCTATGTGCAGACTTTGAGCTATTTTGATTTGCTAAGGTAGAAGACTTTGGATCATTTTTTGCAAGCACAGAACCACTGACGGATTTATTTTGCATGCCAACAGAAGTTGATACTGATGAATGATAACGCATGGCTTCTGATTGGCGAACGCCTGGTTGTTGAAAATAACTAGTGTAAGAAAGGTCAGGTTGCTGACCAGGTAGTTCCTGGATAACATAATGCTTATCGACACCCACAATTGTCCCTGATATATATTATAAAGAGCAGAGTCAGCAAAGTAAGAATAACGGGATAACTTTGATCAGAAATTTGGAGAAAATTGAATATTATTTTCAGATTATGAAATTTAAAAACCCAAAAAGGCTAAAATATATAAACTAAGCTCATAAACTCTATGAACAACTATCCTAAATTAAGCAAGGAAGAAATAAAATCTGTACGAATTAGAGAAAATAAAAGGATGTTTTATTCAGTGAGCAAGCTAATAAAGTCTATGAACAACTATCCTCATGAATGTCTCTTCTTGGGTTATTCTCCTTCTCACAAGGGGTATAATGTCTATCTACTATTGGTAGGGTTTTCATTTTAAAGGATGTTTTATCGAGTGAGTACAAATTTCCTTCTCCTACCATGTTTTCCAAATCTTTTGTTGACCTTACCCCTGATCCATCCATTGTCCCATTACCTTCTATTCCTCCCGTCTTGCTTTATAGTCATGTTCGACCTATTTGTCCCAAGTTCCCATCCTCCTAGTCCCAACTCCTCTGCCTTTGCTGAACCAGCAGCATCAGCCCCCACTCCTCAATCCTCTCCTTCCACTGTTAGTCCTCATATTCCTTCCCAAGTTCCCAACACCTCCACTCTGATGCTTTAGATTTCCCACCGGACCCAACCTCTAGACCCACCACACTCTCACCATTTCTCTCTAGTTTCTTATTGGTAATACATTATTGTAATCAGCTCCCACCCCTCAATCCTCACCTTCCACTGTAACATAATTGTAATCATTCTAACAGAATCAAAGCGAATCAATATAATCAATTTTCACTTTCTCTCTAGTTTCTTATTGGTAAGAATAATATTCAAGCGTATATAATAAACACAATCTCTTCAAAATGACTCTTAATCATTCTCACCTGCAAAGTCAGCAGTAACATCTCTAGAAAAGGTATGTGGTGATGTCGAATCAGATGAAATACAATCTTTTATGGGAACCTGCAAAAAGAATTAAAAAATTGTAGAGAATTTGATGGCATGGCATGACAACAAAATAAATAATTGCTTATCACAATAATTACAAACTCAAATTCCATTCAGGAACAATTTGAAAAAGATATCTATCAATAAACAACTATAAGGTCAAAAGAGTGACTTGTATGTGTTCACCATGATGTAACATCTAATCAGTATCGTCTTACTAATTATTATCAAACTACAAGTGAGAGTTTATCACATAATTATGAACAGAAGAGCCATCACCCCTAAACAATGCATTTTGCAATCTGAAACTACACTGAAATTTCTATAGCAAATGTTTCAAATACTTATTTACTAAAGAGATGAAACAGAAAGAAACATGCAAAGTCATAGATAGAGTCAAGAAAGTTGCCAGTAGGCAGTCGCCACATACCGCATCTGCCTCATTCTGCTGCTGACTATCATTTGCTGTTGCAGTTTGAATGGACTGAGCTATATCACATGGTTAAGACGATAAGTAGACCATAAATAAAACATAAGAATATGAAATTTGTCCAATAAAAGAGAAACCAATTAAAATCACCACACTGAAGGGTCCATTCTAGATCATTGCATTCAAGCAACCATTTCAGACAAATGAAAGTATTACATGTCTCCCCTCAAGGCACTTATAATGGAGTATAGAATTTATTTAGGACAAATGCTAACATGTGCACTTAGACATTTGTTAGTGTACTAAAGATAAAAAATTTGCATTGGAAATTGTGCATTTCATTTTTTTAAAATTAAAAATTTATTTTTTCAAGACAAAACTAATATTTGTAGAAACTTTAAAATTAAGATACCTGTTAGTGTGACTTTATTTATCATGACACAAGTTAGAAAATTCAATATAGAAATATCATGCAGTCAATTTTTTAATGTAAAATTTCTAACTTTTTAAGGGTACATTTGTTAGCAATACTCTGATGCTATCTTTCTACAACAATGTTGTGAAAATAGAGAATCTACATAGGCTTGGGAGGGAGTTTAACTATTGTAACCAATATCAAGAATTGCATACAATATCAAAAATACTGTGAGTGTATTTTTATACATATAGTTATATATACGAATACATATTATCAAAAATGAAGAAAATAACCTCTAAATCACAGGATTAAACTAGTTTCATAACCATAAATTCATGAGTTTGTAAATAAATAAAAAATGTGAAAAAATTAAAAACAAATTGAATCCAATTTAGGAACTTTAATGCGTTGTTCATAGCACCTTCAAGAAAACTAGCCGGAAATTCTTTAAGACCGGAGCCATTGGTTGAAGCCATTTAGACAATAACTGAACAGAGAATGAAGTCACTAAACTGAAACAGAGGAAACAGAGAATGTAACTCTGAAACAGATGAAACACACGCAAAAACCAGAGAGAAGAGGGAGAAGACCGCGCAGTTTCTGGAGGAACAACGAGGCGGCGGAGACAGCGCCGTAGAATTGGCAGTGGCAGAGAGTGAGATGATAAGAAAGGAAGAGGTTTTTGTTCTCTGACTGAACAGAAACAGATCGTGGCATACGAGAGAGGAAGAAGGAACGATTTATTTACTATTTTTTTAAGTTTCAAACATGGGCATTTTTCCGGATCCCCGGCCCAATAAGATTTAGTTTTAATAAAACTAGGGTTTCCAGAAAAGGAAAATAAACCTTAGATTACAAAGATGGTTGCGCCGCTAGCTATGTGCGATTGATCATACCATCAATCGCTGAGACATGAAAAATGAGAGTATTAAAAAGCAATCTACGACAATGTGTCTTAATTACAATAATATTTAACTATAATTGTCTACAATAACAAGAATTGCATCAGCAATTTAAAATCTTGTCAACAACTACAATGTCACGAACATAATTTAGGTGTCATATTGTTCAAACTTTTGATATAATATAAATATGACTACACAAAGGAGTTGAGACATTTCAAAAAGATACTTTTCGCGAATTTCTTGTCACCGTTCATGATCAACAATGCCAATCTTGAAAATCGATCTAAACCTAAAACAAAAATTTAAATAGGTTAGACGGAAAGAACATACAAAGTTATATATCATAGATGAAACGCCGCAAATATTGTATGTTGTTGGAATTAGTTTGGGCACTAAAATATATATACTCATTGTACCCAAAAAATGGAAGGAATAAATAAGGGGCGAGATTTGAGTACAAAGTATGGTGAAAATAAGATGGATTGAGTTATCATTAGTTACTTACCTCGGGAAAACTTAAACCTAGAAGAAACCAATGTGGCTACAGATCACAGAGAATTGGGGGAAAACACAAGGAAGTTAATAATATATTTTTTTTTACGGAGGAAGTTAATAATCTTTTTGCCCTTGTTTTATGTGATTTTTTAAGTAGTAGGTTGTAAGGAAACTCATTTTAATCGAGATATTAGGTTTTTTTTAAGCAATGTTTCATTTGTCAAAAAACATATATTATCTTTCATTAGAATTTAGAAATTAAATTCACATTAATTCCATTAAATAGTGTGAATCTCATGTAAAACTGATGGACCCCGTCTGAACTTTAATCAAAGAGAGTATTTTGCTAGCTAGGAGTGTTCAAATCCAAACTGATTCAAATTAAAACTGCAAACCGATCCAAAAAACTAAAACTCTCAAAATGGACTAGTTCATATGGGTCGGCGCACCAAGCCCGAATAAATTAATGTAGGGTTGGGTTTTAAAATATTAGCTCGAAATGTTTTAGGGTTTTTTAGCCCATCCCGATAAACCTCAGAGCCCATTCGAGGTGGTCCGTTTAGGGCGGGGTATGGGCTGGCCCGTCAAGCCCAACTAAATATAGGGCTTGGGCCTCAAAGTATTAGTCCAATTTTTTTAAGACTTTTAACCTGAACCGAAAAAGCCCAAATTCAAATATATTTGAAAATTTCTCTTTCGACCCCCCATGGTTCTTTTATACCCCCTAAGGTACGCTTTTGCCCTTGCACGGTATCGTGGTTTTTAAAAACCGCGATTTTAGGTTTCCGCGGTTTGTAGAAACCGCGACGGGTTAATATAGTAACACACTGCTTCTCTTCTGTCAGTTACGAATATTTTAGGTTTCCGCGGTCCGTAGAAACCGCGACGGGTTAATATAGTAACACACTGCTTCTCTTCTGTCAGTTACGAATATTTTTTAAAAACACAACATAACAACTCCTTCAACCTCTCAAGTGCGATTTTTGCAAGAACAACAACTTAGGGCTTCAAAATATACTTAATCAAGTAAGTTACATACATTTTTGATCATTCATTGTGTTTGACATCAAAATGCATTACTCTATGATTTTTTTTTCTTCATAATGAAATTTGTATCTTTGAATTTTTGATTTTGTGGTTTGAAAGGTTGATTTAGTTGTTGGAATTGTTGATTATTTGTTATTTGTCAAATTAAATTACATGTTTACATGATTGCATGTGGAGTTCTATGTTTTATTTGAATTTGATGTTGTTTCTATTGTATTGCATCCTAAGTGTTTGACAAAATGTCTAAATGAAATGGGAATATTGATTTTGCTATTTTTTTTGTGTGTTTAGGTATGGATCGAGATATTGGCAGAGGTAGACACGGTAGGGAAACTAACAAGGCACATGCTTCTGCTCGTTTGAAGGGTACCGCTCCTGCACCAAAAAGAGGATGTGGTAGGCAAGGACAACAACTGGTACAAGGAACACATGATGGTGAAGCGGGTGCGTCGGTTGGTTCGCGTAGCAGATCACGTCGTGGACGTGTTGAGGAGCCTGTCGCCCAACCTGATTTTGATACAAACGAATATATTAATGACGATGCCGATTATGCTGAAAAACAAGCATCACCAGCTCCGCAACGAGCACCACCAGCTCCGCAACAAGCACCACCTCCAAATGAAGTGCAAGTTTATGGATGAGGACCCCATGATTTGTCGTTGCTAACGGAATACTATAAGCACAGGGCAATTCCGATATGGGAGGCAAATCCTAATAACCATGGTGTAAGTTAATAATCATTGTTGTGTGATAATAAAGTTTAGATTACCATTGTGCTTAATTAATGATGGTTTATATTGTTTGAATTATTTCAGCTTTTAAAGAGAAAGTTGCGTTGCATTGCTGGTGCGAAGAGGGTGACAGATATCAACAAACCGAATGAAGATCAGGATTGGTTTTGGGGTGTAGTTGAAGCAATCGGGTTGAGGCCGCTAGTGAAAACAAATTTTAGCGTGCTTGATTATGGACTTATCTGGGCTTTTGCCGAAAGATGGCATTCGGAGACGAGTACCTTCCATCTTCCTATAGGTGAGCTGGGCATCACATTGGACGATGTCCAATGTTTGTTGCATATTCCAATCGAGGGAAAGTTTTTGAATCATAGGAAGATGACAAGGGAAGAAGGGGCTGACATGTGCAGTACTTATCTAGGAGTTTCCCCTGGGGTGGTGATGACAATGTTTGATAAACTTGGCGGTCCATATTTGAAGCTTAAGTTTTTGGGAGCTGTTTACATAGACAACTGGGATTACGCTGAAAAAGCGATTGTTGAAAAAAGGCCAATGCATGAGATTAGGTTGTTCAGGGAGAGGTCAATACGAGCTTTTTTGCTATTTTTGGTCGGATGTACCATATTTAGCAACAAAAGCAACTACTATGTCGAAGTTGTTTATCTACAATTTTTTCAAGATTTGTCGACTGTCCATCAATGGAACTGGGGCGCCGCTGCTCTTTGTCACTTGCAGATGTATTTGGAACAGGCTTCTTGGGCAAAAACGACTCAGATGGCTGGCTACATGTCATTTCTTCAGGTACAAATATATGTGAGATTATCATATTGCGTTACTTATATATGATATTATTTGATTTTAACGACCATGCTTTTTTTGTCATTATTTCAGGGATGGATAATTGTTCACTTCCCTCGCCTTAGTGTCTGGGGTACTGACACTTCATACGAAGACCATATGGGTTGGAATGCGTATTTTGTTCCTGGGCAAGGTCATAAGGAGTGTGATGGATATAGGCTAAGTTTGGATAGCATCCAAATGTCCGACTGCGTGTTCAGTCCGTATGATGGCCGTAGGCATGTTCGCCCGTTGATAAATGCATGTTGGTTTTCAGGATGGATAAGGGATGGTGATGTTAGGGGCAAACATTTGCCGGAACGTGTGCTGAGACAGTTCAAGTTTGTACAAGGCATTCCAAGACATCCGAGTACAATGGCATTTTGTATTTGTTGGTTTTGTACGTCGAATCCATGGCCAACACGGTAGGAAAGGAGTTGAAGAGACTTATAGACCTAGGATGTGCAAAGAAAATATCCTGAACCACCGGCGTTCCTTCTTGATCAACCAACCGCGTCTTGAAAAAATAATTTTTTTGGCGAACTTCTTGAATAGGTGTTGCATTTCAGTCATTGAAGCCCGCATAGAAACTTTCAAACGATAACGAGCATTGTAAATTTGTCTTTGGTTGGTCTTGTTCTCCGGATCTCTCTCCTTCAAAGTGGCAAGTATATTTTTTGGCGCCACCAAATTCCGAGACAATTCATCCATAGTCTCCTTCTCTTCCCGCTTCAATCGACCAACAATCAAATGCCCTTCAAATCTTTTATCCAACTCGTGGTTATGTGTTCCGTCGACAACAGTCATATGCCATTTTCTATCGGTTTGATGAAAGTAACCACGGAGTCGAAATCGTCCCGGTTGTTTCCGTTTTCAACTTCTTGCCTTTTGAAACATAGGTTCCGCTTCGTTCGCATACCAACTTGAAATACGGCTTCCGTCTATCACTACCAAAATCAGATTTCCCAATGATGATCCCAAAATTCAACTTGACGGCGATCTTACGAGCCCATTCAATTAAGTCATTGCGGTTTTCACTTGCCATATTCGTCTGAAAATGTGCTCCTGTGTCGATCTCAATGATAGGAGGCTTTGAACCCGAAGCTTTAAACTCAACAATGCCTGGTGCATTGATGCCCAAAACAATTTGGCGATGTGGTTCGCCTTCGTCCGACATAACTGAAAATTATAAAAACGCATAAAAAAAAATTAGCGACATATAGCACACATATTCATACTAGTTTACTTGTTTTAATAATTCTAATCTAACATGTAAATTGTAACTAGTGCAAGGCAAGACATAAAAAAAAATTAGGCAGCATTTATCCTAAGTCAGTGAGCAGCGAAAATTTTTCCAAGTCCCAGGATTTCGCGGTTTCTATAAACCATGGCCAGTCGCGGTTTATAGAAACCGTGTGATTCAGAAATCGCGACCTAGTATTTCTAGACCAACATGACAGCTTTAATCAAAAAATTAAACCGAACATTACCTTTAGTTTGAGCTTCAATGCGTTTCCCAGGCGTTAGTAGACCCTCCAATGTTGATTTTAAGCTAGCAAAAGGGTGAAAAACGGATTTGGTTCTTGGAGCTCTTTATGTAGTGTGGTGATGAAGTTTGAAAGTGATGACAAGTGATGAGCTGGGTTTCAGCTTCATATACATATAAGAGTGTCGCGGTTCGTAGAAACCGCGATCCGTACATCACTGTTTCTATAAACCGCGATTTCTCAGCGTCATGGTTCGTAAAAACCGCGATAAATGTTGCTAAATGTGTACCGTTTTGGGGGCCAATATTAGATTTAAGGGGGGTATAAAAGAAACGCGAGGGGTCGGAAGAGAAATTTTCAATATATTTTAGTGCCAGCTGGGCTGGTCCGTTTAGGGCCAAGTAGCCTATTTTTACAACTATAAAAATTGCACAAAACCAAAAAAATTTAGATGTGTTTGAATGTCCTTTTAATTGAATTTTCAAAATTGAACCAAACTATATACATATATTTTATTACTTTTTTTTACACACATATTTTTTAGCATACATATATATTTGTTGACATACATATATTTTATTACTTATCCATCGCTTCATTAGTATGATATATTGTATTAATCTATTATTTGTTGATTTTTACATTTTTAAATACTACTTATTAATTAGTTTCTTTAAAAAATACTACTTATTAGTTCAATTTAAGCTATTTACTTTCATTATTTCTTGTTTCAAATATAATCTATTTGTCTGAATCTTAAAGAAGGAAAATAACATAAATAAATGAGTGATTCATTAAAGATAAGATTATTTAGAAACATTTTGTTATGTTTTAGGGACCAAATTCCCTCTTTTAAATTATTGTCATAAACTAAGTTGTATTCTTCTGAAAATGGTTTAAGTAGAGACTCAGTTGTTCTATATTTTTTAGGGATTATATAGAGATTAATTTTATTTTTCTTTATAAATAAAAATTTAATTTCATTGCTTTTGTCAAACTAAAATGAGTCTTCACTCCAAAATAAATGTACTGGTGTTCAATAAAACAAGGGCAAATCCATCTTTTGGCCCTATTTTACTATCACTTTGTTGTATTCTGTCTGTTTGCAAGTTTGGACAAGAGAAGAGTTAGGGACTTTGGGTAAAATACATAATCCTCTAAAATGGAGAACCCAAAAATAGTATTGGAGGAGGGACTTTGTGGGATCTATTTTTTTAAGCAAGATTTGTGGGTAAAATAAAGCAGCAATATTGTTATGAAAAATGGTAAAAGTGAATTTTAGTTAAAATAATAAGGATAAAAGTGAAAGAAAAAAAAATGATAAAATACAAATTACTTAAAATAACGTTTGAAAATTAAATTATAAGTTGAAAAAATAAACTATGAAGTTGTGTTCTCCAAATTTTAGAGTTAAAAATAGAAACTTTATATTTGAGAGGTCTTGGATTCAAACTTTGCCAATATTTTTAAAGAGAAGTAAATTTAAATATTTTTATAAATGTATAAAAAAGTAATTATTTTAATTTTTCTTAATAAGAAATTGATTAATTCTTTTTTTAATTAGAAAACCTAGTTGGATTTGCCTATAGATAAATTGAAAAGACAATTTGAACAATTTTTACTAAAAAAAAACATAGCTCGATTAAAAAGCATTATTTTTTTTTCTATTTTATAATTTTCTTGTGAACCCAACACATCAATGCTTCATACATACTCATTTCTTTCATTTTTCGCAAAATGATATTATTAAAAATTTAAATTAAATACATTCATACTATTGATTTTTTTTTTGTATATAATGTCTTGTGAGATTAATTCAGTTGGCATGAACATTTTCCATATATATAGGACTTAGATTCAAATTTCGGTCATCTCACTTATTAATGTTAAGAGTGATATTTTTAGCCAGTATTTTAACTCGAAAAAAGAACAGAAAAAATTTGCATATAATATTTGAATGGTAGTAGTAATTATTAGGTAATAATTGGTACTAGTAAGGGCAAGTCAAGAGAAAGAAAAAGTGCAATGCAAAGTAAACTGAAAGTAAAAAGAAAGTACAAATTAAGATCGAAAAGGTCCCCACAAACACAAGAGAGAGAGAGAGAAAGGGTAACCTTAATTGGAACGAGTCCCACCCAGACCACAACAAGGACAATTCCATTTCCATTTCCATTTCAACATACAAGATCTCTGTCTCACTCCAAACATCGGTATCACAACCCCAACCCAACCCACCATACCAAAATTCATTCTCTGATCAACTCACTCACTCAATAACAGAGAGAATGGCAAAGAGCAATGAAGATTCTTCTTCTTCTTCTTCTTCTTCTTCTTCTTCTTCTCCTTGGAATCTGAATTCCAGCAAGCCATCTATGAAGAAGAAGAAGACAAAGACACTTGCTCCCCTCAATCTCAGAGTGTCTGTTGATGCTGCTGCTTCTTCTTCTGATAATAATAATAATAATAATAATAATAATAATGGAATTTCATCATCTTCAGCTACTAAAACTAATAATGAAACCGATTTCTCAGACCAACAATGGAACTACCCTTCTTTCCTTGGCATTGGCAGCACCTCCAGAAAAAGAAGACCAACAACACCTCTTCCTCCTCCTTCCAAACCTTCTTCCAACCTCCTTCATCCCCGTCCCATCTCCCACAACAACAACAAGAAAACCTCCTCCTCTTCACTTCTTCCACCACCTTCCTCTACCCCCATCACCACACAACAACACTCTCCCATCTTCTATCTCGTTAGTTACTTACTTACTTCTTTTACCCCCTCTTCTAACTTCTATTCATACTTCATTTTCAACTATCTCAATTTTTATTTTTATTGTTTTTGCAGCTAATTATCACTTGTATTATTTTTGTACCCTATTCACTTTATCTACAATACAACCTTGCCAAACTCAAGGTACCCTTTTTGATTTAATTCACTTCTTTTTTATGTTGTTGGATAGGACTTAGGATCCATTATATTATATATTTATTTATCTATTCATTTTATTTGGTTCCAGGAGGATATGAAACTTCACCTCTCTTATCAAACTGATTTTTGTTCTGGGAATGTTGGAAAAACATCTATACAAAAAGATGTTGTTGATAATGATGATGATTCCTTTTCTTTTGGCATCCTGAATGCTGATAGTAGAACAATTTCTTTGTATATTGTACTATTCACACTCCTTTTGCCTTTTGTATTGTACAAATATCTTGATTATCTTCCTCAAATAATTAATTTCTTGAGAAGAACAGAAAGTAACAAGGAGGATGTACCCTTAAAGAAGAGAATTGCTTATATGGTAGATGTATTTTTCTCCATATATCCTTATGCAAAGCTACTTGCCCTACTTTCTGCAACACTCTTTCTTATAGCATTTGGTGGTTTAGCATTGTATGCCGTTACTGGCGGTAGCTTGGCCGAAGCACTTTGGCATTCTTGGACTTATGTAGCTGATGCAGGAAATCATGCTGAAACGGAAGGAACCGGCCAGAGAATCGTCTCTGTCTCAATTAGTTCCGGTGGCATGCTTATATTTGCCATGATGCTTGGGCTTGTTTCAGATGCTATATCGGAGAAGGTAGATTCCCTTAGAAAAGGGAAGAGTGAAGTGATAGAAAAAAACCATATACTCATCCTTGGCTGGAGTGACAAATTGGTAATCACCTCATTGGTTTTCTTAGAAACATTTTGAGTTTTTGAATTATAATTTGATGTTTAGGAACCCATTTTGAGTTTTTGGACCCTCTAGAGAAATTTGGCTTCCTTGCATAAACATTCATTCTGAAGTTTTTTCTTTTTCTCTATATGACTGCTATTCATCTAAGTGCATTAGTTATTTTTCTTCATAAATATGAAAAATAGTGATATTTTATTACAGGGTTCACTTTTGAAGCAGCTAGCAATAGCAAATAAGAGTGTCGGAGGTGGTGTTATTGTGGTGCTGGCAGAAAAGGAAAAGGAGGAAATGGAAATGGATATAACAAAGCTGGAATTTGATTTCATGGGGACATCTGTAATATGTAGAAGTGGCAGTCCACTTATACTGGCTGACTTAAAGAAGGTATTGCCGCCGTACTTTGTTCTTCATACAGGGAGAGAGTACCTCTTTGCATTGTCTCTATGATCATTCTTTATTCTTTACTATGTATTTGTAGGTTTCAGTTTCAAAGGCACGTGCGATCATTGTTTTAGCTTCAGACGAAAATGCAGATCAGGTCATTTATCTTACTTGTTATTGTTGTTTTGTTGGTGACTAACTTTTACATAGGAACTTCTTCTTAGTTAAATTTTTCCTCAAATTTATGTCTCCAGAGTGATGCTCGCGCTTTGAGAGTTGTTCTTAGCTTAAATGGTGTAAAGGAGGGCTTAAGGGGGCATGTTGTTGTGGAGATGAGTGACCTTGACAATGAACCCCTAGTAAAACTTGTTGGTGGAGAACTCATTGAAACAGTTGTTGCACATGATGTAATTGGACGTTTGATGATTCAGTGTGCTCTTCAGCCAGGCCTTGCACAGGTTATTATTTAAGTAACTCAATCCCTCTATTAAACATTACTTAATTCATTTGGTAGTGGCTCAAATATTATGGACTTGATGGCTCCACTGGTTCATTTCGTTTCCAGTTACCTAAACATTGTATCATTTTGTGTTTGTTCATTTGTTTTCTTTCTCTTGGCCAGATATGGGAGGATATTCTGGGATTTGAGAATGCCGAGTTTTACATAAAAAAATGGCCTGAACTGGATGGTCTTCTTTTCAAAGACATATTAATTTCATTTCCTGATGCAATACCCTGTGGAGTTAAGGTTGCTGCAGATGGAGGGAAGATTGTCATAAATCCAGATGATAATTATGTTCTGAGAGATGATGATGAAGTCCTCGTCATAGCTGAGGATGACGATACCTATGCTCCAGGCCCTCTGCCAGAGGTAATCTTTCTGTTCTAGCTAGTTTTTCAGCATTGGAACCACCTAGTATGTCTGCCTAATTGGGAAATATGCTAATTAGGTTTTTTTTTGAAAAGATGCTAATTAGGTATTAGAATGTAGTATATCTGGTACATTTTCTTGAACTCATTAAATCAAAGATCGTAGGTGACTTTAGGTAATACATTTTTGTAGTAAAAAACCAACATACATATTACATGTAGTTTTAATACTGTATAATTTGTACAGGTACGCAAGGGCTATTTCCCCAGGATACGTGATCCTCCTAAATATCCAGAGAAAATCTTATTTTGCGGCTGGCGCCGTGACATTGATGATATGATCATGGTAATTCCCTAAATTTTGTTCATTCCATATTACTGCCTTATATATCCTTGCATTTTAAGACAAGCTACATCGCTATGATGCACAATCATATTGATGTGTAAGAAGAACTTATTTACCCTTTGACTGAACATAAAATAGATAAATCAAGCTACATTTGAAAGATCTTGAATGCTGTAGAATTATTATTAAAGAACATAAATCTTAAAACCTGCTGAAAAGTTAGAGCAAAAGACTTTGGAAGTGTGGCAGATGGAAAGGATATAGAAAGGCTACGGATGGAAGCAACATTTGTATTAATTGGCCTCAGTCTAAACCTCAATTCAATACTAGGTGCTAGCGGAATATTATGAGCATATTTTTTCTGCCAATCATCCCTCAATCAAGCCTCCATTTAGGGTTTGTTTATTTAGGAAACGTTATTTTTTAATTAAGAACATTTTTCGAAAAGGAAAAAAAAATCAGTTTTAGTGTATTTATTTTGTAAAATTTTATCCAAAGGCGTCGTATCAAACCCTTGAGAATGAGCTAGGAGCATAGCTTGGGGACGGAAGCAAGACGAGTGAGCAAACACAGCTTCCAGAACTGTCACGGAAGAAAATTCCTATGCCTATACTTGCTGTAGATCCAAAGCTTGATGGCTCCATGCTACATACTACATTTTATCTTTACTAGGCTCTGGTTTGGTCCAACTAATGGAGGGAGTGAAACATTCTCTCCCGCTCCATATATAAATTAACTGTTGCCAAGTTGATCCAGTGGAAATCTCTCAAAGTGCCGTTAACTAATGCAGAAACATCAGACAGTTGCAGATAACTAGTACACCACAAGGTGGTTGTAAATAACAAACTTGCATAGTTTTTAAGGTAGAACAACATATAAGAAAGATTACAATGGTGAAACCGTTTTTTTTTTTTCAAAAAAAAACAGCAAATTCACACCCAAAGAAGGTGTGCCAAACATCCTCAATTATCTAGTATGGATATTTGAGCGGGTAGGCTAACAATTCCGAGCAGCTCTCCAACATAGGTTTCTGAATTTAGGTGGAATATTGAGCTGCCAAATTGAATCCAGTCGCCTTCAGTTGAGACAGTTCTGTCCGAAAAAACTTACACGCTAAGTTTATAGGCCGACTTAACTGAGTAGATGCCATCAATATTTACTAGCCAAACCAACGAATTTGTGACCGAGCAAGAGTGCAGAAGGATATTAAGAATAGCTTCAGCGTCAACTTCATTGGAAATAGCCTGTAAAAGATAATTCCTCCAGGTAGTTGAAATTGGGTCAAACAGATTATTAACTGTTAGATCAAGGAGGTGTGGCAAATGGGATGTGGTGCGGCACAAAGCAACAGAAGTTCTGATCCAAGGTTCAGTCCACGCATCAATAAGAGAACCCGTGTGAATTTGCCATCTATAACCAAGGGATGGTAAAGGACTGGAGCTCCAAATACTCCTCCACATAAAACATGGATTATGGCAAGGCTTGGCTTCCACGAAACCCTGCTTGGGAAAGTATTTAGCCTCAAGGACACGGGTGAGTAGGGAGTTATGATTAGTGGTCAGCTTCCATCATTGTTTACCCATCCTACAAACTCAGAATAAAAATCTTTGTCCTCATATCGCGCCTAAAGCATTTTAAATTGGATACCTTTTGGTCTACGATATGCAAAAAGGTTCAACACCCTAGCAGTTTAATTAATTGAGGTTTAATGTTTTGACTTGTATTAGTTTACGTAAGCATCAGAACAATACTTTTACGATTACGACAGTCATACACAAATTAAGATAATATTTAGTAAGAAATTTTACTGCGTATTACTCAATGCCCTAAATTATGCTCTTCATACCTATGGTGTATGATGTTGTAATGGTAAGTAGTCACATAACTGGAATAAGCTAATAGATCTATCTACAATATGAAACAAAATTATAGCTTCATAATCTTCTAACATATCCTTCATCATTATTGTTTTGCAGGTTTTAGAAGCATTCTTAGCCCCTGGTTCAGAACTCTGGATGTTCAATGAGGTTCCTGAAAACAAAAGAGAGAGGAAACTTGCTGCTGGTGAACTTGACGTTTTTGGGCTAGAGAACATAAAGCTTGTCCACAGGGAGGGAAATGCTGTCATCAGGCGGCACCTGGAGAGTCTTCCATTGGAGACTTTTGATTCTGTAAGTTTCAACTTTTCTTCTCTTCGTATTTATAGCTTGAAATGCATCAGTGTGTGTGCACTGAGGAAAGAATCAACTAGCATTTATGCACCATATGTCTATCTCATTTGAAATTATTAGCTATACATACTTTCATAAAAAAAGTGATATAGTTAGAATGATTTCCTCAACAAAATAAAAGTGATACAGTTAGAATGATTCAGGATAGTTAAGCAAAGTAACGAAAAATATTCTTCAACTGTATACTAACTCTAAGAGGACAGATCCTTATTCTTGCAGATGAGTCAGTGGAGGACTCTGTTGCTCATTCTGACTCAAGATCCCTAGCTACCCTTCTGCTCATTCGTGATATACAGGTATCCACTGTTGCATTTCATAGTACTGTCGAACTGTTTTGTGAACTTAATTGAAACGAAAACCATCTCCATCCCCCGTCTTCTTCTTTTTTTGTAGTCGAGACGTCTACCATACAAAGACACAAAGTCAACTGTGAGGTTATCTGGATTCTCTCACAACTCATGGATCCGTGAAATGCAGCAAGCTTCAGACAAATCAATTATAATTAGTGAAATTTTGGATTCTAGGACTAGAAATCTAGTTTCCGTGTCCAGAATCAGTGATTATGTATTATCTAATGAGCTGGTTAGCATGGCACTAGCTATGGTGGCGGAAGACAAGCAAATCAACCGTGTTCTTGAGGAATTATTCGCGGAGGAGGTAGCCCTCATTTGTACTTATTTTAGCTGTTTCTCGTCTTGTTAATGGATTTCAGTTGAATTTCAATTTCTTTGGTCATATTCTATCTGATTTCTCTAGAACTTTCTTCAATTCTCTAAATGTGAAAGTGAAACTGCTAGTTTAGTATCTTTGATGTTTTTGTTTATATTATTATATGGTTTTGAATTACAAGATAAAAATGAATGACATATAATGTTGGAATTGTGGTGCAATTATACAGGGGAATGAAATGTGCATTAAACCAGCAGAGTTCTATTTATTTGACCAGGAGGAGCTTTGTTTTTACGATATAATGATTAGAGGTCGTACAAGAAAGGAGATTGTTATAGGTTATCGCCTTTCCAACCAAGAACGTGCTACTATCAACCCTTCAGAAAAGTCAGTTACAAGAAAATGGTCTCTTGATGATGTTTTTGTTGTTATTGCCTCGGGCGAATGACAAAAGAAAGGAATAGTACCATTAATCCTTTCCCTCCCCATTTAACTTGCAAAAGGTACTGACAGTGGCAGCTAGTTAGCTGTTGATAGCAGCTGGGAATTTGAAGACTCCTTAAATTTGGAAGTAACATGATTTTGCCGGTTCGACAAATTCCTCAAGATATTGATTGACCATGTTATTTAATGTGGACTATTGTATTTGTAACGTTAGTGTAACTTGTAAAATAATCTTTCATAAATAGACTTAGTTGACTAGGGACGAGTTCAAGTTGCGGAGGGTAACACATATTTAGAAGTTTGAACTCAATCAGAAGAATGTGAAAGATGTTGTACTGATTCAAAGTGGTCTATCTATATATAAAATTCACTTATGTTTCTTTTCATATCAAATAAGCAGCAGCTTGAGAAAAAAAAAAGTGAAGTTTCATGTTAGTTTAAAAACATGCTAAACTTAATTAAGCGATTACAATATAAGTGATTATCATTTATGAATTTATATACACGCTAATTTTATAACAAAAGATAAAATAAATTCTTGCAGTTTTGTATAAATTCTAAGTTGTTTTCATAAATTGTAAGTTGTTTCAATAAGGCCTTCCAAACAGTAAGATTTTATGGCAGTAGAGAAACTCAATAAGGTGATGAAATATATAAAGACCCGTGATACATATTGCAAATGCATCCTTTTGAAATTCCATTTAATAAACCAATAGAATCAGTCAGATGCATTTTTTTTAACAAGAAAGAATTCAATTAAAAAATGTTTTTAACGTGGACTATTGTATTTTTTATTAGATGGATGGACTATTATATAACGTTGCTGTAACTTGTAAAATATTTATCGTGTTCTGTAATGTAAGATTAATATGTCTGTAACGTTACTGTAAAAAATAATCTTTTATAAGTTGTAAGGACAAGTTCAAGTTACGGATTTAGAAACTTGGAACTCACGTTTCAGTTAGAAAGATATTGTATTGATTCCCTCTCATTTATAAAATTCACTTATATTATATGTTTCTTTTCGTGTTAAGTCAGTAGCTGATTGAGCCAAAAAAAAGTGATGTTTCATGCTCTTTTTTTCTAAAAAGCTGTCAAGTTTCATGTTATTAAAAGGAAAAAAATGCTGGATGCACTTGTTAAGTAAATTATTACGGAAATTTTTTCTTGAAAATTGTGTATTTAATGTTTTGAAAGTGGAAAAAGTTATCTTATCACTATTATTTTTGTTTTTAATTTCTTTTTTTAGCATGTTTAACAAATACAACGGGTGCACTAATTAGCACGACCCTACATTTTAAGCTATTCTTTAAAAAAAAGTTAGATGATAATAACACAAGTGTGTTTATCATATCGCTGTTTATGAGTAAACTATTTCTATAACAACAAAAAAATTAATTGTTGTTTTCATAGTAAGCTATAAGTTGTTTCTATAAATGAAAATAAATTGAAGACAACTTATGAATATGTTCTAAGTATGACAAGTCTCTCATCAAACACAAGCTTATTTTCGTTTTTCACTATTGAATTAATGAGTTTTACTATTTGGATTAATATGTTACATCACATCTAATTGGATCCAAATGGTGAGATTTATTGATTCAATAGTGAAAACAAACTTGTACATAGTAAAATACTTATCGCACTTGTACACCATAGACTTGACCAACTCTTCTAAATAATTTCACAAGTGATTATATATAAATTCAAATAAGTATGTGAAAAATAGACCCATAGTTGATATTACAAATGTATCCTTTAAAAATCATTGAAATTGTATTTGAGATATTGGTTTGACTTATTCATAATTGACCATGTCCATGTTAAACCCAAGTTTTAATAGAGTTAGACAAATTGTTTATCAAAGAACAACCTATCATCCCATAAAATTACAACCTATTATCATCTCATATCAAAAATTTGATTATAAACTTTGGCCATTTGATAAATTGTTTATTCAAAAGTTTCAAACACGTTTGGTACTAATAGCAAAGTAATTATTTCTTCTCTTACACAAACACAAAACGTGATGAACATTGGACTTAAGTCTCCAGCTTGTGAAAAAAGCTAGTAATATTTAATGTGGAGTTATCCACATTCCACATCACTAATTAATCAACTCTACTCCATATATATTTTCTTTACCTACCCAACCCCATGTGTGATCATCATTAGTAAGTAAGCATTAATTAAGATATATACAGATCAAATCATATTACTTACTTTTTGCTTCTTTTCATTTATGATTATAGTTGGTCCAGCTAGCTAGGGCTTCATGTGAGGAAGATTAAAAAAATATATATATGAGAGATATACAGATGAATACATAAGTACGATATTTTATACTTATACTTATGAGAGGTATACAGATGAATACATACGATATTTTATACTTATGATGTTCAAATAATAATAACACAGAAAGTGTTGTTGGGACAGATGGAACCAATTTCTGATTTTTTGTCACACATGGCTTGTTTTGTTTTGTTAACCATCAACCACACAAGTCTTTTCAAATGGCACAAGGATTTTAAAGAAAATAATTATAATACTGATATCCATGATGATATACAACATGTCCCACGTTTTTTGTGAAATCAAATATGTAGGCCCAATATGATGTACTCCCTCCGTCCCTTAATCTAAGCAAAAAACCTCTATTTTTTTTGTCTCAAAATGTAAGCAAAATATTCCTTTTTATTTTTGTTGTTCCTAAAATACCCTTCCTTCTAGTCATTACTAATTTGTCTTTTTTGCAAAAGCAAACTTTTCAGTTTCCAAGAGCTCCACTTTTATCTTATTTTTAATGTGACTAAGGGTAGTTTAGGAAACTCAATTGTTTCTTTTGGTAAAATTTAGAATTTTTTAATAAGCGTGATTTTATTTTTTTTGCTTACCTTTCGGGACGGAGGGAGTAGTGTGTATATGACGACTTAACCTATCAACAGATAAGGACTAATTCTATTTTACATTTATCTTAGAAAATCAACATATTTTGAACACTCTAGAACATAACTTGTACCTTTATATAACCTCACTTTGGTGTTGCTTCTACTGCAGCATAATTACACACACACACACACAAATAGTAGTATAAGATTTTACATTGAAATTTTGAGTGTTTGAGTAAGAGAGAGAGAAATGGGGAATGTAGGAGAGATATTGAATGTGGAAGAAGAGTCATTGGCATTGAATTCAACTTCAGCTTCATCAAAAGCATTGCCTCTACCTCTACTTTCACTGAACCATGTCTCTTTTGTATGTAGAAGTGTACAAGAGTCTGTCAAATTCTATGAGAATGTCCTCGGATTTGTGCTTATTAAGAGGCCATCTTCTTTCAAATTTGAAGGGGCTTGGTAACTCCTTATTAATACTACTTTCTATATACTGTTTGGATAAACCACTGTGATAACATATAAGTCAACTTGTTTTTATATTGGATTAACTATTATTTTTGTGCTTATTAATTGGTGCATTTTATATTTTGTAGCTTTAGCAACTAAGGTATATTTTTTGGTTAATATGCATATATATATATAGGTTATTCAATTATGGCATTGGCATTCACCTACTAGAGTCAGATAAAGTTGCAGCAAAAAGAGGAGAAATAAACCCGAAAGAAAATCACATTTCTTTTCAGTCCTCAGACATGAAACTTATAATGAAGAACCTTGATGCAATGAAAATAGAGTATGTGACAGCAGTTGTGGAGGATGGTGGAATTCAGGTTGATCAACTATTCTTTCATGACCCAGATGGATATATGATTGAAATATGTAATTGCCAAAATCTCCCTGTGCTTCCTATTTCCACCTGCCCTCTAAACAATGTTACTAATCAAGCACCACCATTTTATGGTATGTTTTCTTCTAATCTCCTACAATTCTTTCTTTTGTTTCCTATAAAATAAAATAGATACACTTGCATGTTTATTGTTTTTGTTGTTTTCCAATAATTGATTATTTGGGTTTTGCAGGAAAAGGAAAGAACTGCTCTGCTGCAGATGCTTTGTTGATGATGGAGAATTTGGTGATAGATTTGTTAAGGATCTCAATATGAGGATTTTCTTGGGATTGGCGTGATTTACTCAATCATTTTGTACTATATAATTTGTGTGAAAGGATTTTTTTCCCTCAGAGAGAATAATAGAAAGAAAGTACAGGAGTCACTGTTATAAGCAATAAAGCAAAAAAATTGCTAGAAATTACCGATGAAGCACGCATGCCACGGTGTCCGACACATATCATTGTCCGATACACATATAATTAATTAGTTAATTACATTGAATCATGTCAATTTTTTCAAATTATTATTGGTGTCGACGTGTCAGTGTTTGTATCGTATCCGATGTGCTTCATAGGAAATTACTACAATCAAATACTGATAGTATCCTAGAAAAAATGACAGTACTCATTACAGGACAATCATATGCTCTCTTCCAAAATTATTCAATAGCAAGCTTGATTTCTCCATTTAGTGGTCCTCTTCTAAGTATGTTTTTTACACATGACAACAGCTGAGCATGTTTTTTCTCAAATTCATATGATAACAACAACGATTTTCTGCATGACAGCAGCCATTTGGAACCACCCTAATCACCTGGATTAAACTATATATATATAAATATAAAACACAACCATATGTAAATAGTCAAAACAAAACATAAAGTTATTATTTTGGTGTTCCCAAAAAAAAAACAATATATATTTTGGTAAAAAGTACTTTTGCAAAAACAAAATGGTAAAAGCATATGTAAAGGGCAAATTTGACACATGTTGACCGGAAGTACACTTCCAAAACATGTATTTTTTTAAGAATTTGTGGGGCTTTAAAAAGCAGCCCCTTTGATGACAGGTTGACACCCACAAACAACTCTTAACAGATTTGACAATGTAAATAGTCTCTTCTCTTGTTCACAAGAATTTGCACATGAAATCATATCAACCAGCAACACAGAACTGAACATCATATGATATAATGTAACAGGGGATAGTCAAAACTGAATTGAACTTGTTCTTATCATGTGAGTAATCAAAGAAAGAAAGCAAAGGACTTGAAGAAGTTTGGTTTCAAAAATAAATAAAAAATTGTGTGTTTTGTTTTCTTTTTAAAAAATCTGTTTTTCTTAACAAGATTCATATTCTTTAAATCCATTTATATTATTTAAAGCTTTATGTAATCAACATCATCAATTACGTTGATACTTTAACTTGACTTTGGCCTCTCCAAAAATGAAATAACTAGAAGATAGCATTGAAAGAAAGAGTATTGTTTTCTTCCAGTAAACTACTGTGATTAATACAGAAATGCACCACTTATCAGAGCTTGCTAGGGCAATAGCAAGTGAATTTTTTTTAAGAAGTTCATTAGGCATTAGTCACTGCCTACACTTTCAGCATCTTGACAAAGAAAATGGAAGAAAAAAGAACAGTCAACTAGAAACTAAGGATAAGTAGATTAAAGTTATCAGGAGCTTATGAATGTTTCTAAGATCCCAATTTTGGTACATTCAAAATCCACCAAAATGTGGTCACGTCTATCTAGCTAACTTGGGAGGAAATGCAAACTAACAAAGTACATTGCCATAATTCTACAAAAGGCAAGGACCCAAATACAACGTACGCTGGGTGGGGATGGCCTTCAATTCTACTCGCAAATCATCAAGAATTAGGCAGCCTTCAGTTCTACTCACAAGTCATCAAGAACTACGCACCACGGGACATTTTCATCTTTGGCATTGCCTTTTTCATTTGGCGAGCACGTTCTTTAGCTTCTTTCTTTCGAATGGCTTCTGCACCAAGCTTTGCCTCAGCCTCCTCCATCAGCTTTTTCCTCTCTGCCTTTTTTCTTTGCATGGCCTCTTGTTGGATATTTCGAAGTTCTTTCTGTACCTCTTGAGCAACCTTTTGTCGTGCAGCCTCTGTCTTAGACCGAGCCTGGATTATATATAGTGCATGTATGTCAGTCAAGGACCAAGCATAAGATGTTCATAAATTATAAACCAAGCATACATTAGTAATACAATGGATCAATTTCACTCACCTGAGAACTCAATTTATATCTTCCAATCAAGTCAATATAATATGGAACAAGAGCCACCAGTCGAGTCATATCAGCCATGTTTTTAGCAGCTGGAAGAACAAACTTGAACAGCAATACTTTCTTGTGTATACCAGGGTGATTGTCGGAGAAATGCACTGAAATTAATCCTTTTCCATATTTCTCAAAAGATTTATCACCAAAAACCTAAAGTATACAAAAAACAGCTGATTTTGAGTCCAAGAACAAAATTTAACTTGGATAAATAAGAACTATAAAGAATGAAGCCAACCTTAGTGAAATACTTATTAACAAATTAAAACATTTGTGCATGGCTAGTTCACAGATCTAACATGAACAGAATATGTAACAAAAAAAACTACCATAAAAATGAAAAATGAGAACAGCGAATTAGGATACCAAAGTTATAATGTTATATAAAAGAAACAACCACTTAAATGGATTATCAAGAACTTATTTGAACTTGTCTTGATAAACACTTTCGTAAGTGTTTGGGAGAATCTAGAAGGACGGTCGATGTTCTGTCCATTATTGGCTCCCTCCCTGTGATAGCTTATAGAAACAGTTTATTTATGTAGAACTTGCCCTTATTATCCCCTCATTGATTTCCATCCACCACAAATTCTAATTTTACAACAAAAAGAAATGTTGGGGAATAAAATAGCTTTTCAGTCTGCATATTCACCTTAAAACTAAGCACTTATGACATAAGCTGTCATAAGTTCTAATATAATAAGAGCTTACTGAATACAGCAAGTGCTTAATTAAAATGGTTGGAACCCCAGCTCCTTCACGTGTGTGTGAGTTTATAATGGCTTTTCCATTTCGTCTATGTACCCAAAAAAAAATGTTTTCCCAAACATCCCCAAAATGTTGAAAATGATTATTCATACCATAATATTCCTCTTAAAATAGTTGGATACATAATTATTATCCACATGATCATTAATTCATTATAATTGGTACTAGTATGACTAAGTAGTAGTGTCTTAACAATTTAGTAAAAAAAAGTAGTGTGTTAACAATGTCATCTAATCAACTAACATAAGTGAGTGACCAAAGAATATGCAAAGATAACTACTATGTTGGAAAAACCTATATAACCTTAAAAGCTAAAACTCAGAGCTTCTTCTTGGCATATAAGATATCAACATTCAACAGTCAGAAAACAGATAGATCCATTAAATTCTCTTTTTCTTGGCAATTGGCATTAATCAGCTCATGAATAAAACACAAAAGATGAGAATGGAAAGTGAACCTGCTCAATAAGGGCATCCGTGATCAAATCAGAAGCAACTTCTCTAGACTCAGAAATAACTGCAAGATCATCAGAAATCCATTTCCTTGAAGTAGGAGGAGACATAATAGTAGCAAACCTCTGCAAATCCCTTAAATCCTTATGCATAGCTTTAGCAGCCTTCTTCCTAGCCATAGCAAAAACCACATGATCCATAGCATCATCATTCATGTAAACCTCAAAGGTAATCTCATCCTTACAAGGAACCACCATGTTGTAAATCCTAGCAATAAGATCATGCCTACTCTTCAACTCCAAAGTTGCCAACAACCCTTGACAATACCTTCTACCACTAGCATAAAACTTGAAGGTTGTTTGCCCTTCTTTCAACAACAAAGGAGTATCATCACCACCATCACCGATCCCTAAAAGACTGAAATTTTTCTCAAAAATTGAATCTTTAGCAGCGAATTGTGAAGCCCAAGAAAGTGCTATGTTCTCGTTTTCCTTCTTACCGGTGAAGTAATTGATTGCAAACATAATCAGAAAACTTCCACAGAGGATCTCAACGGTGAAGGAACGTGGTTGAGGCTTAACGTTTTGATCTTGAGAGGAAGTGGTGTTTGTATTATCATTGGATTTGGGATCGGTGATTGGAACGTGTAGGTCAGGGTGTTGTTGAGTGGGAAGACCTTCGAATTCATCGTCGTCCCAGAAATCGAAGGTAGTGGCTGTGGGAGGTGTGGATTTGGGAAGATCGGAGGGTGGAGAAGGAGTAGGGTTTGGATTGGGATCGGTGGAAAGTGATTGAGATGGAGGTGATCGGAGAGAAGCTGGATCGATAGATGCTTCTTCGAATTCGGCGTCATCATCTTCGGCATCGAAACCTTCGAAGTGAGAATCGGATTGAACAAGAGTGAAGAAAAAGATGCATAAGAAGGCGATGAAGAATAACTTTGGAATTGCCATAGCTGCAATTTCCAATTGAGACTGAAATGTGTGTCAAGTAGCTCCTCTGTGTGTGTGTGTGTGTGTGAGACCTATAATTCCAAAGATGGAAGATAATAATAATTGATTATCTATATGCAAAAACTCATTAAATCAAAACTAATTTTCCCATTTTTGTGTACTATTTTATCATTGAAAATGTTTTTTTTTTCTAATATTATATATATTAGTCAAATAAAATTTTAAAATTAATTATCAATTTTCTTTTCTTTTAATAGATTGGTCTAGAGTACTCTTTAATTTTGTGAATCTTCGTTAAGAATTAGATACCAGTATGAATCTTCGTGTAAAACATTAAATCACCGGTATGATATCAAAGAATTTTATATATTTTTTATATTCAATAGATGATAATAGTAAGTTTATTAAATAGAAATGAATCATGATTTCTAAGTTGCAAAACTGTTAATATTGGACAAATTATTAAGCTATTAGTTATTTCTTTAGATCAACTATGATGAATGATGATGAATTGCTAATTAAATTATATGTATTTTATATAATATTATATTGTTATTTAATATTAACCATATATTTCGTTGTATATTTCATCAAATTATTCTACTACTCTCCACTCCAATTGTATGATATGGAGAAATGTTTGATTCATATTAAATGTCAATATAAAATTAATTTATACTGACGGACAGAGCATATTCATTAAACTCAGACCGGTCCTGACTATTTTGATGTCCAGTTTAAATATTAAAAATGGACACCTAATAAAAAATGTTAAAAATTGGAAAGAATTATCCTCTATTTAAATTATTATTTTTTTACTTGGTTTGAATTTTTTTACCAAACATATGATATTTTATGAATATTGGTAATATATAACAATTATTATAGGGCCTCAAAATTAATTTATTAAATACATCTGATATTTTATAAACACTAACAATATATAACTATCATTATAGGAACTCAAAATTTTGAACTGAGACACTTAAAATTTTGATGTCCGATGTCGTTGCTCACCTTGCAGTCATGGGCACCGGACCTGATTAAAGTCATTTGTTATTTAGAGAGTCGGTTTAAATTTTAAAAATTAGATCTTAATAAAAAGAAAATGTAACTTTAATAATTAACAATTAGTTGTTTTTTTTTTTCAGAAACGATTAGTTTTTAAAATATTATACTTTTACTAAATAAATTACCAAAAACTCAAACTACTTTATTTAAATTGTATGATTAAATAAGTTTTCCGTTCTTGGTAAGGGTTTAATAAGTCTCTTTAAGCAAGTAATCGTGGATTATAGGTGTTATGGCTAGACTAGAAGTCTCACATAAGTATTGATGTGGGATAGAAGTGGTGTCATTTGTTTATAAGAATAAATCTAGATTCTAGAAGAAAATTCTGGCATGGAATTACAGTGCTTGGGATTAATTTAGGCACAATAGAAGTAGTGTACTTGGAGTGTTGCGAATGGACAGCTAATTAACTTTTAGACAGATGATTGGATTCCAAATTCAATTCATCTACATATTGATTAAAGTGTAGGAATTGTGCCACCTTACTCCACTTACATTACAAACTAGAATTAATTTAGTGACAATGTGGCCACAGATTGTTTGGCATGGAAACCTTCTAATCATTTAGCCTTCAATTTAGCTTCTGCTTATGAGACAATTAATTCAAAGATATGATATGAGGTCCATCTCTCTTTAAGAAACTGTCCTTGCTTGAGCCACAAATAATGATGGAAGCCATCTGATATCAATTTCAGTTATGCAATAGCCAAATAGAACATCACTTTCATGATAAGTATGTGTTTAGAGGTTGTGGCAAAATCAAGGAAGTTTGGTACAAATCATTAAGTTCCTCTAAACCATCTCATTCTCACACAATCTTTTTGTTTTTAACAAATAAAATGAAATCCATAAACATGTTTGTGACTTGATATAACCATTAGTTAAAAGGTCATCTTTCATGAACAGCAATACAATCCCATATTTTTGTGTGTCTTAGCCTTCAAATAACAACCTACTACCATATTTCTTACTTTATCCCTATTCTATATAATACCTATATGAACTGATCTGAAGTAGAAGCAAAGAAACCAACAATTAAAACACCAACCAACCCTTCAACTCAAACAAATACTAGTAAGTAGTACTCATATTAATTCTCATATCATATCCTTCAACAAACAAAACAAAAACAATGGAACATGATGAACCTACCATCTCGGAGAGCCCTATGGTTGATTATAGCTCCACCGTGGACACATCTCGTCCTTTCACCTCCGTCAAAGAAGCCGTAGCCATCTTTGGAGAACGCCTTCTTGTTGGAGAAATATACTCTCCATCTCCAAAACCATTCTCTTTCTCAGAAACTACTACTAGTAGTAGTACTAATACTGCTACTACCGCGTCTTATTATTCTCCTTCTGTAACTATTAAGCGAGAACCGTCATGGAGATCAATGCCGTCATCACCATCACCATTTAGTCCCATCAAATCATCATCATTGAAAGAAGAAGAAAACAACAATACTAATAGCCTTTTTGATACAGTAAAGAAGCTAGAGGCAGAGCTTGAGAAAACGAAAACAGAACTGAAGATGTTGAAGGAAAGAGGAAGTGAAACAGAGGTAGCATTGGCAACACTGAACGCTGAGCTTCACAAGAACATGTCCAAATTGGCTCAAGCTGAAGCTGCTGCAGCTGGAAAAGCAGCTGCAAAAACTGTGAGGTTTGAGAACATTGTTGAGAGAGAAAACATTCATAATAATAAGGGAGGTGACAAAAAGATGATGAATTCACAAACACTGTCTGAGATGATTAATCTTGGAGAAAATGACCATCTTTTTGGTGGAGGGAAAAAGAGACATAATAATAATAATAAGAGCAGAAAGCAGAAGCCTATTATTCCTCTTCTTGGTGATTTGTTTTTCAAAAGAAGGAATTCTTCTTCTACTAATCACCATAATAATCCTCTTTATGCTTCTCCTTTTTAATGTATGTATTGTTTGTTGTTTTTTTAATTCATTCATGTGTGTGATTGGGATTATTAATTGGACTGTTACAGCTCCAAGGTTGAAATTTGTATCATTAATTAATTTCTGGGATGTGTGTCTTTTTTTGTAAAGTTTTCTGTAATAGTAATGTTTGAATCTATTTTATTCTATGTGTTAAAAAGTCACACATCGGATATGAGATGACCTTGCAAGTGTTTATAAACAAGTTGTAGTCCTCATCTTACAAGTCGGTTTTGTGAGGATGAGTTAGACTCGTACTTATTTCTAATAATTTCTAACACTGTGCATGTAAAATTAAGAATAAGGCTCTTCCAATCCGCCACCCATTGGAACTTGCAAATATGGCTACAAAGGAAACAAACTAGAATAATCAGTTTAAATAAACAAATTGTTTTATGTTGTTTTTAATGTTCTTTTAATTAATTCTATTTGAGGGGAGTCACATTTAGGATTCAAATGTTTGTTGTTTAAATAAAGAAGTTTGAAAACGAAATAATAACTTTCTGTATAATATAAGAGCACTATTATCTATTGCACTCATATGGATTCTTTAAGTGAGTCTCATTCAATTTTTATATTATTACACACTTCTCAAATAGAATTACCGGCGTGATGGCCGCACGATACTAGTGCAGCCATGACGACTTTCTATTTCTTTCTAATTCTTCCCTCTTTTTCATTGGATTTTGAATTTCATTGTGTTGTTTGGGAATATGCAAAATTAGACCTGCAATTCAACAAATTAAGCAATTGTTTGTCCTTGATGAGGAAAAATTAGCTTCTAATTTGTTGATTTTATTCAAAAACATTGTGATTAACTATTGAGATTAATTTATTTTATTCGGTTGTTATGCTGATGAAGTTGTGTTGATGATTGAAGAAGTTGGGATAAGAAGACAATATAATGCCAAACACTATTGAAATAAAAAAATTAGTTGTAACTCTGCAAGTTAAGATGATAAGTATGGAGTCTGCGGAAGACAAAGTAAAATTAACCGGTGAATGTAAAAACAGGGGACCATTTACATAGTTTTACTTTATTTATTCTTCATCCTTTATCACCGTTGGATTAATCCAACAACCAACAATGAAGCTACAGAGAAATCCGCAGCCGACGATCCAAATCGCATTTTAAGACCTGTCATAAGATAAAATTAACACTCCATGTTAAATAAGAGATTAAGTCCTTCATCTATTCTTCTTATTAAGAGCATATCGATACCACCAATGAACAACTATCACCAACCACTTAGCAAGACATAGAATAGAAGAAAGTATCTCAATTAAGACCACATATTGTTATCCGCAGCTATGGACTCAGCAGGTCCCCAATGATATCAAATAAAGTCTTGGCCAGCAGCACCTTCTAGAGCGTTGTATACCCCAATGTCATTCATGGTACTATTTCCATCTAAATATTGTTAACAAACCAAATGAAAGTCGAATCAAATCAACCACATATTGTTAACAAACCAAATCAAATTTGTTAACAAACCAAATAAAACAAATCAAAGACAACCAAATGAAACAAATCAAATCAACCACATATTGTTAACAAACCAAATCAAATTTGTTAACAAACCAAATCAAACAAATGAAACTATATTACCCTCTGGAGTCAAAGTACATGGTAATTATAATAATGTTTACTATGGAGAAGGAATGACAGTTACGATACAGGCAAGAAGTTAAAGAAGCTGATATGGCAGAGGAAGAGGAAGATTCATAACAAGAAAGATGGGAAAGAGATTCCATTCATGTTTTTGGTAATAACAATAATGTATACTTCGGTGATGGGATGAATGTCACAGTACATAATCAAAGCCAAGAAGCCAGTAATCGACAAGCTGAGACATAAACAATTCCTCAACTAGAAGCTAGCAAGGTTTAAAGTGTGTAAAAATGATGTCAAGAGAGAGAAAGATAAATCGTTCTGACTTATTCATATTATAGATTATAGGAATTATGGGTGGTAATGGATTGTTACAAATTTATATTGGCTAGTTACATATTTATGGGTAACAAACCAAATAAAACAAATGAAACTATATTACCCTCTCGAAAAAATTCTATGGAAAGGTTAAATTTGCACCGAGGAAGATGTCTCTGTGGATGAGTGAATCTAATAGACGGGTTATCGGATTAGAGATAACGTCCAATTGAACCTCTAATGGAGAGATATCTAAATTGTTTAATGTTGTTTAGTCAGTTTCAATAAACAAATTGTTTATTGTTTTTAATATGTTAGATGATAAAGTTGATAAATGAGATGATTGGAGTTTGAACTCATTTCCCTGCATATATAATGCAATGTCATAACAATAGAGCTAAGCTCATGAATAATTCTATTTGTGTCGAGTCACGCTCTAAACATAGGTATTTCGATAAGTGTTTGAAAACAAAATATTAACCTTTTGTATAATATTGTTTTTATTTCTCTTAACAAGAGACAATTTATTTTTTTAATTTGCTAAAGTTCACTAATGTAGGTCTTTAATCCCAACTGAGTTAAGTCGATGGAGAATCATCCAAATTTATTCAAAAAAAAGAAGGTGAATCATCCAAATTAAATCTATTTTTATTTACTATTGACAAAAAGTTATTATTATGTAGTGAAAGTTGATCCGATTGATATTAATAAGATTTTTATTTTTGTCACTCTATCTTATTTCTCGTACGTCCTACAAAATTACCAAAATATATTTAAGTAACAGATTTTACGTCTAAAATCTAAAAAAAAATCATATTATGAGGGTGTTTTTTTTTTCGAAATTTTCATTTTTATAACATATGCTACTTAAGTAACAGACACAATCCACTACTTAAGCAGCGGATGTTATAAAACTGAGAAATTTCCATGTAAGATTTTTCATGTAGGGTATTTTTTTCTCAAAGTTCGTATTTTATAACGTTTCCTACTTAAGTAGCAAACATAAATTTTATATAGTGTTTTATGTATGGTTTTTTTTCTTTCAAAAATTACTCAATCTTACAATGTCCACTATTTAAGTAGCAAAAGGGTAAAATATGAAATGCATGGGACATGCGAGTAATTGGGAGGGTTTGAAAAGTAAATGTCTATTAAAAATGGTTGGGCTCTTAAAAGAAGAGGCCCAAACTGAAGGAAGCAGAGGCAGAAACGGAAGTTAACTAAAAACAACATGATGTGAACAACGACGAACGATGTGAGTGAGTTTGGGTGGTGAGAACGAAAAAGGAAAAGAGAAAGGAAACAAAAACACAATTTCTTCAATCTGTGATTTACTTGTTTGAGTTAGGTATTATTTTGATTTCGATTTGAATCCCAACCATAATAATTAAGCGATGCAAGGTGTGGTCGTGCTCAACGCACAATCTTACTGCAGAGGCCTTCAACCTTCTTCTTCTTCTTCTTCTTCTTCTTCTTCTTCCTCCGCCGCCACCATAAACAATAAGGTTATCTTCTTCTCCTTCTTCAATAATAATAATAATATTACACCAAAAAGTAAAAAGGTTCTAATCTAATATACTAGTTTCCTCGTTGCAGAACACAAGGTTTTTCGGTGCTCATCTTCCTTTTAAAAGGAGGACAAATAATCATCTTTGGTTTCATTCTACTCAATCTTTTGGTTAGTTACTTACTTACTTACTTATTTATCCACACTCCTCTTCAGTATTCAAACTTTAATTCTTGGATTTGAAAATTTGTTTGTTAATTAGCTTCTACTATGCCCATTTCCATTATCCATCAATAATGTCAAATTTTCATTATTATGTTTTCACAGTTATAAAGGCAGTTGCAACTCCAAATCCAGCTGTCGAATTACCATTAACTGCTCAAAATGTAGAAACTGTGTTGGATGAAATTCGACCCTATCTCATTTCAGACGGTGGAAATGTCGCACTCCATGAAATCGATGGCAATGTTGTACGCTTGAAGTTACAGGGTGCTTGTGGATCTTGTCCCAGTTCTGTTATGACAATGAAAATGGGCATTGAACGTCGATTAATGGAAAAGATCCCTGAAATTGTTGCAGTCGAACCTGTAACTGATGAAGAAACCGGTCTTGAGCTAAATGATGAAAATATAGAGAAGGTTAGTTACTTATGTGTAACATTATCATTATGCATATGCTAAATTGCTTATTCTGCATGTATTGCTTGTCTGTTGAGAAATATTCTACCATGTTTTCGCTTTTTGGAATGGCTACACATATGTACACACATTTACATAGGCTTTGGGAATTGGGAGGGAAACAAAACAATACATTATGAAGTCAATCGTATTGCAAGATATTTCTTGTTACAAACACCTCTTCAAACAAGGTAATTTTTTAAACCCAAAAATAATTTTTAAAAACTATTATCAGACACGCCTGTAATTGAAGTTTCATGGGAATTATTTGAAAAACAACATAGATGATCTGATGATTGACTTCAAATGAAAAAAGAGTGATGAATGATAGAATCATAAAAGACAGATTGTTTGTGAAATTCAAACCATTCTATTTGCTATATACTATATGTTTTATGACATGATTAAGACAAGTCGTTTGTAAAATTTCTTAAAAGTATTTTGTTATATAAGTTTACTAAAAATTTACATTCATATTTCCATGCAAGTAGGCAACTTTATACAATAGAAAGTAAATCTCTAGCCTTTCACTTGGCGCTGTTACTCAAATCTTGACACTATTTGCATGGTGGAATGGGATTTCAGGTTGAGTACTAGCTATCACTATGTAGCTTAAACCTCAACATCAAGGCTTGTGTTTTAGTTAAAGAAAGACGCTTTGTCCCCGAATGTTCTGCATTTTGCTGTACGTATAGGATTATGGTTATTGAGTCTGATCTAAAAGATCAAAATAAGCTTAATATTGACACAAGAAATGGGACAGAGATGGAGTCTTTCAATTCTGTCTTTCTCAAATCATTATTATATCAAGATTAACACCGTTTTTAGCTAGTTTAGTTACTGTTGCCATTGTGAAATGCAGAACCTGTTCACTTGTCTTAAAGAGTACATGTTTATGTATATTATATCTGAAATGTTTACAGAGTTTAATACTTAGTAACTACTAACTGTTTCAGGTTCTAGAGGAAATAAGGCCGTACCTGGTTGGGGCAGCTGGTGGATCTCTTGAATTGGTAGCCATTGAGGAGCCAATTGTAAAGGTCCGAATCACGGGTCCAGCTGCTGGAGTCATGACTGTGCGTGTTGCTGTTACACAAAAATTGCGAGAAAAGATACCTTCCATAGCAGCAGTTCAACTGTTATGATATTTTGGTACAAAACAAAGGGAGAAGATAAGTATATGCCAATCTTGTAATTTTTCATAAACACTAAGGGAAATAAAGTATGACATATGATGTATAGTAAATTCAATATTATAATGCTTTCACACAGTGGAAGAAGGCTTCCATTATTATTACACAGTCAAACTACTGTTTATTGTTTTGTATCTGTAGCTCGGTAATGTTGAAATCATGATGTTTGTAGAATGGCTACCTTTTTGACATTGACTGAATTTAAGGAAACTGGCATTTATGTTTGAATAACATGATATAATTCATCTAGATTCTCTAAACTACATAATTTTGTCACAAATGAAAGAAATTTAACTTGGCTAAACGCCTACAAAATTGTATATGCAATGTTTGAATTGTATCGGAATAAGATTTGGAACTAATGCAGTGTCGAAACTATTTGTGGCAGTTTGTGAGGTTTGTGCTCGTACAATGTTTGAAGGACAGGGTTGTTTGTATATTTGGAGCTTATGTTATATGTTATATTTGTGTTTAGGTAGATAGAAAATCATCAATTAGCTGGGAGGTAAGAGTAGAATTAGGCAATTTAACATGTAGGGAGGGACCCCAAGTTCTATTAGTGGTTGATTAATCTGACACTTCAAAACATCGGTGGTTGTTGATAAATTAGTACCAATTGAGGTTCAGATATTTTAAATTTATCAATAATAGGATAATCTATCTGTTGATTGAAGATCTGTGTGTTGATGATATGCCTATGTTGTTTATGCTCAGCTAGTATGCCTATTATTGTTGTGCGTTAACGTGCTAAATCGATCTGATATATATGTTGCGGAGCGATAGCATGCTTGGTTGATAACATGCTCTACATGTTGGGTGTTGCCATTGATGAAGTACTTGCATGACGATGTATGGCTGAGATTGTTGACCTGGTGATATATTGTTATAGAATGTATGTCTATCTTATGAGTTGTTGATCATTCTTTGGTGGATAGATTGTTGATGTTGCGCTAGATTGGTTGTATGACTCATAGTATTGAACACATTGTGTTGTTGAGATAAGTTGAATCAAGTTGTGGGACACTATTTAGTTGGGAGTGTAGAATGTAATGTTACCAAGATTTTGCAAATGTGAGGCTGAGATTCATAAGTCAGTAGATAGTGAATTTAGTTGAGATTCATATAATAGCAATTAGCATTGTTATGATGAAAACATGTGAACTGTTGCCAGACGAGGTTTGCTTACTAGAATATGAGGTACAAGAGATGGCGGGGAAGGTTTAGGTGGATCTTTGGGTATATGCACTATTAATAATAAAAATATATTTAAAAAATATAAAAATCCCTATATATGAACAGTTAGTTTTTGATGTAGTACTTTTTCTTTCAATAATATTCTTCATATAAATTCTTGTTTATGCAATTTTATCTTTTATATAATATTATTTAAGTTATCAATTAAAAGAATCAGATAAATTTCATTGTAATAGGAACAACTCAACTGCAATAGAAACAATAGTGTGCAATATGAACTTATTTTGATCTTATTTGTGAAATTTTTAATAAAAAGTATTGATGCTATTTCAGGTTCAAAGAATTATTGTAATGAGCTGGGAGTCTTTAATAAATCATTGTCGATTGTTATTACAATCTCACTCTAAGTCTCTCATAGTTTAGTTAGAACTTAGAACGCCCTTGTAAGTGTCTAGCCCCCATGCAATAAGCCATTCCCCAATATATTTCTGTCATTGCTGCTGAAAATAAAATAAGAACATTTCACCTAAAAAAAAATATATCTTGCATACAATTAAGACCATTAGACCTCTTTCATATCGGGAATGTACACAACAATCGCAAAGTTCTACAAGCCTTTATTGAAATTATACTTTCTAGCTTCTTAGATATCATCCGCCTATCATGCATGAATTTACCAGAACATTTTCTAGTGGTCACAAGTAAAGTTTAATCAACTTATCAGCACCAGCCGTAAATAACCAGGGTTAAAAGGAAGATTAAGTATATTAATTAACATTATGAATTTTATTTTGGTTTTTTTGTGCATGTAGTCCAACAATCTGCAGATGACTTTTCCTTAGTTCTATAATTTGGATGTGCTAATCAATTATTTATTTATACAACATTATTACAACAACCTCTAAGAACAGAAGCAGCAAGTTATGCCAATATAAACGACTCCCAAACTTTGGTTCTTCATATCCTACTATCCAAAATTTATTTTGTTGTTAAAATACATATACTTATTTGTTTTCTCAATGGCAGATTGGTACGAAGAGCATATTAATCTTTGAACAAATTGCTGGCTTGATGCTCCTTTGATAGATATACATTTTTCTAAAATTTAATGAATCATAATTATATTAGTATTTTTTAATGAAATTCAATGGACTGTATGTTTAATCATGTCTTAAAAGCTTTTGTTTCTCCTACCTCTCACTTTGTTCAACATCCTGCATGCATCATGTGGCTACGATTGTGTGGATTCGGTAACTCTCAATAATGCCAATGTGTTCCTCGATTAATTTGGATGATTTTGCTGGTCTTATTCTTGATATCGGATGATCTTATTTGCATGGATGGGTTCTTGGGCAAAATTAGTAGTACTTCCATCCTCCATGTTGAGATTTTGGGTTTATACCATGGTTTGAAGATGTGCTGGGATACTAGATTTAAACAGGTGTTGTGTCTCTCTAATTCAGTCATTGTGTTGACCTCATTCAGAAATATTTGAATGTGTATCATAAGTAGAGAAATTTTATCATGGCTATTAAGCATCTTCTTCTTAGAGATTGGATTTCATGACTAAAAGGGGTGCCCTAAGTGATAGTAATGTTATTTTGCATGAAGCCCCCTCCTGGTATGGTATTTTCCACTTAACGTATGGCATGAACATTGAGTTTGTTTGACCATAGTTTGTTGGGTCTGTTCATTAAATGCAAGCACTTTTCAAAAAAAAAACACAAGCACCATGCATCATAGACCTCTTTCATAACGGGAATGCAAAATTCTACATGTCTTTATTGAAATCACATTCACACTTTCTATCTTTTTTATCTTTGTTAAAAGTGTACGATTAATCAGCATTGCCAATTATTACGGGAAAAAAGTGTACAATGGTGTTATGAAAGGAAAATGACCAATCACCGTACCAGAGAGTGCAAAAATAGAACAACTTCACGTCACACTATTGCAATTCATGTACACATGAAAGATTATCATTTGCCAAAACAAAAATAACGATCGGATTTCTTAAAATAGATTGCTAATAGAGGTATAAATATTATATCTAAATTACAGTTCTATTTCAATCTTAATGAATTTTTGCTGAGTACAAATTCCTGACATTTCAAATCAAGATTCAAAGAAATAAATGTGATGTGTAGAAAACAAATTCTAGCAATTTCCCATAAACAAACAAATTATAGAGCCAGGAAACTAGCTAACCCCTTAATTTGGGATAGCAGTGGTTTCAGCTTTCTGTTAACATTTGGTGAACAAAATTGGAGATAGAGTTGCAGCCTTCTTCTTAAGATATCATCCGCCTATCATGCATGAATTTATCAGAATATTTTCTAGTGGTGACAGTAAAGTTTAATCAACTTATCAGCACCAGCCGTAAATAACCAGGGTTGTCTGGGGTGAAATTTACAGTCCAATATTCCTGCAATGCAAATAAACTTGAGGTAAGATAATAATGTCTTATTCAATTGTTAGAATGCAAATAGTTATTTTCAATGTATTGATGTATAATGGTACATAAAATTGAAGAGGACAATACATGGCTGGTTGATGAAACATTTATGGATCATGCAGGAAACGAAGTCCATACAGCAAAGATTGAGTTGAGTATATTAATTAACATCATGTATTTTATTTTGGTGTTTTTATGCATGTAGCCAACTAATAAATTATTTATCTATACAACAACCTCTAAGAACAGAAATATATGTTACAGCAAAGCAGCAAGTTATGCTGATATAACGACTCCCAAATTTTGGTTCTTCATATCCTACTATCCAAAATGTATTTTGTTGTTAAAATACATATACTCATTTGTTTTTTATCACATGCATATACTAAATCTTGCACAAAATTGAATCTCAACATTTGTCAACACTCATCTCAAACCATGATATTGACCCTTAAATAGACTCTTCTAGAAGAGAAATACCATATATCAGGCAATATCACAAACAGAGTCTCACCTCTCCCATTTGAATTTGCATGGCCCCGTAGAATTTCCAAAGGAACAATAAGAGGATTTTGATTGAGATCAGAATAAACCATTCCGTGAAAAACATATGCAGTGCAGTCATCTGAACACGAAGCAAACAAGGGATATGAACGATGAAAGACAACATTGTTGATATCTTTTGGATGACACCTGCAATGACATCAAATTATTACTAAAAACTCTGGCATGACATCAAATTGCAGACAAGTGATGTTTCTTATCCAAATTGTTGCAAATCAAATAAACAACAGCTCAATATCAAGGTATTGGTGGCGTTCGCTGAGAAGCTACAAGCAAAGAATAAAGTGTTTCCCAGGAAATGGGCACACAGTCCAAGTCTAAATCAAAAAATTAATCAACGATATACAAATGTGTATTAGAATTGCCTTCAATTAACTACAAGAAAAGACTTACTTAAGAGTTTTATATGGTTTAGACGAAAGGTCCATGTCAAACCAACAAAGCTTCCCTTCTTTGCTCCCCACAATTAAATTATCACCTGCATGAAATGTGTGTCCAGACACAATTATGATGAGTGATTTACTGCATTTATGACTAGAAAAAAACTGATAATTTAATTTCTTCATAACTAATAATGATACCTCCAGGATGGACTGCAATTGATGAGGCTTCTTTGAGACCAGTATCAAGCTTTTTTATGAGTTTTCTCTTCAATAAATCATACACATGAACAGTCTTTTTTGTACAAATAAAGAAGATGGAACGGGATGGATGGAAAGTTGATCTAACAGCAAGTCCACGTAAGTTGAATGGAAGTTTTTGTGAAAGTTTCTTGGATAACTGGTGTATCAGAACTGATCTTGATTCGCGTAAAGAATATGTTAAGGAAATAATCAATCAATACCAGGTTTAAAATTTTATACCTCATTAATTTTCTTTAAAAATCAGCTAGTTGGTAATTAAGAAGTGGTTTTCTATAAGGTCCATGAATAAACTATTCACACACTAAACATGGAGATTAATGGAAGCAGATCTTACATGTAGTGAGTGGAATTACATGATGAGTAACAGCTCACGTCTAAATGGTTCTATTCATGGTCATTAAATGTGTCAAAAGCCAGTGATGATTCAAGCTGTGTTGAAAGACATAAAGACTACTACTAAGGTATGATGCAGCAACATACATGACTACACGTGCAATGATAGGTATGTGAGACTTTTATGTGCGTTATTGCTCACTTGTTGGAAATATGTAGCTATTATTATTAGATAATAAATTAACAATAAAGAAGGTATGTATCAAGCTATCAGCTAAAACTGACACAACACTTAGAAAGGATATCTGCTGGCATCACTGTTGAAAAGTAGTCACCTTTCCGGTGCCATTCAACGCTAGTAACAGTCTGCATGAACACATCAACTCATGTTTAATATAAATACTCAAAATTTCAACCAACAAACAAATCTTTACTAGAAATGGAGACATGGAAATACCTTTAAATGCCTTAACCTTATACCGTCATGTTTATCGTCTTTAAGCCAGCTTACACTAGGTGCTTTCTTGCCTGCAAACACGAGTGTTGTTAGGAAATAACAAAATAAAGTAGCATGAAACATCATATATCATAAGTATTGCTGCAAATACAAAGTCAATTGTCCTTCTGCAGCGGCCAGTTAGCTATAAATTCTGAGCTGACTTGCGTTTTATTTAAATGTTTGGTTGGGGGCATATATCAATGTGGGAGTTGATGCCCCTTAGAGCCTTCTTTGGACTGATGTTTAGATTAAAACGAAATGAAGTAACAACAACACTGACCGGTCTCATCTGATTCTTTTGGTGAGTCAACCAAGAGAAGTTCCTTAATCCTTTGCTGTTCTTCTTCATCACCCAAGCCAGTGTTTAAAAGAAGTACATCTTGTCCCCTAAATGGAAGAGTTAACATCGATTTATGTTCACAATCAAGTCATGTGTATATCAAAAAGGAAAATTTCAATATTTCATATACAAAAAAATACATAATTTTATAATCAATGAAACCAGACTTACACAGAGACAGCCAGAATATGAATATCAGGCAGAGGATTCCAAGTAACACAGTTCACAGCTTCACCAATCTCCCACCGTCTCAGACATCTGCCTGTTTCAACCTCCCAGACACGGACAGTTCCATCACTTGAACCTTCACAAAATCCAAATAAGTAAGGATACCAATCTCCACTGTTTATTGAAACCAAAATATTTGTTATCAACATCCATGTACCTGAAGCCATCCACTGCCCTGAAGCGTTAACTGAAATTGATGTAACTGCACCTTCATGGCCTTTATATTCAATATAGCATGTTGTGGGGTAAGGCTTAAGCTCCTTTTTATTTGGAAGCCTTGGCTTTAAAGATTCAGGATCAATATTAAGCTGGACATAGGAGAAAAACAAAATATAAATGAATTAAACCAGCTATGGAACACAAACAAAATAGTAATGAAGTAAAAAGTAGCAACAAATTAAAACATTTGACATGCAAAGAAAAAACTGGTAAAGTAGTTATTTGATATGGTATTCACTTACACGTTTTCTTCGAACTCGAGGGCACAAGTACAAATCCAAACAGCGTTCAAAAGACTCCTTAATAGCATTCTCATAAGCAGGGATACTTCTCATAGATGTAAACCTGGAAATTAAAATGTATTAGTTGAACTGCATAAAGAGAGACGGAGTCAAAAATATTTATACTCAAAGCACAGTACCTTTTTGGGATAAATTTAGGGCGGTCTTCTTCATACATCAATTGATACGAATTAATCTCTTCTTGGGTTGGAATGTACTCTAAAGGAGGATTATATGACTCATCATGGCCTGGGAAGCAAAATGAAATTATTAACACCAAACGTAGCTCAAAAGAAAAACCAATATTACATTGAACTCCAAAATTCAAGTCACATTTAATACCAGGAAGTTTCTGCTTTGGTGCAGGAACGTAAGCCAAATGATTTGCCTTTTCTGTCAAACCAGAATCATCTTCCCACAAGAGATATGAATCATCCTCCTCCTTTGGCTTGTCAAAGGTTATTGATCCATTGCGAATTGCTCTAACATATTGCACAACCTGTAGAGCCATGGAAGTAGATGATTGATAAGAGAAATCAATTTCCTTTATTTTTCTAATTTGAATACTCTCCCATCTAGTTGACTTATTTCACATTATGTACAAAAGGTAAATGAAGAAAAGAGTTACCTTTTTAGCTTCCCACTTTGAAGGAATGAACCTTCGTTTGGGTTCAGGTGCGTTAGACAATGGATGCTTGGCATCATCCCATTTGAACCAATCAACATATGTCTGCACATTACGAAGGAGATATGCATTTAAGGAATTATGCACGCTAATTTTGTTCAAAACCTTATATTAATCAGTGTCGTCGATGGCAGATAGCGGTCCATGGCGGAGACCAAAAGATCAAAAACCCTTCATAGCAGCCTTTTTGTGGTGCAGCAATAGTGGATTATGGCAGAAAAACCGCCATATCGACCGAAATTTACCATATCGGAGAGACCAAAGTCCGCCATGGCCGATTATCAATAACTCTGATATTAATAGTCTAAAGAAAGAAAATAAAAAGTGAAATGAAAGTAAATACAGACCGGATATGGATCAAAGTCGCTATGTGGTGCTTGATTCTTCATTAGTTTGCGCACAATTTTGATTTCATCTTTTGTCAACTCCACTACCTCATCATTGTACTCATCATAGATCTTCCGCCTAAATGATCAAGAATAAAAAGCAAATCAATGATGTTTTCTACAAAGAAAAGCTAACCACTGTGAAATAATATCACAACAGAAGTCATGCAAAAACACACCAAGTATCTTTCAAACAAACTGAAAAGTTTAAAATGCTAAAACCAGGACGATCTTGGAGATCAGAGATCTAAGGTTGATGGTGAAAATAAAATAATGATCTGTTCACTAAAATAAATAAGAAAATGTAAACACAAATTTGTCTCAGTTTTAAACTTTACATCGTGAAATTTTAAAAAAATATTGTTGTCACATTGAACTTTATACAACAATAATAACAACAACATGAACTAGATGATGCAATTTTGATGTTCCTGAAACGAATTATTCAATTATGGCATTGATTTCTAGTTTCTTTATAATAGGTTCACATGGGTCTTTCTTGGTACCTCTATCTCCAATTACCAGACTATCCTATATGTAATCAACTCTTTAACTGGCGACTATATTTATCTGCCTCTCACGTGTGTAGCGCAACAACTTTTCCTCCATTATAGCTTTTGGTAAACATTTATTGTATTGAAAATGATTATCTCACCGTCATATATAGTTTAGGTACATACAAGTGTGTTTTTCACAATTATTTATTTGACTTTCCTAACAGACCTACAAGTACTGCTTCCTTTATATATATATGAAAATAGAAGGTTTTTTTGTCTTTAACTCTTCATTTTTAAAAGCAAAGGACACTGATAATTTAGAGTCCAGCAGAAAAAGACACTGACAATGAAATATGAAACTAACCAATTCTTAGAATCATCAACATTGGCAAGAAAGGAACCCAATTTGTCTTCCTTTTCTTTCTTCTTAATCTTTTTTCCCTTGATATCATATCCAATATGGGGTTCATCCTCATACCACTTCAAAGGGACCTCTCCAATTGTATTTCGCGGAGCCACCTAAGAAAAAGAAACGACAAAGTAATCAAAATTGAGCTCTATATTAGAAATGGAAATCAATTACAACAAATAATTAGAATGATGAGGATGATGATAAACACCTCATCCTCAGATGAATCACTCTCAACTCCCCCTCCTCCTTCCTGATGAAGATCAGAGCCCTCCTCACTTCCACCTTCTGATTTGACATCGTCCTGCAATAATTGATTTTGAACACATTCATTAATTAATAAAAGAACAAAAACACGGTCCTCCTAAGTAATTGAGAGAAGAAAAAAAAAAGTGATGAAACTGACCTCGTCTTGAGATTCTGCGTCTTCTGAATCACCGGAGTTATCCTGAGCAGGTGGACCATCTTCTAATTCAGATTTGGAATCAGAATCAGATGAACCGGAAGAAGAGTCGCCATTGTTATCTGCAGAAGAATCCTACAACAACCAAGCAAGCTGAAGAATTATTATCTAGTAGAATGAGTAATAGTGAAAGAATAAAGTGAAGATGGAATACCTCGAAATCAGATTCGTCGGAAAGTTGAGTGTAGTCAGAGTCGTCGGAATCTTCATTGTAATCGGATGGAAGCGGTGCTTCCTTCTGGTTATCGAGCTCCACCATCGTTGTAGTCGCAAGGTTATAGTTGTTAGGTTTGTGAAGAATCAGTTGCTAGGGTTTAAAGTGTGTATTAGGGTTTAAGAAGAAGAAGAAGCTGCGATTTAGCGACTTGTTCTGTTTTCACTGCCTACTTGTCGTCTTTATTTTTTTTTTTTTTGAGAGTACAGTTTTTGTTTTTTATTTATATACTGTATTTTCTTGTTTAAAAAAACATCTTTTTGCATAAAAATAACATAAAATCAATAGTGTAAATAATGTACTGTAATAGTTTTATAAAAAAAAATGTACTGTAATAATTAAAATAACAATCCCTGACCAAAAAAATGTAATATATTTGTCAAAAAAAAAATTAATTACATTGTGTTTAATTTGTCAAATACATCTCTATCTCTATCTCTATTTCTCTATTTTATTTTATATACATTATTATGAGATTCTCACGGAGTTTTCTCGTGCATTCTCAATAGTAATTGCTTATGTGGCATTCAATTAGAGTTTCTCTTACTTATGTGTCATTCTGAGATTTTAGCTTAAGGTATGTTGTTTGAATCCCATCGGCAACAATAATTGAATTTTTATAATATTTTATGGAAAACTACATTTCTTTTTGTTGAGAAAATTACCTTATAATTACTAACAAAGGTGTGTTGTTCGAATCCTATTGACAACAATTATTGAATTTTTATAATTTTTTTTTGTAAAAACTCTTACAAATATTATTTTATTTTTTTGTAGAAACTTTTTCAAATATTTTTTTTTTAACTCTCAAATTATTTTTTTTGTTAAAACTCTCAAATATTATATACTACATTATATTTTTTTCAGAAACTCTCACAAATATTATATTTTTTTTATTGAAACTCCAAAATATATATAGGGTTAGGATCAAATGACACCAAGATGTCAAAGTTAGATTGACATCAAATCTTAACCGTTAATTACACTTAATCTAAAGGCTTACATTTATTCACTTAATAAGTCGCATGATAATCTTAATTAAAATTCTCACCAAATCATGATTTTTTTTAAGATGTGAATCATAATCTTCACCAATAAAATAATTTTCTTTGATTTTCTCTACCTTCCCTCTCTAATTTTCTTACTTGCGTTGAACTTAAAATGAGCGAACACCGTACCTTAATACTTTTAAATTGTTGAAACTATCAATTAATAGTTTTAATCTCTTTACATTTTTTTTTTCTGTTAACGATGAAATCTTTTTTCTAACTTCATCCGTTCATGAACTAATCTTGGAAAATCACTCAAGAGAGAAAAAAGTATTGTTGAATTTGTCTTCTACAGCATCATGACATCAATGGTATGGTGCTATGAATTCATAAAAGCATATATAGGGAGTCGATTACTTTTATTTTCTTTTGGTAAATGGTACGGTACATATGAAGGTGATAAAACCATGGAGCTAGGTTTAGAGAGAAGGACAAAATCAAAGATCCAAAATTAAGCATTATCCTATTTGGGAAGATCACAATCAGTAATTACTTTATTGGAACAAATCAAGTGCAAGATTATTATGTGACTCATTAAAAGTATAACTCTGAGCCTTTAGATTAATCATGATTAATGGTTAGGATTTGGTAAACTAAAGGTATCATCTGTGCGCAACTGCAAATATTAATCCCTTTGAGTTAATTGAGAAATATTTAAGGGATTAACCTCTCCTAAAAAATGATTCTCCATATGCACCGGTCAGTATCGATCTCAAGACCAAATGGTTAAGAGGCCAAAGTATCTACCATAGGTTTTTCCATTTGACGCTCACGTGTGAAGATTGCTTCTTCGTGGTACGGTGAAAAGAAAAAATCTGAGAATAGAAACAGGGTCAGAGTATGTTAATATTTATTTAAAAAATAGTATAAAATTTACAATTATTTTTTGTTGATGAAGTCCTACAGAGTCCTATGTTAAAGATATGTCGTATTTTCATACTCAAATAAACTAAAAGAAATCAATCTCATAGACAATTGAAAAAACGTATATAACTTTCTAAATAATATAAAATGAAAAAAAGACATAGACAATTTTCAAAAGACAAAATAACATATGAAAATAAATATTATTGAAAAAAATAAAAATTATCCCGTGTTTGACAATGAACCTAATGTAAATTTTCTATAAATAGTGGGCTCGAGATGAAAAATAATAAAAAATCATGTTATATTTTAATTTTATGGGTATGGTCCCAAAAAATCTTAAGGCCATGAAAAATCAAAGCATATTTTCCTTTGGGAGTGAAGTTTATAATTATTTTATATTTATAGGATCACTATATAGTTTCAGGGATGAAGATGAGATAAAGAATTTATCTCATAATAGTGTAAAATGGGAAGCGAAGTAATACTCTTAATCTCGCTTTATTCTACAACATCGTTAAATCTATATCATGCAAAAGTTATCTTATTTTACCTTAAAATTTTAAACCAAATTAATCAAATAATATATCAAAATAAACATATAAATAATATTTAAAAAGAAAATAATCTCGTGCAGGGCACGAGCTAACATACTAGTTGTGTTTAAACTTAAACTAAAAATAGATCACACTGGTTTTAAAAATGTAAAAAATCACCGCACGAAATTCAAAAAAACTAATCCATTAGATTATAAAATTTCATGGTTTAAGTATCATACTGGGCAATATTGTATCTAATCAATGCGAGACTTTTAGGATTTTCACACCCTTTAAGAATAAGTGTTTAAAGTAAAACTTCTAATATTGTCATGTCCTTTAAGAATGGACAACCACAACATCTTTCGTTTTATTGCATTTTGGTGGTGGTCATTTTTCTTTGACAACTTCACTCGTCTATTTAATTGAGTTTATAGATATTTTTTTGTGATCCAACTCTCAATCAATATATTAGACATTAAAAAGAAAAAAGGGTCATGTCGATTAAGAAACATGAGATTGATTTGTTTAAATAATTATGTATACATTTTTGCACTAAAAAGTATATGAGAAATGCTTAATCATGCGAAAAGATTGATCATTAATCCATCGCGAATGGATTATTAAGCCTCGGTTTACATTATTTTATTATTTTATTTAATTATTTAGATCTACTCTTTCATTCTCATTTCATATGTCGCCCAACAAGTTGAGATGCATATGCATATTTATCTCATTTTTATTTATATACACAACGTTGTGATGAATATATATATGGTGTTGGGTAACATCACCTAAAAAAAATTATATACACAGAATTAAGAGTAGTGAGAGACTTGTTTATGATTATTTGTGGGTTAACACTTTGGTTCATGTGTATTGACTAGTGAGTGGGTGCTAGAATTATGTGGAGAGCAACAAGAGAAATGAAAACGGCAAATGGTTAATAAAAAACTTGTGCATTTAACTTTATAAAAGTTAAATCATTGCATTTTTCAATGGAATAATTATACTTTAAGGTTCTTTAACATGTGCCCTTAGGGCACATGTTAGCATGACCCAAAATAAAAATAAGCTAAATAATGTGACTTGACTTGTTTTCCCATCACTTAATTTGATTTGTATCTTCACTAAAAATGTTTTTATGTTTATCATACACGTAAAATAAAACTAGTTTGTCCATCTTTCAATTAATTTTCTACTCTGTCACCTATCAATAACATTTTATGGTTGTTTTTCGCCCTATTAAGTTAATCAGAATTTCTCCACGTCTCCATCTACAGGATAGTATCATTTATAATGTGAGCAATTTAAAAAAAAAGGAAAATATTAGAACATTAAAAAAAATAAATTAAAGGAGTGAAGAGAACCTATCATAACACTTTGACACACATATATCATATAACACCCTAGAAGAAATTACAAATATAGCTCTCACCATTTTCATCCCTCCTCATGCACCCATCACCCACCATCATCTTCACAATTCGTAATTTTTATATCTCCGTTGTTGACATTATCCCATTAATATGTGGCACACAATAGAAAAATTGTTTTAATGAAAATAAAAACTCAAATTATACACTCTAATGATAAGGTATAAATTACGGTAAAAAAAATAAAGGTAATTCTATAGTATTCAATTGCGTTCCATTTGGATTTTAAAAAACTTTGATGGATTTATAGCACATATTTTTTAAGATTTTAAAAGACTTTATGAATTTTAAATATTTAAAACAACTCTCCATTTTGGTAAAAAAAAATAGAAGTTAATGAAAAAAAAAAAAAAAATCCTACAAATGTTGGAAAGAAATTGAAAAGAAAAAAAAAATTGAAGTGGAAGAAAAGAGAGAAACAAATTCATAACAACAATAGATCACATGTAAAAATTACTAAGAAGTACATTCTTTCAACAAACAAACAAAAAAGCAAGAAAATTGGAGATGAGAGGGTGTGGAGATATCGGATGTGTTGGAGACTACGGCAAAAATAATCAACAAGAGTCTCACGAAATTTTATGGTATTTTTAAGATTGTTGAATGAGTATTTTATATATATTTTTAATCGAAAAGTCTCACGAAATTTACTACATAAAAGAATCCATTAAATATGTAAATTTTATTGATTTTTTTCGATATAAAAGTTTTTTTAAATTCTTTGATATATCAACCCAATACACACTCATGAATCCATTTGCCATATACACTACACTATACTTTTTATTTTTTTTATAAAAGTATATTATATATTACCTAAAAAAGTATATTATATATATATTTTTGGTCAACAAATGTATTTCTAAGAAGGAAAATGAAAATTAATTAGTCTCATGAGTTTAACTAAATTGGTAGAACACTGCATATTTATTTTTTATTTTTTGACACAACACTGCATATTTATAATAATCAGACTATTTAACAATAAAAAATTAATTATCAATTTATGAGTAAAAAGAAAAGTAACTAATTATAAAAAAATAATGATTAAAAAAAAATCAAGAACAAGAAAAGGAGGAAGAAGAGAGAAAAGAAGGGTATTGAAATTGAAATTAGGGCAAATGAGAGAGTAATTCGGAATCAAAGTAGTTGATTAACATAGAATCAACAATGGAGTGTACCACTCATCTACCTATCTACATCATTAGTTAGTGGTCTCAGTTACACTGTAAAATTATTATTATTTTTAATAATCTGTCTCACTTTTTCCCTTTCTGTATTTCATTTGAAATTCCAAATTGCAAAGCATTTCCGATCCATAGAAAGAAAACCTTCTCTGACAGCTGTATCCAGCAGAATTTCAATTTGTCTGGTAAAGTAGTAATTCGGTTTGGTTTCTTCTCAAGTGGTGAGATCCATCTCGCTAGGGTTTTTGTTTCCGCGAGATGGCGACTTCATCTTCGAGTCCTAGCTGGCGCGAGGGAATGTCCTCCGATAACATCAAAGGTCTAGTCCTTGCTCTTTCATCTAGCTTCTTCATCGGTGCTAGCTTCATTGTCAAAAAGAAAGGTTTGAAAAAAGCCGGTGCTAGTGGAATCAGAGCAGGTAGGTATTCATTCTTTCTTTCGATCTGGCGAATTAGTTACTTAATTATGTTTACTTGCCACTCTCGACTTCATTTTCATAGTTTTTGACGAAATAGGTTAGAAATGGATTATTTGATTTTCTCAAGATCTGGATTCTCGAGGTTTTTACTTTTTTCTCAAATGGATAACTTTAACTGTTTTTGAAACTGGATTAGTTGCAATGCTAAGCTTGAATAGATGCAGATTTGGTTTATTTGGTAGATTAGTTCCTGTCTCTCGGAATGAGTCCGTGTTTAATATATGTACAACTCTTTGGTACTCTTTACAGTTATTTTCTTGTGCTCTTCGGTACGGAATAATGAGTGATCTAGTGGGATTATTCTGGCGTTTTCTCAATTTTCATGGAGGAAATGGAGTTTGCTGTGGCCTGATGTTAATGTTAAAATATGGTGAAAAAACTACAAGTTAAACCATTTTTCATGTAGTTGGTACTCATCAGTATGGATTTTTTTTTAATACCCCAGATAGATAGTTATTTTATTTTAAAATGAAATGGATTCTTGTCAACTCTATTGGTTCAGCTTATGGAGTGGATAGGGGACATGTTTCGTTTTTCAAGGAACTATGTTATCCGCAAAATATCTGTTTTTTGCGTTATATTTGTGTTTTTCTAGTATATACTCGATCAAATCATGCACAACGGTAACTAACTTTCCAAATAATTATCTTTCACAGGAAGTGGAGGCTATTCGTACTTGTATGAACCGCTTTGGTGGGTGGGCATGATAACAAGTGAGTCATTCATGATTCATTTATTGTGGAATTTAATAGGATGTTTGTCTATATTTTCATTGACAACTGTTTGTGAAACATCTTAATGTTTAACATTGGTGAACTGTATCTTTGATTTTCCTGTGCATCCCCACGACTCCTTTTTCAGTTTCTAGTAGTTACTATCTAAACTTGTTTAATGTTCATTCCATGCACAACAAATCTAAATAGGGATGTTCTTCTATATGTTTTTCTCTCATCTCTGTTCAATTTATTAACTTAAAGTCACAAGTTTAGGTCAAGTTATTTAACTTTTTGTAACTTGTTGTCCAGATTTATCGTTGGAGGAAAAAAGTTGTTAAAGCTTGCCTTTTCAGCTTTTCCTTCCAAACTTTTACTTCATTTCTGCTTTTACACATTTTCCATGGAATATTTCTACATTCAAATCTAAGGATACCAACAAATATTTCTGCACAATTTATGATCTAAGTTGCTTACAGCTACTGATACTTACCATTGGATTAAAATTTCTATTCTACCATTTGCTATTTCAACAGTGATTGTTGGAGAGATTGCCAATTTTGCAGCATATGCATTTGCGCCAGCTATATTGGTCACACCTCTTGGTGCTCTTAGCATTATTATCAGGTATGACAAAATTTAAGCTTCATTTTTGTGCTTCGACTCTTTGTAAATTCTGATTTGTGATGCTTTCTTGCAGTGCTGCTCTTGCCCATATTATCTTACGAGAGAGACTGCATATATTTGGAGTTCTTGGTTGCGTGTTGTGTGTTGTGGGGTCTACAACAATTGTCCTACATGCTCCTCAAGAACGAGAAATTGAATCAGTGCCAGAAGTATGGGATCTTGCTATGGATCCAGGTAGCCATGTTTCAATTTCAACCTTGAAATGTTAGTCAACTCAAAATATCATATCCTAATTGACTACTAACCAAAAGATATAATCTTTCTTTTGCAGCTTTTCTCTTTTATGCAGCTTTGGTTATAACAGCTACCTTTATTCTTGTCTTCCACTTCATTCCTTTATATGGCCAAACACACATAATGGTTTATATTGGTGTTTGTTCCCTTGTAGGTTCCCTATCGGTATGTCTCATCATCTAGTTGATTAATTGCCCTTGTTTTCCTCTAGTTCTCTGTTTTTTCTTTCTTTCTGTATTTATATTGTGAGGTTCTCTTTTAATAGGTTATGAGTGTCAAGGCTCTTGGAATTGCCATTAAGTTAACTCTGTCTGGGATGAATCAGCTAATTTACCCTCAAACATGGGTTTTCGCTTTAGTTGTAACTGTTTGTGTTCTTACCCAAATGAATTATTTAAATAAGGTATGGTAGCTTCTCTTATTTCTTGATGTTTACATTTATTTGAAGTATTATATTGTATTTCCACCATGCACTTACTGGTTTAACCGACTCTTCAATATACTGTTGAAATCTGTGGAAATATAACGTATTTTACATTTTATGCTCTTTCTATAAAGTGTAAATGCCTTTTGATTTTAGAATGCTTCAGATGTTTACTCTTTTCTTAATTGTATTTATAAGAATATTAAATTGTTCAAGCAGTGATTATTTTCCTTCTCATCTGGCATATGAATGATGTTTCTTGAACCATTACATTACGACCACATACGATCTTGTAATCTTTTAGCAAACTTCTGCAATTGATTGAGAATTTTATCCGCTGATTTAAAAATGATTTTTTTGTCATAACCACTGTTTAATGAATAAATAGTATAAAAAAAATGTAAACAAGGGGAACATGTAAAATATACGTTTTCAAATGATAAATCCCCAAAGTTTTGGTAGACGAATTGACAACAAAATGAGGGAGATGGTTTATCAACAAGAAGACAAGGAAAGTTTGAAACCCTTAAAATTGTTTCAAGGTTTCACCTTTGTGGCATGCCAACTGTTCAAAGCCTGTGGAAATTCAAAATGTCGCATGCTTTGAAAATCAGTGGCTTCATATGATTGAGAAATATGAGGTAACTAACTTGATTCATAGGAAATATTGTTGAAATGAAATTGGTAATTCATAGTCACTTAATGAAAAGCAATTCATACAAAATAATTTTAAAAAAATTAAAACAAAGAGAAGTAATGAATCATTATCCATAATTCCATTTTTGCATTGTGAAGTTATTTTGCAGTCTGCTGTGGCAGTGATGCTCTAATAAATAAATGCTATAATAAAGATAATGTTTTTCGTTAAAAACTCCATGTTTTACGTCATTATTTATGAAAGAGAATTAGTGCATTGAGGTTGATGCCTTATATTCCAATGGCTTGCAGGTGGATAATGAATAGGAAGATCTGATGATGCAAGTGTAATGAATGGTTTAATAATTTAAATGCATATAAATGCAAGTTTAGGTATCTGAATGGTCTATGCGAAAATCTCATTATCTCGATAGCTTTGAACTAAATGTGTAGGATTAGAATGCGACTTAAATCCCAATTCTAGATGTTGTTTTGGCCACGATCTTGCTATGTATTAATATTGCACAGTAACTTTTACACAGATACATTTTTTCCTTGTGGCCAGTTAATTCATGTGATAATTTTTTTCTTTCTCTTAATCAGGCACTGGATACATTCAACACAGCAGTGGTATCTCCCATTTATTATGTAATGTTCACAACATTAACCATTGTGGCCAGTGTTATCATGTTTAAGGTAAGTTTTGTTATGAGACTGATATCGTTGGCCATTACTTTTTTGCTTTATTTTTACGACTCCGTAAATTTTTTGACACTATCCAGATTGCCTGCATAATTTATAACCTGTGTTGCTGAAGCCTATTGTCTAACTGGTTTATTTAAAGCATAAAACATTTTTCTGCACACTATGTATTATGTATTATTTCATCATGTTTATGTTCTACTTGTTTTTAATGTAATGGCAAAATAGAAAGCTAAATATGAAGCATTAAGACCCAGTCCTACCTGTCATCAAAATAGAAAGCATAAAACCTGTAAGAATATGGGATTGACGATCTGATGGGCAATTTTGTTAAATTTGTGATTTAAATCGCAAGATAGTGCGATTTTACAATTTTGCACAAGTCTGGTGATCCAGATCACATCCAGAATCGTATTCCGCTGAGATCACAGTGAAATTATATTTTTTTTTTTGCAAAGATGGTGAGGTCACAGTCCCACGGCATTGTCTGGAAAACCAGTTTCCCCCCCAATTGTTTCTGGGTAACACACACATCTCTCTATCTTCCACTTTCCATTTGTCATCTCCTGTTCTATCTCCACTTTTGCTCTGCTTTACCTCACGACCTTTCTGCTGCTCAGTCACTATCGCGACCTCTATTTGAAGTCCTGCTGTTGATGGAGGTAGGCGGTTAATGAGAGAAAAGAAAACCACAGTAACTTGAGAGAGGGTATTGGGCTATTTAGGACCGACCTTTTTCTTTTTATTGTGTGTTTATTTGAAACTTTATTTGGTAGTGGCATGACCAACGTTTGAATGGGGCATTGGGCCATTCCAAATGCTAATGTTTTTATTTTTAAACTTTATGTATAGCAAACCTTATAGAGGATCTTATTACGATCTTTTGTTTTATGATATTGTTATCCCCTTTCCGATCTTAAGATGAGATCTCAATCTTAACAACATTGGTCCATCAGGTTGCACAAATCTGGTGCAAGAAACGTGCTATTTTCTTCATTTCATCTATTCTGATCTTATTTCACTCACCTAAACATATCTGCCCTTACGACCCTCTCAAATCAGTCTCTTGAAACTCTTCCTCTTTTGAAGTATGGGAAGACTTGCCTATGGGAAGACTTGCTGTATGATACCTAGAAGTATGTCAACCAAATTTTATTTATTTAGTCAAGAAACAAGATTATCAAAGTGGGATCCACATATATCTCATAAAATGATTGCAAGAGAAAGAGATTTGAGAATAAATGATTGTCTGCGGAGGCAAATACATATAGAATGTATGAATATTATGTGCATACTACTACCTTCAACTGGGGGTGTAAAAGTGCTTTCTTTTTGCTCATTTCTTTAACAAGCATAGAGACTTGCAAATCCTTTGGTACACATTACATTAAGTTGTTTTATCCTTCATTTTGCTTTTTCTTGTGTTCCAGGTGGAGATTCATTAGTTTAGATATTATTTACATGTCAAATATCTGTGCGTCCATTTTATTTTTTTTTGCTAATTTGAATATTGATCTTTGATTGAGTATTATACTTGATAACAGGACTGGGATAGGCAAAGTCCAACACAAGTTATCACAGAAATATGTGGGTTTGTGACGATACTTTCAGGAACTTTTCTTCTGCACAAGACTAAGGATATGGCTGATGGTATGCTCTAGTGACCCCTATGTTGTAATTTCACATGACTTTAGATTTCACTCTCGGGCTCGCAATACACTTCCGGGTGTAAGGTCTTGCCATCTTAAAACATGATTATTAATGTTATTTTCTTACATGTTTACAAGGTTCATCTATTAGACTTAGTAAGCATTCAGAAGAGGATGGCTTTGATGACGGTGAAGGGATTCCCCTTAGAAGGCAAGAATCCATGAGGAATCCATGAGATCTCCATGATATATTATTTGCACCACATCTTGAATATATCAAAAGCTTCAGGCGCTGGGGGGAGGGACTTTGCCTAGTCTTTGTGTATTTTACTGATTATTTCCCTCCCCATAATATTTTTTCCTGACACAGTTTGGAAGTGGAAGGATGAGAGTTTCCTATCATTGTTGTTTTGGCCTCCTGATGATTGTGCTTTGTACACCTCTCTACACTCCAAACAGAAGACAAACACCAATGTAATTTTCTGCACGCTGATTATATATATAGTGTACCCCAGTTAAATGAAAGTATTCTTCATTAAATTTTGGACTGGACAGCGTAGCAATGCTAATGTAACTCTCTCTATTCCTCTTGGCACTCTTCAGAAAAATATTGAACTCGGGATATGTAGATTTTAAAGTAAAATGAAATGTTGAATACATGCCAGTGCCTGATTGTTTTAAAAATAAGTAAATAAGCATTATATTGATTCTCTGCCTCGCGTGTAACCCCCTCTGCAACTACTCTATTTGCTGTCTGGGAAATAATTAACAAAATCCACAAGCACGTTGTTTATTTTCTAGTCACCACTCACCAGGTCAATAGATTAACATTCTTCACAACCATACCTTGGTGATGAGCTAGTTTTATTGCGGAAATCCTTTGGAAAAATCAGTATGGCTGAAATACTTTATCTCCATATAACACGTTCTCAAGCACATACCCTGGGCTAACTCTATGAACTACAGTTTTTGAAGAATCAGAATAATATTAATTAGGGAAATCATTGTGGATTCCATCATTTTATGTGAGACCCATTTTTTTTAAGTATGAGATGGTTGAGATCTGCACAGATTTCATCTAATAAGAAAGTGAGTGTTGACATAAGTGTTCTTAGTACTTCTTTATTAATAATAACTCACCGAAAAACTTGCATTTGTAAAATTTCATGCCAATCCACGGATAAACAAAAGGAATGTTTTTAGTAGCAAAATGGATACTATCAAGAAAAAGACGTTTTATGCCTTTGATTAATTCGATGTGAATGTGTTAATATAGGTGAAAAAGGGAGCAAAAAACCACTTTCATTCCCGAAAGTGTCATATATTATCATAATAATAGTCGCTGGATGAAAAAAATAATTTAAACTCCCGATTCAATGTTCTGTTAGCCAACATCATTTCTAATACACGTTATCTGTCAATTTTTTTATTCAAATTTCACGGCCATTGTGGGAAAGATCAAATTGACATCAAGAATCAAAATTTTCTAAATAAAAAGAAATACAAAAAAAATGTAAAAAATAAAAAAAAATTGATACAAAATTGGTAAACTCATCTCCAACCACATACCCTTGCCCAATATTCATCTACTCACAATATTAATTTTAAAAAGAAAAACATAATAAAGACAATTTAAAAAAAAAAAGGGAAAAAAGATGAGACATTTTGTTTATCTAGCGTTACTTTACTTTTCCAGAGTTTATTTTAGATTGAAAAAACAAGGATTGAAATTTGAGTCTTGTTTAGTAAAATAAAACTAGTTTATCGGTCCTCCCTTAAAAACAGTACTATAGCCAATAGATACGATACGCACGAAACATTGATTTGATGATGATGATGATGATGTTGACGAAAAATACGAGAAGGTTGAAGTAAAAGAAAAGAGCGTTGGTTGGTTGGTTGCGATCATAATCAAGAAGACAGACACACACACGAATGGAAAGGTTAAAGTCCGGTTGTATTCTATGGTTTGAGGGTTTGAAAGAGGCTTGTTGCCTTCATCGCGTTGTTATTCTCTGTCTTCGCTCAAAATCTCTATTGCTCCGAACTGGCCAGTGTTTCCTCCTCAATGGTTTCATCTTCTTAGGAAGGTTAGCTTAGCTTAGCTTAGCTTATTATCCTCCACTTTCAATTCACCTATTTAGTAGTATTTACTAGTTTCTTCTATTTCATCAGTTTTGACTAGCTTTTATTTATATCAATCACAATTTCTGATTACATTAAATTAGGGCCTCTTTAGATCCACTTATTTGAGCTTATCTACTTACATTAGTTTAGTTTTGTGAGACTCTTTGAGAGAAGAGAACTTAATGAAAACAACTTATCACTCCATCATTGGAATCACTCACATTTATTATTGGTTGACACCTGCACAATTATTATTTATGTGTTTGATTATTTGAACATCTTTCAATTTTTGTGCAGTATATTCGTCCTAAACTCGGTTGTCATCCCTGCTTTGTGCTGGATATTACCTGATCAATGCTCACAACTTGTTTCTCATAAACTGTGTGCCTTAGCTGGAACTTTGAAATTTTATTCTTTCTTACGTCTTGCACTCATTCAGCTCTTTTATGTAAGTATATAATATACTATTTTTAAAGTGTGCATTGACCTGAAAAACCCTTTTTTCGCTGCTTGTTCTTCTCCTTTCTTTCCAAATGGTTCTTGTTATTTCAATCTAATTTTTTCTGCTCATCTTTTAGTAAATTTTTGGGGTGCTGCAAATGATTATTGTTGGCTGAGGTGCTAACATAGTTTGGATGTCAGTTCTCCATAATAACTACTTTGAACTTCCAATTTGCCTTAAAAAAAACTTGCATGGATTTTCTGAATTTTTTAATATTTTTAAAAATATATCGATCATTCAGAGCTAATATTGCTTTGGTAGGAGATATGATCATGTACTTTCTGCATCTCATCTTTTGGGTTTTTTTTTGTCATCTATTTAATATGCCAAAAAAAAAAAAGCAATGCAGTTCAAATAACTTGCATTGAAACAGATTTTCACCAATGAATTGCTCTACATGCTATCTACGGGTTAAGTGAACTCATTGATCTATCATTGATTTAGAAAAGCATGCCATGCCTAATAGAAATATAGTTTCAAAAGCCAGTGCTTGGCAAGATAGTTGCATTATTGCTCTTCAGGATTTTCTCATTTTTCATTGATAAAATGTATTCCAGACATGATTGCAAGGCAAAAGCTTTGAACGAATGTGGTTTTCAAACTAATCTTTTATGACTGTCTCCTTGCAGGTGCTTTGGTTTTACCCATTATATGTGTTTAGCATAGTTCTAAGCACTATCTGGTAATTTTCACTTTTTAATATATCCTCCCCATCTTTTTTGTCACGTTGGATGCATTGTGCTGCCCTTTATGTCATTTTCCTTGTCAAGTTATTTCACATTTCTTTACGTCTTCATTACTAAGCAATGAAATTTCATAAATCTGGTAAAATAAGGGAAGTGCTTTTAAGAGAATAAGATACATTTCTCTTAGAACACCACAGAGTAGATACATAATATAGCTGTCTAATCCCATTTTTTATCCATGTATGCAATCCTTCCAAATGAATATTTTGGACTGTTTCTTTTTATATCCAAACAATGTAGTATTGAAATTCTTGCTGGAAATTTTATCTTACAACTCCCAAATAGGTGTTGAACACATCGATATTTCCAAATAGTTTTTGGCTCCATAGGGAAATGTTTCAGTTGACTGTCATGTTCTCATTGCAATCACAAAGTGTTTTTTTATTTTGGATTTCCATATCTAATAAAGTGAGCCGATGAAATTATTTCGGAGTTCTTCCCTGCTGACATCAAAGCTCTCAAGGACTCAGATTAGTCAACAGGAATTATATATAAGAAATCTGGCTGCTCAAGCAAGGAGCGGAGCCTAGCACTATAGCTATAGGCTATATAATATTCTATTTCCTCACGAGTTAGTATGTTGTTTTGCTATTTCTTATCTAAATGAAAGTACTAAGGGTTGGTTTCAGGTACAATGACATCGCCAAGTATGGGTATGCTGCAATGGGAAGATCAAAGTTCACTGTGGACAAAGTTTCCAGCCAAAACAACGCACCAACTACGCAAGATGCTTATCAAGCAAAAAAACCATCTGGCCTTGGAGGGTAAAGTTCTAATTCATAGTTACTTCATGCTGCGTATTTTTTCTTTCTTTCTAAATGATATCGATTCTTACCGTGTCTGCTTAACCCAGGGTCATGATTGGAATAGGAGAGCAGGTGTACTCGATACTCCTTCTGAGCGTTTTCTTTCTTGAGGTAATAATAATTTATGCTCCCAAATTGATAAAGATATTATATATGACTTATATACAGTAAACTTTATTTTGGTTTTTTTTTATCCTTTCTAGTTGACTAAAATCGTGTAATTTCTAATGTTATTTCCAGGTTTATGCAACTGGGTTCATACCATACATAGGGAAGGGGCTCAATTTTTTACTCCTTTCCTGGATGTATGCATATTACTGCTTCGAGTATGTGGTCCAAACACATCTTTGCTTAATGTCCTCCTTCACCTATTAGATACATGTTTTGAAGTATGCTTTTTTATTAGATATAAATGGAATTTCAATGAAGTGGCACTTGACAGAAGGCTAGACTACTTTGAGTCTTATTGGCCATTTTTTGCTGGTTTTGGTAAGATTTTTTTTAAATAATCTTTTCTGCAATAGTTTTATTAAGTATACCTGTTTGTTTCACTAATGAAAAATATATGTTTAAGATATTGCCATCTCTTTTTTGATGCCTCTCAGATAAAACATCCTATTTTACAAACATTAGGACGAAGAACATTTCTTTTTTCTCCGTATATTTGATAATAAAAATCAAAATATAACCAGTCCTTAACATGTCTGCTGAGAGACGGTATCACGGGTTGTTTGTGAAAAGATAGATTGGGTTATGGGAATGGGGGATTGAGGATTTTCAACTTTGGGAAGTGAGCAATTACGAAGCAGTGTGCCGATAATCCAATATTTGCCTATGAGGCCTGTTGTGGTTAACACCATTTTGTTGAAAAATGTTGAACTATAGAACAAATTTTTTTCTATCGTGTGTAATACTTTTATCGTATGATTCCCTTCATATTTGAGATTAATAATGATTTGTGCATTACAGGAAGTCCTTGCGTTTTGGCTATATTCTTTTTCTCTCCTCTTGTTAGTTATGGGATTATGGCTATACTTTTTCCACTGGTATGTATGACTGTTTTGGCTGTGACCCTTCTATTTCTTCTTTACCCCTCCTTCATTTGGATCCTTTAATGTTAAAATTTGAGTGTCATGTAAGTTTTTGTATCCATCTCTCTCGTTACATACATTAAATATCTGGGACCTTATTAACCTTTATTGATATTTATAAAGAGAGAGGGAGAGAGAGAGAGATAGATGCAAATTTCACAAGACAGTATTGTGAAACTTTAACATGAGAATCCAAACCCCTTTTTCCCACATTGAATTTGACATTTTATGCACTTTGTTTTGTTAATCAAATCTAAAATATCATGTTAGTATTATGAATGATATTAAATTAGTGTCATACATTGTATGTTTCAGTTTGTTCTAACTGCAACTGGGTCGGAGGCTGAACAAGAAATCTCCTTTGAAAAATCTAAATGGAGACCTGCAGGAGTGGAAAGGCTTCCAATATTTTATGTTGCAAATAATGTTTCGTAAGCTTTTCATTACTTATTCCTTCACTCTATACTCTAGACAGAAATCGCTCTTCATTTCTTATTCCTTCACTCTATACTCTAGACAGGAATTGCACTATAAACCTAGCTACTAAGCAAGTGACCCAAAAGGGGTACTTGCTAGGGTAGTGCGAGTTGTTTCAATAATGAAGCACAGTGCATCTATCTGTAATTATTTGACAATTTTGAGTTTGTCAAATCATTGTTAGTTCTCATGCACTTGCTTCGACCGGTTAAGTTGACATAATATTAAAGCTATTGAGTATTGTCTGTTTTTTAAAAATATACACCCGTTGTATTGCTATTGATGAAACTTGCGACTCCTTTTGAAATGAATTGGTTCAAACTTATTGATATTGTTTGTTTGTTTCATTATTTAGCTAATCAGTGTTATTGAACTTTACCTTTATTTTATATACTGTGTTGAGTATTCAAAAACGAATTGTCTAATGTTAATTCCTAGTTTCAAATGAAAGATCAACTACCTTAACAAGTAATTCTAAGATATTGGAAAATTGATCTCATTTTTAATTTATGAGCCATATTTTGGTGATCAAAGTATCTTTTACACCTCTCATTCTGTTTTTATGCGAAATCAGGACTTGGGATGCTCTTAAGGGGATAATCAAACAATAATAAGTAGTTCTAATATTGGTTCTCAAGTTCTTTATTAGATATCTTTCTTATTCAGATATTTTAATTAGGGTGAGGTGCGTTTATGAAATCTTTCTGTATTTGATCACCAAAATTTCTCATAATGGATAAATGGCATGCTTGATTGTATTATAAAGCACCTGTGGAGTTATTACCATTGTAGTCACATACTTCGATTTTGGTTTATGAAGGATGTGGATTTTATCTCTTTTACCCCTGGAGAAACGGGACCATATGCAAGACAGGAAGGCACAATAAGATTATTGCAGTCAACGACTATGTCATAACTAACAACTGGTAAGAACACGAACTGTTATCTTTTATTTTACTAAACATGAGTGATAACCCTCCCAGTACTTTTATCTTTCACTAAAAGTGAGTTGATTTGTTTTTGCTTAATGCTGTAGGATAAATTTATTTAACATGCTGATGCGGGTTGAACTACACACTGCGCGACTTCAGAATGCAGGTGCAGAAGGTTAAAGGCTTAAAATCACTGCCAGAACTAAAGTCAACCATGTTATTGCGAAATTCTATTTTGTATTGGGTCGACCCTAACTTGGAGTTTGTGTTGTAGGAGTCCTGCTTGCAGTCCTTCGACTGCGACTGCAACCTTCTACCTTGTATAGATTATGCTGAATTTGGTTGTAAGTTGTAATTCTTAATTTGTGCATAATATTTATAACCCTCACCAATATATTTATGCAAATCTCATACATAAAAAGGTTAATAATGTATGTGGGGAAGGCAAATGCCTTCAAAATGCTCCTCATAATATGATTGTCAACTCAATCATAAATTTTCTCCAAGTCAAGTTTATATCTCCTGCATAAGATTTGTTATATAAACTTGCTTTTCTTATTTTCTAACTAAGAGTATTTTAATAATAGTAGTTAATGTTCTTATTTTATTCCCTTAAATCTGATATATAATATAGATTAAATATATTAGTTATTTAATAAACTTAAAAAATAAATTGTTATTTATATATAAAACTGGAGAGAATAAGGTCTTTACAACTATTTTTCTTTTTTTTTTTAGAAGAATTTTCTATTTGTTTAATGTGTTTTTTTTTCTTTCCAATAACTGCTTACTACTAGAACTTGGTAAAAGTAAAACATGGATTGTACCAAAAAAAAAAAAAAAAAAACACAATGGAAAAAGGAGATAGATAAGGGCAGGGAAGAAAGAAGAGAATCATTGTCCCATTCCATATTATGGTATGATATGATATTCAGAGCCCACGCGCGGTAGTGTTGTATTGTAGTCCACACTTTTGCAACTAACCCGCATTTGCGAGCCATATGATTGGACCACGTGAAGCGCGTGTTACTTTATCCTCATTGTATTCATTTATTTATTTGGTGAGGTGGTCCCACCCTATACTCAATACTAGTACTAGTACACAATAAATCCGTGACCACAATTCATCCTGGCCGTCCTTTTCTTATTTAAGATCAACCATCACTAATTTCTCCCTCTGCCTGCCTTTATCATCATTCTTCCTCCCTTCATGTCGTTAAAAACAGTATCACAATAATTATTCATACTAGGAATTTAACTTTGGTTCCTTTAAACAATTTGTTTTAGAAGAAACTCCTTAATCACTTAAATTTAATATCTTAACTTTTTATTTAAGGGTCATGTTAACTTGTGCTCTAAAGGTACATTTTTTTTTTTTGGATACTCTAAAGGTACATGTTAAGATATCTAAAAATAGAAAAATATACAAAGAATTTAATGCTTAGAGAATTGAATATACAACAATGTCAATAAATTTTTTCCATATTTATCTTCTTAACATGTGCATTAAGGGCACATGTTAACATTCTCCTTTATTTAATCAACACATTCTTTGCACGCAATTAAAACTAATCCTTTAGATTAAATGCTAGTTAATTCAGTGATGATTGACACTGTAATTTGTAGGGATAACCACGATTCGATCTCTTGCAACTGCATTTGGGAGAGAAATGAAACCACTTGATGTCAGAACTCGCCCCACAACTGTATTAGGGCTCCCTTCCCCTAAAAATCAGAGGATGAAAAAAAAAAAAACTAATCCTTTAGAGTAATTAAATTCTGTTTAAAGGTTCGATTTCTCTAAATAATTATTTTTTCATGGACGCTGATTACGATTGAATTTTTATCATCAATACTTATTTTTGTTAAATAATGACTAAAAATTTATCTCTTGTGATGAATAAATGGAGAACTCGAGTTCAAATTCCATTTTTACATATAAAATGCAATATTTTATCAATTGAGATATTCTCTTCCCATAATAATACTACTATATGCAAAATTAAAATAATTGTAAAAATGTCATTAGCCGTATATGTGGATCGGTGCAAATACAAATGATGCCAAAGGAATTAGGGAAGAGATCAAGATAATCCGGAGAGTGAGTGACTATGCTTCGCTGCCCTCTTAATTTGTTTAATTATTTTAATTAATTAAAAAATATCATTTTTCTTGTAAAAAAGTGGATGAAAGTTTAGTTTTGTCTGCTAATAAACTAGAAGATAGGTATCCTATGGTGCTTTTTCTTCCCCCTCTAGAAGCACAATGTGTCAATCCATGAGAGAAAATGCTCTCCGGTCAATTTTTTTAGTTGCATTTCACCAATCCATTTCTCTTTTTGCCATACTAGTGTGCTGCCCGTGCGTTGCACGGGTTCAAAGGGCCGTGATATGTATGCCAATCATGGTTGTTGCCAATCATGGTTGTTGCCGATCATAAAAGTTTATACAAAATTGTAATTTCTAAGATGTTAGAGATTAATTATAAATGAAAGGATTTTAAGTTATAAGTGTAAAATCTTCTATGAAGGATTTGTGCCAATTTGCCAAACAATTTAGAAATTTATCATATTTGATACAAAGAACAATCTTGCAAATAATCTACTCCACTACAGTATAGACTATGCCATCCATCCCCAAAAAACATGCATCTTAAATTCCTTTTGATTTTGATTATGACCTGTGAGAATAAAGAAGATAAAAAGATTGTTAGTTTTTTAAGCACATGATCTCATACCATTTAGATCAATTGTTGGATCTCCTAACAACATGCGTCTCAAAGTACTTTTGATTATGATCTGTTAGAATAAAGAAGATAAGAAACTTGTTATTATACTTGAAAGACTTAGAAATAGTCATGGATAGTATAAAAATAAAAGAAAATAAAACAAAATTGAGATATGTAAATGGGAAAAAATAATTTTAGCCAAAATTCAAAGCCAAAACTCAACACTAAATTATAGGTGAAAGTTCATAGAAGTATTATATCAAAAGGTGGATGAGGCAAAAATAAGAAGAAAAAATTGATTTACAAATGTTCCTTCGTGTAACTTTTATGCATGAGGTTGACAAAGTTAATGTAGTATATAATATGATTAGTATATGTCAAATACTTGAACTGCTAATAGCCCAATAATAACTCAGTTTTATATAGACAGAAATTTCAATCATGTAGGATAGGGAACTACTATCCTCTTCATGCATACTATGAAATATGATCTTTTGGCAATTTGCAAGAGTGGGAATATAAGACATGGAAAAGAATCAGTGCAGAAAAGTATAATGAGTAATCACAAAAACCAAGAACAGAAGTTCTAATTCTCTTTACATTAATAATTTGCATTAAAAGTAAAACAGATTAACCCAAATTTGATCTAACTATAATGCAGCTTGGTACAGAATGAGCAACATAACAGCTTATTTATATATTAAATTATTTTGTTGAAGTTGTAATTCAATAGGGAGCATGCATGCATTGATGAGAATAGAACACTTGCACAAGAGCTTCATATGCTGAAAAAACATATAAATTTAGTATGAGACCATGATATAACTTTATCGACCGATGAATATAGCACACAACTCTTACCCTATTCAGAATTCGGCTTGAAGGTGTGGTGTCAAAAAATGAAACAGCTGCCCAGAAAATTGATATGATCATACCATGAAAAAGAGGTTGAGCAGTCTCGATGACAACTGTTGCCATTAAAATAGTCCTTCTCAGTATGACGATGAAGCTTCCACCAGAAAGAGGAGCACATGTTCCCTAAGCCGCCCATTGTTGACTCTGCCTCTTTGATCTGTAGCCCAAGAAATGTAATAATTGCTTCCATCTGCATAACTTCAAAGACGAAGCAACGATTAGTCGAGTAAAATGGAGTATTTACTTAACATTTGTCACATCTAATCATAGTGTGTCCCGGTTATTTTTATTTGTCAAATTCTATTTTGAGCTACGCAGATGGAAAACAGCTATTGGATTTCTTAGGCCAAACCACAAACAGGCGACGCAACAATGGATGGCTTATAGGAATATTTGCTCTTCTGTCACCGAAACTAACACCAACTACTTAGCTCTAGCAAAAGTAATCTAAGCTCATTCCCATCTGAAACAAAGGTTGTATAATAGGTATGCTCCCAATCAAGACTTTGCAAATTCTATTGAACTCTAGCCAGAAGAATATGTGTTGGAAGCAAAACGACCAAGCTCCAAATAAAAACCAACAATTCACATTAATGAAAATATAATGATTAAGAAAATTCAAAAGATACTTACTATGCAGTATGATTTGTGAGTTTCCATTGTTTTCTAGGCAGTAACTAAAGTTGATGAATGAGACTACTATGTATAACCTGAAGTTGTTGTATTCATTATAAAATTATAAAAGAAAATATATATTGTTTTTGAAGCAAATTAATAGTCCATTACTGCTACAGGGGTTCTATCAGCAAGGCTGGTTCCAATAGCAACATTGGTAGAAGGAAAAGCGCCAATAGTAGGTTCCTGAATTAACATGGAGGATTTAAAAGATGCACTCGCAGTAGATTAACTGTAAGCTATATTTGAATATATTTACCTTCACGATAGCTGTAGAAGCAACTCTGGAAGCATACGATTCTCCACAATCCGGAGCAGTCCAATACATTCTGCATTTGCTAAAAAAATTAACTCCATTGTCGATGTGAAAGTCGTTTCACTTTATTCATTCTTATCTGCAATATTCATGAAAAGAATTAGAGAAATCTAGAGAAGGAAAATCAAATAAGCTTGAACCTGCATAGTGAAATTGACATATCAACCATACTTTAAAATCATATTCATACTTTGAATGCATTATAAAGGATTAGACCCAATTTTTCAATACCCAACATAAAGTTAAAAGAGACATGAAAATTCAAACAAAACAAAATCAGAACTTTAGCAGCCACATGCCAAGTTATCTTCAAACAAAGTACTCCAAAATGCCAAACTTGAGCATGTCGAGAAACAGTGACTTGATATATGATTCATTAATATGTAGTACCTGAGTTTATCTTTGTATTTTGTATAATCAGACCTATAGTCTTGATCTTTTTGAACTTAATGTCTTAATATCGAATGAACAATCTGAAGAACCTATATATCTAAATTGTATCACAACTCTTTTGCTATCATCAGCTAACTGAACAATTCTATGTACGCTGTAAATTGTAATGACTTATTAATTCAAATGCCTATTACTATATCTCTTACCTCTTACAAATTTAGTATATTCGATCACACGTTGGCAGGATCAAATCAATGATTAATTATAAAAGACTGGAGAATCTACCTAATTCGTTTTGCAGTGTATGGAATCGCCGAATGGTATACAATGAATTAAGCACATCTGGTGGGTGTACCATAAGTTCCTACAACCTAAAATACCAATCAAATCAACAACTATCGGTAACTTAAAAACAACACAGAAATCAAATTCATCAAATCAAACACACAAAAAGCAATCAATATATCAGAAAATTAAACCTCTAATAGCATTTACAAATTACAGAATTAAACCTCTAATAGCACTTACAAATTACAACAACAGTGTAAAGTACATCACTTACAAAATTTAAACTCATTCTATAATGCATTAACAATTAAGAATCAACAATGAAGAATGAAATTACCTGAGTGATATCACAACATTCTTCTCCAAGTGTTGTGCGAAGATATAGTAAAGCATCTGCCCTAAAAGTTTCGTCGGCAAAAGCAATTAACACTAAATCACGAAGAAACTTGATTAAAATCAAGTAATGAAGAATATAAACAAAATAAAAGTGATTAATTAGTAATTACCTCGTTTTGATAAGTCACCACAAGTTTTTTAAGCTAGTAGTAACATGCTCTTGTTGCTGCTGAAGAGTGGTCTTCAGATCTTGAAATTCCTAGTTTTGAGTTATGAGATAACTTATTGCAACTGCATTAGGAATCAACAATTCATGCTTACGAACTGCTCCTGATTTCAAAACCTGGTTCACCTTTGCATCAGATCTGACAACAAAATTGATTCCTAAGAAGAAAATCAATAAAAATACAACACAAAATAGAAAATTTAGAAATACAAAATCATAAAAAAAATAGCAACTTTAAGGCAAGCAAATAAAAAACAACAAACCCCATGATGTTAATGTTGATGAGAATCCATGTGAGCATTTTATCAAACACATGAGCTGCATGTATGAAACTGAAAAAGAACATAAAAGAAACAAATATAAAATAATTTTGAATCCTTGATTATAAATTTATATAGTGATTATGCATACTATAAAAGCAATTATTTCAAATCTTCAAATTCAAACTTTGAAACAAAAATCAAATATCTCATGATTTTTATTTCAAAGCAAAAAAATAGGGACTAAAATTAAGTAAAATTTATGCAGCACTAAACTTCAAAATCATAACTTTATAAGAACCAAAAACAAATTCAACCCTAAATAAAAATTCAAACCTCAAAAAGAAACTCATCTCTATCTGAATCACCACCAACCATCCTCAGAGCAGCAAACTCCGACAATAGAACAAAATTAACATGTACAAATTACAGGAAAAAAGAAATCTCAGTTCATTCAATCCGACAACAGATCAAAATCAAATTATAACAAAAAAATGTCGGCCTCTTACCTCACAACTTCACACTTGCATTGTCCATAGTGCATGCATCAGGATTCTCTCCCATGGACTCAAAGCTGCAAATCCATCAAACAAAACATATAATAATTCAGAAACTTTTTCTTGTTGCTTAAATATCCGCATGAAACAAAAACAAAGAAGCTAAACCAGATTCAGTATTGAACATATCAAACTATCAATTCTAAAGATGAATGAATTCAAACATCAGAAAACAAAGCCTTATATATAACCAATACAATTACAAATTTACAACTTCAAAAAAGATTAAAGATGATTAAAAAACAAATTATGCAGAAAATTTTCATTACCTTTCCAAGAATGGCTAGATCTGAAACCAAAAAATGATGCCATCAGAAAAACTAAAGTTCACTACAGGCTGCACAATTTATATTTAGATCTTAGGTGTTTAAGTAATGATACCATACATCTTTTATCTCTTCCTCGTTGATTCCTCCATCTGCATCTTTGTCAAACCCGTGTTCCAAATCAACGTTGGTGATATGTCCACGAAACAATATTCAACAAATACTTGAAGTTTACATTAATCAAAACAAAAAATTACATAGGAATCATTCACAACAGAAATGCAGAAAATTTCAGGAAATCAATTGAAATAGAAATAAAATAAAACTTTGATAAAAAATGAAAAGTTCAATTTGAGTTTGTTTTGCTTACTTTGCTAGAACTCCTTCTTCTCTGTGAGCAAGAAAGCAAACAACACGCGACCTGCAGAACAATAGTAGGGAAAGGAGAATATCAAATTACAAATAAAATAAAAATAAACAAATAACCTCTTCCAAAACTTTTACCAAATCATATCTTCATGCACAAAAAAAAAATTCTCCATTTTTCTTCATCCACTTATTCCCAAAAAAATAAATTTCTTAAAACAAAATTTACCACAGCAATTAAGACAACCAAATTAGAAATTATTGTACTAACAGCTACAAATTGATAAATCAAAAGAACAATAAACAATTTCAGATATCACAAACCCAAATTAGATTCACCCAAATTAACAATAAATTGAGAATACAAACCATATTGTGGGATTTGTGTGGAGGAGGTTTAGTGATGGTTGCAGAAACAACGATTTCTTTTTCTTTCTTTAGTTCTTTGTTCCATTTGCTTGTTGTTTTGGGTTCATGGTTTGTTGATGATTTTGGGTTGATTGAAGGTGGTAATGATGGATTATGTTTGATTGTGAGTGGGGTTGTTGGAATTGGAAGTGGTGGTGTTGATTTGAGGTTGAAGATGAATGTGAATTGTTGAGAGGGAGAGAAGCAGACTGAGAGAGAACACGAGAGAGAAAGAGAAAGGAGTCTGTTTCTTCAATTCTGCAATTGGGGGCAGGGGAGAGAGAAGTAGCGTGAGAGAGAGAAATAGAAAGGAGTATCTGTATGTTTGCAGGAACTGTGCAATTGGAGCAAATAAACATGTGTCAATACAATTTCATGCATACATACATTTGGCCTAAACAAATACATATGTGTCAATAAGCAATGGAGGAATGTGGATGAGGAGGATTGGAGTACGAGAATATATGTGTGTATCATCTATTGGTCAATTCAAGGCATTACATATGCATCACATCATGGGTGACATAAGCAAGTAGGGTTTTACTAAAGGCATTAGGGTTCACCCCAATGAACCTTTAGTATATTGAAAAGATATTTTGTTCATTCGAATAAAAAAAATTAAAAGTGTAAATTTAAACATGACCACTTCCAATAGAATTCACACCAGAGAAGAGATCCTCTCTCGTCAATCCATGTTAGCAAATGGTCAAAATGATACCCACTTTTATTTTGTGGTATAGTTCTAGGCTATATTTTTATTCTAAAATTTCAAATAAAATGACTTTTTATTTTGTCAATCACTTTATATATATATATAATACAATTATAAAAATATTATTATGAAAATCGAAGAAATAAAAATAATTGTTTAAAAACTTAAATAAGCACAAGCAATAATTTTATTTTCTTTTTCACCTATTACTCATGTTAAAAATAATTATATTTGAGACGTATCAGATATTAATAATCCGGTAACCAAATACTAATAGTCCTTTTAAATTGTCGTGCATTTAATTATTTGTTCATCATGTTATAGAAATTTAATTCATTTAACTTAACTAAATTCAAATCCGCTAGTAAAGAAGTAATTGTTTATTTCTCAATCTATGTATTAGTACCATTTGTTAAAGAAAAACATTCTTTCTTGACCAAAAAAAAGAAGAAAAACATTCTTTGACACAAATGTGGACATTAACACAAACACCGTATATCTATATGGCTTTTGGGTATCAAATTGTTTTCTATCTTTTTTCGAGTGTTTGTTGTCTATACTCAAATCAAAGATATATTGATATAGAGATACGTTAAAAAAAAATAAGATGTTAAACTCAGAAAGTAGACAATTTTTACAAATGACTTATTGTGGGCAAGTATTTAAAAAATATTTAAAATTTTAATGATGACATACATTGTTGTATGAAATTTAAATCATTGGTCATTATTATTTTTACGACTAAAATAATGACTTAATTGATACAATTTAATTAAAGGTATAATTCGCATTGAATTGACATTAATCATGTCATTGTTTTAATCTTGAATATGAACAAAATTATACTTTTAATCAACAATCTTTAAATTTTTTGATAAAATTTTAAATAATAATCAATGATAAACCACTTATAAAGAATATTCGTTCTATGAAAATAGTCTAGGTTTGCATGTTAAAATAACATAACTGTTTATTTTCTTAGACAACTCTTTGAAGGAATAGTGTACATGGCTCCGATTTGATTAGGGATGTGTGACAAAACCTCTTTCTATTCTAGAATGTGAACGCAACAAACATGCAAAGGTTAATAGCTTCATTTGTCTAGCCGTGAGATGACTGTATATAGTACTTTTATAATATAATAATTGAAAACATAAGTTTGATTTATTTTTGATAAACATAAGTTTGATTTCTTGTGAAGGGCACACCATCCATTTGTTTATAGTACTAACTACTAATCTACCAAATATTTAATTAAAGTGGTTGACCAAATTCTCTGATATATATTAATCTTCGACAAAGTCGATAACTTTATACAAATAACATGCTTACTAATAAAAATAGTATTAAGTATAAAAAAATTTCATAAAGTGTCTAGAAGTTCCTAGTTCAACTGACAAATGCTGAAATTGCTAGGCCGTACGTCATGATCCGGGTTTGAACCCGCGACTTCACAGTTGTGTGTGAGTTTAATTTCAGTGGATTACAATCGACAAAAAAAAAAAAATTTCATAAAGTATATTACCTGTATACCCTCTTTATTTAAAAAAAAAAGGAGGTCATGTCCGGTGCAAATAGTAATATAAATATTGTTTTTGAGATATTTAGTCACAACTTGCAAGAGAAAAAAAGCAATATAAAATGAAAATGATGCGTGATAACTTTTGCTATTTGTATTTATTGGATATCCGTAAAGTTTTTAGTGTTGTACATATTAGACACAAAAAATTACTATCAGAAATAAACTCTAATACAGAAAAAATTTGGCAATATGCTAAACAATACCTTCGTGATAATGATTAAGGAAATAAAGTAGAAATAAAAGTCAAAAGTTTTAAGTAATTTTTTTTGTTTTCTTAACTATTACTTCAAATTCTTATTAAAATTTTGGGAAATTCGAGTATCACTATTGTGCATACATAGTAGTATAGCAAATAAGGAGTAAATGGTTAAAAGTGTGAGGTGGTGATAAAAAGGAAAGAATGATTGAGCAATGAACAGTGGTATGAAACTGACTGTTCAAGTCAACACCAAAGTCATTTTCCTTGCCCCCCTGGCTTGTAGAAATTAAACGTTACTGTCCTTTAATTAATTAATTGTTATTATTCATATCCTCATTTTTCTTCTTGATTTAATTTGAAGTTAAATTTGATTTCCCAAAATGCATAGCTTTTTCATAAATGCATAGCTTTTTCCTTTCTCTCATTCATTTGTTAGTCTAAATTATCTTACAAAAAAGTTTATTATTCATTTTACCTTCTTTTCTTTATAAATTTAACTTTTACATTTTATTCGTGTGTAATTATTACATATTTATTAATAAAAATTATCATTTTTTTATAGGCATTAATAAAAAACTAAAATTAATTATCTTCTAAAATATTTTGTTAATTCATATACATTTATACGTAGTAGAGTAGGACAATCAATGTACAATGAATAACATTATTTGTAATTACATGAATAATTTAATTCAATATGTTGGCGGCTTCTACCGTGGGCAAGCTGATCATATAGCGCACGGTGCATTATTTAAATAATCAATCCAATCCGTTTATTGCTAACAATACATGATACACGTACCACACAATAATACATCATTGTTGTCCATGCTTCTCTCACATCTTACCAAATCTTGCATTTTAAATTTATTAAAAAAATTTGGTTACTTCAAATTTTATCAATAATTCAGCGTTTTATTATTACAACATAATTTCAGCAATAAATAATTATAAAAAAATAATTTAGCAATAAATATACTATTTGAAAAACAACAATATTATATTACAAGTGTTTTATTAACGAGTATCTCAGAGGCACTATTTAAAAAATGTATATGAAAAAAATTATTTAATAAAAATATTCACTATTTAAAAAACTTTAAAAAATTCCCAAAAGCACTAATTAGCATTTTTTTCAATTGAAAAATGCATATATTAAAGTTAGGGATCAATTTGAGACATTAATTAGTTAAAGGGATCAATATGAAATCAATAATTAAGTTAAGGGACCAATCATCCAATTTAACCAAAAATCTATGTGTGGATCTTCACTCACATTGATAAATAATTAACATCCATAGTACTTGTGTGTAGTCTATCTTGGCACGCCTTGTGCTGAGAAGATTACTCAACTTTCGTTAATTTATATATCTCATTTTAGTTTCTTCAAAAAATAAAAATAACATCAATAAAAAGGTTTTAACGAAGGTTTCTGAAAAGTTTAAAATTAGAATTATAAAAAAAAAATCATAGATTATAAATATTAAAATTATATTAATTTAGTTTGGGGATCTCCACTCACATGGACAAGTTAACATCTCTAAAAAGATTTTGAATAGGGATGTCAATTTCATTTATAAATGGGGATCTCCGCGGAGATTGCCCCGTGTAGATGGGAATGGAGAAGAAAGTTTTACCGAGAGAGGTTTGGGAATGGGGACGAGATTTTATCCCCTGCCCTACATTCTTTTTACTATATTTTAAGTCAATTTTTTATGACTAGGATAACAGAATTGACCACATAGGATAACTTAAATTGACTACGATAACATTTGCATCGAATGATGTGACATTGATGTATCATTCTATGTGGCTGATTTTGTTATCCAAGTCAAAAAAAATTGACGGTAGAGACTAAAAATGCAAACGGTGAAAATGTGGGGACTAAAAATATAACAAAAAAATGTATGGACAAAAAGTCGAAATTCACATAAAAATAGGGACTAAAAACATATTTATTCCTTTTTTTTATAACTTTTACACTTACATGGTAGATTTTTCTATATAAAAAATAGAATATTAATTAGAGAAGCTCTAATTGATTATATATATATAAAAGTTTTAATTGAATGTCACCTAAGCGAGCATTGATCAGGAATCTCGTAAAGATTTCTTTCTCCACTATCTAAAAACTTTTTTTTCCATATTATAAAAAAATCTATTTTTCTCAGAAGCTCTAATTGAGTGCCACCTAAATAATTTCTATTGAAGCACAAAAGAGCTCCGTAGGAATCTCCCAATGTATACTATTGAGATTTGTTTTTCATGAGGTTCTTAATAAATTCATTTTGTTTTACTGGACACAAAAAATGAGGTTTTTTTTTTGACAAAAAATTAGTTCTTAAGCATTCATTATTATTATTATTAACATAAAAGCAAAATACAAAATATTGATTTGAGAGTGAGGAAAATAGTAAGTATAGAGAATTATTTATTTATTTTTTGAAAAATTAGAAAGTACAAATAAAAAAAAGTAATTATAGTATTGTACTCAAAATAAATAAAAATCATTAATTTTGGTATAAAATATTTTTACAAATGAGTCATTTAAGGTTGAAAAAAGATTTAAGGTTTTTTTAATTAATAGTGTGTAAAAAAAAATTAAAAAGATAAAAGGAAACAATATTATGATGAAGAAAGCTTACCATAGAATATATAGACCCTTTAATCCAAAGGTCTTTTAACAGTTGCTCATGGTGAGAGATATGATGGACTCTCTCACCCTAGCACGAGCCCAATATGTTGCCCTTTTATACATAAAATATAAAAAACATATATAATCATCGAATATGACTGGCATTATTATAATAAATTAGTACTAATAGTAATTGCCGGAATGACGGGCGTCACACTGACACCTCCTTCAATAAGGTATGTTTTCTAAAATTTATGACAAGACATATATTTTTTTTAGGTTTTTTCTATAGTATTCTTTAATAATATAAGAAAATTTATTCAACAATTAGTAAGAATAAATCAGGTATATGTGCAATAAAAATTAGTTAAAAATTAAGTATATAATTTATTCTCAACGGTCGTTGGATAGATAATCTAAATTATTAAGAGGTAATATGTTTCACCATTTTCTTCTACCTTAGGAGATAATAATCTAGTATAAGTATAACCAATGGTTTTTGTTTTTGTTTTTGACATGTTCTCTCCACTTGATTTATCAACAAAAAAGTTCTCTCTCTCCTTTTTTTTGACAATAAAAGTTTGCTCTTTAGGGGTAGGGGTGTAATTGGACTGGTTTGAATCGGTTTTGAGTGAATCTGATGTCCGAACCAATGAATACTCGATTGGTTCGGTTTGGTTCGGTTTTTAGTGTTTTTCAAAAATAAATCCGAACCAAACTCATCGGTTTGGTTCGGTTTGGTTCGGATACTTCAATCAGTTTTTTCCGATGTATTTCATGCTATTATTTTTTTTTCAATATATTTTTTCCCATAAGCTCATCAAATACAAAATACAATTATTTCCCATAAATTCATCGAATACATATACATAATACAACCATAGTGAAAACAAATACAAAATACAATTTTTTTCGCTAAGTTCATCAAATACATAATACAACCATATTGAAATTAAGTTCATAAGTTCATCAAATACAAAATACAAACATATTGAAATTAAGTTCATAAGTTCTTCAAATAATAAAGTGCAATAAAAATAAAACTTCAAGTCTATTCCCACTTAAATCGTAAAATAAAACAACGCTTGAGAAGTTATCGTTCTAAGCAGGGGCGGTGCCTCATAGTAGTGAGTGCAGGTGCACCCCCTGGAATTTCAATTCTTTTACTACTATGTCTATGTTTTTTGCACATTGCACTCCCTGATTTTTTTGTTTTGCACCGTTTATTCAAAAATTCAAAACACTTTCTACTTCTCTTATTCTTTTCTTCTAACTTCTCTCTAAAATTAAATCTTCTCAAACAAAACATCAAACCAAATACATACAATAGTGATAAATCCTCAAATATCCTTGAAACAACACTAATGTAATCAATAAAAAAATCTGTGGTTTAGCATTTTAAAAATTTGGAATTTTTTATACAACTTCAATATTGATAAATTGGTTGATTGATTATTCAACTGTAGTTCTAATAACATATTTGTGTGCTTTGTGGGTTGCTTGTTTGTAGTTTTTAATTTGGTCCAAATGTATCTTTGGATTTATGTAATTTACAGTTTCTAGTTGAACAATCCACAAATTAGTTTCAATTTTAGGCATTTGAAAATCAGTGTTTTTATGAAGCTAATTTTTGTGTTGGTTAGTTATTAGTCTGTATATACTCAAGTGGTAGATAAAAAGAATTGACGTACATCGAGCAATGAGAAAACTAATCACAAAATTGTGTATTTTTGTTGTTACTATATCAATACTTATGCACTGTTTTATAGTTAGAAATTTTTTTATTTGATATATTTCTATGTAATCAATACTTATGTTTTTTAAAAGCAATACTTATATTTAAAGAGATTTGTTCAACAATATATATAAATAAAAATTAGTTAGTTATTAAGCGAATTAAAAATATGAAACTGCGTAGCAGATAGTTGTAAAACATATATATGTAATTTTTTTTATTACAATGTAAATTTTGCACCCCCTGAGCCAGGGTCCGAGCACCGCCACTGGTTCTAAGGGTTTGAGATGAGAGCAGTAGTGTGACATGAGAGTGTTGTTTGCATAGTGTTGAGAGCAACTTTAGGATGAGGGCGAGGTGAGATAAGAGCAGCGTTTATGAGTTTGCGTTTGTGGCTGTGAGCAGGGGCGGACCTGGACTAGAATTATCAGTGGGGCTAAAAAATTTAACTATCACTGGAGAAAAAAAATTATTCACCCTGATATTTAAATAAAAAAAACAAACAATATAATATATGAGATTACTACTAATACATCACGTATATTCAAAAGAAGAACAATAACAAACCAATAAATTACTAGTTTATAGTTTATTTTGATAAGATAACTCAATTAGCTTATAACTTATTAATTTTAATTTTAATTTTATCCATATTATCTTACTCGGAAAAAATTAAATATTAATTAAACATATTTTTTATGTCATTTCATATTAACATGCTAGTTCAATTGCTAATTTTACTCATTCAATTAGTTATCCACTATTTTTTGACAAACAAAGTTAAAATTGATTGTTATAAAATTAAACTATATATATAACTTAAAATAATATTGTACGTACAACGAAAAACTTGAAATCATCACTAATAGATTTCAAACTAATATTTGCACTAATACCTAAATTAATACGTGTACGAGAGACTTACGGTCGTCAATAATACACCATAAACTAATATTTACATTAATATTTGTACGAATATGTATAAAGAATAACTTAAAATTATTTATAAAATATATATTTATTTATTTTCAAAAAATTATAGGCTAAGCTGGTGTGGCTATAGCCACACTATGCCTTAAGCAGATCCGTCCCTGGCTGTGAGTGTTTCTAAATTTGCGTTTTTAAGTTAGAGTTTCTAAATTCTAAGTGAGATAGATTTTATTTTATTTTTTAGAAGTAGTTGAGTCAATTGTAGTTTTTGATGGATATGCGCTACCTAAAAAATAAATTTAACATATATACTATATATTGGTTTGGTTCGGTTTGTCCATTGGATCTAAAAATTGGAACCGAGAACCGAAACAAACTACTTCGGTTTTCTATTGGTTCGGTTTGATTTTTGATCCGAACCATAAAAATCGTTTTTTTTCCGGTTTGGATCATCGGTTTCATTGGATTTTTCTGATCCGCTTACACCCCTATTTAGGGGTACATAATTCTATGTCCAACACTAAATTGATCTGTTGTTTTGTGAGGATAGTCTATTATTCCACTAAACCCAACCTTTTTTTTTTTGGTCAAGTCACTAAACTAAACCCGACCTTATTTGTTGGTTTTTATTTTTCTGCTCAATATATAGTATACTCTCTCATTTTAGGGAATTAACGAAAAAAATAGCATAAAAATATCGTTTGCGGATAAACAAGAGAAAAAATGTTTGAAAGTTCAAGTACTAAATAGGGAAGAAAATAAATGAAATGGGAATCAATAGTGTGCCTGGCTGGCTGTTCCTGACCTCCTCCCTCCCTATAGGGCTATCTCTAAAAAGGCACACACACATTATTAATTAACTCAGATTTGTATAGTCCATCCATGATCAATTACTATTTATCTATATAGTATATATCTCCTTAGGATATAAACCAAAAAAAATACTAAAGAACAGTAAAGCAATTCAAAATTTGTTTGAAATCCTTTTGTTTTCATTTCATGAATTATCATACACCTAGGTGCTAGAAAACGAAATAAATAAATAAATAAATAAATAAAAATAAAGAAAGAAAAAATAGCAAGAGAAATTTCCTCCTATACAAACAAACTCTGTCAGTCTGCAAAGTCCCTTTGGACAAAAAACAAACCGTAAATAAATCACATACCATGCCATGCCATGCCATGTACTTCCAAATCAACTCACTCAAAAAGATTTTTAAAAAAAGCATCTAATTAAGAAAAACTCTCATGTCCGATGCTAGCTAGCTAGCTAGCTAGCATGCATATTGGATCCATGGATGGAATTTCTTCGAAAATCAATTACTACTAGCTTTTTGAGATATTCAACTTGCAATCTGCAACAAAAAATAAAACCCAATAAACTACTATACTATAGTACTTTAATTTGGTGGCGCACGCACAGATTACAATGTAAAAAATGTAAGCAAATATAATTTACATATGAAAAAGCATGCCATGCAATGAAACTAGCTAACTAACCATGAATTGTTTGTAGAAGTCATTGTGAGGTATTATTATTATTATTATTAGGAGCATCTTCTGATCCACTCTCATCGTGACGACTAGTTTGTGGCTGAGAATTATGAGGATGATGATCTGATGAAGAAGAATTATTGAAATGACCAGCAGCAGCTCTTGTATAAGCATTAAGAGCAGCCAACATACCCAAATTTGAATCAGACACTGCCAATCCAATATGCTGCGAAGGTGCTGCTGGTTGATGATAAACAGAAGAACCCAATTGTAAACCACCTACTGCTGCTGCAGCACCACCACGTCCACCTTCAAATTCAACACCTGAACCTGCTGGAACATTGAACCTCGGCATCAAATGCAACTGAGACGACGGTGTTCCTTGTTGCTGATTATGATGATGATGATGAGGACTAAAAGGCCACATGTTTTGTGTCTGTGTCTCTGAATTTGTATTTGCGTTTCCGCCGCCGCCACTCACCGGTACCATCCATATTGTGTTTCCACTCCCCGCCGTGGCCCACATGGCTGTTGCCGGTAACATATTTGACGGTGGTGGTCGAAGAAGTCCAGAAATAGAATTTCCACCGGAAGAAGCAGATGAAGAAGCTCCTCCTCCTCCACCTTCACCTTCTCCCATTCCATCTTGTTGGTGGTTTGTTTTGAAACCTTTGGGAGAATTAGAAGAACCATCACCGTCACCACTTTCGTTTTGGTTGTTATCGTCTTTGAAAAGATCTTCTCTATACCGTTTTCTCATATAATTCTCATTTGAAAGCGCTTCACCGATTTGATCGGCGTTCATGAGCTGTTGCTGGTGTTGATGAGGATGAAACCCTAACAGTGGCGTGTGTTGGTACGCAGCTTCTTCATAAGGATGATGAGCCAGTGCAAGCGCGCTGTGAAAACTATGAGGAGCTGATTTCGACGGCGGCGCCGACAGCGTTGAGCCACTGCTTCTGAGTGAGACGTTGAGCGTTGAGAAATTTGCGGGAATTGTTCCGGTTCCTGTTGCGGCGATTATAGCAGGCTCCGCTTGTTGAAGAAGCCACTCAATTGTTTCACCGTCGGATTTGTGGCCTAATTCTCTGGTCAACTGGAAAACTCTTGCAGCACATGTCGCAGGCATTCGAATTCTCCTACCACGACCGTCGACTTTGGTGTGTCTGTCCTTGGTGGATCGTTTAGGAGGAGGATTAGCAACGGCGACGGCGGTGGTGGTGGTGGTGGAGGTGGAAGAAGAGAATTGTTGAATTTGGTTATTATTGTTATTGGTGGAATGAAGAAGAGAAGGTGGTTCAGATCTGGTAGCAATAGCGAGAGAAGCGTCAATTGCAAAAGCTGAAGCAGAGGAAGAAGATGAATTGGTTGGAGAGGAAGAGTTGTTGTTGGAGATGGAACCCATAAGGAAAGATGATGGTCTTCCATCAAAAGGGACCACAAGATGGTGTTGCTGTGAATGAGAATTTGAAGGTGGAGGAGAAGATGATTCTTGTTGTTGTTGTTGTTGGTGGTGGGGATGAGTGGTGGTGCCTCTTTTCTGCTTCTTGTTGTTGTTTTGTTGCAAATCTGTTGACAGTTCCATTTATTTAGCTATGTATGTATGTAGGGAAGCCTCTTTGCTTTTACTTGCTTCAGTTTTCTTTTTTATATAATAATATTTATATTTATTATTTTCATAGATAGATGATTCTTGAGCCTCCTCATGGATCTTTCCTTTTGTTCATCCCAATTAGACAGACTCAGAGAAAAAACAACAAAGTGGGGTGAGGGGTGGGGGCAACAGAAGAGGATTGATTAGTTTATAGAGAGAGAGAGAGACACTGAAAATAAGAGTGTGGTCTGAGAGAGAGAGAGAAAGAGGTATTCAAAAGTGTTTGGACCCAAAGTGAGTGAGTGAGAGTGTGAGTTTGTGGGGTTCTCGTTTTTGTAATTGACTGTTGTCTTGCTCAGACCAGAACAGACGCGTACAAGAGAGAGAGAGAGAGAGAGAGGGAGAGAGAGAGAGTAATAAAGTGAGTGAGTAACTATAGCTATAGCATTAGTAAGTTTTTTAACTGAAGAGAGAGATAAAGTGAGTGGGGGGACCTTATTAAGGGAAAAAAATGTAACAGAAGACCACTCGTGGGGTCTTGTAAAAGGAATGCCAAAAATTGGCCTTTGTTACTCACTCACTCACTCGCTGGTTTAAATGCCTGCTGCTGCAAAATTATACTACTCTTATATGTGTGTGTGCAGTGAGTGCAATAAGAGGGATATCATCTATCCTATTCCTCATCTCAACTTCTTCGTAGTTGAAAGTCAAATTGTGTGTATAGTGTGTGTACTGACTTACTAAAGTAAATAAAATAAAAGTGTACATTTCCCTCTCTCACATCCAAGTGGCCTAACAAAATATTTTTCAAATCTTGTCCATTACCAAATTGCATTAGTCTCGATCTCCTTTTTGAAAGTACTATAATTATGTGAGATTCAAAATGATTTGATTCATTCAGTGTTAATTAATTAATTAATTATAATGATTAGGGGCAGTGGGTAGTAGTGGGTGAGATGGTAGTAAGTAGGAGTAGTATAATGAAAGAGTATAAATAAACATGATGAAATTGCATTGCAGAGATGGCAGTGGGAGTGGGAGTGCAGGTGAGACAGCAGAGCACAGCACAGCACAAAACAGGTGAGCATCGGATAAAAAGCATCTAATGCAGTACTCGACAGCTCATCCCAACTCAAACCACATTCTTGCCTTTGTTTTTTTTCTTCTTTCTTCTTTTTCAAATTCAATCCCTTTTTTGTTTTAATTTCTCATTGTCAAATTTGGTTGGCTCCACCTTTTGCTAAGTGGACGGCCAACAAGACCTAATTGCCCTTGCCCAATCAAATTTATGACTTTGATTTGTTATTTTAAATCCTTGGTATTTTTCATTCCCAAATTATTTCAGGTATTCTAATTTTGATTTTAATAATAATAATAATAATAATAATAATGCATTGATGGTTTTTTATTTTATTTTTAAAGTATGTAGCCTAGCATACAATGTGAGGTCTCAATAGAGACTTAAAAATTAACGTTGTCAGTTGAAAACTATGAAATTTACGAATAAGTGTTAGAGATTTTGAAAATAATACAAAATTAACCAAATAACTCTTAAACTAAAAAATGCATGCATTATATTATAACCTATGAAGTACAAACATTCTTGGATTAGGCGTGTTTTGATGTGGAACACGTGTCAATGTCAAATACCGATACGACACAAATATTTATAATTATATTAAATTGTGTTATTTCTTAAAATATTATCGATGTCGATATGTAAATGTCCATGTCGTGTCTCTATCACTGATTGTAACTAATATTTTCTCATCTACTGCGCTCCAACACCATTTGTAGAATTTGGTAGTGTTCTCAAGTCCATTTCTTATCCCTCCAACTTACCCGTCACACAAACTCTACGCGGTTACTATTTGAAATTCACCATCAAAGGTTTTAACAAATCAACATTTTAACAAATCAACATAAAGATAATTTTAGAATCAAATAGAAATGTATAAATTATTACATAATCACATTAACATAATTTTAACTTAAAATACACACCAAGCAATACATCACAATAAATGTACTCCCTCCCTTCCTTTTTATAAGGAACAATATGGAAAAAACACACAAATCAAGGATTCTTATTTTTTTTATTAAAAATTTTAAAATTTTATAATCTATTACAAAACTAACCTTGGTGTATTTAATGCATAGAGAATATGTTACTGTAATTAATGCATAACATTGGAATAGATAAAGGGTAGAAATGGAATTGTTTAATTAATATAGCATAAATTTAATGATTGTTTCTTATAAAAAGGAACAAATTTTTTTTTCAAATTGTTCCTTATAAAAAGGAACGGAGGGAGTATAAGATTTTCTTCACACCCGTGTTTCTTTTCTATCCTCCGGATTTTCATCTATGCCCTAGAATAAATATTTCGGAACACATTTTCCAAATTTATTTTACCTTAGAAAAAATTTTCGGAATGTGTTTTCCGAATTTGAACTAGAAAAACTTCGGGAAGCGCGTTCCGAAATTTTAATGCAAGAGGAAAAATGGAAAAAATGACAGGGGTAGAAAAGAAACACGTGGGTGGAAAGAGAAAAAATCTAAAACAAAAATATACAAAAAGGCTTGTTGGAACCAAAATCACTACTAACCTTAAACCAACCACCAAAGAACAATTCCAACACAGATCAAAACTACAAACAATAGTAAAAAAACGATATGATTTAGGACAAATCATCATCTAATACATAAAAATGCACTACTAGTAAGAGTTTTCTTAATAAAGTATGCCCTTAAATATGAATTTTAAACAAGGTGATAAAATAAACTATGGAAAGTGGTAATAGTAATTACATCTGCCTTATTGTAGTAAAAGAAAATTTCTTTCCCCACCCCCCTTGTCTCTTTTTAACCCCCCTAAAATCCAAATTTACCCCTGAGATTTGTAAAATTTTGAACACAAAAGCTCGGTAAAGGCATACCGAGAATTTTAAATTTCGCGGTAAACGTTTACCGAGACATGTTCTTATATACCTGCAACCTGTCTTTCCCTCTTCATTTGTGAAAATTGTCAAACACACTAACAAAGGTTCCTAACGTTTCTCTTGCGCGATTCCGTCCATTGGAGGCTTGAAATCAAGATTGGAACATTGGCTAACCGTTTCTACACGCATTGAAGCTCAAAAACAAGGTAAATTTCAATCTCTACCGTTTAGTTTACGCACACCTACTTACTAGCTTCGTAGGTTTTCTGACACATGATCGCTCGGTAAATGTCTACCGAGAAGACTTTCGGTAAATGCGTACCGAAAAAGTCTGTGTATGAAATTTTCTGCATAGCTCACTGCACTGGCAGAGCTGTGGTTAGTAATAGCTTAGAAATGGCATAGTTATGGTTTGCAATAGCTTAGAAATGAAGTTAGCTTATGACTCAACATGTTTTGTTTTAATTTGCTTCATTTGTTAAGTAATTATGGTTTGTATTGGCTTATGAACTAACATGACTTAATATGACTTATTATTGATTTGTTGTGTTATTTTGTAGTTATGGCCGACGAATCTAAACCTCCGGACGAGTGCAAAGCCATTGTAGTCAAAGCTCCGGCAATAAATATTGATGTGTCTGCTCATTTCGTCACCAAAGAAACTTTTGAAACAAAAGAGGCTTTGCTTAAGTGGGCACGCGACATAGCAACCCCTTTACGGTTTACAATTGTAGTTGAAAGATCCGACAACGGTAGCGCTAAGAGAAAGGCGTTTATTGTGTTGGGTTGTGAAAGGGGCGGTACATACAAACCGACGGGGAAGAAACCAAAGAAAGATGGGTTGGGATCGAGGAAATGTGGTTGCCCGTTTCGCATCCGAGGCCACTATCATGTAAATTCAAGGCTATGGAATGTTAGCATTACTGATGGCACACACAACCATGAACTTGACACTGCTCTACAAGGCCATCTAATTGCGGGGCGCTTGAAACCGGACGAGAAAGAGTTACTAGAAGAGTTGACAAGGAATTTTGTTGCGCCTAAGAATATTATATCCGCGATGAAAGAGAGGGATCCGAATAATGTCACGGATGCGAGGCAAATTTACAATGCCCGGTGGAGATTAAAACAAAGAAGTAGGTCTACAATGAATGAAATGCAACACTTGATGAAGTTGCTTGACGACAACAACAACTTTTTCAAGGCTCGAACCAATGGTGAGTCCGAATATGTGCACGATATCTTCTTTGCACATCCTAAATCAGTTTGTTTGTTCAACACCTTTCCAACCGTTTTGTTGATGGATTCAACTTATAAAACAAACAAATACGGTATGCCATTGTTTGAAATTGTTGGCGAAACCTCATGTGAAGAAACATATAGCGTGGGGTTTGCGTTTATGAGTAGCGAAAAGGAAGAAAACTTCACTTGGGTGTTGCAACAATGTTTGGCTCTTTTGAGGAGTAAAGAGTTGAAGCCGAAGGTTGTGGTAACTGACAAGGACACTGCATTGATGAATGCCGTTGCCATGGTTTTACCGGAGTCGGCCCATTTAGTTTGTTATTTTCATGTGAAGAAAAATCTAACTCAGATGATGAAGCCACATTGCAAGATTAGAGACGGTGAAACAATTACCGCAAAACAACTTTGGGCTCAAATTGAGAAGGCTTTCGATGACATCTTGTTCTCGCGTGAAGAAGATGATTACATTGCCTCTGTTTTAAAGTTTAGGCAACTATGTTCTCGGTTTCCACGGTTCCTCAGATATGTTGAAGAAACTATTTTGGATACCGATAAGGAGAGGTGTGTATGTGCTTGGACAGATAGAGTTATGCATCTCGGCAATACTACTACCAACAGAGTCAAAAGTGCACATGGTAGGTTGAAGGGTTTATTGACGGATGGTCGTGGTGATTTGGCCAAGGGTTGGGCAGCGATCAACAAAATGTTGATTCTTCAATTCAACGAAATTCAAGCAACGTTTGGTAGGAATATGTCAGTTTTAGAACACGCCTTCAAGGATCATTATCTCTATCCGTCGTTGGTTTATAAAATATCGAGAAATGCCTTGAAGCACATTCATGGAGAAGAGCTAAGAGCTGAGGAGTGTGGTATGGATAGCAAGAAGTGCGGTTGTTTGATGCGGAGGATTTATGGATTGCCATGTGCATGTGTGATTGCTCGGAAAATGAAGAACAAGCTACCTATCCGACTGGATGAGGTGAATTCACATTGGAAGAGGCTATGTTTCCTAGTAGAAGAAGGCGGTGAATCCGACGACGATGATTATTCTTGCTTGGCAGAGTGGCAAGCGATACAGGTAAATTTTGATTTAGTTTGAGTTACATTACTATAACTTATTTTGTTAAATTTATGTTTCATTGACATTTAATTTTTTATACTTTGTAGAAGCGTCTGAAAAGAGTTGATGTAAGTATGAAGGGTGCAATAAGAGATCAACTTCGCGAAATTGCATTTCCTGAGACGACTTTTTTGAAACCTCCTAAGGAGAAGGTGGCTCCAAAGGGTGGAAAGAAAAAAAAGGTTGCTAAGGGTATGTCTCGCGTCACTAGGTCCAAGAATCAATCCACGAGTCGAGAACCGTCCGGTTGGGAGCATGTCGACAAACAATATCCGGGAACACAAGCTTCGCAAAACAAACCATCATCGTCCAAATCAAAGCCTGAGGTGAGCGAGCCTTCTCCTACTCCCATCATATCGCGCATTGAAGAGATGCCGAAGTTTATGCATCCATATATTGATGATATAGTTGATGTGGTCGGTGACGGTTGGTGTGGATATCGGTGCATGGCTTTGGATTATAGTGGTGATGAGGACAATTTTGAGTTGATCAAATTCCACATGCTTAAGGAGTTGAATTTGCATAAGGAAACATATTTGAAAGTTTATGCTGGTGAGAAGCGTTTTAAATACATCCAAGAAGCGTTGTATCCTCCTAAGCGTAAGATACTTCCGGGTCATGTTGCACCCATGGATAAGTGGTTGACATTCCCGGATATGGGACATATTCTTGCTACTCACTACAACAAGGTGGTTGTTGAGTTGACTGAACCTGGTACACGAATTTCCGAGACCTTTTTCCCCCTACGTGGTAAGCCACCGTCAAATCCGGGAAAAAATATTGTTTGCTTTGGATTGGTTCCTGGCCATTTCTTTCTAGTGAAGTCACTACAAGAAATCCTTAATTTTTGGACGAAATTCATCAACCATTTTGTGACGGCCTGGACCGTCTTTAAGTTAGTGACGGCCAGGTCCGTCACTAAAAAAAAAAGGCGTCACAAAATTTAAAAAAAAAACAAAAATTAAAAACAATTCGTCAAAGAGTTACTGACGGAAATATCCGTCACAAAATATGAAGGTACTGACGACTTAAGTCGTCACAAATTACTGACGCAATTATCGACGGAAATATCCGTCACAAAGTGTTGAGGATTACTAAAAAAAAAAGAGCCGTTGACAGGCTCTGTCCGCTGCAGGCCTTGGGCAGCGCGCCTCACTTATTGACGGAAATTTCCGTCACTAATGCTTGGTCAAAAAAAATCAAACGCGTTTTCCCATGTCTCCAACGGTCATGTTCATCATCTTTCAGTATATTACTTCCTTTGCATCTCATTTCATTTGCAACAATTCTACTAAAACTTCTACTCTCTTTAAAATTTTCTCCAACATCTTTACTAAAACTTCTACATTTTTCTTAGTTTTTTGTTCTTCTTCAAAGTGTTCATTTGTAATAAAATGTAAGTATTTTCTCCTCTTTGATATTTGTTTATGTTAATATTTGAATGATATTGTGTATTTATATTAATTGTTATTTTTAAATTTTAATGTAGAAAATGTAGCTTGGTTCATCTTGCTGCTGTTGGGAGTTGAATATGTTGACATTGCTTGACATAACTAGTAAGTATAATTTTATTTTGTTTAGTTTAATTATATTATTTTACAAGTCATAAACTTTTTTTATGTTAATTTATTTTCGTCCAAAAAAAGCTACATTTTTATTTATTTTCGTAAAAAAAAAATAAGTATTGCTGATACTTTTATTTATTAAAAAAAAGCTACTTTTATTTATTTCGTAAAACTATTATTTATTTCGGAAAAAAAAGCTACTTTTATTTATTTTTATTTTTGATATTTGGTTTGATATATCTGAAACTTTTTTTTTTGTTAATTTTGATTTAGATATTGCTGTTTCATTCGACGGTTGATTCATCGGTTGGTATTATTTAGAGTTTAGCTTTGTAAACTTCAAGTCAGACACTACTCGACATACCAAGTAAGTAATATAATTTAGATTAATAAATATTTGTATATAAATCAAAATATGTTTGCTGCTGTATTTATTTTTTTTATTTGAATTAAAAATTAAAACTTTGTATGTCATTTAGTTAAAACTTTGTATGTAAAACAAACTTTGTATGTCAAGTTTTTAAACTACTAGTAAATTATTTTTGAAATGAAATTATTTATATAATAATTAAACAAGTATGTGATAATAGTTAGTAAACCGCCATATTTATTCTAATCTACCATATTGTAAAAAAAATTATTACCATATTATTTAAAAAAATATATTAGTAAATTATTTATTTTAATTTTCGGAGATATTTACTTGTAGGTGAATTGATTTTCGAAAATACCATATTGTAAAAACAATATCTAGTGAATTAGTTAAAACTTTGTATGTAATAAAATCTTTGTATGTCACATAGTATAAACTTTGTATGTCATATAGTTACATCGAAAATATTTTAATTTTTAATTTATGCTAGACTTTAATTTAAATATTTAAATAAAAACTATATAATAAAAAAATTCATTAAGTAAATTATTTTCGAAGATTAATTAATAAACTTTTTATGATATAATAGTTAGTAAACTTCTATATTTATTACTAAACTATACCATATTTTCAAAAAAAAACTACGATATTGTAAAATAAATATCTAGTGAATTATTTTAAAAAAATTTGTTGGTAGTAAATTTTTTATTTTAATTCTTGAAGACATCCACCTATTAAAACTTTGTATGTCACATAGTATAATTAAACTTTGTATGTCATATAGTTAAATCGAAGATATTTTAATTTTTAATTTATTCTAGACTTTAATTTTAATTTAAATATTTAAATAAAAACTATATAATAAAAAAATTCATTAAGTAAATTATTTTCGAAGATTAATTAATAAACTTTTTATGATATAATAGTTAGTAAACTTCTATATTTATTACTAAACTATACCATATTTTCAAAAAAAAACTACGATATTGTAAAATAAATATCTAGTGAATTATTTTAAAAAAATTTGTTGGTAGTAAATTTTTTATTTTAATTCTTGAAGACATCCACCTATTAAAACTTTGTATGTCACATAGTATAATTAAACTTTGTATGTCATATAGTTAAATCGAAGATATTTTAATTTTTAATTTATTCTAGACTTTAATTTTAATTTAAATATTTAAATAAAAACTATATAATAAAAAAATTCATTAAGTAAATTATTTTCGAAGATTAATTAATAAACTTTTTATGATATACTTTAAATAAAAACTTATAGTGAAAAATAATTAATAAAATAATTAAAATAATTATTTTTTAAAAATATTTAAAATTAAAAATGATGATATATTATTTTTTAATATATGTAAAAAAAAAACGTTTTTTATGGTTTTTTTAAATAATTGATTAATTTATTTATGAAAAATAATTAATAAAACAATTAAAATAATTATTTTTTAAAAAAAGTTGGTCACGAATTTTGTGACGACCTAAGCCGTCACAAAATAAGCCAAAACTTTGTGACGAAATCTGACACATACTTTGTGACGACCTAAGCCGTCACTAATTTGAATTTTGCGACGACCTAAGCCGTCACTAAATCATGGTCAGAAAAGCTGTCTTTCGCATTTTGCGACGACCTGGGCCGTCACAAAGTGTCGTCACTTAGTTTGTGACGACCTGGGCCGTCACAAACTTTTCCACGAGCGTTTTCTTGACAGATTTTGGCCGTCACAAAGTCGTCACAAAATAATGACTTTGTGACGGATTTTGGGCGTTTGTGACGGATTTTGGGCGTCACAAAATGGACGTTTTCTTGTAGTGTGTTGAAGGAAGGTTGTCCATTACCACCAATTTGTCTTGAATGGAAAAATCACCGGTCCGAAGAAGCTGCTGAGTGGGAGTATCCTTTCATGGATCGACAAAGCACGTATAAGGACCTCCTTGCACAGTATATGAAGGGCAAGCCAAAGAAAATTCTCACCGGAGTTGGATCGAGCAAGGACGAACCTTACCTTTTCTAATCATGTTATGTGTAGAACAATTGTAGTGGACTTGTTTTTAATTATGTTTTGGTGGCATGATCATTATTTTGGTGGCATTGTATTTTGGTACAAAACTTGTAATTTGAATGTCCGACTGTTTTTTTGGTTGTATGATTATGATCATGATTTTGGTGGCATGTAATATTAACCTAACTTGTAATTCAAATTATCGGATGTGATTTGGTTATATCATAATATTAACCTAACTTGTGATTTCCGTTACGAATTGCGTAGGAATCATGTTATTATTGTCATATTTGCTGGTTGAAACAGGTTTTTGAAACTCATATACAAAATGAGTTAGTAATGTGCATTCTGCCATTCTGTCTGGTATAGGTAAGGTACGTCTCGGTAAACGTTTACCGTGGATTTTTTTTTTCCATTTGTATCGGTACGCGTTTACCGAACAAAAAAAGGTTTTCATTTACAACTCTCACATACGTTGATCTATGGTTAGACTTCCTAATAAGGTGACACTTGTTATTATTATTATTATTATGACTAATATACATTTTTGTAACTATTAAACATAAAAATAACTTCACGTCTTGAACGGACGAGATTTTGCCGACAGTTTAAACGGACAAGATTCTACGCAAAATTTATATGGACGATAATGCTTCAAAAAATCCTTAAATACACACATTGAAAACCTTGTTAACACACAACACAAATGTAATGGATATCTCTCTCACTTACCGAAAAGACACTCATATTGCAGCAGTTTACTTCGAAGCCGGAACGCCGAACATGTTTCGGATTGGCGTTGATTCTACGTTAAGTGATCTTAAGCAGCAACTAGATGAAATTAATCGTTGTTGCATCAATCGGAACGATGACAGAAATGTCACAAGCGTTGAGTATCGAAAGCCATCAATAACATCTGACGGGAGCGTTACGTTCACCAAAATGCAGCTTACGAACAACGACGATATGCGTAATATGTTTTCAATTTACTCCCGACACAGTACGAAAGGGCCTATCGAGTTAGATGCAAAACTAACAAGATCCGTTGATGCAATTTTAGCGAACATGAAACATCCAGAAGATGACGATTGTACTGTTAACTTAGCGGATCCATAGCTGTGTTTTTTATTCCGTCAATCGTTTTTATTTCAACTGTATCGTTTTAATTTCCGGTGTATCGTTTGTATCTCTCGTGTAATGTTTTTATTTCCCGTGTAATGTTTTTATTTTTAGTAACAATTATGTTATTTTCATGTGTTGGTGGCATGCTGTATTTTATTGTGGTTTTTTAGTGTTTTTGGTCATTTCGTATAATATCATTAATGCATGTGTATTGTTACGCATGGTCGTGATTCCACCGACACTTTGCATGGTCAGGATTTTGCCGACACTTTGAACGTTCAAGATTCAACCGACACTTTGCACGGTCCAAAATCCACCGCCACTTTTTTGTCCAAAATTTACATGTGGTTAACATTGCACCCTCTACCTTTTTTTTTTGTGGTTGAGATATAATCGACAATTTTTTGTGGCTATAATTTATCGGATCCGTGTATAAATACACAACCCTAATTCATATGCTCATACATCCAAAAACAATTTTAGAAAATGAATTCTTCCAATCGTAATTGTTCAGTGACATCTCATGCATTTACTGTCAGGTTTCGCGGTATCGATGAACTGTTCTGCGTGGAATTGAAGGACAATTTAAGGAGTCTTTTTACTCTCAAAGACAAGATTCAAGTTATGTACCATTTCAAATATGCGAGACATATCCAGATTGACAAACTTGGTTATTACGAACCGTTCATCGATCTAGGCTGCGATCGTGTGGGTGGTTTCGACGATGCAACACGTAAATACGAGTGGAAAGAGTTGAAATCTGATGAAGATGTGGAATCTACGTTCAACTCCGTTTTAGTTGATCCCAGATATCCATGTTTGTACGCTACTTTGATTGCTGAAAAATGATGAACATTTTGTATGAGATTTCCAGTTGTGATGTACATTTTAGTTTGTTTCCATTAAGTATCAGTTATGTAATCGTTGTTTAGTTTATTTCCGGTAAGAACGATGTTTCGTAATGTTTGTTTTTATTGTTTCAATCAAGGAATATGCTTCCACCGTCATTGTTGAGTTGTGAAGATTAAGTGTATAAGTGTATGTTGTGTTTGAATGAAAAAAATATATGTTGTGTGCAATGTTCGTATTTACCACGTCTTAGCCAAGTCCTAGCCAAGTCATAGCCAAGTCCCCGCCAAGTCCCCGCAAGTTCCCGCAAGTCCCAGCCAAGTCCCCGCAAGTCCCAGCCAAGCGCCCGCAAATCCCCGCAGCTGTCAGCCAAGTCTCCGCAACTATACCCATAATTTCCTCGGTACGCATTTACCGAAACACATCTCGGTACAGGTTTACCGAAACTTTAGATTGCATAACCTGGAAAATATGAAAGTCCCAGAACCTACTCAGAACCAAATTCTGAGTTTAAACCTGCTTCCAACAGTTTCATTTCATCAACAAATTTATAATAATGTCATACAAATTCATTTAAATACAAATTCATAATATATTCATAATATTTTCAACCTAACAAAAGTAATCAACGAAATACGAAATTATATTACATATCCAAGTTCACAAAGTCACCAAAACATACAAAGCGCTAATTAATGTTCAGAAAGGTCAAGCTACAAAATGACGCGCTCAAAGTTACATAATACGCGTTCAAAGTTAACAAAAGAAGCGTTCAAACAAAATAAACCTAATGAACCCACAAAGAGTCTACTGAGTCGCTCTGAATCGACCTCTAGCTCCGGGTTGTCGACGTCTGGTACGCGTATACAGGAATGCTGGCTCAACAAGGCCTAGGATGCTGGTCAAGGTTGCATGCACCGGCGTTCCCTCTGGCGCCTCACCAGCATCAAGTGACCTCCGCACCTCTCTTCTCACGTTTTGGCAAATCTCCCATGTATCCACCAAATCGTTTCGAGCATGCTCCTCAATCAACACCTCTAAGTTAGGTGGCATTGGTGGTTGCTGCTTCGCAATAACAGGTCGCATAATAGGATGCGACACTCTGTAGAACCATGAAATATATCCCGGCTCACAGTCCCATGGGTTTGTCACGACTCTCCCCCGCATGTCTTCATCGATCATCCGCATTTCCAATTCCTCCAGACACACCCGGTCAATCATAGCATGTCCCAGGCCAGGTGTAGCAGACACTGCTGGGTCTCTCGGAATGCCTTGCACATGTCCGAATTGTCGAAGCACCCGTTCCGGCAAGTGTTTACCCAACACTTTTCCACTCCTTATCCAGCCAGAAAAAAAACACTCATTAATCAACGGCCGAACTCCACGATGGCTATCATACGGGCTGAATACAACATCCGACATCCGAAGGTTATCCAAACTGAGTCTATAAGTCGGTGGATCCTTGTGACCTTGTCCAGCGGCATACTTGGCCAATCGTGGCATGGTTTCGTTCCAGTTATCTGCGTAGCTCCATGCTCCAAGAGTCGGAAAATGCTCAATAATCCATCCCTGCAAAATTATAAATTTAAAATTTATTATACGCGTAAAAGTAAGGATAGGTAAAATGAACTTAACGCATATGAATTTTAATATATTTTTTACCTGGACTAAGGATAGGTATCCAGCCATCTGACTTGTCTCAGCATCAGATGCATCGTCCATATACTCTTGCATATAAGCAAGTGCTGCAGCACCCCAATTCCACTCATGGGTGGTTGTCAAATCTTGAAAGAACTGAAGGTAAGAAACATCGACGTACCAAGCACTTTTGTTGGAAAATATTGTGCAGCAAACCAAGAACAAACAGAAAGCCCTGACGCACATCTCCCTAATAGGCGTCATCTCCTCTAACGTCGACTCTTCGTCATCCTCCATTTGCTGACATCTCTCCAACAACTCCACATATACATGCTGCAGGCAGTTGAACCTCAGGTGCATCCCACTCGTCTTACCAAATTCAGTTTCCACATCTTCCTGTGCCATACCCAAGTAGGTAGTGACCATATCCACCGCCTCAGACTTCCTCATCTTTTCATGGTTCACAAACTTCCCTTTAATCGACAAATGCAATAGGCATTGCACATCATCCAATGTGATGGCAAGCTCTCCTACGGGAAGGTGGAAGGAACTAGTTTCTGGATGCCATCTTTCCGCAAATGCCGTTAGGAGTCCATGATTCAGCTTACTGAAGTTCGTATGGACAAGCGGCTCCAATCCAGTTGCCTTCAAAGTATCCCAAAACCACAACTTATTTGCTTCCGGTTTTGGGATATTTACAATCTTTTTTCCGTTGGCAATGGAACGCATAGCTTTCTTTAAAAGCTGTGAAATACAAAACATAAACTGTGTTAATAATTTTGAGTTTAAAATTTAAATACGGACAATAATTTTAACTAAATAAATAACCTAATAATTTCTAATAATTTAGATTTATACCAAGTCATTAGGCCGTCCATTCCAAATCAAAATTGCCCTATGCTTGTGGTAAAGCGATAATAGGGACAAATCAGTCGGTCCTCCTCCGTAGCCACCATCTTGCGCTTGTTGTGGTTCATCTGGTTGAATTTCTTCTTCTGTCTCAGGTGGTTCTTGCTCGGGCTCAGGTGGTTGTTGTTGGGCTGCCTGTTCCGGTTGTTCTTGCTCCAACCAATCCGCGTTCTCATTTAGGTACTGATTCGGGTCATACACATCGTCTTGGACAGGTTCATCAACCTGTGATCGGCGTGTGCGGGATGCTGAGCCACCTGTTTCAGCCTGTTGGACTTTCTTGCGACGAGGTCGTTTTGGCGCAGGAGGAATTTCTCTACGAGCAGAACCATGCGTCTTGCTATCCCTACCATGTCGGCCTCTACCAATATTTTCGTCCATACCTAAACAAACAAAAATAAATTCATCATAAACTAATACAATTGCATTTAATCCGTAATCAAACGTAATTCGTAACTAATGTGAAGCAATTTTTTGCACAAACTTACGTTATGTCTGTAATCAATTCACCTATTGAAAATTAACATTACAACTAACCTACATTCATCATAACAACCAGTAATCAACAACATAAACAACATAATTCAGATTATCAACAGTCAACCTAACAAGCATTCATCCCTAACCAATTCAAAATTTAAAATTTTACCAAAACCTAAATATAATCAAAATTAACATTGAAACTAACATGCATTGATCCTAAAAACCACTAATCAACTATTTAAACTACATAATCTACAATTTTTCGCGAATCAGAGATGATGATTGAGATGAAGATTGACATGAAGAATTAAAAAATTCATTTGCACTGAGATGATGAAAGAGGAACACAAATTAGGAACTAAAATCAAAATTAACTTACTTGATGGAGTAGAAGTTGATGAAATTTGTGGATTCCGGCCTCAAAACGAGTTGATGAGCAACAATGGTGAAGATTTTCCCCTTAGGGTTCGTTTGTTTTCAAAAACGCAGAATGATGAAATGGGAGGAGGGAGTTACGCACGTTGTTTCTATATACAAACCCCTCGGTAAACCTTTACCGAGGTTTTTAAATTTTGCGGTACGCGTTCACCGAGAAAGTTGACGTTATAAGGGGTGTGTCTGGGTGGGTAACTGAACAATTGCTTCGGTACGCGTTTACCGAGGGTTTTTCTAAGGGGTAATAAGGGAAACCCAGGGGGTGGGAAAGAGTTACGGAGGCTGGGGAAAGAAATTTTCGTAGTAAAATCATGGAGGGAATACTATGGCCCATGAGCCCAATAGTATAAACGGGCCTATACTTGAAAGTGCAGTCTCCAATAGCGGTTGAGAATTTTGTAAACCGAACCGGGTCTAGACCGGTTGAATCTCTCTTTTGCGAAAAGCAGGAATTCGACATGAACATGGGATGGAACCAAGCTTCATCAATCAACAAATTACTTCCTCTTAATTTCTCTCTTTTCGTATCCCCTTTCAAACCCTAACCCTAAAATTCTTCAATCTCAGAGAAACAAATTGTGAGAGAATAATGGAGACTCACTTCAATCACACTCTCTTCGAGAGGCGCCCCTTTCTCAAGTCCAAAGCTCCTGCAGTTAAATGGGTCAAACAATGGTACTTCCCCCCTTTTCTTCATCAACTCTTTTATTCTCAATTTTGATTTTTTTGCTCAATTTGTTTACATCTTTTGATTTTTTGGAAGAAGCTTTTTATTTTGTGCTTGATCGTAGTATGGCACAGAAAGAATTGGTATTTATTGGATTTATACACCGAAAGATAACATCAAACAATTGAATAAGAAATAAACAAAATTGAGATTTTTTTTCTCTTAAAGTTTTGAATTCAATATATATTATTATGTTAATAATAATCAGAGAAATGTTACTATCAGGGTTCCCCAAGATGTTGTGGCTACTGGTGGGAAGTGCATGCTCTTAAGATGGGTAACAGGTCTGTCCTTTATGCTGCCTAATAAGCTAAATTTTTTGCTCACTAGTAACCCTATTATCTGGTTTAGTTTATGCTGTTAATCTGTTATTATGTTTTATTATCTGATTTGAATGTGTTGAATTTGTTTCCCACTAATTGAGCACCCAAAATTTTCCCCTTAGGGTATTCACAATGCTAATTTTTTATGGCTCGTATTCGTAATGCTTCTGATTTACCTCTCCTTTTTATTAGACAATCGACACCATAAAATTTATAATGTTCTTGGTATGTATATCATGTCCTTAATTTAACAATGGTTTCTGATTTGCTTCGAAATAATTCTACATGTATGAATTGGTACAAAATGCTCTTCACCATGGTTTGTAATTTGCTTCGAAATAGCTCTACACGTATGATTTGGTTAAAAATGCTCGTGCTGATGTGGCACTCTAACAAAACTTACTATTGCCATGTAGCATTATTAAAACCTGTCACATTAGATATGAACAGTAACTCCCTAGATAACTATCTCAAATACCAAAAAAATCTGTTCATAGTGCTGCATCTCCGTATTGGTATATAGTTTAAAATCTTTAACATTTGTTTGTTATGCTTTTGTTACCAACTTGCTTTCTAGTTTCTAGTTATCTTTTATAACCACCTGCAAAATTATGTATTTCTAAATGGTTGTATTGATGCAAAAAGGAACAAATCATGTATTTTTCATAGTTATAGAGCATGTGATTAATTGAAGATTATGCAAGCTTGGTTTGCATCCAAGGGACTATTATATTTTATGTGATTTTGTTTATCACGCTGTCTGCATTAACAATTTTCTGTGATTTGTTTTCTTTAGAGGACACCATAAAGGCCTTGAAAGAGAAGGAGAAAGAACCTTTAGCTCCGGAGCCAGAACCCGAGCCAACTACTGAAGTACTTTTCCTTTGCAGCTATGAAGGCTGTGGAAAGACATTTATTGATGCTGGTGCTTTGAGGAAGCATTCTCACATCCATGGAGAGAGGCAATTTGTTTGCCATTACGAGGGGTGTGGAAAGGTAACGAATCTGTTACTTCACGCACTCTCAAGTGCACACATATGTATGTTAAGCTGTATGGTTGTAACATACTAGGTTCATTGTAAATCCTAAACAAACTTTTTTGAAGTTTCATAATATGTTTATTTTTTCACACAATGTTTTTTTGATGACACAATGTTATGTCTTTACTCACCTCTACTCCTGTCCTAGCTTCCATTTTTTGTAATATCAGGCCTATTTAGTAACACCCATGTATACATATTATGTTGTATTGTCGTAACCCACAATTGCTCAAGATAGATCCTTATCAATTTTTCCATTTAGTTTCACAATTTTTTTTTTCTGTCTAACGCTATGTCTTATTGTACAGCTCTTCAGTTTGCCAAGTGTCAGGTTTATTTAGAAATTGCTAAGAATATTTTGTTTCTGTTGCAGAAATTTCTTGACAGCTCAAAGTTAAAAAGACATTTCCTAATTCATACAGGGGAGAGGGATTTCGTGTGTCCTCATGAAGGCTGTGGTAAGGTGATAAATCTATCCACTGTTCTTGTTTATTGATCTCTAAGGTTTTCATGTTTGTATTTTGAATCAACTTCATGTTTTGTATATTCCATCATACCCTGAATATCAGCAATAACTCATTTTTTGTTATCATTCACTCTGAACCTAACCTACTGATCTGTTTTTTCTTCCATTGGAATGATCAAATATTTGAGCTCTAAAGCTTCAGCTACAATGTGGTATATGACTGTTCAGCAGTGGGTTACTTTGACTGCTGATATAGGAGATGATCAATAATAGATTTGTAAAATCGTCAGTTTAGAATCAATGTACCCCAATTATTGTTTGGTGGATGACTGTATTTTACTGTAAATCATTGTTACCATGGTCATCATGGTTAGTTCATGGCTCAATATATATGCGAAGATTTATACAATGATTCAAACCTTTATGGTATTATTGTCATAGGATCTTCTTAAACAATTCAAAACTTTGCATTCAGAAAAGACAACTTTAGTATCATACTGTCTGGATTCATTTTTAATTATATTTTTCACGAACAAATTTTTAATTATATTATTCGTTGGTGAATTCTAAGATTTGTTTGTGCCAATATGCAGGCCTTCTCCTTGGACTTTAACCTGAGGTCTCACATGAAGACACATTCACAAGAGAACTATCATATTTGCCCATACCCGGATTGTGGGAAGAGATACGCTCATGAATACAAGCTAAAGAATCACATTGCTTCTCATCATGAAAAGGTTGGTTAATATTTCCCCTTTTCGAAAGCATGGTACATTTATATGCTCATTGTGTTCACAATAAGATAATGCATCCTGTCTTATGAAGTATGATTTTAATACGTGCACTTGCTTTTTTTGTCTAGAGCTTTCATTTGGTGTGCGTAAATATATACATATTTTAATTTTAATATTATTTTACAAGGTTTTGAATATCTTCGTTATCTATATAATATGTTTACAATTTAAATCTTGGCTGACTGCACTTTTGGTTATCTATATAATATGTTTACAATGTAAAAAGTATCACCCGAAACAATTTTTTATTGACAGTTTCAACCTCATTGCAGAGTACACCTACAATGGATGTGACGCCTAAGTATACCACTCCTCCTTCAGAAAAACAAACAAAAACCGCTAAACCTTCTGGGGCAACATACGGTTCAGCATCCTCTGATCGCCCATATGCATGTCCTTATGAAGGGTGTGAAAAAGCATACATTCATGAGTACAAGCTTAAACTGCATTTGAAGAGGGAGCATCCTGGCCACATAAATGATGAAAATGCCATGCATGCTCTGGCTAATAATGCTGAAAATGAAATGGATGAAGCAAGTGATCATGATGCTTATGGTGGGAAACGTTCCAACGGTAAAAGTCAGAAGCAAAGTAGGCCCAAGCCAAACTTGAAAATGCCTCCTTCCAAAGTTGCGCAGCGAAAAGGGTCCACTCCAACTCCTGCCACTTTTAATATGGTTAAAAAACCTTGGCCAGTGAAAGATGAAACTTATGATGAAGACAGCGAAGAAACAGAGGAGGATCGTGACAATGTTGAAGATGGTTGGAGATATGCTGGAAACAACGACGATGATGATGAGGAAACAGAATATGAAGACTGATATTTACTTGCAGCTTCTATGAATTCACTCTCATTGTTACCCTCCTACAATATTACATTTTTCTCTGTCTATTTGCTTCAAGAAATGCATTTTCATTTTTTCTTGACATAGTACATTGGTTATCGGTAGAATGAATAATAAGGTAGGTAGGATGAATTTATATTAATAATAATAAAAAGTGAAGTAATATTTGTGTGAATATTTTCAGCTGTGTTGCAATTTTGTACGGCCAAACATGAAATACATTCCTAGGATTTGAAAGGCTCTTATTTTAAAGCAGATTTTGAATTTTATTTAAATATAAAATCTGAACCGTCCAATCTTGATCGAATGACAAGATATGCACGAATATGTGTAGTCACAAGCCTGGATCCACATCCCCGAGTCTCGTAGCGGTTCCAATATGGTACCTCTTGTGCTCTCCCCTTTTACTACATAGTAACAAAAATTTATAGGACTGCACTGTCTCATTTTTAAAATGTAATCAAGTGGGTACAATTGTGCACTGCACTGTCTCATTTTTAAAAATGTATGGAGTTTTTCTTTATTTCTCCTCTCTTGCTCACTCTCACTTTGTGTTCTTCTACTCTCTAAATGTTTCTTTGCAATCTGAGCAATTTTCTTCTTCATGAATCTAACTATTTCAATGAGATTGAGGCTAAAAGGTTTCATGATTTTTCTTATTACATTCATTATTCACCATCAATTTTTGAATGTTAGTTATGTCATTAAATATAGATGTTTTTTCATTTTGATTATTAAAACATGGATTTTGGGTTTTGCAATGGTTCTCAAGTGTAAACAAGTCCTGTTGATTACGATCTTCTGGATGAAATTTATTTAGGTGAAGAATCAAACAAATTAATTTTTTTTACCGAGATTGTAAAAATTGCATAATTCGTAGTCTATAATAACCCACGAAAATCGTTAAAAAACTATTGAAATAAATAAATTGTTTTTCGAGTCTAATTTTGTAGAAGTTTTAATTCCAACACATATAGTGTGTCTGTGGATCAATTTAGGTGAAGAATTCAACAAATCAAATTTTTTTCACCGAGATTGGAAAAATCTCATAATTCGTAGTCATAACCCACGAAAATCGTTAAAAAACTATCGAAATGAATAAATGTCATTTTGAGTCCATTTTTGTATAAACTTCTATCATAACACATATAGTGTGTTTGTGGATCCATTTAGGTGAAGAATCAAACAAATATTATTTTTATCACCGAGAATGGAAAAATCACATAATTCATAACTCACGAAAATCGTTAAAAAACTATCGAAATAAATAAATTTCTTTTCGAGTCTATTTTATTGTAGAAACTTATATTCCAACACATATAGTGTGTATGTGGATCAATTTAGCTGGAGAATCAAATAAATAAAAAAAATTCACCGATATTGAAAAAATCTTATAATTTATAGTCTATAACCCACGAAAATCGTTAAAGAAATTATCAAAATTAATATATGTCCTTTTGAGTCTTTTTTTTTTTTTTTTGTAGAAAGTTCTATTCCTATACATATAGTGTGTTTTGGATCCAATTAGGGGGAAAATCAAATAAAATAAATTTTTTCTGAGAGTGTAAAAATTTCATAATTCGTAGTCCATAACCCACAAAAATCGTTAGAAAACTATAAAAATGAATAAATTGCTTTTCGAGTATATTTTTTTATAGAAATTTCTATTCCAAAACATATAGTGTGTATGTGGATAAATTTTGGTGAATAATCAAACAAATTAAATTTTTTGAGAGATTTGAAAAATCTCATAATTCGTAGTCTATATATATAACCCACGAAAATCGTTAAAAAACTATCGAAATGAATAAATCTCTTTTGGAGTCCATTTTTTATAGAAAATTATATTCCTACACATATAGTGTGTCTGTGGATTTATTTAGGTGAAGAATCAAACAAATTAATTTTTTTTACCGAGATTGTATAAATTGCATAATTCGTAGTCTATAACCTACGAAAATCGTTAAAAATCTATTGAAATAAATAAATTGTTTATCGAGTCTAATTTTGAAGAAGTTTCAATTCCAACTCATATAGTGTGTCTGTGGATCAATTTAGGTGAAGAATTCGACAAATCAAATTTTTTCACCGAGATTGAAAAAATCTCATAATTCGTACGAAAATCGTTAAAAAACTATCGAAATGAATAAATGTCATTTTGAGTCCATTTTTGTATAAACTTCTATCATAACACATATAGTGTGTCTATTGATCCATTTTGGTGAAGAATCAAACAAATATTCACTACAACATTTTTGTTCTACGGCAACACCAAAAAACCGTAGCATAAAGTGAAAAAACCGTTGCCGTAGGCTACAAGAACGGTTTTTCAACCGTGGTGGATCGAGGCGTTGTCTTAGCCTTCCGCAACGGTTTTTGTTCCAAATGGCAACGCCATAACTATAACCGTAGTCGTAGGTAACCTTTCCAAAACGGTTTTTATACACTACCACAACGGAATATGGTAACCGTTGTCTTTGATACCCTACCAGAACAGTTTTTTTACATTCAAAAAATTAGGCGTTGCGGTAGGACCAAAATGTTGTAGTGATTATTTTTATCACCGAGAATGGAAAAATCATATAATTCATATCTCACGAAAATCGTTAAAAAACTATCGAAATAAATAAATTTCTTTTCGAGTCTATTTTATTGTAGAAACTTATATTCCTACACATATAGTGTGTCTGTGGATCAATTTATGTGAAGAATCAAATAAATCAAAAAATTTCACCGAGATTGAAAAAATCTCATAATTTGTAGTCTTTAACCCACGAAAACCGTTAAAAAAATTATCAAAATTAATAAATGTCTTTTCGAGTCCTTTTTTTTTGTAGAAAGTTCTATTCCTATACATATAGTGTGTCTGCGGATCCAATTAGGGAGAAAATCAAATAAAATAAATTTTTTCCGAGAGTGTAAAAATTTCATAATTCGTAGTCCATATATAACCCACAAAAATCGTTAAAAACTATCGAAATGAATAAATTGCTTTTCGAGTATATTTTTTTGTAGAAATTTCTATTCCAAAACATATAGTGTGTATGTGAATCAATTTAGGTGAATAATCAAACAAATTAATTTTTTCCAGTGATTTGAAAAATCTCATAATTCGTAGTCTATAACCCACGAAAATCGTTAAAAAAACTATCGAAATGAATAAATCTCTTTTTGAGTCCATTTTTTATAGAAAATTATATTCCTACACATATAATGTGTTTGTGGATTTATTTAGGTGAATAATCAAACAAATTAAATTTTTTTACCGAGATTGTATAAATTGCATAATTCGTAGTCTATAACCCACAAAAATCGTTAAAAAACTATCGAAATAAATAAATTGTTTTTCGAGTCTAATTTTGTAGAAGCTTCAATTCCAACACATATAGTGTGTCTGTAGATCAATTTAGGTGAAGAATTCAACAAATCAAATTTTTACACCGAGATTGGAAAAATAACACAATTCGTAGTTTATAACCCACGAAATGAATAAATGTCATTTCGAGTCCATTTTTGTATGAACTCCTATCACAACACATATAGTGTGTCTGTGGATCCATTTAGGTGAAGAATCAAACAAATATTATTTTTATCACCGAGAATGGAAAAATCACATAATTCATAACTCACGAAAATCGTTAAAAAACTATCGAAATTAGTACATTTCTTTTCGAGTCTATTTTAATGTAGAAACTTATATTCCAACACATATAGTGTGTATGTGGATCAATTTAGGTGAAGAATCAAATAAATCAAAAAAATTCATTGAGATTGAAAAAATCTCATAATTCGTAGTGTATAGAAACAAATTCCAAGAAACGGAACCCACTGACCATATTCTTCTCCAATCTGAGTTTTGCTCACGTCTCGAATGAATTCAAGGACATATTCAAAAAAATTCTGACCGGATGTGGGAATAGTTTGCGGATTTTTAACAACTAGAATGGTTGAAATTAATAAGATAGCTATTACAACCAATAGGTAATAAGTACTTGAGCATGCACTTGAAAATCCCCTATTTGCCAATGGAAATGTTGACCTACTTCCACAGCAGATATATCAAAGAATCTGTTTAATGTGTTGATGTAACATAATAGATGTGTTGAGCCACGAAAATCGTTAAAAAACTATCGAATGAATAAATTGTTGTTCGAGTCGTTTTTTTTGTTTAAACTTCTATTTCAACACATATAGTGTGTCTATGGATCAATTTTGGTGAAGAATCAAACAAATTAATTTTTTCACCGAGATTGGAAAAATCTCATAATTCGTAGACTATATAACCCACAAAAATCGTTAAAAAAAATGAATAAATGTCTTTTTAAGTCCATTTTTTGTATAAACTTTTATTGCTACACATATAGTATGTCTGTGGATCCATTTAGGTGAAAAATCAAACCCACGAAAATCGTTAAAAAAAACTATCAAAATGAATAAATGGCTTTTCAAGTCTAATTTTTGTAGAAACTTTTCTTCCTTCATACGCATATAGCGTGTCTGTGGATCCAATCACGTGAAGAATCATACAAATCAATTTTTTTACCGAGATTGTAAATATTGCATAATTCGTAGTATATAACTCACAAAAATCGTTAAAAAACTATCGAAATGAATAAATTGCTTTTCGAGTCAATTTTTTGTAGAAATTTTTATTACAACACATATAGTGTGTATGTGGATCAATTTAGATGAAGAATCAAACAAATCAAATTTTATCACCGAGATGGGAAAAATCACATAATTCGTAGTCTATAACCCGCGCAAATCGTTAAAAAAACTATCAAAATGAATAAATGACTTTTTGAGTCTATTTTTTTGTAGAATCTTCTATTCATACACATATAGTGTGTCTATGGATCCAATTACGTGAAGAATCAAACAAATCATTTTTTTTTCCGAGATTGGAAAAATATCATAATTTGTAGTCTATAACCCACGAAAATCGTTAAAAAACTATCGAAATGAATAAATTGCTTTTCGATTCTATTTTTTTAGAAACTTCTATTCCAACACATATAGTGTGTATGCGGATCAATTTAGGTGATGAATTAAACAAATCAAATTTTTTCACTGAGATTGGAAAAATCTCATAATTCGTAGTTTATAAAAAACTATCGAAATGAATAAATTATTTTTTGAGTCTATTTTTTGTTGAAACTTCTATTCCAACACATACAGTTTTATGTGGATCAATATAAGTGAAGAATCAAACAAATCAATTTTTTTCACCGAGATTGAAAAAATTGCATAATTCGTAACCCACGGAAATCGTTAAAAAACTATCGAAATGAATAAATTGGTTTTTGAGTATTTTTTTTGTAAAAACATCTATTCCAACACATATAGAGTGTCTGTGGATCAATTTAGATGAATTATCAAACAAATCAAACTTTTTGACCGAGATTAGAATAATCTCCTAATTCGTAGTATATAACCCACATAAATTGTAAAAAAAACTATCAAATTGATAAATTGTTTTTGAGCTCTTTTTTTTAAGAAACTTCTATCCCAACACATATTGTGTGTATGTGGATTCATTTATGCGAGAAATCAAACAAGTCTTATTTTTTCGCCGAGATTGGAAAAATCATAAAATTCGTAGTTTAAGCCCCCTCCAACTCCAACACAACGTTCCGAAGGCAACACCCAACCAATCAAACAATTGTAGGGATTATGTGAGTAATCAAACAATTTTTTCACGGACATTGAAAAATTTCATAATTCATATTTTATAACCCTAAAAAATTTGCATAAAAATTATCGAAATTAATAAAACAATTTTCGAGTCTTATCTTTTGAAGAATCTTCTATCCTAATACATATAGTGTGTCTATGGATCTATTTAGGTGAAAATTCAATGAAATTTTATTTTTTTACTTAAATTGAAAAAATCTTAAAATTTGTAGTCTATAACCCACAAATATTATAAAAAACTATTGAAATGAATACATTTTTTTAGCCCATTTTTTGAAGAAACTTTTGTCCGATCAAATATAGTGTATCCGTGGTTACATTTAGGTAAAAAGAAAAAAAAAACAATTGGCCGAGAGGTAGTGTTAAAGTATATTTGGTGCGGTAAATATACCTCTTGGATTTCTGTCCTACTGAAGTGGCCTATGTTATATGACTTCTCTGAATAATAGAATAAGTAATTGCAGTTTTATTTTGACATGGAATAAAGAATTACAATGTTGTTGACAAAAAAAAAAAAAAAATTACAATGTTAATATGATGTGTTAAAAATTAATTAATTACGGATTCGGCAATTCATTTTTGTTATTCTTATCTTATTGAGATTTAACTTGACTGGCAATTGGTTTTTGTTACTCACTATTCTTATCTTATTGAGACTGAACTTGGCTGATCAACTATGTAATGTTATCCTAAAACTACACAAGGGAGACCAAACTTTTAGCAAAAAATGACACATGTCAATCTATGAAGCATACAATTCAAAATGTCTATGTGTCAATACTTCCAAAAACTTAACTTGATTTAGGCAAGTATTTGAATTCAACCAATGAGAAGCAATTGTTGGTGTATGATGTTGTAATGGGCCAGCTTGCATTTCCAGCCCAATCCAATAAGCCAGCGAAAATCAAACAAAAAAAAATTTGCTGCCAGAAGTAGCATTGTGGTGTCACTATCATTTTGTATGTTTCTGGCTTTTATTCCTGTCATTTTCTTCACACCTTCCCCAAAACACCCATTTTGATGCAAACCTTATGCTTTGTATCTTTGCAAACATGTGACTGGAATCAAATTCAAATTTCAAATTCCCCCTCTCTTCAACCTCATCTCATACCTCACTTTCTTTCTCATTGTTTCAAAATTCAGTTTCATTTCTTCTCTCTTCAGCGCTCTCTCATCCTCTCATAGCCAAAGAAAGGTTTCAAATTTCTTCTCCATCAATTATTTCATGATTTGATTTCAGGATCGTATTTGTATTTTGAATGTGTAATTTTCTGTTTATGATTTCAAATTAAGTTCTATTCTCACAAAAATCTTTCTTTCGGATTACATGTATTTCATTTCTGATTTTTTTTTTTTGGAATGTTATTGTTTGTTCAGGTTCACAAACCCAGCAACGAGCACACGACTGCAACGAAGGTAAGCAATTCAGATCCATTTTTGTTTCTGGATTCTATATTCATTTTCATTTTCAGATTCCATATATATGCTATTTTTGTTACTTCAATCTATGGTGATATTGCTTCTTGCTATACTCACACTGTTTTATTTCATGAGTTTTGATCATTGTTTTTTTTTTGGCTTTGGATTTCATGATTAATTAAATGCAATTTCAATTTGGGATTTCTTCCTTTCATTAAGGTATGTATTCCATACTAAATTTGCATTGTTTAGTGTTGTTTGTGTATTTGTTTTATTTATGTTTTGGATTTAATTTTTAATTGTGAAAGTGAGCAATCACAAAGTGTTTGAGCAAATGTCTCAATATGAAAAGATTTAATTTTTGTGCTTTTATCTTATATTTGATTTCATATTTAATATTTCTGCTTTTATATGAATCTTTCTACTAACCAAAATTGATTCAAGGTTTTTCATTTTGCTTGAGAAGAGACTTTTGGTTGTAGTTAAGGCTTTGCTACACCCGCTGCTACAAATATTAAAGAGCTACAACTGCAGAAGTGGGAGTTGGAGTTTGAATTGTCACATTTGGGTAAGTTGAACTCTTTTTAGCTTGGCCAGTTTACGATAACCTGAAACACTGACAAAGATGAACATTTGAATTCACATAGTTCAAGAAAACTCATTGATAGAAATGCTATGTGTTTTATAGGTTGAATTAGAATTTTTTATAATATATTTTTTTTGCATCAATTCATTTCTTTCTTGGTGTTGCAAATGAATCTGATTTTGTTTTTATGTTTGGAGTTTTTCATTTTTGTTTTTTCTCTTCTGAACTCTAATTTCAATTTTTTGTTTTGTTTTTGTATACCGTTTGGTTACTTTGGTCTTCTCAATGAAGTTTACATGCCTAATGATCAGTATATTAGGCAAGCTTATTTATAATGTCTTGCACAAAACTTATATATATAGCTACTTTTTGTTCTTTTGATTTAAGGTTTTAATTTTACAGTTTAATGTGTTACATTGTGAAGTTGTATATGTCACTAGAACTAAATGATAAGTCTATAAAAGAATGCTTTGTTTCAAATGTGGACCCTTCACTTTTATATGATTCACATGCTTTATATCCTTCACTTTACTTGGATCAATAACAGGCCAAAACATCTTGATTCCAAGATTTTGAGATTTGAGAAATATTGTAGTGCAAATTCACAAGCAAAAATACTACATTTACTGGATTTTTATTGTTCAAAATGTTTCTTTTTTTTGTGCTTTTGGATTTTGCCCCCTATCACGCCTTATTATTTGTTGGCAGCATGTTCATTGGTCATTACCTTCAAACTACACATTAATGATTATTTGTTTCTTTGATGGAGTTTTGGTTTGATGATTTGCTTTGTGGCAATTTTAGTTGCTGTTAGTGTTATTGTTTTGTTATTTATAAGCCGAGGGGAAATTAAGAACTCTCATGTTTGAGTTTATATTCAATTTAGTTGTTGATGAAGTGCGCATTTGGAGATCTTCGTCGTGATTGGTTCCGACACAGAATTTGCCGATCCGAGAAACTCACAAACTATGTCTAGCCTTGCAACTTCTCTTTTGGAGGTAACATACTACCTTGAGTTTCTTTCTGTTAATCCCTAATCCCTAATTTTCTTCATTCATATTGTTTTGGAATTAGAGTTTGATTCAAAAATGTCTTGATTTTGACATAAGATATATGTGATTCCAACAAGGTAGTAGCTTCAAACTTTTGCTTACCATGTTCAAGCATTTTCACATCAATAGGTATTGAAGTATCAGATTTTACAGTGAGCATCCAAAAGCCTTTTTATCCTTTCCAACTACATAATATGTTATTTGTTTTATTTATTTGAACTTGAAACTCTTTAGTTATGAACTATTTATGGTTGTTTTAGGATGGTAATGTTGGAACAAAGTGTTGTTGGTAATTGTTAACTTCCATGTCAGTGAATATAGAATTAATTGGAACATTGGAGTGGATCTATTTTTTAAACCAAGTTTTATATTATCCTTTTACAAGTTGGTAGCCCGTCAATAGCATTATTTGATATTTGGTCTGATGTGAACTTCACATGTTTGGCAATCTTCTCTGGTTTTTATTGAAAGAATAATTTCAGACATTGTCTTTTATGGTCTTAAGGTTTCATTTAATTTTGTAATGTCTCTTATACTCTCCAATCCAATTCCATGATGCATTCTTATTCATTATTACTCTTTAAGCAGGTCTATTAAGAAGAATCAACTTCTTTGCTAGAACGAACTTCTTTATAATTAGTCTTCTAGAATTTGAGAGCGGAAACATGAAGTTAAATCGTTGCTAGATTATCGTTGATGCATATGACAAATAAAAAAGATTGACTTTTTTGACTTTTTCTATTTTCATTTTCATCCATTTTGAAAACCTAAAGAGTGACAGCTATGTGATACTTGGAACCACTTTTCAGTTCTGTTATAACTCCAAGATTCAGTCTGCATAATTTTTAACTGCATAATTATGTGGCTCTGCAACTATAATCAGCTATGACTCTTTGGAGTTTGTACAAATGTCGCAATACAAAGCTCTGGGAAGGTTCAGATACCGCACCTCATATGATCATCGCTCGAGGAAAGGATACTCTTCACGAATGGAGTAATATTCAGGCTGCAAAGCTCAGTTCATAGAGGTACAAATCATGAACTTTCTTGGACAAAGCCTCCTCCAAACACAGTGAAATCTAATGTTGATTGTGCCTTCTTCAACAATAACTCTATCATGGGATATGGGATATGTTTTAGAGACCACATAGGTCACTTTATGCACGGAGAATCAAGCTGGAAACAGTGTTATATGCCCACTATAGAAGCTGAAGCTACAACACTTCTTGCATCTATCCAATCAACCCTTGCTCATGATTATCAAGCTGTTTTGTTTGAAACTGACTGTAAGTCAGTAGTGGATGCCCTTGCCTCACATAGTGCTCCACAAAATGAGTTAGGGGACATTATTTCTCAATGTAAAATTCTTTTGTCCAATAATAATAACTACCCAGTGTCGTTTGTCCGGAGGCAAAGGTTGCTCATAGTATGGCTCGAGCATCCTTATCTCATTCTAGCCCCATGTCTTCAATGATGTACCTCCTTTTTTGTACCAGCTTATTATAAATGAAATGAACTAACTTTTCCTGGATGTCCAGCTTAACAATTTTGGCATTTTCTACCAGTTGAGCTAGGACTTCTGGACATGTTTTATTTTGTTTTAGTATTCTGATGTTTTATTTAAGTATAACTTAAATATTATTGTTAATATATATAATATACTTATCTGTGTCGGAAAAAAAAAATACTTATCACCCTAATGTATGATATTAAAGTTTGATGTTTAATTTAATGTATAATATAAGAGTATTATGTCAAAAAATTTATTGGTCGTATTAAAATGATTATCCCCATATATAATGCCAACTTCGTATTATTTTGTATCTAATGTGTGATTGGTTGTATTAAAATATGAAATATAGAATCGAATTATATAAACAAATTGTTTCCCGTGCGATGCAATGTTGGCTACATGCTTTCGGTAACTCTTAAGGATAACTAATAAATAAGTCATCTAAATGAGGGGTTTATAAGGAAACATTATTGGAAAATCAATATAAAAATTCTTAAGACTCAAAAAGTTACATAAAAAGAAATATTTTGAGAGGACTAAGAACACTATTTTCCAATTGGTTGAATATAGTTTATATAATATGCTTTCAGAAATATGTCATCAAAATTGAGGAGGGAAAACTAAAAAATATTATTAGAGATATTTAATGAACAAAAATATTTGTACTACATGTTTCCGATAAGTGTTGAGATTAGCTAAAGGAGGACCCTTAAGAAACATTAATTTGTCATTTGATTGAAAATATGTACTACATTCTTTTGGTTAATCTTAAAGATAACTAAAAAGTATATCATCTAAATTGAGGAGGGAAATTCTTTTGTCACTTGATTTAATATGTCTATTTGTATTATATGTTTCCAATAAGTTTAAGGGGTAACTAAGAAATATGTCATCTAAATTGAGGTAGGAAGTAAAAAACTCTAATTTGTCATTTAATTGAATATAGTTATATGTATTACATGGTCCCGAATAGTCTTAACGACAACAAAATAAATGTCAACTAAATTGACGAGAGAAAACTAAAAAACAATATTTTCTCATTTGATTGAATATAGTTATTTGTACTACAAATTCTTATGATAAGTTTGAAGGGTAGTTAAGAAATATGATATCTAAGGTGAGGAGGGAAAACTAAGAAATAATATTTTAGGATTTGATTGAATATATTTACTTTTGCTACATGCTTTCGGTAACTCTTAAGGATAACTAATAAATAAGTCATCTAAATGAGGGGTTTATAAAGAAACATTATTGGAAAATCAATATAAAAATTCTTAAGACTCAAAAAGTTACATAAAAAGAAATATTTTGAGAGGACTAAGAACACTATTTTCCAATTGGTTGAATATAGTTTATATAATATGCTTTCAGAAATATGTCATCAAAATTGAGGAGGGAAAACTAAAAAATATTATTAGAGATATTTAATGAACAAAAATATTTGTACTACATGTTTCCGATAAGTGTTGAGATTAGCTAAAGGAGGACCCTTAAGAAACATTAATTTATCATTTGATTGAAAATATGTACTACATTCTTTTGGTTAATCTTAAAGGTAACTAAAAAGTATATCATCTAAATTGAGGAGGGAAATTCTTTTGTCACTTGATTTAATATGTCTATTTGTATTATATGTTTCCAATAAGTTTAAGGGGTAACTAAGAAATATGTCATCTAAATTGAGGTAGGAAGTAAAAAACTCTAATTTGTCATTTAATTGAATATAGTTATATGTATTACATGGTCCCGATTAGTCTTAACGACAACAAAATAAATGTCAACTAAATTGACGAGAGAAAACTAAAAAACAATATTTTCTCATTTGATTGAATATAGTTATTTGTACTACACATGCTTATGATAAGTTTGAAGGGTAGTTAAGAAATATGATATCTAAGGTGAGGAGGGAAAACTAAGAAATAATATTTTAGGATTTGATTGAATATATTTACTTTTGCTACATGCTTTCGGTAACTCTTAAGGATAACTAATAAATAAGTCATCTAAATGATGGGTTTATAAAGAAACATTATTGGAAAATCAAAGGAAAAACACGGGCAGCGTTCCAGAAGGGTTATGCTTATGCATATATCAACTTTGTTAATATTATGGAGGGATAATGTTACATAACTTTAGTATCATATAATTGAGTTCATTAATGGTTTGCTTGGATGCGAAGAGAAAATAAGAAGAGAGAAATATGTGAGAGAGTATGAGAAGAGAGAAATATGTGAAAAATAGAGTAGATTTGATAGGTTGTTTGGTTGAAGAGAAAGAGAAGAGAAATGAAGAAGAGAGAAGTGTTGATTTTTTTAAAAGTACAATAATACCCTTAAAAGTACAATGCATAAAAGACAAAAAAAGGTTTGTGTTGCATCTTAAATTGAAGGGCTAAAAGGGCAAAACCAATTCATATGCAACTTCTCTCATGTTTCTTCGCATATCAGGAGAGAAGAAAAAATATGTGGTCCCCACATCAATCTTTTCTCTCTTCTCTCTTTCTTGCATGTGCCAAGCAGGAAAAATTCCATATTTCTTTGCTCTTTCTCTCGCATGAAACTCTCTCTTAGCAAATTCTCTTGTTCCAAGCACAGCGTAAGTTTTGAGTTAATATTTGAGTTCATTAAGTTTTATGAACTTTAATTGATTGTATTTGAGTAGTATTATTGAAGTTGATGTTTGGCATTTGAGTAGTTATATTTTTTTTTTCTTTTTAGAATTTAATTTTATAAAAAAAATGTAGGTTTTGTACAAAGTAATATTTTTGTTCATGGGGACAAACGGCATAATGAATATTAGAAAGACACACAAACAACAACTAAAATACATTACAAAGAGACCGTTATGAACCACCGACACATACACCAAACACTGACATGTAGCATTTGTAATACTTTGAAAAATGAAAGTCGTTGAATGTATTTTTTGTGTCGATGTCAAACACCAAACACTCCTTTTATCTAAAGTGTCAATGCTACATATTTGGTGCATTTAGGGTTTTCAATAGAATTATAAAGGCTAAAAAGTGTGTAGAGACAATTTAGCACGGGGACAAACGGCATTTGTAATTTATCCAAGCTTTTTATATATTTTGAAATGTTTTTGTATCCGTCATTGTTCTCCCTATTGATTGAGATTTTATAAAAAAATCAATTGGATTTTAAATGTCTGTTACTATTTTTATATATTTGAATAAAAAACACAAATCTAAATTGAGGAGGATCGAATATAACATGTCCTACATGTGTCCATTTAATCTTAAGGATAACTAAAAAATATTCTATTACAATTGAGGGCGGAAAAACAAGAAACATTATTTGTTGTTTCGATAAAGATATGCTCGCGGGGACAAACGGCATAATGAAGTTGAGAAAGACACGCAGACAACAACTAAAAAGACATTACAAAGAGACCGTTATTAACCACCGACACATACACCAAACACTAAACTAACAATGACATGTATGCATTTGTAATACAATTGTTGTGTCGGTGTAACTTTTGTATGTATTTTAAGTTATTGTTTCTAATTTATATCAGTAGTAATTGTATTACATTAATATTGGTTATCATATTATATGTCTAATTTTATGACAATGTTCGCATTCAATTAATTTTGTATCTACTGTTATTCATTATATTATTTTTTTTTAAGAATAATCTTGAAACAATATTCCTATGATTTATGAGCATAAGCAAATTCTTCCCCGTGTGTTGCACGGGTGTGAATACTAGTTTAGACACAATTTGCAACACTATATATAGTTAATGAGGGTACAAGTTATTCCGCACAGATTACTTAGTGCGCCCCTAGATTTCTAGCGCGCTCTCCAGATTGTTTAGTGCAGTCCCAAATTTCTAGCGCACCCCCATATTTCTAGCACGCCCCCAGATTTTTTTTTGTAATTTTGATTAATTAAATTTTAGTTTATTGATTAGGTGTAATTTTCAGAGTATTATGTATAGTTAAATGTTTTAGTAGTTAATTTTAAACTAAAATAATGTCAAAACCATTTTGCTGTGGAATGGTTTTAGAGATTTGTACTCCAAAATCATTTTGCTGTGGAATAGTTTCAGAGGGTTGTACTTCAAATCCATTAGATGTACTTAATAGTTTTTATATTAATTGTAAATTAAACCATAATTATAAGAAATGTTTTAGTATGTAATTTTAAATTAAAATATGACTGTATAATCATCCAACACAATTAATTGAAAATAAGTTCTTATAGTATGTACTTCAAAGGAACAAAAGTACGCTAGAAATTTGGGGGTACACTAGAAATTTGGGGGGTGCACTAGAAATTTAGGGGGGTGAGCTAGAAATTTAGAAATCCGAGGAGTGCGCTAAACAATCTGGGAGGCGCGCTAAAAATTTTCATTAATGAGTGTGAACAGTCCTAAATTGAGAGAACAATCACCTACAATTACAAAGCTTGAGAAGAGAGGGATTTTTTTAATGGCAAATATATATATAGGGGGTTGCTAATTTAGACCCATTTAAAAATATGTGGGTCTAAAATAGCAAGATGCACCTTTTCACTTTGGACCCCATATATATATATATATTACTAATTTACCATCCAACACAAGAAACATAGCCTGCTTATAGAGGCTTACAAAACACAACGAACAAAACAAAGGGCAAAACAAATGGAAACCAAAAATGAAGCAGAGCATAACAGCAGCAAAATTAAGATAATAAAACAGCAGCATTGCAAAAACGCGCCACAACATTCACCACAGTCAAAACCATCCAACCTAGAGCAGGAAAAGCGCAAACAGCAGCAGAGCAAAACTTCCAATGAAAGCACAGGGACATTCAAAAACAATTGTCACTCAAAGCAATAGACGAGATCCCAAATCCATTCATATAAAAGATACGGTGCAATTTTACACTAAGCAGTCCCCGCAACACTTATGTATCATTTGAAAGACAGAATAAAAGAAGACTGTTAGTTCATTCAGTTATATTATCGCTGAATAGCTGATTCCATAATTTAGCAGAATGCGTCCTTTTGATTAAACTTTCACAAATGTAATTTTTACTAAACTATAATGACATTAGATTCCGCTAGCCAAACTTATCCTCAATCACAATTACATATCCTTGTCAAAGCAAAATTGTAAAATATTTTAACATATGAATAGAATATGTTGATTAACTTTGTGTTTAAAAAACTCAGTACTAAAAGTTAACAACACGGTGGCAACACATTTGGCTAACTCTATGGTTTGATATTTCTACAAATACCAACAAGTGCAACCACACACCCATTATTTGCAATATGATGGAACACTGAAGATAAACCATCACAAATTCCATTATTTTTTTTGCTCATTATATGCTCATTTAACTTACAAATGAACCTAATTATCAGTATCTCATTATTTTAGTGTTGATGTCATTGGTGATTCATAATATTACTAATATAATATTGCAAATAAAAAGCTTTTGCAAATGTTTTCTCCACACTCAAAAACAGTACTATTCGTTGCAGATAAAAAAGATAAATTAGAGAAGCATATAATCAATTCAATTTAATATCCAGCAAAATACTACAAATCTAAAGGCACGAATAGTATAAAATTGATCATATAGATCAAGCATAATCCAAAAAACAAAATCTCTTACTAAAACGAATCTAACAACCACAAGTTCATTCATGTAAAATGTATCATTGGAAAAATGAAATTCATTCAGAAACGAAGCTTGGTGAAAAACCACCTGTTCTTGCCAGTCTTGAACCTCTCCTCCAAACGCTTCTTAGTCTCCTTGAGCGCCGTCACCTTCTTGTCTTTCGCTTGAAGAACATCAGGAACAACAGTATCCTTCAGATCCACATCCAGAGTGTAACGAGTTGGCATCAAATGCTGATAGTTCACGAGCTTCACGAAGGCCTTAACCCTAGATTTCTTCGCCGTCTTCTTAGCAGAGTCCTTCTTGATCACCTTGCTAGGGTACTTCTTGATTCCGGCAACAAGACAGTGTCCGTATGGCCTCTCACGTGTACCGTCGTCGAAGGTACGAACGATCACCGCCTTTTTGCCGGCATAACGGCCTTGAAGGACAATAACTGCCTTGTTAGGTTTCAAGAATTTCCCCATTGTTGCCGGCGTTGCTCAACCGTTTTTCCAACTCTGCAAATGCAAAACCTTAAATTCCAATTCATATATCTTAATATAATAAAACGAGAGTAACTAGATGCACTCTAAACCCTAATCCTAATATGAATGGTCTAGATTTTGACACTTGGAAAAAAAAATTATATCAACGGCAATGATAAAAACTTAAATGATCAATTTTTAAACCAATATTATGTTGCCACATCAATTAATGAATGTGACATATTATGTGTTAAAAAAAAAAATTGAGATCTGTCAAAAAAGAGAAAATGGATAAACATTAATAAAACAAAAAAACTAATAATCAGTTACGAAAATTATGTATAGATGCAAAATTCTTTATTCATCAGCACGTTTATCACACACAATATTCAATTACTCTTTTTTCCGTTGCTACAGGTCCTAAATTCCTCCGTCTTTTTTTCTACCTTTCTACTTATACCAACGGTTTTAACCGTCACGATGCTTCATTCACTGTTATTTCCAACAGATTCACATTTCTTAAGGATTTTAATGCTTCATTAAACGCTGATGTTGAAGGTGTTGATACTTTGTTGAAAGAATATGTTATTAACGTTGGTGAGGATCAAATGCTTGATTTGAGTTTCATTCCAAGTAATGGAAATTCTAATAACTATGCTTTCATAAATGGAATTGAAGTGTTATCCATGCCTAATGATCTCTATTACACACCACCTGAAGATAATGGTTTTTAAACTTTTATTTTAACTAATTTTTATTTTATTTTTGTCTTTTTATGTTTATGTATCTTATCTACACACTTCTATTTTTCTTTTTCTCTTTTGACAGAAACTTTATGTTTTTCATTTAAGTTAATTTTTTTTTGTTTTTTTTGATAACATAGCTTAATGGAATTTTTTTTTACTTTATATATACTAGCCGCCAAACGGGCACCGTGCCCGTTTGTGTGATCGATATTTTTTTTTTTGTGATCGATATTCTCTATTGTGAAAATATAAATAACTATTTAATCTCCTTTTTTTATTGGACTTAGTTAATTGATAACTACTTAACCTTCTTTTTTGTTGTGACTACTTATTAAGAAGAAAAAATATATATATATTTTTTTTACTATACAAAATACTGAAAACCTACTTTTATGTGGAAGTTGTGCTTAGTTTTTTTTAAGGGTAAAATAGGAATATTGAAAAAGCCATCCCAAAAATTTGTATCCCCTTTATATATTAGTATATATATATATATATAATTATTATATTTTTAATCATGGTTTGATTTTTTAATTTTGTTTTTTGAAATTAAAATCATATTAACATTCTATATAAGTACTTTTTAATTTATATAAGTATTTTTTAGTGTACATATCCAAATACAAAAGGCTTATTGAGTATAAAAGCTTAAGATGTAAGGTCTCATACTATAAGCTCTAATGTTATAAGCACTTGTATTAGTTATTTATCCAAACGGGCCCTAAATGCTTATCTTAATCTTAATCTTAATATAATAAAACGAGAGTAACTAGAGGCACTCTAAACCCTAACCATAATATGAATGGTCTAGATTTTGACACTTGGAAAAAAAATTATATCAACGACTATGATAAAAACTTAAATAATCAATTTTTAAATCAATATTATGTTGTCACATCAATTAATGAATGTGACACGTCATGTGTTTAAAAAAAATAAATTGAGATCTGTCAAAAAAGAGAAAATGGTTAAACATTAATAAAATAAAAATAACTAATAATCAGTTACGAAAATTATGTATAGATGCAAAATTCTTTATTCATCAGCACGTTTATCACACACAATATTCAATTACTCTTTTCCCGTTGCTACAGGTCCTAAATTCCTCCGTCTTTTTTTCTACCTTTCTACTTATACCAACGGTTTTAACCGTCACGATGCTTCTTTCACTGTTATTTCCAACGGATTCACACTTCTTAAGGATTTTAATGCTTCATTAAACGCTGATGTTGAAGGTGTTGATACTTTGTTGAAAGAATATGTTATTAACGTTGGTGAGGATCAAAGGCTTGATTTGAGTTTCATTCCAAGTAATGGAAATTCTAATAACTATGCTTTCATCAATGGAATTGAAGTGTTATCCATGCCTAATGATATATATTACACACCACCTGAAGATAATGGTTTTTAAACTTCTATTTTAACTAATTTTTATTTTATTTTTGTCTTTTTAAGTTTATGCATCTTATCTACACATTTCTATTTTTCTTTTTCTTTTTTGACAGAAACTTTCTGTTTTTCATTTAAGTTTTTGTTTTTTTGTTTTTTTTTTGTAACATAGCTTAATGGATTTTTTTTTACTTTATATATACTAGCCGCCATTGTGTGATCGATATTTTTTTTGTTTGTTGTGATCCATATTCTCTATTGTGCAAATATAAATAACTGCTTAATCTCCTTTTTTATTGGACTTAGTTAACTGATAACTACTTAACCTCCTTTTTTGTTGTGGCTACTTATTAAAAAGAAAAAATATATATTTTTTTTTTACTATACAAAATACTGAAAACATACTTTTACGTGGAAGTTGTGCTTAGTTTTTTTTTTTGTAGTTTTTTTAAGGGTAAAATACGAATATTGAAAAAGTCATCCCAAAAATTTGTATCCCCTTTATATATACTAGCCGCCAAACGGGCACGTTCCATGCCCGTTTGTGTAATCAATATTCTTTTTTTTTAGTGTGTGATCGATATTCTGTATTGTGCAACTGCAAATATAAATAACTACTTAATCTCCTTTTTTATTGGACTGTGTTAATTGATAACTACTAACCTCTTTTTTTTTTTGTGGTTAGTTATTAAGAAGAAAAAAATCTTTTTTTTTACTAAAAAAAACTGAAAATCTATTTTTATGCGGAAGTTATTTTTTAAGGGTAAAATTGGAATAATAAAAAAGCCATCCCGAAAATTTGTATCCCCTTTATATATTAGTATAGATAATATATATATATATATATATATATATATATATATATATAGGGGTGTAAGCGGATCGGACCAATCCAATTGAACCGATAATCCAAACCAATCCAAACCGAAAAAAAACCGATTTTTATGGTTCGGATCAAAAACCGAACCGAACCAATTGAAAATCGAAGTGGTTTGGTTCGGTTCTCGGTTCCAATTTTCAAATCCAATGGACAAACCGAACCAAACCAATATATAGTATATATGCTAAATTATTTTTTTAGGTAGCTCATATATATCAAAAACTACAACTGGCCCAACTACTTCTAAAAAATAAAATAAAATATGTCTCACTTAAAAACTCTAATTTAAAATCACAAACTTAGAAACACTCACAGCTGCAAAGACAAACTCAGAAACGCTGCTCTCATCTCACTTCACCTTCATCCCTAAGCTGCTCACATCTTACATCACATCATCCTCAACTTGCTCTCAACACTACACAAACAACATTCTCACGTCATGCTGCTGCTCTCATCTCAAACCCTCAAAACAATAACTTCTCAAGCGTTGTTTTGATTATTTTTCCGATTTAAGTGGGAATAGACTTGAATAATTTCAATATGGTTTTATTTTGTATTTGATGAACTTAATTTCAATATAATTGTATTATGTATTTGATGAACTTAAGCGAAAAGAATTGTGTTTTGTATTTGTTTTCAATATGGTTGTATTATGTATATGTATTTGATGAACTTATGTAAAAAAAATTGTAATTTTTATTTGATGAGCTTATGTGAAAAAAAATATATCGGAAAAAATATAATAGCATGGAATACATCGAAAAAAAACCGATTAAAGTATCCGAACCAAACCGAACCAAACCGATGAGTTTGGTTCGGATTCATTTTTTAAAAACACTAAAAACCGAACCAAACCGAACCAATCGAGGATTCATTGGTTCGGACATTGGATTCACTCAAAACCGATCCAAACCGGTCCAATTACACCCCTATATATATATATATATATATATATATATATATATATATATATATATATATATATATATATATATAAAATTATTATATTTTTAACTATGGTTTGATTTTTCAACTTTGTTTTTTAAAATTAAAATCATATTAACATTCTATATAAGTAATTTTTAATTTATATAAATACTTTTTAATGTACATATCCAAACACAAAAAGCTTATTGAGTATAAGAGCTTATGATGTAAGGTCTCATACTATAAGCTCTAATGTTATAAGCATCTGTATAAATTATTTATCCAAACGGGCCCTAAATGCTTATTACTATAAATAATCACACATTATCAACATTTCTATTATATAATTGAATTGAATGATTGAACCCGTGCGAGCACGGGTAAAAAGTCTAGTATAATATAATATAACTATCTCTAAAACCTAATTGGATCCACATAGACCCATTTTCACTACCAGGCCGTCGGTTATTAAGAGGCCTTATCACGGCCCATTTCACATATTACTTTAAAATTATATTTATTTATGGGTAATGTTTCTATATAAAAATGCATGTGAATTTTTATTTACAATAAAAAGTTATATGATTTTTACGATCGGGAGGGGGCTGGAACCACTTGATGCCAGAACCGACCCCTGAACCAGATTAAACTGGTGGTGAAAAAAAAAAAAGAGTTATGAGTTGGATCCACATTTTAAAATCAATCCTGGTAATTAAAATAGACATAGAAATTTCGAAAATCAATATGGTATTAACAAACTGGGAAAATTATAATATGAATCAATTTTTCAAGTGATTCACAGCGGACCAATAATAAATAACATTATAACAAATACATAATCTTAAAAGTTATACTTTTATATACAAGACTTCTGTATCTAGTATGATGAGCTTCATTCTCAGCATGTTTTATTTATTTTTTAAAATTTATAATTTTTTTTTTGGTTACATATGAGAAAAAAGGAAAAGAAAAAGCTACAAGGGTATTAGCCCCTAACAAACTCTACGCCCCAGGCATCGTCCAGGAGCGGTCTCGCAAGCTCATTTGGAGGAGTAGTAACGACTACCAACGACGAGCTCGAACTAGCGCCCATTTTAGCCAGAACATCCGCGCACGCATTTCCTTCACGAAGTGTGTGTAAAAGGATCACCTCCCAATCACTAGCTAGCAGCTTCTGAATACGAAGAATCTCATTCGCCAACCGGTGATGTGTTGAGACCCCCTCGTTGATGAACTTAACGGAGAAAAGAGAGTCTGAGCAACATAGCACCTTACGGTAACCACGGTCCCAACACAGCTTCAATCCGTGCCATATAGCCATAGTTTCCGCCAGCAGGATGTTCGGCACCGCAGCAACCCCATAGAAGCCCCAAATGAAATCACCATCTCTATTCCATAACAAACCTCCATACCCCGCCGTGTTATTTGACCCCAACAGGCTTCCATCCACATTGAGACAGACAGAATATCTTTTTAAATATAAATAAATATTACTAACAATATATTGTTAGTTAGACATTCCAAAGATCCAATATATTTAGTCAAAAAGGAAAAAAGATCCAATATATATGCATTAAATGTAGCCTTAATTCTTTATTAATTTTTTTAAAAAATTATTATGTTGGATTAGTTGTATACAAATGGCATTGTACCATTTAGTTTGTTACAAAATCTACTTATGTAATATAGCACTATAAACACACACTTAACACTGAACAAGCACACACATTTTGTTTTCCATTATACAAAAAATCAATGGGTAACATTTTGATTTTCATATTCTTCTTCATCATTGTCTCCATAGCACCCTCTTGTAAGCATCTCTATACTTAATTATCCTCAGACCATTATTTTATGTTTGTGAGCAGAATCCTTAAACCATTATTAGTGATACTTGTTTTATGTAAATTACATAATAAGAAAAAGTATTAATTCTTCTTATTAATTATGGGTAGAATTGAATGCAGATGGATATGATCCGTTGGATCCTTTTGGTAACATCACCATAACATGGGATTTCTTGTCTGATAACGGAGAAACTATCGATGTAAGCATTTTCATTTTCTTGTTTGATTCTTACCAAATTTAGTTGAAGAAAGTTATCCTTAACAACTTAAACAAGGAGATTAAAAAATAAAAAAATAATGGTAGCTTTTACAATATGTATGTATTTTGTGTCAATTTTAATTATCTTGGCAATATAATATGTGGGGTGCGTGCACATACTCACTTTCAAGGAGTCAAACCTTATTTGGTAATATGCATAATTTATTATTTATGGAGAAAAAAATAAGATTTTTTTTCTTTTATATATATATTAGGAAGATATATTCTGATGTATGGTTTTGATATTAATTATTTGAAGGTGAAGGTATCAATATACAATTTTCAACTATTTCGCCACGTGGAAGAGCCTGGTTGGAAATTAGGTTGGGCTTGGAGAGGTCATGAAGTGATTTTGGCAATGTTAGGAGCAGAGGCAATGGAACAAGGGAATTGCACAAAATTTAGAGGACAAGATAAACCTCATTGTTGCAAGAAAGAGCCAGTTATTATTGATCTCATGCCTGGAGCACCATACAACATGCAATCTGCTAATTGTTGTAAAGGAGGTGTCTTAACATCATTGACACAAGATGTTACCAAACATATTGCATCCTTTCAGATGAATTATATGAAATCATCAACTTCAATTTCAGGTAGCAATTTTAGTATGCCTGAGAATTTTACACTAGGTGTTCCTGGTTATAGTTGTGGCAAACCATTTGAAGTCCCACCAACCAAATTTACCAAAAATGGACACAGGTGGCTGCAAGTCCTAGGTGAGTTAATACCTTAATTTGTTCATGTCTCCATAATAACATGATGTTTTATTATAACATGTTGTGGACTAATTGCAGAAACTTGGAACGTGACATGTACTTACTCGCCGTTTTTAGCATCACCTACCCCAAAATGTTGTGTCTCCTTCTCTGCATTCTATCATAGTGACATTGTTCCATGCCCTTTATGCAGCTGTAATTGCCAAGGACAACCAACAAGAGCAGATTGCATAGAGTATAACTTCTTTGTTTTTCTCTTTCTTTTTCTTTCTACATAAATTTTTTTCTTATTAAATTGCACTGTTCTTGAAAACTTTTCAGTTCTTATAAGACTTCAATGTTGAAACTTTCACAAGCAAATGATGCAGAAGAACCAGTTGTGAGATGTTCACATCACATGTGTCCTATACGAGTTCATTGGCATGTGAAACAAAGTTATAGAGAGTATTGGAGAGTTAAGATCACAATTACAAATCTAAACATCGTCAAAAACTATTCTCAATGGAATTTGGTGGTGTTACATCCCAACTTACGAAGTTTAACCCAAGTTTTTAGTTTCAATTACCAACCTTTGCCAACTTATGGAAATTTCAGTAAGTCACTGCATTAATGCCACCTTTTATTAAACATTATTTGATGATGGACTAATGGTTGAGTTATATTTTAAATTCTTACTCTATAAGAAAGAAAATGATTCTTACTTTGCTTCCTAATTATGTTGTCTTGCATAGTAGTTGAAATTTATTGCAACTTACCCCTATAAGGCATGTTTGGATTGACCTATTTAAATTTATCCACTAACATAAGCACCTGTGACATTGCGAGAGCTTATGAAAACAACCTATAAATTAAGTTTGTTATTATCTTAATTTTATCTTTTGATATAGAAATAGTTTATGCATAAACACTTATGAGAAGTGTTGTTTCAAAAAGGAAAAAAAACACTTATCCAAACTAGTTAAAGTATATAGTGTTTATTGTCCTTCAATTATACCCTTATGTTATCTCACCTAATTGATAAAAAAGAAAAAGAAAAATTGGAACAAAAATGATTAGATAAGAATTGCATTTCTGATTATGTGTATGATTGTCAAGAATGATTATTGTGTGAAAATTATAACATTGTTTTGTTTGCAATGCATAAATTTCAGATGATACAGGGATATTTTGGGGCCTAAAATACTACAATGACTTGTTACTAGCACATGGAGAGGATGGAAATGTGCAAACAGAGTTGTTGCTAAACAAAGATCAAGGGGAGTTCACCTTCAAAGAAGGATGGACTTTTCCAAGAAAAATTTCATTTAATGGAGATGAATGTGTTATGCCATCTCCTGACCATTATCCAAGGCTTCCCAACTCTGCTCATATTGCTACCAAAACCACTCACATGCTTTTGTTCTTCATGTTACTATTCACAATATTGTTCTTATAATTTAAGTGAAAGTATGATAGTTTAATAGTATGTCATTTAGTGTGAATTTTCTACAATATTAGTAGAGTATCATTTAGGGGTGTTCAAAAATTCAGTTAACTGAACCAAACTGTGGTTCAAACTGCACTGAACCATATTTTAAACTGAACCATTCAATACAGTTTTTGAACTGAACCACTTTTAATAAACAATTACAATTCAGTTTATAACTGGTTTAAAACCAGTTTAAATTTATGAACTGTTTTTTTTTTAAAGAAAAATATTTAATAATTTCCCAATAAATTTGGAAACTTTTTTCCGAAAAAAATCTGGAACCTTTTTTTTCGAAAAAAAATCGGAACTTTTTTTCCCGAAAAAATCGGAAACTTTTTTTCCGAAAAAATCGAAACTTTTTTCCGAAAATATCTGGAACCTTCTTTTCGGATAAAATCGAAACTTTTTTTCCCGAAAAATCGGAAAAAAATTTCCGAAAAAAATCGAAAACTTTTTTCCCGAAAAAAATCAAAACTTTTTTCCGAAAAAATTCTGGAACCTTTTTTTCCGAAAAAATCGAAACTTTTTTTCCCGAAAAAATCGGAAAAATTTTTCCGAAAAAAATCGAAACTTTTTTCTGAAAAAAATCTGGAACTTTTTTTTCCCGAAAAAATCGGAAACTTTTTTCCCGAAAAAAATCGAAAATTTTTTTTCCGAAAAAATCGGAACTTTTTTCCGAAAAAATCGAAACTTTTTTCCGAAAAAAATCTGGAACCTTTTTTTTCCGAAAAAAATCGGAAACTTTTTTTCCCGAAAAAATCGGAAACTTTTTTTCCGAAAAAAATCGACACTTTTTTCCGAAAAAATCTGGAATCTTTTTTTTCGAAAAAAATCGGAATTTTTTTTTCCGAAAAAATCAGAAACTTTTTTTCGAAAAAAATCGGGAACTTTTTTTCCCCAAAAATCGGAAACTAAATCGAAACTTTTTTTCCCGGAAAAAATAGGAAATTTTTTCCGCAAAAAATTCGGAAACTTTTTTCCAAAAAATCGTAATTTTTTCCCGAAATAGTCAGAAACTTGTTTTTTTGAAAAAATCGAAACTGTTTTCTTGAAAAAAAAGACTAAAACTGTTTTTCGGAAGAAAAAACTCTGAAATTTTTTTTATCGGAAAACCATTTTTTAAAAAAATAATACAATAAATTGGTTTAAAACCAGTTTTCCAAAAAATAATCCGGTTTTAGTAAAAAACCGGTTTTTAACCAGTTAACTGAAACTAAACTGGTTTATAAATGTAAACTGGTTCTAAACTGGTTCTGAACTGAACTGAAACTGGTTTGAGAAATAAACCAGTTTTTATAAAAAGTGGTTTCAGTTACTGAACTGAACCATTTATATGGTTCAGTTCAGTGCAGTTTATGAACCATGAACACCCCTAGTATCATTGCATAAAGTAGTATAGATAGATAGCTAGATATTCGTAGAAGGATTTGTGTAATGTGCATAAATAAATTAGTCTTGCGCCATGCATAAGTTTATATATATTGTTTACTTATATCCAACCCGTCAACTCATGAGATGATTTCATAAAATAAAAAAAATATATATACAAAAAATTAAAAGGCGTGAATTAAAATAGATTGCTCACTCTATCCCCATACACAAAGTAACAGTACTGAAACTGCAAATCAATGTTTCTTCTGATATAAAATATCTTGTTCGTCAAAAAGCATATCTTCAATGGAAACCCTATTGACTTTAACATAATCAGATAAGAGAAGCTTGTAAATAGCTTTTGTTGTGTACGTCATGAAAATGAGGGATGAAAAGTACGTTGACAGTTGAAGGATCAATTTTCTCATACTGCAATCGAATAAAACGGGCCGCTTTACTGAACTCGTTTCCGATCTACCACTGTTTGATCCGTGTCGCTTTATTGAACTCATTTCCGATTTTGATTTTGTTTCGCTATGAACCAAAGCACCAATGTGATTGAGTTCAACAAATTGAACTGAACTCTGTAATAAACAAGCATTAATAACAGAGGGAGAGGCTCGAAAAAGAACGACCACAGTGGGAGTTGAACCCACGACCTTCTGATCCGAAGTCAGACGCGCTAATCCACTGCGCTATGCGGTCTTTGTTGATGTATTTTTCTCAAACACATAGGACATATTCTGTTTTTTTGATGGGCAAACACATAGGATACGTTCACCAAATTTTGCCATATGAAATAAGAAAGAAAAGAGACGAGAAATAACAAAAAAAAAGATTGTATTTTATGATTTAAGAAAATATTGTTATGATATACTAAGACAAAAATCTTTTAACGTTTATTTCTCCATCACTCTCTCAACTTGTTTTTCTCACCGTCTTTTTTCATCCATTTTAAATAACATTTCTTCTATTTTATTCATATTTTGGCTAATTGAAGTCACTCTATCTCTATGTGAACTTACACGTCCAACGATAATTAAATCCTAAATACTTTGTAATTAAATTTTAAGGTATTAACAGGTATGCACTGTTGATGGAAAAATGTAGTTTCTAATTTGATGTTGTAAAATGGTTTACACCAACAATGTACAACCATTAAGCTTAATTTTTAAAGTGCAATGATATAGTTGACTTATGTGACGTGACAATATGATAAATTTAGGTGAGTGTAAAACTAATTTATATTGAATATTGATATAGTGCATCACTACACTTGTAAGTTGTAACAAAATGCCTTCCGTATGTGATTACTAATTATGACAACATAACACCACATTTCCATAGTTGCGTATTTAAATAGTTTTTCTTTCAGAAGCAGCTTCCAATAGAGGTATTGGAAAATACATGTTCACAACCTCACATTTATTCAATCAGAAATTGACGTTTTTAGATGTTTTTCTATAAAGCAACAAGGAACTGAAAATGCTCAGTATAACTCAATTCAGTATGTTGATGCAATCAAAAATTTTGGTTCTAGTTTATCTTGCACAAAGTAAAAGGACATGGTATATCTTAATGTATAAATAAATATTGAAGTAGGAGTATATAAAACCTGTTAATAGTCTCTAAAATATATAAAAATCAATTAATATAGTCCCTAACATCATCATAGTGCAGATTAAATTGACATATTTATATACTTTAAAGACTACTTATACATATACTAAATTGTTAATTTATTCTTACATTATTCTAAAATTGAACTACCATTTTCCTTTATGAATTGCTTTTTTTTTTTTTTTTTTTGGTTTTCACCACCAGTTGAATCTGGTTCGGGGGTCAGTTCTGGCATCAAGTGGTTCCAGCCCCCTCCCGATCGCAGTTGCGGGGGATCGAACCGTGGTCCTCCCTACCAAGTTCAGCGCCAATCACCACTGAACCAACTAACGATTGGTCTTTATGAATTGCTTTACACAAAGGTTGCAGGGGACTTGTTTGACAAAACTTAATCTTTACATAAAATTGGACATAAAAAGTTTGTTGTCAAATACGGTGTCATTTGATTTTTGAATTGTGTAAATTGTACGGGATAAAAAATAAGAGAGATAGAGAGATAAACATGTTATCACATACATGTCCCAGCTCAAACATAAACCAGTTCAAACATGTTTATCAAAACCAGGCAGCAGCTAGTAAAAGCCTTACATACCACATCAATCTTTGTAAAGAAACCAAAACATGGACAGATATACAATGATAACTCAAATAGATAATATTTTTGACCCCGTCGGCACGGACATGCAATTTGGTAACTTCAATACAGGCTGCCCCAGCAGGTCTTTAGACTACTATCAAAATCTTCCCTGCAAACAATAACAAAAACAAATCACATTTTGCATTGATTGAAACCAAGAGATTGCAACTTTTTCAATATCACATATTACAAAGATATAAGTTTGCCATTTATAGTGTCGCATAATTCCTAAAACAAGGCGAGCATTACTTCTCTTCGAATAAAAATTCCTACTTATATAAACTTAAATATTGCTCCATTCTATTCTACGATACCTCTCCAGTAGATTTTTCCTTCTCGGCTTGTTCAAATTCCTCCATATATGATGGTTTAAAATCCCATTCACCTACACTAGGCACAGGATCTCTTCTTTCTCCTTGTCTTGGCGGACCAAAGTTCTGCTGTGGTGGTCCAAAGTTTTGCTGTGGCACATAATTTCTTTCTCCCTGTCCTGGAGGTCCAAAATTCTGCTGTGGCACATAATTTCTTTCTCCCTGTCCTGGAGGTCCAAAATTCTGTTGTGGCACATAATTTCTTTCTCCCTGTCCTGGAGGTCCAAAGTTCTGCTGAGGCGCATAATTTCTTCTTTCTCCTTGTCCCGGCGGTCCAAAGTTCTGCTGTGGCACATAATTTCTTCTTTCTCCTTGTCCTGGTGGCCCAAAGCTCTGCTGTGGTGGCCCATAGTTTGGTTTGGGTGGATAACCTTGTGAAGCTTGATCATGGCTCTGTTGGGGCAGCAATGCTGAACCAAACCTCATATTTGATGGCTGCTGGCCAACGTTCTGTTGTGGAGGAATCTGCGGTGGTGGGCCATAGTTCTGTTGGGGTTGATAATTTTGTGGCGGTCCGTAGTTTCTTCCATCCCTTGGCACGGGACCCCGATTGTTGTAAGAGGGACTCCCTTGATTGTTTGGCATTGAATTATTTTGCCGATTGAAGTCTCGTCTTCCTCCTTGATTTCTCCCGAATTGAACCGGTGGAGGTCGAGGGATGATTTTTCCATCAATGTACTGATCTCCTGTATCACAACACATAAAAAATTGTTCTCATAATCGAAAGGGTAGCTTAGTATTTAAGAAATCATAAATAAAACAGGTTACATTGAAAATAAACTAGCAATGGATATCTCCAATCAACTAACCATAGTGCGCGCGAGTTAAGAAAAAAATAAGTAAATAAACAAATACAGTAAAATTCTTACCCCCATACTGCTTGTTGACAGGATCAATATAGGAATCAGGTAGCACAAAGATAACTCCAGGAAGACCTGATTAAAGGCACAAAAATCCAAAATTAATTTCAATTATCTCAACTAAACTAGATCCATGAAACCTACGTAAGAAAAACAACAAGTACCTTCAAATTTCTTGGACTCTTCTTCAGTCACAACAGCTTGAAATCCAGTGTAAGTGGTTGTGCTGCAAGCATAAATTTTCTTCTTTGCCTCTTCCACACTAAAATCACACATTCAAAATTAAACAACATCTAATAAATTAATTTCCAAAACCCTAATAATACATAACATATTTAGTATTCAAAATAAAAAATTTGAACTTAGTATTGAAGAAAAGAACCTGATATTGAGACCCTTAGCACAAGTCTCTTCGTAGACACGAATCATTTCTTCAGGTGGAGGCTTGTTATCTTTGGGAAAATCCATGACGAAGAGCCAGTGATTGTAATCGCAACCCTCGAAAAGGATCGTATCAGGACCAATCGAGTCTATGTTGTTTCTATCTTCATAACGAGAAGAGAGGAGAGAAATCGACGTCGACCGGAATGAACGGGACTGAACGCCGACATTCGGCGATTCCAAGCGTGAAGGTGATGATGAAATGGAGCTGCTGCTGATTGGGACTGAAAGTGACGTGAAATTGGCTGAGAAGGAATGGTGGAGGCCGGAGAGTGGTCTCAGACAGCGGCGGAAGAGAATCAGTGACGATGCCATTGGTGCAGTGATCGGAAAGGGTGGGTTTTTCGGAGGTTTAGGGTTCTATTCTAATTTCTAAACCCTTTGCGAATTGCTGCTATAAAAAATAAATATATAATTTCTTTTTTTTTCCCTTTTCTTTTTTACGTTTACAATAAAAAATTACAAATGACTTAAAAAAAATGAGAAACTTCATTTTTCTTTAGAAATAGATCATATGATTAGAAAAATTATCGTGTCTAGCCACTAAATTACTTTAGAAAAAAATACCGTTTATACTAGTTTTGGCTAACAAGGATATTATAGTTAATCCTTTCGAGTTTTGTTATGCTCTTTACTTTCGAGAAGTGGAAGACATTCATCATTCTTCAAAATATAACTTATCGTAGAGACGAAAGAAAAAAATAGGAGAACAAAAACAACAATTAAATCAAATATAACTTTTTTATAAAAATGAGGTATTTTTTGCACGCAACTGTAATTCTTCAAAATATTTAAGACTCGAATGAATGATAAACTTTCCTTAAATTTTATTACCGCTACATGCCCAAGCTCAAAATAAAAAGAATAATTAATTATGAAGATGGTATTTTGTTTTTGTTGATGGGTGGTTTTGTAATGATTGATTAAGCTTAATTTAATTTATTGTTTATAATTATATATTAGTGTTGATGGCTGATCAAGTATTGGAAGGGAGCCAACCTGTAGATCTAAAGAAGCATCCTTCTGGGATTGTGCCTACACTTCAGTGAGTACCTAAAGAAGTGTATTGTTAAAAATAATAACTAGTTATTGTTTGATGGGTATGGATAAATATTAGGTTTTGTTTGTTTCATTTAATAATTGGAGAATTTTGAGTTATGGGTTTACTCTTTTTTTGGGTGAGATTATAAGTGAACTGAAATAGTTAGTATCCAATTGAAGAGTCCATGAACATGTATGATGATACTGTTGGAAGTTTTCTTCGGAGGTATAGACAACACTTGATACTTTAACTTACCTTAATTGTTACCTTGTGATTTTCATTGGAGATAGTCGATGATGGATTTACCTGGATTGAGGCTAAAATTTTATTTGTCAATGTCTTTTTCTTTTACATTGTATATAGCTAAGTGTCCGTTAGAGAGGCTATTTTTTGTATCCTTATTTATGCTTATCTGTTGTGTCCGGGATGAGTTGTAATGTATTTGTTAGTCGCTGATTTCACAATGATTGTAGCAAGTCCATTAATTACTATACATGGCCAATAAATAGTCGACAAATCACGTGGTTTAAATAAGACGGGATAAATGGAATGTGATAGAAAAGTATCACTTCAGCAAAAAGGGAAAGTTTTCTCTCATAAAGATTTGTGATGTTACATGGAACTAAGCTAAGGTGGTACAAGGTTGACAAGAAAATAAGTCAAAACTCGAACATTGTAGTGATGAAAATATTGTGGTGGATGAATGGACACGTGATGGCACACCGGTTTAGATAATGAAATAATGCTTTGGAGAAAAAACTTATCGTGTAAAAGATGGTAGATTCTCATCTTAAGTGTATTTAGTGTACGGATAAGATTTTTAGAAATCTCTGTACAAAGAGTGCAACAGACAGGGGTTAGCCTAATAGTTATTTTGTTGCTTGAATCATTTTACTAATTGCCGCCAAATTGTGAAAGACTATTTTTGTTGTTTTGCTTTTAGTTATCATGTGCTTTGAATTTTGGAATATGTAATAAATTTGCTTCTCTTTAGAATGGTAAATCAGATAGCTTTTTTTCCCTTCTATTCACTTTAGCATAAACTAATTACGATGCGTTTTTACTTCCAGAAATATTGTTTCAACAGTCAATTTGGACACTGAGTTGGATCTCAAAGCAATTGCTCTCCAAGCTCGTAACGCAGAGTACAATCCCAAGGCAAGTTGTATATGTTGATTGTGAATTTCTTTCCAATACATCTATGATAAGTATGAAAGTGTGCATTGCCCATTCTTCCTTTTTCCTTTGCATTGGAATTTGGAATTGGAAGTGAAGATTAACTTGATGGTTTTATTGTTCCTACTTTTTGAAAATTCTCATGTTCCTTTATGGACTAGAGATGCTTAGTTGTTGTTGCTCTTTTGTTATCAATGTCACTTTTGATATCTATTACTTGTTGTCACTCTTTTGTTATTCCAATTCAATATTCTGCCAATGCAATTAATATGCCTGTTTTAGTGTCACTGATGTTTGTGATGCAAATTCTTTGCAGCGTTTCGCTGCCGTCATTATGAGGATCAGGGAACCAAAAACAACTGCACTTATTTTTGCTACTGGCAAGATGGTATGCTCCTTTGTTGCACTTGATGCTTCTGTCATATAAGTGTGTTTTGTTTGTGTTTTTAACATTGTATTCAAATAAAAATTATTGGGAAGTTCTGTGTTTTGCACAATTATATCTTGTTATTTTAATCATTTAACCATGGTTGGGAATTTAAAATTTCTGTGTATTTGCTCATTTATATCTTGTTATTTTAATAAATTGACATAGTACTTGTGAAGGGTTTCTCTTTCTTTTTATGCTGTTCTGATTTAACTGGTATGCCTAGGTTTGTACTGGAGCTAAGAGTGAGCATCAGTCTAAATTGGCAGCAAGGAAGGTGCGTTCTTGTTCTTTTATTTGTTAATAACCTCATTCATGCTATGTACATTATTGATGTCTCTCCAATGGAGAATATTGGGGTTAATTAGGCTGGATAACCAAGCCATTTGTGTTAGGTAGATTTGAACTTGTTAATTAATTTTTTCAAAATTTATGGTATTTTCTAATTGGTTTATTTACTCATGCTTTCAGTATGCCCGTATCATCGAAAAGCTTGGTTTTAATGTCAAATTTAAGGTACAATATCTACCCTTTAAGATTATCTTAACTGAAAACGTTTCATTAACTTTGGCTAATTTCTGCTTTTTTCTCATAGTACCTAAGTAGTTGCATCTCGATTAGTAGTTGATTCCTTCGGCTTTATTTTATAGGATTTCAAGATTCAAAACATTGTCGGCTGTTGTGATGTCAAGTTCCCCATTCGGTTGGAGGGTCTTGCATATTCCCATGGTGCTTTCTCTAGTGTAAGCTATTTTATGCCGCCATTCCTTTTTAATCGTCGTTTTAATAAAACCAACTAATTTTTGTTGTTTTTGATGAATTATTTGTTGTTTTCCTATAATACTCGTAACTATTTATTATCCTATTCCACTCATTTATCTATCCATAATAAATAGTTACCGGTATTATTTACAAACAACAATTAATGTTGCATTGAACTTTGAAAATGACAAATAAATAAGAACACAATTCTTCTGCAAAAGCGACACTTAAAAAGGAACTAAGGGTGCGTTTGATCTGCTAAAAAATACTTGTGTCTATCTTCATATTTTGTATTAATGTCTATAAGTTGAAGAAAATATGCTGAACTCTCTTATATGGGGGGTGATAGTATGAACCAGAGCTGTTTCCCGGATTAACCTACCGGATGAAGCAGCCAAAGATAACTTTGCATATTTTTGTCTCTGGCAAAATTGTTCTAACAGGAGCAAAGGTAATATTTCTATATATAATATAATTCCCTTTTATTATTCCCCCCTGAAAATTCCAGTTCACTCGATTTTATGCATATGTTTTTTATTTTAATAGGTGAGAGATGAGATCTATGCAGCCTTTGAGAACATATACCCTGTGCTCACTGAGTTCAGGAAAAATCAACAATGGTATGGATGTATATACCGGCTACGCCAACTGTTATGATTTCAATGAATCGCCACTATTTTGTGTACTGACATATTGAATATTGATTTTATGGCAGATTTTTGTCAAAAGTAGGAGCAGTTTTCTCGTGGAAAAGCTTGATGTCAAGTTGTATATAAACTAAGACACATGAGATAGCCGTTAAATTGATGAAATTAAAATTTGTTCTGCTTCTGGTTTTGATATTTGTTATGTGAATGGCATTTTTTCTATTGAATTGATATTTTTGAAAAAAGATGATTTACTTTCAGTTACCAAAGTTAAAACCATAATTTGAATTTGAATGGCGTTTTTAAACATTTGCTCCTGCATTACAGTTTTGTAGTTGATTTGAACTTGTAAAAAAAAAAAGCACTTTCTTTTTGAACTATAAAGTTTATAGATTGTTTAGTTCTAAATTTTTGTTCAACTTGTAGCTTTTATTTCTTTAGTTCTAAATCTTGGTATTTCTTATATTGTAAGACTAAGTAAGTTACTATCATATGCCTTCGGGATGATAAACTTGAGATATTATTCTCGTCGAGGAGTGCTAGTAATACACTCTCTAACACACACCTCCGTATCCCTAGCATTATTCTCGTTGAGAAGTGCTAGCAATACAATTTCTAACACGCGCCTCCCAACTCTCTCTCTCTCTATATATATATATATATGGAAAATTCTAATATGGACAAGTTTTTCAAGTAATATATGGTGGACCAGTCATGAATAATGTTATAACAAATACTACAAATTTTACATATATATAACAAAATTTGATAAAACTGCACCGTCTCATTTTTATAAATTGTAATCAAGTGGGTACAATTGTGGACAAGGCAAAAAGGATTTTTGTTATACTCAAAGAATAATAAAGTTTATCAAAGTTTGAGATATTTCAAAACACAAAAATAATCAAAGAATAATAAAGAAGGAGTGGATCATAATCAAGCGAGAAGCTAGAGAGAGCGGGATTTTTCTTTATTTCTCCTCTCTTGCTCACTCTCACTTTGGTTCTAGTTCTACTCTCTCAACGTTTCTTTGCAATCTGAGCAATTTTCTTATTCATGAATCTATAGCTTATTTCAATGAAACTGAGGCCAAAAGGAAATCTATTAATATAGTCTCTTAACATCTTACTAGTGCGATTAAATTGACAAATTTTTATACATTAATATAGTTTATTATGTTTACATTATTCTAAAATTGAATTACTGTTTACCTTTAGGAATTGATGATTTACACAAAGGTTGCAGGGGGACTTGTTTCACAAAACTTGTAATACATGTTATAAATTAATCCTTGTAGTTTATTATGTTTACATTATTCTAAAATTGAAGTTCGCGGTTTCTTGATTTTAGTCCTCGTATCTTTTTTTTTTTGCAAATTAATCCTTGTATGTTTAAATCTGTTGGTTTTAGTCCCTTAAAATCAAAATCAGCAGGAAACCAGCGAATTTTCCTGCAGCTTTAGGGATTAAAATCAAAATGATTTGCCATGCAGGGACTAATTTGCAATAAAAAAAAATTACAAATTAAAACCAAAAAAATTATGAACTTACATGACAAAAATGATGTTCGTAAGCTTCGAAGCAAAATTATCGAAATCTAAGCACTCAGAAACAGTACTATTCGGTGCAGATAAAAAGATAACTTAAAGATGCATACAATCATCATCAATTCAGCAAAATACTACGAATCTAAAGGCACGAAAATAGTATAAAACTGATAATATAGATTCAATCATCATAATACAAAAAAAAAAAAAAAAATCTCTTGCTGATACGAATCTAAAAACCACAAGTAAATGAAATTAACAAAAAACGATTAACTCAGAAACGAAGCTTGGTGAAAAACCACCTGTTCTTAGGGACGGAACTAGGTGTACCTATTTAGGGGCAGTCGCCACCCCAAGGTTCATAAGTTTCTGATACATGTATATTGAGGTTAAAGATGCTCTAAGAGAGAGAGAATCTCTAGTGTTGTTTTGTCGGCAGGGGTAGTGTTTGCGGGTGAAACATTATTTGAGTAATGAGTATTCACAGTAAATAATTCTATCAAAGGTGCTACTTGTACCATTTCTAATTAGTACAAATAGTAATTTGAGTAAAATTAAATATGGTAAATAGGCCAATACCCCCTGCAAAGTTGGTGTGTTTTGCGATAACCCCTGTAAAAATATTTCTTGTAAATACCCCCCTACTTTCTCAAGATTCCCTATTTTACCCCCCTGAGTGCACACCGTGGCAGTGAATCTCCACGTGGCGTGTCCACATAGATTTTTTTGCCACGTGTCATGTCCACGTAGGATTTTTGACACGTCATCCCTTTAAAAAAAGTTTAAATTTTTTTTTTTTTAAAAACAAAAAATAACATTTATTTTTTTGTTATTTTTTATTTAATTCGTTATTTTTTTTAATAATTATTTTTAATAACATTAATTTTTTGTTTTATTTTTTATTTAATTTGTTTTATTTAAAAAATTTATTTTAAAAATAATTATTTTTTATTTAAAAAAAAAATATTTAATTTTTTTAAAAAAATTATTTTTTATTTAATTTGTTTTATTTTAAAAAAAATTATTTAATTTTATTTTAAAAAAAAATATATTTTTTATTTAATTCGTTATTATTTTTTTTTAATAATTATTTTTAATAACATTAATTTTTTGTTTTATTTTTTATTTAATTTTTTTTTAAGGGATGACGTGTCAAAAAATCCTACGTGGACATGACACGTGGCAAAAAATCTATGTGGACACGCCACGTGGAGATTCACTGCCACGGTGTGCACTCAGGGGGGTAAAATAGGAAATCTTGAGAAAGTAGGGGGGTATTTACAAGAAATATTTTTACAGGGGGTATCGCAAAACACACCAACTTTGCAGGGGGATATTGGCCTATTTACCCATTAATTCTCTTGCTGTATATCATTTAAATCCAAGCACTTCTTTTTTGTTTTTGGCAGCCCTTATATGATATATCCACATTAGTTGCATTTAAATTTATTTAAATTTATTCAAAGTTTTTGGTTAGAGTTTACAATGAACCGAGTCAAATCGAACATAATTTTTAAAAACTATTTGGCCAATTAACTTGTTGAAGTTAGTTCATAAAATAAATGATGTGAACATGACTTGAGTCGAGAGTTTGTGCGAGTTTGACTCGACTTGATTTATTTCCACTCTTATTTTTGGTGTATCAACATTTTTCTTTGTATGCATTATTCACTTTTTTCTTTCACCAAAATTTTATCTTAAGGGGATTTTTCTAATAAGATTTTTAGTGAAGCAATTGCTTTTTGTCTTTATGACAATTACTTTGAATTCTTGCCAAACTGTATTTTTCCTATTTTTATTTTAATATACTTAAAGGTTGTGCAGATGATAGGTATAGAATGTCAACATAATTGTAATGTCGTAGTTGTCATGTGATACATTTGCATTTTTTTCCTTTTGTTTTTCAAAATGAATTATGTCTATATAGTACGCGCATAAATTAGTTAATGTGGATGCTCATAATTTCACACAAAACAAAGACAGTTAAATTTCCGCCACCCTTCATAAAATTTTCTGGTTCCGTCCCTGCTGTTCCTGCCAGTCTTGAACCTCTCCTCCAAACGCTTCTTAGTTTCCTTGAGCGCCGTCACCTTCTTGTCCTTCGCTTGAAGAACATCGGGAACAACAGTATCCTTCAGATCCACATCCAGAGTGTAACGAGTTGGCATCAAATGCTGATAGTTCACGAGCTTCACGAATGCCTTAACTCTAGATTTCTTCGCCGTCTTCTTTGCAGAATCCTTCTTGATCACCTTGCTAGGGTACTTCTTGATTCCGGCAACAAGACAATGTCAGTATGGCCTCTCACGGGTACCTTCGTCGAAGGTACGAACGATCACCGCCTTTTTTCCGGCATAACGGCCTTGAAGGACAATCACTGCCTTGTTAGGTTTCAAGAATTTCCCCATTGTTGCCCGCCGGCGTAGCTAAACGTTTTTCCTACTCTGCAAATAAAAACTCAGTTTATACAAAGTAGCTCTAAAACCTAATTGGATTAGATGATTTCTCTTCCGGCCCCCACGTTTCTTTTATACCCCCCAAAAATCCGATTTTGCCCTTGATAAAAATTTCGGTTCGCAAAAACCGAAATTTTTCTAGTTTAAATTTTAGGAAAAATTCGGTTTCTAGAAACCAAAGTTGTATTTCAAGGCAAAAATGAAAAACCGATTTATAGAAACCGAATTTTTTATTGAAGGGCAAAACAGTAAATTCAAGGGGTGAAAAAGAAACGTGGAGGGCTGGAAGAGAAATCTTCAATGGATTAACATTGGGCCGTTTTTGTTGTTATTTAGAGGCCCTATCATGGCCCAATTCACTATCACAATTCTAAAAATAGAATAATTTACTTCAGGAAAAATTAGATTCACCTCCCCTAAAGTTTAGCTAAATATCACACATCTCCCCTTTAGTTTAGTTTTATTTCATTTAATTTAATTAAAAAGAAAAAAATTTAAATCATGCATACTATTGCTCCTTCATCTCCCCTTTCCCATGTTTTGTTTTCGATCCCTTTTTCATCTTCCTACCGGTTTAACGGTGATGCATCCCAACTTGCTATATATCCTTTAAATTTGAAAGACCAACCAAGAAGAGTCATGCTAACAACTACGTTAAAGGTAGTGTAGCCAATCATGTACTGAAAGCATAAATCACCATAAATAGATTAAATATAAGGTTGCGTTTTCAAAGTATAAACTGAACCTAGGTAAATCAGTTGGTGTCATCAGTGATAATATTTGATTTTGTATTCAAATTTTTATCAGCATTCTTCAAATTTTTATGTTTTTATAGATTGTTGTTTGTTTTTATGTAGTAGCTAATTTTTAATTTTTTCTAGGTGTTGTTAGATGGTTGTTGGTTCAAATGTGATTGAGATTATTCCAATTAAGCTCACATCTCAAGAGAAAGTGCATATAAGGAGGTTGAGGATTGGCTAAAACAAAGCTGGAGGGACACGGAAAAAAAGCTTAATAATACACAAGACTTTAAAAGGATAAAAGAGAATCTCATAAAACTTATAGAGATGGTTTCACACATCTCTATGCGTGAAACAAGGAAATATTCAAGATTCCTACTGCTGAGGAAAGTTTAAATGAGTTAACACCAAGAGAGATATGTGTCATATGTCAGTCTAGCTTAACGCAGTTAAAAATCGTCACCAAATGCGGCCACATTTTCTGTGAGACTTGTTGGTACAAGTGCTTCCATGAAAAGAAAAAGTGTGGTACATGTCAGAAGAATTTGAATGATAATGACTTCTATTCAGCATATTTCGACTGTCAAAGCTCCAAAGCAAATGAATTAGTGAGACATCTAAATCTACAGACTCCAGGAAGCAAGTCAATGGTCGTGTAATTTTACCTCTAAAATAAAAAAAATACAAAACATACAAATAAAAAGGAAAAAAAAGAATATACAAAACATAAAAATAGGAACAAAGAAAATTAGTTTACGAAAATTTATGCATGAAAATATAAATAGAAATCATGATAAAAAATAGGCATAAAAAATAGTAACTCAATCTAACATATAAGTCACTTTGTGAAAAAAATTTGTATCAAAATATAAGTCGTTTTACAATATTAATGTAGAATTATTATTGATCTTCCAAAATTATCCTTGTATATTCTCTCTTTCCTTAATTGTTTATTTATCTTTCCTTAGCACTTTTACAAAGTTTTAAATGCTTTGTCAAGGGTAAAAGAGGAAAAACAAATTAATTTTTGACAAGATTCATCAAAGTTAAAAGTTTATTAATATGCATAAAAGTGTCAAAGTGACTTATATTGTGGTACAAAGGGAGTAACAACTTATAGAAAAAAAGTTATAACAACTTAAAAAAAAAATAGAAGACCTAATAAAAGAAGATATGTGGGAAAAAAAGAAAAAGATTAGACCAACTTATATAAAAAAAAGGCAAAAGTTAGGTGCATTTCTTTAGGTGTTATTCATATGGTTCTTAACATAAAATTCATATCTTGTGGATGTAACAAACTTTGAGAAAATCATGAATTTGAGGAAATCATAATTTTTATGTTAAGAATCATACGAAAAGCATCTAAAGAAATACATCTAAATTTTGTCTAAAAAAGATCATGTTTACAATAAAGAATTAAGAACTAAAAAATAGAAACAAAAATGTAATATATTAAAAGAAATTACTACTAAAAAAACATAATTTATCCTCATCAATTTTTAATAATATTTCAAATCTTCTACCTTTAAATGTAAGTTTACCTCTAAAGATAAAAATAAAAAATAATAATTTGTAGCTAAAAGAAATCTACAAGAAACTACTACTAAAAAATTTAATTTGTCTTCATCGATCTACTACTACTAAAGTACATAATTTGTTCTCATTAATTTCAATAATATTTAAAATATTCTACTCTTAAATGTAATTTTACTTCTAAGGATACAAAAGATAACATATACTTCCTTCATTCCTTTTTAAATGTCTAAAAATCAGTCACAGATTCAACCAAGAACAACAAAAAAATCGCAAAAAAAGCAAAAACAATCCGAATAAATGAACTAACCTTATCGTTTTTTTATGTTTGATATTGTTTGCGACTTGTTGTTTTCGATTTTTGGGGTTTGGAACGGTTTTGGGAATGTTTATCTCGTGTTTGAAAGTGACAGAATGAGGGGGAGGAAAGTTGGCTTGCTTATATACGTTACGATTATTCTCTACTTAAGTGACAATAGGTTTAAATTGTCCATCACTTAAGTAACGGATGATGATTGTTCAAGTAGGGTGTTTCTATAGAAGTAAAGAACAAGTTGTGCCAATAGCACATTTGACTACTTGTATAGATTTTTTTGGTGGGGAAGAATGTCTCATTATTGAATTGTGTCCAATTGATTTGTAATTGGCTCATTTTATTGACTCATTCCTAACTGATTCATGGTTAAAGATTATTTGTTAATTGGCTCGTTTTATTTTTAATTTTGTAATGAAACATGGCATCTCTTATTTTTTTTTCATTCATATGAATAAAAGAAGTTATTGAAAAAAAAATTTACATTGATTGAATAGTATTTCATAAATGATATTACTAAATATGGTAAACTTAATTTAGATACGCCTTCAACCATAAAACTTGAAATTTTTTTTTGTTTATATTTGAAGAGTCATGCTAACTACAGTTATAAGGTATTAATTAAATATGTAAAATATGGAAATTTTGCATAAAATAACAATTTTTAAACTTAAAAAGGTTGAATACATTACTTTTTAAGTCAAGATTATTATATTTACCTCCTTAACAAATATACTAAAATATTCTAGTATTTTCAATAAATAGGACGAAGTAGTCTTTTACGATTAATAAGTTGAATTCGAATCAATTACATATATTCAATTTATTGGTTTTTAGCCAATCATATACCAGAAGCATAAATCACCATAAATAGATTGAATATAGTGTTGTGTTTTCCATTCAAGTACTGACGCTAGATAATTATCAGATCATAGGTGTCATCAGTTATAAGATTTGATTTTGTATTCAAATATTTTTAGGCATAAAAGAATATCACAAGTTATATTTTTATTGGCGATCTTTAAACTCTTAATTATCTTGATTCTGGCAAGTTTTGTGACGCAACTTATCTAAACTTTTATTCATAAAAATACAAAAAAAAAAAAAAAAAACAAACTAGAAGAAAGCAATACAATCTATGTCCTTTAATGGTGAACAAGAATTAATATTTCCATGATTAATATTCAAACTTCCTTTTCCATTTCCTTTTGTTGTCTTTGTCACAGAACAAACTACTTTTTCACAGTTTGCTATATATATAAAAGAATTAATTATTCATAATGCCATATACCGGTTTTCCTTAGAGGGACCCTTTGGTCCCTTGAAACTTACCATCTAAAGGTTGTTACTAACAACAATCTTGGAGAATGAGAAACTCTCCATGTGCATGGTTTGAAGATTGTGTGTGTGTGTCATAGACAGCACCAATGCACTGCACGCACGTAATCTAGTCTTTAACTTTGACAATAACAATAAACAAAAAGAGTTTAATCAATAATTTAATATATGATGAAATCAAAAGTGATTAGGATCTATACCTGCAACTCCAATATTATAATATACTCTCTCCACATGCACCTTTCAACTAAACTAATCATATAAAACAAAAAAACACTCTCTCAAAGCTGCTAAGATACTTCTCTTTTCCTTCCTTTGGATCCCATCTCATTTCTGTGGAATCAAGAGACTGCCTCTTTTTTTCTTTTCGATGAATGGTTTCTTGATGTAAGAAGAAATAATGGAACATGTTATGGAGGAAGGTCGTTCTCTTGCTGAGACACCTACATATTCAGTTGCATCTGTTGTTACTGTCATGGTCTTTGTCTGTTTCTTGGTTGAGCGTTCTATCTACCGCCTCGGTAAGGTAAGAATCACTTTATATATAGCAATGTTTTGTGTCACCTAGGTCTATGGATGTAGTTTTCCAAATAATTAGTTTTGCTATACAGAAAAGATTAGTGGCGCAGCTTGTTGCCTGTTACCTTTCGTTCATGTGTGATATATATAAAGTGATTAATCTCCCCTTTTGCTATTTGCTTGTTATTTTTCTACTTGGCTTGATAGATAGATAGATAGATAGATAGATAGATAGATAGATAGATAGATAGATAGATAGATAGATAAGTGTTGGAAAATTGCTTTTTATTTAGTATCTTAGGAATATAATGTAGAAGTGACATAAACAGCTCAAGAAGCAATAATGAACTACTAAAAGTAATGACATGTTCCTATGCGCTCTCTATTATTCTGCTGGCAAATTTATTACATGCTGTTCAGATCTTAGGTTACTGTTTGATATTAATTATTAATTGTTTATTTTCAAGAGGCTCTCTCCTATAATAAGTTTTAACTGGCTTGAACTCTAAAATTTAACCGTGGAATGTAACTTGGACCAAAAAAATAACCAGTTTATTAATTAAGTCTCATGAAACATATTTTTGGCTGTGCAGTGGTTGAAGAAGACAAGAAGGAAGGCACTTTTTGCGTCGCTGGAGAAAATTAAAGAAGGTAAGTATACATGTTCCTACCTAGCTCAAAAACCAGAATTAAGGACCCCGCGGTGATTGTGATTCCACTATGCTTTATGTGCTTTAGTTGCTAATGAATTTTCAACAAGTGAGTGAAGATTGGAGAATGAGGAAAAAGACCACTGAAATGTTAGCGATGTCTATGTATTTGAGAGTTCCTATGGCAAAGCTTGATCTAATATTGATATCATATCGATAGCAGTAACAGAAAAGGCTTCTTCAGTGTGAATGTTCAATAATATGCTAACCTTTAGTTTCCTTACAGAATCTTTGACAGTTTTACTGTTTTTTTATATGTATTTAATTAACTCGGATTGATCCTTCTTGTTAGAGTTGATGCTGCTTGGGCTTATCTCTTTGTTGTTGGCACAAAGCGCGAGGTGGATCTCTGAAATTTGTGTAAATTCATCGGTTTTCAGCAGTCGATTTTATACTTGTGCTGAAGAAGACCTTCCCATAATTGAGAATGTCATAATTAAAAACTCTTCCTCTTTAACTGATGAAACGAATATTCCAAAGGGGCTAATTAGTGGTGCACTCCATCAGTGTGGAGAGGTAATATAAAATGCTGTAATTGTTAAATGCAGGATCTTAACTTGTGTTGAATAAACTAAGATCAAATTCTGTTTTTTCTTTGCAATACTGCTAATTATCCTTATGAAATGCTGATTGATAAATGCAGGGCCATGAACCATTTGTTTCATACGAGGGTCTTGAGCAGCTGCATCGGTTTTTATTTGTTCTTGGGATCACTCATGTTCTGTACAGTTTTCTCGCTGTTGGTTTAGCAATGAGCAAGGTCAGTCATCAAAGTTTCCAGCTTATTTTAGGACTATGTATACTATAAAGTAATCCACAATTGTTATACCTAAAATGTGTCAATGTTCTTTCAACTTGCAAGTACTAATAACTAAAGTATTTGACTAGTGCCTTTACTTGATATTTACTAGCAAAGTAATTTTACATTACCTTTCATATGCTAAGTAAGGAGTGGTTTAGTTTTTATTTGTTGTGTGTGTTTGTAGATCTATAGTTGGTGCAGATGGGAAAATCAGGCTACCATGGCTGCTATCGACGGAAATTTGCAAGGTAAATGACATAAATAGAATGGCGCATGCTTCGTCGACCGACCTTTGTATTGTAAGAACTTTACTAATGCAGAAAGAAATGACAGAAGAGAAAATTGTCCAAACTTTGTTTCTACCGCCTGTTTCTAATGTAATAATTTTTGCATCATACTCACATCACAGTAATATTACTTATACTTTAACTAATACTATTCTACAGGAAAGATAAACAAGGTGATGAGGCGGCAAACAACCTTTGTTTTCCATCACACTTCTCATCCATGGAGCAAGAATCCAATACTAATCTGGATGGTGATATGTCATTGATATTAATCAATTATGCATCTTTACTTATTGTTTGGCTAGCAATTGAACTAACCATTGCATCTTTTAATTTGAAAAATATCAATCTCAAAAGTATGACAAGATAATGAAATTAATATTCTTTATACTTCTAATTCGCTTAGTACACCGGCCGTATGCATATTCTGGATGATGACAATTTGTGATCTGACATTGCAGCTATGTTTTCTGCGACAGTTTAGGAGTTCCATACAAAAATCCGATTACCTTGCGCTCCGTCTTGGTTTCATCACAGTAAGTGTTTACTTGTGGAGTGGAGATTCTTCCTTACTAATATATAATATTCTATACCACTGATTTTATTTGCTCCCAACTTTTGTAAATTCGCAGGAACACAGATTGCCGTTATCATATGATTTTCATAAATATATGGTTCGAAGCATGGAAGATGAATTTCATGGCATTCTAGGAATAAGGTATGAATCCTTTTGAAATTGAATTTCACCTTATTAAGATTTATCAATCCACGCATATTGTTTCAAGAAAAGCATGGTGAAAAAATCTTAGAGCTGAAAATTACCTGTTTCAATTTTGCAGCTGGCCGCTTTGGATTTATACCATAGTCTGCATCTTTGTGAACATCCATGGTAACTTTCCTTTTCGTAATAGAACATGTGTAGACTGAATGAAATGTCTTTGTCGATTTCTTCTAATAATTGAGTTTCTAAATTTGCAGGCCTAAATATATACTTCTGGCTCTCCTTTATACCTGCAATTGTATGTATAATAATCTGTTTTCATTTTTCAACAAAAATCAAAATGAATTAGTCCATTGAAAATATATTATTTTGGTTAACTTCTGACTTTGCTACGCGGAAAAGCTTGTGATGTTAATAGGTACAAAACTTCAACATGTTGTAGCCACTTTAGCACTTGAAATCTGGGAGCAGCAGGGTCCATCTGCCAGAACACAAGTAAAGCCACGCGATGGTTTGTTTTGGTTCAACAAACCAGATATATTGTTATGGTTAATACAATTTGTGATATTTCAGGTAAAATCCGGAATGCATTTGTAATTGAATCATTCTTCATAGTTTTTTTTTTTTGTTCTTATTTTCTCTATTGTTCATGCAGAATGCCTTTGAAATGGCTTCATTTATTTGGACATTGGTAAGATTTAGATTTTTCAAGACTATTCCATTACTTGAAACTAATCTACTCGGTGCAATCTTTGATAAAAAAAAAAATTCATGTCTATTGTATAGTGGGGATTTAAAGAACAATCATGCTTCATGAGACACCATTACATGATCATCATTCGGCTGACATCTGGGTAGGTTTCATCTCTCTCACGAATTCAATACTTAAATTTTCAGATCCTCTTACATTTTCTCATTTCTAAACTTGCTTTGCAGAGTTTTTGTTCAGTTCTGGTGTAGCTATATGACAGTGCCCCTTAATGTTATAGTTTCACAGGTTAGCTTAAACTTTCTAAGAAGTCCTTACTCTATAAACTCTCTCTATGAAGTCCTTACTCTCATATTTTGTAACATTGTTCTAACAAAAACGTGACCGAAGTAAATTTATTTGATTATGATATATTATTCGTCATTGTTTTACTACAGATGGGATCACGATGTAAGAAGGCTCTGGTGACAGAAAGTGTTAGAGATTCCTTACACAGTTGGTGTAAGAGAGTAAAACAGAAGTCGAAGCATGATCATTCTCTGCATTCACATACCGCTAGATCAATATGTTCCCTAGGATCAACAATCGATGAGAGGGACGAGGAAACAGTGGTATCCGGCACGCTAACTCGAACAACTTCCTTAGACTTGGAGTCTTTGAATCAGATGACAGTAACTTCAGTAGACCAGCTGAATTTTCTGACTTCAAACAACTTCCATGATTCAACCGATTTGTCTGAATCCGTACATATTAATTCACATTACAATGATGTTGACAACCGAGAGGAAGCTAAAGTTGAGACTCTTCTTGATTTGTTTCACAAAACATGATCAATATTATGTTTTATATCTTTAAGTCCTACTGCATAACAAGTTGAAATTCTATAGATCTGCAAATCATTCTTGAACTCTATGAAGTATAGATGTACATTATATATATCACATTTAGACGATATAAATTTAGCACCATAATTTAGACTCTCTAATTTTCTCCTAACTAAATTTAATTGCAGAATTAGAGACAATTTTTGTAGTTTTCTTCCCCTCCCCCCCCCCCCCCCCCCCCTTTTTTTTGTCTTAACCCTCTTGTTCTTAGAGACTTTGATGCTCCAGAGTTCGGCCAGAAAATAAATAACGTCTGACCAGCGATTTTTCTAGCCAAAGTTCAAACTCGATTTCTTCCAAACCATTGGTAATTAAGTAAAATTAGATAGTATCTATCTCAATTATAAATATGATATATTGAGTTATAAAAGCCATAAAAAATTGATCTCCCAATATTTTGGAAATCATATCCTACACATAAACATCATCAGCTATTACACTAGTCTACTAGTTTTATCATCATTCAAGTTTTATGAACATTCAAGTTAAGAACATAGATTAGAAAGGCATCATATCATTCATCACCTACAAGGTGAAACAGAAAAGAAATCCATGCTCAAAACACAAAAATACTGCATGAGAAAAATCAAAATTCATATAATATTCAACCCAGAAAAGAGGGGAAAAGAAGAATTGTGAGCAAAAAAACAAGGAAAACACAAATAATAAAAACAGAACAACATTATTAACTTCACATGTTACAACAAACAGGTGAAGGAATTAATAGAGTTACTACTCATTGTAGAGAAAGTAAAAACACAAACATAACATAAGAGGAATACATTATAGGATAGAAGAATTAAGCAGTGAGTTCCTCTTCCTTGTGAGTCTCAATAGTAACATCAGATGTAGGGTAAGCAACACAAGTAAGAACCCAACCTTCTTCAATCTGATCATCATCAAGGAAAGAACCATCTTCCTGATTAACTTGACCACCTGTTACTTTACCAGCACAAGAAGAACAAGAACCAGCTCTGCATGAGTAAGGAAGTTCAATTCCAACTTCCTCAGCATGGTCAAGAATGTAAACATCATCTGGACATTCAAATTCCTGAGGTCCTTCTGGTGTAATAAGTTTCACTTTGTAAGTAGCCATAGCAACTGCAAGGTCTCCACGTTTTGTACTGACACTTTTTAAACCAAAACCACTTGGAAATGCCTTTGTGGTGGTGGTGACTGACATTGGCACTGCCTGCCTCCTCATGAAGGAGGTGCTGACTGCAGTTCCATACAAAGCTGGTGTGGTTGCCATTACTATTTGTTTCTTCTGTTTTGGTTTCTAAGGCAAACACTGCTTTGAGTTTGTGTTGTGTTGATGATAATGATAATGAGATAGGGAATGAATAAGGGGAGCTTGTGGAAATAGTGTGGTTACAACAAGCTGCTATTTGAACTGCACACAACCCTATCTACCACGTGGCATCACTTTATGCCTCAATCTATCTATCTCTTTTATCACCACACCTTATTGCTCATCCTTGTTGGCAATATCTTCACCGTATAACTCTTACTGCTTTGCACTTTACAGTTTAATAATAACAAATTAAAATGGAATATCATGCATGCAGTATAGTGGTAACTAATTTCTCAAGTACATAAATTCAAGTGTTCTAAGTCACAAAACTTCTACTTTATTTATGTTTAAAAGGGATAGTTAATTTGTTTTATTATGATTATATGTGAAAATAGTTGTTTAATTTTAATTATTATTATTATTGTCAAATTCTTACATGACTATAAGAGAATATCCCTGCTTAACACTTCACTTGAAAGTGGGAAGATGCTTTTCGTGTAGTCCATTGAATGTTTATCCTAATAGTGTTGCATTTATATAACCCATACAAATTCTATATGAAACCTCCAAAATTATCTAAACAGCAAGGATAAGAAGCCGAGCAGGCAGCAACACAGATTGTTTATCTATTCTATTGGGGCATTTCTTACAAGCTGACAGGAGACTTTGAAAATATTCACATCCTCAAACATTAGAAGGCAAAAATAATTTAAAATTAAAACATGAGGAGTGTGTAGAAAGTAGTCAGAACAGATTTGATACAAAATTCATTTCCGAGACTTCATCCCCTCAACGTACATTAGATAAACCGTGCAGGGGAATCCGACATCAGTTCGTCAATCGGGCACCTATTTGTAATAAAAAGATTTAAAAATAAACCGCATGAGTCTGATTTTGCTAGCTACTATCTGAATTATGAATTATAAAGATCAATCCCTGCATTCTAAATCAAGGCTTTCAATTACAGCCAGGGGAAAAAATCTCAGGGCTTCCCGAATATAGAGAAAGAATACATTCCCATCCTCAAAACCCTGTCATACTAACTATAAACATTGCTTGGTCATCACATGACCAGAGACTTCCTTCAAGAATTAATTTCTCCAGCAACGAACATATGGAACTGCTCTGGTCTCGACATTCAGAGAAGCCTTAGTCACACTTGATATTCCGGTAGATTCTCCTCACAAACAAATTTGAACCAAGATGACCCACAGCTCCTGCACATTTGAAAACATAAACATTTATTATAAGGTATTCAGCAAATGATTAACGTATCCTATTTCCCTTCTGCAGGGTGAATATATGATCCCAACGAAGAGTAGAATTAAACCAACGACTTACCACAGAGAATTCCCAGTCCAAGACAAAACATCATAGTGTATCCAAAATAGAAGCTGGTTTGGAAGAAACCTGACATCTTTGTCTTCACATAGTAGTAGTATATTGAGTACAGATATACATAAACACCTGTTGAAGCAGCTGAAAGAAAAGATGTCCATTGCCAGTTGTAGTTCTCAGCGTTTAACAAAAAGTATGTCCCCACAATTGTCACACATACAGTAACAACAATGAGAATCAGAAAAACCAGGAGCATGAAGCCATAGACATAGTACACCTGTTGACCAGATTGGGAGGGAAAAAATGGGGAAAACATGTAAGACGCCAGTGCATGTGTTTATTCAGCTTTCATAGAAATATAAGAGTTACTACTTAAAAGCCATTGTGTAGAAATATTTCCATGAGAAATAATTATTGGCTCTATAGTGCAAGTAAATTTTCACAAGACATATAAGAATTTAAAAAAAAATAATAATAATTCTGCACAAATAAGTCACTGCATTGTAATTCACCTTGTAATTCCAGAAGGAAGTAAATACAAAATACATCTCAATGAATATGCTGCCAAAGGGAAGCAATCCTCCCATCAGAGAAACTACAGAGGGTGTGAGGTACCACTTCTTCTCAGGAATGGGACGAGGAATGGTCTTAACACGACAGGGATTATTTGGAGCTCCACTCCAGTTTCTTCCAACAACTGTGCCAAGAAGTGCAAGAGGGAAAGAGATGAAAGCCCAAATAACAAAGACAACCACCATTGTACCAAAGGGGATTGCTGCTAGAGATCCATAGAATATAGCAACAGTGTTTAAGATAAATCCAATTCCAAAGCACATGAATGGGAACAGTGATGCTGTAAGGATCATGGATTTAATCCAACTTTTACCTAAAAAAGATAGCATAGTTATAGTCATCATAAAAGAGAGCAAGCCACCCAAATAAACTCGAAGAAAGCATACAGCAGAGGTCAATGCAAAGTCTTACCCCCATTACGTGAGTACATCCCCCCACTTACGTAACCAGAAATGACTGATGTGAGAGCATAACATACAATGAATGTTGTGACAATGGCTCCTCGTCTGCATATTAAAGGAAATTTGCTTAATAAAGAAGGAAGAATAAATGAACGAACGAAACAAAATACATTCAACAGGAAAAATATAGCAATGGATCACTTGATGATAGTCAAGACATACAACTACAGGCAGAAAATAACATGTGCATGTAACTTCAAGTCCACTTTGTACACAATCATTGATAAAATCATTTGGAATAACATTATAGCTAGTTTGAGGTAAAGTACTTACCCGACATACAACATCCCAACAATAGCCAACAAGATGACAAGAAGAATCAACAGTGCAAGCTGAGCACCTGTGCCTACTACAGCTGAAAGAAGAGCCAAACTGCGAGGAGGCCGAAAAACATCACCATGCACAAGTTTCCAGCCAGATTCTTCACTGACATCTCTTTCCTAAAATATTTCAGTGTCGACCAAGAATTGACCATCAGAGCAACAATGGAATTTCCATTAAAAATTTAAAAATAATATACACACACAAAGGTTAACAAAGCCTTACCAGAGTTTCCAAATCATCATCTTCCCGGGCATACTTTGCATAGTCATTTCTCAATGTTCGCATCAATATCATAGACACCAATCCAGTTAGGAATATGACCATCATAAAAGAGTTAAAAATGGAGAACCAATGAATCTACAAAAAGCCAGAGAAGCAAAGTTTTATCAGTGGCACGCCCACAAGAATGAGAACATAGCATGTAACCAATGGCAATAATAAACACCACTTCAACCTAAAATACAACAGGCAGAATTTATTTTTCACCTGATGCTCAAAGAATGGATAATCCAGATATACATCAAACCGGTGTCTAAAAGTGATATTGGTGGGAATCCATTTGACAGAATAGGTCATGTCCAAAGATCTCCCTACTTCCAAAGGCTTTGGGTCATCATGAGTGAGATTCACATGAATGATCTGCAAAAGAAATACACCTAAATATGGCACTTAATGAACCCCAAAACAGCCAGCAAAATAGCAAAGATCCAAACAGTTTTCTCACCTGATCTTTATTGTACTTAACAATGATGTTCTTGTGTGTGTAAAGAACATGCTTGCCATTATCACTGTTCTTATCAGGATGCAGCTCCCCAACATACCCTTAAACATGAATAAAAGACCCTTTGATAATGATGAACAAATGAAACACAAAATCATGTCAACCAAGGAAAGAAGCAGTTGTAGGCATACCCCATAACGGAAGATCATCTGAACTTGTGTTTATCGCATTGAAGACCAGCAAATATAACCAAGGAAATAAATAATGGCAAGAGTAAGTTATTCAGCACCTTTTTAAAATAAATACATTAAAATGAAGACAAATAATAAGAACCAACACAAAGAACAAATTCTCATTTACACTGTTATACTCATCAAGACAACATAATTTCAATTCTCCAACAACCCCTAAGGCTGGGTATTGAAAATTGCTTAGTATATAACATTAATTTTAAAGAATGCTTAGGCAGGCAATGACTTCACATAAAAGTTTTTAAAGGCTTGTTTGGTTTTAGAAAGAGTTTTTTTCTTCTTATTTTCAACTTTAGAAGCACCACTTTGTTTTCATTTTCTTTGTTTTTAAAGATGTGTTACACTGTTGGCCTCTTCCAATGGCGTCACCCTGATGTTGATTAAAAGCAGATGATTGGATAGACAAGATAGAGTAAGTACATTCGTGTTACAGATTCTCTGAGTGATAGGTAAAGGAAAGAAGCAACACATAACATACCCATGAAGAATTCAAACCAGTAATTATTTTCTATTGCATCCTTGAAATGTTTAACCTTTGCGTCATCAAGATTCAAACGGCAAAAAGTGGTCTTTTCCACATTCCCTAAAAGAAAAGGGAAAAACTATTAAAGCCAGTTTGTCTACTGATAGGTCTTATAGGAAATAAATAGGACAAAAGAAGCCTGCATACCTAGGAACTTTATCTCAATTTGACTATCAATAAGTTCATTGCCCCCCAGGACCTCACCTAGACCACCCCATTTGTGTGCAGAATTACCAGGTGGCCGGCAAAATGGGAGGCTGTAATAGTTGTATGTTTCTTGTGGATTATTATAAGGACCTACTTTGTTCACCCAAAGGGTAACTGGGTCCTCTGGTTGATACTGCAACAAAACAAACTACATGCTTTAGAGAGATGATTATTGTTCAGTCGAAGCTACATATAAAATGTACATATTTTAATCATTATAATGAGCTCAAGAAAAGGAGAGGGGATATAAAAATCACAATTAGAATTGCTTAAAGACATTTAGTAGTACATTCCAGATATTAATTGAGACCATTCATGTAAGTGTACTGTGTACAAGGAATTATTTTTATGTCACCATGAATCAATTTAAGATACGAGGTTAACAAAATGTTCATAAAAAACACAAAGCAAAAGCACCGTCTAGCTGATGTGCGGCCAAATATCGATATGTTACTGCGAAAGGAAGACTATGACACCCAAGCTCCAAGTCGCGAGAGACAAAAAAATCCTATGCACTAGCTTATTTTCTAAACAACCTTTCCCATTGGATAGGTATGCCATATGTGCACCATTTCAACATTCGGAATGATAAAAATATAGCTAATAGACATCACAAAAGACTAAGTAAGAACTCAATTTTCAACCAAGCTTATAAGTGAAAATAAGCTAAAAGACTAAATAAAGGAACCAAACAACAATGAATTTCCTTTTATGTTCAATATCAGTCAATGCCTCTTAGAACACTACATGTCAATCTTTGGGTTGATTTTTCATTCAGGGAAATAAAAGCAATTAATGCATACAACAGCAAAATAACAGGTATCAAATTAAAGTAAACAAGCTAATTAATCAAATCTAATATTACAAAGACAGTGAATGATAGCACACTCACACACACATACACATAAGTGAATTTTCATGTTTACTCAATTCCAAACATATCAAATAGACAAATACTGTATAATGATCAAAGAAAACTTGAAATTGAAATAAATGTCACGTGATAATAGCAATCATCAAACAATTCACATCAAATACACAAACAGATGCGTGGTGCATGATGAAATGGAGTGAGGAAACAGTTAAGATCTGACGCTCAAATATCCAAGCATGTAAACAGAACACAAAAACGAAAACAAAACGACGAAGCTGAGAAAATTGAAAGGTGGATCTAATTCGAAAAAAATCAGATCGAGGAGCAGAATTGTGAAATCTGACTGACCTTGTGATCTGACTCGGAAGCGAACGCCGGAGAAAGGAGAAGAAGGAGGAGGAAAGAGAGTCGGAAGAACATGGTGGTGGTGGTGACGGTGGATCTCCGAGAGAGAAAAAATAGAGAGAGAAACAAAAGGAGGACTTAACCTTGAAGAATCGAGACTCTATTATCTCTCGACACTTTTTCTATTTCATCACTTTCTCTCAACAAACAAAACCTTTGCAATTTTTTAACACTACTACACTACGTTTGATCCAATAAAACACAAAAATTAATTATTTTTTATTTTTATTTTTTGGCTGTATTGTTTTAAATTAAAATTAAAAAGCAATTAATTCAGTCAATAAATATTCATTCATTTAATAAATTGGACATTTATTTATTTACTAGCCCCGTGCCCGTTTGTGTAATCGATATTCTCTCTTTTTTTGTTTGATGTGATCAATATTCTCTATTGTGCAAATATAAATAACTACTTAATCTCTTTTTTTTATTGTACTTATTTAATTATAACTACTTAACCTCCTTTTTTGTTGTGGCTAGTTATTAAGAAGAAAAAAAAAAATTATTTTACTATAAAAAAACTGAAAACCTACTTTTATGTGGAAGTTGTGCTTAGTTTTTTTTAAGGGTAAAATAGGAATAATGAAAAAGTTATCCCAAAAATTTGTATCACCTTTATATATTAGTATAGATTATAGAAAACTGAAACTGTGTGCTGAAAAATGGGCCCTCGGGTTTTATGTAGTAGGGCTAGATTGTTGTCACTTGTCACATTTGGAGAAATGCTTCCTGCACCACCCCGCTTTTTTATTTGATTTGTTTTGGTAGATGGATAGGCCTAACTCCTAAGCCCACAAAATGAACTATTTTTTAGGTGCATCCAAACAATAGAAACTACTAGAGACAATCTTAAGGCTAACCTCCACTTAAAATCGACATAACCACCAACACATAGAAGCATACGGTTGAGCGTGGGTCAGATCTTGGGTCAACGAATGTGAAAAAATGGTCATAATAGATGCATGCGGGTGGATGTGATTCTCTAAAAATTTATTTCTTCATTTCTTGATAATCGAAATCGGCCGAACAACGATTAAGACGCAAGTTAATTTTTTTTATTTGATTTCAAGTGTCTCTCTCTTATATTATTCCCTTTGTTGTTTTTATCCATCTGTGATAGTTGAGAGAAATGTTATATTTTACAACCTTGTAATATGTTGAAGAATAATGTGTAAAATATACTTTAATATTTCCTGTCTATTTTAATTTTTTTATTTCTCATCTAGTTGACATATTGTTGGTTTGGATCTACAAATTTCAAATAAAGTAATTGTATTTCAACCCCTTTATTGTTCATTTATTTCTTCTAGTTTTTATTGACTTATATACGAAGTGTTGAGTTATTTGAAGAATGAAAATTTACGGATCAATGAAATTTTAGATTTAGGAACAAGGTCTATATCTAACTTGTTAAAATCGACTCGTTCTACCCGTTACTCATGTGACTCGACACCCGAACAAAATGGAGATGTAAACTGTCGAAATTTGGTCCAAATTAAGCGGTTGTCATTTTTATTGGTTTGACAATTTTTTATCCGAAATTGACTGAATCTGACCGATGTTGATGTTGATCATCCCTAGACAATCTCTCGATACCCGTAAAAAAAAATCCTCCATTTAAAAATGTGTGAAAGCAATAATTTACTAAATAATTTTATAGCTCCATTTGTTGTAACTTTAAAAAAGTGTTTTTCTTTGTATTTTTAAAAATTATTTTTATTCAAAGTTATTTAAAATAATTTCTTATTTTGGAGGTTTTTTGAAATTTTATTATCTAAAAAAAATTGTAATAAAATGATGAAATATTTAAAATGACATTTTAAAATAAACTATTTAAACAAAATTCTCATTTACAACTTAAAAAATATATCACAAAAATGGTACACTACAAAAATCATTTTTTAAAAAAATTAAAACAAACGGGCTGGAGTTTATTTTTAATATAGTACAAAAAAAAGTTCCTTCAGGGACATCCTATAAAATTGGAATGATACAGAGAAGATTAGCATGACCCCTGTGCAACGATGACACACTAAAAAAACACTAAAAAAAAATATTGTAAGCAAATTACAATCCATCAATCACATATGTGATTTTGAAAGTGATTATAATTAAAGTTAAACGCGAAGATTATGATAGATCCGCGGTGTAAAACATTTTTACACATCAGATATAACCATTGTACTAAACGGGTCTACTCAAAGAAGAAGATGAAATTTCCACTTAAAAAGAATGAAAAAAGAGAACAACTTGTAGTTTACAACCATCTATTTTACTATGTATTATGTATTGAAGTGGGAAAAAGGGTTGGTGGCTCTACGTCCTTTAGTAAACAAGAAGTCAATAAAATTGAAAAGCATGAGACAATTAGGCACGCACGGAAAATCATTCTCTAATATGATAATCATGTGTATTTAGAAAAGTGGATTTTGGAGTGATGGAGAAGGAAGGGAAATCTAGAACCTATTATTAAATTGTATGTGATGATGGGTCAACTTTTTGTTTTATGTTACTATAGTTAGGAGTATTTCCTTGATCACCCCCCCACCAGACCGAATGATACATGCCAGCCAGCTACGTTATTTTTGCGGCTGGTGCAAATCCACCACAACACAAGTTGCCGAGTGTTCATACGAATATAATGCTTTGTCATGTTGATAGTAAAATAATTTTGGAGGTTTGTACTTGCATGTGCTCTGATGTTTAAATAAATAAGAGTATAAGAGAGATAATTTCAAGAGTTTTTAAAAGTGACATAATATCTGACCCTCATGTAGAGGAAGGTTGTATATTGTCCCAGCGTTGGGCCAAATGTCACTACCACGGGCCGATTCTGTCAGTCCATAATGGATGACTGTCAGAACTTCCATGTGTAAGTAGGGATGAGCAGCTCGTGTTCATCGCCCTGGGTGAATCGTTTTGCTCAATGGGGGTAGTGGATAGGTTTGGATTGTCACGTGTCCTTGATGGAGGAGCACCTGTTAAATGCTTCGGTTTGATCCGGGTCGAGTGGGTCTAGCTTTCTTGGGCCGTTCTCGACGCCCTGGTGGATTGGGCCGTACTTGACACTGTGCCAGCCTTAGGCGGAACAATTTTTTTAATACAATTATTTTTGGTTTAGTAAAAAATAAAATGGTCTAAAATAATTTTTTTATCAAAAGAAAATTAAAAAATGTTATTCTATAGAAAATAGTCTTATTAACCTTCTATAAAAAAAAAACACTTTCATAACACTAGTAAAAGAATATTAAATCCAAAAATTATAATTCAACCGACAATAATAATACAAAAATTGTTAAATTAAATTATACGAGTTTTTAATAACTACCGTTTGTTTATTGTTTATGTTGAATAAGAAATAAATTAGTTATCCATGTGTGTTTGCATTTCTCTAAAAAAAATATATTGACGCTGATAAGATTAGGTCACATGTCCCGTGAACTTAGCTTAATTGGTAGGACATTGCATTATATATGTAGGAGTTGGAATTCGAATTCCGATTATTCCATTTATTCAGTTGGAATTCGAATTCCGGTCATTCTATTTATCCATCTTAAAGGTGGATTTTTTATCACTAAGCTATTTGACCCAAAAAAAAAATTCTGGTCACATATGAATGACAAGGGAGCAAGGAATGAATGATGATGAGAGGCGTGAAAGTGAAAAAGGTGCAGTTTTCGCTGAACAACAGTTAGATACATTACATACTACTACTTCTACTTTGTATTGTACTATATTTGTATGTATTCCTCTCTCTCTCACTCTGAATTCTGAATTTGTTATTAGCTTCTCTCTCTCTCTCTCTCTCCCAGTACAGTAGTACGTCCCTTTCTCTCTTCTCTTCTCTTCTCGCATCCCCATACAAAACAAAACTTGCAATTTTTCGGTTCCCATTTCCCTTTCCAAATCATTAATAATAAACAAATTTGCTTTACTTTGCTTACAAACTCTCCCAAATCACGCACGCATTCTTTTCTCATATTAATATATATTCATTTTCACCACCTTTTTATTGTTTTTATATTTATCTTATCACCGTATTTCTCAGAGATCCTATTGATCTGTGGTGCTGGATTTGGATCAATGGAGAAATACGAGCTGGTTAAGGATATAGGATCTGGAAATTTTGGAGTTGCTAGACTCATGCGCAACAAACTCACCAAAGAACTCGTTGCCATGAAATACATTCAACGAGGTCCCAAGGTCAATTCAATTACTCCTTTCACTTTCATTTTTATAAATCCTAATTTATTTAATTAACAACCCTATTTCTTATTAGATTATTATTACAAAACACGTGCTTTACTTCTTATTATTATTAATTATTAACTAACTACTTTTATATATTATGCATTTGTCTTTGCTTTTGAATATCATCACATAGTCATATATATTGTTGTTTGAAATTTAATGTTTTCCAGATTGATGAGAATGTTGCTAGGGAAATAATTAACCATAGAAGTCTTCGTCATCCTAATATTATTCGCTTCAAGGAGGTCTGTATAGTATTATATTAATTGCCTATTTGGATGGATTCACAGTGGGATTGTCAGAATCACGGTTTGGAACTTCAACAAAATCTCAGTGTTACCTTGGTTTTGTCAAACCCACCGTCAATTCAAACATACAAAAATTTGTTTTTGGATGGGTTGGGTTTAGTTTAAGATGGGATTTCAGTTTTGCAGGTGGTTTTGACTCCTACACATCTTGGTATTGTTATGGAGTATGCTGCTGGTGGTGAGCTCTTTGAGCGAATTTGCAATGCTGGAAGATTCAGTGAAGATGAGGTCCCTAACTGTGATTATTAGTTATTACCATTCATTTGTAACTTCTTCGTTATCTTTTCCTACTTGTTGAAAGCACAAAGCTGCATAACCTTTAATTTTATACATTCTTAACAACCATGTTTTGAAAGATTCTATGATTTGTTACTCATTCTTGCTGTATCCTTTAAATTTGCAGGCTCGATATTTCTTCCAGCAGCTCATCTCAGGAGTTAGCTACTGTCACTCCATGGTAAATCTATAACTTATATTTTTTTCAATATGTTGATGATTTGGATTTTTGCCTCTTTTTTGGGTTGTTTTCTATGTAATTGTCCTTCTTTTGCAGCAAATCTGCCATCGAGACTTGAAGCTAGAGAACACCTTATTGGATGGCAGCCCTGCCCCAAGGCTCAAAATTTGTGATTTTGGTTATTCTAAGGTTCAGTTATGGACTGATTTAAATGCCAAATGTTTTGATTAAACTATTGAAGTTGCACTAGAAGATTTTCTTCTGACAACATTTTGTTTTTCTAGTCATCTTTGCTTCATTCTAGGCCTAAGTCAACAGTGGGAACTCCAGCCTACATAGCACCAGAGGTTCTTTCACGTAGAGAATATGACGGAAAGGTAAATTATTCAGTTTCTTAAACAGAACAAGATTTAAATGTGTTGGCATGGTTCAACACAAATACTTTTGTTTTTTTTATTTGTGTTTGTCAGAGGAAATTCAGACATGGTTAACAATTTCTATTTGTATGAGGCCATCAACCAGTATGACCATGCTTAATGTGCCGCAGATAATTAAAGATGGCATCATATTTGATGACTTGATGTGTCCACATTTAACTGACATAATAATATATGGTCAAAGTAGCAATCACGAATTGCTAGTCTGGATGGAATGTACATTGTGGCAGTCCATGTACCTTGTGTTGAATCTTTATAATTTTCAAATGCTCTAAACAATTTAGTCATATAAAAGAATAGACATTTATTTTGTTTCTTCCCAACATGTGTTTTATATGTTAATAATGTTCTCATTTCCCGAGTTCTTCTATTTTGTTTTTATGGTGTTAGTCCGCCTATTCTATTATGTTTCTATGGCGTTAATAGTGTTTTGTTCTCATCTTCTTAGTTCTTCTATTATGTTTGTGTTTGTTCAGTTGGCTGATGTATGGTCTTGTGGAGTGACTCTTTATGTAATGCTGGTGGGAGCATACCCATTTGAGGACCAAGAGGATCCCAAAAATTTCAGGAAAACCATCAATGTAATATTATTACCATCACCTTAATTGACAGTTTTATAAAATATATATTATTCTAACTCTTATGTTCTTTTATTGACCATAAGTTCTCGACTCTTATATTCTTATACAGCGAATTATGGCTGTTCAATACAAGATTCCAGATTATGTTCACATAACTCAAGACTGTAGACATCTGCTGTCTCGCATTTTTGTGGCAAATCCAGCTAGGGTATGCACAGCTTATGTTGTTTAACAGCAATTCATAGCTATTGTTTATCCGATTTATTTGAAAGAAAACATGTCACAATATTTGAAGCGCACACTTGTTAGGTGCATGATGTTACTTGAAGTAGGCTCATAAGTGTACATATTTAGTTATAGTTATCTAGTCATGTTTCTCTTTGCTGAGTTTCAGTCATGAACAGATTAACACCAGGTCATTAGGGAAAATGTAATGCTGCTAAGCTTTCCCCTCCCTCTCCCCTTCCCATAATACAAGACATTTGCAGTCTACTAAAATGTCATTTTATTTTTTGATTTACTGCAGAGAATCACCATTAAGGAAATCAAGTCCCATCCATGGTTTTTAAAGAACTTGCCTAGAGAATTGACTGAGATGGCTCAAGCTGTTTACTACAGAAAAGAAAATCCAACTTATTCTCTTCAGAGCGTTGAAGACATTATGAATATTGTCGAGGAAGCTAAGACCCAACCTCAGGCATCTAGGTCAATTGGAGGATTTGGATGGGGAGGAGAAGAAGACGGCGATGAAACAAAAGAAGCAGAGGCTGAGGCGGAAGATGAATATGAAAAGAGAGTCAAGGAGGCACAGGAAAGCGGAGAAATTCATGTCAACTAATAACAAAGAAACATTTATTTTTAGATAGAGAGCAATAGATTCTTGGTTTCCTTTGCTCTTTGGTTAAGCTAAACTAGACAAGTGTGTTTTGTTCTCATGTATAAAATTCAGTTTTCTGCATAGGACATAATAGTTAAATAATGGCTGTAAATCTTTTTAAATATTGTACAAGTTTGTTAATTATGACCATATTATATAAGTGTTATTAAGTCATGTTTTTTGTGCTGTATCAATATCATACTCTTCTTTCTATCCTTTTTTTTTTTGTGTGGTTAAAAAGCCATGTTGAGTGTATTACTGTTAGTATATGCTTGTGTCCATTTTTAGTTTTCCATTTTGGTTTGGTTCTCATTTTTCATCCCTAAAGTGTTTTTTGTTGTCTAATGTGGCATTGTGCTTGTTCTTAGCGGTGATTCTTGTCTGGCTAAATATCTGTCAGCGCAAGGTTTGGGATAAAGATGTCTCAAGTTACGTAAAAGTGTTGCAGAAACTTTACACGTTTGGTTCAACGTAGCGTTCTCTTCATGCTTCTAGGAAACGTCCAACCAGCACTGCACCCGAATAAAAAAAAACCAAGGAATCTTGTTAGCATCGTGTGTCTTTAGGACACTTGTAAAAAAATTATCTTGATTTGTTTTTTATTCTTTTTAAAAGTTGAATACACAATTTCTAATACAATGTTTCCATAATTAGTTCACTAATATGTGCTTTAAGGGCACATGTTAGAATAAGTCTCCAACACTTATTCTTGCTATGATTCAAGCATCAAGCATCAAGCATGTACCAAACAAAGGCAAACATATGAAAACCTAAATATGTTTTGCCCAGCCCAGGTATTGAGCATTACACACATTTTATTCAAAATTTGCATTTACAAGCTTAGCATGGTCTGCAAAGAATCTTCTGCAATTATGTATTTCCATTGAAGGTGAAAGCAATTAGGACTCTTGTAACCAGCAACCACTCCTTTAGTTAAATTAAATTCCTTCCAACATTGCAGTTTACTCATTGTATCAACAGTGCTGCCTCACTCAGTACCGTGTGCAAGTTTCTTGTCTCGGTCGAAATGCATTCCCTATCAAACAGAGCAGACACAACAGCAACCCCTTTGAGAGTTGGTACACCAAGTTCCATTACAGCACGTGCATTTGACATACCGATGCCACCAATTGCAACAACAGGCAGTTTAGAGGCCTTGCATACCTCCCTCAACCCATCTAAGCCTATAGTACGATTGTTTGCCTTTGTATTAGTGGGAAATACACCACCACTGCCAATGTAATCAGCACCGCCGATCCATGCTTGATGTGCTTGTTCTGGTGTCTTGCATGATACTCCGATTATCTTTTCAGGACCAAGGAGAGTTCTAGCAAGACGTGCAGGCATGTCAGACTGACCAACATGAACACCATCCGCGTCACAAGCAAGGGCCACATCTATACGGTCATTTATAAGCAGCGGTACTCCATACGAACGGCATATTTCAAGGCATACTTTAGCAGCATCAACAAAGTCTCGTGTGTCCGCATCTTTTTCCCTGAAAAAGCAATACAAGTAAAAACAAAATGCATCACAATCATAAGACACTTTCAAACAGAGTCACAACAAACATTTCTAATATCAAGAATATCCATAACCATTAATATGAATTAGGCTCTAGTCAAGTCATCATTGATATGAGAATTCACTAAATAACTTTGTAACCAAGGAACAAAAGGAACCATTAGTATGAATGTCTTCCTTTAAAGAATAGTCTTGCATTGCTTCAACTATGAGACAATATCTTTTTATAAGCAAGGACAAGGTTAGATGGCCAGCCAGAGATAGTTTGGTTAAGGCTCGTTAAGATAAAACCAAAGTAGGAGGTAGAGAACAAGGTTACTAAGATAATTAATTTCAAACAATTAAAGACAGCGCCACAGGGAAGGTGGTATAACATACTTGCAACATTATACGTATGTAGTAATGCAATGGAAATATAAAAACAGGTTTCCTTTGCAAGAAACAAGTAGGATTATATCATACACTTTGTGGATGCTTTTCTTGTCCTTTTGTATTTAATGCCCCATAAAAGAGATGTAAAACGAATAAAAGCAGCATCATATACAAGAAAATAAAAATCTGGACCCGCGATAATAGAAAAGGATGCCTGGTGTAATATTGTTAGTTGATGATGTTCAACACTTCAACTAATCAGGCCACATCTGACTCTGTACTGATGCTTATTTTGTTTTATTTACTAGTTGGGGAGGGATGAAAGGGAGGAAGGTATGACAAAATAAGTCAAAAGTACAAGAACAGGATTGAACAAATAATTATACTTATGATAAAAAAATCAAATATTAAAAAAAATAAGAAAGTAAAAAACCTTAATTGAACAATGGTAGCACTGCCTTCTACAGCAGCCTTAACCGCTTCAGCAATAGAACGACCCCACTTCCTATTCATGCCTGAATCCGTTACAGCGTAGAGAAATAAGTCATTGGGATTGAACCTATCCTGCCTACAAGAGCTCTGGTTGGTATTCTTAAATGCCAAAAAATGGTCGAAAGGGCCTTGGACTCCATTTCCAATAACCAAGTCTCTGCTGTAATCCAAGGCAGACTCTACAAAACGTTTAGCTATCTGCCAGAATCCAGACATGCAAAAGTATTAGAACGATAACACATTCTATCTTTTTATTTTTCATTTGCTCGTATCTAACTTTTTTATTTTTAAAGTAAAAAGGAGAGATAAGAATCATGGTCGTTGCAATTTAGGTCCTCTGATATTTATGTGAATTGAGATAGCTGAACAAACCTTAACAGCTGAAAGCATTGATGAACCTTTTGCCAGCTCTGCTGCTATGCATGATGCCAAAGTACAACCAGTGCCATGAGTATTGCGAGTATTTACGCGCGGTGAAGAAAGCTGGTAGAATTCCTTGCCTGCAAAACTCAAGACCTAGAAATGGAGTTCATTTGTAACATATATTTGGATATACATAGCGAAATGTAAACGAAAAAATGTTGCCTCGGAGATTTTGTTTTGGCGATTGTGTCTTTGCGAATTCAAGACTTTAACCTTACCATCATAAAATATATCAATAGCATCTGGTGAATTAGGGAGATCGCCGCCTTTGACAAGTACATTCCTACAATGAAAATTGATTATTTGTAAAAGCACAATACTCTCAAGTTGGGTTTTTATTTTTGTGGCATCTGTACATGAAATTAGAACATACAACGCAATTAGAAATTGTGCTAATATAAAGCAAACACATTAGTAGCCACCACCATTACTTCAGGAAAACAATTCAACGGTCCACTTTGAGCAGGTCAATATATAAAGTTATAAACAAGTAGATATCGAATCAAACAATCACTTAATTTCCCAGAGGTTGTCAAACTTCATCATTAGAACTAGTGCTTTCTATGAGATCTGTATAAAACGCAGTGCATTCTGTTGGAGCGGTTTCTCTGATAACTTCTAAAACATGATTTAGATTGACCACACCCAAAAACAACAATTAGACTACAATATATTAAACAGAAACGAACCTAGGACCCAAATCATGTATCAATTTTGCAGCACTACGCATGTCAGAGACTGACTCCACTGGAACATCACCAAGTAAAACTGATGCCTCTTTAATATTTGGGGTTACAATGTCAGCCATGGGAAGCAGCTCTTCACTGCATTCAGAAAACAAGAATAAGCACAATCAATATCCTACACGCTGAGGCGACGGTTTTATTGATAAACTTGAATAATTTAGAACCAGTATTTCTACCCATCATCCATCTATCCAGTGTTGTACAAATAAGGATGAAAATAAAAGTGTAATATTTTTCTGCGTAAAACAATAAAACCAATGCACAGAAACCATATAAAAAAATCTATGCATAAGATTACATAACCAGAGGATTTCAAACAGCGAAGACTGAAGAAAGAGTCTAAAAATACTTTTATGCCACACAGATGCAGCATAGTTCAGGTTCAAAAAATCATACCGAAATCCAGCTAGAACAGAAGGACCAGCAAGTATGTCTCCACTAGTAGATATCATTACAGGATCAACCACAAGAGCTTCCTTCAGCAAAAACAAATCCAGCACATAACTCACTCCGAATGCATATTTGCAAATGAATAAACATGTTAGAAATTTTTGTACAAGTCAAATACCTTTGACAGGAAATTTCCTAAGACTCTGACAAAGGACCTTCACCGCACTAAGAGAGGGTAGCATGCCTGTTTTTACCTAGAGAATGGAAAGCTATTAGTGACCACTAACCAGGATATCAATGGTGCATCATTCAAGGAAAACAGAAAATAAGCAACCCTCAATAACAAGTTTGTGCTTTGAGAACCAAGCCCCATTTGGATAAACAACTTAACTAACATTTAAATTATAACTGTTTATCATGTAAGTGTTTATGTATAAGCTATTTATGTAACCAAGAGAGAAAAAAGTCAAATTGTTCTCATATAAGTTGTTTTCATAGCTATCCTTGAGAACTTATGGAAATAATCTGAAAACAACATGTCATAAGTTGTTTCCATAAAAGCTCTTCAAAACAGTCTCAAAGTACTTAAACCGATATATAAAGCTCGAATAAGTCAATCCAAACAGACCCTAAGTAGATGAGTGTCAAGTCCCTAAGAGTATCATTGTTACATAATATGAGTCATCTTAATTTTAGGAGTTTTCTTGAATAAAAAAATGTTACAAAACAGAAAAATTAATTGACAAAAATAAAAGGTGGAACACTAACAGTGACAATTTTGACTTACCACATCAACATTCATATCAGAGAGCACGGAATTTAACTGCTGTGCAACAAAATCTTCAGGCACCATGTTAACACCCTAGAAATTGCAACAGATTTGAGAAAAAGGAAACACAATGATAGTGGAAAAAAAGATGAATGAATTTGTGAGGATGAAAAGAGAAGAGTGAAGTGACCTGAACTCCAAGAGTGTTCTGTGCAGTAACAGCAGTAATAACAGTGGAACAGTAAACCCGGCGAGAAGCACAAGTTTTGAGATCAGCTTGAATTCCGGCGCCGGAACCGGAATCAGAACCGGCAACAGTGAGTACATGTGGAATTTTGCTGTGTTCATTATCAGTATCAGAGAGTTTGTTGATTGGAGTTAGAATTGAATTGGAAGCTCTATTTGGTTGGAATTGCATTTTAAGAGAAGCAAGTGTTTGATGATTGGTGGAATGAGTATCGGAATTCATAAATCTGTTGATGACACGTTTAGACAGTAGCGGCGGAGGAGGAGTAATCTGGTAATGCGAGAGAAAAAATGTTAAAAAAGTAAAGCCCGTGAAAAATGAGAGAAAAGGTGAAAAAGGTTAGCTTACATGAGCATGAGCATGAAGATGAATGAAGTGGACGGTGGCCATCAAATTCAAGTTCAATTGACTAACAAAGTGGCTGCCGATGGCATTAGCATGATAAGTTGAGTTCCAAATATGATTGATGGGCGGAGGCTAGCATGCACAAGGCATGATAAGTTCAATTTTTTTTTTGGGTTAGGTAGCTATGAAGTGCAACATCGGACACGACACGAACACTGATATGTTGACACCGATAATAATTTGAAAAACTGATTACAATTCAATATATTTAAAAGTGTCGGTGGTGGACTCGTGCCAGTGTCCGACACCGGGACACACCTAATCAGAGGAGTGTCTGCATTTCATAGTATATTACTTTACGTTTTCCAACTATTTAAATCACTCAATCATACTCTATCGGTCCCAAATTGAGTGACACAGTTAGTTATATTGCACTATTAACACATACTGTTTTTACCTTAATTTTCTACAAATACTGTAAATAAAAATAAATATTAGCATTTAAGATTTTGCTGGCTTCGTCTCGATAAATATTTTCAAAATATCAATTTTTTATAATTTTTACTATAATGCAATTAAAAATATTAATTGTCAAAGTTATGCATCAACGTGCGTGAAACAATTAATTGTATCACTCATTTTGGAACGGAATGAATACTTCCTAACATACTTTGTAAATGGGCCCAACAAAATTTCCAATATAATTCTAATTGACTCGAGTTTTGGTATATGAATGGGTAGGTGGGAAACATGCTTGTGTAGATTTGACTGGAGTTTCCCCACTTGTGGGACTGGGGGTTGGAGATTTTACAGTAGGACAGGCAGCCCTCAAAGCTGCTTCAAGCAAAATGGTCAAACATGAGAAAGCGTGCTCTGACAATCAACACGTGTTTATACCATTTGCATTTGACACTTTTGGCGTTTTAGCACCAGATGCGGTAGACCTTCTAAAAAGGATTCAAAAAGTTATGCATATTAATATTATGTCGCCTAGGTCTATGAATGTAGTATTTCAAATATTGGGTTTTGCGATACAAAAAGGTTTAGCGGCGCAGCTTGTTGTCTGTCTTCCTTTTATTCATGTGTAATTATCTTATATATATATATATATATATATATATATCAGATTCTCATCCAATTAAAATTCCAATTTATATTTTGTTTTACTATTTCAATTTTCAACCACACGTCCATGTATTTATTTTTTGAAATTTTTTTGCAACGCTTTTATTTTAATTCAAAAAATCTGATACAATACAATATGGATACAGTAGTTTAACTTGGAAACGTATCTATCAAATGTCACAGCAAATGAAATTCATCATCCAAATCACTCGGTGGTATAGTTGGCAAAAGACACCACCCATATATATGCTCTCAATGGCAAACTGAGACTTTTCCTATGAGTTTTAACATTGTTGTTGTTGCATACTCTAGTTAGAATCAAACTCATAACCTTAGTTAAACTATAAAGGATTTGCTTCATTTCATCTAACTATTCTTAAGTGTTTGATACCAAGTTTCTACGGCGTTGGCGTTAGTAATGAAGGTGTCGACATATCGGTAAATATTACCGTAAATATTTTGTTCAACACCTTAAACTTTGTATTGTGTTGTTCTGTCTTGTACTGTCATATACTATTCTGTCTAATACTTATATTTTACAGATCAAACACATCCGTAATATGTTTTTATGTATATTGTAAAACAATCCTATGAAAAATACTTTAAAAAATAAAATAAAGAACATGATACTTCTAAAATAGTACTTATTATTAGGGATGATGTTCTTCAATGTGACTGATTAATATTATTATTATAAATAAAAATAAGGAAAATGCTAACCAGTTAAGGAACTAAATAAGGTATAAAAGTCTTGAGACTTGTGTAATCTTCCTTTTAAAAGTTTAAAGAATAGTACATTTTTCAATGTAAAATTTGCTTCTTTTGGTTTCCTTAACCAGTGTCCCGGGGCACCGGTTAACACGACCCTAAAAATAAAAATCAATATGGTTATTAAATAAAAAGAAATTATTATTATTATTATTTAAAAATAAAAAATAATGAAAATAGGATTTACTCGTGATTTTTGGAAGAGTAGTTCTCCCGCCATTGAAATGCGACCGCAACGGAAATTTTTAAAAATCTCTCTCACTCTCTTTCACGGTGCTCAATCAATCTAATTATCTATCTATCACTGCTTCCACTTTCTCTTTCGCTTCGCATTCATTCATATTCATATTATACTAATTATTATTATTAGGTTTTCACTTTCTCTTTCATTTCCATTCTCAATCGCTGTTCCTTTTCTCATTTTCTAGGGTTTCCTCAAATATCCATTAACCCCTTTCCCCCGAATGCTTTCCTTGCTTCATTGCAAATCCCTACTCAAATCATGCAACAACAACAACAACAACGGTAATTATGCTTATTCTCATTCAATCCTTTTTCCATTCCCATTTTTAATAATTTTATAATATTTTTTTCCTTTAATTTTCACAGTCAATCCAATTCAGCCCATGCTCCTCAGCACAATTGGTTGCAGCATGCCAATTCTCACAAAAATTTCTCGTGCCAGGCCAAGTTTTTGAGCTCCAATTTCCTCTTTTCTGACCCAACTAAGAAACCAATCGATGCCGCTGGTAATAGCAGGTACGAGTATGACCAATCTTTAGTTGATTTTTATTTGTTAAAACTTCTCAACCAATGCCATGTCCGAATTTTAGTAGGGTTTTGCAACAATTTCATTTCCAATTGCTATTGCTATTGCTACTACGTTGGGAATTGGGTTTTTGTCTTTGTATAATTTTAATAACATGGTTATTTTTATCTACATCGGTTCAAGGCCATCGTCTTGGATTATGATGATTTTAGCTCAGTTTTTTTAAACTGTTAGCATCTATAGTACCGTGTCTTTGTATACTAGATAAAAACATAACTAGATTTCTAACAAAATTTCAACTTGCACGCTGACACATTAATTCTATCAGGTTTGTAGTCCGACAAGGTCAAAATATTCAAAGACCACGGGTTGAGAAGGTATCGTTAAACAAATAAATGTTGTTTTATCACGAGTTATTTTCTGGGGTTAATATATTATTACAGTTTATTTGAGTTTCACCCTGCCATGTTATTGATAATCATTGCTGTCTTTGAAGTTTATATCATTTACTAAGATAATTTATAGGTAAGCATAACCTGCCTTCTCTTTACGAAGGTTTGGCATTGACTTTTGTCGAAACAATTTCCAACAGGCTTGGCTTGCTCTTTCAAGTCTAAAGATATCTAGTAGGAATTATGTCCAACCTGGAAAATCTGTTAAAGTTACTCCTCAGTTTCACGAAGACAGGACAACAACTTCCTTCCAAGGAAGCTATGATAATGTCAATCTTAACCGGGCTGATGTCTCCGCAACTCCAACCGTCATCAATCACACTTCTCGGGTTATAGATAGTTCAGTGAACTATCACACAAAGTACACAAGCCCACCCAACGAGTCTGCAAAATGTGTAGCTGATAATATTAATATTAATGTCGATGACGACGACATACTCGAGGTAATTAAATTTAGTGTGCTTTGGTTGATCTGACTGAGTCAAATTCATTCGGATATTTTTTACAAGGCAAGCAAATTAGAAGCCCAATAGTATTGTGTTAAACATGTTTGTTTTTCACATGGTTGAACGAACTGATTATAACATCAGTGGGTTTACTAAATTTTAGTTGACTTGATTTCAACTTTTAATGAAGATGGTTTAAATTTATGACTTTGCTGTGAATTAACATTTGAGTAATTCAACTAGAAGGCAATGTAGGTTTCCCAACTCTTTTTTGAAGTTGAAACTGTTGAGCAGTTTTGACAATTCTATTCATTCTGTAATTCTGTCCTTTTACTCCTGCTTGTTTGCGTGGTTGTTCTGTTATCCTTTCCTTTTATTTATTTTTCCAAATCCACTACTCAAGTTTATCTTAAGTCTTAATTGCTTATATCCATATGATACAGATACTGATGTCTCTCTCTTCATTATTGTCATGCGTTTACTGTCTTTTAGAACATTGATGTTGACCAAATTGTTGAGAAATACCAGTCCACTTGCACTCCTCAACCTCCGGTATCCAAATTTCCTCCTGCTACACCATTTGCAGATAAGGTTAATTTTGCCGGGCAGGGGGATACTTCTTTGCCACCCGAGTTGTGCTTGGATTGCATCCACGGATACAAGGTATTGGTTGGACATGTTTTAATGTCATGTGTTGGCTTGCTCATTTGTTAGATTGATTTGCCTAATTTTGAAACTGGATGCAGTTAGGGCTATGCCCTGAAGCAGCAAGTCATTTGCAGGAATTTAAGGATAATCTTATTGCTGTCTCCAACGAACTGATTGACAATGTTGAAAATCTCAGTTCTGTGCAGATAGCAAAGCTTCGCGAAGACAGGTGTGCCTTTACCTTCGAATTATTTCCCATGACATTTTCATTTTTTATATATACTGCACTCAAAATTGCTAAAGGCTCCATCATAGTTACTTTCTTAACTTTTTTTACTAGGCTTCATTATTATGCTTGGTAAAAAAATTGTTGCAGCATATCGTTTTGAACTGAATGGCATTGGGGTTGAAAGTAAATTTGTTGCTAATGCTAGGTCACAGCTGAATAAGCAAATTCAACAACTTGAAAAATATATCCATTCCAGTAATCTTGAAGAAGAAAGACAAAAGTCACATTTTGCCACATCCATGGCACCACCTACATCTTTTGTTTATGAAACACCCCAGCGACATGTCATCAGCAGTGGACCAAATAGATATGACGGCCAGGCTTATATGGGTAATGGTACATATGAACCATCATACCAGTCTTCGTATGCCATGCCATCAGGTCCAGTAGAGAGAGAACCGTTCATCCCAAAGATTATTGAAGTTAATTACATTGAAGGTTCTGGAGATAAACGGTGGAGCAGCCGGGACTTTTCTTGGACTAAAGAGTTAGAGGTATTTAAACTGAATTATTGCCAGTTTCCAGTGTATACAACCGTAATTGTTATATCTTTTTTTTCTTTTGATGCTTTTAGGTTAATAATAAGAGAGTATTTGGAAATCACTCATTTCGCCCCAACCAAAGAGAGGTAATTAATGCCACAATGAGTGGATGTGATGTTTTTGTTTTGATGCCCACCGGTGGAGGAAAAAGTCTGACCTATCAGGTAATATGATTTATCAAGAGGACTTGATTTATGGCCTTCTTCTGTTCTCATTAACAAGTAGACTATAGATTCAACTTAACCAATTTTAATCCTGGAATTTTGTCCATTTTTTTAATTTTATCTCAAACAGCCTTGGTATTATGAATTATGATATAGTTTCTTTGTTACAAATTTACAATTTTGATATTGTATTGCAATCGTCTGCACCCAATTGCTCACACAAGTCATTTTATCCAAGATCAATTTACTATCGTTAATAGAAAAGTTAAGATTTTACTGTGATCTTACAATTTTGGTCTGTCTTGTATACAGCTACCAGCTCTCATTAATCCCGGTATAACATTAGTAATTTCTCCCCTTGTGTCCCTTATTCAAGATCAAATAATGCACTTATTGCAGGTATTAGTAATTTCCAAGTTATATGCTTTCATTCTTCATGTGTTTTTCTCATAGATGTATGCTTATTTGCTCCTTCTGGTTTGGGAATAGGCAAATATACCCGCTGCTTACTTAAGTGCCAATATGGAATGGGCTGAACAGCAGGATATCCTTAGAGAACTTAATTCTGATTATTGTAAATACAAGTTGTTATATGTTACACCCGAAAAGGTTGCCAGGTGGGTGTCATTGTTGATAGCTGCTTCTTCTTTGAAACATTTTTTTCTTTGTATATACTCATTTTCACTTAAGAACCATATTTTTCATTTCATAACGCCTTTGTTTTGTATATTGACTGCAGAAGTGACGCTCTTCTGCGACACTTGGAGAGTTTACACGTTCGTGAGTTGCTTTCAAGGATTGTAATTGACGAGGCTCACTGTGTGAGCCAATGGGGGCATGATTTTAGACCAGATTATCAGGTTGGAGATTTTATTCCTTCCAACTTGATTCAATATTGTGTGATATACATTTTTTTGCAGAAGATCATGTGATATATTGTTTGAACTTTAATAGATTCTTTAATTCTCCCAGGGACTTGGTGTATTGAAACAGAAATTCCCAAATACTCCCGTTTTAGCTTTAACAGCTACAGCAACAGCTAGTGTAAAAGAAGATGTTGTGCAAGCACTCGGTCTTGTTAACTGCATTGTTTTTCGGCAAAGTTTTAATCGCCCAAATTTACGGTGTGTTAAACAAGTACCAACCTCTTATTATTAGTTTGAGTGGATGAATCATGTCTGATTTGAACATTGCAGGTATTCCGTTGTCCCCAAGACCAAAAAGTGTTTGGAGGATATTGATAAATTTATCAGGGAAAATCATTTTGATGAATGTGGCATCATCTATTGTCTTTCACGAATGGACTGTGAAAAGGTTGCTGAAAAATTACAGGTTGGTCTTTTCTTGTGATGAACTGTGTGATTTTTTGTGTTTTCAAGCGTTTCTTTTTTTATCTTCCTCTTTTCATCATTCCTTGTTGTTTGTGTTTCATTGTCTCTGCATGATATGCGATGTGATAAACCATGACCGTAATCTTGTGACCTCCTCACTCTTAGTCTTATTGTAAATGCTAAGGTGGCATATAATTGTGTGGCTTGTGAATACATTATCTGGTTTTGTTCATTGTTCAGGAATGTGGGCATAAATGTGCATTTTATCATGGGAGCATGGATCCTGATCAACGTGCTTTTGTTCAAAGGCAATGGAGCAAAGATGAGATCAATGTAATTTGTGCTACCGTGGCATTTGGAATGGGTATGTTTGCATCTTTGCAACTTCTTTTTGCATTGATTAATGGAATGAAATCGTATTTAAATTTAAAATTGATGTTTCAGGGATTAACAAACCTGATGTCCGCTTTGTAATCCATCATTCCCTCCCAAAATCTATTGAAGGCTATCATCAGGTACTTGTAGATCTTCAAAGTATGTATTAGGCATGGATTTTGATTCATTTGACCAATTACTCTATGAATTTCCTTTCAGGAATGCGGACGAGCTGGTAGAGATGGTCAGAGTTCTTCCTGTGTATTGTATTATAGCTACAGTGACTATGTTAGTATTGGTTATGACACTACTACTTGAATATAAATTTGTATGTTTCCATTTCTTATATTAGCTGCATATCTCATGTTCACAGATCCGAGTTAAGCATATGTTAAGCCTAGGAGCAATAGAGCAAAGCCCAATGCCATCTGGATACAGTCGTTCAAATGCGATAAATTCAGGAAGGATACTGGAAACAAACACTGAAAACCTTTTGTGCATGGTACTATCTTATTAAGGACTTTGAAATACTACATTACACACACACACACACATATATTACTAAATCTTCATATTGAACTTTCTCAGGTCAGTTATTGTGAAAATGATGTGGATTGTCGGCGCCATATTCAGCTCGTTCATTTTGGGGAGAAGTTTGATTCTTCAACCTGTCAGAAAACATGTGATAATTGTGTGAAGGTCACAAGTTTCGTTGAGAAGGATGTCACCGAAATTGCAAAACAATTGGTCTGGAATCAAATTCTATCCATATATTTTCATCCCTTCACGTCATGAAATTTCATTAGTTTGTAATATTTGAGTCCACTTTTTCTCAGTTGTACTTTTGACTGTCATCTGTTTAGGTTGAACTCGTTAAGCTAACGGGACAGAAGGTCTCAGCAACTCATATATTAGAGGTGTATCGTGGTTCCTTAAGCCAGATGGTACGTCAATAAACATCTTATTTTATTTTTATTTTTTCACTCTTTGCTATTCTTTAGCTAAAAGCCTTAGTTATCTGTAATCTTTTTATTTTCAACATCAAAATTAGGTCAAGAAACACCGACATGAGACTGTGCGTCTTCATGGTGCTGGGAAGCATCTAGCCAAGGGTGAGGCTTCCCGTATATTGCATCATCTTGTCGTTGAGGATTTTCTTGTGGAGGAGGTAAAGAAAAGCGATTTTTATGGATCAGTATCATCAGTATTGAAGGTATCAGACTCAGTCTACTTTAATATTTCTGTATGCTGCAATTTTATTCCAAAACAAATAATGTGTTCTTCTCATTGTGCTTCAAATGTGTGTGATATAGCTTCTTAGTTACTTTCAACAATTATATTCCAGTAACTGTGAGCTGTCTAATGCTTTAACTTGTTTTCCAGGTAAATGAGACAAAGGTCCATAATGTGTTGTTTGGTGGCCAAAGAATTATATTGAGGTTTGCCCTTCTTATCAAGCTATTTCATGCTTAAATTTGTGAATCAGGGTGCCACTGCTCATTGGTTAAACAACTTTGCATGAAAGTTCTTTTTTCTTTTGTTTGTGAGGGGTTATATAAATATGATATCATTTGCCATAGTTACGGTGTCAATGCTGTAAGCCTCAGATATATTTAACTTGACCTCAATTTTCAACTGAATTTTTGTTTCAGCCTTCTATGGCAGCAAGTTAACACTGCATGCATGTTTTTATCTATTCATATTCTACTCAGTGGCATCTTTAACTTTTGCAGATTTCCGTCTTCTGTGAAAGCATCAAAGCCAGGGAAATGTGATATAACTCCAGCCAAAGGTTCTCTGACTTCTGGGAAGCTGAATCTTCCCCTTGACATTTCTGACCAACCTCAAACTGAAGTAGACATGGTATAAGATTTTTCCCCCCTCCAATTTTGTTGGAACTTCTAACTGTTCGAATTATACTGAAGAAAAATCTATTACAGAATCTAGCAGCTAATTTGTACACTGCTCTGAGGATGTTGCGGACAGCTCTTTGTAGAGAAGCTGGAGAGGGTGTTATGGCTTACCACATATTTGGGTAAGTTATTATTTTCATTTTCTTCTAATACAAGGAGCAAGTTAACTTTTAACCCCTATGTATAAAAGCATCTGATAAGTTGTTTCTATTTAGCAATGCTACGTTGCAGCAGATAAGCAAGAGACTACCAAGAACAAAAGAAGAACTTCTTGATATCAATGGCATTAGCAAGTAAGTTCATTCTAGGAAATCTACAGTGTCCTTATTACTGAACCAGTTTTCATTGACGTTTTTGTATAATACAGGACTAAAGTGAGCAAGTATGGGGATCGCTTACTGGAAACCATTGAGAAAACCATAAATGAATATTACCATACGGATAAAAACAGCAGCGGCAGCAAAGGCAGTACTGATTCTACCAAAAGAAGGCGAGAGGCAAACAGAGATCCAGATTCAAATGCGGAGGGGGATGATGATGATGATTCCTTAATCAAAAGTACCGGTCGCTCCAAGAAAAGGACGGTAAGGAGACAAATTAAAAAGGCTGAAATATATGATTCAGAAGAGGAAGATTATTACCATGGATGCCTTGATGAGGACCTAGACTGTATCAATATTGAAGATGAGGCATTAGATAAAGTAACTGGTACAGATGCTGGAGGAAGAGTACTACCGCAATGGACAGCATCTTGATATGGTGTATGTTGATTATCTTATTATTGTATATGTCCCTTCAGGATATGAATGTTGTTATTGAGTTTTCCTTGGATCAACCTTCCATTAGTTTAAGTTTGTTGGAACAGAGTTTTGTTCCAACAGAGCATTGCGGTGGAAGATAAACAGTACAAGCTGATCAACGATAAAAACCGTGGATAACTAAATGGCGATGTACTTGTTCAAAAAAACTAAATGGCGATGTAATAACAGTACAACTAAAGATTTTTTTTCTTTCTGTTTTATTTATTACTGGCATCAGTGTAATTAAATGATGTTGGTGAAAATGTGCAATTTTAATTTTGAGATCTTGTATAGTAGTTGGTAATCTTGATAAATTTGACTTTTCAATCATGCTATTAGTCTTGATAGTGTAATTATTTATGAGTAGTATGTAGCCAAACTTTACTTATTTCCAAGCCAAACTTTGAATTAGTTGAGACTCTTTTTAGCGGGCAGGTTTATCATTTACATGAAATATTCATGGCAAACATAATTTAATAAGATGACTGTAATTTAGACAGAATTACCTGCAACTTCAGTAAAAACTGTACTTTTAAATTTCAACAAAATATAGGTGCCCCTATAATTTTCCAAATTTAGCATCATTTCAAACGTGCGCTTAATCTCCAAAAGATACTATTGGAGTTACTTAGATTTATCCATGATCTATTATTCCTATACCAAGAATTCCATTTCTTTTTATTTTATTTTATTTTTTTAGGATCAGTTTTATTCATATAATTCTTACTATTTTTTTTGAAAAATATATATTTGTTATGTATGGAAATATGTTATATAATGGGAGCATGTTGATCCATAGGCCTTGTTTTTTATGATAAGATCACCAATCATATAATAGCAATTTAAATAACTCAAATATCTATTTACATATTTGATCATTACATCAAAAGCATTCTGCTATATTTACAAGAAGCTAAGATAAACATCTTACAACTTTATGATAAGATTACCAATCATATTAGCAATTCAAATACCTATTTACATATTTGTTCATTATATCAAAAGCATTCTGCTAAAGACAACCATATCACTAATCTTTACAGGAACCTAAGATAAACATCTTGCAACTTTACACACTCCTATGTACATGTACGTGTGTAATATTTATTCATGTACTTGACAAATTTATGTTCTTATGTTATCAGTCAAATATTTATACCATGGCCCGTGAACACCAACTGATATAGTAGCTGCTACAATCAAAACACGAGCAGTTTCCACTACCCTTTCGGTTAGAGCACCAGCCCCAACTTTCAGTAGTGCCATTTCAGCTAATTTCCTCCCACGGGCACCAGTCCCACCAAGCACAACTCCGCGCAAAGCTGAATAGACAGCATTGAACACCCTCTCAAACACAGCATCCCCAGCTTGTAGGCTCTTTCCTAGCATTCTGCCGGCAACTGCCTTTCTTGACTGAACATTCCCTGCATCTTCATCGTCAACTGATGGCAGATTGCATATCACTCCTACAATATCATCAATATTAGCATCTTCAACACGGTCCAAGAGCTCTAATAGTTGTACTGCACACGTGGACACTGCATTTTCCATATCTGCAGAGCTTGCTACTGCCTTTTCACTCAGAATGATCTGACGGCATATAAGAACGCTGCGATTCCCAAAATAAAAGACATGTTACTTTCATAATTGTATGTATCTACATAAAAATATAGCATCTTGACACAATTAAACTTGCTGTTTACCTCGTAGAAATCACAATAATCTTCTGAATTTGAGCCTGAACAGACCTCAGTCTGGAGAAGTTAAGAGATAAAGTTTCTGGTAGATCGTCTTGTGTCAGACCAGATATTCCACTTACTAATTTTAGCAAACCAAGCCTCACAGAGAGATCAACTGGTTCTCCTTTGCATTCTGGTTGCTGATCACCTGATCAAATAACAAACAAGCAGGTATCAAAATAAACGTCTGCCTCAAAGTATGGAAAAGCTAACAGAAGAATCAGGAATTAAAGTTTCGTCAATATAGAGAACCTTGAGTATTTGAAACATCGGGAGAAAATAACATTGGACTGCCATTACTTTTGAGCATAATATTTCCACCAGTTCTAAGAGTAGTTGAAGGAAGCCATGCTTGGGATGAATTATCAGCCAATGCTGAGGAGGAACTCACATGTTCTACCCATTCCTGGTCTTTAGAATTCCAAGTAGATGAAAGCCATCTGAGTGTTGAAGGAAGAGAGGCACTGGAATCAGATGGAGATCCGTATTTGTTTGCAAAGGCATTCCTAAGGTAGTCCACACCAGCAGGTCCCTTAAGCAAAGGCTCCATTAATCTTATGCGTGCTTTGCTTATCTCTTTCTTAAGAACCTGTCAAAAGATTTATCATGTCACATAACATACAACCAAAGTAAAACAAATAATTCCAAATCAGTGTTGTCTACAAACAAGGCAAGAAAAGAAATACACATCTAGCAGTGGTGTATTCAAAAGTGAAGCCCACACATAATCATCGAGGCTACACCTGAATAGATCAAATAAATTAGAGTTATAAAGGAATGATAGACACACCTGAATCTGTTCAAGGACAAATTGCAAACCCTTAACCAAGGCTACAACACATGCATTGTTTGATTCATCTCTAGAGTGGCACATTTCACCCAGCTCACTGAGTAATGCCTTGTGTTTGGCCTTTATTATCTCCTCATTGGCTGGGGCGGAAAGCTTCTGCAAACTGACTAGCGAAAACTCAAGAATTTTACCAAGGTAATCGACATCCAGTTTACCAGATTTAAGCACCTTTAGATACACAGAAGACAAATATAATCAGAAATCAGAAAGGGAGAAATTATAGTTAGGTATATCTAAATGCGTCCAACAGGCCCGTGAAAAGAATATAGCTGCTACCTGAGAAAGAATATCTAAATCAATGGCTGCAATAATATCATCCTTCCAGCTTATTGGAGCCATCTCACAAATTTCATCCCTAACCTCTTCCATGAGTTGAATAATCTGGTCATAGTTGGGCTGATCTTCCTTTACAGATTCCAAAACACTATCCCAAAAGGCCTTCTCCATTGTCTGCTTGATTTTCCCCTGCCAGATAAATAATGAACGAGAGTTGACAAAAGGATTGATTCTATATTACCAAAATTTCTTAGGAATCAGGATAAAGCTTCGTCCAAAATCAACCATCAGTTAAATGGAAACAAACAAAGATGTACTTACCTCAATGCTGTTTTGAATGTGATCAGAGACATCAAAGCCATCCGCAAAACTACGGTGATGCTCATGGAGAAATTCATTTACAAGAACATCATTTGGTGCAACAAACTTTTCTGTGGTAGTACTGAGCTGAGTATTTGAACTGGTAATAGGTGAAGAGAAGCTTGACTCTATGGGGGAAGTGTCGGTTTCCTTAAAAAGAGAGCGAACCACTCGGCTTGTCTTATTGTTCTTATTTGAAATATTTCTATCACTTGGGCTTGCAACAGTAGAAAGTGGAGTTGGGCTTGGAGACATGTATTGAGTTATTGGAAACCCTACTGGGCTTCCGCTATCCTTTACTCGTACGTATCTAGATCTCGTTTCAGATAGTGCACTTTCCATGCGCTCAATCCCGGCATCTCCACTCAGGTGCATCACCTTTTCTCTCAAAAGCTTTTGATCTTCAGAGACCTATATTATAAAACATAGAAAGAAGATAAAGTCAAAAATCCTCTCTTGCAACAATAATAAAGCCAAGCCATACTTTTCAGAATTAAAATGTAACAGGGAGAAAGAACCTAGCAAATTTTTTTAAGTCTATCAATCTTAGTCAGTTTTAGAGGTCATTGATGTTCCATGACATTACTCAAAAAGTTCATCAATAACAGCTACCATTCAAAAGGAAAACTCACAGCTATTAACATGGGAAATTACCTGATGCTGAATAGCTTTCATATCATGACTAATACCAACTCCTTCTGGAGTTAACTTGCAAGTTTGAATCATAGAAGCTTCTAGCTGGCAAGCTGCCCTAACCAAATCTTCCTCCAATGATCGAGCATCCTTAACCTTCCAGACCACAAAACAATTCAAATATGAGCACCATGCTTTATCAAAAGCAGCAAGCTGGGATCTGAAGGTACATCGCTTCATAACAACTGAGGCAGATTCATCATCAGAACTTTCTATTGGCCCCTCTAGTATAATCTTTATCAACAGCTCAAACATGTGGACAAATTCTTGAGCAGATTTGGCCAAAGCAATCTCGCGTTCTCCCATTGTACTGAAAACTGCATCTGGGTGACCCAATATCATATAAGCACAGAGAGCAACTCTCACTTGATACCTTGATAACCTATTGTTTGTCTCCTTGACTAAATCTGCTTTTTTTGCTGGGCTTCTTGCAGAACTCCTAGGAGTTGCCCTTTTCTTGGGGGACACAACCCGTTTAAGAAGGTGATCAATGTTATCCAAGCTAGAATAATAACTGTCAGGAACAACAGCTGTAAGCACTCTGAGGCGGCTTTCAAACCGGTCCAGCAAAGTTTTCACAGTCTGAAGAGTAGAAGCTGATTCAATAAGAAGAGCAAACTGCTCAAATGGCAATGACTTGACAGATTTCTCATTGATCCCCAGCACAGCATATGCCTTCGTCAAGGTAAAGGTTGTTCTCTTCTGCCTCAAGAACCGCCTCCAGCACCTTAAAGAAGTAAATAGTCAGAATAAGTCATATAGTAATAATATCCAGTAAAACAGAATTTAATACACCTATTGCACTTCAGTTTTGAAGAGTACAAGTTTTGCCTAATAGATGAACTAAAACATTGCAAACAGTATTAAAGCCTTCTCCAAAATGATTACAATTGAGTAAACCAGTAAAACTAAAACCACCAAAACTTGCAACAGAGTATATGTATTTAAATTTCAAAAAACCTTGCTAGTTTTCTAGAAAGATATTCTGCCTGCTTTGACATTGTAATCCAATTCTCCAACGCATAACCACGCAATCTTCCCCTGTGCCTGAGATATTCAGCTCTCTGCCTTTTTGCCTGCTCAATATAAATTTGGAGACTTGGTTATACAAAGCAACACTAAGGCCACCATGTAACATCTGAAATTTTTGAAGCATTGAAAATGAACCCAAAAAAGAAACAAACTAACACCATACCCTTTGTAATCGATCTTCCAACTTATCCTTCTTTTTCCTTCTCTCGATCTCACGCTGGTGAGACACAGACTTCGCCACATGTCTCGCCTGCAAGACTTGAGCGTGCGCCCTTTTCTTCTCAGCTTCCAGCAACCGAAGTCTTTTTGTTTCAGCAGCAGCTCGTTTTTGGTGAATTGCAGCACGTACACGCTCCTTGTATTTGCTCTCTCGAGTCATTCTCCTCATCAATGACTGAGATGACCTTTCTCTAAGAGATGCCCTTCTTTGCCGGTGAGCCTTTAGGATAAGCATCCTATTAGCCTCTGCCTGCTGAACACGTGATTCCACTTTTGTCCCAAGCTTCACACGTTCATTTTCATGGCGCATTTCAACTCCGTTTTTCGCTGCTTGACGCAGTTGATCCTGCCTTGCTAAGCGCATCTGGGCCTTTGTCAAAAGGCTCAACCTGTCAGGAAAGTAAAAAAATCATCTTGATTGTAAAAATGAAGCACAAGTCAAGTGATTGAAAAAGAAATAAAGTATTTCATACTTTGAGAAATAAATTTTCAATTATCAAAACAATCAGATACCAAAATAAGATCATGTTGAATATTTAACTGCATCTTGGAACAGAATTAATTTTTATATGATTGGATTTTACATGTATACATATACATGTATATGATGTTTCCGTTTTAAGTGCACCCGACATCATAATGCTCTGACAGTTTATTTAAACTAAAATACCCTAAAAAAAACCTGCATGGTTACAAATTACAATACATAACACAATACCCAAGCATTCAACCTAGAGGGAAACCCACCTCTTCTGTTCAGCAGCTTGCAACTTCGCCTCTAGTCGCTGACCAAGATCCTCGTCCTGTGACGAACATCGTGAGGGGCTTCTCGGTTTTGCACGTGCCTTGCTTGAAAGTTTCTCGTAGTACTTCTGCAGTCAATAGAAGTCCAATCAAATAACAGAACAAACCAAACTCAATAACTATAAATTAAAATTCAAAAATAAATAAACAATTACATAATTAGAAATGGAGACAAAACTTAAAAAAGAAGAAACCAACAACAAAAACAGAGAATTTGCCTTACAAGAAAAGAAACTATCGGTATGCTCAAATGAAAAGGAAGAACAAAAATTAATCATAATCATAATTTGCTATACACTAATAATAATAATTTGAATTCCAACAAATACGGAGAATAAAAAAAGGGTTAAAAGCTTGCAATTTATAAATACACAGAAACAACATCGAAGATGAAACAAGAAAGACGAAGAAGCAAATTCACGAGACTAATCAATCAACAACAGAGAAGTGGACTCGAAAATGAAAAATTTATATAATCAAATATAAAAATTCCGTAATTAGAGATTAATCTCTAAGTACTCTGTTTTGTGGTTGAAAAACAAAATAATAATTACACGTGTTAACTATGTAAGAAGAATAAGGAAAAACTTGAATATTGAAGTTGAAGTCCCTTAACTTTCTCACCAACCAAACAAATCACAAAAAAGTTTTCGTAATAAACAACACACACACCTGTCTACGAATTTCAGCGTCACGAAGCTTGGCTTCGATTTCCTCCACCGTACTCGGTGACTTACACTCCGTATCAAGAAGCCTTCGCCGGAGTCTCTTCGGTAATCTCACCGGCGATGACAGAGATTCATCATCGCCGACCGGAAACTCCATCATAATTCCAGTTTTGCCCTCCGGTAATTCCACTCCGGCTGCCATGCTTCAATAATAGGATTAAACTAACGATCAGTACCGTAACGGAGCGACGGCGATGATGAATTTATTTCTACCAACGACGTCGTACCGTACGAACAAAAAAGTTAATCGCAACGATGAAAAAAATTGAAATCGATGTGATCGATGATTTATATAAAGAGAGAAGATGAAAATAGAACGGTTGAAAATTTGAATTGGAAACGATTCAGAGGAGAAACGTTGCGACGAGTGAAACCAGCTTCGAGAGAGAGCTTCGTGTTTGTTTTTAGTTTCTAGAGAGAGAAAGTAAAGATAGAGAGAGAAAGAGTTTTTAAGAAATGAAAAAAGGTGAAGGACGTGTTTGGGTTTATAATAACGAAATGGGTTTAGTTTAGTTTTTATAATGCGCGTAATCACGTTTAACATTGTAATATAATCAAGAGAGTTAAGAACAAGGTATTTACCACGTCAGCATGGACATCATAACGGCACTATGTTTTTTACGTCTATCGGACTTTAATACCCTTGATAAATTCTTTGTAGCACCCCCCACCCCACCCCACCCCACCCCACCCCATCTTTATCCACTTCGATTTGGACATTAACTTTTCTTTTCTCTTAATTGTTTTTTTTACCACCCGCTTCATGAGATTGTTTAATCTGATTCGAACGTTAATTCTAACATTAAATAATTTCTGCCCCTTTCAACCATATTTGTGGGAAATGAATCGTATCCTCTCTCTGGCACCTATAACCACTAAACCAACTAACAATTAATTTTATTTTTTTTAAAATTTTGGAATGGCATCTGGTTTTACTTAAATTCTAACTACATATATTTTCAGTGTAGATTTTAAAAAATATAAATATAATGTCTTTTTCAAAAAAATAAAAAAACTATAGTGCTCTGGTTCCCAAAAAAAAGGTTAGAGTTCAACTGCAAAGTAAGTAAAATTAATAATAATTATTTTCATCATAAATTAAACTTAGATTTTTTCAAGTAATTCATTTTAGAAATAGCTCATTAATCATTTTAGCTCAATATTTAGTATTTGTATAAATTAATTTTACAAAACTACTAATGGGGGAAAAATTTATGTTTGTAAATAAGGTTAATTTTCTTTGGCTAAAAGTAAATAGAAATACCCCAATAAAATGAAACTACAAACTCAACACAACTTTTATCCACTAAAAAGGCAAAAGAAGCAAAATGAGGGAAAAGAAACTAAAAAGATTGTTCAATATTAGTAGATGGTTGGAAGATTTATTTTTGCGTGAGATTTTTGAAAGATTTAGTTGAAGAATTAATTTACGCAAACTTGTGTGCCAAATATTTGGTTTTAAAATATATCTTGTGAAGATTGCTGCATAAAATATAAGATATGTTTCAAATATATCTTTGTGTTTCAAGGAAATTGTTACTAAAAATATAGTATTTATGGATAATAAATATATTTATAAAATGAATATTTGGTGCAAATATATTTGTGAAAAATATATTTTGCTTCTAAAAAAATTATTGGAGCTGAAGCTTTGTGCAGTCCATTTACTCATAAAGCCCATGAATCATGATGCACAAACCATTTAAAGGAGGACGGAAAACCTAATAAGTTGCGGACTGAAGTCGTCATGTGTCTAAAGAAATATCTAAGGTTTTAGTTTGTCCATTGTTGATTGTGAGCCACTGTATTGCTAATGTAGAAAATTATGAATTCAAATTGATGCATGCATAAGTAAAATTATACTCTTTTTTTTACTCACATTTAAAATTTATACGTTTGATGCACGACAATTTATTATCTCTTAGTAACTAACGGATGTTATAAAAAATAATTTTAGTATAGTATTTTTGGATGTATCCACTATGTATCTGAATAACGAAAATGAATATTTAATAAATTCGTAGAGTGCATAAGTAAACAAGTAAGTAGCAAAAATAAATTCCTAATTGTTATTAAACTCATTGTTGTATGTATCCTTTTTTCCAAAACAGTCATTGTTGTATGTCATGATGAAATGTGTGGCGGATATAAGGGTCTATGAAACTATTGGTAGGTATATTTCCTTTTCCTAGCCCAAAACAAAGTCTTCTCTACCTAGCTTTGGAGATGAGTTTGCGGTGATTCCATTTAATTAATGAATTGATATCCGAATTTTTTCTTTTGATAATGTATGTACTATGTATATTGTATGAATTTTATTGTATTTTATATATATATATATATATATATATTATTTTAATATTAAAAAAAATCATATATATTATCTGATGATAGCGTTAGCGTATGTGAATAACACACGGTGGAGGATATCAAATCCCATTATTAATAGGAAATAATAGCTTGGGACATGCATTCTTAAATTTCTGCTTGGTGAAAAAGGCAAAGCAGCTGTAAACAACGATTAAATTTTGGTTTAGTGAAGTTGACAAAAGCTTCTGCTCAAGGGACGGATCAACTTAAATTATTTTGGTTTAGTGCTATTTGAGACAGTTATTTCGCTAAAAAAAAATTGTAGATAGACAAAATAATAATCTATTAAAAATTTATACACACAAAATGGAGGGATTGAAGTTCAAATTCAAATCATAACATCCGAAACTAGCAATTTCAACATTTCTGTCAGTTGAACTAAGATTTGTGAACCACAAAATTATTTATTTTACTACAAGTGATTGAATACTTTTATTTTCTTTGACATAAAATTAAATATTGTTATCATTAAAAATTATTGAAGAATTTTATTTAGGAAGAATCAAATGTCTAACAGTTGAGAGATAAATTGACATTAATTGTTACCAATTTGATAATGTCGAAAATAAATTAAAATATTCCAAATAACTAAAATGAAAATATAAAACAAATTAAAAATAATGGTAATGTTGATATTCTTTGATTTTTATTTTTTTTATTGGATATTTAATGATATAATTTTATAATCTACTAAGTTTTGCTTAAAAGAAAGTTTATATTACTCTTTTGGTCTCTTAATTGAGTTGTTGATTTTATTTTGGTTCCTTAAATAATTTCTATTTTCTTTAAATCCTTTAATTATATATCTCCATCAGTCATAAATTATAATGGTACGCTCCATTAATTTTTAACTCGGTCAATGTACTCTACCATAGGCCCCACTAGTATTTTTAGTCCAAAACATTATTTTTTTTTCATTTTCTCACTTCCCTTTTCTTCATCTTCAACATATCTTCATGAACATCTTCAAACAAGCTTAGAATTTTTTTGCAAGCAAACTCTAGCGAAGGAGATAAATAAAATTATGATAAAATTAGGTGTTGGTGGTTCAATACTAAATAGTATTATAGACTTACAAGATTTAATGGTTTATTTTTTGGGAAAAAAAAATGGATGTGTTTACAAAAAATAGTGAGATATATGAAAAACCATTTAATGTTAGTGCGTTTTATATATTTAGAGTTAAAAATTAACAAGATAAAAAGAATCACTATAACTAACATAAGCTAGCATACTTAAAGTGCCTAAAAGAAATGAAAATTATTTAATGGACAAGAAGGAAACCAGCAATTCAGTTAATAATAAGAGTCTAAAAGAATAATTTAGCATAAATATAATGATATTATTATTGTGTTGCTTATACATTATACCAATGTACTTTTATGAGAGAAAAACTCGAATTTAAATTCAAAACCTCATACACATTATGCCTAGTGCTCTGCTAGGGTTTGCTTTCTTCTCCTATTGAGAAGCTTGTTTTTTTTCATTTTCTTTGAGTTCACCAACCATACAATTCAAAACACATCTAAATATAGCAATCCAACTTTCACATAGCGTTTTATCCAGTGGGCTACTGATGGCTCATCCTAATCTTGACGGTTTATCTCTCAATGAAGAGGAGGAAGAGGGATTTAATTTTGACTTTGATGATGGGGGAGATGTACAATTGGACCTCCAGTGGTGTCTAGTGGGGAGTTTTCTTTGTGATAGAACCATTCATTTCAATTCCATGAGAGTGCGAATGGCAGACTTATGGAAGCCGGTGAAAGGGGTAACAATCAAAGAGGCAACGCCAGGCACTTTTTTGTTCCATTTTGCACATCCTTTAGATATGGAAGCGGTACTCAACGGGGGGTCTTGGACCTTTGACAATAATATGCTGATTCTAGAACAAGTCCAGTTAGGGGTGCAGATTGATCAAATTCCTCTTTTCCATGCTACGATGTGGGTCCAGGTGTATAACTTACCAACAGGGCTCATGAAGGAGAATGTTGGGATAAGGCTGGCTAACTATATTGGAACCTTTGTGGAGTATGACAAAAACAACAATTCCAATTTTTGGAGGCAATATATGCGGATCCGAGTTAGAGTTGATGTTAGACAGCCCTTGAAGAAAGAGACAAAGGTGAAGAACCGGGATGGAGAATGGTGTATTGTTAAGTTCAAATATGAGAAGCTAGGAATTTTTTGCTTCTTGTGTGGTATCATGGGGCATGCAGAAAATAAGTGTGAATTACGGTACGCCATGGAGCAGGATGATGGAAGAAGAGAGTGGTCGGCGGAGATTAGAGCAGATAATAGAAGGCAAGGCAGGAGACTAGTCTCAAGATGGTTGAGGGAGGAACGAGGTGGCCGGGATGATTCCGGTGACGGAGGAAGGGAGGAGCCATCCAACTCTCACGTGGGAAGTCAAAACAGGGGCCCATAGGCGATGACGTGGCAGCACATGGACCAACAGTCTTTCAAAACCAAAATCAGCCTGCAAACCAGCCTGCATTTATGACCAGACAAAGCCCATTATTACCAAATAATTCTGTCCAATCCCATAACCCAAACGGACCTATCATTAACCTTCCAGCACATAACTCCACAAATGACTCAGCCAATCATTATGACCTGTCCACTCAGCAACTTTTCACCAATCCCAACATTAATTCCTTACCAAAACCGAAGCATGTCATTCCGCTCCCAGAATTCAACGCGCAAGACAACCTCATCAATTCTCTTTATCCCACATTAATTGGAAATCATAAAACACCAGCATTTACTACTCAGTCAAAATCAGATTCCCACGGAAACCAATCCTTGACTAATCATTCCCTTGTCTTTACTACCCAGCTATGAAGCCCTGATACGGGACACAATACGGATACGATACGATACCGATACGCCGATACGTGAAAATTTTTAAAATTCCCAATCTGATACTGCCGTGATACGTTATTTAAAAATTAAAGTTAAAATTAAATATATAAATACACAATATATAAACATACATAAAATCAATAATATTAATAATTAAAACCAGAAAACATCTATTCTTATACTAAAATTTTGAGACAAGTTCAAACGCAACTACCTGTTACAGTATATAGTAGGATACCATAGTTTTTTTTTTTAAAAAAAAGTTAAAAATTATATTGACAAAGGAAAAACACAAGAAGTGCCAAAGATACAAACAAGCATGTCTGATACATGAGTATCATAATAACCCAAAGTCAATTAATACTGGAAACTCCCAACGTCTGATACATGAGAACATCTTAAGTTAGTCCCCAGAACATAATGATTACTGATACATCTTAAACTATACGTCTTATTGTAGTGTATTATACAAAAAGGACACCATTAATACTATCCAAACAAAATCACAAATACTATCCAAAAAATAATCTTTGTATCAGACACATATCGAGTATTATTTGTTTATTTAAAAATAATGATATAATCGATACTTTTCTGATACGTGTATCAGGACGTATCGGGCACGTGTATCGGATATTATTTTTTATTTAAAAATAATGATTTAATTGATACTCTTCCGATACGAGTATCGGGACGTATTGAAAAAGTATCGGTATCGAGTACGTATCGGACACGATTCGTCACCATTTTTTGAGTATCGGGGCTTCATAGCTACCCAGCCAATAGAAAAAGACCCACCACGCCTACTCCTCACAAATAACAAAAAAACACGTGGCAAGCTGCAATCAACCTTGTCTGCCCGACCTAAACCCGTCAACCAACCTGACCCGAAAATAGAACAACCCAGACCAGATAAAAAACTCAAACCCATCAACTTGACAAACAACCCGCCCCATAACTCATTACCCAGTTCTACGACCTAGAAAACGGCAAAGAACAAACTATTGAGTCTGAGCATTTTTTAATGGCAGGTCTTGGCAGCCAGGACTGCCGGGACCAATGAAAATCCTCAGTTGGAATTGTCGGGGACTGAGCACACCGAGTGCAATTCCTAACCTTCGAAATATTGCTCGGGATCATCAGCCAGACATCCTTTTCTTGTCAGAGACTCTGTCCAAAGCACATACTATGGAACATGTCCGTGTAAGTCTTAATTACAATTCCTGTTTGTCCATTGATGTCGAGGGGAGGAGTGGAGGTTTGTCTGTACTGTGGAAGGATACTATAAAATGCAAAGTAATGAACTATTCTCGAAATTTTATAAATTTGGTGGTGGAGGAAAGGGAGGAAGAGGAATGGAGATTGACCTGTTACTATGGGTATCCGGAGAGGGGGAGAAGGTCTCAGGCCTGGAATTTGCTGCGGGAATTACGTGACATGTCAGACTTGCCTTGGTGTGTTATTGGGGATTTCAATGATCTGTTGTCACAGGAGGATAAAAGAGGCAATCGTCCTCATCCGAACTGGCTGTGTAATGGGTTTCGAACTGCTGTCAGTGATTGTGACCTTACTGATATTCGCCTAGAAGGTTACCCGTTCACATGGATTAAAAGTAGAGGTCAAACAAATGTTATTGAAGAAAGACTTGACAGGGCCATGGCTACCTCTTTATGGCTACTGATGTATCTGGAAGTGAAGCTGCAGAACTTACTTGCCTCTCATTCTGATCATAGTCCTATCCTTCTCCAAAATTCACCTTTGATTAGGACCCAGGCAAATTATAACTTCCGCTTTGAGAATATGTGGCTAAAAGAGGAGGATATAGATGATGTAGTGGAGGACGGGTGGGGTAGAGATAGAGGAGTAACAATCGGCCTTTGTGGAGGGAAGGTCTATCTTGGACAATGCTCTTATTGCTATTGAAGTCTTACATGCCCTTAAAAGAAAAACAAGTGGTCGCAAAGGGGACTTGGCCCTGAAAATCGATATTAGTAAGGCGTATGATAAAGTCGATTGGGGCTTCATGAGAGGTATGCTTGAGAGATTGGGGTTTGACGTTAAGTGGATACACTGGATGATGTTATGTGTTAGTTCGGTGAACTATTCCGTGTTGGTGAACTTTGAGAGAGTAGGACCTATTCATCCGGGTCGAGGACTACGGCAAGGGGATCCCCTTTCCCCTTATCTTTTTATCTTGGTGACTGAAGGACTCACAACCTTAATCAAACAGTCAGCGGCTAGAGGAGATTTACACGGTGTAAAGATTTGCAGAGGGGCACCGTCGGTGTCCCACCTTCTTTTTGCTGATGATTGCTTCTTGTTTTGCAGGTATAACCTTGATGAGACAAATGAATTGATGCATATTCTAAAGACCTGTGAAGAAGCGTCAGGCCGAGAGATAAATTTGGCCAAGTCAGAAGTATTCTTTAGTAGAAATTTGAGTGTGGCGGCGCAAGAGGATTTATAAAAAATTATGGGAGTTAGGCAGTGCTCGGTACAGTTAATTATCTTGGGCTCCCATCTATGATTGGCCGAAAGAAGAATGAGATTTTTGCGTACATAAAAGATAGAATATGGAAGCGAATAAATGCATGGCGAGGAAGAATGCTTTCAAAAGCCGGTAAAGAAATTATGATCAAATCCGTCCTACAAGCGATCCCGTCTTACATTATGAGTATCTATGTTATCCCTTCTACAACAATAACCGAGATTGAAAGAATGTTGAATGGTTTTTGGTGGGGGGGAGGAAACAACAATAATGGTATACGTTGGTTGGCGTGGGATAAGTTAACTATCCCTAAGGCAATGGGAGGTATGGGTTTTCGAGACTTTCAAGCTTTCAACATGGCAATGGTGGCAAAGCGAGGTTGGAGATTAATTCAAAATCCAGGCTCCTTGGTGGCTCGAATTCTTAAGGCTAGGTATTTCCCTAAATCCTCTTTTATTAATTCAAATCTTGGAAATAATCCTAGTTATGCTTGGAAAAGTTTATGGAAGTCTAGGGAGGTGTTAAGAAAGGGTTGTAGATGGGTTGTTGGGGATGGAAGGAGTGTGCGTGTGATGGAGGACACCTGGGTCAGAGGAGGACAGAGTTGGTGGGTTAGCTCCCCTCAAAGGGAAGAGGTACATGATATGACGGTTAACCAACTTTTGTTAGAGGGTGAAAGGAGGTGGGATGTTCATAAGGTGAAAAATTTATTTAGTGTTGAAATGGCCGAGAAAATTCTTTCTATGAATATTTGTCAAGATGTTAGAGAAGATAGATTAATTTGGGATGGTGATAAAAATGGCTTATACACTGTGAGAGCAGGTTATAGATCAACCATGTCTAAAGAGTGGGACAAGGTAAGGAGTGGCTTGAATAAAAATTGGTCTGCTATATGGGGTATTAATGCACCACCTAAGACGCGACATTTGATATGGCGGGTGTGTAAGGGATGTATTCCTACTTGTAATATTTTAATGCAGCGTCATGTCGACTGTGGAGAGTATTGTTCTTTCTGTAGTGAAGAGGTTGAGACTGAGTTTCATGTGTTCTTTACCTGCCCGCGCATTATGCCTTGTTGGGAAGCAGCTGGCCTTAGAAATATTCTAGTGCACGGAACACAAAATTTTAATAATGCAGCTGACTTGTTATTTGATATTTGTAGCCATAATGATAGTAACATTGCAGGTCAAGTTGCAACGTTAATGTGGCATATTTGGCAAAGCAGGAACGACGTAGTTTGGAACAACACACAGTTCTCACCAACACAGATTGGCTTGCAGTCCTTCAACACATGGCAGGCCTGGTATGCAGCAAACTACTCACAATCTCACAACCATCAGGCAGCACAAAACATCAACAATACACGCTGGAGAAGGCCTAATGAAGGTTGGTTAAAGATCAATGTGGATGCTGCATTTTTTCGCGATCAACGTAAGACATCCGTTGCATGTTGTGTAAGACAAGACAATGGTTCCTTCCTTTGTGCGCAGACCCGAAACCTGAGCTACGTGCCAACAGTTCTCGAAGGCGAAGCTTTAGCACTTCTTGAAGCGGCTCGACTTGCTGTTCAACAAGGGTGGGATCGTGTTGTTTTTGAAAGTGACTCTCACACACTTGTTCATGCTACTGTCAACAATAATGTTGGGTGCTCTGAGTTTAGTAATATTGTGTCTAGTATTAAGAATAATTTATCTTTATTGTCAAACTTTGAGGTTAAGTTCGTAAGGCGACAAGCGAATACGGTTGCTCATTCTCTCGCAAGGGCATCCGGTTCTTGGGCTAGTCACTGCTTTTTTAATGTTATCCCTCCTTGTATTGCTTCTTTGGTGATTAATGAAATGTGTTAATTTGGTTTGTGTCAAAAAAAATAATTTCAAAACCTCATATTCAATAGGCAAAATGCATCTATAAGTCCTTTAAGTTTTACGTTTGTAACAGATTGGTCCTTTAAGTTTTTTAAGTAACAAATAAGTCCTTTAAGTTTTTTAAGTAACAAATAGGTCCTTTAAGTTTATAATTTGTAACATCTAAGTCTTATTTTTTAAGTAATTGAGGGACCTAGATGTTACAAATTACAAAGTTAAAGGACTTATTTGTTACTTAAAAAACTTAAAGGACTTATTTGTTACTTAAAAAACTTAAAGGACCAATCTGTTACAAACGTAAAACTTAAAGGATCTATGAATGCATTTAGCCTATTCAATAATACTCCTCAGTTTGTCTGCAAGGAGAAAAAATAAAATTTACTCACAATAGAAATTCCAAAAGCTGTACTGCTTTCTACTTAAAGAGTTAATTGAATGACACTTCAATTTGTCCTGTATTTTTTTGTGATAAATGGCAAAGATTTGACCAAATTGATATCCATTCCCAAAAGCAAGGGTGTTATCACCACAAAATTATCATGTGGCCACCTCATGTTTACATGACTAATTAATTAATTGTGATTCATGATGCCTTTTGAGTAGGAATATTGTTCAACTTTAAGCACACACACGCCATGAGAAATTAAGTTCTGGGATTTTGTTTGATTGTCTAAAAATTAAATTATATTTTCATATATAAATTCTTAAATTATTATTTTTTTTATAACTTCTTATATCATGAATCAAAGTGTAATTATTATACATTTATTATTGAAACAATACAGAATTTAAATACCAGTACTACAAAACCATGGTTAACTCGACAAACTAAGAATGAACAAACAAACAACCACTAATCACAAATCTTTTACTAATAAAAGGAAGCTCCAAGATAGCTCATAAGCCTTCATTTTGCCTATGTGGCATGCTTAAGAAAGCTTCTCCTATTAAATCAAAATTTGTCCAACAATTTATTTTATGTGTCCATTCATCCTCCAAATATATGTTACAATAATAATGACTACTAATATTTTTTGAAAAAAATTAAACAAAAATGCTACAATTGATGTTGATAATTATGCACTTGAAAGTTCAAGTGACAAGTAACTTAAATTAGTAGAAAGTGTAACATATAGCATAAATTAATAGTAATAATATACAAAAAAAATTATAAAAGAAAAATGAATAGATATATGTGCTCCTTCCTCTTTTAGACTATCAAACATAAAAAAATAAACCATGCATGCGTAATTATAATTTGAAAAATTTTACTTTAAATATATATAAACCAAATAAAAAATTTACCCCATAAAAAAGTTTGACCAGCTAAATAAATAAATTTTATGAAAAATACTTTAGTTATATTGTGTATTAATTACTATTGTGCTATTATTCTTTTAAAAAGTAAATAACTTTGTCTTACCACCCTTTAAACTACCATTCTTTCATATTCTTTAACTCTTATTCCTTAACTATGACAAATAAATTTATCATACAAATCCTTTGAAATGTTATCTTTTCACATTCCTAACCTACATTGTGTGTATAAATATATGATTTTTCATCATCACTTTCCTCAAATAACTATGGGATGATAGCTCTTTAATTTTGTATTATAGGTTCTTTCTCTTTTTCCTCTTGATCTCTTCATCTCTTCACAATTTATTAGTTTCTATATAGCAACTTATGTTTCTCTTACATTGTGTGAAAAATTTAGACATCTTTATTTTTATTTTTATTATTGATATAATATTTGTTAGTCTATTTTTCTAACTTATTTTTTAAATTTCTTAATGTAGATATGACCAATTTTTCATGTGAGTTAGGAGAAGAGAAAAGAAGAGAAGGGAGACTTCTATTTTATTCTTTATTGCATGGTTGATGCTCGAGAAGCCAATGATATATGATAGTTACAAGAAACTTGTGTGACCCTCACTTGCATTGCTTTTCAAGTGTTTTTAGAATTAATAATTACTTTGACATTTTTTTTTGTGAAAAATGAAAAGTAGTTCACATGATCATTGTGCAAATGATATTATCGTGGAAGTGAATATACTCCTCTGCTCTCAAGAAAATAATGGACAAGTTTTTGTCATTTTTAGTTGTATATATGACATCTCTTCGTAAAGGTAATTGTCATAACATTAAAATTTGAAGGTTATTTTTTCTTAATTTTTATGTCATTTTTTTCGTTGATTATGTGTCGTAGAAATCAACCTAACTTTTCTAAATTTAGATATGATCAACAACATGTTTGAGATGGTTCTTCTTCAACAAAGTATTTTTCTTTTCTTTTTTGTTACTCACCTTTTTAATTTTACATGCATTTTAATGAATGAAACTCAAAAACTGTTTGAATTCAATAGTTACATTTCTACATGTTACACTCTTTAGAAAGAAATAAAATATTTGAAAAAGTAAAAAAATTTCAATACCAACATATGTCATCTTACCTCTAACGATCGAACAAGTTTTGAAGGCATAATTTTAACTTACTGCCATGCAATAATATCACTTATTTTCTAGCGGAATGATACTAAAATTGTTAAAACAACAACATCGTCATTTTGAAATACATATAATTTGCAATCACACAATTATTCATTTATATATCAATATATCTTTTGAAGTAACCAAAAATAAAGCCACAAATCCACGTTCATTTGTTATTTACAATAAGATCAAGTGTCTTATAACAATAATAAATCATTTTAATTTTGTAGCAGAAAATATTTTACATAAGAGAGATATGTTGTAATTTGATGATTATTATCGAATTACACTAACAAATATCTTAATTATTTATATAAGAATGTTCCGGTTCTTATTAATTAATTGTAAAAAAATGTAATTAAGACTGGATTACAATGTGGAAAAAAATTATACAAATTAAAATTAAATAATATTTTATCTCTTGCGCAGATACCACCATATTGTGCTCTTAGATAAATTTGTAATAATAATTTAGGTTAATCTTTTACTAATAAAAGGAAGCTCCAAGATAGCTCATAAGCCTTCATTTTGCCTATGTGGCATGCTTAAGAAAGCTTCTCCTATTAAATCAAAATTTGTCCAACAATTTATTTTATGTGTCCATTCATCCTCCAAATATATGTTACAATAATAATGGCTACTAATATTTTTTGAAAAAAATTAAACAAAAATGCTACAATTGATGTTGATAATTATGCACTTGAAAGTTCAAGTGACAAGTAACTTAAATTAGTAGAAAGTGTAACATATAGCATAAATTAATAGTAATAATATACAAAAAAAATTATAAAAGAAAAATGAATAGATATATGTGCTCCTTCCTCTTTTAGACTATCAAACATAAAAAAATAAACCATGCATGCGTAATTATAATTTGAAAAATTTTACTTTAAATATATATAAACCAAATAAAAAATTTACCCCATAAAAAAGTTTGACCAGCTAAATAAATAAATTTTATGAAAAATACTTTAGTTATATTGTGTATTAATTACTATTGTGCTATTATTCTTTTAAAAAGTAAATAACTTTGTCTTACCACCCTTTAAACTACCATTCTTTCATATTCTTTAACTCTTATTCCTTAACTATGACAAATAAATTTATCATACAAATCCTTTGAAATGTTATCTTTTCACATTCCTAACCTACATTGTGTGTATAAATATATGATTTTTCATCATCACTTTCCTCAAATAACTATGGGATGATAGCTCTTCAATTTTGTATTATAGATTCTTTCTCTTTTTCCTCTTGATCTCTTCATCTCTTCACAATTTATTAGTTTCTATATAGCAACTTATGTTTCTCTTACATTGTGTGAAAAATTTAGACATCTTTATTTTTATTTTTATTATTGATATAATATTTGTTAGTCTATTTTTCTAAGATTCGAAACATATAAAATGCAGTTAATCCTGCTGTGGAACAAGCTGTTATTGCGAAAATTGGTGAATACAACCAACTATAATTAAGAATCTCATCTTTAGACCAAAAACAAGCAAAAGGTGGAATACCGCAAAGAGAAAGTGTACCTATTAAAAAAGCAATTTTTGTAATTGGCGCATGTTTTCTTAAACCACCCATAAGAACCATATTTTGACTTTTATCTGGAGAATATCCAACAATAGCTTCCATTGAATGAATAATGGATCCAGATCCTAAAAACAACAATGCTTTTGAATAAGCATGAGTAATCAAATGAAATAAAGCGGCTCGATAAAAGCCCATGCCTAAAGCTAACATCATATAACCCAATTGACACATTGTAGAATAGACCAAATTTTTCTTAATATCTTTTTGAGCAATAGCTAAAGTAGCTCCTAATACTACGGTTATTATACCTATCAAAGCTATTCCACTCATTGCGGAGGGTATAACTATGAAAAGAGGAAGAAGTCGAGCTACAAGAAAAATTCCCGCTGCTACCATAGTAGCAGCATGTATAAGAGCAGAAATAGGAGTAGGACCTTCCATAGCATCTGGTAACCATACATGAAGAGGGAATTGGGCAGATTTCGCAACTGATCCGCAAAATAACAAGAGGGCGCACAAAGTAACAAAAAAAAGATTCACCTCATTCTTATAAATTAAGTTATTGAATATTTGAAATAAATCCCAAAATTCCAAACTACCCGTTATCCAATAAAAACCTAAAATTCCTAATAATAAATCAAAATCCCCTACACGATTAGTTACAAACGCTTTTTGACAAGCATTTGCCGTAGTAGGACGTGTGAACCAAAAACCTATTAATAATTAGAATTCAAAGATGTTATCATTAAATAGTATGGCAAAAAAAAATCTACACCCAGAAGCAAATGTTTTTGTAAATTTTATATATCAAAATAAATCAAAAAAAAAAATTGGGGGACATAAACATCACAAAAAGAATTAAACAAATAAAAAATAGTAAACCAAACAACATAATAAAAAAATTTGGACCAATAAAAGTTGGGAAAGTTTGAGAGAAAACTCTAAAAGAAATCAATATATCAATACATAAATTGAGTTTTTGTTAGAGACTTCAAATTGAATAAGAAGAGTGTAAAAAATTATATTATTTGTTAAATAAGATAGACAAAAACTAAAAAAAAAATTGAAGGGACATAAACTAGCTTCAACAAAAAAAAACAAATGATGAAGCAAATAAATAAATGCAAACCAAGTAACAAACTAAAAAAACTAGGACTTATAAATCCGGGATAAAATCCCACCCAATAAATATATGAAAAGAAATTTTAAAAGAAGTCAATATATCAACACAAGAATTGTATTTTCGTTGAATATAAAGACCTTAAATTTCTTAGACAAAAGTATATTGTTAGGCTATTTGATACGTAATTTTCAAAGAATGATATCATATCATAAAAAAAACACCATATATTAATCATTTTATATTTTCTCATGACCAATATTGTAGGCAAGTATATATATATATATATATATATATATATATATATAAAAGCAGAATGAATTGCGTATATAACCCTACAACTCATATAAAGAAAACTAAGTTTTTATACCATGATTACACTATTAAATAAAATATTATGAGAGATTTATTGTAAACTATAGTATTCATTCTTAAAGTGAAGTGTTTATCGGAAGAGATTAACTCTTAAAATGAATTGCAGTTACCTCGAAAGAATTAGTCTTCACAATAATGGGTGGAAAATATCATTAGTATATAAAAAAAAAATCTGCGATACAAATCAATAAAAATCTCATAATATTACTAAACAACCTTTTTATTTTTAACATACATTAATATTAAATATAACCATATTTTAAAATAATATCCATCAATCATTTAACTATATACTACATGTATAATTATACTTATTATAATTATTATTTTTATTTATTAAAATATTTTAAATATATATTTAATCGAACCCGTGCAACGCACGGGTTTATCTCTAGACAAAAACTATGATGAAGGTGTTATTTAGCTTCATGTTCATCTCATCACATTTAGAAATATATATTTATGCATTATTCGTATATATATATATATATATATATATATATATAAATGTGTGTCATGGTTTATCTCATCACATTTGAATGTATACATTAAAATATTTAGCTTATATTGTTTCATGCATTATTCGTATATATATAAATGTGTGTCATGGTTTTATTTTATGCATACATTAATATTAAATATAATCATATTTTAAAATAGTATATATCATTTAACTGTATATATATACTTATCACAATTATTAACTTTTATTTATAAATATATTTTAATATAAAAGATGTAATCGAACCCGTGCAACGCATCTCACATTTTTAAATAATTTTAAATTTAATTTTTATTGTATATTAATATTTAATATAATGATATTTTAAAATATTATCATCATTTGACTATATATGTGATTATACTTCTCACATTTTAAAATCATTTTTAATTTAATTTTTGTTCATATATTAATATTTAATATAATCATACTTTAAAATATTATAAATCGTTTAACTATATATGTGATTATACTTAATTATTATAATTGTATATTTTAACTGAGCCCGTGCAACGCACGGGTTTATTCCTAGTAGAGAATAACATAATTATACAAAAATAAGAATAAGCAAAGCACTAGAAAATTAATCTCCCAACTTTTTCAAACCTTATCGCTGCCATTGAACTCACATGCTCCCTACTACTACTCCCTGCAAATTTGTATTTTACTACTTAGGCTGGTTGCATTTGACTTTGTGGTAATTATGGTCCACCAATACAATAGGGGTAAACTTGACAATGAAAATAACGTCAAGGATATTTCCGTAATTACAATAATTCATTGCTTTGAAGGAGTACTTTACTACTTTATCATTCAAAAAATCAAAAAAAGAAATAAATACCTTCCTTTATTCCGGTCCTTCTTGGGGACACTGAATAAAAGATGTGACCCTTTTTGGGACTTTGCCTTTCATCTCACTTGTGCGTGCGTGTACATAAATCTAACCGTACGCTCTATCTTACAGTTACGTGTAGTTGTACTCTTAGGCTTTGTTTGGTTCGAAGGAAAGAAAGTGGAAGGAGAGAAAATTACGGAAACCGATGAATGAACTTAGATTTAAAATTAGTCCAAATTCATTTATCAATTTCCGTAATTTTCTTTCCTTCCATTTTCTTTCCACACAACCAAACACACCATTAAAAAAAGAAAAGGATTTTCCGTCAAAAAAAAATTTGCGAATGTGTTTGTGCACAAGTCTATAGTATACAACATTTGTGGAAGTAGGTAATCTACATGGCATAGAATTACTCATTCCAATATTCATTTTTTAAGACACTTTTAAATAGTAGTATATTTGTTTTATAAATATCACACAAAAAGTGTCTAACATTATTAACTTGCCAAATTAGCTCCGTTTAAACTAACTATTTTTAAGCTTATGTGAAATTATAGGCGTTAAAATGGGCTAGCCCGAATGTTTAATTGACAAAAAAATTATATTTTTACTTTTAACATCAATTTTTCATTTATTATGTTATTTTTTGGATTTGTAGGAATTTTGATAATTTAAACTTCATTAGTAGTATTAGCCAAGTGGCTTGTATTTTATTTTTTTCTGTTATTTTATCATATCACAACTTGGTTGGTTTGTTGATTTATCATGTATTTTGCCTTGTGATTAAAAAAAAACATGCTGGCAATAGTTAATATCAATTTGAGTGTCCAATTTTGGTATGCATAGCAGTAGAGCCAGACTTACAAAAAAAAAAAAAAAAAAAAAAAGGGGCCGGCCCGAAAGTCCGAATCGGGTCAGGCTTGGGCACTTTTTTTGGAGGCCTGTTTTTCACACGGGCTTCAGCCACCCCGATGCAGCATGTGACCCACATGGACCGGCCCGAAACGGTTCGGGCCATCCGTTTTGACAGCTTATATAAATAAATAATTTTTTATGTATTATAATAAAGTTTTCAAGATAGTTTATGAAAAAAAGGTATATATAAATACAATTTTTGTTAGTGAAAATGTATGAATTAACATAATTTTTTTTTAATTTTGTATAAACTATTTTTACAAGCTAAAAAATAAGGCAAATCTAAATGGGCCATAATTCATGTATTTAATTACTATCAATTAAACCTGTATATTTTAATAACTCATCGTTAATATTGTCTATTATTTTTTCCACTTGCTATTAATTTAGTTCCTGAATATTTCTCAGAGGAACAAATAAGAATAAATTTTGACAAAGTGACCTTTTTAAAAATATTCTTAGAGTTAATGACATATTTGAGAGCATCATAAAAATTTAGGAGCAAATTTGCAGTTTATTCTCAAAACAATTTAAGAGGAGGCAAGTGTTAGCATTATATTCGGTCTTGAATATACTATGACACTGATGTATTTAGGCTACATTTTTATTTATTTTTGGTACAAAGGATTTTTTTTGTCAAGTAGCTTAGTAGGAAGGCTAATTTAATTTCTTTTTAAATTTATATATATATGATTTGTCTTTATCAGTTATAGGATTCAAATTTAATGAATCTATACCATAAAGAAAACAATTATTAAATGAAGTGAATAAAACAAAAATATAAGAAAAAAATATGATGGAAATGCACCTCTCAAACAATAAATGGCAAAAATTGTTTCAATTAAATTGAGACATGATCAAAATTTGCAAGAAAAATAAAGCATATGACTGAAAAGAGTTTCGGTGTAACACAAAGGATTAGTTGAGATTATTACAACTAGCGACCAAACGGGCACATTCCATGCCCGTCTGTGTGATACGCATTTTTTATTCTACTAACGCATATACATTGTAAACAGTGATTTATTATAAATTTGATTTTCATTTAAACTAATTTCTGTATTTTTAGTAATTCCACCTACACAACCAAGATACATTTTATTACCAATTTTTTCTTCAAAGCGGAGCTCATGTTAATCATATATCATGCCATGTTATGCAATATCTTGAGAAAGAGGAATTAAACAAATAGTAATTACAATATGTAGAATTTTCTTTATATTTAAAGATGAGAAGTCAAACTAAGAAAGTAGAAAATAGAAATTATCCTCATATGAAATGAAGTGCTGAAATTTAAATTGTGAATTGTTGCTACTTTGCAGCCCTCCTCGCATAGTTAATGTAGTAACATCAACGAAGCAAGCCAGCAACCCTTTGAAATTGAACAATATGAGAAGAAAAAAATGGTTAAAATCAAAGTGAAAACTCTATAATTAGAAAAGATTAAGTTTTGAAGTTCAATGTTCAAACATTATAGGCCCAAAAGTGTGTGAAAAAAATAAAAGAATATAGTGCTTGAGAAAACCAAGAAAAGAGAAATCTGATTTGTACCGTCACCCACCGTTAACATCCTGTCGAAGTTGGTCGCAACAGTCTCTCTCTCTCTCTCTATCTCTCTCGCTCATAGGTTCAATGTTGTCCTCGCTAAAAAAATGATATTGTTCCCTTTTCTTCGTCCCTTTTCCTCTTCTCCATGTCTTTTGCTAAAAAGATGAACCCCCTGCTTTTACAAAGCACAAATTAGAATCAATGTGGTTTTAACATTCATTATTATGCGATTCTCCAATGGATTTTGATACCCTTAAAAATAATTTGCTACCTAATTTAAGATCACAATTAAAAGTTGGACATAAACAATATTTCAAAGAATTAATCTTCAAAGTATCTTGTAAAGAGGAGAAGTTGAGTATAAAAGTGTATAATAAATCATTTCCACATCCCTTGCTCCATCATCCATGCCTTTCTATGTGAATTCAATATGTTAAAATTACCATCAATATTCTAAGTGGAGAAATTTGAAAGCATGCACAAAGAATTAAATAGAGAATTCACTTTCAGAGTAGAAATTAACAAATAGAGTCGGTATAAACAATTCATTTTTTGCAATTAACATTGTTACTTCTTCACTACAAGAAAACAGGCAAACAGCGACAGGCAAATTGCGGCAGTTGCTATTGAACTGCCACCGCTTTTGTATTTCTCGACGGTTATTGCGGCATTTCTTCAACCGCCACCGATGTTTGTACATCCTCGACGGTTTAATGTATATCGCTGGCGGTTCCCCTTTATTCCCTAATTGGATCTCTAATTGGATTCTGCTTCATCGTATTCAATCAAAGAGATGTTTTTTTTTTTTTTTTTTTATAGAGATCCTTAATTCTCTGCCCAAACCTAGTGTTCTACTTTTCTCTCTCATAGAACTTCTCTCTTGTTCTCGGTCACGAACCCAGAAACTCTCATGCTCATCACCATCAATATCGCAATGCTCCATCACCATCGCATGACCACATAACCAACGAAAGGTTAGTTCGCATGTCATTTTCATCTCAGTTTCATTCCTCTTTTTGTTTGTCCTTAATTTTTTTCTTTGATTTTGATTTGGACGGTTTATGCCTTTTTTAGGGTTTTTGTCTTTGATTGTGATTATTTCTGGGTAAATCTAAACATAAGATGCATACCCTATCAATTTCATTGGGTTCAAGTTTGAAAGTAGTTTCCCCAAATTGATTTATGAATTTTTTCTTCCAATCTTAATGGGAATTTGTTACCTTTTTCATGTTACTAGTTTTCCCCCTTAGTTTTTTCACGTCATCATGCCTTTAGGTTGTAAGTAATCAAATTTCATGCCTTATATGCTTTCAGTTTTACTTCATGGAAATCATCATGACATTAACAATTATCAACCAAAGCTTCCTATGTATCTAGAAATTATCAAAATAGAGATTTAGACATTTATGAGTAGTGAATATATCATATTCTCTTTCAAAAATAGAGAAGAATCTTTGTGTTAGTAGATCATTAGGATGTATTTTTTTGAATTTTTAAAGTTATGCTACTGGCTTTGGTTAACTATTATTGTTAGTAGATCATTGTGTAATGTAACTGATTACATTTTATCTAATTGATATTTTCTGAAATTTTGGCGAGTACATTTATATATGTTTATGACAGATGATATTGTGATAGTTATGTTAATGTTTTAACATTTGAAACTACTGAAAACTTGAGATGTAAAGAAATATGGTTTTTTTTTAGTTGTGTATGTGATTCTTTAGTGTTCTTAGCTTACTAGTCTGGCTTTGTCATGCTATTTTGCACGGAAACGAAAAGCACGATGGGCTAATTACTATTTAAAAGAATATTAAATGGGCATCTTAATTGGTTTTCGTAACAAATAGCATTTTCCTTTTTGTTTTTAGTGTTTTTCCTTTCTTTTAAAATCACTTTTAATTGTTCGTTTATCTTTTGTAGAATTTTAGATAAAGAGTTGGTTTCAGACTAAGCTCCAAGAATCACCACAAGTCCCTAAAATGAATTGGTTTCTCCACAAGGCCCTCAATGTAAGGAAGGTGAGACTTCTTGCACTATCTTAATGTTGTTAGGATAGTTGGTACTTATATTATCTTCAAGGATTATAATGGTAAGCACATAAGATCATTTGATATATTTGTCGTGTGTATCATTGCTCTTAAGTATATGGTGTAGGTTGTGTAATTTATGTTTGATGTGTATCATTGGTGGATGTAATTACTTAAAAATGCAGCATACACTACAAGAAAAAAGACATAGCGACGGTCAAATTGCGGCGGTTGGCTATAATAGAAACAAAGTTTTGACTAAATTCTAGTTCTAATTATTTTAATGGATCTCTTACACGGTTAGGTTTGATCATTGTTCTGCTATTGGAGTCATTCAACTTAGTTCCATAAAATCTTCATGATAACTTAAGAAAACATTTAGATTTATTTTTAACTTATAAATAAGTACTTATATGATAAAACACTTATGCTATAAAACATTCAACTGATCTGATTATCCAAACAGGGTTGTTAAATTCCTCCGGAATCATCATCAATTCGCATTAATTCATTAAATGAGAAACACTGTCTAAATAACTACACTGCCTGCCTAAACTGATTTTGTTTTATAAGTTGGGTTAATCTCAACTTTTTTTTTGACTCGAATAAACTTAACTCATTTCATTAATCAATTGTTTCTCAATACAAGGAGGAATTAAATGAAAAACATTGTGCCTAGTCGAAAAATTGGCCGCTTTAGCTAACAAGTAAGCAACCGAATTCGCTTAGCGCTTGACAAACTTTACCTTAAAATTGGAATTTAAAACTAATAAGTTTTTAATACTAGAATCAAGTACACTAAATTCTGATCTTCCACCATACTTTGCATGAATTGCTTGTACCAATAATTGAGAGTCACTCTCATATATCATGCATTCAATGTTCATATGAATAGCTACCTGTATAGTTTCTTTCAAAGCTAATGCTTCCGCCACTGTACTGTCATAAATGCCATGATACCAAGCTGTTCCTGCACCTACAAAGTTGCCATTTTCATCTCTGATACACCAGCCTCTGTTTGTCGTTCCCCTACTATTATTAAATTCGGCGTCGACATTGTATTTCAACCACCCCTCACACGGTTTCTGCCAAGTTTGCTGCTGCATAATCTGATTTTCATTCAGGCTGCTTGCCTGTATATTCTGAGCAACAATCCATATCATTATCATATATAAAAATAATTTATCTGTTAGCATAAAAATAGCTTATGTAAGGTTATACATAAGCGCTTATTCATGATAAGCCCTTGTGCTATAAGCTGCAAGTAAAGTAAGTTGTTTATTTATGCAAACAGGCCTGAGCTGTAGTCCTTATTTAGGGTTAAATACATTTGTGGTGCCTAGAAATGAATAAAATGTAAAACTAGATAATTTATTGGAACTAAAATATATTTCCCATTGAATTTATTTGTTTACTGTTTTGTTTATTTGAAGGACTTGCACCTGAGATTCCTGAGGATCTTTACCATTTGATTAAAAAGGTTGTTTCAATCCGTAACCATCTTGAGAGGAACATAAAGGACAAGGACTCAAAGTTCAGACTCATCCTTGTTGATAGCAGAATCCACCACCTTGCTCGCTACTACAAGAAAACTAAGAAGCTTCCCCCTGTGTGGAAATAGTAAGATTATACATAAGCGCTTATTCATGATAAGCCCTTGTGCTATAAGCTGCAAGTAAAGTAAGCTGTTTATTTATGCAAACAAGCCTGAGCTGTAGTCCCTATTTAGGGTTAAATACATTTGTGGTGCCTAGAAATGAATAAAATGTAAAACTAGATAATTTATTAGAACTAAAATATATTTCCCATTGAATTTATTTGTTTACTGTTTTGTCTATTTGAAGGACTTGCACCTGAGATTCCTGAGGATCTTTACCATTTGATTAAGAAGGTTGTTTCAATCCGTAACCATCTTGAGAGGAACATAAAGGACAAGGACTCAAAGTTCAGACTCATCCTTGTTGATAGCAGAATCCACCGCCTTGCTCGCTACTACAAGAAAACTAAGAAGCTTCCCCCTGTGTGGAAATAGTAAGATTTTCATACCCTATACAATATGTTTTTGTTTTCTATCGACATTATTCAGCTTTAAAATTCCAGGCTTTGTCACCGATTACAATTTTTTCCATTTTGTAACAAGAGGAAGAATTGCCATTGATGTTATTAGCCAAGTTTTGATAATATCCTCGACTACATTGGAATTGGATCCATCAGTCACATTTTGTAACTTATGTTATCCTAGACTACATGCTTTGAATTATAATTACTTGCCTAGGGTATCAAATATTGTCCACCAGGGCCCATTGGCATTTAGAAAGGATCTTGTTAGCTAGAGTATAAATTTAACTAATGCATATTTGGTTGAATAGGATCTTGTTTCGTTAATTCTATGTTGCCGTACATGCACATATTGTTTCTCAATAGGCTAATATCATGTTGTGATTGCTTGCTTTATTATTTGTATATACTTTTGATAAAAGTTGCAAATGTTACTTTATAATCTTCTTTTAAACCGTGGATCTTTCTTGTCTTGTCTTCCTGATAATTTGCATTTCTACTATGTGAAATACTCAACTAATGACTTTTGAATTTGTAGTGAATCAACTACTGCCACCAACGCTTTGGTTGCTTAGAGATTGTATGCTTCCAAACATGAAAAGCTTGTAATCCCAATTGAGTTGCAGCACTCTTTTTTTTGTTCCAAATCCAGTTATTTATATTGTTCCAGAGCATCCATACCATGACTGCAAATCTACCTGCTAATCAGGTTTGTGTTAATGTCAAATGTTTCTTTATTTTTGGTTTGTTATTCATTCTTGAACATTGACAACTTGTGTTTCCATAATCAGGTTATATCGGATTTTGCCTTCTTGTCTTTTGGTGGTGGACCTCGAAAATGTGTTGGGGACCAATTTGCTCTCAGGGAGCCCACTGTAGCACTGACTATGCTGATCTTACCTTAATTAAGGATAGGATGAGGGCACTGTCAAAGCTGATCTACCTTAACAACCTTGACATGGTCTTGTATTGATGCACTGTTACTATTTTAAACTTAATTTAGATGTAAGCTGTGTGTTATTTTTATTTAGTGCCATGCCATCCATGATCATATATGATCCTCACTGCACGTCTATTTATTTCAATTTACATTTTATCTTGCAAATTACCAATTCTCTTTGTATGTTTTACTATTTAATGGTATACAATTCTTTGACCGTAGGGCTTTTTTGGTTTTATTTTAGAATTTTGATAAAATGAAAAGGAAAAAAAAAATCTAGATTTTTTTTGAAAAAAATATATGGAGTTTTTTTTGAAAAAAAAATTGCTTTTTTTTGGGCAAAAAAAACTTTTGCGGCGGTTTCAAACCGACGCTAAAATCTCAGAAATAGCTTACAAAATAGCGACCAATAGCGGCGGTTGTAAACCGACGCAAACGTTAACAGAACCGTCGCTAATGACCTAGCGGCGGTTATTCCGACGGTTCACTAGAACTGCCGCTGAATGACCTAGCGACGCCGCATTTAGCGACGCTTGACAACCGCCGCATATGGCATTTAGCGGCGGTTTGAACCGCCGCTAAATGCCATTTTGAACTGCCGCCGCTTGCTGTTTTCAGCGTAGTGCTTCTATAGTTGTTCCAAAAAACAAAGGAACTTGAATCACCATGTCATACTTTAAAAGAATTTTTCAAGTGTTGTTCGAATCACACATGCACTCTGCAGTTTAAAAATCATTCATGGTCATTTCTCATATTTGAAAGTTGTTATAACAAAATATGAACAACAAATAAATGCTAAAAATCAATATACACCAAAAGGCAAACTATATATGAAATTAAAATGTCATAACCATCAACAATGCGGTCTTTTCCCTCCACGACTCCACCCTTGCTGTGATCACTCCCTATCATAAAATAAAAAAAAAGGAAGATATTTAAAATCAGGTACAATAAAAAACAAAATGTAGAAAGGATTGAAAGTAAAAAAAGTAAAGGAAAGTGAAAAAAAGATGGAAAGAAAAATATTATTTTGGGGTGGTATCGAATGATTTGCTAATGGCATGGACAATATGTTGCACTGGTGGTATTGAATCCACTTCCCAATTTGCAAAATTATCTATAACATTATTTCCTTGGTTAATTTGCTAAAGATTTTGTGCGCATTCTCTTTGTCAAATCCTGATCGGTTATAGATATGTATGTGCTTTACTTGCTCTATAAAATTTAAAGTAGGAAAAGTAACCAAATTTTTGTTAAAAAAATTACCTTTGATACCAAGAATCTATTCTTCAACAATAGCAATATCCCATTAATTGTACTAATGTGTGATGGAAAAAATGTAAGAGGCTAATGTGGAGCAAAACATTGAAATGTAAGAACAATGTTAGAAACTGATGCAAGCGGTTACCAATTTGTTGAATCAACTACCCTATGTATGTAATTATCATAAAATAAAATAAAAAAACTACCCAATTTATGAGAGGGTAAATTTAGAAATACAGAAAATCTACACCAAAGTGATGTGTCCTCTTTATATAATGTTATAGTAGTATATTTGTTTTATAAATATCACACAAAAAGTGTCTAACATTATTAACTTGCCAAATTAGCTCCGTTTAAACTGACTATTTTTAAGCTTATGTGAAATTATAGGCGTTAAAATGGGCTAGCCCGAATGTTTAATTGACAAAAAAATTATATTTTTACTTTTAACATCAATTTTTCATTTATTATGTTATTTTAAACTTTCAATCCAACGGTGGATTTTGTAAAATTTGAATTCGTTGAAGGGTTATTGAGCGGTGTAACATTACTCAAATGTTACACCGGTGTAATTTGACACCTGGTGTCAAACTAATTGTTTTACACCAAATCTTGTCCGTACGTTCCTTTTTAATCTAAAGACTAATAATTACCCACTTAAGTGTATTCACGTGAGATCATTTTTACTAACTTAGTCTCTTTCTCTCTCTGTCTTGTTACAGATAGAAACCAATTTCCATGACATCATCTTGCGGTTTCCCTTTCACCCACGTACTTAAAACCCTTTTCGCGCGGGTACTCGATGGCGGCAATAATTTTATGGTAAACAAATTTCCATGACATCATCTTAGCCTCTTCTTTTAATAATTTTATGGATTAAATTGATAAACAAAAAACACATTTGAGAATTAAATCGACTACTTAAAAACAAATTTGAAGACAAAAAAATTATTAATAAAAGAGACATTTTAAGATGTATTTGTAATTCCGATATACTCAAAGACAAAAGTGACACCGAGATACTATGAAGCACGGACACTTCTCGGATTATGTGTGTCCTTGTCGGCGACACCGACACGACACTTATGATTATACTGAATTATGTTATTTTTCTAAATTATTATCGGTGCCGCCGTGTCAATGTTCGTGTCGTGTCCGGTATCTGTGTCGGTATCCGTGCTTCATAGCCGAGATACACTCGCCAAACATCAAAATAGTAGTTTAACCGATTATCAAAATAGTACTTGTCAAAGTCATACATAACAAACTATCCCTGCTTTTTATTGTATCAGCAATTGAAAGGTTCAATTTAGGTAAAAATAAGCATATATGACCAAGAGATTATCTATAAGTAATGAATCAGAGATTATCAATAAGTATGAGGGGAAAATCCAACAATCAGACAAAAACAAGAAGCAAAAACTGATAATTCTGGAACAACGAAAAAATAAAAGCACTTGCCCCATATCCAATATTTCTTTCCCCGTTCCTTTCCTATCCTATTTGAAGATTTCATCAGGCTGCTGCTGATTTAAATTCATCCGTCATCAATCAATCAAGGTTACTCTCTTCCCCACTTTCCATTCTTTCTATTCTCCCCTTCACACCCATTACACATTTTCATCACCCCCACCAATTCAATTTTTGTTATGAGTACTCTTTCTTCTTTTCTATTGTTTTCGATTTTTTCCACCAAATTCTTACCTGATTCAGTTTCCCCTGTTATGTAAAGGTCGACGGTGAGCGAAAATGGGTTTCTGATTGCAACAATGAGAGACTAAGTGAAAATTGATGTCACGTGAATATAACATTAATTATTAGTCTTTGGATTAAAGAGGAACGTACGGACAAGATTTGGTGTAAAACAATTAGTTTGACACCAGGTGTCAAATGATCCCCTCCCATATATATATATATATATATATATATATATATATATATATATATATATATATATATAACTTAAATGAAATCTGGAACATATCTTATTTAGATTAATTTGGAATTGTATATTTGTAATTGAATGGTGGAAGATTCTATAGAAAATTAATGTAAAAAATGGGCATGTCGAGGAGACCAGACAAGATTAAAAAATGGGTGTGGGCGAGTCTCTTATAATTTTTATTTTTGAAAAGGCAAAAATGAAATATATATTAACCAAAATAATCTACGCAACACAAGGCGTGCCGAGGAGATTAAACAAGATTACAAAACATCAATACGACGGGAAACAACAAAAATTAAGCGATACCCAAGCAAGTAAGTGGGCTTAACCATCAAGTATGGTAATTCAAATCAGGAGAAATGTTCACAGTCTTCTGCCAACGATAGGAGCCTAATTTGACATTGTCCAGAAGTTGAGGGAGAGTACATTATGAATTTCTGAAAAGCCGTTGATTGTTTTCATTCCACACAACCCACACACATAAGAACCAAATGAGCTGTAGAAAAGATCGTCGTGCCCGAAAACCACATGATGAATAAGTGAACTGGATAAAATGATCAGACAAAGTTTGTGAGTCCACTAACGAGAAACCAATCCACGACCGTATTAACAGCCGAAGAAAGGAATAAATGTTGAGATGATTTGACGCCACCAAAGCCTAACACACAAAAATGAGTTGTTGGAGTAATGACGCCACGCGCCACCAAGTTGATTTTTGTTAGCAACCTGTCTCTCAATAGTGTCCAGGCGAAAACAGACACTTTCAGAGGCACTTGTTTGTGCCAGATAAGGTCTTCAGCTGCAGCCAAAGTAACATTATGCTGAGTCGTCAAGAGCTGATACGCACCACTAACCGAGTAAGCGTGAACGGGGTCAAGCTGCCACTGCCACAAATCGGGAACCTAGTCCTGCAAGGAGAAATCGTGAAGCAAACCATGACACACTCCCCCAATATCTCCTCCTCCCACACCCTCAACTGTCTCCTATATGCCCATAATTTCCCTCCTCTGTCCCACCCTGGAGCATACATCTCAACCACATTTTGATTCTTAACTTAGGTTTGCAATAACATTAAAGTTCTAGAGAAAGTCTGCATTCATATGAGTTACATAAAATTTGAAAAGTCAATCTTTTACTGTTGTTGCACGTAGAGTATACTTGATTTATAAAAAAAAAACATAATTAACCATTTTTAAAGAGATATAGGACAAAACAAAACTAAAATAAAACTATGTTGCTTGGTTGGTGGACCTCACGTTTGATGCATGATCTCAGTTCTTTTTCTTTTCAAAATAAGCTGTGATAGAACAACCAACCAATATCACCAACGCACATGATGTTGCAAAATCTTAGCGGTACGAGAATGTTGAAGTCAACAAACATTCTAACCAGCCCGAATTAGAGTTTCCGTATTAATTTCTATCCCAAATTTTGTCGAAAATATGAAGTGAATTTTATTTTACCGATGTTTTTCTCGTGCACAAAAATCAAATAGTGAACCTCTCATCACTTAATTAAGGAGTTTAAAATTCTTATTATTTAGATTTAGATAATTTATTATTAATTCGATCAACCAATTTTATAACAAAGAAACAAAAATTAACGAGTATAATTTTTTTTCTTGACAAATGCTTTTAGCATTACCCTTACTTTCAGAGTCACACTTATTTGATTCGGTGTTGTTTTTCTTTTTTCAACACAATAAATTGAGGATAAGATAGACAAAGATAAAAAAGTTTGATAATGATATGATTAAGTATGACTCTTACACATAGAAAATTTCTTTTAGAATAAAAGAATCTGTATTATGTACTCCATTGATTAGATGGATATTAGTCATTAATAAGCGGCGGTAAAAATTGATACATTTATTTTTCGATAAAATTAAAAAGTAATTTTTTGTTTATAATAATAACTAGTGCAGATTCGATCAATGTCGACTTTGGTGTCATTAACGCTACAGATCTGGAGGTATGGATATTCCGGACACTTCAATATAGTCATATTTGTAGGCATATGTAATTTGCCATTTTATGCTATTAACATGGATACTGTGAGTTTGTTCGCAGATTTATTCTTTTTGTTTTTAGCGATTATGAATTTGTATTACACCGATGTACTCTTTTTATTTGAATGAATGAATATCGTTTATTTTGTTAAAAAAAAAAAAAAAAAACTAGAGGAAGTATCGTGCTTGATTTAGACTTGGTAAAAAAAAATAACATTTATAATTTCTTTTTGTTTGTAGATGGAGTAACAAACACCACACAAAATCTCATGCAGACGCATGAGAGATCTCGGGTAATCATAGAAGATGTCTAGTAATATTATTATATGAGTCAGGATCCGTTGACACCAACTAGTTTGACACCAAATGTTACACATCTCAATAACGTTTTAATCGATATAAATTTTATAAAATCCACCGTTGGATTGAAAGTTTATATCATATAGATCATTTATGTAAATTTTCAAAAAAATCCAAAAACATTTGATACGTTATTGAGATACATCAAAATGAACGGTTTACGTCTTTTTTTAAATGTCGTTGATCTTTATGTGTCTCAATAGCATATCAAATTATTTTGGATTTTTCTGAAACTTTACATAAATGATCTATATGATATAAACTTTCAATCCAACAGTGGATTTTATAAAATTTATATCGGTTAAAACATTATTGAGAGGTGTAACATTTGGTGTCAAACTAGTTGGTGTCAACGGATCCTGACTCTTATATATATATATATATATATATATATATATAGGGGAGGGATCAAATTACACCGGTGTAACATTTGAGTAATGTTACACCGCTCAATAACGCTTTAACGGATTCAAATTTTACAAAATCTACCGTTTGATTTAAAGTTTATATCGTGTGGATCATCTATGTTGAATTTTACAAAAATCTAAAATCGTTTGACATGTTTCTGATACACATAAAGATTAACGGTATTCAATAAAAACGCATAAACCGTTAATTTTGATGTGTCTCAAAACCATACCAAACGATTTTAGATTTTTGTGAAACGCAACATAGATGATCTATACAATATAAACTTTCAATCCAACGGTGAATTTTGTAAAATTTGAATTCGTTAAAGCGTTATTGAGCGGTGTAACATTACTCAAATATTACACCAGTGTAATTTGATCCATCCCCATATATATATATATATATGTGACATAATTGTAACATATGATATATTTTATATGTAAATTACATTCAATATAACCATAATTTGACTATGAAAATTTCTCTTTCCATCCTTCATAACTCGTTTTTACCACCCAAATTTCAATTTTACTCTTGAATAAAAAATTTGGAATGTATTTTTCGAAATTTTTCTAGTCTAAATTTGGGAAAAAATTCGGAAAACAATTCCGAAGATTTTATTCAAGGCAAAAAAAATTCAGAAAACACGTTTCGAAGTTTTTTAACAAGGGCAAAAAGGGAAGAATGGTGGTATAAAAGAAACATGGGGGTTGAGAAGAGAAATTTTCTTTGACTGTTCTTTAGGTTGGGTCTCTAAAGCCCAATTAACGATTCATTCTTTCAATTTATGGTTTGAATATGCGGCCGTGTTAAAACTTTTAGGAAAAAGTTTGTCATCATCTGTGTCCCACAATACTCGAGGGATCAATATTTGCAGTTACGCACAAAGAATACTCGATTGATGCAAAAAAATATATTTTTTTGTATAAAAAATTATATAAGCTTTTTTTTAAAATTAATTTTGTATAAATAGTAAGGGTTTTTCTATCATGTGCAAATTTGCACATGTAAAGAAGTTTAAAATACTAGTAAATTTGTATTAGAACTTGTGCATTTTATATTAAATGTATAATATTTTAATAAATAATTATTGCTTTTTAATAAAAAATTAATACTTTTAGTTATCTTAACATGTGCACAAACTCAAATAATAATATCACTTTTTTTGTTAAGTAGTCTGATGACTAAAAATTTATTTCTTAAAATGAACAAATAGAAGATTACAAAGTCAAACTTCAGCCGTATGCAAAAATGTGATATTTTATATTATATATAAATACACCAGTTATTTAATATATCTAAAAATCAATTTTTTTCTTATATTAATGGCCGAAAATAGTAATAAATTAATTTTGTACAAATAATAATACCTCAATCCTTTTTATTAGAGAAATTCACTTTTTAGATTTATTCAATAATTGATGTATTTGGTCTATATTATAGCTTAGATACATTAATTATTGAATAAATTTAAAAGTCAACTGTCTCTTATAAAGAAAGACCGAAGGACTATGAAGCCTGAATACGTGGCACAATACCGATATGATATGATATCGATACGTCGATACGAGAAAATTTACAAAATTTCCGACATGATACAACCGCGATACGTTATTTAAAAATTAAATATATATAAATGAACAATATATAACATGACTAAAATATAAATTAATATTTAAATTACTCAAAGGATAACATGATAAATGTAGAAAGAATTTATTGGACTTGCGGTGTATTTAATTCTCTAAACATTAAATTCTTTGTATCATTAAATGCTATATTTCTATTTTTGGGTACCTTAACATGTTAACATGACCCTTACTCAAAATAAGCAAACAAGTAACAATTACATATTTAAGTCAAGTACTACCCAAAATAGACATAATTAGTACCATCCAAAAAAACATCTCGATTATCTATAAAGAACATCATACTTTAACATTGCCTACTTTAGAGGAAACACAAATTGTATCAGTTTGCTCCATTTGTTTTCATCATCAAAGAACATTAATTGCTCGATACTTCTCTGACACGCGTATCGAAGAAATATCCAACACGCATTGGTCATTTTTTTTAAATAATATTAATTACCCGATACTTCTTCAATACGCGTATCAGAAAATATCAAACGCATATCAATATCATATACATATCAAACCCGATATTTAACTATTTTTAGAATATCGGAGCTTCATAGCCGGATGGAGAACTACTTTTATTGACCAAAATGTACAAATACCATAAACTATGGAAAATACAAAATGAAATGAAGGAAGTACTCCATTAATTTACTAACTTAAACTACATCACACACACCAAAATAGTACAGCAAAGCATCAACAGCGTCCAGGTGCATCCCCCAACCCGATTCTTCTCATTAGGGTTAGGGTTTTCTTCTTCTTCCACAATCCCCAAATCACTTCATTCTCTGCAAAATCTCAATGCCCCTTTCTTCCCTTTTCCTCACCCAATCCATATTCAATCACCACCGCAACCGCAAAACCTCTTGTCACTTTCTCTGTTGCCTCTGTTCTTCTTCAAAGGCATAATCAATCAATCAATTGCATTTCATTGTTTCTTCAATTTCGCACGCAAACTGTTTGATGGACCTCTCTCACCATCAATCCAATTTATCTCTCAGTTTTTCATCTTCTCACTCTTCTCCGCCTCGTCGTCCTCCGATTCCCGACGACTCCATTTCTCTACATCTCGAATCCAGTTTCCGCGATCCGTCGCACCCTGTCCCTACGGTTCCTCTTCAGCTCATGGAACCGCAGACGGAGAAAGAGAACGGTAGTTTTGATGCCGAATCCAACAACAACAACAACGATGATGATGATAGAGAAGTTGAAGAATTTCGCATTTTAGGTCATTCAATGTGTCTCAAAAGACGAAGGGATTGCGAATCCTCTACAACCACGACCAAGAGAGCTTCCGTGGAACCCAATCTCGAGGCTCGAAAGGCCGCAGTTCGATCATGGGGTGATCAACCCTTGCAGGTAGCAGATCCTGATATCTACGAGATAATAGAAAAGGAGAAAAATCGTCAATTCAAAGGGATTGAATTGATAGCTTCTGAGAATTTCGTGTGTAGGGCTGTGATGGAAGCTCTTGGAAGCCATTTGACGAATAAATACTCTGAGGGAATGCCTGGTGCACGTTACTATGGAGGAAATCAATACATAGATGAAATTGAAACTCTTTGTTGCGAGCGCGCATTGGCAGCATTCAATCTTGATCCTAAGTGTTGGGGTGTGAATGTTCAGCCATATTCATGTACCTCTGCTAATTTTGCTGTGTATACTGGATTGTTGTCGCCGGGGGATAGAATCATGGGGTTGGATACTCCTTCTGGAGGGAATACTAGTCATGGATATTATACTCCTAATGGGAAGAAAATTTCGGGGGCATCTATATTTTTTGAGAGTTTACCTTACAAGATTAACCCTCAATCGGGTTTTATTGATTATGATAAGCTTGAGGAAAGAGCACTCGATTTTCGTCCTAAGATACTTATTTGCGGTGGGAGCTCTTATCCTAGAGAATGGGATTATGCTAGATTTAGACACATTGCAGATAAATGCGGAGCTGTGTTGTTGTGCGACATGGCCCAGATTAGTGGGATAATTGCAGCCAAGGTATGAAATTTCTTCCTCCAGAGCTAGAATTTTTACTTTTAACTGAAAATTTAGTCATGGCTTGTGTTGGTGTTCCTTCGTTGCCGTTTTTGGTTGCATTTAGTTAATTACTCCCTCTGCACCACAATATAAGTCGTTTTGACCATATTACATAAATTAAGAAATGTAATTAATGTTGTATAGAAAAAAGAAATTATGAGTTAGTTTACATAATTGTCTTTCATTAATGGCATAGAAAAGATAAATTAAAGAATTGAAAGAAGATATGGTAATAAATAGTTAAGAGTATAATAGTAAAAATAACATTAAATGCTTCATTGGTAATGTAAAGCGACATATAATTTGATATAATTTTTTTCTCAAACTGACTCATAATTTGGTCTGGAGGGGGTACTTATTACTTATGAGATTATAGCAGTTTTGTTATTATTATTTTTTCCCATTTATTTTATATGATATGATTCTTTGCAATTTCATCCTAAGCAACAAAGGTTCATATGTGGACTTTGGCCGCAAAAAGTTATTCATTGTGTGAAAGTGATAACATGTCCTGGTCCCGGTTTTCTGCTTTTGCTATTAATTTGTTATACTCTCCCGATCGATGAGATTGTTAATAAAATTTTCCGCTAATCTAAATGAAATTTTACTCCTATTGATGTTAATGTCTTGTTACACTTTTAAGTTAATCCTAGTAGGTCATTTTCTGGAATTACTGGACAGGTGTTTGGAGTCTATTAATGGCAATTGCACAAATACTACCTAATACTACTTCGTGTACTTTCAATTTTGAACATATATATACCTGTTATTTTTTCTTTAACATATGAATTTCTGGTCCTTGCAGGAGTGTATGAACCCGTTTGATTATTGTGATGTTGTAACTTCGACCACTCATAAGAGTCTTCGAGGTCCAAGGGGCGGTATAATTTTTTATAGGAAGGGAACAAAACCAAGGAAGAGAGGGATGCTTCTAAGTCAGGGACATGAAAGCGATCAATATGACTTTGAAGAAAAGATAAATTTTGCTGTTTTTCCATCATTGCAAGGTGGGCCTCACAACAACCACATTGCTGCGCTTGCTATTGCGTTAAAACAAGTGGCTACACCTGAGTATAAGGCATACATGCAGCAGGTGAAGAAGAATGCTCAAGTTTTAGCATCTGCTTTATTGAGAAGAAAATGCCGCCTGGTAACTGGGGGTACAGACAACCATTTAATACTTTGGGATTTAAGGCCCCTAGGATTGACAGGTATTATATGATTGTGCATATTTTTATATGTATATTGCTGATTGCATTTTTGTTTGTTTGGTGCTAACTTGTCAACTAGACTCATCTATTTTGCATGTTTTCTGCACTTCACATTGGTTTTGATAGCCACTTTATGATCAAATATTATGCTCGTGTCATATGGTTCAAGCTGGACAGTTGGTGATGTTTGATTCTTATGTTTTTGTATATGGTAATAACAAGACCTGTGTTTTTTTTTGGCTTTTAGGTAAATTTTATGAGACGGTTTGTGAGGCATGCCATATTACTTTGAATAAAATTGCTATATTTGGTGACAATGGAACTATAATTCCCGGAGGAGTAAGGATAGGTAAGCGATGATTTATACGCTTGAATCATTTCTGTTTTGTATGCTCAGGATATTTGATAGGCGGTTCATTCTTATGAGACAGATTTTTATGTTGTATTACCAAGGTACCCCTGCCATGACTTCAAGAGGATGTTTGGAGGCCGATTTTGAGACAATGGCTGATTTTCTCTTTAGAGCTGCACAAATTGCAAACATGCTGCAGAGGGAGCATGGGAAGTTGCAGAAGACTATTTCTAAGGTACTTGAGAGCAATAGGGACATTCTTGAGCTTCGGGCACGGGTTGAAGCTTTTGCAACTCAGTTTGCATTGCCGGGTTTTGACATTTGAACATAATGCAGCTGGTGTGTTGCATTATTGATTATTTATATATTTACACTGGTGGGTTGTCGTGCCTGCTTGTGACAAAAGCCAGTCATCTTGATGTGCATATATTTTGTGGAGCTTCTCTCCTCTTTTTGTTATACACAGTCGTCAGGTTTTTGCATGTTGCTCTGATGTGCAATGTGGTATAAAACAACAGTACATAATCGAGTGTCGCCATTGAGGTTTCTTTTGGTAATCAAGCATCCTGTTCCTGCCTTGATGGAGGTTGCATCATTCCTGCTGAACACTGCAAGTTGGCCATTACAGGGGTTGGAACAGAGATTCTTGATCAACCAACCTGAGCACAGAATTCTTCTGAGGAATCTGCAGAAAATAATTAATTTGATAAAGGTTAGTCACCTTAAATTCTTTTACCTGCCGTTGCATGGTGAAAGCAATGGTAATCCTGTGTTTATTTGCTACATATTACCCGTTTCTTGATATGATAGTTGTACTCTTTTTCAGCAACAATACAGCGTTGAGTTAATTGTTAAATATACAGGTTAATGTGTTGAATAAGTGATTACGCCGTACCCTTGTATAAATAAAATATCAATTATCATTTATTTTCCCCAAAAACAGCTTGATGATTCTTTTATAGTTTGGTAATGGAAATATCTTTCAGAAGCTCTTTTGAGTTTATTCAACTTCTGTTAGTGCGGCATTTTTTATTGACTTGTACTAGAGGATTGAAGTATTCTGTGTCATTGAAAGGGAGTTGTTACTTGTCCAGTCTATAATCTATATCTGTTTATTAATTAGATACATAGCCACATTTACTAGATTTTTTGAGAGAGGGTGTATTTGGCAAATAGTTGGAGTTCTTGAATTAGTTTTCTTGCAAATGTGGTAAGACTATCTAACAGGTCTGATCATTCCCTAAACCTCTTCATGACAGTGTAAGTTGTCCTAAAATAATTTTACAATGTCACTTGTAAATATCTGGTTTAGTGGGAGTGTAGGATATATGAGACGATTGTATATGTATGTGTGTAATGTAATAAACATGAGCATTTTTGACTATTTTAAATGAATAATTTTACAATGTCACTTGTAATAAACTGGTTTGAGCTTAAAGTTAAACGAATTCGAGCACCATAGTTCAAATTTTAAAAAAGTGAAATTTTGTAATTACGCCTTGTTAATGCATGCATGTTTATCAACAGAGATGAGGAAAAGAGATGAACATAACAGATGATATGAATAATTGAATTTCTCTCCCATGTGTTAACTGGTAATTTTCGACTCTAGTTTGCTTCATATCTCTGTGCATGTTCAACCATCAGATTTGAAGCAGTGATTAGGAATAACACCGTTTAAAATGACATTAAGATTTAAATTTCATGTACTACAAATTAGCACATTTAGTGTCTTGAAAATTCTTGCCGTTTCATTCATAAGTCCGTAGAGGAAAATAATCATTGCGTGACACTGTTCAAAATGACAAGTATATATAGTGTGCACTTATAATTGGTTTTAGTTTGAGAAAATTTTAAAATTTCTACTTGCCATAATGAAAAATATGTTAAAATGAATGACAGAATATTAATTATTGTATTAGAAAGGGCTAAAGTTCAAAGAAACTAAGTTTGAAAGGCAACTTCGAGAATTACTGCAAATAAAATGACTTAAGGATAACATGAGAGGATTTTGGTTTTCCAAGCGAACATTTGTTTGCTTCTTTGAAAGCATGCTTAAGGATAATAATGTCTTTGACAAAGGTGCGGCTACAATGAAATGGGGAGAATTCTTGTTGCACCCCATAAAACAGGTTCCTAAACCGCTAGTATAATAAGCGCAAACGAAATAACCTGCATTTCATCCTCGATGATACCTTCATAATTTGCTCGATAGTATTAGTACCATTTACCGATCCATCAATATTTGATTGTTTATTTTCGTTGTTATAACTCTTTTGCTGGGCTGTGAACCCTGACTCTGTGAGGCCTTAATTCAATTATCAAGGACTACGATATTTACAATAGTGTAAAAAACAAAATTGTGAAAGATGAAATGTATTTTTAGGGGAAAATTGGTTAAAATATACAATGTAACCAAGTTAGAATATGCTTATGAACCAATGATTTTTGGGTATGTCAAGCGTGAGTAATATAGTTTTACATTAGATTAAATTTTGAATGTTGAAAATCAAATAAGTGAGATGACAAATTAATCTTTAAGATTTTGCATGAAAATATAATGTTTAAGTCACTTGTGTAGTCTGTCAAAAAAAAAAAAGTCACTTGTGTAGTTGTGTGGTTATCTTTAACCCCAAAATGTAATGTTTAGGCTCTCCTCGTGACACAACAAATAATATAGATTTGACTATGTACAATAATGAGCTTAGTTGACAATATGTTTGATTTCTGGAGCGCACCCTATGAAATGACTAAAATACTCTTGTCCGTGACTTGTGCTACAGACACCCCCAAAACACCCTACCAATTATAACATCCGTGACTTAAGTAGCGGACGTTATTTTTCAAAATTATTCCTATATCCGTGGCTTAAGCCACAGAGGATATTTTAGTCATTTCGTAGGGCGCGCGTGATATGGTTTTTTGTGTTTTTGGTATTGCGGAATTTGGTGGGATATATTTTTGTGTGGAGAAACTCCAAGTTTTGTTCTCATTAAAATAATAGGTATATGACTCTTTATATAGAGCTACATAAAAACAAATAATATCTTTAAATAATAAACTAATCTTATAAATTCTAAACAAATCCTAAATATTCTAAATAGAAATATAAATCATAAACCCTAATATTATTTTATTTCAAATATAAATCTAAAACATATTTAAATATAAAATCTTCCAAAAAAGATATTTAGGCATTATTCCCAACACTCATCCTTGACTGAATATCTTTTTGTTGTATCCAATTTGAGATTTGCGCTGAAATTTTATTTTATTTTTTGTTTCTCAATCCTCCTCTTTGACCGAATATCTTTGTCTTGTATCCGACCTGGGATTTGAGTTGAAAAAACCTTTTTGAACACTCCTCCTCGACTGAATATCTTTGTGTTGTATCCAACCTGAGATTCATGTTGATTTTGTTGTTGTTGTTGTTCATCCACATCAATTGTTGCTTTTTTTTTTTCTTTCTAAGACTTCATATGAGACTTGAGCTTTTTTCATGTATCTGTTTTGGTTGTGGGTTATATAATACAGAAACCATCTCGCATATAACATATGAAAAGGTCATATGAGACTTGAGCTTTTTTCTTTGAAACTATCTCGCATATAACATATGAAAGACCATATGAGACTTGAGTTTTTTTCATTAAAACTATCTCGCATATAACATATGAAAGGTCATATGAGACTTGAGCTTTTTTCATGTATTTTTTTTTTTGGTTATGGGTTATATAATACATGAAACTATCTCGCATATAACATATGAAAGATGTAGGTTAAGGTTACGATTTTTGGTTATGGATTTTTTTTTTTGCACATCTTCACAATAAAGATGCAGATCATGAGTTGTTGATTTCATGGTTTCTTCTTTTTCTCCGTCTTCATCTTCATCATCATCTTCCTCCATCTTCACAGGTCTGAACCTTAGCACTCTGATGCCACTGATATGGTTTTTTGTGTTTTTGGTATTGCGGAATTTGGTGGGATATATTTTTGTGTGGAGAAACTCCAAGTTTTGTTCTCATTAAAATAATAGGTATATGGCTCTTTATATAGAGCTACATAAAAACAAATAATATCTTTAAATAATAAACTAATCTTATAAATTCTAAACAAATCCTAAATATTCTAAATAGAAATATAAATCATAAACCCTAATATTATTTTATTTCAAATATAAATCTAAAACATATTTAAATATAAAATCTTCCAAAAAAGATATTTAGGCATTATTCCCAACAGCGCGAGTAACCCTTAGAATGACAAAAATAATTTCCATATGTTTTAAGTTTAAACAAATAATTGAATTTAACTGGTTGGCGAACACCAATTAAAAGCAAATGTTTAGGAGAATCCAACCTCAAATTATATTTGCAACAAACATTAGTCAAATTTAACTTACTTTCTGATTGGAACACATATCACTTTAGACTTAACGTACCTCTATTTCAGATCGACAAGACTCATATTCTCAAGGAATTAGAGGACAAAGAAAGAAGAAAGCTAACGAGATGTTTCTGTGACTGCAATAAGACATAATTTATTTATTTATTTTTTATAGTACTTATTTATTGGGTGGTCCATAAAAATTACTATATGGTATACATCATGAAAGCTACCTTGAGTAGTAGGGTGGTAGCAGTTTAGGCTATGAAGTTGTTCATGATTTAATGTGGTTCATTGAATCATTATCAATTGTCATTCATCGCATTAATCATCACGGCAACAAGGTTTGTAAGATTTTGGTGACATTTGAGAAAAATAAAAGTTAACCTATTTTGGTGATATTATAAGGTCTAAGCTATCAATTCTGGCCTCTGGCCAAGAGGTCATCATCGAGTCTGTACTTTGGAGCCATATCTAGACCATGCATTCTTTCTAAATAAATTTTGATGGCCACTTCTCTGCCATATAATTTTCCTAAAATTTTGATCATCTCGTTTCTCATGACTCTCACTTTTCTATTTGTTGGCTACTATGTAAAACAGTATATCAACTAGCACTACTACAATTAGTCAATTCAGTAACACTCAGCACTAACGTTTTTAAAAATGTTACTGAAGATACATGTATAGTAACAATTTTTAAAAAATGTTACATGGTTATGTTACTAATGTTAGATTATTTTGTCATTACTTTATTATTTAATCATTACTAGTCACCGCTCAAACTCAATTTCTCTTCACTCTCAATTTCGATCAAAAGCGCAAATCAAATTGCAAATCGCGAACCGCAAACCGCATCTTCCTCCACCTTCTCTCAAGTTCAATTCTCACAGTCACAAATCGTAAAACGCGAATCACGTTTCATAGTTCGCAAATCTCATCTTCCTCCACCTTCTATCAATTTCAATCGTCGCAGATTTCACGCAAATCTCAATCGTTGCTGAACTCACGCAAATCGCAATCGCTCCTCAATCAGAGTGTTAGGGTTCCTCAAAGTCTCAATCGCAGTGTTACTCCACACTTTCTCTCAATCTCATCTCTCAATTGCAATGTTGCCGATGAACGTGACATCTCAATCGATGACGAGCTTATCGGGATCCTCTTGGTATGGCTTATTCTTATTCTAATTTTGAACATAGTTACTTCATGTTCATTATATAATTTTTCAATGAATTGAATTTGAAAATAGAAAGTTAAGTTAAACCCTAATTTCTTGTGTGTAATGTTTGTTTTACCATTTCGAATCACATACTGCGTCCTATGTTGATGATTTGTTACAATTGCAATAGTGCTGCTTTTGCAATTTTCCCCAATATTGATGATTTAAAGGTATATTAACTTGTTCAAATTCATTATCTTAGGTTTTTGATATCTTCAGTGTCTTTGTTTTCTTTGATTTTTGTATTTATAAATGTTGAAATTGTTATTTTTTTTAGTTTAGATTGATTTATCATATAGTTGAGTTTAAATGTATTCCACCTTCCACTAGCATAATGGCTCATAAGCTGTCCAAAACAGAGTGTGTATAGATGAAGGCTTAAGATGAATTCATGGAGTTTAGGTTTGTTAAATTTGGATGATGTTTTTATAGGTTAAGGCTCTCTTGGTATTGTTATAACTACTAGTTCCCTTTTGAACGAGTAATTAGTTAAGAGTTTTTAGAATTTTAAAAGCTTTTGGATGAACATATATGAGTTTGGGAGCTTATGATAAGGCTGTTATAAAATGCAATGGAAGAGAAGCAGTGACAAATTTTGAGGCTAGTATTTATGAAGGAGAGTTAATTTCCCATTGTGATAATGAAGGTACTACTGGTTTAGTTTAGCATTGAGGCTTATCTAATTTATTTATTTTGGTTTTATAATCTGCTTAGTGATTTAGCTATGAAGTGAAATATATTAACAACATATTGATTTTTGCATACTTAACTTACATAATACATTGTAAATTTGCTTCAATAGTTTGAGGACTCTGGGTCAAGATCAGTCATCTTATGGTTTTTCCATAGCATCTGAGCATCAACCTCCAGTTTGGAGTGGTAGCAATTACTTTCCCATGTGTATGGTGATTTTCATATATCCTTGTTATCATACTAATTTTGCTTAAGTGTCTTCTTTTGCTTATGAATTATAATGATTCAAGTTTGTTTCTATTTACAGGAAAGAGCAATAGAGAATAGGATGGAATCTTCTCCAGTTCCAAATTGGGCATGACAACTCCAAAGTCCTTATAATAATGGGTCAACTTTGATTCCACCTAATTTCTCTACTGCCGCATCATCAGACTGAGCAGTAGGCAATAATGTGATTTTAAGAGTAAGTTGATTAAGTTAAATTACGTTAGCTACTCATTTTTAATAGCAAATTAGTAAGTTGATTCTGTTGTAGGCTTGTAGCAAGATGGGAAGGAAATCATATGTGCAAGGTTATGAACGCCGCACTACTTATAATATGTCTAATCTACCAGTTAGGCTTGGAGAATATTCCTATGGCAGGAGTTTGGCTCGTTTTTCTGCAACTCTAGGACCTACTGCTTGGAGAATAGCTTACCAGAAGATTCAACAGGCACTGCCAATATTAAAAAAAAGGTATTCTAATTTTAGTTCTATTTTAATCATGATTTAGTTCTGTTTGAATCATGTTTTAGTTCTGTTTTTGTCTCATGGAGTCATGGAGTAATCAATTATGATTTGTTTGACTGTTCTTCTTGCTTTAGCTTTCTAAGTATCGGAAGACAATGGTATCATTTTAGTCTCAGAATATTGATACATGATAGTTTCTCTCTTAACTGGTTCTATTGTTAATTGTAAGAATGTTGTCTTTGTTAGTAGTGATGCAGATATGCAGCTCTAGTACTTCATGGCTTATATTATGCAGGTCTTGTTTTGTGTCTTGCTAGTCTTGGTCTTGCTAGTCTTGGATTTTGGCTTATACAATTGATATCATTGCTGTCAAATTAGTTATTCCTAGCAATCGACCAAAAGCTTTACTTCATTCATTTGTCTCTGGTTGATGTTGATTTGATTTAAACATGTTGCTTATGTTTTCAGGCCATGAAGGAAAGGTTGAGTAATCTTGTTTAGAGCTTAGGAATGCCACTGGACTTGGTGATGGATTGAAGTGATGACATTGAAGAATGGAATTTCAAGTGAAGTTTGTAACACTTTAGTTATATTTATGGAAAAAAGCTTGTAACACTTTAGTTAGTGAAACTTGTAACACTTTAGTTAGTGAAGCTTGTAACACTAAAGTGTTGCTTAGAATGTTATTTCATTGTCTTGTTATAAAAAAGTGATGGTTTTGATGCAAAATTGTGATATTTTTAATAACATTTTTTTCAATGTACAAATACAAATTAGTAACATTTTTGCATGTTACAAGATAAATAAACCGGTAACATTTATTTAATGTTACTAAGGACAAATTGTAGTGTTACAAAATATATATAAATCGGTAACATTTATCGAGTGTTACTAATAGTACTTTTAATGTTATTAAAGATAAATTCTAGTGTTACAAATGATATAATAAGTAACATTTATCAAATGTTACTAATAGTACTGTTAAATGTTACTAAAGCCTTTTAGTAATATAGGCTTTATGTAACACTTTATAAAATGTTACTAAATTGAATTAGTAACATTTTTCTTGATTTAGTAACATTTTTAAAATGATACTAAATCTCAAACTTGTTGCAGTGTAGTCTGTATTTTGAACCCACTTGATAGGTAATTTTGGTGGGCTGATCCATAAATAAAACTAAAGAAATTTCTCAGCTTAGTCGGTTCTTGAGCTAGATACTATTTTTTTGCTTGACGTGATATATATTAGATAATCAATAAAAATTAGTCATATTAATAAATTTATAAGTGATACACACAAATTAATTTTTACACCATTTACAAGCAATACTCTATTCGGAGAAAAAGTGCGATAGTTAAATAATTCACTATTTTAATTGTGAAAATAAAGAAAAAAATAAACATTGTATTTATTTGCTTGATTAAGTAGAAAATAAAGTTTGTAAAATAAACATTGTATATATTTATTTCCGGTAGATAAATATAAATAAGAATCATGCTAACCAGTGCATCGGGACACAAGTTAAATAATAAAAAAAGAAAAATTATGCATTAAAACTTGTATTTGTTACATTTCAACAACAATACAAACTCCAAGACAACTTTACCATATTGGAATTAGGGATAAAAATGCAATTAAGTTTTTTTTTTTATTTAATTTTTTTGAGTTAGTATTATTTTGAAATATGTTAGTTAAACTTGTTTTGGTGTGACTGTAGGTAGTAGTAGTAATTAAGCATATAGTAGCTAGCTATAGAGCTCACTGGAAATGGAAGATGGAAAGTAAGTATAGTCATATCATACGCCGGAAAACACAGAATATTCTTCATTATTGCTTAGTGAATCAATGAATTAATTAATGGATAAATAACAGAGAAGAATATTGTGTATTTGCAATATAGCAAGGGTGAGATGAGATCTCAATTGAAAATTGCTGCTAGTAGTGTAGTGTATATATCTGTTGATACTACTCCTTCCTATAATAGTAAGACACATAGATCCTATGAAAATTGACATTTAATCATCTTATCTTACAAACTTCGATCTCATTGTCTTATGCATTGCATATTTCTCCATAATCAATTATTTTCAATTGGTCATTTCACATCACCATATAATATAGGGAATCTCATTATTATATAATATTAGCTACAACATATATGCATGTGTGAAGGACATTATATTATATCATATCAAGGTACAAGTAATGTCAAATATGCATATACTGCATATATAGAATCACAAAAAAAAAATTTATCAAAGAAAAAAATCATCAACACAAAAGCTTGGTCCTTACTAGGTATTCTTGCCAAGGCATAAAAAATAGATACAAATTTAGATATATATACATAAATTTATAAAATTAAAAGGAAAATAAAATAGTCACATCAATTAACATGACTTTAATTATTTTCTTGTTAATTTTTATCTTTATTGTGGATATGCCTAAAATAAAATTATTTGGGTTTGTAGCCATATTAGAATTTTTCAGTTCTTATATATATATAATAGATAAGAGCTTTAATTTTTTTAAAAAAGAATTTAAATAAAACTAACAACATCATAACATTTTTTTTTATTTATTTGATGAAATTTTGTTGAATATTGTAACTAAATACTTATAAATTAACCATAACTTTTTTCTTTTTTCAATCAAAATTTGTGTTTAGATCCTTAAAAAAGATTATGGAGATGGTCTATCCATTTTTAATGGTTGTACCGTTAATTCATAAAAATAATGTTAGGCCACTCTTAACATAATTTAATCATTTTTTTGCTGTTAAGATCTTATAATTACTTTAAATAAATACAAGATTAAGATTTGTCTCATTAATTGAGTGATATTGTCCCATGAAAAGTGATATTGTCGACCAAATCCTGTTAGGAGTTGTTTTGTATGATTGTGTAATGGTTGTCAGGATCTTCACAAGCATTGAATACAGCCAGATTGTGAAATTCATCATCTTGTTCTGTCACATAGTCATTGAGTCTCACTGAAGGCTTTCTGATTCTGAGTTATATATTGAGGAGATGAAGAGTTGAAATATTCACTTTCACTATTACTGGATGTATCTTCCACTATCTCATTATCATCATTGGTTGATACATTATCTATTTCATGATTTTCTTCATTATTAACTGCTGCTTCTTTATCTGATTCATCATCTATATTGCTCAAGTTGTCAGCTGAGTTTTCTTGTTGCAAGTTTCTGAGAATTGTCCCAATTCCAACTCTTAGCTTCTTCAAAAATCACATCTCTGCTTACTATTATTTTCTTATCAGCTGGATCATAGAGTTTGTAAGCTTTGGACTCATCACTGATACCTAGCAATACACATATCTTGCTCCTTTTATCAAGTTTCTTTCTTTGAACATCATTCACATGAACATGTGCTATACAGCCAAATGTTCTAAAGTATTGAACTGCAGGTTTAGCTCCACTCAAAGCTTCTTCAGGAGTAATGTTCTTCACACTAAGTGTAGGACTTCTATTTATCACATGAGTGGCCCACTTGACTGCCTCAGGCCAGAATTTTTTAGGAACATTTCTAGCATTCATTATACTTCTCACCATGTTCAAGAGGGTCCTGTTCTTTCTTTCTGAGACACCATTCTGCTGAGGTGTGTAAGCTGCAGTCAATTGCCTTTTAATCCCTTCATTTCTACAATATTCATTGAAAGAATTAGAAGTGTATTCACCTCCCCTGTCACTTCTAAGACACTGAATAGAACAGCCAGATTCCTTTTCCACTAGTGCTTTAAAAATTTTAAAAGTTTCAAATGCTGCAGATTTTTCTTTCAACACATATAACCATGTTTTTCTGCTATAATCATCAGTGAAGGTAATGAAGTACCTGTTGCCACCATTGGACTGAGGATTGATAGGTCTACATATGTCAGTGTGAACTAACTCCAACTTAGCACTGGCTCTCCAATTTGCCTGCTTAGGTATAGAGTCCCTGTGTTGCTTCCCAGCCAAGCAACTAACACATTTCTCTTCTGTTTGCTGAAGTTCAGGTAGGCCTTTAACCATTTGTTTCTTATATAGGGTGTTTAAACCCTTAAAACTCAAATGTGCATATCTATCATGCCATAAAGTTGTTGATTCAAGCTTAGAAGCTGACAAACACATGGGATTTAATGCAGATGCAGACACCATATACATTCTATTACTGGACATAGTAGTGACAAACAATAGACCTTTATCTTCATGAAAAACCTTGCATACATCATCTTTGAAGAGAAATGTGATTTTCTTCTGTTGTAGTTGCCCTATGCTCAACAGATTTGTCTTTAATCCAGGTACATAATAGACATTGCTAATAACATGAACAGTTCCATTAATGTTGAGAGAAAAATCTGCAGCATTTGAAACTTTTAAAATTTTTAAAGCACTAGCGGAAAAGGAATCTGGCTGTTCTATTCAGTGTCTTAGAAGTGACAGGGGAGGTGAATACACTTGATGTATGGAGAAAAGCTATGGATGCAGAAATGGAATCTATCAAGGGAAACAATACATGGGAGCTAACTACCTTGCCACCAGATCATAAAGCCATTGGAGTCAAATGGATTTATAAAACAAAATATAATGAGAGAGGTGATATAGACAAGCATAAAGCCAGACTTGTTGCAAAGGGTTATACTCAGAATCATGGTATTGATTTTAATGAAGTTTTTGCACCTGTTGCTAGATGGGAAACTATTAGAACTGTGCTTGCTATAGCTGCTAACAAAGGTTGGAAAGTATTTCAGTTAGATGTTAAGAGTGCATTTCTGCATGGTGAATTGACTGAAGACATATATGTTTCTCAACCTCTTGGTTATGACAATGGAGATAGAAATCAAGTCTATAAGTTGAGAAAGACTCTCTATGGGTTAAAGCAGGCACCCAGAGCATGGTACAACAAGATTGAAGCTTATTTTCTCTCTGAAAACTTTGAAAAATGTCCCTATGAACATACATTATTTGTTAGAAATGGTGTTAATAATGATGTTCTGATAGTTAGTCTCTATGTTGATGACCTGATTTTTACTAGTAATAATACAAGCTTGATGGAAGAGTTCAAAACTTCTATGATGAAGAAATTTGATATGACTGATCTTGGCAAAATGAGATACTTCTTGGGAGTGGAGGTAGAGCAATGTCAGAAAGGAATTTTTATACATCAACAAAAATATGCTTCTGAGATCTTAGTTAGGTTTGGCATGGATAACTGCAACAAGGTGTGCAATCCTATTGTCCCTGGGTGCAAGTTAATCAAAGATGAGAATGGGAAGGCCTCTGATTCAACTCTATATAAACAAATGGTAGGAAGTTTGATGTATTTGCTAGCTACCAGGCCAGATCTTGCTTATTTTGTTTGTCTAGTAGCCAGATTCATGGATAGACCAACATAAATTCATTTTGCTGCTGTAAAAAGAATTATGAGGTACTTGAAAGGGACACTAAGTCATGGAGTTCTATACAAAAGAAAATCAGAGAGTACAGTTCATCTTAGTGGTTGGTGTGACTCTGATTATGCTGGTGACCTAGATGACAGGAAAAGTACAACAGGTTTTGTGTTTCTAATTGGTGATTCTGCTGTTTCATGGTGTTCTAAAAAACAACCAATTGTTACACTATCTACTACTGAAGCTGAGTATGTATCTGCAGCTTCTTGTGCTTGTCAGGCTATGTGGTTAAGGAATGTGCTGAGTTTCTTGCAGCAGAAGAAATAAGAATGCACTAAGATCTATTGTGACAACAGTTCATCTATAAAGCTCTCTAAAAATCCTGTCTTGCATGGGAGGTGTAAGCATATAGATGTTAGATTCCATTTCCTTAGAAATCTCACTAAGGATGGGATTGTTGAAATGGTGCATTGTACTACAGAGAATCAAATTGCTGATATCCTCACAAAACCTTTGAAGCTTGAGTCATTCTGCAGATTAAGGGAGGGCCTAGGAATAATTGATGTTAGTTGTTTAAATTGAAGTTTTTTTTGTTGTTGTAAGTTCAATTTAAGGGAGGGTTTGTTAGGAGTTGTTTTGTATGATTGTGTAATGGTGTGTGTCTAGCCTTGTCTGCCTATAGCGCGCGCGCAACCTTGCAGGCACTGGTGTAGTCTGGCACGCCCTGGCCAGGTCTTGTGGGCGTGTAGCTTAAGTCTTTAGCTTAGGCTTGTGTTTAGTTGTGTCACTTGTATCTTGCCTATATAAGGGGCATTAATCGTTGTTAATGAATAAGAGAATACCATTTTTCCCTTACAAATCCTACTTATGATAGCAAAGTAAATACTAATAGACTATGTTTTAGTGGAGTCACAAACGTGTGGGAATGACATTCTCTTCTCAAAAGTTGAAATAGTAACATTTGTTACTTTTTTTTATAAGCACTTTTATTAGTACAAATTTAATTTAGAAATCAATCTGGTCTACATTGATAGAATTATTCTTTGATTTATATTTTAAAACTGAATATTACCGCACAATTGTGAAGATTAATCTCTTAATATCTATTTAAAGAGTTAACATTTTTCAACATATATTTTTCATATACACTGTTAAATATCAAATTAATCAATATCAGTAAAAGATCAAATTCTAAACCAAATATCTATCACTTGTGTTACGTTCTAGATCTTATTTTGATATAATAGAATTTGTCTTATCTGTCTCTATTTTTAAGTTACCGGTACTAAGATTTTGTCTTTAAACACCTTTTTAATTTTTTTGTTGTATATAAAAATGAATTATTAGAATAATGAGTAACTTATTCAGGCTACTTATATTGAATAAGCAGTAGCTCATCACTATAATTTAAGCTAATTAAATTGGATGTGAAATAGACAATTAGACAACAAAAAAAAGGTAAAAAGGGATGACACAAACAAAAGGTGAAAAAAGATATTTATTATTTCATCAAAACATTAATTTGTTTCCTGAATTTCTCACTTTGTTCAGTAGGCAGGCAACACAATCCTATTTTCCTATGTTATAATGATGATCATTTCCACTTTCTAATTTTCCATGTGAAACCACTTTTGACTTTTACAGAGGAAGATCTTCTCTTGCTTCTAAGATATCAACTACACTAACACTAAAGGACTTTAATTGAAAGGTAGTTTTCAAATCTTTCTAAATTAACAAGTGTCGTTTAAGATTATGTTATGTCTACTATTTAGAAAAATTATTGATCAGTGTATACAAAATAAGATATATTAATAAAAATAATTTAGCTAATCCTTATGTGATAATTGATATTCTAAAATAATAAATTATTTTTGGTCAAATTTTACTTAATTATCTTCCCACCGAGCTTTAGATTACTGGACTCCTTCCCAAAAAATCAAAAGATTAATAAAAAAAATTAGTAACAAAAGTAGAAGAAAATGTAAATCACAAACAGTAACACATGATTGTTTGTTCACACAGTTTGACTTTTCAATATTACAGGTCATAAACATAATTACGTGATAAACAAATAATATAAGACTAACAAAATGTTTCAAATCTGACAATTAATATGTGATAATATAAGATAAACAAATAAAACACTTAATATAAGACAAAGTGTGGCTATTTATGTGACTATAAAGTAGATGTAATTTTGTATTACTAATTAAATGAATTAAATTTCTTAGTGTTACCAGTAATATATAATATAAGATAACTTTTCAGTATTTCTTTAGGCTTTACTATGGGTGTAAATGTTGGAGAAAAGTTTTAACTATGTCAGATACTGCTAACCTTTGTGGAAAGGCTAGATCACATTTCTTTACCATATACAATATTTTTGTTTCTCTTTTTTACAAATTACAAGCTAAAAAGTCCCATTTTAAATTCAATTAAAATATAACACCACATTAATCATTCAATCATGTACTTAAAAATTGCATTCTAATCCACATATTAGTAAGCTAGCTAGTACAATTTTGATTGAGAACATGATCATGACAGAATAGAATCATGGTTCCGAGTTGTATAATCATAATCACATTCAATTGATTTTTAGTACTAACAGACCATAATTGAGTAAATCTTATATAATAATATTGAAGATATGCTCCCTTCATCATTTTTTACAACAAAAAACACTAAATGACAGACAACATATAAGATTCATTCAGAAGTTTTATTCTAGCTAACTTTGCACACTCACTAGAATACAAAATTGTAATAGAGTAGAAATTCTGCCACACAACACAACAGAACAAATTAGTATCCTCCTCATAATATCTAGTTATCTAGTTACTTTACAAAAGATTCTCATTGACTCTACTCAAATGTTTTATATTTTAATAAATAAACAACTAGCTGAAATATTTTCTGGTCACTATACTATTGTTTTTTGTTTTTTTTAACCTTCTGGTTCCGAAAGAAAATGGCTCTAGTAATTCATAATTCGGCTGCGAGGTAAGTAAAACCTAACAAAAAATTATTTTTATCAGAAATCAAACTTAGGTTCTTCCGAACAATTCATCATAAGAGAAGTTTATTAACCACTTTAGTCTAATATCTTGGTTATACTATTGGCTTTCTAATCCATCAGGATAGAGAAAAAAAACATCAATTTACCCTCCCAAAAAAGATATGAAGAAAAAGCAGTTGTTTAACAAATATAGGCAGAGAATACTGCCCTTAGAATAGAAAGATATTTTTCTTCCTCTTGAAGTTACCAACTTCTAAATATTCTTGATTCTTATCTAAGAATAGTAATGTTTGCTTTTCTTTAAAGCTAGAATCACATTCTATTCTCTTGCAAATATAATGGCTTCTTCAAGGCTCAATTGAGACTATATATTAATTTAACAATAATTTTGAAGCATAAAACTTAATAAGAGAAAGACCTTAGATTAATGCACAAAAAAGGGATTACATTGCTTCATTAAAAGTTTATTATAACATAAAAAAATAAATAAAAAAGTACTAGTTATTTTATTTCTAGTTCTACCTATGGCTGCACATGTCCAAAAGTTTCTTCCTTCCTTCAACTATTTCATCAAATAAATCATCAAGTTGTCCTGTTATAGTCTCTACACTACATCTCAACAATCCAAAACAATTCTTCACATTCTCAACTTTTTCTTGAATAATCTCACCACCATTATTATAACATGTTATTCTCTCCAATTCCACTTTCAATTCCTCCATTGCTATCTTTGCTTGTTGAAATTCAAACATCAAAATCCCTTGTTGTACATCATTGTTGTCTATTTCCTCTGCCACTTTTTGTTGCAATAATGACATTGATACCATGAAACCAGATCCAAAAACCATGTGTCCTTCATGGTACCCTTGTCCTAGTCCTTGGTGAAAACAAGAGGAAGACCAACAATAAGCAACTCCAGTAAGTAGAATCATTACAAGTAATGAACTAACACTTCTCATTGCGAAAAGAACACCTCTAAAACCACTAAATCCATTTAGTTTTGAATTCGAATCCGCAGAAATGTTCGTGTTTTGGTTCAAACACTGAGATAATTGTTGAATCCTAGTTTCGGTTAAACTCTTGTTTTCCTCCTCCATTCCAAGAATCTCCCTTTGACAAACATTTATCGCGCGAATAATCTGCACATACATTTTTGTATGCATTAATATATATATAAAATCAATAATCAAGCATTTGTACTATAATAATGTCATTAGTACAAATTTTTAGAAAAATATTTCATATAAATAGAAATGTTGAGAAGATAATATATGTTCACCCGTGCATTGATTGTAAAATCAAGCACGGGTGAATATATATACTCACCCGACGTGATAATTCTGGAGTAAAGTGATGGTAGCCATCTAAAGAAGAAGATATATTAGTGGCAGATGAACAATAATTGTCCATTCCAGAAATGGCAGATTTGAGGACATGGCAAGCATCCCAAAGTCTTGAGCTTTCATCCATGTATTCATCAAGCCATTTTCCTCCAACGGGCAACCGAAGTTTGCGAACCAAAAGGGTGAGTTGAGAATGGAAGGATTGGAGAGATGAGATAATTTGTGAAAGGAATTGGAAAGACATGATGTTATGGGAGAGGAAGGATTGGTGGAGGTCATTGAGTCCTTGGTTAAGCATATTGTAGAAGCCATTTATTGAAGAGTTTGAACTCATCATGCAATATTGGTAGGTGGAAAAAGAGTGTGTGTATTGAAGTTTATGATGGAGATTGATGGATTAATATAGTTGCAAGATTAAGGAAAAAGAGCTAATTCAAGCTATATATCAATCAATTAGAAGTTGGTATAACTTAGGAGCTGTTGGGTGCAATTATGAGTGTTTCCTATACAGTGGAGGAGATGATTGGGAATCTCTTGTTTTATTGAGAAAAAAGAGAGAAAAAGAAGAAAAAAATTACATGTTTTTTTTATGAGAAAAAGTTTTGGTGAGTTGAATTGGTGAGTTGAATTTTGAAAGCTCACTACGGTTAGAATAGATTTTATGACTCAGATTTGATTCCTCCCCGGCTATCAAACATGGACGGTTTAGATCTATGCGGACATTAAATTGGAGAGGATCCGGATCCGAGAATGTCAATAGAGATACACAGTCTTATAAATCAGGGCCGGTTCTGACTATTTAGAGGTCCGACCTCTAATATAAAAAATGGACCCTTAATAAAAAATGTAAAAATTTAAAAAGAATAATTTTTATTTAAATTTTTTATGATGAAAATAAAATAAAATAAAATAAGGGTTGATAATATAAAAATTAGTCGGCCTTGTAACTAACATATAAAATATTCATATTCTAATCAATAACAATAAATAGCAATTTTTGAAGCAAACTCATCAATCCTACATATTCTATTTTTTTGTTCATTTTATGGTTTTTTTGAAGTCTAGCCACTTTGAATTGGACTTTTAAGTTATTTTCAACAAAAAAATTGACATTTTTATTTTATTTTCCTAATTTTTTTTTTTATATATTTTTTTTATATGCCTACTACCATATAATTTTTTTAAGCTCCTAATAAATAGAGGCCTGACTGCATAGCGCGCCTTTGCACTTGCTCAAGTATGAGTCAACTTCTTATGAAACCATTTTTGTATGTTTGCAATAAAACAAAAAATTTAGATGTAAATGGAAAAGGAGAAATATAGATATAGAAGATTTTATATAGAGCACAAAACTATGCAGCATGAAATCTTGTGTTTTTATTTTTCAATTTGTATGTCTCACACAATTTTATTTCCTTCGAGGGCTATAAGTACAAGTGGTGGGAAAGGAATATTAACAAAAATTGAAGCTCTTCATATACGATATATGTTGGATTGTGTTTCTTAATTGGGGTTTCAAGTTTGACTACTTTGACTATAAAGATTCTGTTTCTCATTCTTCCATTTTGATTTGGTTCCCTTTTGGATTGAGTACAAAAAATTATCTTTGGCTTCATTCTTCCCTATGTTTTAATTTTCTTGAGGATATTGCACCCTTTGTTGTATTCTTGAAAAGAGAAGTGAATGATGATGGGTTATGTGTATTAAGTATTTTACACATTACAATGTAGATTCTTCTTTCTTCTTTAGGACCCAACATTCTATTGTGGCAATAAATTAAATCAACATCGTTTGCATGAAATATATTATACTATAGAAAATCCCAAACATGTTGCCAAATGCCAGCAATTCTTGATAGATATAGTGCACTAGCTACTATATATCATATATATGTGATGGGTCCTTCTTGCATATATTATTATATAGGCTTGAAAGAATTTAATTGACAAAGATGTAACTCAATATTTTATAATATCTTATGCTTTACTTAAAAAAAAAACTCATAATTTTACAATATGATGTAACTCATTTTTTTTTTTTGAATAATATAAACTCATATTTTTTAATTCATACAGTAATTTGAAAATAAGTGTTCTACATTTTTGAGTCGTGTGAAGACTATTTTGTTGCTAGTGAATTTTTTCAATACAACTCACATAAGTTTGTTTATCTCTTGTATTACATAGATGTGATAATAAGATGATTGCAAAATCTGCTAGCTGGAAGCTGATCATCTTAACTTTATTTGGGGTGAGCAAATCAAGCCAACATTTCCACCTTATTGTTAGTAGTATATTCACTAAGCTGTTTGTTTAACATAAAATATTGATGGTTATATTAATTAATTGATATTTGCTATAAATAACTGAGCTATGCATGGGACATAGAACAAAGTTGAATATTCTCTTAGAGTTGTTAATTTGTGGTTTATTTTCATCAAATCATTGAAGAATTTGGGAAGGATTTGCACGGGTGGGGTATTGTAAAGGAAAATACAATGTACCAAAGCAAAATCATCAAAGGGATATCTTGAAAGAAGGACACTTAAATCGCTCTTTCCAACTTATTAGCTGATTTTAAGGGTAAATGCAACCTTCAAGGGAAACCATATCAAATGTTCACGGATATTGATCTTGTTGCATTATAAAATCAAAATCCTTCCCTCCTTTTAATAATCTAGTCTTTTTTAAGCTAAGGTGCCCACATTAATTAAATATACTATTCCCCCCTCCCCTCTCCCAATATCAACAACTCACATCATTATCCATGTTAAGAAATTAATTCAAATTTCCAATGAAATGTAAGAAGATATTTGCTACATAATTATCACAATTCACCGTAATTCTGATAAATTCATCTTAATATACCAAACACATACATAAAATTTGAGAGGTGAAATAACTGATGTCTAAGTCGTTTCTCTCTTATATATAAATAGAAAGAGACACATGTGAAAAGGTGAAACTGAAATATCTATATTCATAAATGATCATGTAAAATTGAGACATTCCGATAATTCCAACAAACTTGCAAATTTATGCACTCAATTAGTATGACTGCCATGACGTTTGTGAGCTTGTGACTTGCAATTGGCCCCATAATGTTGCTGTGCCTTTCAATTTCATAGACACTATTAAAAAAAAACTACTAACATTTAAGATTAGTATTAGTAATAATTTTTGTAGTTGTGTGTGTAAGTGGGCCCCTAATAAGCTTGACTCACAAGTCCTGTGTTTGATTTTTGGTTTGTAATAACCACGTTATCAAGCTGCTTGATGACTTCCTTGGTTGGTAAAACAAAGTGAAATTAAATTGTAAGATGAGATTCTTTGTTTTTTGATCAAGTACTTACACCAAACAAGTAGAGTGTTTTCAATGCATCAGATTTAGAACAACAATGAGTTTTTTTTTTTTTTTAAAAAAAAAAAAAATAGGGCTTACGCCAAAAAGAAACTACAACAACATTATTTGGAAAAATATAACTCCCGTACATTTAGCAACAATAAAAATAAATTAATTTGAATAGGAGTTTGCTCATAAACAATCTTCTCAGATCTCATCTTACATTTTAAATTGGCTAAAGTATATGTACAACAATTAGTTTCGCAATACAAATGACACACTTTCACCTCTCAATTCATAGTTAGGAGCGTACAAATCTTCAACACATTTCTCAAATTACACATTACCTTGTCGGATATTAACTACTACTTTAAAATCCATATATTTTCCCAATCTTATATATGCTTTTTGTCTCTTAATATAACCCCTCGTTGAATATTTTACATATATTAAAAAAATAATTGATGTAATTAATGTCTCCATTTTAGGTAGAGATATTACTAAATTGCCATTTGTTTATAGTGCGGTATTCAATATTAACTTTTCATATTTTGTTACCAATCAACAAAATAGAATATCTTACTCAACTCGTCAAGAAGACATTTGAAATAAGGATCCATTACACATGGATCCATTTCCCCTCCTCTCCCCATCAAAAGAAATTGGACTCTAAATTAAAATAAAAATAAAAATTAGACTCCAATACCACCTATTGGGCGAATAACCAAAAGTGACAAAATGCTAAAAAGAAAATAGCGAGTATTTTTCAAAACCATAAGATGTTCTTAAAATACTAAAAAATTAATCCACACTAATGAACCATAAAACTTATTTTAGTTGAGATGTTCTTAATAAAGATCTAGGCCTAATTATAAATAAACTTAGGCCTAATTGTAAATTAACTTATAGTTTATCAAAGCATCTAAATTAAAATAAGTTTAATGGTTACCTTATGAAAATCATTCATTATAAGCTTGCTTATATTTATGGAAAAGTTAAACGAGTTGGCTTCCAAGTTCCAAAGAAGTTGAGAAGCCGAAGCATATTCAACTTGTATATAAAGCTTTTGTTTATGTTTAAAAGATCCATAAAATTTTAAATAATTTGCAATTATTTTTTTTTGTACAAATAAGTGATTGTAAGATATTTTCCAAAAACTACCGATTGACATATATTTTATGAACAATTTGGAACTAACTTTTAATCTTTATATAACTAATAAAATAAAAAAATTGGAGGACCTAGTAGTAGGCATGGTAACAGAACGGGGCGAGGACGAATTTTGTCCTCTTAAACCCATAAAATTTGGGTATTCCATACCCATCCCCATTTTAAGTTGGAAAGAAAAGTAGAATCCCAAATCCATATTCGATGGGGTTCGGGTATCCCAATGGATTTCAGGTATTCCGTCTCGCTTCTCTCCACATTAACTCGGGTTGTATTTTGATATTTTTTTAATTAAAAAATGATTTAAAAATTGAGAACTGTTTTGTTCCAATAATATGATTTTATTAAACAAAAAATAATAATAGAGAAAACAACTTATTTAATACTCAATTCAAAATAAAAAATAAATGTATGAATGTAATTTAAGAGTTTTTTTGTAGATATATAATATTTTTCTGATACATAATTTAATTTAAGAAAACGAAAATATGATGTTTATATAAACGAGGCGGGTTCGGGAACGAGTTCGAGGTGGGTATCAATATCCCCATTACCCGCCATGTCCCCGTCTTTTAAAATCGGAGAAAACCCAAACCAAAATTTAAACCCAGTCAACTCAAATTTTCCCTATCAAAACGAAGATGGTACGGGTGGATATCCGTGGGTATGAGATTTATTGCCATGCATAGCTAGTAGCATATTATAGGGGTTTAAAGAATAATTTTGTAATTTACTATTCTATAAAATTTGGACCCAGCCGAGCCCATAGATAGTTTTATAAAAATTTGAAATTACTAATATATCCTTAGTATTTTAAGAAAATTACAACACAGTCCATCCATCATCCTCTTCTCTAATTGGTATCTCCCTCCCGCGGTGCAATCAATCACCATCTCCGCTTCACTGGTGGCCTCATACCTATTTTTATCATTCGATTGAGTTTTTCAATTTCGAAACTAGAGAATGAATTGTTGTTTACTGTGAATAAAATAAAATAAAATAGTTGCAGAATTTGGGGTTTACAAGTTTTGTTTTCAGTTTCAGAACCAAGAACAACTTCTCTTGCAGCAGTTAACAAGGTATGATATGATATACTCTCTTTTCCTTTATAATCATTATCTTAGAGTTACGCATAAGAGTTTGAGTTTTCTGTTTTGTTTCAATCTCAGCATGTTCCTATTATTACTTTTTATGTTCTAGATAATGATTATTATATGATTGATAGTTCCAATTTTATCCATTAGCAGTGAGTGACAATGAGACTATATTCAGATATATTATAGGGTATGGAATTAACTATAGTATTTGTCTCATGTTCTATGATTAATGTTTAATGGTGATCAATTTTGTGCTTATTACAATGTAATTATTCTGTATACAATGTGATTAACATTTTTGATTTATAAATTATTCAGTGGTAGTTGGAAGAGAGTGGCTGAATGCGGAATCGGCTCTTTTCCTTCCGTCGATATCTGAGCCAATCCATTCCACATCACCTATACGACCCGCCGTTTTCCCCCTCTAGAAAACTCCAGAAAACAAATAACAATGCAGCTCCGAATATGGAACGAGACACAAATCTACCTCTGAAATCGGACCTTCCATTCCAGTTCATGTATTCTTACTCAGAAACTCACCCCTCTATAAAACCCATAAGCTTCCGTGAATCGCCCAAGTTCTCTCCTTTCGGACCAGGCCGCCTCGACCGCAAATGGACCGGAATCTCTGCTCCGGTTCAGCATGAAGTGGACCGGAAGAAGATTCAAGAGGAGCGGAACAAGGTCCTTGGAGCCCCGCTAGATGACCAAGAGGTTGCGGAGCTCGTTGAACGCTACCGTCACAGTGACTGCTCTAGGCAAATCAATTTGGGTCTGTACAAATTTATTTAATTTGTTTTTTCTAATATAATTTTAGTCCTAAGTTTTTTTTTTAGTTTGTGTTCATTCCCTCTATATCCAAAAACAGTTGTTTTGTTTCTAGTCTTGACGTGATATGTGGCCTAATACAGAGACTAAAAACAAAAAATTTTGAATTTGCAATAAAACACAACACACTATAAGCAGACCAAAATGATAATTTTTTTAGTTAAGGTCATTTAACATAATATTCTTTACTTAATTTATTGATTGATAGTTGATCTATCTTGATGTTGTGTTAGGGAAGGGGGGAGTCACTCACAACACTTTGGATGACATCCATAACCATTGGAAGAAGGCTGAAGCTGTGAGGATTAAGTGCCTGGGTGTGCCAACTCTAGACATGGACAATATTTGCTTTCATCTTGAGGTCAACACGATTGTTTTGCATTTTTTTATTTATTTATTAGTGGAAGGGTGATTGATTGATTGATCTTTCTAAAATAGTTTGTTTTGGAATGCTTCTTGTTTATTTCCCTATAGGACAAGTCTGGTGGGAAAATTATCTACCGCAACATCAATATACTGCTCTTGTATAGAGGACGACATTATGATTTCAATAACCGTCCAGTTATACCTCTTATGTTGTGGAAGCCTTATGCACCAATATATCCTAAGCTTGTGAAGAATGTGATTGAAGGTTTGACACACGAGGAAACAAAAGAATTGAGAAACCGGGGTTTGAACTCCCATCCTCTAATGAAACTCAGTATGTAAATATGCGATTATCTTTTTACTATTCCGGTTTAAAGTAGTATTAATCGATATGCTAAGTTCTGGTTTTCATGTTCAGCTAGAAACGGTGTTTATGTGAATGTGGTGGAGAGGGTCAGGGAAGCTTTTAAGACTGAGGAGGTTGTGAGACTGGACTGCACTCATGTGGGTACAAGTGACTGCAAAAAGATTGGAGTGAAGCTAAGGGTATGTATCTGTGTCTATACAATTATAAAATTCAATGCTTTTAATCTTTAGATTGAAAATAAAATGTGCATGTTGTGTTTAATATTTTTTTCCTATGAGCGCAGGATTTAGTGCCATGTGTCCCGATCTTGTTCAAGGATGAACAGATAATCATTTGGAGAGGAAATTTTGATCAAGAACAATCTTCGGACCCATAATGGAGTGTTAAAATTAGAGATGTTTCCAAGATGGTGTGTGACTCAGGCCTTGGAAGGATGGTGTAAATTGACTATATTGCAAAGGTAATATTCTTTGTTAATTGAAATTGTTGTAACTTGTATGGTACCATTTCCTTGACTAATAAGTTTGACATAAACATAGTTTGCTAGTCAGCATTTGTATTCATGAAATCATAATCTGGTAATCTGCAGGAGGAGAAATTCATTGGTTTGGATTAGAATCACTCAAATCAGCTTGCTACCTGCCAGGCAAACTGTAAGACTTTCGTAGCCGGATTATTTCTAGGAGTTGATTATTCATTTGTTTTTGGAAATGACAAATGTTGGTTGTTCTTAGTTACTGTATTTTGTTCTTAGTTGTTCTTAGTTACATTGTGACAATACACCCTAAAAACACATTACAATGTTGTGTAATAGGCACCCACTGTGTTCACTGCTTTGAGGAAATGTTTATTTTGATAGCTTGAATGAAATAGTATATGTTGTTTTGTATTAAAGCAATGAATCAGACCATTATACTATTCAAAGTTTTTCTTATAGTGCGCATGCCTCTACGCACGAGCCGGATTAGTCGCCCACCTTTGGTGGGTCGGAACCGGTGCGAAAGCAAAAAAAAAAATTGTTTATTTTCCTATGAATCGGACAAATCAGACTCCAATACCACTTTTTGAGAAACCCGAACAATGAGAAACAAGAAAAGACACAATTCTATTGTGCAATATTATATATTTACACTTGACATTTTGCATCAATAGCCTCTTCAACAAAAAAAAGTTTATCATTATCTCTGATCACATCAATACTGTCTATTTCTGCTCCTTCTTCATTTGTCATCATTGCATCTCTTGCATCAAACCCAAATTTTTCACCTGTGTTGTACACATGTAAAATTATATATCAGGATACTGAGACCTGCATATTTTTTTCTCAAACAATGTACACAATAACATATACACAAAACTTGGTGAACTTTATAGACATCCATTTAAAAACAACTGGATTTGATTACTAAAATTTTACATAACAATAATAAAGTACAAATATACTTTTAATCCTTGCAAAATGCAGAGGTTTTGTTATTTTAGTCCTTGTAAGTTTTATTTTTGGATTTCATCCATGAAAGCAAAACATATCGCGTTTGGTCCCTGATGTCATCATTTGTTACCAAAATGATGGTCTCACACTTTGCTGGGATGAAAAACAACTCAGAGGGACCAAAATTTAAAAATGATGCTTTGCATACCTTATTGATTTTTAAAAAAATAATTGGGAATCTGAAATTTTACCTGCAATAATTTTGAGCTTCTCCAATGAATCAGGCAACCTTATTAACTTTCCAGCTTCAATAAAACCTTTTTCTCTTCTCACCTCTGGGTGACCTCTATATATGCTTACTCTTGGACACTCTAGTCCATTAAATCTTCCCCAAATCTGCTTCTGTTCTTCTTGATTTTGCCCCTTTAATACAAACTCACTAGGCATTGCCTCACTCACATTAATTAGATGCCCAATTTCACGTTTCTGCAACATTTCATTTAAGGTGGATGCAGAAAATTCGCGAACATGTACATCAGCAACATCTGCACCGTTCATGACAAGCAATTGAACCATGTCCACAAGATTTTCTGCCATAGCGATTTGTATAGCTGTCATGCCATGTCGGTCTTTGGAGTCGATGTTTAGTCCTTGTTTTAAAAGATCATTCATCACTGTTAAATCATTTCTTTTTGCTGCTACACATAGGAGATTTCCTGCTGTGTATGGATCAGAAAGAGCAGATAGTTGATAGAGGATTCTGAATATTGAGTAATGATTTGATGCTATAGCATACCACAGTGCAGTGTTGCCATTGATATCTGCAAATAATGGTAATGTAAATCACTACATGAAATAAGAGAGAACTATATGTCTAAGTTAAAAGATAGATATCTGATACCTTTTATATGTATGTTGCATGTATGCTTGAGCAAGACTTTAACACACTCTTCATGCCCATTTGATGCTGCTATGTGCTGCACAAAAACCAACAAGATGATAGTTTTGACAAATAGTTCGTTTGATAATCCCTTAGTAGTTTTGAAGTTGTTATGATCAAAACTATAGTAAAGGAAGGAAGTAACGTAAGAAGCACTGCTACAAACACAAACACCAGACACAACATATAGACATTGGTCATAAGTGCAACATAATGAAATTAATTGAATGTAACCACATGTGTCGGTGTCAAACACTAATATGTGTCGGACACCAGACACTTCATCGGTTTGAAGTGTCGTTCTACATACGAAGTAACCTATTTAAAAGGTTAAAATATCAAAATTATTGACAGGGTAGATACGACAGATGCAATATCAATTTTTAAATGTTAGATATTTTATTTGATTTTAAGAAATATAAAAAGGAATGAATAAGAGCATGAAGATTATAGACATGAGCAGACATACCAATGGAGTTTTCCCTTTTGAGTCTCCAATGTCAGGATCCAGACCTGCTCTCAGAAGCTCCTCAAGAAAAGCAGCATTACCTGTGCTGGCCACAGTTAACAAATTCACAGCCATATTAGGGTCCTCTTCTTCCGCATTTTCCACCATTAAATCTTTGATACTCAAATCCTTAAGCTGCTTGAAATGCTGCAATTGAATCACATTATACATTGAGCTTTAGAATGGAAACCATAAGCATCATTATGACTAGTCAAGACAGTAACCAACCTGAAGGAAATTTTTGAGTATTAGTATATTGTCTTCTTTTTTAATCTGCATTGCTTCTATAAGAGTGTTGGTTTTCACCCTCAGAAGTTGTGTGAGAGTCTTGGTTCTGTAGGTAAAGCTCTGAGGCCTACAACAAAGTGCACCCACTTCTCCAAACATGTCTCCTGTTGTTAGAGTCCCTAAAGTTCTCTCTTTCTCCATAACACTATCAATGATCTCTACTTCTCCTGACACTATAATATAAACATCATCTGGTGATTCATTTTGCATTATAACGTCCTCTCTAGGTGGTATGTATTCTGCCTGCATTTTTGCAACCTGCAGCACATTCACAATTTATAAGGTTGTTTGGGTTGACTTATTTGAACTTATCTACTGACATAATCACTTGTGAGACTGTTTGTGAGAGCTCATAGAAACAAAATTTATGACATGTCATGAGCTGTTTTTATCTTATTTCCATAAGCTGTTCATGATAGCTTATGAAAACAGTTTCTAGTTGTATGAAAACAGTTTGACTTTATTTTATCTTTGTTATAGGAATAACTTATATGCAAGCACTTACATGATACACGTTGATACTATAATTAAGCGATTAATTAAGCTATTTATCCAAGCAGGGTCTCTATCCATCTATCCATTTTGACAATAATCAATATAAGTGTAAGAATCAAAATTTAGTATCTTACTAGAGACAAAAGGATTTCTTTTGAGACGCCTTGGAAGAGATAGACTTTCTCTACAGTTGGAAAAAACAAATGCTGGCAGATGCTTTTGCAAATTGACTTTGGTAGCTGTTCAATTAGTTCATGTTGATTCAAGCTCTCTGCCTTAAATCTTAAACACATGTAAGCTAGGATCTGTTCCTTTAACCTTGGAGGCAACCGGTTTCGGCACACAAAGTTTGATGCTGCTTCAATACTATTTCTCTGCACCAAAATCATATGCAATAAACAACATTTTCATGAAATTCTTGTGACATGAAACATTAGTGTGTAATCTCTTGCATTTGTAGTAGTCTAAGTGCAGCACGCAGATAACCTAATATATCTCTTGGTAACCATAATTCAAATTATATAGTTCATGATCTAAAGTTTATATCTTATAATAGAAAATTCTGCTGTAATGTGAAGTAGTAATGAATACTTTCTGTCAAAAAAAAAAGATAGCAATGTAATACTTACAAATTCCATGGTGCGGCGAGTTCCTTCAACAACAAGATTTGTCATGTTACCAATCAAGTAAGCAGTTAGACCAAGGTTGAAGAGCATGTAGAAAATAATGAAAATCATTTCCATGGTGTTGACAGCATGAAGATCACCATAACCAACAGTTGTCATGGTAGTGATGGACCAGTAAATGGCGGAAATATATCTGATTCGAGGGCTTGTCTCTCTAAAGTTTGGAATCACAGCTCCAATCCATGTCTTTCCTTCATGAGGGTACATATCAGCTAGCATGTAATACAAGCACCCGGCACAATGTACTGAAAAAAGTGTTACCTGCACCAAAATTTATCAACTAGTCCAACCATTAATTTTACCAAACATTTCATATTTATCGGCTATAACTAGCTTATACCGAAAATAAATGTGACATACAGAAAGAAGCCTAGCACATCTGACCCAGAAATAGTTGAACCTGATGTCTTTCTCAAGCCTGGAAAGGTAAATGAGTGCAGTTGGATCAATTTTCTAACATGCATTTACAAAACTATATGGTAAATTTATGAGTGGATCATTAATTAAAAAGATAAAGATTGAGAACCTTGTGAAGAATTGCTTGACACGTCTGATCCTCCAAAATCTGAGCATTCCCAAGAGGAAGTAAGGTAGACCCAATTTGTGTTTTCCAGTTAAAAAAAAGCCTATTGCTTCATATGGTATAGTTGATGCCACATCCATTAGGAACCATGTTGACAAGTACCTACCTCAACATTTAACATCATGATTCATCATCATCAATATAGTAAAAGAGTCTTGTTAACAATTTTTTAAGCTCATGATATAATGCTTATTTAGTATATGTTTATTTTAGTTATTTCAAAAGTAAGTATTGAGTAATTTTTTAACTTTTTTTAAAGCATGTGTTACCAAATCCTTGAACCATTTGTTCAGGAGGCGTTGATTCAACGGTAAGAATTCGACCTTGTAATTTCAAATGACAAAATTCAAAGTAGTACCAAAAACAGTTATAAAATAATCATTGGTGTCATTTTACTTTATAATTTCCCATTAAAATAATATTCCCTCAACACTTAGCATTGAATTAAAAAAAAAATGGTACAAATTATTAATCCGGTGTGTATATGATGAATGAATTATTTTAAAAACTAGCTACAGTAAGAATATAATGTTACCCACTAACTTGGTAAGTTTTTTCTTTGTTGCAACTAACTTAGTAAGTTAATATCACCTTTCTTAATTTTTTTAAGTAGTCTAATGATTTGAAATTCTACTTTTAAAGTGAATATATGGAATGTCTGAGATTCAAATGTCAGTTATTGAATATAAAATATGATGTTACTATCAACTGAGTTAAACTCACGAGGACTATTTTTGTTTTTATTTGTATAATTCTTTAATTTAAGTCAATCTTTTGTCACATGGTTGCAACAACTATTTTTGGACAGAAGCTCTAACATGTTTGGATTGTCCTGATTGCTTGATCTTTCCTTTTGCCATCCTATGAGTTACTCGCGCGCCCTACGAAATGAACAAAATACTCTTCCGTGGCTTAAATAGCAGATGTAGGAAAAATGAGTAATTTTGAAAAATAACGTCCGCTACTTAAGTCACGGATGTTATAATTGGTAGGGTATTTTTGGGAGTGTCTGTAGCACAAGTCACGTACATGGACATTTTGATTATTTCGTAGGGCGCACCCCAAAAATCATAGGGTGACAAAAGTAATAATCGATTGCTTTAGATTACTGGGCCCTCTAATTGAATTGGGCTGGCCCACTTTAATATTCTAGTACCCACTGATTTTTTTCTGAAATTTGGTGGACCCTGGCCCATACATATTTTTGTGGTTAAACATAGACCAGGTGTTCATTATCTTATCTTATTTAAATTTAATACTCCTACAACTAATCATCATTATTAAGACTAAGACATTTTCGGGGTAGATTAGATTATTCAAAACCGACAACTTGAATAGTTGGTCTAACACATATGAATGTTATCAAACTTAGGTTGGAATTAGGCCATAATGTTTAGCCTTTCCCAGAATATATGAATTTGGAATTTAGGAAAATGAATAAGTACAATCAATCCCTCACGTATGAATTAGACAAAGAATAATAATAATAGCAAATCAAGTTCTTTCTGATCAAAGAATGTCAGATAGTATTATATTCGAGAAATGGAACTTTTGATCTTTTTAATTAGAATAAATAATAATACTCTATTTTGGTTTCACAGAATAATAATACTTTCTTATTCTTAGATTCATTTTCTAAGAATAGTAAAACATTAAATTGTTTTTTATGGACAAAAGTATTAAATTATTCTCATCACCTTTTTATGTTTTTGTCAATAGACAAAGTGATAATCACCATTTTAAATTAACATACACATACAAAATTATTAGGTTTTGAGTTTGAATTCGAATAAAAATATTCAATCTAGTAATATCTACATTTTGTCAATTGAGTCAAATTTTATAAATTCCACGTTCAATCTAATAATATATGCATTTATTAATTGAATTAGATCTTACGAATTTTTTTTTGTAATATAAAAAAGAAGCCGAACCCCCAAGCAAAAATAAAGCAAAAAAATTTAACCGAACACTCTAAAATATGTAAGCGCCAAAAATTTCATAAAAAATTATCTATTATTCCGTGTTTTTCTAATTGGAAAATATCCATTGTTTTAGGAGTTTACATAAATATTTCTAGATTTCCGAATAAATAAAGTTCATAAAAAAATAATGTTAAATAAAATAAATAAGTGGTTATATACTACTGAGATTTATTTTATTTTTTTGGCAAAAAATATTGAATAGTTCTTATCATTTTTTCCTTTTTTTTTTTTTGGTACAATTCTCATCATTTTATTTTTTTCTAATTGGCGTTTACACAATATATAAAATTCTAATTATCAAAAAAAGAAAATATATATAAAATTCTAGATTGCAAAATAAAATAAAAAATTGTTTTAGAAATTACCTGACAGCAATTTTTTTGGAATCTCGTACAAGTAGATGAGTTGTTCGATCTATGTATGCGACGAAGAATGTCAAAACAATATCAACAGCAAAGAAAAGATCAACAACATTGTCCACTTTACAGAGTTTGCTATTTGGAGAAGAATGCATGAAAGCAACTTCAAAGGGATAAACCCATGCAGAATAAGCTACCAAAACTACCATAAAACTCTCCCAACACCTGCACATTAATTCATCATATATATATATTATTATGCATCAACCAAAAATAATACTTTAATTTAACCCCCATAAACTAATTTATTACAACCATTCTAACCGCATATTTTGAATCACGGTGAATTTTTACGAAATCACTCATGATGATACGTCAATTTTTTTTTTCACCACCAGTATTTGATCTATTTGACAGCCTAATTTGGTTCGGAGTCAGTTCTGACATCAAGTGATTTCAGTCTCCTCCCGATCACAGTTGCGATGATAGTCAATTACGTTCAAGCATAAAAATGCATGTTTTTTGTTAGGATTGGACTAAGAAATTAAGAGACCTAAAACGAATGTTGAAATGAGTTCTTTAAAAATTAATGATTATAAAATTTGTGGTCTTTTGAGACTATTTAGTTTTTACCAAAAAAATGTGGTCTTTTGGTTTTTATAATGTTAAACAATTACAAAATAAATATTAAATATATTTCATAATTGACTATATATTCCTAATTAAATAGTAGCAAAATTAGGAGAAAAATTGACGCTACGAGGAATAAAATATTATTACTTTGAGAATTAAAAAAATTGAGAATCAAAACAGTTATTTTAGTCGTTGCCCCTTGTGTCAGCTCAATTTTTGCTAAAATTGTCATTGAAAATTTGTCAAATTCACCGTAAATTCAAATATGCACTAATTACAGTCAAAACCAAGTATATTTACCTAAAAAGGAAGTGCTAAAAGGAAACAATATAAAATTATAAAAAGCTTAATTATAACGTTAAGAGAGAAAAGGGTTGAAAAGATTAATTAACTTGGTCTCAAACAAATTAACTAGCTCTCTACCTGTATCTAGAATCCATTGGGGATATGATCCACCCTTTTGAGCAAACTGGATTTTGCTTTGAAACACCAAGTGGAGGAAGGATGAGCTTTGAAACATTCCTTAGATTGAAAGATGAAGAAGATGTATAATCTTCTTTAACATCATGAATATGCTCTGCATGATGGTGCTTTCTCTTCAAGCTAGAGGCTAAGTCATGAAGAGGATTATATGAACTAAAATTATTCTCCATTCTAGCTACTTCTACGTGTATACAACTCACAAATTCTAGGTGAATGAAGGATATGGAGGTTTGAGAATAAATCCTACAATAATGAAGAATATATTGGTTAAAGGAAAAAAGAAAGAAAGGGCAAGCTCAACACAAGGAGCATGGTGACATTATTGTGCGGTTCTTTCTTTTAGCACTATAGTGACCCAATAAAAATGTGGTTTTGAATTTTGACCAAAAAAAAAATGTGGTTTTGAATATATAGCTGGTAGTTAGAACCACATAAAATTCAAGTAATAATTCATTGTGTTATATGATATATATGGTATACTATACTATATAAAACCAATTTCAACCAACAATCAATTGATGTCTTGATTCCCTAAAATATATGGTCTGAGTTTGATTTTGCTTATGTGTACCCCACAGATTTTTATCGGAGATTAATCATTATTAACAATAGTAGATTCTTTGTATCAATATATTATGATAGCCCAAAAAAAAAATTTACGAAAGCCCAATTTTTTTTTAAAACCTAACAAGTGGAGTACAATAACGTGCTGTAATGAGACAATTATAAATAGATCATTGCTATTATTTTAATTAATAAATATGTTTTTTGACAGAATTTGTCCTAAAAAATTTATATATTTTATCCTCAAATTTGAAATTAAGAGGAAAAATATCAACACTTATAGCCCAAAAATTTAAATTGAGATCAAAATTACAATAATGTACGATAGACCAAAATTCAGATTAAAATCATATTTCAGATAATTAAAATAAAGATTTAAAATTACATTTTAGGTCTTAAATATTTTCCATTTTTTTAAAAGTAAGAGTATAAAAAGTGGATTATTATACTAAAAATATTGGTTTGTTCTCTGGTACGTATCCGCGTGACTCTCTCTCTCTCATATAATTGTAACATCATTTTCTGATGTTACAACATACATTATTTGGTCGACTACTTACTGGCTATAAAACATGAAAAATGAAAAACTCGTACAAAGTGTGTAAACTCAAAAGCAATACGTACTAAATTATGTGGTTATTATAAATTAAAAAAGGTGTAATAACCAATATATATCATTATGACCTCCGTGTGTATTGCAAGAATTTATGTCATCATACAAGAAATATCTTAAGTATAATATAAACAAAAAGGTAATTTCTCTTTGTTTTTTATGGAATTATGAGTTTTTGGACTTGTTAGAAACACATAACATGTGGAAATAGTAGTGTTGGAAATTTGAGTAAAATACCAATATGTAGTCCACACATTCGATCTCTTACGAAGGTACTAAACTCTTAAGAGAAAAAACTTCAACACCATGCTTACAATTCTAGGCATTTATGTTTTAGAAATGTCACTCAAAAGAATGTTTTGGAACTTTTTATGATGAAGAGTCTCCAACATCATTAGCTATAAATAAAAGTATGATTAGTAGGTTAATTAATTTTCTCTTTCGTTTTCTTCACATACATGCCTATTATATGCTTACATGGTTTTCTCCGGTGATGCACGGGTACTCCATTAATTTGAGGGAGAGTACCGGTAACGAGTACGTACCCGTATTAGTACCGGGTACATATCCATACCTTAATTTTAGGCATGGCAATCCCACCCGCCCCCGCCCCGAATTTAGTGGGGAAAAGCCGTTTTGACTGGGTGCGGGTGCGGGGAAAACCCAGATTTTAAATGCGGGGGCGGGGGCGGGGGTGATACAACCCGTCCCCGCACCCACCCCCGCCTCCATAAACTTACGTTTTTACTTTTTACCCTTATATTTATCTATATATTTACTATTTATTTATGGCTTAAATATACAAAAGGTCCCTGCACTTAGGGGTCGTTTGAATTTTAGTCCCTGCTTTTCAAAAAACTTTCGTTTTGCCACTGCACTTTCAGTCAACTTTAAAAATGGTCCCTCTTTTGACTTTTTTGATGATGTGTCACAAATTTTGCCAAATACCACTGATGACTGGGCAAGTTGGATGCTGAGTCATGCTAATAACACCATGAATGGACCAAAATGCCCTTGAATGGATGCTGAGTTTTTGTTCCTCTGTTCCTAATAAACCAAAGGAACCATTCTTTCATTTTTTATTTTCCAAATCGTTCTTTCTTGTTCCTCTATTCCAAATCATTCCATTTTTTATTTCATTCACTTCACAACAAAACAAAAATAGTAATAACAATTGTGAAAATTCTACCAAAAAACCAAATCTAGAAAACCTTCAAACTTCATCAATGGTGAAACCTTCATAGAAGACCTAGACAACAATATATTGTTCCAACTCCATACGCCAATGGTCCTTCAAGTCCAGGTCACTGTAACAATGCATCACAACAAGGTTTCCGCCGTAACACTCGCCACCGCGAGCGGCCAAGCTCAAATCCGAATCGATTCATAGGTGCGAAATTATTGAAGAGAAAGGATGAATTTGAATTGGTAGAAAGAATGAATTTTCGTGTTCTTCAGATCTGACTTTGATGAATTTATGGAAAGGGTTTGAGGAAGATTGTTAAAGATGAAGATTTAGGGTTCATTAATTTGGGATTTTGGGATGCAAAGAGAATTTTTGGATTTTTTTGGTTTGGTTTTATGAATTTTCTAAGTTTTGATTAAGGAAAAAAATCTGGATTTATTTTTATGATTATGTTCTTGTGTTCTTCAAGTCTTATTGTTCGTGTAAAAGATCTGGAATTTTTTTTTTGGGATTGTTTTTGATGAATTTGAAAAGGGCTAAGGGATTTGAAGAAGTAGAAGAAGGATTTGAAGAAGATGAAGAAGTAGAAGAGGGATTTGTTATTTTGTTTGATTTTTAGTTGTTGTGTTGTTTTGTTTTCTTTGACTTGTTGAATTGAATTTTTGCTTAACCATTGATGAGGGATGAACTAGCAAATTTGGCCATGAAGCTTGGTTTCTGGGTTGCTTCTATTGATGTTACGTTGCAAATTTCGTCATTCCATGAGGCATGAGCACCAATCTCCATTAAGGGCATTTTTGTCCATTCAAGGTGTTATTAGAATGACTCAGCATCCAACTTGCCCAGTCATCAGTGATATTTGGCAACATTAAGGACACATCATCAAAAAAGTCAAACGAGGGACCATTTTTAAAGTTGACTGAAAGTGCAGTGGCAAAATGAAAGTTTTTTGAAAAGCAAGGACTAAAACTCAAACGACCCTTAAGTGCAGGGACCTTTTACATATTTAAGCCTTTATTTATATTTATTTTTAAAAAAGTGCTTTAACATAGGATTTTTTCAAAAAAAATAAATAAATAATACAAATTTCTTAACCGGGTGGGGGCGGGGACCCGTTCCCCGTGGGGGCAGGGGTGGGTGTCAAATTTTACACCCGACTGGGTTTGGGGGCGGGGGCGGGGGCGGTACAGGGATGCGGGGGCGGGGGTGGCAAAACCCGGCCCCGCCCCGTTGCCATGCCTACTTAATTTATATCCATACATGTACATTTATTTTTCTAAAATTGCCGTACTTGGTACCGATACGGCGATACCGTACGTATCCGCACCTAGACAACATGTTTTCTCTCATGTTTCTCATGTTGTCATGATCTTAACCAATTATCCAACACTTTTTCTCTCTTCTTTTTTTTTCTTTATGGCTCAACCAACCATTAAATTAGGAAGAAAAAAAACAGAGGGTTAAGCATAAGAAACTGGAGAGGATCAAAATCCATATTATGTAAAAGATAGTTTATGTGATTAATTGCAGTTCTGAGTTCCGACTCTAGAGCATTCTTTTTTGGGTAACACCTAACTCTAAAACATTCAACAATTAAATATTTGACTATTCTTATTTTAAAAAGGGTTAAATAAATATTTATTCTTGAAAAATTGTGAATTTTTATTTTTTATTCTTATAAAAAAAAAGTAACATACTTTCGTTTCAACAAATATTTTAAAGAAACCGGTCAAACAAAAATTAAATCATTTAAGGATGTCAATTGTTTTTTGAACCTATGTTCCTTATTCTAGCAAAGTGCAAATTAATATGCTTTTCTTTTCCCGCAGTTTGAATATTCATCCCTCGGTTGAGCCTTGCTATTTGTAGCGAATTACAATTTCACGAAAAAATCACGGAGTGATTTCTACCATTGGATTTCCTTTGACAGAAAACATGGGTGGTTGGATAAATTGAAGGAAAGTACTGCAGTTTCAATTATAACATATAACACGGTCGTGATTGCCTTCGTGAACGTATATTTCGTGATAAGCAGCATTTATGCGACACATTTTTTTCTTCTATAAATGTCAACTGCGATCGGAAGAGGGCTGAAACCACTTGATGTCAGAACTGACCCCCAAACCAGATTCAACTGATGGTGAAAAAAAAAAAAAAAAAAAAGCTATAAACTACAAATGTGACTGAATACATGAATGCAAAATGACTATAATCTTATAGAATCCGAATTCCACTAAATGGTCAAGATAAAAAAGAATGATATAGCGTTGGAAAAGTCTAATGGAATTTGTGCAGGGTGTCACATTAATACTCACTCGATATGGGATGGCTCAGAATAGGTCTTTTCATGTTTATGCCTACAGTCACCTCATGCCATGCCTCCAAGTGCAGTGTAAATTACATCTGTTATCAACTAGTTTCATGTCTTTAACAAGCTAACTAGTATCTATCAACATATTGTGGAAAATTTGGTGAGATTATTCTCCTTTATAAAAAAGATAAAAACTTAGTTTCAATTTAAGAGTGAGTATATGTTTAGATTGAAAAAACTTAGTTTCAAATAAAAGTTAGTTTATATTCCATTTTCTCAATAGAAAAAATTGATATATTTTTATATTTAGAAGACCAGAGTTTAAAATTAAATAAATAAAAAAGACGATAAACTTCGCGAGTAGAAATAAGAAAATAATATAGTATATATTTAGATTGACGGTAAAATTAACATAATCACATTAAGACACCACAAATATATTTTTTCTAAGATGAAATATGTAATTGTAATAAAAACTCCTTGTGAAAGATTAAATAAAACTATAGTGTCATCAATCACCATAATTTAATAAAATTCACCCCACCTGCAAACATACAAGAAAATTGCATCTGATTCTGAGGTGAGCTAAGTTATTGAATGCATGTGCTTCTGTAGCATAAAAAGGGACAGCATGGTAACACACACTCACTATCAAGGTAAAACAAAAGGGTGGGGTTGCATGAATAAAAGTTTTATGTGGCAATGCATCTTTGATCTTCATTTGTTTATTTATTCTATATTATAAAAAAGTGGGGTTGCATGAATAAAAGTTTGTCACGTATGCATCGGTCCTTTTAATTTTGATAAAACGACGACCATATATCCAACAACAATGACAAATTGACAATAGACATATTTAAAGTTTGGCCATACATTCTTTGGACCTTCTTCCAACTTCAAAAGCCGTATAAATTAGTAAGAGTTGTATAATTTAAAAATTAAAATACAAACAAGAATATGATTGTTTCTGTTTCTCGTACTTTTTATCTTTTACAATTTATATAGGAAATTTTTTGTGTTAATCATCTAGTTTTTAAAGCTAAATTTTATATATAGATAAACAGAAAACTGTGCAAATAGTACTAAATTCATAGAGGCAAAAAATACAAAAAGTACTAAGTCCACCAAAAAAACAAAAACCTCAACAAGAAGACTACCACCTATGACCTATCTAAAACGGGTAATTTTTTGGTGGTTGGATGATGTTCTTCTTTGGTCTTCTTAGACAAACCCACTTTCACTGCAAATTAGAAGGGAAAAAAGTTTATATGATGCGAGAAATAGAAAGAAAGAAAAATGATGTAAATACCCAATATTATAAAAGAAAAGAAGTCCAAAGATAATTTGTGTACGGAAGTCTATGGATTTGTCATTTGTGTGGTTGAGTAAGGGAAGTGATTTTCACTATGGTTGTCAATTTGTCACTAGCTTGATTTGGACCATGGTGCTTTTATTTTGTTCCACTTTTAATACAGAATATATCACCAATGATATCTGAAAGAATCAATTATGCCTTTTCGGTGTGACGAGGAGCCAGTACATGAAACAACCAAGATGCACTTCATTCTTACCAATCAATATCATTTGCTCATACAATACTACTTACTAGTGCTTATGTTAGGAATCAAAGGATTTGGGGGGAAAAAGAAGAGTGGAATTCAAATAAAATCATTTTAATAAAAATGGTAAAATGTTAGAAGAATCCAACGTGTATCGGATGAAAACAAAGAACGGAGTCCAATCAATCATATACTCTGAAACACTGTGGCAAAGAGAACAAAGGATGACCAAGAACGCAGTGAACTTGATCAACATAAGAGTCAAAACACTACATGGACGTCTTTCGGTGAGACACCGCTCATTGCCTTTCTCACCGAAAAACAGAAAAATATGCAAGGAAACCAGAGGGTAAAAACTAAAAAGCACAATGGTGATGTCTAAGAGATCAAATGATGACTATGATGCTTTTGACATGAACAATGCAAGTCATTGAATAAACAGAGGGTTCGAGTATAGCGACAGATTTGAGGTATAAGGAGAAAGGGACCATTGGAAGCTTGAGAGAGAGAGTAAAACAAACAAAGTTATATTTATATAGAGCTTAACGAACTAAGTAATCAACAATCTAAACTCTAACCCCCACTTCAAAACTTTAATGTTAATCTTCTGTCCTAAAAAAAGGCACAATATAAGAGTGGGGACCAAATCCATAGCTGTTTCGACTTTGGGGTGTCAGAAGAATACTTATTGCATAGAACACTACACTTTCCAGATTTTAGTGCTTCATTCTTTTTGTACAACAAGATTGAAGTTTTTCTGAATAAATGGCAGCAAGTTCAAATGAAAAAAAAGGGAAGTTCCCAAAATTAGTTATGTGCTATTTTTCTTCAAACAAAAATGGATGTCACTCCAAAATATGCAATACACAAATATTGATAATATCTAATAATAATCCAAAATACGCCTTATCTAAAGCATGTTGCATGAATAATGAAATAATTCTATAAATGTCGTCTACTATTATACTATGAAGCTTCTAAGCAAATGTTTGGAAATATTTTCTAAGTGAGATGCACTGCCCCGTAAAAACTATCTAATAACCTTGTATTGGACGTGTGTTGGATGGCTTGTGAACATAGTTCCAAAAACACAGCTGAATAAGATTTATAATAAAAGTAAAAAATAAATTTCACAGACAATAAGACAAACTCGCCAAGGATAATCATACCCAACTCATTTGCAGTGTCTTTGGAACCAAGTTGTGATGGAAAATCTCAAGCCCAAAAGCACATTTAACCGTTAATTTGAAAAGCTACAAACTGGAGTGGTAGCTCAGCTCATGTTCTCATCGTAAAACTCAGCTTTTCCAAAAACATGCTATATCACTTTGAAGAGTAAATCCCGAAACTATTTCTTTAAGATTATTTTGCATCAATTCAAATGTGCTTCAAAGTGAGTGACTACTATAAGCATATCAAGATATCAGGAATGTGCTAACATCTATATCTTACCAGGTAAAACTCATAAGTTCTGTAAGCACAGTCTAACATATCATTGGAATAGTTGGAACAATTTCTCGTGCCAACAAGCACTACAAGTGTATGAAGCAGGTGGGACAATACCATTATTGAACTAGACAAGACTTCACATTCAGATCTAAAATGGTACTTGCTATTTGATAAGGATCAGGAACTATACAAATTATAAGCTAATTACAGTGAATTTTGTATGAAAGTTAGCTTACTGTGGTTTGTTTTACTTAGTCCATGATCATGTGTTACAGATATTCTGCAATAATCCGGTATAAGCATTTCTTGTGGCTGATGGAAATGTAGACAGACATTACTGTGGCTCTTCAACCTCCACCCTGGAGTAAGTGTAGCTCTCAACATTTGAGTCGCCATCTTTGACCTTTGTCCAGGAAATCCTCCATATTTTATACAAACTTTGCCTGCATGTAGACCACAGCAATCATAAAACATCAAAACAGTAGTCAGACTATGATATTGTAATCATAAATCAGTGTTCTAAACAAGTAAAAGAAAATGAACAAGTTCTCCAGTAATGCTACAATCGTGGGTGGATATTGATTCAAAGAAACAAGATAGAAACAGTTTACTTTGTTGTATAAATCGGGGTTCCTAAACTAGATGCATGTGTAAATCCCCTTGCTCTTATTGACATGGGATAGGAAATTCTATAGTAAGGCTGTCAATTTTGAAACTCGGGTTCCCATACTTATTTGGTTAATAGTTCAGATATAAGAAATATAAGGTGCAAGAGTTATAATTATATATCCTTTTTTTTTTTACAAGAGTTATACATCCTGGTAAGGGAAACAATTAATAAGACAGAAATAAATGCAACAGGTACATGTATTTAATATTTTTATAGTCCTTATAATATTAAGATTTTTTAAGTTTAGTTCCTAGATAAATTTTATTCAACTTGAATCTCTATTTTTAGTAATTTTTACAAAAAATGAGTGTTTTTAGTCTCTGCATTTTAGTCCCTGTGAAAAGCAATATAAGGACTACAATTGAACAATTTATACAGGGACTAAACATGAAAATTCGTGAATTTTATAGGGACTAAAAACATATTTAATCCAATTTTATAAAGCACATAAGGGCCAAAGCCTGATGCCAGGTCATTTTGAGTTAACTACATATTCCCATAATTGGGGAATATTCTTGCACACAATTCAAACTCGGTTATAATTAAGTCCATCAATCATACGCAGTTTACTGCTGGGAACAGGCATATACCTCTCTTGTTCCAAACTCCTCTTTGCAAGCATGAATGTCAAGAAGACAGGAACCATTGCTGCAAATAAGTGCTTAAGTGTATGACCACTGACAATATGGTAAGTCCATTTGTAGACGACATCATCCGTGGCCTCTAGTACCTTAGCTAGAAGATAAAATCCTGCAAAGAGTTTACTGAAAAACCTAAGAACGTTGGTGTTTATAATTAATCTCGAGATAAACAATACTGTAATAAAATAACGAACCTGCAGCCCAGAGCCAATAAGTTGAATGAGTGTACATTGGAGGCAACAAAATAGCCATGAGCGGAATGGCAATGCATGGTACAAATTGGATCAAAGCATACGGACGGAGGTCATCAAAGAACCTGGGGGTAAATGTAAGAAGAGAGTAATTATTTCATGAGTTAAAATTCAGTTGAATGATCGAGTACTTACATTAATGGGTACCACAAATGATTAATACCATTAAAAAGGACTAGTCTAACTTCTGACATTTTGGACTATTTTGTGATTAATGACTCATGTAACTATAAATAAATGGAAAATAAATTTGCAGAATTCACAATGAGTTTTATGTTTTATCCATATGAAGAACAAAATTCTTCGCTTATCGTTGTAAAAGAACGAAATATGTCAAACAAGAGGTGAAAGCAAAAAAAATCAAATACATGTTTTTCATCAATGACTGAACTTCCAATAACAATATGAGACAAGCAAATGAAAAATTGTTAATAAACTGTCATTTTAGTCCTTCAAAGTGTCGGGAGCTATCTCTATAGTCCTTGAATTAACTAAAATTACAAAACCATCCTTGAATTTGTTTCTCGTTAGTTATTTTGGTATTTGAATGTGTCTTGCTTTACTCTGTTTGATCTATCAAATTACTAACAAAAGATTCACTAGATGGTGTTTTTAAAATTTTGATACATTCAGAGACTATAGTGAGTAGTGACACAGTCTCACACTTTTAGGGACCAAAGTGAGTGTTCGAACGAAAAACTGTACACAAAAGAAAATAAAAAGTGCAGTGAGCTTGCCTCCAATACACAATGCTAATTACACCAGCCAAAACTAGAGGTACAATAGAGATCATTCCTTTCCTCTCATCAACCCGCTCGATGATGAATATCGCAATGATTGACGTAAAAGCAACTGTCATCTGAAATGATAAACAGATTGGAATTAAAATTGACAGAGACTATAAAAAAGGGGGAAAGGGGTATTAGGGCCTGTTTGGATTGGCTTATTTGAGCTTATATAGTGGCATAAGTTTTGCGAGACTGTTTGGGAAAAAAAAAACAGCTTATGATATTTTTCATAAGCTTTTCCAGCTTATTTTCATAAGTTCTCAAAGATAGCTTGTGAAAACAGCATGTAAGCTTATACATAAGCGCTTATCACGATAAGCACTTGCGCTATAGGTTGCACATAAGTTGCCTATCCAAACAGGACCTAGCAGTCAGAAAATGCTTCTATAAATTGTACTACAGAAGGAACTGAACTCACAGGTAACCTATCCCACACAAGAGTATCATCATTTGGCTTGAGATGATAGTATGAAGATCCAAATGCAACAGCAGCCACACCAACATAGAAGCACGTCCAACCCCATAATTCACCTTGCAAGCTTTTGTAATGAAAATTTACTAATACCATCAACAATAACAATAACAAGAACAATACACTATAGTACATGTTTGGATTCGCAGGTGAAATCACGTTAACACCAGAATTTTGTTGAAGCTTTAAAGTATAGTGTTTGCAAAAATCACACCGGTTCACCGTGATTCCGCCAACCAAATTCACGATAGTGACACAAAATGAATAGAATACCTTAGCTTAAAGTAGTTCCCATAGTGACAAAGTACAAGTCCAATGAGACCAATAATCAGAAAAGGGAAATTGGATATCACATTAAGTGCATTAGGAATGCCTACAAAAAACAATTAATAAACAATTATCTACTCTTACCAATCAAATTAAACTAAAATCATACACAGTAGAGGGAATGAATCCAAGTTTAGATTAGAGGTAGTAGAAAATAGGGTTTGTTAGTTAGTACCTAAAAAGGTGCGTTGATCGGCGAAATTATGGTAATCTTGGGACTGAGGAATAGCTGGGGTTACAATCATGAGTACTATGAAGCAAATAAGAGCTACAGCCCACGCATAAACGGTGCGTTTTCTCATTTTTGCGTACGAATAACTCAGAGCAGATCAGATCAAATACGATAATGGAACCAACCGACGAAGATAGCTCAGAAATGCCGTGTATAGTGCGCTGGGCTCCGTGGCGGTTTGGATAGTTCAATTCAATGACTTTTTTTATTAATTAATTAATTGTTATCTATATCAACTATGGCTCTTTTTATAAGGTAAATAGGTTAGCTTATACTTAGCTTATAAGTTAAAAGTTTTGTTTGGTTATCGTTTTTAAAAAAGGGTTTATAACTTATTTTATTAGTTTATAGTTTATTTTTCAGATGCTATTTCAAGTAGCTTATGAGCTTATAGCTTATTATCTTTTCTTTCAATTTTTATTCTATCATCTTATTTGAAAAAAAATATATTAATTAAACAAATCTTTTTTATGTCATTTTATACTTATAAGTTAGTTCAACTGCTAATTTTACCAAACACTACAAATTCAATCAGCTAGCTTATTCGCTATAAGCTAGCTTATAAACTATTCGTTATAAGCTCATTCGATATAAGCTAACTTATCAGGTATCCGCTATTTTTTACCAAACAGAGCCTATATATACTATGATTTAAATTCCATTTTTTTTGTTACACAAATATTGGTACGAAGTTTCTACCGTGTAAGAGAGTCAAATTTCTTACAACTTGGACTAATTCGGTATTTAAATTCCATTTTTATATGATACATAAAAGAATAAAAAAAAATCCATTTTTATATGAAAACTCTAGTTGCTTTTTTTTCAAACTCTAGTTGCTTCTTTTTAGGAAAATATTTTTCTTAACGATATAAGAATTGTTCGGGATAATTCAAGTTCGATTCTTTGTAAAAATAATTCTTGGTCGGCTTTTACTTATCTCAAAAGAAATTTTGATCTACAAATTAATTCATCTATTGCAACGAATTGCGGACTAGTTTTTCCTTAATATGAAATTATCAAAAACTAGTTTGAGTTTTATTTTTATGAGAGACGGTATTGATCCTCTAAAATTTGTGAAGGATCAAAATGAGTATTTGCTCTTTATTTATACATGTATATTTTTTTAGAGCTATTGATAAGAAAGATTTACACAAGAAATAAAATAATCTATAAAAATAAAGAATTTGACCAATCAAATATTTGTTAAGTATATACGAGAAGAGAATTATTATAATTTGAAAGTGTTAAATGTTGCACGTATGATTGTTCTCTTTCTTGGTCAAATTTTTTTTTACTGAATAACATTTTCTATTTTTTTATACATGTGTGAAGAAAAAAGAGGACGACAATTATTTTAAAATCAAGCACAAATAAGTTCCAATAAATGGTACATTTTTTGGTAATCTTATTGATAATGGTTTTATGATAAGGGGTGATGTATTAATGTTTTTAAATGCGATTTTACAATGTAAATGCTATTTTGATAGAAAATAAATGAAAAATTAATTGAAAAATAGAAAATGAGTGAGTTAATAAATATGTGGAATGGGTATTGGACTGGACTACGACCCAAAAATGAATAGCATAGGCCCAATAGCAAAATAGTCCAACTTTCCAACCCATGTAATTCAAATAGAATATTTGGCGGGAAACAAAAGAAGAAGGCGCCACACTCTGAGGGCGTCGCCCTCGCCAGGAGGAGCAACCGCTCATATATGAAACTGCCACCATGATCTATCGTACAAGAGAAGTAACCACCCACCACCACCATGATGACACCATGGACAATAAGTAACCACTCATCACCACCATGATGAGATAGTGGTGGAGGAAGAAAACCACCATGATCATAGAAAAATTCTCTATAAATATGAGAACATACTTCATTGTAAAGAGATCCCCATTTTTTACTAGTATACTCAAGCTAGTCATATCAACTATTGAAGGTTCATGACTTTTCAATAAAGAGGGAATTATTCATTTCTTATTTATGGTTCATTAATTTATCACCCCCTATTTGTTCACCAGAACAGTGTGGCGCCCACCGTGGGGCCTCGGTAAAACGATTCCCAGGCCTCAACAGAAAGATGGCAGTACCAGCCGGTCCCCAAAACGGATGATCTCTACATGATTATTGAAGAGGAAGCATAGGAAATTGGTATCGCCTTCAAGTATTCGGAATTCCTAATCAGGTGCTAGCTTTCCTTTCCTTTACTTTGCTTCTTATTCAAAATGAATCATACGCTAATTACATTTTCTACACTTATATTTTAGCACCTATAAATTAGGCTCGGTCATGCTACTGAGTTGATAGCGTTTTACTGCTAGCGATGTTTCATACACGTAATGCATCATCAATTAATTTTGGTTAAGTGAAAAATAACTCTCATAAAAAAGTTTGAGATATTCCTGTTTCGATTTACAGAATATGTTTAGGAACGGCTTCTATTCATGGAATGAAGCATGCATATGGAGATTTTGGTGTCATTATGGATGCTGATTTATCACACCATCCAAAATATTTGTCGGAGTTCATTAGAAAGCAAGGCTTATGAAAAACAATTAACCTTATGCAAACAAAATCCTATGAAAAGAGACAAAGTGGTGGTGTGCATGGATGGAATCTTATGCGCAAGTTAACAAGCAGAGGAGCAAATATTCTTGCACAAACACTTTTATGATCCGGTGTCTCGGATTTGACAAAGTCTTTTAGACTTTATAGGAAATCAGTGCTCGAAGATATCATTAGTTGATGTGTTAGTCTGAGTTCGCCATCCCGCCAAATTGATGTCACCGAGCAATGACGTCGTCTCGCCGCCAAATCGCCGGCGTTGCAACTCTCAATTCAGGTGTTAATGTTTCTTTTTCTTTTATTCTGCCTTTTAATCATATAATCATTGATTCAAATGAAATTTAATTATATATTTATTTTGTGTGTAAAATAATAGAATGAATTATCTTCTGCAAATTCTGGTCGGTTTGAAGTGACGAGAATTGGAAGGAAAATTTTTTGAAAATTGTTCTTGGTTGTTTTTTATACGGTTGAGATAATTAATTAGAGTGAGACTGTGTCAATTTGAAGCGGTTACTGATTTAGTCATAAGAAAATTTGAGGAAAAAGTTTATTTGTGTTGTGGCCAATAAAATAACTTCAAGGAAACTGTGTTTCAAGGATACTGTGATAGCTTGTTTACATAAACATTTATTAACAATTTATACAATTGAAAAATGCAAACATGTTAGTGTTGTTTCCCTTTGAACGCCGCCACGTGTTCAATTTGTGTGATGGTATGATATTTAATAGTTTCTACTGTTTAGATAATTTTGAGCAGAATATGTCTTTAATTAATTGGTTTCATGAAAGAATTAAGTTTGACATTTAAAATATGTTATTATACTAATGTATCTCATTAAGAATTCTTCAAACAAAGGGTAATTAATGACAGAATAGAAGTCCAATTTGTATTTTGAGTTCAACGTCAAGGTCTAACACGTATGTTGCCTATAACAGACCCACGAACATGCTGGTATGGTTCTACATTTTGTAACTGATCGATCTTATGAATAAAAATCAGTAATATAATTTAGTTTTTGAAAAATGCTAATTGGTGCGAAACTAAATTTTGTAAAAAACTCGCGAATGCCTTGTTAGAGTCTATTTCATGCGTTGGTGCCTCCACTTTATGTCATCCTCAGATCCATTGACAAACTTTGAATGACTTTAGCTACAAATATAATCCAAAAATACAGGAATAGCATAACATTATAATCCTCTTTTCCGTGGAGTCATGGTTTGATAGTACTATATTTCACAATCTATGTCTTGTTTGTACATTATTATGATCAATAAAAACAAGAATTAAATCTATGAAGCTAAAGTTTAATATGTTTCTTCACATGGAATGCATGCATCAACTTTATGATTGATGATTAAAATTACTATTATAAGTTATAAGGTGATTTCTTGCACATTATACGGACCTTGATATATCTTTAACTCCATTTCTTTGTAATGTTGTCTGTATTTTTTACATATGCAAAATACTACGAGTACAACACTCCTTCAAGAGGCGATCACGAAAAACAAGGAGACAAAGGAAGTATATGGAACAAATAAGAAAAAGAAATTAGTGTTGAAACACCATGGCGTTATCTGTAAATCTTACGAGTAGGAAACGTCAGAAAAAGAAACGGCGCTATCCGTAAATCTTACGAGTTGGATACGACGGAAACGAGTTGAAACACCATGGCGTTATCCGTGAATCTTACGAGTAGGAAATGTCAGAAATAGAAACGGCGCCATCCGTAAATCTTACGAGTTGGATACGACGGAAACGAGTTGAAACACCATGGCGTTATCCGTGAATCTTGCGAGTAGGAAACGTCAGAAATAGAAACGGCGATATCCGTAAATCTTACGAGTTGGATACGACGGAAACGGGTTGAAATACCAAGGCGTTACCCTTTAAACTTTTCAGTGGGGGGCGTCCAGAAAATAAAATCAGGTTGAAAATCCTAGGCGTTACCCTTTAAACTTTTCAGTGGGGGGCGTCCAGAAAATTAAAATCAGGTTGAAAATCCTAGGCGTTACCCTTTAAACTTTTCAGTGGGGGGCGTCCAGAAAATTAAAATCAGGTTGGAAATCCTAGGCGTTACCCTTTAAACTTACAAGTGGGGGACGTCCAAAAAATCAAAGCATGGTTGGAAATCCTAGGCGTTACCCTTTAAACTTACAAGTGGGGGACGTCCAAAAAATCAAAGCATGGTTGAAAGTCCAAAATGTTACCCATAAATCTTACGAGTTGGGAACGAAGAAAAGAAAAAGAAGTACATATCAAAATGTCAAGGCGTGACCTATCAGAAGGGAGACGCCCAAAAGGAATGTTACAGAAAACAAATAAAGGTAACTCAACATATGTTATTTTGGTTATTTATTTCATCGTAAAGGCAGGTAGGACTATTGTCCAAAAAATCATGAAGAAAGCGCGCAAAGCAAATAGACTAAAAGGCAACAGAAGCAGCGACAAAGTCATTCAAAATCCAATTTCATTTATTGAAGTCAAGATACAAAATGCAAAGAAAAAAGAAAGTGGTCCAACGGTGTTAAGTCGCTTATGGTCACTCTGAAAAAGAAAAGAAAACGCCACCACGTCGCCACATTATTTTCTCTAGGGCGAGTCGGCCCATCATCTTCTCTATGGCACCAGTATTTTTGCATAACCCAGTCCTTCAAGATTGTCAAAAATACCGAAGGGAAACAAAAAATTAATATGCAGCCAAAAGACATAAGTACAAGCCAACAAAAGAGGGGGCGATGCAGAGCAACGCCACATCGCCAATGATCGCCGAAGAGATGACGCCAAAAGAGGCAAGCACGCCCAAGGCGAGGCGAGATGAGATTTCTAAGCAAGGAGCAAAAGAATCCGTGACTCAACTACAAAGAAAAGCAAAGTTAACGCAAAGATGAATGGAAATCAACGCTGCAAACATGATTATTTATAGAAGTTATTATGCAAGAAAGACGAAGTAGGGAACGATTATTTCCCCACGTCCTATCACCATCACCACTTCGCCTCTTTGAGCCTTGTGCTTGGGGGGCTGTAGACTGGACTACGGCCCAAAAATGAATAGCATAGGCCCAATAGCAAGATAGCCCAACTTTCCAACCCATGTAATTCAAATAGAATATTTGGCGGGAAACAAAAGAAGAAGGCGCCACACTCTGAGGGCGTCGCCCTTGCCAGAAGGAGCAACCGCTCATATATGAAACTGCCACCATGATCTATCGTACAAGAGAAGTAACCACCCACCACCACCATGATGACACCATGGACAATAAGTAACCACCCATCACCACCATGATGAGATAGTGGTGGAGGAAGAAAACCACTATGATCATAGAAAAATTCTCTATAAATATGAGAACATACTTCATTGTAAAGGGATCCCCATTTTTTACTAGTATACTCAAGCTAGTCATATCAACTATTGAAGGTTCATGACTTTTCAATAAAGAGGGAATTATTCATTTCTTATCTATGGTTCAGTAATTTATCACCCCCCGATTTGTTCACCAGAACAGGTATGATACAAAATTTCAATCCTTCAACTAGTACATGGAACAAAACTATCTCTCTCTCTCTCTCACACACACACTTCGGTAGTTGAAGAAGAGTTATCCTCGCAGGGAAAATGGTTTTTTCGTGTAATTTCGATGCCTTGGACTTTGGAACGTGTTGCACTAAGAAATACTCCAACTGTTGCGGCCGAAAACGGGCCCATGTTTATTTTGCCTCGAAGCATAAATTCCATCAAGATCTGCCGACGATATTTGATTGAAAGAGTGCGACGAACAGAAGATGCTCAACTTCGCACAACATTAACACGCTTTCGGGTAAGAATAGTTTTTTTTGTGTAGTTTAGAGCGGTGTTGAATAGATATCATAATTTCAAGAAAACGATCTATATCAGCCGGAAAAAAGCTTATGAATAACTTAACAAAGCTTAATAGTATTAACGCCCATATGAATTGGCGAGATATTATGTTGTGACAAACTATTCCACAACTTTGAAAGAATGTGATCAACTATTCAAATGTCATTGAAGTGCAGCACGCCCTTCATCCAAATACAATACAAAAAAACTTTTTTAATACCTTGAAAAAGTTTATAAGTTGTAGTGTGTTTTTTTAGTAGGATTTATCTAACATATGCAATATTGCATTTTTTTTATGGAAATATTTCACATGTTAAAATAGTCAAAACTAATAACTTTTTATTAAAAAATATTATTTATTAAAAAGTTATATATTTAATATTAATATAAAATGCACAAATTTTAATACAAACTTATTATTTTAAACTTTTTATCACATACAAAGTTTGTACATGATAGAAAAACACTTTTAGTATACGTGTAAAAAATTTATTTTAAATTAATTGATCTATAAAATTAATTTTGATGTTGTGTCAAAAAATTTTTTTGATGTAAAGTGATTTATAGCCGTAAAGATTATCGCTACGAGTAATTTACCGGAACCAAAACCCTGTTTTGCGGCAGCAATATTTAATACTACTACTAAAGTGTGAGTATAAAAGCATTCTTCCACCAAAGTCACTTGTGTGTATTCAAAGCAAAACCCTCACAAACACACACGCAGCAGCAGAGGCACAAAAATGGCGCAGTCTCTGGAGCTTCTGCTGATTCAATTCCTTATGCCAGACAACGACGCTCGTCGTCAAGCAGAAGACCAAATCAAACGCCTCGCTAAAGATCCTCAAGTCGTTCCTGCTTTGATTCACCACTTACGCACTGCCAAAACCCCCAACGTCCGTCAACTCGCCGCCGTCCTCCTCCGTAAAAAAATCACCGGTCATTGGTCCAAACTCTCTCCTCAAGTTAAACAAATCGTTAAACAATCCCTCATCGATAGTATCACCATGGAACACAGGTTCAGTAATAATCATTTTTTAATAATCAATCACTTTATTATCAATTTAGTATCACTTAATTGATTAATTTAATCAATTAATTAATTAATCTTTTTATATGTGCAGTCCTCCTGTTAGGAAAGCCAGTGCGAATGTGGTTAGCATTGTTGCAAAGTATGCAGTTCCTTCTGGTGAGTGGCCGGATTTATTTCCGTTTCTCTTTCAATGTAGTCAGAGTCCACAGGAGGATCATCGAGAAGTACGTTACAATCTTCTAATTTGCTTTCATTTTACTTCAATTGTACTTTCTTGCTCAATTTTGAATTATAAAATTCGCACATATTGTGATATAGTGTACATTTAGCTGGATTTGGTTTGGTGATTGTTGATTGTTGATTGTAAGAAGATTAGTAGCTTTTAAACTTTTTTTTTTTTAACTTTAAATCATGTATATTAAGTGTTCCGCTAATGTTTCTGTTTATCATTTAGCTAGATTTGCTTTGGATTTTCTAGACTCGGTTTGGATTGAGGATTGCTCTCCTTTTATTGCCTCTTTTGTTTAAGTTGATTCATCTGCTTAATGAATTCATTAGTCTGGAAAAAAAGCTAGATGAGAACAACTATGTCATATAACTATTTTAAAATTGGATATATCTTATTCTGCATTTGCATTGGCTATTTCATTATTTGGTGCTGCTATGTGAAATTTGTAATGGAATTTGAGAAAAACCTAGAGAAGAAAATTTCTGACCTAACTTTTGTTGATTTTGGAATATTATTAGGTGGCATTAATTCTCTTCAGTTCTTTAACTGAAACAATTGGGAATGCTTTTCGTCCGCATTTCGCAGATCTGCAAGCTCTTTTACTCAAGTGCTTGCAGGATGAGACTAGCAACAGAGTTCGAGTTGCAGCTCTCAAGTAAGTTAGCATCTGTTATTGGTTGTATTGAGTATGTACAAACCTCAAAGCAATTATCTATTACAATATAATGTTGTTGCTTACGAAGAACTTTGCCAACTTTTGCCAGGGCGGTGGGTTCTTTTATGGAGTTCACTCATGACGGGGATGAAGTGGTATGTCTGTGTGATTGCAACTATAATAATAACGTTAAATATTTGTTGTTTCTGTTAGTTTTCGTATTTTATTTCTTCACATTAGCGAACTTTGTACATTTCATTGGCAGACAGTATCAGTATTCAGTGAAGGATTTTCACGTTGGCTGTGATAAGTTCACCATTAAGAAATTTCAATCTGACTATTGGGAACTCAAAGTAAAAAGAGATGGAAAACCATACAGGAAGAACCAAAATATCAAAGTTGTGTTATTATAATAAAAAATTTGAATGGATGTCCAACTTGGGTTTCCCCTTCAGAGAGGATCTCTTCTTTCACTTTAAAACTGTCAAATGTACCGAATGAGTCTCCCTAATCTGTTTCCCCCTTTTTTATATCCAATCAATCCCCTCTAACTGATCTACTAATGGGCTAACTTACAGAAAGAACAGTTGGCCTTATTCTATCTGAATCTATTTAATGATACATCCTAACAGTGACACATTGGTGAAATTATATTAATTAATCCCTGTATAGAAATGTTAGAATATAAGAAAATTTCTTAATATTCTAATAGAACCATTGGAAAAAAGGGTAAAAAGAAGGAGCATAAGAAGAATAAACAATGTATAATAATTTCAACTATACCAAACAAATTTGCATTAAATTTAAAGCATCAAATACTCCTTCATGTTTCATAGGCCTTCTAAGAGTTTATTTTTTGTTAAGCTCATGCAAGTCGTGGAATTATCATCGAGCACCAAGAAATATGTTGACACAAGAAGTATATTAGGAGATTTCCACATTATTAGTGATTTCTTGGATAATCAGCATTTTTAGGAATTAAAGTTACTTTAGTGGTGTCAATACAGGGTCTTAGTGACAAAATGTTAATCAGCATTTTTAGGAATTTAAGTTTCTTATTGGTGTCAATTCAAGGTCTCAGTGACAAACTGTTGTGCTCACTGCCCAGTGTTTTGCTTTCTTTTTTGGGTACTAGTGTGAGCCTTAGCGTTTTTTCAAAAGAACATTTGTTGGCTGAAATGAATTTTCACCCATCAACATTTTTTCCCCCCACGATGTTATACATCATAGGTAGTATTAGTAACTCAACATTATCAACTTATCAGTGTATTGCTTGTTATATCATGTTTACTTTTGTGCTGCATATTGTGTATTTAATTCAAGTTTTACTTCAATTTTATCATAAATATACAGGTTAAGTTTCGCGACTTTATTCCAAGCATCTTAAATGTATCAAGACAGTGCCTTGCCTCAGGAGAAGAAGATGTTGCCATAATTGCTTTTGAAATTTTTGACGAGTTGATTGAATCTCCTGCACCTCTTCTTGGAGATTCAGTCAAATCCATAGTACAGTTCTCTCTTGAGGTTTGCTCAACTCAAAGTTTAGAGCCTAACACACGCCATCAGGTTGGTTAGGATCATAAAGTATATTGCTATGACTTTTTTTATACCATTGCTTTCATATTTGTTTTGCTCACTAGCTTGATGTTACTGGCTTTATCTAACAGGCAATTCAGATTATTTCATGGCTGGCAAAGTACAAGTCCAGTACTTTGAAAAAGCATAAGCTGGTCATCCCCATCTTACATGTTTTATGCCCTTTGCTTGCTGAATCAACCAATGAAAACGATGACGATGATCTTGCACCTGACCGAGCTGCTGCCGAAGTTATTGATACAATGGCTCTGAACATCCCAAAGCAGGTTTTCCCACCTGTTTTTGAATTTGCTTCTGTCAACTATCAACATGCAAACCCTAAGTTTCGGGAAGCATCTGTTACTGCACTGGGCGTCATTTCTGAAGGTTGTTTGGATCTCATGAAAACAAAGCTGGAGCCTATTCTCCATATTGTCCTGGCAGCTCTCAGGGATCCAGAACAAATGGTCAGAGGAGCGGCTTCCTTTGCTTTGGGTCAATTTGCTGAGTACTTGCAGCCCGAAATTGTGTCTCATTATGAGAGTGTCCTTCCCTGCATTCTAAATGCTCTTGAGGATGCATCTGATGAAGTAAAGGTATACATTGGAGAACATAATGGTTTATCAATACAGTAGAATAATAGATTATCTGCTACCACAAAAAAAATGTCTGTGTATGAGCATTACATTTAATCTGTGCAGGAAAAGTCATACTATGCTTTGGCTGCTTTTTGTGAGAACATGGGGGAAGAAATCCTTCCTTTTCTAGATCCTTTGATGGGAAGACTGTTAGCAGCTCTCCAAAATAGTTCCCGCATTTTAAAAGAAACGTGCATGGTATGAGGATGATTCTGCATGCTGTAAAGATTGCTATAATCACGATGAAACATCTTTTGAGTAATTATTTTGATTAATCTATACTTTCCTCCTTGACACCCTTGCAGTCTGCCATTGGTTCTATTGCTTCTGCTGCAGAGCAAGCTTTCATTCCTTATGCTGAAAGGGTTTTAGAGTTGATGAAAAACTTTATGGTGCTAACCAATGATGAGGATCTCCGTTCACGTGCAAGAGCAACGGAACTAGTTGGAATGGTTGCAATGTCCGTAGGGAAAACGAGAATGGAACCTATATTACCTCCTTATATAGAAGCTGCAATTTCTGTAATTACCTTTACACTGTTGTTGATTTTGCATATGACCTTCTTCCTGGATTAGTTTGATTTTCTTCTGTTATTTTTAGGGGTTTGGTTTGGAGTATAGTGAGCTTCGGGAGTACACACATGGATTCTTCAGCAATGTTGCTGAGATTTTGGGTGACAATTTTGCGCAGGTCTGTTTATATTGACTTAATGTAATTCCTATCTCATGCTTACTCTTACCAATGAAATTTTGTATTGGTAAACAGTATCTTCCTCATGTTGTGCCTCTTGCATTTTCTTCCTGCAATCTTGACGATGGTTCTGCGATTGACATTGATGAGTGTGATGATGAAATTGCCAATGGATTTGAAGGAGTTTCATCAGATGATGAAGCTCATGACGAGCCAAGGGTTCGTAATATAAGTATTAGAACTGGAGTGTTGGATGAAAAGGCAGCGGCAACCCAAGCCCTTGGCTTATTTGCACAACATACGACCATCTCTTATGCTCCGTATCCTTTGCTTGAATTACTTTTCGTTTTATTCATTTCATGACAGATAATCAACACTAAAAGGTATATTTGATTTCTTAAATCATGATAAGCTATTTGGAGGAGACGCTAAGAATCTTGGTTAAACACTCTGGCTATTTTCACGGAGATGTCAGACTTCAGGCAATCACAGCTTTAAAACGTAGGTGGAATACTTTTTGAATTTTGTTTGTTTTTCAAAATTGTGTTTATTTGTTCTACCTACTCTTGTTTCATGCTTTTAATGCGTGTCAGGAATCTTGTACATTTAATATGCATTTTATCATCTTTAAAACTGTTAATAAAGCAGACCCTAGAATCCCATTCCAATACATTAAACCTTGCACTACAACCATGTCATATAATATATCAATACAAAACCAACGAGGAAAAGAAAGAAACGAATAATTTAGTAGAAGTAAACTGCCCATTCTACATGGTATTTTACATGCTTACTCATGAAGATTGATATATGCACATATTTCTATGTTATATTTGTTCTCATATACATCAGTTTTATTTTATTGACTATGTATATAATATAATCATTAATTGCTGATGTGTGTTTGATTTTAATTGCAGATGCATTAACTGCGGCCCATGCAATCTTCCAAAGCCAAAATGTAAAACAATGCCTCCCTCCTTTTTTCACCTTTTCCTTTTCAAAAATGAATTTTTGTTTAATTACCATTGTGTTTCCTTCCTGGTCCTATATTTTTTTATGCCTTTCATACTTAAGTATATACTTATAAGTTTATAACAGTATATTACAAATACAGCAAGTGAGAAAGTAAATGAAAATGATAGGAAGTGGGAGAAAACTTCAGACAGAATCCGAGAGTTGCTTGTTGTAAATTTGATGATTTTAATATATAATGTAAATAATTACCCGAATTATGGACTAGCAATTGTAGAAGCTTCTAAAAGCAACTAGACTACTCTACCAGCTAAATGCACTACTAAGTGCAATACATTTGTCATAAACACACATCTCTCTAACACATTAACAACGAGAGTTGTCATTTTGATTAGTCGACCATTGTTTTGCTTTTAATGGTTGTTATGTGGAGAGGACTACTACATAATAGTATACGATATAATGTGTCTTCTCTCTGTTTTTAAATGTTTGCCCTTTGGTTTTAAGTCTTTTTCTTACTACTATCAAAATTGACACCACCCTTACTTTTCAGGAAGGGGCTGCAAAAGCAAAAGAAGTTCTCGGTGAGAACATTAACTGGAGCCTGGAAGTTTTTTTTGTGATTGTACGGTTTGCTGTTCATTTAACTACCGAGTCTGATTGATTTTACAGATACTGTGATGGATATTTTCATCAAGACTATGGTTGAAGATGATGACAAGGAAGTGGTTGCTCAAGCTTGCACTAACGTGGCTGACATCATTAGAGATTATGGTTATGCAACTCTCGAGCCATGTAAGCATATAATTATTTCACCTATCGCTTAATGTTATGTTGCTGAGCTGATGCTAATGATATTTCTGATACCAGACTTGGCCAAGCTTGTTCAAGCAACTTCGTTGTTGCTCCAGGAAAAATCTGCTTGTCAGCAGGTAGAGTCAGACAGTGAAATTGATGATGAGGATAGTGCACATGATGAAGTGCTTATGGACGCAGTTTCTGATCTTCTCCCTGCATTTGCAAAGGCCATGGGTGCTCAATTTGATTCCATTTTTGCACAGCTATTTGATCCTTTGATGAAATTTGCAGTGAGTTGGCCACCAATAAGTTTTACAGTTTTTATTTTCTGACAATAAGTTTTACAGTAAAAACCTAGAATTAAATCATAAACTAATGTTGTCATTTTGAAATTCAGAAAGCATTTCGTACACCTCAAGATAGGACCATGGTTGTTGCCTGCCTTGCCGAAGTTGCTCAGAATATGGGTTTTCCTATTGCAGTTTATGTGGATGTAATTCTGTTTATTTTATTTTTTTTGGATTTCTAATTTTATTTATCGGTATTAGCATTTTGAGAATTGTAATTGTTTTGTAAAATGCGATATTATATGTTTCAGCGAGTGATGCCTTTGGTGCTTAAAGAATTAGTGTCATCTGAGGCAACAAATAGAAGGAATGCCGCATTTTGTGTTGGAGAGTTGTGTAAAAATGGGGGCGATTCAGCTTTGAAGTATCCTTTTCGTGCTACCCATTTGATTGGTGTACACTGATCGTTCTTATATTTTTGGTCCGCTTATGGGGCATGCTTATATCATTACTTTATGTCAATCACGATTAGTTGTTGTATGTAATTTTGTTGATTGAATCATGTACCTCTCTGTATACATTGCATTTTCTTTAATCCAATACTAGATACTATGACAATATACTACGTGGGCTTCACCCCTTGTTTGGTGAGTCTGAGCCTGATGATGCAGTGAGGGATAATGCAGCTGGTGCTGTGGCAAGGATGATTATGGTGCACCCTGAGTCTATTCCTTTAAATCAGGTAATTTCCTGCTTTTTTTTTTTTTTTTTCACTTCTCGCTTAATTAAATATGGATATATGGATTTATGAACTTCTAGCAATATATCATATTTCACTTCTAATTTTGCTTATGTTTAATTTTGCTTTCTATACATGATAGCTAAATGTTTTGTTATTGGATGTTGTCTTTGTTATGTTATACAGGTTCTGCCTGTTTTCCTGAGAGTTCTTCCATTGAAAGAAGATCGCGAAGAGTCTTTGGCTGTCTATAGTTGTGTCTCTGCTCTTGTATTCTCATCCAATCCACAGGTAATTGTTTCTTTTTAGAAATGTTGAGATTCTTTGTTTTCTTTTCTTGTTCCCCCGGCAGTACTATTGTCCCTACCTCTAATTATGTTTGTCCATTTTTAAACGCGCAGATCCTTCCCCTCATCCCTGAATTAGTCAATATTTTTGCTCAAGTGGCAGCATCACCTATTGAGACTTCTGAAGTCAAAGCTCTAGTAGGCAGAGCTTTTTGTCATCTAATTTCATTATATGGACAACAAATGCAACCTCTTCTGAACAACCTCTCACCAGCACACGCAAATGCATTGTCAGCATTTTCCACAATGAGTTGACCGTGCAAACAATGAGCTGACCGTGCAAACAATGAGCAAATTGAAAATATTATCCAATTCTTTGTTTTACCTATCAAGTATTTTGTGAAGAAATGGCATGTTATATAGTTTTAAGTGGAGCTGTTTGGCATGGCAGATGATCACCACCTTTATCAGGTATGCTGCCTTTGAAAAATATTAAAAAGTGTTTGACTGTTTAACAATAAATGGTATATTATTTACTGTCTAGAGAACACCACACACATGGATTTGTATCCTCTCCTTCACTATTTCTCTACATCTCTCTCCCAACTCTTAAACTCACTCTTCAGTAAAAAATAATAAAATTACTAAGAGAAAAACGAGGTTAAGAGGGAGAGAGATGTAGAGAAATGCGGGAGAGGATCCAACTACTACACATATCTGTCCCTATGATCTTGACTGTTGTGGCAATTTCTAAACCCGAGCCTTTAAGTAGCGATTGTGTGTTTTAATTCAAATACAGTTTGTGTTCAATCAAACAACTTACAAATGATTGTTATTACTTTTATTTTTGCAGGTTGCTGCTGTTCCTTTCAGTATCTTCTCAATTTTTATTCTGGAGTCGCTGGTTTTTTTTCTTTCTTGATTTTATTTATTTGTGTTATTATTTTGTTTTTAGTAATATTCATTTTTTCTTCTGTATCATGAAATTTTGATGTTTTTTGTTTTCACTAGTTTGGAGGGGTGAAAGTTGTGTCCTTGAGGTTTATGTCGAGAATCTGAATGCTTTAAAAACGTTATACGTGAGTGATATTGTCTTCATTTGTTGTCTGTTTCCAAACGATTCCCCATAATAACGTGAACAAAAATCACTTCCTACACATTTTTAAAAAAATTACGGTTTTAGTAATGTACTTCTTGAATGAGAAAAAAAAATTGAATTTTGGTCCATAAATACACATCCAAACAAAAAGGATTTTATAAAATGACTTTGTGGATGGAAAATATTCCTTCCTAAGAAATATTAGATCATTAGTTAGTTGTTGAGTCAGGCCTTAAAGCTTTGGTAGAAGTTAATCTAGATCTCAGAACATCTGATATACTCCATAAGAGATTGTTTATGCATTTATTGAAATATATTCTCCTAAGTTTGTATCTATATGCGGTGAGTATTTCCGCTTATAGACAAACGTTCTCCCAAGTTTGTTATCATTCTTAGTCCCATGAGAATGATAACAAATTGAATTAATAATATCATAGTTGTCTGATTTGAGTCCAAATTCTCTCTATTTTTGTCATTATCAAAGTTTTGAGAAGACAATCCAAAATTTAATATTAATGAGAGATTGAAATGATTTCAACTCGTCTGATCCAATCCAAAATCTTATGGAAATATGACATGGGTGTTGCCGAGAAGCTGAATTCTGTAATCCAAATGGTTCAATTCAATAGAAAAAATTATCAATGAGATTACACTGAAATTACTATTTTTGTATATTTCAATAATATACTAAATATTCTTTTAAGATTACAAAAATTAGAATATGGAAAAAAAATCTAATTATAATGAAAAACCGTTTTGCATAGTAAAAGAGGAAATAACTTAAAATCTTATAAAAAAAAAAAAAAAAAGAGGAAATAACCTAATTATAATTCACATGGCAGATGCCGCAATTGTGCATAGTTGCGACTTAAGACCATTAAAAAATGTCAAAACATGTTTTTTATGGAATATATTTTCTTCATTTTCATTTTAGTCCTCCCTAAACTATTTTTACTCCATCACAATTGTCCCTAAAACTATCACTCCTATTTTTAAAGTAATTGATGAATAAGTTTAAATACTACATATATTTTTATAGTTTAGGACGAGTAATAGTTTAGAGTCCAATTTTATGGTTTATTCAATATAACAATGTTATAAGAAACTGTTGTACTTCATGTAAGTTAAAGTTATTCCATATTTTTACTTGTCAATCACAAATTGGCTGTACATAACTATTCCACATCTTGACCTGAGCACAAGATAATTTCAATGGATTTTTTTAACCATACTTGGCCAGTTTTAGTACATATAATTAAATACATTAATAGAACCATACTTTGAAATATAACGAGTTGTGTGCAAATTTCGGTAGTGTTTGTTAATTAATCTACGTACCAAATAAAACCTCCCTTAATAATTATAGATATGTTCAGTATCAATTCCAGTAAACTTGTCATTGCTAACAACCTACAATTTAGGCAAATACAAAGAGAATTCAATATTTTTCAACTCGCCACAATGAAGGTTATTAACTGCAAGTCTGCAACAAACACTAATGGATAACACTTCTACAAATATTTTTCATAATATAATGTTTACAAAGTCTCAAAATTGGAAGCTCTTGCCCCTACAGAGAGGATAGTACATTAGTGATTCTTAAAATCCTAAAAACACTAGTCATCCCTTGTGACATTGTAGACCATCATCAGCCTTCATCTAGGGAAAAAAGGTAACAAGACCAAATCAGTTAAATGTGAACACAATAAACTCAGGATATTCTGAAAATCATCCATTTTATTACAAGTTGAAAGCTTTATCAACACAAATGTGAACATGTTACCTACTCAGTCTTCGAACTTTATCTTCTTTGGAGCAGACTGGAGGTTACCAACCTAAACAACAATTAGACCTAACATGAGAAAAATGCACGACATGGACTATCAAAACAGCTAATCAGTCAAAGAAAGGCAAAAAGCTCACAATCTTGGGACATTCATATTCAATGCCAGCAGCCTCTATCCTTTTACGTCGTTTTTGGTCACGTTTCATAACCCTATCAATCAACTTTCTGTGTTCTGCCAATGTTCTTTCCTGGAATGACAACAATAATGAATACACTTCCTTTTTATACAAAGCATCAAACTAACAAGATACAAAAGATATGCTTTCACATCACATTAGATACCTTCTCATGTCGCTCTCGTTCAATTTGGAGAGAGTCCGCAGGTTTGTAACGGTAATTGAATCCTTTCCATCTACAAAGAAAAACCTCACATTCTCATTTTATCCTTCTTGATGATATTCAGGAGAGAAACAAATTATTTAACATCAGGAAAGTGATCAAAATAAGCATCATGGATGAAAGTGTAATCAACCTAAAAGGCCCCCAAATCCTACAACTATGACAATATCACTACACTGTGGAACCAGAGTCATAATCATGTTTATTGATATCTAGAATGATAGGTAAGCTTGTCTGCAGATATACCTTTCCTTTCCTATGATACTAGCTGTCAAATAATCGATTATCCCAAAAGCTTAAGCTGTTAGGATAGGGCCATATCAATGGTTTTTTATTATTTCTAATACGCCCCCTCACGCAAGAGCCCACTTGAGCTTGAAGCGTGGATAATGCATAGGCCCACCTACCATATGCTTAAATTCCACTTTTTAATTAGAAAGTGAGGGGAGCGGAGATCGAACTCTAGACCACTTAGTCATAGAGGCTCTGATACCATGTCAAATAACCGATTATCCCAAAAGCTTAAGCTGTTAGGATAGGGCCATATCAATGGTTTTATATTATTTCTAATACTAGCCAATCCCCCCACCCAAGGATTGTTGATCCTCCAATAGAATTTCTTATTTTCTCATAATAAATTCTATTTTAACACAAAATAAAAGAAACAACTAGAAAATAGAAAAGGTACAACATTCCAGCATTAAGAAAACTTGTAATGAAGCCATAAACAAGTATACATATCAATAAAGATTTAATGAACTAATTCGTAACTTACAATCTGGGATGAACATGTTCTGAAGGTACCACGAAAACCTGAAGAAGGTGTTCGAAAAGCAAATAGTTGTGCATAGTATCGGCAACAATTTTCGCTACCTGCAAAACAAAGAAATATAAGCACAAACAAGAATTTACAATAAAGATAATAGCCAAAAATTAAAATTACAACACAATAATCAGAAAGATGAAACAAGTTTTACCTCGGGAGATTCAAATTCAATGTACCCAAAATGTCTTGATTTTCCAGTCTGTTAAACACGAAAAAAAGATATGATCAATATCAATCTAGAAGGAGCAATATTAAATAATAATTAGATACAGTAAACAAAACAAGCCACAAACCATGATCATATTGATACAAGTATAAGCAAACACGCAATGAAACTAAGGTTCGGAATGTTACCTTTTTATTTCTGGCAATTCTCAATCTCTTGACAGTACCAAATTGTCCAAAATAAGCTGCAAAAACCAATTCATAAGCATAGATTCCTTCAAGCTAAATTAAACAACAATCTAGAAATTGAGGAAACAATAATCTAAAACTGTAATCACCTACCTTCCATCTCTTTCTCATAGAACCCATGTGGAATCCTACCAATATACAAAACAGGGGAAGCATTTTCCAGCGGTTTATGATTCGGAATTTTGCGACCAGGACCGCCTTCCAACGGCTATACACAAAATCAGAACACAATAATAAGCAACTAAACAACTATCAAATACACAACCTATTAACCAAATAAAAAAATATAAAAAAATTGTGATAAAAAGTTTTATCATACCAAAAAATCAGCAGCCTCGGATGGTTTAATAGCATTGACCTTTTTCAAACTCTTCTTCACAGTAGCTTTCTTTGCCTTGGTCCCCATCACAACTATTCAAAATTGCAGAAACAACTACATGATTAGTCATAAATGAATAAGAAAATGGAAAAATCTAAACTTGTGTTGAATAACTCAATGCTTAAGAAACCCTAAAACCTTGTTTTAAATTGATTTAACTGAAATTTTTAATCTGCTAATAGTGATTGATTATTATAATATAGAATTTGTTTGCCTTTCAGAATGAACGAACAGAGAAAGGTGGAAAAGATAACGAACCTGAGACGGTGGTTGAAGGTGGCGTTTGTGACTGTGCTTGCTAGGGTTCAGAGCAAACACCGATTTCTTTACTTCAACAATCTAACCGTTTTGTTTTTGTTTTTGTTTTAACGAGATGAACCGGGTTGACCCGCTTGATTGCTGCTGGTTAAGTGGGCCGAATCAAAAAGTTGTATATAATAAAACTACTTTTACCCCCCTATTTCTTATGTGAATAATTATTTTATTGGTTTCAAAAATAAATTTACATTTGATTTTATTTTGGATGACCTACCAAAAAAAAAATACATTTGATTTGATTTTGGATAAAATTGAGTTTTATGTTGTTTTCGATTTTTTGTATCCGTTTAAGTTGAACATCTCTATCAAATGCATATAAAATCATGAAAAAATTGAAGCGAGTTTTCTACGTTTTCGAATGTATAAAAAATAAAGAAAATTTTAAAATGAGCATTTTACACTATGTATTATAGAATTCGGGTGTCCAAAACTCTTGAACCATTTGAAATGAGCATTTTACATATTCGATTGTAGGATTCAAAAGATGTAAAAGATCACGAATATATAAATTGAGCATTTTACATCGTTGAAATGTAAAATTTGAATGAGTAAGTCTTCAAAATTTCGAAATTGGCATTTTACACCTATGAGACGTGGGGCTTATATTTGAGCCTGACGTTACATGAAGAAGAGGGTTTATCCCCCAATAATGTAGAGAGTGACTCAAAGACTCTAATCGAATACTAACAAGTGAAAAATCATTGTGACTATGCCTTCTTTGATTCGATATATTTAAAATTTTCTTCAAAAGATTGGAACACACAAATTATCCATACTTAATGTGCAGGAAACAGATGTGTTAATTGGAATTGGATGACAAACTTTAGCCTTGCTTTAGATTATTGGAATCTTATTGTTTTGAAGTTCCCTTCTTGTGAGCTTCAAAGACTCTTATTTTATGATATTTTTGGGACTAACATGTCTAAAAATGTTGTAATATTTATTATGCTTTTGATTTTTGTGTCTTATAATTTCTACTTATGTCATACTAAATTTAGTCAAAGTTAATTTTTTACAGTTGGTTCACCGTGAGATTTGTTTATGAAAGACAAATAAATGAAATTTGTCAATCTTTTCTTGTTTAAAAAATGTGTTTGATTTTGTAAAGGTTTTAGTTAGAATAGTTAAATTGATGAATTTGATAATATGATTAAATTATTTCAATGTGTTATTTATGTGTGATGATCCTCCAAAACCAAAACCATTTATTTAGGATAAATGAAGGCATCACACTTCATGTATTGAAAGAATAAATCCATGAAACAATCACATTTGTATAAATAACATGCTCAATGAAGGTTATCTCAAGGCATGCATGAATCTAATTGAAGTGATAAACAGTTTTCTTTTAAAGACCTGTGATCTTGGTAGCAAATAGTTCATCAAACCATAAAAATACAGCAGGTTCATGGTAGAAGCTAATGCACAACAAGCAGGATAGAAAAACTGAGTAGTACTAACATAGCTATATCTATATGTCATCAAAAAACTAAAAGTTGACATGTTGCAGAGGCCCTTGTACACAAGGATAACATTCTTTCTACAAAAGGCTGTTTGTTCCATATCGCACCATATTCTCATGTCTTGTAAGACAGGACTCTCGCATTCTATAGAATAAACCTTGCTAACAGAAGGTGACGTTTTTGTAGGCCTTCAAACGCCAAGTCCCGAATAGTGCAATGCAAGTTCTAAGGTATAATGAAAGGCATTGTGGAGAGAATTCTGGCTCAACACAATCTTCTTGTTCTTCTTCTCCAATGTATGCATCACACTAAGCTTTGAAAGAACTGTGGTTGTAACGGCCTGTTTGGTGGGGATGAAGGAGACAATTTGGCAGATAATATCGTTTGGTAAACTGCTTCTGTCTTCCGGTACATTCGCCGCAGTTCTTGTCAAAATTTTCCGACGACGAGACATTTCTTCTTTACATAATAATACAAACCATTTGTCGAACTTGCAGGGACAAGTTCACTACTTCATTATAGCACGAGTTCAAAAATCACTTCGGCTGGTAAATAAGCTAGTTTATAACTTAGGCTCCGTTTGGCCCAGCTTTTTATTCTCTTAAGAATGAGAAGTTCGGTCAAACACAATTTTAATAAAGCTCTTAGCCATAAAAAACAGCTTTTCTTTAATGTGTAAAATTGAATCAGAAGAGCTTCTAAGAGAAGAGGTTGAAACTTACTTTTGAGAAAAAATTCGGAGTTTTTTTGTTATTATCTTTAGTAAATTTAGTTTAATCTAGTTTGTTATCATCTTTTCTTAAGTTTTATATTAATTTTTAGTTTGTTATTTTTTTATTTTTTTAAAAAAAAATATATTTTACCAAATAATTTTGAAATTAAAAAATAAACAATTACCAATAATTTTATCTTTTTTCTGAAAAGCTATTATTTTCACTTTTAATTTTTAGATAGCTTTTAAGACCTAAAAAAGCCAGACAAAACAGACTCTTATACTAGTTTTTAGCTTATAAGCTACAAAGCTCAATATGGATTGTATCTACTGTCCTTTCCTCTTCTTCCCCCCTATTGCCCTCTTCTTTTATTACTTTATCTTAGTGTGTGCTTGATTCATAAAAATTAATTTTGCAAGAACTTATGTAAAATTGATTCTGAAAAAAGTTGTGATAAAGATAAAGTAATTTATATTTAGAAGTATTTGTGTAAAAGTAAGTTAAATAAAAAATTTGAGTGTAAGAATTAATTTTAAATTGAGAAGCTTACAATTTTTAGCTTCAAGTATAAAAATTCTCCGGATGTTGGCTTTAGATTGAGAGGTTGTGGTTAAACACTCATATCGTGAAGCTAATAAATGTGCGGATGTGTTAACCAGCATAGGATGTACGCTTGATTCTACTATAGTTTTCTATGACTCTTGTCCTGTAGAATGTAGTCATGTGATGCAAGATAATATTATGGGAATAGCAACCCCTCGTTGTATTAATATATGTAATTTTTCTCTTTTGGGCTTCGGCCATCATTCTTACAAAAAAAAATTATGTTAAAAATCTCAAAATTTTGTCCATTAAAAATAAAAAGCAAAACAATTTTTTTTTAATGATTAAAATAAAAAACATGTGATTTTTTTTATAAAAATGAAAATGAAATTCACTAATTTTATACCACTTGAAAAAATCAATTGTGTTTTTTACCATTCCCCCTAAATAATTATTGTTTAAAAAATATTTTAGTTTGTAGTCTCTATTTTTAGTCAAAAAAATGACCAATCTTTTTTTTTTTTTTTTTTGGTCAAGTAGCCTAATGGCTTGAAATTTCACCCTTAAGGTGAATAAGTTGGATGACCGGGGTTCGAACCCCGATCCCCTGCATAATAATGCAAATGTCCACCAATTGAGCTAAACTCATGGGACGACCAGTCTTTTTTAATAGGGAAACAATTTTAACAAAGTAAATTATTATTATTATTATTATTATAATAATTACTGGTATTAAATTATTATTTTCATTGTCAAATAATTCCAATTAGGCTTTTATTACTTTACTGACTGAAATCAGAGTTTGGTCTAAAAAACAATTGTAAACCGCATCCATGTTTTAAACGCGAACACCATGATCATTATCAAAATCACTCGTTGGAAACAAAACCTTTAATTTTCCATCACTTTCTCGAGAAAATTATTTTGAATTTCTTCCTTCCAATGGATCCAGAACAGACCTTCATCCGTGTTCAGGAGAGGTTTTCGCAGATGCTAACACCAAAAGTCAGAGTTACTTTGGAGTATTTATACCTATTCATCGCCATAACCTTGTTCTGTATTCTCGTTGTTATGCACGCCAATTACGTTCAACAGGTTTCTATTTTTCTATCTCAACTTCTCAATTTCAATTACCACTTAATTATGGCTTTTCAACATACTTACTTCATATAATCCTGAACTTGATTACTGAGTTTTTGCATAACATGTTCATTGGAATTAGTAAGAGTTTGTATAGAGTTTAGTTTGGCTTGTTTGGTGGTTGATAAGAAAATCATAGGTTGATTGTAGAACAGTAAGTAGAATGTTGTGATGTGATTTTACTTGCTATTTTGGTGCTGCTTTTGCTATGTTCATTGCAAATAGTGAGAGTTTTTGAAGAGTTGATGTGTAGTAGTTGGGTTTAATTGGGTTATCTGATGGTGGATGAGCAAATCATATATAGTGGTGGGTATAATGTTGTGACTCTACTTATTTTTGTCTTTTTATGTTCATTGACATTAGCGAGAGTTTCTTAAAATTCGATGCTAGTAAGACACTGGATTGAGTTATTTGGTGGTGGATAAGTGAATCATAGATAGTGGTAGAATGTTGTGTTATTATTTTTGGTGCTGCTTTTGCGAGAATATTAAGATTCTTTTAAGCAGACCACAGCTGCTTATCTTAATGGAAAAGTTCATAACTTTTTAAGCATGATGCCACAACTCTGCTTTTCTGCTAGATGAACTTCTCTTGATTTGGAACCCCCTACAGTTATTTTTGAATTTCTTTTTGGTGAAGTAAATTGATACTATCCTTAACAGACAAGCTTTGTCTTTCTTTAGTTTTTATAATTGTTTTACTTGTCAAGCTGGAGCGTATAAAATTATAAATCATATGCACCAAACTTGTTACATATATAACTTACAAGTACCCCTCAAAGACATGGTGAAAACATCGGCCAATTGGTTAGTTGAGCCAACAAATCTAGTGGTGATGTATCCAGTTAAAATATTCAATCTAATAAAATTAGATATATTTCAATGTGTTCAGTGACTTCAGTCCTCTCGTGAAATACTAGATTTGAGTCAATATGAATTGCAATTTGATTATCACAAATGGGTGACATCTGCAACCCCCCAAATCTAAGCTCCTGAGGTAACCATTTGAGGCATACGAGCTTACAAGTAGCTGATGTCATGACTCCATTGGTTATTATGTTTCTTACCTTTATATTGAAAGAGAAAGCAGTAAATAATGAATTAACGGTAGAATAAGCCCGCATCACATTCTTCTTTCTTTTTAAAATCAGAAGAAAAGTCCATATGTCAAAAGATAAAAAAAAAGATTTTATATGGAAAAGTTAATAATTGTTTTTTATTTAATGAAGGGGAGTCTTGGTGCAATGGGGGTTCGGTTGCTATTGCTGCAATGAAACTAAGAAGTCATAGGTTTGAGTAGTGGAATTAGCCTTCACAAATGTAAGCTAAGGTTCCTTGGAGTAGGGTCATAGTAGGTCTAACCTTTCCTTTCCTTGAATGTTGTTATAATGGGAGCTTTATAGCACCATATTTACCAATTAACAATTTTTAGTGTTAATATTGTTCTGAATATCATGAGCTAAATACCTTTTTTATGTAATTTTTATAAAATTTACATTGAGATTACCCGGTTAATAGTTTAAAATGTATCACCAACACAAATAGTAGCATATTAACTACGCATACATCCAAAGTACCAGATATTTTATAAAGTAATGTACTATCGCGTAGTACATATTTGTACCTTTATCGAAGAGTATCGCATTTCAAATAATTATTGTCTTGGGTTTTAGTGTTTAGTAACCCAAGAATCAAGATAGAATAGTACCGATTTACTTCATAATTATTCGCTATTTTCTGCTTGAATGTGAATCAACTTCAATTATTTTTAATTTTTATTCAATATTTTCACTGGTTTGATAATTTTATGTTTTTCTATGTGAAGCCTGGGTGTTCAGGTGAGCTATCTGGAGTTCTGACATCAGAAGCCCAACTTATTCAGATCAAGGTATATATTGCCTGCCATTCTTTAAATGTACATCATAGTTTTTGTTCTTTTTCAATTTTTCCATGAACCAAACCAAACTACGTGAATAGATATTATATACTGTGTAATTAGAAACTTAGGGTTTATAGTCAGATCTTTTATCTATGCTCATTTGCCTGTCTTGCTAAATATACGACATACTTTCAAATCATTGTTGTAGATAACCAGTGCCGGCTTGTGGTATCACAACGATTCTGAATCTAACATAATAGATCCTCCTGAAACAGAAGTTGTAAAAGATAAAATGGAGGTTTCTGATGTCAATCAAGATGAATCGACATTTTTAGATTCTACGTTTTTGTGGAACTGGATTGGTTCAGGTGCTAGGAAGGGAAAATTGGCATTCAAGTTTTGGAAGACTGACCCCGAATTTCTTGAACATCAAGCCGAAACCTCTACAAGCAACCAAAACTCCAGGCCAGCGGTTGAAGGTGCTGTCATCAAAATTGATAAAGAGGAGCCACGGAGTAGTTTTACCTTATCAGCCAAAGAGACACTAAAAGCAGCAATTGTACATTTTGGTAAAAAGTGGTATAGGCGAATCTCATTCATTTGGAGACACACAATGCAGATAATTGGAAGTTTCCAGAAGCTGTGGGTAAGTAGAAATATGTTGTTTATTGGAGCTCGATTAGACCATATTCCAATTATTATGATGCATTCTGGTTATTTGTAGTCTGGGTTTGTAAAATTTAGAGCTAATGATCAAATTTACTCAAATTTCTGCTGAACTTCAATTTTCAAGTGTAGGATATTGCTGGTGTACACCTAAATCTTGATATTCCGAAATGGATGCATATCCTTCATTTGGACAAGGTTAACTCCAATGCAGGTAATTGTAATATTTCCCACTTTGAATCATAGTGCGTGCCAAAGTGGCAACTTTAAATACTAAAATATTTCAAGATCTGTATCTGAACTTTTTAATTTTTATATGAAGAGAAACAAAGACATGCTGTGTTCGGTTTTTTTCAATTCTTCAATAACTCCATGTTTATGTTTTTTTTCCAATAGAATATGGGTTTATATAGCTAGTATGTTCCTTGAAAAGTTGAGTTTTTTTTTTTGTTGGTAGTTTTGAATTTTACTTGTTTAGTGGAATAAAATATATAATATGAAATACAAAAGACACAAGGCATGAGGAAGAGTGTTGCCTTTGTAATGCTTTAAAAGACCGTGTTACAAAGTTATGTATGCTGGCTTTGATTTATTCCTATGTGAGAGACCTAGATGTAAGTGACCTTCACCCTTTCAATGTTACTCATTTGGGAAAATTGACATGCTGATTATGGTTGCATAGTACAAAAATGGTTCCTTTAACATTGAATTCTTGGATTCTTAGAAATAATTTACATAGAACTTCATTATGAAAAATAAAACATTTGTAGATGTTTTATTGTCGTCTAATTAGATACTTCAGTCTAGGATGCTTTACATAATAAAATTTTGAGCCTTGCATTATGTAGTTTTCCCATGTGAATTAATATGTAATTTTTGTCTCTCTTCCTCTTTTCTCCATATTTCTCACGTTTTTGTCTAATAAGTTGTGTTTTCAATTTCAGTACAATGGCTTAAAAAGAAAACCAAGTTGTCTGAACCCACATATTTGTACACTATGGAAAAGGTATATCAATATTCTTTATGTATTCAATATACCAGTCGATTATGGCTGGCTCTCTGCAAGATACAGTATATAAATATCTAAGTAGATTATGTCTGTTTTTTTGAAAATAGATTATGTCTGTTTGTTAAAGCTTCCTTTTATGTCGATTTTTTGGCTTATTGAAGACTGCTCTTCTCTATTGTTGATCATGGAATATTATTCTGCAGGGGTATTTCTTGTTACCTGAAAGTGCCAAGTCTCATCATAATATACGTACTGTGAATGTTAGCATATCAGCCTGGCACTCCTGCTTTGGAAACAGGTAAAGACTATAGCATGATTATCTGGTTTTGGTCCCAAAAGTGACATGTTATCTCCAACGGAGACTGGAGAGCTACTTTTATGTAGTTTTTTACTGATGGGTTTAAATTGTTTTGCTGATAGGAAAGTTGTTCTCTGCATTTCATTGATGTTATACTGTAATGTTTAAAATGTTATTCATTTCCAGGTGGCAACAACTACTCATAAACAGATTTGTAGGATATGATACAATTTTAATCAACAGTTTACTGAGTTCTCCTGGTCAAGGTAACTGCCTGCTCTCTGGAAGTCTGGATAAACTAGTGTATATAATTGTTCCACTGAAAACTACTTTAAACATTTGCCGTCCACATATTTGAATATCCAGGATTTAATTATGGCTGAAATTCTTTTGCGAGGTAATGGCAGGTTATCTTTATAATTATCAATCAAAGGAATTCTATAACCTCAGTTTTGCACTAGAAGTTCCTGAAGTCCCAACGAAGTTTGGAGGTTTGTTAATTTATCCTTCTATCGGCTCTGTGCAGCACTCCTCATTTGAAGAGACTGTTCTCAGGGTCTACTTTTGTTAATGGATTTCTTCTGTTTACCTGCCGATCTCCTGTTGGCCTTACTTGAATAATTTAGAGTGAATGACTTGTACAAATTTATATACAAGAGAGAATCTCTCAAGAAAGGAAAAACATGAAACTAAAGAACCTATATCAAGTCATGAACCATAATAAATAAAGAATAATCATATTTATGACTATTGTTAGGGTCCTTAACAGATTACAGTAGAAAGGTTGAGAGAAAAGAGAAAAAAGAAAGAAGTGTGAGTATTATTGATCGAGGGGAGTTCCCCTTCAAGAGAATGGATGCATAGTCTCTCCCTCTTACTTCTATTTATACATGTCTAGGCCTCGTAGAGTGCACCTTTAAAATGGGTATTCTTATATTCCTAACAACTATAATCAACACTTCCCCTCAATCTAGAGCAAATATATCATATGCGTCCAACTTGTTAGTTGTTACGTATATAAATAATCAGTCCTAGGTCCCCGTAGGGGTTTGGTGAAAATATTGGCCAACTTATTATTGGAGTTCGCTGAAGAGATTTTAATGATGCTAGAAGTGATCTTCTCTTTGATAAAGTGGCAATTAACTTTTTTGTGTGTTTGGTTCTCCATGAAAAACAGGGTTTGAAGAAAGATAAAATGCCAAATGATTATCACACATAAGTTTCATAGGACCTAGTTCACAAAATTTCAACTCCTGTAATAAGTTTTTCAACCACAAAAGTTCACAAGTAATGTCTGAGTTGCGCTGTTTTGGTATTACTTATGATTTGCGAGCGTAGAGCCGTAGACGTCTTGAAGCTTCAAAGACCGTTCCTACTGATTCCGGTGATTCAACTCTAGAGAATGTGCCTGCTTATTGTTATGATTTAGCTCCTGTTCCATCCCCTTCTCCCACTGCGGTCTCATCTGATCCTCCTGCTAACTTGCGCTTGCCTATTTCTCTGACACAAACTTGAATAATTTAGGGTGAATAACTTGTACTGATTTATATACAACAGAGGATCTCTGAAGAAAGAAAAATAGAAAACTATATCAACGATAATAAATAGAGAATAATCATATCATCAACAGCCTTTTATAGGGACTTTCGTAAAATGTGAAACAGAACTTTTACTGTTGCCTTGTAACTTGTGTGTCTATTTGCATGTGCAGATTACCTTGTAACGAAGTGTGGCGTACTTATGATGTCCTTGTTTGTGTTTTTTACTACCACAATGTCTGTGTCATTTACATTGAGAGAAACACAGACCCGCATGCTGAAGTTTACAGGTAGGCATTATTTGCTCTGTGTACAGATGTTTCAGTATATTTAAACTGGTTTGGTGAGTTCTACTTGCATTGCATCTGTTATGTTATTCAGCCCGTTGTTCCATGTATTAATTCACTTGCTATTATGGTATCTTATTATAAAAAATAGAGATAAACTCCCCAATTACAAAGATGTTGCTAACTTTTGAGTATCTGCACCTCCTCAGCCAAAGGCCTCAATGCTATCTCAAATGACAATATACTTTTCCTCTCAAACCCTTTTGTTATTTATAATGTTATACACAACATACCCACCTCTCCATTAAACTATTCCTAATAATTTTGAACGACATGTGGGATTAGCTTTTCACATTTGTTATTCTTTACTCTTTACAGTGCAACTTCAACACCATGCTCGACACCACCTTCCAACATTCCAGTTGATCTTTGTACATGTCATTGAATCACTAGTCTTTGTTCCTGTAAGCACTTATTTGCCAATATTATTCATTTGATTTGCCTGTGATTTGTGCTATTTCTTGTTACATTAGCTTTGCTGATAAATTTCTTATTGATTTCTGCAGATTATGATTGGTATTCTGTTTTTCCTCTTCGAGTTTTATGATGATCAGCTTCTTGCTTTCATGGTCTTGATTCTTGTCTGGTTGTGTGAGCTATTTACTCTTATTAGGTATCTCTCTCCCTCTCTCCCTATGTTATTAGTCATAAAGGTTGTTGAGATTAAAATCACAGCTGAGACAGCATGTGTCTTTGTTACTCAAAAACTATTTTTGGTTTCATAACCAGTTGGGGCTTGGTTGTGTGCTAAACTCACGTTAGTGGGTCATTAACTAGTGCACAGGCGCAATTTTATTTTCCCGCAATAAACCAAATAACCTTTGACCAGTGTAGACGTGTAGTGGTGTTTATGTGCCATTTCAGTAATGGATCATTGTAACAATCTTTCATGCACATCTATATTGTTATTCTATGATCAGATAATGAGTGTGTTTATTGTAACTTGCAGTGTCCGAACACCAATATCAATGAAGTTCTTCCCTCGCTTCTTTCTGCTGTATTTTCTGGTCTTTCACATATATTTCTTCTCTTATGCTTATGGTATGTTGATACTGTTTTTTGTTGTTTATTTTTTATTATAATTTTTTCGGTGTAGTAGGATTAAATTAATCTTATTTGGAAATGATGAACTTGTTTAAATTTCCAGGTTTTTCATATTTGGCTCTCTCTACAACTGCAGCTTTTATGCAACATCTTATCCTGTATTTTTGGAATCGGTTTGAGGTAATGATAGTAATTGGCTTATTAAAAGCCCAATATTTTTTTCCTCTTGGGTTTTCTTTTTATTTTTTGCGGGGGTTGGTTCAAGAAAGGGCTGAAATCATTACCCTCTATTAAATTCTCCCTCAGCTAGTATTAAACTCGATGTTTATCATATCGGTTTGTTTAAAATTCTGATTGTTTTCTCTCCTATATGGGGGTGTTTCGTTGAGCATGTATGGGCATATCTTGTGGCATAAGTACGTGCATACATGTTTGAAAGAACTTATGAAAAGAGCTCATGATATGTCCACAAGTTTTCAGCTTAGTTTTAGAAGTCCTCCAGTTTGCTTATTGTCATAAGTTGTTTTAGTTTATGCTGAGTTTACCCCCAATCCTTCTCCGATTATAGAAAAAACTTATATGTAACCTTTTAAATGATAAGCACTTGTAAGTGCTTAATTAATTGTATATCTAAACACCCACATAGTTAAATTACTCAAAATAGAATTGAGAAAAGGGTGTACTGCCTTACAAGGAACCACGTAAATGCTACTTTATTATGTTGGTAGTTTGTATAACAATAGATCCAACAATAGCAAAATTTTATTTGTTGCAATAGGAATGTGTTTTCCTGTCTGGCAATGTATTTCTAAATGTGAATCTTCATTGCTAGAATGATGGATTTTTATGTCTTTTAAGGGAGTTCCCAAGACTTGATGAGGACAATTTAGGGAAATGTGGGCTAAGTGTATGCTAAGAAACCACAACAAGCAAACAAATCTATTCCGGGATTAGGATAAGAAGCATAACTTTCAGATTTTTGTTGTTTATTATATTTGAGAAATCAATCAATTATAGTTATTACTTTTTAGAAGCTTTCTTTCAGTTCATACTCAATTGAATTTCAACCTCTGCTATGTTCACTGGTATTTAGGTACCGGCATTGCAAAGGTTTGTGCAAAATCGACGTTCACAACTTCAACAACACCCAGACTTCCATATTACCTCATCTACTATTCTTGCATCAACGCTACACATCACAAGATTGAACACAAGGAACCAGGGATTAAGTACCACAAATTTGCCTTCCGGGACAGGGTTCAGACCTGGTTTTGATCAATCAATGGCTCAGAACGGACCAGGAGTTACTGACCCTCAAGGGCAGCCACAAAGTAATTCTGATAGGGTTGCCAACCCTACACAGATTCCTGGGCAAGCCGACATTCGACAGGCTGAAAGGGGTCCCAACCCTGGATCAATGAATTCAATCAGTTCTCTGTTATTATGGATATTAGGAGGTGCTTCATCTGAGGGCCTCAACTCGTTTTTTTCCATGTTCAGAGATGTGAGGGACCAAGGACAAGTATATACCGAAGCTCCTAGGCATGATAACCGTGAGAATCAGGACAGTGACAGTCAGCAGTGAAAATATTCAGTTTAGTGGAGAACTTGTTAATACAGGAATGACGTGATTGATATCATATATATATTTTATATATTTTTTCCTTTATATATCGTGAAATTTATGCAAGTTTCGTCCCTCTGATAGTTCCAGGCTAAATAGAACAATCAATGTAAAATATAAGGAGCATAGAAATGATGCAATTTTTTTTACACAAGATAGTATGATTCTTCAAAAACGGTAGTTGCAGTGCGTATTCCCCCCCCCCACCCCACCATCATTTTCGACCTACATTCTTTCTTTACTTATTTTTCTGTTATTTTATTGGAAGCTTTACTGGGTACACACTTCCCCTTTCACGCTGTTGCAGACCTTGCAATTTTGTTAACCACATGCTGTCTTTTTGCTAATGATATTCCAGCAAAAAAAAAAAAATCCCCTGCAGAAGAGTCTGTATGTGTAGAGGGAAAGAGGCTAGACAGAAAAATCAAAATACTTGAATAGCTCATATTCACAACCATATTATATTTGGATTGAGGTTGCTATACCTAGAATCGTTGTATGAAAAAGGTTGCTAAATTTTCATTTAATTTATTTTTAGATCTATCTCATGTCTTGTTTGGCTAAAATGAGGAAAATGGATATTTGCATGAGCTAATTCCCAGCTGAAGTAGAAGTAAAAGAGACTAATTAGAAACACTTGTTACATTTGTTAACCATTGTTTAAGAGAGATAACTGATATATTTGGAGAAATCTATCTCCTTAAATAATTGGATAGGTAAACAAAAATATATGACCTATATGAATCAGTAACCTAGTGGTTAGTGCTAATAATGTTGAGTTGCATTCTGTAATCCCCACTTTTGCCTTCGATGGAACAAACTATGCTGATAGGAGACACTGTGACCGAAACTATTGAAGACATTGACGAAACAGTGTTGGAAGTTTCTTTCTTTTTCATTAGCGCCCAACAACACTTCATATGAAAGCTAAACCAACATCTTCATTTTTCAGACGCGAATTGTGTGCATTATTGATGTGCTTCAGTGAGCTTGCAGCCGATTATTGATGTTAATGGATATAAGTACAAGACTGCAAGAAGTTATCAGACTATGGATGCATGCATTATACCAGTAACTTTTATGATCTGATAGTAAAATATTTTTTGTCCTCTATCATGTTAATTTGTATCACATTAGTGCATCTTTTCATACATACAACTATGGTCATTCATTATTAGCAGCAGTCTTGTAGAATACTAACAGCTTCTTTCCTTTGTTCATCACTTAATTCTGTGGGGAAGTCAATGAAGAATTTGACATGAAGGTCACCTCTTGTGCTATTATCTTTGGGGTTTGTCATTCCTTGACCTTTAATAACCTTCTCAAAACCAGGATATATAACAGTATTCTCAAATGATAAATTCAGTTTTTCTCCTCCTAACAGAGGAATTGGTATGGTGCATCCTGCAAGTGCATCTACTAGAGGAATCTCAACACAAATTTCCAAATCATTGCCATTTCTGCTAAACAAAGGGTGTTTCTTTTCATCAATCAAAAATACTATATCAGCAGGGAGGTAACCAGGTTTCTCATCACCAACTCCCTCAAATGTAATCTTTGTTCCTTTTCTCCATCCCGGCTTCACTTCAATTTTTAAAATTTCCTCCTCCTGGATGATCACCCTGTTGCAAAATTCAGTTAGTAATGCTAATGCCCTTCTAAGCAGAGTCATTGTCATTTCAAAGAACATTGTTCTTTTCACTTCATTTTTTTACCATTGAAAATTTCTAAACTTTATGTTGCATTGCATAAATCATATATGTTAGTAGTTTTAAATATCATTACAGAAAACACACACATACATACCCGGGGTGTTTGATAGCATCTCTAGTAACTTTAATCTTTTTGACACATCCAAAGCATAACTCCTCGAGTGTGAATTCAAGCTTTTTCTCAACTTCTGGTGGTTTCCTTCTTGTTGTTGTCTGTGAAAATATTATAGGTGTTGTGGATCTACGGCTGAGATTGCTTGAGAGAGACACTTTATGGTCATGATGTTCTTTTTCTCTTAAATTTCTTATTACAAAATCCTGTACCGGAGAGGCTGCACAGTTAGGCAATAGCTCAGGTTCAGAAATGTCCAATTTGATATCGTCTCTTGATGATAAAGAAGCTGATGAACTACTTCTTCTGCTCATAATCCTTTTGAGAGATGATGCAGCAATTTCTGTTGCACTTTTTCGACTATTACTCCGCGATAATGAGGTTGGTGTTTTGCATCTTCTGCTTTCATTTCTTGATAGAGGCCTTGTTCTTGGATTTGGAGTTTTTGATCTTCTACTTTCACTTCTTGGATTTGGAGTTTTTGATCTTCTACTTTCACTCCTTGACATCAATTTAGGACTCCAAATGTCTTCATCCACTCTTCTATTTTCATTGTGATCAAAACCTAAGGGTGTTGTTGGTTCCTACATGCACCAAAGATCATCACCAAAACATATCACAACAACATGGCAATGATTTAAAAAACATTATATGCGCAATTAAGATTTGTACTACCAGGAAAAGTTGAACCACCAACGAATATTCAAAACGAAAAAATAAATAAAAAATTGACGTCTTATTTTGTTGTTTCTATTTCTTTGTTTTAAATAGGCTAATGGTGAAACTCACACACTAAGTGCGGATAAGAGGGGTATTGCGGCTTTGAATCTGCTTCCCAACACATCAAATGTCTCACAATCTTTTACCATCTCCACTTCAATTACATGATTCTTATTTTGGTGATAAAATATTGTCGTTGTTTATTAATTCATATGGCATGTTTAGGATTTTAAATCGTTACCACAAAAATAGGTTGCATTTTTCGATGGAGATTTTCCTAATTAATTGTGTTATTCCAAATGAACATTTGAGAAATGGAGTTGAGGAGCATATATATATGCATGAACATATATACATATATTAATTAAGATTACCTCATTGTGTTTCTTGTCATGGTGCCGTTTGGATACAAATGTTTTGTAAACCTTGCTAACATCTTTCAAAGATTTAGTTTTTGGCATCTTAAAGATGTTGTGTAAATCCAATGGTGGGGAGCGTGGATGGTCTCCCATTGCATTGGAGAAAGAGGGGGGTGCCAATATCAAAGGAAGAAAATATTAATCAATAATCAATAATCAATAATAAAGATAATGGGAATGTAATAAGAAAGATGAAGGAAGGTAACAATATTCAGAAAAAGAAAAGAGGTTGATGGAAACAAATTAAGGTGAAGAAGCGTTTGAACAGGTATGGTTGATTGATTGTGTTTTTGTTTTTTCATATTACGTGTACTTTATCCTATATTTAGTAAACACTACTTTTGCTAAACGAATGAACTTGTAAGTTGTAACTACAAATCTACAATTTTTGTTACGGACTTACGGTTGTCATCAACAAACTCATCATTTTAATCTTGCGTGGAACGTCACAAAATATTTCCTAGTGCACCGGAGATATTATTTAGCATTTTTCTATAATTATTATGTTTGTAAATTAAACATCTATATGATGCATTCCACCAAAAAAAATAAATCTATATGATGCATAAAATATGCAAAATAAAATTCTAGCTATTGAAATTGCTGAATATGCTTTGAAATCTCTGAAGTCAGAAGAAGTTCATAAGACAGTTTTTTGAATATGCCTCCTGCGCCTTCGCAAGTGTTGTCCTGATGAAGCTTTGGCCCCTGTCATCTGCGCGGGCCGCAGCACGCAGCTGGCCAGATCTACTTTGTGCAGATTTTGTGGAAAAATTTATTCTAGGGAATATCTGACTTGAATTTGGTTTTATTTTATAACAGATTTGTTTCTGTTATTTAGACATATATTTTTCTATAAATAAGGAGTATTTTATTCTAGATCAGGGGTGCAAAATAATTTTGGAAAATTACTTTTGTCATTCTACGAATTACTCGCGCGCCCTACGCGTTTCACATTTTACCCTTTCACTACTTAAGTAGCAAATGTTGTAAAAATGAGTAATTTTTGAGGCAAAACACCTACGTGAAAACACCTTACTTAAAATTTGTGTCCGCTACTTAAGTAGCGAATGTTATAAAAAAGAGAAATTTTTATAAAAACACCCTACTAATATAAAATTTTCCGCTAGTTAAATAGCGGATTAGAGTATTTTGGTAATTTTGCACAAAACCAGCAATTTTCATAATTTTTAACTAATTTAAATCAAACTTGTCCAAAAGGAGGTTCGCTGGTCCAGGCCCATGATGAGAAACATAAACCTAATTCATTCCTTGTTGTTTATTATCTTTCTTGTTCTCTTCTCTGGTTCATTGTTTTGCTTCTTCCCGCGTAACTGAGGTACTTTTCCACCATTTTTCTTCTTCAGATTTTAGTTTCTTTGTGAGAGAAATAGTGGGTAATGAATGCAAAACGAAATTTTCAGGGTGCGCAAATAGCATTGAATTGAGATTAACCATCATTGCATTGAATTTGTTATTTTAGAATGAGTGTTCCAAATGCAACGGAGGATTTGTCGTCTGAAATGGAGGTTGATGCGTTTCAACGCCTTTTTCCGCTTCGATATTTCGAGCGTCATCTTGCTGAATCTATTCGTCCTGATGGTAGACCACTAAGGGAAGCTAGAGATACTAGCATATTTCTTGGTTAGTTGATTTTAAACTTATTTCTATTTGTAATGTGTAAATGTTCTGTTATCTAGGGCATGTTTCGATAAACAACTTAGTTAAGCGCTTATTGAGATTAACTTAATATATATTCAATGAATGAAAGACAAACAGACAACAAGTACAAGTTGTGCCGCTAACCCTTTGTGTGTGCATGGCAAAATCAATCATCTTAAAAACTATATCCATAGACCTAGGAGACACAACATTGCTATGCATGGACACTTATTGAATAATGCATAAGTTGTTTTTTTAATTAAAGACAAAGTGTTTAAATTATATTCATATAAGTTGTAACAAACAGACTTTTATGTGAGCTTATGTGCTGGCAAAGGCACTTGTAAGACTGCTCCAAAGAGCTTATGTAAAGTGACATGTCCTTCCAGCATATTTCCATAAGGTATATGCTCTCCAGGATAGTTTATGAAAATAGTTTATCTCGTTCTTATCATTTGTTATAGAAATAATTTCTACACAACTACTTTTATAATAAGTGATTATACTATAAGAGCTTAACTAAGATGTTTATCCTAATTCCAAACAAGTATCCTTGAGAGTTTATGGATGGAAATAAGGTGAAAATAGATGATAGACATTACACAAGCTCTCTCAGATACACACACAATTGCTCATGTCAGTAGACATGTTCAATAAGTTGTTCCTAAGTCAATTCAAATGTGCTTTGTAGTATGTTATTCACAATTTGAGTATACTGATGTGGTTGCTTCTCTTTTTGATTAGGTTCTGTTGCATCTGCTAATGGATCAGCTCTTGTGAAGATTGGATCCACGGTTAGTTATTTGCCTTTTTCTCATGTCTATATTGTGCTTGTGTTTGGGTAAGAGAGTTTATTGAATTAGAATGAGTTTAACCGACTTCATTGTGACTTCTTTGGTCAGACTATGTTGACTGCTATTAAAATGGAAGTTATGACTCCTTCCTTGGAGACACCGGATGAGGGTTGTTTAGGTTTGTGGCCATAGCCGGCTTTGCCACTTGTGTATTGATTATGTTGTTGTGGTGACATATAGGGTGAAATTTTGATGTGTTGATATCTATTATTTCAGCTATTGATTTCCACATGCCTGCAATTTGTTCTCCGATTGTTAGGCCTGGCAGGCCTGCTGAAGCAGAGCCAGTTGTGTCAAAGCAGTTGTCCGACACTATTTCAAGGCAAGTTTTAATCTTTCGTGTTGCTTTGTTAGGTTCAATTATATTTTATTATGCAAGAAATTAATTAAAGGGGAGTTTTTTAGGTTTTTTTTTTTTTTTGGTTAATAGGTTTAGGTTTTTAGATGTTAAGGCCAATTTTGTGGATATATGTAATTTGTCTCTTTGGACTCTACCAAAGGGACTCCACTAACCTTAAAGTGTTTGAACTCAGTCTGTTGTTTAACTTGGTTTGGGGATCAGACAACTTGTTCCCCCACTCACCCCACTCCTCCCCTCTTGGTGGTAAAATTCCTATGGTGATTTCCTGCCTACAGCTTTCAAGAACTTTGTATTTGTGGTGTCTATGTTATAATTTTTGGTGTTAAATTGGGTTCCAGTCGAATTTAAACTATCTTATTTCTTTCAATATTAAAAAAAAAACTATCTTATTTCTTCGACCTTTATCTAATATATATATTTTTTCAGTTCTGGAATGATTGATTTGAAAGAATTGTCGTTGGTTAGTGGAAAAGCTGCATGGATGGCTTACTTGGTAGGGTTTTATTTGTATTGCATTTATCAAATTTCAGTTAACATCCATAGAAACAATGTATTGTATGGTGCGAGGTACTTTATCTTTATTTGCTTTGATTATGTAGTTATCAATCTATTGAATGAACTAATGCAGGATATCTACTGTTTGGATGCTGATGGGGCTCTATTTGACGTTGCTTTACTTTCTGCAGTTGCTGCCTTATCTCATTGTAAGTAGTGTGTTGCCTTCTGTGGCAATATATTCAAAATCATATTGTGAATCATTCAGAAGATAGACTATTCTTGCATATAAAGCACTGTTAAATAGAACCCACCCACTTTTGGATTATTTATTTACAAAACATATAAAGAAATTTTAGAGAAAAACGGACAAATACATTCCAATTGGAAGATATCAATAGTAATATGAGTTGAGCCAATGACCACCTCCTAGCGTTGCTTTCCTGGGTTGAGCGAATTATTTTTTGAATCGGAAACACTTAGTATAGAATTTGAATTGTTTTTTTGTTTTTATTTTATTAAAAAGTGTAACAACTTCTTTGTAGTTTTTTGAACTTTGTATGTGTAGAGCACATTAATGGTTGAGAATTGTGTGTGATGAATTTTATCCTCCTTCTTTTGTCACAGGGTACAAGAAATTACCAATCCCACCTAAATGGTTATAACAGGCCCATGTTTAGAATGTTTTGATTTGGTTTTAAAAAATTATCAATCCCACCTTAAATATTTGATATTTGAGAAATTTGTTATGAGATTTTCTTCCTAAAATGTTGCTTCATAGTATGCTGCAACTTTATTACGGTATCAATATCAATAAGTAATAGGAACTGTAAGCAAATAAAACCTAGAGAGAGAAAGGGGGTGTGGGAGATACACAGTTTCTGTGAAGTTTGTTTGGTATTCTGATTGGTCAGTTATTGTGGCCAGTTGGTTCTATCATATGCTGATATAATAGCTTGAATGATTCGGCCCCAGATGAATCACTTATAGTTCTACAAAGAGTTTTCTTCAAAATATACCGAATATTTAATAGCCTTAGAAAGTGATACAAACCGCTAGAAAATAAAAGAACTTTGAGGAAAAAGGACAGAGAGAACGGGTTACACAGTAGTAGAGACCACATGAGGGAATATAGTATTGTAGTATATTATTACAGCATTGTAGCATATTACAACAATGGAGTGGAAATCCATTACGCCTCTAAATCCACATCATTTCAGCAACTCTATTAGCCATGCTGTGATATTCGGCCTCAGTATTGTACCTAGCAACCAAGAGACCAGATTTGGGCCTAAAGTATACACAAGCCACAGGTGGAGTGTTTGTCATCTGGATCGCCTACCTATTCCACGTCGCAGAAGGCAAACATGGCGAGTGATTTATGATGGTTGGTTGGAGAAGCATGGCATGTGTGCTAAGGGTCCTTTAGATAATGAAGAATTTGCTCAACAACCCGGCGGTAATTCTCAGTAGATTGAGAGAGAAACTTGCAAACTTTTTTTTTTGAACTAGCAGAAACTTGCAAACTTTATTCTTACTAATTTGTCTCCTGCCTGGTGAGAGTCGCATACTGCAAATATCCAATAATGGACATGTTGTGCAAGTGGCTCAAACATAATCAGCTCCAAGCTTGATGAGTTTGAACTTGTCAACCACCTCGGCTATGTTGGCTTTTACCAGAAGAACACAACTCTATTTCGCGTGTTAAAGAATGATGGAGAATGAGCATGCGCTTTTCCTCGAAACCGAAACCAAAACAGTAATCCTGAGTCCTGACTACCCAACCATTTCTAGGAAAAAATTGAATTTAACTTGGCAATGAGATCATCAGTTATAGAGGATGAGCTACCAATGACTATCATATCATTGGCAGATGAATACATAAATTCTTTGGTTTCCCTGTGAGTAACAAACTATGACGGTTCACAGTTTGACAGAAACAATATCATAGAAGGATAGACACAACTCACAAGCCTTTCAAACCAGACCCATGCTTGCTGTTTGGGGGCCTTACAGAGCTTTATTAAGCTTGCAAATCAGAAATTTGTCACCAGCATCAATGCCAGGTGGCTGCCACCACATACAGGTCATGGAACCCGCTAAAAATTCATTATTGACATCCATTCAGCTGCTGAATAGGCCATTTGTCGGGGAGAGCCAGAGTGATAAAGAAGAATATGAGAAAAAATCACTGTAGTTGGAAGCAATGGTGATTAGTGTTTGAAATATGAATTTCTGGCAGGACTGCCACCTAGACACGGTGTCTTTTCAGGTGTTGGAATTGGTTTGGCCATACACAAGTGTTAGACCCACAAGAAGGTCCTTGATACCATATAACTGTGTGAGTGACTGAAACTGAGAGAATAAAAGACTCTAAAAAGCAAAGGCAAATTGGGAGAGAAAATTTCTGTGAAGAATATTTGATACTCTGATGTATTGGCTTGTACGTATATAGTGCCACAAAGAGCTCTTTAACTGTTACATGTTAACTAACTGCACTTAGCATGTTTCAAACTGAGCTGCATAACAGACCACACACACACACAGCCAATTAATAATCCAGCTTCTTATTAGTTATACCTTTGTAGTATGCATGAAACTGTGCTGGATTGGAAATTAAATTTCTTGTTTTTTTTTTGGGTACAAATTAAATTCCATGTTTATCTCTTGTATTGTATGATTCTATGGCAAAGAGAATTTATGTATTGCAATTGTTGTCATGTGAATTGTTCTTTTAACATTGTTGTCATGCTGTGATATTACCATATTGGTTTTGACTTGTGTACATTTCCATGTTGCCAGTGCAAATTCCTGCTGTTGCCATGAATGATGACGGCAAAATAGTATTGATGTCTGATGAAGATGGACAAAAGCAGGCAAAGGAGCAAGTCAATAAGGAGAAGAGGAAGCTTACATTAAAAAGCATTCCATTATCGTTAACATGCATACTTCACAAGAGCTACATCTTGGCAGATCCTACTGCAGAAGAAGAATCCATAATGGAAACCCATGTGACAATTGTTTTGGATACATGTGGTCAACTAGTATCTCTTTACAAGCCTGGTGGGCCAGTTCTTGCATATACTTCTGCTATTCAGGTAAGTTTACTGTTTAGTGTCTACGCATTGCTAAGGAATTAAAGATGTGAACCATATTTGTTAGATATGGGCCCTTAATTAGGATTGAAATAATAATGGGCCTTCTTAGTTATTATTATTAGGCAGTTTTTAATTATTAGTAGGCAGTTTTCGTTGAAAATAACTGCCATAACTGCAGTTAGAATAGGAATTAATAAATAGAAGGGGTGATTGAGAAAGAGGGTATTTTGGAATTTGATTGGAAAGGGGCCATTTTGGCATTAGGGAGGTGCAGACCCTCGAAGTTCTGCGGTATCATTCTTGTAATGTAATCAAAGGGATTTTCCCTATTTCCTTATTCTATATCAGTTGGTTTCTATCACATATCAAAGTCATATTGATATCATGCATGGTCTCTCATTTAGAGTTAGCTTGCTAGTGAAATTTTTTGTGATAAACTATGCAAATACTTTACAAAAAGTCTGCTAGTCTTTTAAATTTAAATGAACACAAAAGATCTTAGGTCCTTTGAAGCTTTCAAGAACCCAGACTCACAACAAGACCATACTCAGGAGTCAGGCTTGTTTCTATATGTGAATGTCAGAATGTGATACAAGTTTATAGATTCGTGTCACTTTACTATGTTTAGTTTGTGGTATAATTTTTGGGTCTAATCTTTTCCTGACTGTTCACCTATTGTAGATTTTAAATAGTTTTAAATTTGAACTTAAAAAATATGACAGATTAGGTTCATAGTCGAAAATTATTAGTGTTGTCCTTAATACAACTAAGGTCTAAGGAGAATTTAGTATCGTGACTTTGAACTGTTTAATAGTTATCTACGAAAATGGTGGATTTAAATTATATAAGTTGCTGCTTTTTTGGCTAGAGATATAAATTGATGCTAATTACCATTGTTGTGGTTTCAGGACTGTGTTGCCTTGACCAGGCAAAGAGTAAAGGAACTAAAGAGCTTCTTAGACGAAGCAAATTCTGCTATGGAGGTTGAGTAGAATTATAAATTAATCTTAACAGTTTTGAGTGGTTAATGAAATTATCTTTGTACATTCTAAATTAAGGTGCTACCGGGGCATTGTTTTGTTTTGAAATATCATTTTCATGAAATTTTTAATCTATGATATGTAATTTATTGCCATTCTGGTCAGTAATTTTCGGGTTCCATTCGACCTGGCATGGGGAGGAGTTAGAAAGTATCCATAACTCTTTGGCTTAAATCCGCCTTTAGTCTTTGAGTATCATGATTTAGCGATTTTGGGCCGCATTTTTAAAGCAAAATGAATTGAATCTATTTTTTTTTTTTACTTGGTGAATATCTTGGGAATCTCCGGTGTGAATTTTCACCGAAGAGATTTCGTTTTTTACTAGCAGTGTAGTGGCATGTAATCCCTCCACTATTAGAAGATTAATGTTACAATTAAATAAAAGATAAATTATTAGATGAACTAATATTTTATAAGAAAATCCTATTTTTTTGGTACAAAAGAAAATCATATTTATTTTCACATTTTTGTATTATTAATATATATATTTTGTCAAATAGTCTAATAGTGAAAAGCAGTGAAAAATTGCAACATCAAATGTTTCTGCAATTACCAAGTGAATTGCACATACAATGCAATTATTATATGTTTTTATCTCAATAACAATACAAACCTACCTTTTTTGGGAAAAAAAAAAGTAATTTACACTCTCCCCTTGACAAATTTTTAAATTACACCCTCTTATATAGTTATTATGTTAAAATATACATTCATCTTTCTTCTTTCACAAAAATATTTATTTAATTTTAATATAAGAGGGGAGAATAGTGTAATTCAAACTTTTTTCAATAGAGGAAGTTTAATTTACTAAAAAATAACAACATATTTTTTCTTTTTGAAGAAAAAATTATTTATTTTTTGTCAACATTAACATATTTATATCTAAGATAAACAAGAGAGAGAGAGAGAGAGAGAGAGAGAGAGAGAGAGAGAGATGTCATTCTAATTACATGGATTGTACAAATACCCGTCCAACCCAATATACATATAAAACCGGTCAAGTACAATGGTGCGGGGTTAACCCGAACCCAAGTAACCCGTAAACCCGGCTTAAATCGAAGAAAAAAGAGAAGTAAAAAAAATGTACTAATTCATTCTTCTCCTGAAAACCACCGAAGCTTTTTTTCACTCTCCACTGCGCCGTCACCGGTAAAATCTTTCCTTGCTAAAAAGGTATCTCGCAAAATCTATTTTCACCGCATAACTCGATTTTCCGATGAGTGTTAGTATTTTTTCAATTTTTGTTTAACCATCATTGCATTGAATTTGTTATTTTAGAATGAGAGTTTGAGTAATATGAGAAGCTAAAACTGGTGTTGCGGAGATTCGAATAACTAAATAGGAGAAAAATGTTAAGAAATGGAAGAGATAGTGTGAGAGAGGGAGAGAGAAAGAGAGAGAAGAGATGAAAGGAGATGTGAGAGAGAATAGATAATATTTCTTGAGTAGAATATAAAAGGATTTGAAGTTTAGTGCTTGGAGTTTAGAGCTCGAGTTTTGAGTTTGGTATTTACGGTTTGAAGTTTGGAAATTGGGGTTACAAGTTTAGGGTTTGGAGTTTGTTGTTTTGGATTTAGTGTCTGAGTTTGGGTTTTAGGGCTTGATTTTATAGTGTATTGTTTGTGGTTTGAAGTTTAGGGTATTGGTTTTAGGGTTTGGAGTATAGGATTTAGAGTTGCATGTTTGGAGTTTGTGGACATCGAGTTTAAGGTATGTATTTGAGAGGGTTGAGGTTTGGAGTTTAGGGTTGCATTTTTTATAATGTGTAGATTTGGGGTTTGAAATTTAGGGTTTCGAATTTAGAGTTATAGATTTGGGATTTGGAGTTTATGTTATTGGATTTGGGTTTGAAGTTAAGGGTTTATGTACAACATAAACTTCAAACGCCAAACCCTAATCTTCAAACCCCAAATTGTAATCCTCAAACTATAAACGCCAAACCTTAAAATTTAAACCCTAAACTCCAAACATCAAATCTTAAACCCTAAAACCCTAAATCCTAAACCACAAACTTCAAATCCTAAGCCGCAAACACTAAATCCTTAAATTCATAAACTTTAAACCCTAAATGACAAACACCAAATATTAATACCACAACTATAAACGCCAAACATTAAATTTTAAACCATAAACACCAAACATCAAATATTAAACCCTACAATCCTAAACCACAAACTTCAAATCCTTAACCGCAAACCCTAAGCTCCAAACCCCAAACCCCAAATCTTTAAAGCCATAAACTTTAAATCCTTAATTTCAAACCCCAAATTGTAATCCCCAAACTATAAACGCTAAACCCTGAATTTTAAACCCTAAACACCAAACATGAAATCTAAAACCCTAAATCCTAAACCACGAACTTTAAACCCTAAATCACAAACCCCAAATTGTAATCTCAAAACTATAAACGCCAAACATTAAATTTTAAACCCTAAACATAAAACATCAAATCTTAAACCCTGCAATCCTAAACCACAAACTTCAAATCCTAAACCGCAAACCCTAAGCTCTAAACCCCAAATCCTCAAATTCATAAACTTTAAACCCTTAATCACAAACACCATATATTAATCCCCAAACTATAAACGCCAAACATTAAATTTTAAACCCTAAACACCAAACATCAAATATTAAACACTGAAATCCTAAACCACAAACTTCAAATCCTAAACCGCAAACCCTAAGCTCCAAACCCCAAACCCCAAATTGTAATCCCCAAACTATAAACGCTAAACCCTGAATTTTAAGCCCTAAACACCAAACATGAAATCTTAAACCCTAAATCATAAACCACAAACTTTAAACCCTAAATCACAAACCCCAAATTGTAATCCCAAAACTATAAACGCCAAACATTAAATTTTAAACCCTAAACACAAAACATCAAATCTTAAACCTTGCAATCCTAAACCACAAATTTCAAATCCTAAACCGCAAACCCTAAGCTCTAAACCCCAAATCCACAAAGCCATAAACTTTAAACCCTTAATTTCAAACCCCAAATTGTAATCCCCAAACTATAAACGCCAAACCCTGAATTTTAAACCCTAAACACCATACATCAAATCTTAAACCCTAAATCCTAAACCACAAACTTCAAATCCTAAACCATAAACCCTAAGCTCCAAACCCCAAATCCTTAAAGCCATAAACTTTAAACCCTAAATCACAAACCCCAAATTATAATCCCCAACTATAAACGCCAAACATTAAATTTTAAACGCTAAACACCCAACATCAAATCTTAAACCCTGACGTGTATCTTGTCTAGGTTCTTATTGACTTTGGTTTGAGCTTCACTTCAACTCTACCAGAAGATAAAGGTGTCGATTTGTATGTCATGGAAAGAGCCCTTGTTTCAATGCATTCTTCATGTGGTAATGTGGTAAGTTGACTTCTCATTTCTCCCATAGTCCCGATTGTTTGTGTTAAACATTAAGGATATAAATATAGGATTTTATTTGTCTGTCTGTTATGAAAATTTGAATATCAAGAAGGTATATTATTTAGCAATTTTTCAATGTTACCTTTATTTACATGTATCTTTCTATCTGAGTGCTACTAGAATATTTTCAATCACTATTCACTCCACTCAATGTAATATTTATATCCTTTTAAAGATGAGTAATGTACGGTACAAATGATTGATTGGCTAATAAATACACTTTGGTCAAATAATTTTACAATGGAAATTAATATATGATTAACTCTATTATTTGTGTGCATTATTTGAAACAATAGATAAGAAAAGGCACCGGAAGACTTGTTCTGCTATAATATGGTTTCTGTACTGATATTTAATATAAAAAAACTTGTGGATAGATAGATGGATCAAATACTTGCTGCTTACCGCAAGTCATCGAAGCAGTGGTCATCCACAATGAACAAGTTGGCGGACGATACTACCTTCCATCAAATTGTTTTTAAAATTAGGACATTTTCTTCAAGAAATAGTACTTACCTCCTTACTTCTTCCAAACTTTTGTAGTGCGACAAAGAGGAAGAAAGAGGACCATGGTTCGATGATTCTTTCCTGATTTTCATTTCCTTATTGAGGAAAAAAAGAAGGGTGTGACAACTAATGAGTAATGAATGTTACCAACATTATTTATATGTAATTCTTATATGCACATCTCTTACAATTTTAAATTCGAAGCATTGTAACTTTGATTTTGCTGTGTTCGCAACAACAACCAATATCCTACATTTTAGTGATCATACTAGGTCACTTTCCTATGTTGAATAGTACCATGATAAATGAATTTTAATTTTGTATTAGTTTAACATTGGTGGATCTTATATATCATTAAGAGAATGGCTTAAGTGTTGTTTCATTAATTGTTGTTCATATTTTGTGTTATTAAATGTTCTAAATTTGTTGTTATTTTTTAATCAAATAAATATTTTAATAGTAATAATTTCAATAATTTATTCATTTGAATGCATAATAGTATAAAAATTAAATTATAAAAATAATGGTTACTTCTAGTGACAGCAAAAACCCTGGGTAAAAGTATTTTCTTTAAAACTGCTTTCTGAGTTGTACCTACAGCCAAAACCGTAGCTAAAAGTCAAAAAGTTCTACCGACGGCCAATGCACAATGATAGACGGCCAGAAATCCGTTGCAAAACGGCGTACATAGTTTAACCCTGTGAATACATAATCTTTTTTAAATAGAATTTTTAAAAATGTTACAGGAGACACTTGTTAGCAAGACAACAGAAAATTTAATTCAATTAGTAAGAACATCACATTTTATCGATAGAACATCTAGTTTTTATAGAGAGCCTTTAAAACTAGTAGTATAATGGTATTAGTGTAAATGATTGTAGCTTGTTTAAGTACATAGAAGGGGTGCAATAGACTTACGTAGGGACAACATTAAACTTGAAGAGGGGTCAACATATAGGGTTATGAAGTTGCTAGTTTAAAAAATAAGGATGGAGTGGGGTCATTTGCCACCAATGGCAACCACTTAGATCCGTACCTGGCTCCAAACTCGTAATCTAGTGAAATGATAAGCAAAAATAAACTCTCAGCAATTTAATAAGGTATACAACAAAAACAAACATTAAATGATCATATTAATTAATATAAACTCTCACTTTGGTAGGATCAAATGACGATGAGTGTCAATTTCTTGGATGAGGAGGCAACTTATTAGACGGCCAAAGGCCGTGGATGGTGAAACTCGAAGGAATATGATTTTTGCATTTGAATGTTGGACTCTTGCACACACCAGCTGGCCATTGTTGGGCCAATGTGTAGTGATCAAATGCAGACTGGACAAAAGTTATGCTAATGGTGGACATTATCTGAATAACGAGGTTGAATAGTATTATGGAAGAAGCAAGGGAGGGAGAGATTAATGTGTTTTGAGCAAGAGAAAATACTGATTTTGATAATCTTTATGAGAGCAAAGTTAGTCGTTCCTGAGATTTTAGGCGTCATGTAAAAGTTATAATTTTGGTCCTTGCTTTTTTATAAGTCATATAAAAAAATATAATGTAAAAAAAAAAGGTTAAAGATTATACTTCAATTGTTAAAATTCCTCTTCAAATAGATTTCACTATTAAAATTATAAGAGTTTAAGTTTATTTTAAAATTTAGTTATAATAATTATTTTATTTATTTATTTCTACACACAGATGCACGCATGCACACGCAATCACATACATACACTAAATAAAAAAAATTGGTGTCTCTAAAATTTTAATGCCCTGTACAGTTACTTTTCTCGAACACCCTCTAAAACCCTCTGATTCATATATGTAATTTGCACAAAGATTTTGCACAAAGATAATAAGTGGCCATATATAAGCTTAATTAGAAATGATCACCTAATTCTTTCATATCAACCACATGCAAGACATTTTGAGGGTCAACATTTTGCCATCTTACCTCTTCAATAATTTCCATATATGCTTTGTACTCTATTATTATTACTATTCACCCAACTTAGTCTATTATGGGGTGATTAATGCATTACCAATAGTACCAAAAATCACTTTTACGATATCTTCTCTCTCAACTTAAACATGTTCTGCGTCTCTCTTTCTCAAACAGTCTTCATGGGTGTTCGCCGCCGCCGCCGCCGGCCGCTTTTGTTTTATTGGTAATGTAAAGTGACTTATTTTTAGGTATAAATTTTTTTCTCAAAATGATTTATATTTTGATACCGAGGGATTATTAATTAATTGTCATTTGCTCATATGCTTGTTGTTTTCTAGAATTACATAATTCATTCGTTTTATAGTATAGTATGTATGACGCCATGGGACGGTGAACTCCATATGGAGATTGTAAGAGAAGACCGTAAATGCACTAAACAAAAATGGAAAAAGTAATTAAGTGTGAAAAAGAAATTGTCATTTATTCATATATACAGCGGCGACTAAGAATATTAGAGAATTTGGGCAAAATTTTGAAGGGAATTTTATCAACCCAACTTCCGAATACAATAATATTTAAACCATATTTCCAATATTTAAACAAGAAAAAGTACAACTCAGTTTCCAATATAATTAAGGCTCAAATAAATAAGAGGCTACACAAACCAGAAAAAACCAGCAAAACATGAGTCAAATAAAAGGGATGAAATATAACATACCAATAGTGTACTACATAAAACTAGGAGGCAAATTCCCTCTCCGAGACTTTTTTGCGGTGAAGGTTCTGGTAATATCAACATCATCAAGTGACTTGAATATCTCCCGCTCGGTGTAACATATCATCAAGTCATTGAACCACTCATCGTTGATCTTATTGCGCGATTTAGTCTTAAAAATATTCATTGCAGAAAAAGCATTTTCAACGGATGTTGTCGACACCGGTAGTCAACTCAATAAGTTTGTAGACCAATGGAAATACGAAATGTTTATCAGTTCCAAAATTGGTTGTGTTGGACCCTTCAATATATATGCCCTCCTTACTTGGTCTTGAATATCCGGAGTATACTCATTAATTTGTTTCCTAAGACTCGGATCACACACAATCTCATTTGAATTAAACTCCTTAGCCACATTAGGTGGTTGTTCTTCTACTTCGGCTTCCGATTGCACAATATTCACATTCTCAATACTTGCTCTAGGAACCAAAAACTTCCTCATTTCTAAAATTAAAACTTCCTCAATAATATGAAAACTTCTAATTAATTATTACTATAACCAAAAAGATAATAAAAAATAAATAAAAAAATTAAAAGGGGCAGCCCAGGCACGTGCCCAGGCATGCCGTACGGCATAATCGCCACTGCATATATAGTATATCATAATCGTAATGCAGAAGCTATGAATCTCAGACATAATGAGAGAAGAACAATGTAAAAAAAGTGATTGTATTATTGAATCAATGAATGAATGAATGATTACAAACTATGCTAAACTTGTGTATATATATATATATATACAAGTGACGTGGCATAACTGCCCCTATGAGCTATTGTTAGCTGTATTCAGTTGTCATAACATAACTAACTAGTTATGAGTAATTGTGACTAACCTAAGCTATGTCAAATGCCTTGTAACCCGGTAGCTTGCTCTGTAAGTAATTCATCATCTTGAGACTTTGGCTCCATTTGATCTTAGTCTTGTAGCTTCAATAGTGTATACTTCATGCATGCTTGTTGTCATCTCTTAGCATTTTGGGCATTTGGGGTGAAAGAGTGGACAGCAAGTATGAGACAATTCCATAAAGGGAATTCAATCGAAGCATAATTGTCCAAAATTTTGATTTACATAGAGTTTATAAATGTCAATAACTTATAGCATTTGATGTTATATATAAAAGTCTGTGTGTTCAGTTTGTTTTTGTTTTTTGATAAGCATATGAATGTTGACAACAAACTGAGGCTTTAATTTATATAGGTTAATCGTGAATATAAGTTCATATTAGATCTATAGAAGTAAACACAAGATCAATTAGACAATCAAAGCTCATATAAATGAAATGTTCGAAATTCGAACTTTAATTTCTACATATAAAAATATAATCTCTCTATGTACCAATTGAGTCAAATTTACGATACCAATTATATTCTTTTAAATGTCACCTTTTTAACCTAATATGTCTAAAATATGTATATGCTAATACATATTTGTCATAATTATTGGACAAATGTATAAAAATATTTTATGTTATAGTGTATAGAGGTTAATCATATAATAGTATCTTGTAAAAGAAATAGTATGTATATATCATTTTATTTTTTTGACTTAATGTATATATTATATATAAAATTGTTTGTTTTGTCTTTCACATAAATCCAAACACAATAGCATCATCACATATGCAGTATATCAAAAGCATTTGGATATAGACAAAATCATGAAATGAAATATCTTATTAGTCCCCATGTTTATCATTGATCATATCAAGTTGATAAATAGTATACCATTTTTGTTAATATTTGTTGTAATAATCCATTCCACATGTGCCAAAGTCAGAACACCTTTTAATTTCTTGCTTTAGCAAATACTACCAATAATATAATATTTGTAGCCGCCCACACACTTCCAATTACAAAAGCGCGTGCATGTCACTACACTCTTTCTTTTTAAATTAATGCTTATTTTCAACTTCATCGTCATCTCCAACTTAATCATCTTTTATACTCGTCCAATTTTGAATATTAAATAGGGTGCCTATTAAATATAAGTAAATTTCTATTTTTTAGATTCATTTAATTATTATGAAATTATTTAGGTATAATTATAAATTTAAAGTGTTAGGTACATACACAATAATGAAAAAAATAAAATGATAAATGGATAAAATAATGTAACCAAATTATTTTTCTATTAATTTTATGTATTTATGTGAGTGTACTTAAATATATATGTCTATGGTGTACTCAAATAAGACTTCCTCCAATTATTAATATATTTGGTCCATATTTTTGGTTAAATACATTAATAATTCAATGAAACAGAAAAATAAAAATTTATTTATATAAAATAAGAGTAATATATATTTTTCTTTTAAATAAATAAAATCTCCAATTTCATTCTCTTACGTATGAAAAATGTAATTAGGAGAAAACAAGTGATAAGTGGATATTCGTTCTAATGTAATAGAACAAAGCAAGTGAAGTTAAAAGTGCATAGCATTAACACTACAGTAGTCAATAGTCAATTTGTGAGATATAGCATCATGTCTAACTGTGGTTGTGTGGTTGTATTGTGTTTAGTTTTAAATGGTTCTTAAGATTGGAAAAAAAAAAACTTTTGGGTTAAGATTGGACAGACTAAAAAGTAAGAAATTTGTTAAAAATTGAAATTTTTATTTTTATTAAATTAGATTACAACTTTTTATTCTAAACACAAATTATCTAAAATATCAAAATAATAATATGGATTAAATATCATACAAGATAAAAATGTTTATTCAATAAATATGTTTGTGAGCTAAATTTTAGAAGATTTTGTAGGGGAAAACTTAAAAAAGGCTAAGTATACATTTTAATATATATTTGATATTTTAAAATAAATGAAAAAACATGATACTTGAGCATTAAAATATCATATTATTCTTTTAATTTTTTTAAGAATATCAAATATATATATATATATAATAATAGACATAACTCTATGAATCCTCCCAAAATCAACTTACAAACACAAATAATTCATATATAGACTCAAAGATTTGGACATCTGTCTTAGTCACACACACAAAAAGAGTAAATGAAAAAAAGTAATAATTAAATAATATATATTTTTAAAATAATTATATAATTTGTAGGATTTTGAGTATGTGACCAAAATAAGCGACTAAATGTTATAATCCACACACAAATTGCTCTACAAACACACCTAAAAATTTATCCGAAATAGACTCATAAACAATATATATATATATATATATATATATATATATATATATATATATATATATATATATATATATATATATATAAAAGACTCATAAACACAATTAAAATCAATCAAAATAACTAAATCAAACTGGTTTTGTTCACATACCAATGTAAACCAATTGGTTCACTTCTTGAACTATCACAATTAAAATCAATCAAAATAACTAAATCAAAACAGTTTGATTCTTCAGTGATTCAGTTTTCCTTCATAAGACACAATTGAATTTTTGTGATGACTAGTTTATTAGTATATCTTTGTGTGTATCTTATAACATGATTACAAACAAACAAACAAAATATCTCCAAGTAAAGTTGATGCAGCGCGTGGTGTACAATCTCCTGTTGAAAAGTCAGTAAAACAACCTTAGAGACACACACACACACACGACAGACACACCTAACAAACACAACCAGCAGCCAAGAAAAAATGACAGAAAAGAAAGATCAGATTTTGACTAAGCTCACTCATTGATTGGATTCATTTCTCAACTCATTCATCTCTCTCACTTTCTTCTACATTTCTAGATTCTTCATATTTTTCTTCACTCACCCCTTTTCCTCTTTTTGACTCATCAATCATCACCCTCAGTTTCCTAAATACTACAAACTTTTCAAAAAACATAAGAAAAAAACATCTATCTAAGTTTTGTGTGAAAAAACACAACACAATCAAAAGATGGAAAAGATTGTTGTTGTGATGTTTATGTTTCTAAGCATAAACATGATGATGATGAGTATTTCAGCAGCTCCATCTACATGTCCTATGGACCTTAACTATGTTCTCAGAATCCATTGGAACTCTTCTGCTTGTCAAAATTTTGACTCAAAAAAAGAAGTAAACACATCAAGCACATGTTGCATATCACTTTTATCACTTTTTGGAATAGGATTTGCACAACATCTTAAAGAAACTTCTCAATTCAATCTTCAAGACCTTCAAACTTCAATTTCATGCATGCATGATTTTCAATCAAAGCTCAATTCTTTATCACTTTCAAACAACCTTGTCAACTCTTGCTTTGACCCTCAACAATTTGTTATCTCTCGTAACTTTTGTGCAGGTATTGAAACTGTCCATGATTGGAATGAAAAGTTGGGTCAGAATACAAATTTGAACACTGCTTGTAAACCAGATCTAACTGAACTTTCTCAGTGTTATGTGTGTTTAGCTGCTGGTTTACAGATTAAGCAGAAGCTTGTTTCAATTGATGGTAATTCTTCAAATTCATTGAATTGTTTCTACTTTACAGTTCTTTATGCTGCTGGAATTGTGAATGAGTTTGGACCTGAAAGTAATGGTGCTGTTACTTGTGCTTTTAGTGTACCTGTTTATTCACAAGTTGGTTCTGGTTCAAAGGGTCATCAGGGTCTTGTGTTTGGTTTAACAGGAGCTGGTGTTGCATTGTTTGTTATGTTTTCTTTGTTGGGTTTATATGTTTGGTTTGATAGAAAACGTATCAGGAAGAGAAAGCTTGAAACTTTTCAATTTGATTTTGACCCTGAGGAACAAGGTTCTAGGCGTAGATTAAGGCCTAATACAGGTTCAATTTGGTACAAAATTCAGGAACTTGAGAAGGCTACTGATAATTTTTCATCCAAAAATTTCATAGGGAGAGGTGGGTTTGGTTTGGTTTTTAAAGGAACTTTGGCTGATAGATCTGTTGTTGCTGTTAAGAAAGTTTTAGAATCTGATTTTCAAGGGGATGCTGAGTTTTGTAATGAAGTTGAGATTATTAGTAATCTTAAGCACAGGAATTTGTTGCCTCTTAGAGGTTGTTGTGTGGTTGATGAGAATGAGAAGTGTGCTACTGATAAGGGAAGTCAAAGATATCTTGTTTATGATTATATGCCAAATGGAAACTTGGAAGATCATCTTTTTGTATCAAAGGATCCTCAAAAAGCAAACAAATCATTGACTTGGCCTCTTAGGAAAAACATAATCTTGGATGTGGCTAAGGGTTTGGCTTATTTGCACTATGGAGTTAAGCCTGCAATTTATCATAGGGATATCAAAGCAACCAACATACTACTTGATGAAGATATGAGGGCAAGAGTTGCTGATTTTGGACTTGCTAAACAAAGCAGGGAGGGTCAGTCTCATCTCACTACTAGAGTTGCCGGAACTCATGGATATTTAGCGCCGGAATATGCGCTATATGGTCAACTGACTGAGAAGAGTGATGTGTATAGCTTTGGTGTGGTTGTTTTGGAGATAATGTGTGGGAGGAAGGCTCTTGATTTGTCTTCATCAGGATCGCCGCGAGCGTTCTTGATCACGGATTGGGCTTGGTCACTAGTGAAATCGGGGAAAATAGATGAGGCTTTGGATGCTTCTCTTTTGAAAGACGATAACAACGCTAGTGCAAATCCCAAGAGCATAATGGAAAGGTATTTGCTTGTTGGAATTCTATGTTCTCATGTAATGGTTGCTTTAAGGCCAACAATTTCAGATGCTTTGAAGATGATGGAAGGTGATATCGAGGTTCCTCAAATTCCAGATAGACCTATGCCTCTCGGACATCCTTCATTTTATAATAATGATAGCAATGGAAACACTTTTAGCATATCCCCGGCATTAAGCGGCCTCAAATTGCAAGCTGGAGACATGCTCAGGTAATTAATTAAGAAGTTACCTTAATCCTTTGTATTGCTTAATAAAATGTAAAAAGGTGGAAGCTGTTTTCGATCTATGGTCTGCCTCAAATATAGTCAAATCGAGGTTAATAAACAGTTGAGAATCTGTATCATGTTACAAATGAATTTACTTCCACCTCCACAATCTGTTCTCAAGATCCCAAGACAGAAAGCTAGCACAGTCACAATTGTGCATCAAGAAATTGTATGTAGTGTTTTAAATAATGTCAACCATGAAGAAACTTAGCAGCTAGGAGTAGATGTAATAGTTAGAAAACTATCTTGTAATAAGGTTGCATTAATGCCTTTCAGTCATTTTCTTGTAAAACAAGGCATGTGAAAATAAACCTGTATATAAAGGAAAATGTTTTGTTTGGTGGAAAGTTAGTTTTATTGGAGTTTTTACAAGTTTATCATGTTTTATAATGTTTGTTCTTAATTTGTCATGTGTATATTGGAATTAAGTAAATGAATGATATACAATTTTGCTATGCTTTAAAACAGGTCCATTAGTGAGAGATGAAATAGCCTCAAAGGGATCTGCAAGTCAAGGATCTAGCTTATTTTGTTTATAGCAAACCATTAAAATGGAGCAAAAAACAATGATTTTTTTGTCCCCTTAATTTTATTTTTACTTGTTCCCTATTTAGATAGTTTAGGTATACTTGTAAGTAGTTTATTTAGCTTTGAAGGTTGGCAAAGTTTCTGTATAAAATATGTATATGGTTATGTTTTGAAACCTCATTCTTTTAGTACCTTAGTATGCAATATAACCCAGATTTGATTATTACTCTAAGGACAACTTACAAAGGCATGCCAACGATGTGATACACAGAGAATGTTGTGTTCAGTGCAAGCATGGACTTAGAGACAAGAAACCTTAAATAACAAACAGATGGGATATTGGAAGCAAAATATACCCTGACATCAAAAGATACAGAAACCAAATTGACTCACTAATACGCTTATTGATGAGAAAAATCAAGTAACTTTTACAAAACTGATGTTCAAGAAGAGCAAAAACTAAACATGAGTAACTCTGTCCACACAAAAACCTCTTACAACTAATAAAATTTACTCAAACATATTTTCCGGTCTTTGGCGAGCACTCTAACATTAAAACACTTTCATCAATTTTCCGTTTCTTGGAAGGCGGAGTAGAACTACTTTCTGGTCCATTTGTTATCGGAACCAAAATATCGGAGTTCATCTCAGTTTCAGCATTAACAATCCCTCCATTATTTTCTACACGGTATACCAAACGACTTCCCTCAGGATCAGCATCAATGTAAACTGTTGTATTCTCATTAATTTCTTTTCTTATAAGCATCTTAGACAGCTCTGTCACCACCTTCTTCTCAATCCACCTTCTAATTGGTCTAGCACCATACACCTACACAAGAACAAAAATAAAACCTAGTTATAAGTAGTGATGTCAATACCCAATAAGGCTATGGTGCAGTGCCACTAAACCGCTATTTTACAAAATTTTATACTAAAGTGTATTGTGACACAATAGCGGTTTGTCCAAATTGCGCTATGCTATAGTGGTATGGCGCCGCTATATAGTGCTATTTAACAACACTTATAAGTAATGTTTTTTTCATATAAGAAAATGATTAAGATTATGATATAATAACACTTACAGGATCATAGCATTGAGCAAGTATATAATCAAGTGCCGCATCTGTAACTGCCAATGCGATTCCTTTCTCAGCAAGACGATTAGCTACATCCTTCATTTGCAACCTTGCAACCTTCCTCAATTGCTTGTGAGAAAGAGGATCAAATACAACTACTTCGTCCAGAAGATTCAACAATTCTGGTCTGAAATGCTTTCGTACTTCCTGCATTACTTGGTTGCGAGCAACTTCCATGGTACATTTTCCTGAAAGTCCATTTAGGAGATGCTCAGCGCCGAGGTTTGAAGTCATGACAATGACCGTGTTCCTAAAATCCACAGTTCTGCCTTGTCCGTCGGTTAATCTTCCATCATCTAAGACTTGAAGCAGTGTGTTGAATACAGATGTATGTGCTTTCACCACTTCATCAAAAAGTACCACGCTGTATGGCCTTCTCCTTACAGCTTCAGTTAATTGTCCGCCTTCCTCGTGTCCCACATACCAAAAAATTCAATCCACAATAAGAGAGAGAGACACATGATGCATATTTTAAATTTGAGTTTAGTGAAAGACCGACTTTGCAACAAAAAATACAAGGTGAGAAAAAATTAAGTTATTATAAGGGCACTCGTTTCTCAGTTTGTCAGGACACTCAAAATCTCAGAACCGGTCTTGTTTATCTCCAAGCATTAATTTAGGATTTCACTATAATAAAATTCAGCAGCTACTAATCAAGTAACTTACCCTGGTGGTACACCGATCAATCTTGATACAGAGTGTTGTTCCATGTATTCCGACATGTCCATTCTCACCATCTGATTTTCATTATCAAAGAGTTCTTCAGCAAGAGCCTTGGCAAATTCTGTTTTACCAACACCAGTTGGACCGAAGAATAGGAAGGAACCAGTTGGTTGTTGAGGTCTTACTAAACCAGCTCTTGATCTTAATACTGCCTCAGCAACAGCATTAATTGCTTGGGATTGTCCCACAATTCTATTGTGCAATCTGTCACCAAGTCCAACCAACCTTTCTATCTCATTTTGGCTGAGCCGAGTCACTGGTATACCCGTCCATCGGCTAACAACCTCAGCTATTTGGTCTGGTCCAACAGTTTCTGTCAACCTCAAGTTCTCCCCATTGGTGCTACCTTCAAGCTGATTAATTGTATTTTCCACATCGTCGATTGCACCATAACGTAGGTCTGCAGCTCTTGCAAGATCATACCGCCTTTCGGCCTCCGCTAGAGACAAGATCAGCTCTTCACGTTTCTGCTTCAGCCTTCGTTTCTCATTGATCCTCTCTTTCTCTTTACTATACTTCATCTTCAGAGGTTGAAGCTTGTCTCTTAAGTCGTCTTCCGCACCTACAAATAATATCAACAATTAGAACCATCCAAGTAACTCAATCAAAACTAATCTATACTGTGAAAAAAATACAGTTTAAAACCATTGTCTCACAATTGCAGAAGCACCACAGTAAGATATTATAACCTTACAAGTTAAGACAAAAACTCAACATCCATACTTACATCTACAAGACGAGCTTTGCTAGCTTTGTCGTCCTCTTTTTCCAGAGCATGAAGTTCCACTTCCAATTGCATTATCTTCCTTTCAAGGATGTCAATTTCCTCTGGCTGAATATCAAGTTGAACTTTAACATTTGCACAAGCCTCGTCAACTAAATCAATTGCCTTGTCAGGAAGATGATGTCCTTAACAAACGAAAAACACAACCATACCATGTTACCAAAACCATCCACATTCAATACATAGATAAGTATAGTTAATATAAACTGAAAAAACATCAATCAAAAGAGTACAAAGAGCACACATACCAGATATGTACCGACTAGACAACTGAGCTGCAACAACAAATGCGCGATCTTGAATTCTAACACCATGATGACCCTCATATTTCTCTTTTAGTCCACGAAGAATACTAATGGTATCAGGCACACTAGGTTCATCAACATAAACCTTTTGAAACCTTCTTTCAAATGCTGCATCCTTTTCAACACACTTCCTATATTCATCAAATGTTGTTGCACCAATGCATCTTAGTTGGCCGCGAGCAAGCATAGGTTTGAAAAGGTTAGCAGCATCCATCGCTCCTTGAGTTTGACCAGCACCGAGAACAAGATGAATTTCGTCAATGAAAAGAACAACCTTCCCTTCAGCATCTTCCACTTCTTTCAAAACTGTCTTCAACCTCTCTTCAAATTCTCCCATATACTTAGCACCTGCGGCAACTAATGCTCCCATATCCAAAGCAATTAACCGCATATCAGATAAATCTCTAGGAATATCTCCTTTAACTATTCTCTGAGCCAACCCTTCAACAACAGCTGTTTTACCAACACCTGGCTCACCTATAAGTACAGGATTGTTTTTGGTCATTCTTGACAAAATCCTCATAACCTTTCTTATCTCTTCATCACGTCCAATGACTGGATCAAGTTTCCCTGCTTGTTCAACTAAGTCTCTACCATAATTTTTCAAAGCTTGAATTGTGCGAAGCTTTTCGACCTCCAATTTAATCTTAGAAACATTCACATGAGACTGTTTCAAAAAGTATTCAATATGAGAATTGTCAAGAATTCCCAATATCAAATGTTCAACTCCTAAATGAGTGTCACCATGCGACTTCTGTGCTACATATGCTTTCTTCAAGACATTCATAAGCAAAGCACTTCCCGGTATATTATCTGGTGATGGAGATCAAGGCAGTTTCTTCAATGATTCTTTTATAAATCTATCGAAAGCACGTGCAGATTCTTGACCACCAACATTGGAAATTGCTTGGAAAAATATACCATTGGGTTCAGAAATTAGAGCTGATGCAATGTGTCGGGGAACCACTCGAGCATGTCCTGAAGTTATTGCTAGTTCATTAGCACTGTCAAGTGCTTCTTTTGTTTTGCGAGTAAACGTTTTTGCATTGATCATTTTTTACCTACTACAATACAACACGAAAAAAAAATGCAAAATAAATAAATAAAAATACTAACTTGACCAAAGAATCATATATTTACAATGTACCAAAAAAAAAATCATATATTTGTGAACCAAAAAAAGGACCTAGAACACGTGCATGTTTGTTATCACATAGAAATTAGAATCATAGGAGCCACCGAAATTTGCAAAAAACTATATTCAAATATTTTTTTTGTTGCAAACTCACAGTAGTTGGTGGCGCTCTGTGATTCTAGCACTCTCAGCATGATACCAAACATACGAATAAATGATTAATCTGGTGAAAATCCACGGCGATTTTGAACTAATTGTGTCATTTTTCTTCATGAAACATAATAAGTGTATAAAATAAGATTTGAAGGAATAAAAAGGCACCAACAAAAACAAAGCATGTATTAAAATTTGAAACATAATAAGAGTTTATGGTTATAAAAAAATATTTTTTTTCTCTCCTTTTGAGAGGAGTTACCACATTTGGTAAAATGGAGGCAAAAGCCCAAAACAAATTATTTTGAAACAAGAGAGAACAACAAAGACTAGAAGAAGAAAAAAAGTATACTCGAGTTTCGTTTGAGTTTTGGACTTAGTAAAAACAAGGTATACTCAACATAATTTAGGAGCTAATAAAACATTTTACAAATGGTCGATCAACTAATATTATCAATTGACCTGAATAGTTTACTGTTCAATTTAACCATGGTATTTGATTTGGCAAATCGGGAAGCATTCTTTCCTCATCTCATTCCTACAGATCCCCACAATTTTTGCAGAGACCCATACACATTATAAAAATATAAAATTTCTATTATTTTCAATTAAATTAGTTGTTAAAATAAATTAATGTTTAATCTCAAAATAAAAAAAATAAAATATTATTATGAGTCTTGTGTTAACAATATATAAAGACAAAATTTATATACATATTTTGTGCAAAAACAAATTAATATATAACATATAAAAAAATTTAATAAAATGCTCGGAGACGGAATTCATGGGGGGCATGGGATGAGATCTAGTCCCCATCCTCAAACCTTATTTGGAGGAAATTTTTGTCCCATCCCCACAGAAAAAAATTCCTTGTTTTCGGCGTCCCAAATGGAATAGTCCCCATAGAGATTTCCACTTGCAGATACAGATCGACATCTCAATTTGTATCTATATCATGATAATCCAAATAAAAAAATCATATCAAACATTAAAAAAAATTAACTCACATAAAATACATTAACTTTTTATTTTAAGTCAGACAACCAATTTCAATTTATTTTTTTTAATCAATCAATCAACATTAATAGAACCAATCAATCGATAAAATCAACAGATCAATCAATTTATAAAATCAATCAGCAGATATATACAATATAATAGGGAAATGCGGCTGAATAATAATACGTACCCAAATATAATTTTCGGCAAATGAAAATATTGGTCGGCTATTGAGAAATCGTGAAGATACAGCAGTAAGCAGTAAGTCTCTCTCTCTCTCTCTCTCTCTCTCTCTCTCTCTCTCTCTATATATATATATATATATATATATATATATATATATATATATATATATTATGTCACGCGTCTTTTTCATATTTATTATTAATAATTATTTTCAATTTTTAAAAATGATTTTATTTTATTTGGCTTAAATATTTTAACAAACTCCGTATATTATTTTGATCCTATTAACTAAACATTTTAATTAATTTTTTATTTAATTTATAATGTTTTAATTAAAAGGTATAATGGATTTCTCGTCGTCTGTCGGATACAAAAACTTACAATAATCAATAGGTCAAAATATAATTGAAATCTTGAAAGTATATAATTGATAAAGAGATAGCATTATATTGGAGTGTGTTGAAAGAGTGTTTGAGAGTGTGATATTAACATTTCTCTTAGAAGAATAGTTAACTAAATCTAATCTAAGTAACTTTCTCTCCTTATTATTTCTTGTTAAATTTATCTGTGTTGTGAGTTTGAATGTCAACAAACGAACCCTTTTTCAATGCTTAAATCAATACTAATTGTTGAACTGTTTTAATATCGCACAAGTCCTTGTGGATACGATAATACTTGTCTTTGATACGTAGAGCCCCCCTAAAATTTGGTTAATTTTGTGCGGTCCAAAAGGCAATGAATTATTGGTAGATGTGGCAAACATGACACATCATCCATTGCCATCTCATCAATTGGGAGATGAAAACTTAGTCTATGAGTGCCACCTCTTTGAGAATGCCATAACAGCAAGTGATCAATCAAGGAATGTGTGGCCGATCGTGAGTTATGAAAACAACTTATGTCGTAAGTTGTTTTCAACATATTTTTATAAACTCTCCAAGATAGCTTATAAAAATAGCTTATAACTTATATAAAATAATTTGACTTTATTTTATCTTGGGTTAATAGGCTTATACCCCCCTGCAATGTTAGCGAGTTTTGCGATACCCCCCTGGAAAAAAATTTCATGGAGATTCCCCCTTGCAATGTACAGATTCTCTGCGTTACCCCCCCAGCTGCACATCCTGGATGCTGACTGTGCGGAATCTCCACGTGTCAGCGCCACGTGGAATTAATTTTTAATTTTGATTAAAATTTTAATCCACGTGGCAGCTGACTAAAATAATAAAAAAAAAAAAACAGAAATAATTTTTTTTAATGTTTTGAAAAATATAAATAAAAATAAAAAATATTTTTACAAAACTATGTAATATTAATTTTAAAAAAAAAATGAAAAAAAATTACTTTAAAAAAAATCTGAAAAAAAAATAAATTTTTTTAAAATCTGAAATATTAATTAAAAATAAAAACTGAAAAAACGAAAATTATTAATTTTTTCAAAAAAATCAGAAATATTATTTTTTTCAAAAATCTGAAAAAACGAAAAACATATTGGTTTTTTTTAAAAAATCTGTAATATTAATTTTTAAAAGAAAAAACAAAAACAATTACAAAAATAGGAAATAAAGATTTTTAAATATTTGAATTATTAATTTTAAAAAAACTGAAAAAACATAAAATGTTAATTTAAAAAAAAAAACTCAGAAATATTATTTTTAAAACTGAAAAAACATAAAAAAAAAAGATTTTTAACCATCTCTAAAAGAATAATATATAACATAAAATGTTAATTTTTTAAAAAAATCAGAAATATTATTTTTAAAAAAATTAGAAAATGATATATATTAAACTTTTATAAAAATCTAAAATATTAATATTTTATTTTAAAAATCTAAAAAATTAAACATTTTAATAATTTACATAGCTTATTTTTTATATGAAAAATGAAAAATATCTACACATAATTTTTACAATCTTTAATTAGTAAAATAGACTTTATAGACTATATATAGCTTGTTTTATGTAAAAGTTTGAAAATTAGTATTTGTAAAAAATAAAGAAGATTTTACACATAATTTTTAGTAATGAGACTATTAAAATAGAATTAACTTAGTATTAAAATATTAATATTACAGATTTTTTAAAAAATATTAATTTTTCCTTTTTAAAATATTTTCTTATTTATATTACAGATGGTTAAAAATCTTTTTTTTCTACTTTTTAAAAAAAATTATGTTTTTTTTTTTCAGTTTTAAAAATACTATTTCTGAGTTTTTTTAAAAAATTAACATTTTATATTTTTTCAGTTTTTTTAAATTAATAATTCTGATGTTTAAAAATATTTTTTTCCTATTTTTTTTAAAAAAATAAAGGTTTTTTGGTTTTTTCTTTTAAAAATTAATATTACAGATTTTTTAAAAAAAAAACCAATATGTTTTTCGTTTTTTCAGATTTTTGAAAAAAATAATATTTCTGATTTTTTTGAAAAAATTAATAATTTTCATTTTTTCAGTTTTTATTTTTAATTAATATTTCAGATTTTAAAAAAGTTTATTTTTTTTCAGATTTTTTTTAAAGTAATTTTTTTTCATTTTTTTTTTAAAATTAATATTACATAGTTTTGTAAAAATATTTTTTATTTTTATTTATATTTTTCAAAACATTAAAAAAAATTATTTCTGTTTTTTTTTATTATTTTAGTCAGCTGCCACGTGGATTAAAATTTTAATCAAAATTAAAAATTAATTCCACGTGGCGCTGACACGTGGAGATTCCGCACAGTCAGCATCCAGGATGTGCAGCTGGGGGGGTAACGCAGAGAATCTGTACATTGCAAAGGGGAATCTCCATGAATTTTTTTTCCAGGGGGTATCGCAAAACTCGCTAACATTGCAGAGGGTATTGGCCTATTAACCCTTTTATCTTTTGTTATAGAAAAAGCTTATACATAAGCACTTAAATTATAAAGCTTTTTTTTATGAACAAACTGATATCGCAATTGTCAACACTAAGTTTATACCTTTGCCTCAGCAACAGCCTTAGAAACTTCAGCCTCGTGCTTTTCATTCTCCAAGATCTTAAGACCAATCTGGTTAATCAAGCTTCTTCAATTCCTCATTTTTATGGTCCAAATGAAGACCAATTTGACAAAAGTCTTGTGCTTCATCCAACAAATTCAATGAAATAGAAGCTTTGGCAGCTCTATAAATTGCCTAAAAACAGTTTCCATCATTACTATCAAAACACCAAGAAATAAACCAACACAAAGAGTACTAGTAATAAAAATTATAACGTTTGCACATTTATACATGAAGGGTTCAACTTGAGTGCATCATTAGCATCAATATGAGCTCTTATAAAATTTCCATGTAACAAATTAACAATGACACAGATTTGATTATTACTCTAAGGACAACTTATAAAGGCATATAGCAACAATGTGAGCCAAATAGAGAATGTTGTGTTCAGTGCAAGCATGGACTTGGAGACAAGAACCTTAAATGACAAACAGATGGGAAATTAGAGCAAAATACACTCTGACATCAAAAGATACAGAAACCAAATTGACTCACTAATATGCTTATGAAAAATGTATAAAAAAAAAGGCTATAAATCTATCTGAGAGAGAAACCACAGATTAAATACCAAAAACTAAATTTATTGATGAGAAAAAGCAAGGAACTTTCATCAATCAGTAACACAAACCCAATCAGATTGACAACTTTAACAAAACTAATGTTCAAGAAGAACACAAACTAAACATGAGTAACTTTGTCCACACAAAAACTTAATTACAACTAATAAAATTTACTCAAACATATTTTTTTTCTTTGCCGGGTACTCTAACATTAAAACACCTTCATCAATTTTCCTTTTCTTAGAAGGCCTTTCCGGTCCATTTGTTACATGAATCAAAATATCTGAGTTCATCTCAGTTTCAGCCTTATTTTCTACACGGTATACCAGACCACTTCCCTCGGGATCAGCATCAATGTAAACCGTTGTATTTTCATCAATTTCTTTTCTTATAAGCATCCTAGACAGCTCTGTCACCACCTTCTTCTCAATCCACCTTCTAATTGGTCTAGCACCATACACCTATACAAGAACAACAATAAATCCTAGTTATAAGTCGTGATGTCAATCACGGATAGTGGATTGTTAAAATTCCCCTATGCAATAAGGCTATAATGCAGCGGCACTACGCCGCTATTTTACAATATTTTATACTAAATAGTGAATTGAGAAACAATAGCGGTTTGTCCAAATTGCGCTACACTATAGTGGTATAGCGCCGCTATAGCTGCTATTTAACAACACTTATAACTAACATTTTTTATATAAAAAAATGATTTAGATGATGATACGATAACACCTACAGGATCATAGCTCTGAGCAAGAATATAATCAAGTGCTGCATCTGTAACTGCCAATGCGATTCCTTTCTCAGCAAGACGATTAGCTACATCCTTCATTTGCAACCTTGCAACCTTCCTCAATTGCTCGTGAGAAAGAGGATCAAATACAACTACTTCGTCCAGACGATTCAACAATTCAGGCCTGAAATGCTTTCGTACTTCCTGCATTACTTGATTGCGAGCAACTTCCATGGTACATTTTCCTGAAAGTCCACTTAGGAGATGCTCAGCGCCGAGGTTTGAAGTCATGATAATAACTGTGTTCCTAAAATCCACAGTTCTGCCTTGTCCGTCAGTTAACCTTCCATCATCTAAGACTTGAAGCAGTGTGTTGAATACAGATGTATGTGCTTTCTCCACTTCATCAAAAAGTACCACGCTGTATGGCCTTCTCCTTACAGCTTCAGTTAATTGCCCGCCTTCCTCGTGTCCAACATACCTAAAAATTCAATCCACAATAAGAGAGAGAGACACATAATGCATATTTTAAACTCAAGTTTAGTGAAAGACCGACTTTGCAATGAAAAATACAAGGAGATAAAAATTTAAGTTATTATAAGGGCACTCGTTTCTCAGTTTGTCAGGACACTCAAAATCTCAGAACCACTCTTGTTTATCTCCAAGTATTAATTTAGGTTTTCACTATAATGAAATTCAGCAGCTGCTAATCCAATAACTTACCCTGGTGGTGCACCGATCAATCTTGATACAGAGTGTTGTTCCATGTATTCCGACATGTCCATTCTCACAATCTGATTTTCGTTATCAAAGAATTCTTCAGCAAGAGCCTTGGCAAGTTCTGTTTTACCAACACCAGTTGGACCGAGGAATAGGAAGGAACCAGTTGGTTGTTGAGGTCTTCCTAAACCAGCTCTTGATCTCAATACAGCCTCAGCAACAGCATTAACTGCTTGGTCTTGTCCCACAATTCTATTGTGCAATCTGTCACCAAGTCCAATCAACCTTTCTATCTCATTTTGGCCGAGCCGAGTCACTGGTATACCCGTCCATCTGCTAACAACCTCAGCTATTTGGTCTGGTCCAACAGTTTCTGTCAACATCAAGTTCTCCCCATCAGTGGTACTTTCAAGCTGATTAATTGCATTTTCCACCTCGTCAATTGCACCATAACGTAGGTCTGCAGCTCTTGCAAGATCATACCGCCTTTCGGCCTCCGCTAGAGACAAGATCAGCTCTTCACGTTTCTGCTTCAGCCTTCGTTTCTCATTGATCCTCTCATTCTCTTTACTATACTTCATCTTCAGAGGTTGAAGCTTGTCTCTTAAGTCGTCAAGTTCTTTCCGCACCTACAAATAATATCAACAATTAAAACCATCCAAGTAAGTCAAAAGTACATCCAAATTCCAAATTAATCTATACTGTGGAAAAATACAGCTTTTTTTTTTGAATGCAGCAAAATTAATTATAATAAAAATTGGAGTGTTATCCAAGCACAAGATGTACATGAGATAACACTTAAAAAGTTAACAAATCAGAAGAACAAGCCTAAAGGTTCATCACATGATATACACTACACCAGTTCAACATCTTGCTACATTGACAGGAAAGAAAACAAGGAAAGAATCATAGTTACAGAACCCTCTCCGAAACACAAAAAACCAGCAGGGAGAGAACAAAGAAAAAAACATAAAAAAGAGACATATGAGAAGTTTGATCGCAGCCAGAGCTTTCTAAATAACCTACCAAGAATTAATTTGCCAGAAGCACAACAATAAGATATTACAAACTTAAGGTTAAATGAATAATATTTAATTAACTAAAGTTATTTATTAGTGTCAATCAATCAATAAATGAATTTTAATTGTCAAATACATCATCAAAACATACAAATTAAAACAAAAACTCAACATTCATACTTACATTTACGACACGAGCTTTGCTAGCTTTGTCGTCCTCTTTCTCCAGAGCATGAAGTTCCACTTCCAATTGCATTATCTTCCTTTCAAGGATGTCAATTTCCTCTGGTTGACTATCAAGTTGAACTTTTACATTTGCACAAGCCTCGTCAACTAAATCAATTGCCTTGTCAGGAAGATGACGTCCTTAACAAACAAAAAAACACAAACATACCATGTTACCAAAACCATCCACATTCAATACATAGATAGAGTACAAAGAGCACGCATACCAGATATGTACCGACTAGACAACTGAGCTGCAACAACAATTGCGCGGTCTTGAATTCGAACACCATGATGACCCTCATATTTCTCTTTTAGTCCACGAAGAATACTAATGGTATCAGGCACACTAGGTTCATCAACATAAACCTGTTGAAACCTTCTTTCAAATGCTGCATCCTTTTCAACATATTTCCTATATTCATCAAGTGTTGTTGCACCAATGCATCTAAGTTGGCCGCGAGCAAGCATAGGTTTGAAAAGATTAGCAGCATCCATTGCTCCTTGAGTTCGACCAGCACCGAGAACAAGATGAATTTCGTCAATGAAAAGAACAACCTTCCCTTCCGCATCTTCCACTTCTTTCAAAACTGTCTTCAACCTTTCTTCAAATTCTCCCATATACTTAGCACCAGCAACTAATGCTCCCATATCCAAAGCAATTAACCGTACATCAGATAAATCTCTAGGAATATCTCCTTTGACTATTCTCTGAGCCAACCCTTCAACAACAGCTGTTTTACCAACACCTGGCTCACCTATAAGTACAGGATTGTTCTTAGTCCTTCGTGACAAAATCCTCACAACCCTTCTTATCTCTTCATCGCGTCCAATAACAGGATCAAGTTTACCTGCTTGTTCAACCAAGTCTCTACCATAAATTTTCAAAGCTTGAATTGTGTCACCAGAAGCACTATCAACTTTCTTCTCTTCGTTAGCGCGAAGCTTTTCTACCTCTGATTTAACCTTAGAAACATCCACATTAGATTGTTTCAAAAAGTCTTCAATTTGAGAATCCTCAAGAATTCCCAATATCAATTGATCAACTCCTAAATGAGTGTCTCCACGCGACTTCTGTGCTACCTGTGCTCTCTTCATGACATTCATAAGCGAAGTACTTGCAGGTACATCATCTGGCGGAGGAGATTGAGTAGGCAGTTTCTTCAGTGATTGTTTTATAACTCTATCGAAAGCACGTGCAGATTCTTGACCACCAACACTGAAAATTGCTTGGTAAAATATACCATTGGGTTCAGAAATTAGAGTTGATGCAAGGTGTAGGGTATTCAGCTGAGCATGTCCTGAAGTTGTTGCTAGTTCATGAGCACTTTCAAGTGCTTCATTTGTTTTTTGAGTAAACGTTTCTGGATTAATCATTTTTTACCTACTACAACACCAAAAAAATATGCAAAATAAATAATAAAAAAACAATAACTTGACCAAAGAATCATATATTTGTGAACCAAAAAAAAAAAGACCTAGAACACATGCATGTTTGTCGTCGCATAGAAGTAGAACCATCGGAACCACCGCGATTTTGCAAAAGCTATACTCTGATATATTTTTTTGTTGCAAAATCACAGTGGTTGATGGCTCACTGTGATTCTAACACTCCCACCATGACATAGAGTACTTAACTAATGGCCATTGTGTCATTTTTCTTCATGAAACATAATAAGTGTACAAAATAAGATTTGAAGGGAATAAAAAACCAACTACATCAATTAGAATATGCATATGCATCTTGTTCATATATTAGAACATACATATGCATCTTGTTCATATATTGTAACTATTGTTCCATTCTTAAAATAAAACCATAAAAAAACAACTACATCAAATTAAGACTTAAGAATAAAAGTTAAATAACAGTTTTTTCACTGAAAGAAAAATAAATCAATTCGATGTTAAAACATAAGAAAATGTGAGAAGGAATTAGTAGAAGGAAGAGACAAAAAAAAAAATCAACATTCTTTGTTTATAAATATGTAAATGGACTCAAATTAGTGCAAACGCAAAATTTATCTAATAAAGGTTTTTTCTAAAAACATCTACATATGGTGAATGAAACAAAGACATGTAATTCAATGAAGTACGATGATGATGGAGAAAGGATTGTGATGTTGTTTGGTGTGAACATTGCAAAAGAAAACCTACCAAAGTTGATGACACCATCAAGAACAGCGATAGTAGCATGGAAGACATCAACAATTGTTTTTTTCAGACTTTAATTACCTTGCGGTCAAACTCCCGATTGCTAGGCCGCTTCTCCTAAAAACCGAAGGGTTAAAAAAAAAATCAAAAGAAAGTTTGTGAGTGAAGCAGAATATAGTACTAGTAGTTACCAAAACCAAAAAAAGATATCGATTTTTTTCTTCCTTTTTTAGAGGCGTTGTATTTGTATGTAGCCCGAAACAAATTGAGGAGAAAATATATAGGTCCTGTTCCAAATTAGGAGAAAACTGTTGAATTTTTTTTAACGCGGGAAACGTACCGTCGTCACTTTCAACAATTTTCGTCCGCGTGATCAATTGAATGATCCAGATTAAGCCACGTGTACAACCATTGAAAAATAGAAAAAATGCTTAACAACAATACTTGTTTGCGGCGTTAATTTTGACCCTGGTGTGCTGGTGGTGGCGGCTTCTCTGTTTTGGTGGTTCTGGTTTTTTGTTTTATGCTATCTGCATTTGTTTTCTTCTGTTTGTTTTTTAGATGGGTGGGGTTTTGAACTATTTATAGAGTAAATTATCAAATCAGTCACCGATTCTTTGTAAGATACTTTTAAATTAATAAGTATTTTGATTCTATAAATACTTCAAAAAAATTTCTACCTTTATTATATTTTACTCATGAATCATAATAGTGGTTCCAATATCTTAATAACTAAATTAAGAATAAGTGAATTAATTTATTTACTAAGTTGATACGTGATCATAAGTTGTTAAATATATTATTTAATCGATACTTTCTCTGTTCCTTTTTATGAGAGTTAGTTTGACAAAAAGTTTGTCGCTTTTTATAAGACTCTTTTATAAGTATCAATGACATTATTTTTTTTTCAAACTTACCCTTATTTACTTTGCATAGTTTTTTTAATAGCATTAAATTCTCTTTTGTTTGATTCAAAGCACTACAATTAATTGTAAGGGTAAATATATAAAAACAATATAATTTATCAATCAATTTAATACTAAACTTCATTTTTTTAATATATGTGTTTTATCAAACTAGCTCCTAAAAAGGGACTGAAGGAGTAGTAAGTAATTGAACATAGAGATCAACTTAAAATTTTAATAGAGATAAAGATATTTTAAAAATATTCACAAAGTCAGAAACCTATTTAATTACATTTTTATATGTTGAATCAACAATTATTTTAAAATTGAATAGTAGAATAGAAGAGTGGGTGTCCACTTTACCAAAAAAAAAGGAATAGAAGAGCGGGTGTCTAGATAAAAAATATGAACTATTCGGTAATATATCTATGACATATAATTTAAACTTTTTTTTTTTGACAAAATAAAATTTAAACTTTTATTTACCGAAAAATAAAACTTTGAGGTGTGGAAAGAATTTTTAATGATCGTGTAGAGCTAAAATTGGATGGATACTTTGACAATGATTCTGTGAGACACATGGTACTATGGCAGGGAGCAAAATCTTTGCATGATGAGGGTTCATTTTAGCATAATATAGAGTTCAAAGTAGAAAAAAACCAATAGCATTATTATTATCTGTTGGAGATAAACTCTCACAAAGAATGAACAACAAAGAACTTAGAACACTAAGAAAGAAAACGAGAACTATGAATAAAACTTGAAGAGAATGAATAAAGGAAAAGTAAATCTTATTCTTCCACAAAGGGCCTTAGTAGTTATATATACAAGAGGGGGTTGCGTAAAGTGCAACTGCCTTAACTACCTAAGACAAAACAAAAGAATAACTAACTAACTAACTACGCTAGCTAACTACTAAAACAGAGCAGAAGCTAAGCAGCTTCAGAAGCTGTTGCTTCAGAACCTGGGAAGCTTCAGAAGCTGGGAAGCTCCAGAAGCTAGACAGAACCTGGTGTCCTCAGAAGTTGTGTGATCATCAGAAGTTGGTTGCTTCAGGTTCTGATGCGTTCAGCTTCTGATGAGCATCAGAATTCAGCAGAGCTTGAATTACAAACCAACACTCCTCCTTAATTCAAGCTGTCAAAACTCACAACTCCCATTTCTCTTCTGAGCTTGAGGAATTGGTCTCTCTTCACAGCTTTGGTTAGAATATCAGCTTGTTGATTGTCAGTAGAGCAATACTCCAGTTTCAACTTTCCTTTATTGACTTGATCTCTGAGGAAGTGAAACCTTGTCTCAATGTGTTTGCTCTTCCCATGGCTAACGGGGTTCTTAGCCAAGTTGATTGCTGACTTGTTGTCAATCTTCAGCACAACTGTGATGTCAGCAATAATGTTCATCTCACTGAGAAGTGATTGCAGCCAATTTGCCTGACATGCAGCTAGGGACCCTGCTACATACTCTGCCTCACAGCTGGAGAGTGCTATGACTGACTGCTTCTTAGAGCACCAAGATACTGGTGCATTTTGAAATTTAAACAAATAACCACTGGTACTCCTCCTGTCCACCTTATCACCACACCAATCTGCATCAGAAAATCCACTTAACTCAAGTTTTCCATTGTCCTTAGAGTATGGAAATACAACACCATAGTGGATTGTGCCATTGATGTATCTAAGTATCCTCTTAGCTGCCAATAGGTGACACTTCAGTGGTTTACTCATAAACCTGCTTACATAGCCAACTGCATAACTGATATCAGGTCTAGTTTGACACAAATACCTCAGTGAACCTATCAATTGCCTGAACATGGTAGAGTCCACTGCATCACTGCCTGTATCTTCTTCAATCTTGGCTCTTGTATCTGCAGGTGTGACTGATGAATTGCAATCAAGCATTTCAAACTTTCTCAGAATCTCAGTGGCATATTTAGCTTGATGCAATATCATCCCTTTTGGAGTTTCTAAGAGCTCCATTCCCAGAAAGTAAGTTAACTTTCCTAGATCAGTCATTTCAAACTCACACTTCATCTGTGATTTGAATTTCTCTATCTCTATAGATGAGCTACCTGTTACTAACAGATCATCAACATACAAACATATGATTAACATGTGTTTGTCATCACTGCATTTCACATAAACACCATACTCTACACTGCACTTTCTGAAGCCTTGCATAACAAAGAATTGATCAATTCTTTTGTTCCAAGCTCTTGGAGCTTGCTTCAGACCATACAGAGCCTTGTTCAGCTTCAGAACTTTGCCTTCCTTGCCCTTCAATTCAAACCCTGGAGGCTGCTTCACATACACATCTTCCTCTAAGGGTCCATTTAGAAATGCTGACTTCACATCTAAATGAAATAAGGGCCATCTTCTACTACAAGCCAATGCAATCACTAGCCTTATAGTTTCATGTCTTGCCACTGGAGAGAATACCTCATCATAGTCCAAACCTTGCTTCTGAAGGAATCCTTTGGCCACAAGTCTTGCCTTGTATTTTATCACCTTGCCTTCAGGATTTTGCTTGACTTTGTACACCCATTTTACACCAATTGCCTTTTTATCAGAGGGTAATTCACACAAGTCCCATGTCTTGTTCTTCTCTATAGACTTCAACTCATCAATCATTGCCTCCATCCAAACTTTACTCTTCAGTGCAGTTTTGGTATCTAAAGGTTCAGTATCTGCAAGCATTGCATAATGCACAATTTCTCCTTCATTGTCTACTGCATTGTCTGATACAATCTCACAGTCAACTAACCTTCTTGGTAATTGAGTGTTTCTCTGAGGTCTTGGTGGTACAGTAGTGACCTCATCATCACTTGAAGTATGCATGTCTTCATCACTTGCATTACCTTGATGCTGATTCACAAAAGTGGGAGTGTCATTAACAGAGCTTGCTTCACCACCTAAATCCACTGCACAAGTTTTCTTAGATGAGAGCTTCTGACCCCAATCCCACCTTTCATTTTCTAGTACCTTCACATCTCTGCTGATCTCTACTTTGTCACTTGTAGGATTATACAGTCTGTAGGCACCCGTTCTATGATATCCAACAAATATCATAGGAACACTCTTGTCTTCCAGCTTCTTTCTCTTAGCATCAGGTACATGTTTGTAGCACAAGCTGCCAAACACCTTTAAGTGACTTACACTTGGCTTACTCTTGGACCACACTTCTTCAGGTACCTTATCCTTCAGCTTCTTAGTAGGACTTCTATTCAGAATGTAAACAGCTGTAGCAACAGCTTCACCCCAGAATCTCTTGGGCAGATTCTTCTGCTTCACCATGCTTCTAGCCATATCTAGAATACTTCTATTCCTCCTTTCTGCAAGACCATTGTGCTGAGGAGTATATGGTGCAGTAACTTCATGAATTATGCCTTGTTCCTTGCAATAATTTTCAAACTCTGTAGAGGTATACTCACCTCCACCATCTGTTCTCAGAACCTTCAATGACTTGTCACTTTGCTTCTCAACCAGTGTTTTGAACTTCTTAAACACCTCAAAAGCATCACTCTTAGCTTTTATATGGTATAACCATATCATCCTAGAGTACTCATCAACAAACGTCATGAAGTATTTGTTTCCACCAGTTGATAACACATCAAATGGTCCACAAATGTCAGAATGCACAACATTTAACACATCACTAGATCTCATAGGAAGATGACTTTTAAATGATGATCTATGATGTTTTCCTAACAGGCAAGTAGTGCATGTATCAACTGGAGTTATGACACTAGGCAATCCTAACACCATGCATTTTGAATTAAGCATTGACAAGCTCTTAAAATTCAAATGCCCATACCTCTTGTGCCATAGATCACTATCTTTCTCTTCAGCAGTTGCGGACAAGCATGTAGCTTCAATAGCTTTGATTTGAGTCTTGTAGATCCTGTTCTTGCTTTGGGCTGTTTTGAAAATCAGTCTCTTCTTGGAATCAAAGAGTTGCAGAGTCTCATCCTCAATTACTATCTTGAAACCCTTTGAGATTAATTGCCCTATGCTCATCAAGTTACACTTCATACCAGGGACATAGAGAACCTTCTCAATCACAGCTTTCTTCCCATTCGATCTTTGGATCACCACATTACCCATACCTTCTGCCTTAATGGAATCACTGTTGGCTAATCTGATCTTTGTGTTGAGACATTCATCAAAGTCAGTCAAGATGCTTCTATTTCCAGTCATATGGTTAGAACACCCTGAATCAAAGTACCAAACCATGGAATCTGTTGCTTCATCAGCAATTGTCACCATGAAACTGGTTTCATCCTCAGAACCTGAGCTATCATGTGCTACCTTGGCCTCTTCTTCATTGTCTTGACCTTTCTTTTTCTTTGGATTTTTGCATTCATTGGCATAATGCCCATATTTGTCACAGTTGTAGCACTGAATCTTGCTCTTGTCCTTCTTCTTTGACTTATCTTTCTGTTTCCCTCCTCCTCCACTAGAGGATTCAGGCACTGTCTCAGCATTCTCCTTGCTTTTCTTGGAGTCTTTCTTGTTCTGCCATTTCTTCTTCTCACTTTGATACTTCTTGAATTTTGAGAAAAGAGCTTGCTCATCTTCTTTGCCACGGCTCTTCTCACCATGCTTCAACTCATGAGCTTCAAGAGTGCTTTGCAGATCCTCTATCTTGATCTCACTCAAATCTTTAGTCTCTTCTATAGTCACCACTATATGCTCAAATTTAGAAGTCAAAGTTCTTGGTACCTTTTCCACCGTTTCTTGCTCATCAAGATTACCTCCACAATTCTTCATTTGATTGGTGAGAGTCACCAATCTTGTGAAGTAATCAGCAACGGATTCATCATTCTTCATCTGCAACAGTTCATACTGTCTCTTCAAGGCCTGAAGCTTTACTTTCTTCACTTTTGCATCACCACCATAACTCTTTTGCAAGATATCCCATGCATCTTTGGAGGTCTCAGCATCTGCAATCTTCTCAAACACCTTTGAATCAACACATTGATGAATGAGAAACAGGGCCTTGTTATCTTTCTTCTTTGCTTCTCTGAATGTTGTTCTTTGTTCTTCATTTGCATTTTCTGGTAGAGGAGTGATTGCTGCATTCACTTGTTCATACACTTCTTGAACATTGAATATCACCTTCATCTGCTTCACCCATCTATCCCAATTCTTTCCATCGAAAACTGGCAAATTCGCATGGAAATTGTTGTTCCCAGCCATGGTTGATTCACTTTCAACCTGATTCTTCTTTCAAGAACGAATCAAGATCCCTTTGGATCGTACGAGCTCTGGATACCACTCTGTTGGAGATAAACTCTCACAAAGAATGAACAACAAAGAACTTAGAACACTAAGAAAGAAAACGAGAACTATGAATAAAACTTGAAGAGAATGAATAAAGGAAAAGTAAATCTTATTCTTCCACAAAGGGCCTTAGTAGTTATATATACAAGAGGGGGTTGCGTAAAGTGCAACTGCCTTAACTACCTAGGACAAAACAAAAGAATAACTAACTAACTAACTACGCTAGCTAACTACTAAAACAGAGCAGAAGCTAAGCAGCTTCAGAAGCTGTTGCTTCAGAACCTGGGAAGCTTCAGAAGCTGGGAAGCTCCAGAAGCTAGACAGAACCTGGTGTCCTCAGAAATTGTGTGATCATCAGAAGTTGGTTGCTTCAGGTTCTGATGCGTTCAGCTTCTGATGAGCATCAGAATTCAGCAGAGCTTGAATTACAAACCAACATTATCATGTGTAATTTTTTAATTTCAGAGGATGCAACTGCACCCCCTCAGTCCAATGTAGCACTGCCATTGAGCAGAGTTCGTGCAATGGAACAAAGAATCCAGAATTGTACTGATAATTATTATTATTTTAAAACAGAAATAAATTTTAGACACGTGTGTAATTTGAGTCATTCAATTGGTCAGGCGGACGAAAATTGTCGAAAGTCAACAGAGATACCACAAAAAAGTTTTTGACTCACAGAATATCTGTATTTGTGCCTTGAGCAGAGGGTCAAATGTAATGTAACTACTCGTGTGTATGAACAACATTTAATTGATAGAGAAGAATTCAGCCACAAAAACTTTGTACTCCCTCTGTCCTAAAATAAATGATCTGTTTGACCACTGACACGTTTGCTAATGCACAAATTTTAATCGTTAATATCTCTAATTACCTATTATTAAAAATTATAAAAATGGTATATTTTGAAAGTACCCGTCGAGATAAATCAAACAACATCTCATATGCTAATATTTGCATGTATATATTAGTAGAAAAATAAGGTCAGAGTAGGTCAAATGAATAGTACACTAAGTTAAAAAAAAGGCCATTTAAAATGGGACGGAGGGAGTATTTAGAAATATTTGTGGTGGCATAAATTCTTCTCTACAGCTCATTCTTTTTTTCGACAATAAAATTTTGTGGGACTGGGGGTTGGAGATTTTACAGTAGGACGGGCAGCCCTCAAAGCTGCTTCAAGCAAAATGGTCAAACATGAAAAAACGTGCTCTGACAATCAACACGTGTTTATACCATTTGTATTTGACACTTTTGGCTTTTTAGCACCAGAGGCGGTAGACCTTCTAAAAATGATTCAAAAAGTTATGCATAGTAATATTATGCCGCTTAGGTCTATGAATATAGTATTTCAAAGATTGAGTTTTGCGATACAAAAAGGTTTAGCGGCGCAGCTTGTTGTCTGTCTTCCTTTTATTCATGTGTAATTATCTTTTATATATATATATATATATATAATATCTCAATATAGTTAATAGAAGCAATGCATTCCTGACAAAAAAAAATAATATTGAAACAAACTTTTCAAGAGAAATCATGAGAATTATACGTTCAGATTTTTAAATCCAAACAAAATTAGAACTTAAGAAACGTGAGTGATTAGAGGTGCATTTGATGAGAAATGAAGGAACATAGGTAAGTTGTTGAGTTTTTTTTTTTCATTTTTTTTTCAAGAGATTTGAGAAAAATGATTAAACAAAAGTGAGAAAGCAACAGAAGGGGTTTGAAATTTCTAGTCATATATTTCATCTATCCCTTTTTATAAGAGTTAGGCTCTGTTTGGCAAAAATAGCAGATGGCTGATAAGCTAGCTTATGGCTGATGGTTGATAGCTTATAACTGATAGCTTATGGCTGATGACTTATAGCCGATAAGCCAATTAAAGTGTTTGGTAAAATTAGCGGTTCAATCATAGATAAATGTGAAATGACATAAAAGGGCATTCATAATTAATAATTAATTTTTTATTTAAGATATTTATAATTTAGTAATTTAATATATCTTTTATATTTTAATATAGAATGAAATTTATCCACTAAAATTTTACTTTAAAATTATTTTCATTTCAATTTTTATATTTTATAAAAAAAAATTGAACGAAACAATAATAAATTAATTCAAGTGGTAATTACTTAATATTTAAAATACTTAAAATTTAGTGATTTAAATTTATAATTTAATTTATCTTTAATATTATTATTATTATTACAATATTAAATTAAATTTTATTCTTTGAAATTTCATTTCAAATATATCTTCATTTCAATTTTTATACTTTACTAAAAAGATTAAACATAATGTACCAAAAGAAAAAAAAAGATTCAACATATTAAAGAGGTGATAATAGGTACATGCTATAGTAACGTTGTACAAAAAACTTGGTACATCAACATTTAAAAAAAAAATTCAAGAACGTAAAAAAAAAATTGGTGTACAACACAGTAAAAGATAAATAGATAGGTGCAAGTGCAACAACGTAAAAAAAAAGTAGGCACAACATACCTATAATGTTCGCTATTTAAGTAGATGCCGTTTAAAATCTTGATTTTTTGTGTAGGATGTTTTTTCCAAAGTTTTTTTATTTTTATAATGTCCGCTACTTAAGTAACAGAAGGGTAAAAATAGAAACTCATAGGGTGCACGAGAAATTGGTAAGTTGGCAAAAGTTAGTCTCTGAAATAAATTTGTCAATGAATTTTTTTTTTCTACCCCAACATTTATCTCTATACCCCAACATATTTTGAAATATTTTCATTTTATCCTTATTTTACTTTAGTATATTTTTTATTTTTTCATTTTATACTTTTTTGGTAAATTGTACATCCTGCAAAACACTGTTCCAGTAAGGTATTTTGTTTTCCGGTATACTTTTTAAAAAATTGTACCGGTTTAGTGATCTGCAAAATCAAATATTTTTTAATACCGGAACACTTTTCACAAGTGTACTGGTATGGGAAATCTACAACTACAAATGTACTTTTGTTATAATACCAGTATACTTTTCACAAGTGTACTGGTATAGAAAAAAAATTCCAAAAGTACTGACACACTTTTCAAACTGCGCCGGTTTGAGAATTAACAACAAGTGTACCGGTATTTCTTTCTGAGTGTACCGGTATTTCTTTCAAGTGCATGACATGCTAAATAAAAATGCTCGGCAGATCTTGCTGGTAGCTGTGGTATTTGGAGAAATAGTGATTTATTATTTATATGATTGGATTCCAAGAGATTGATAAAATAATAAAATTCTTGTCATTCCACCTCCCTCAATTGAGAATGGCAAGATGTGAGCATATGGCCTGATGCTATGATAGGATCACTTTTATGTCAACACTGTGGGGGTAGTTGAGAGTTGAGACTGCACTACATGTTTTGCAAGGCTGCAATTTGTAGCAGTATATGGTGATGGTGGAATGTGGTTAAAGTGGAGAAAAAAGGACATTGTAAAAAATAACATAATAAACAAAGGGTAAAACGGGAATATTAAAAAAATTGTAGGGGTAAAGGGTTAATTGTAGGGGTGGAAAAAAAAATTTCCATTTGTCAAATGAAGGTCATTTAAATGGACCCAAAAAGCCCATTTAAGCTGGTCCGGTAAACTTCCAGCTGTGATGTATGTCCCACTTCCTCATCCACGGAACCAATAACTATAGAGCGACATGTCACAATTTAACGACGTGGAATATTACCATCAATTCCAATTTCATTAATTGATTAATTAATTTTTTTTTTCTCCATCAACAACAACAAGACCTGAATCACTGAGTCAGCGACCAAGACCCCAGAAAGTGAAACACACACACACACACATTACACATACCACCAGTTCAGAGAAAACAAAGAACACACCACCTTAATTTAACAAAACAAATCTCATATCCATGGTAATGTTATTACGATAATTAAACCCTAATCAAGGAGCTACAAAATGAGGTTTAGATCTGGTCGTTGTTGCTGTTTTCTGTTTCTAGTTGTAACCACTTTCTCTCTGCTCATTGTTGCCGCCGATAATCGAAGACCCAAAAATGTCCAAACTGCCCTTCGCGCTAAATGGTCCGGTACTCCTCTTCTTCTAGAAGCCGGGTACGTCGTCGTTTTGCTCATTCTCTTAATCTCTTATTCAATCAATCAATTACTAATGTGATTTGATTTTCGTTTTGCTTAAACAGAGAATTATTATCTAAACATCAGCAACACCTTTTCTGGAACTTCATTGACATTTGGATTAATGCTAATCCTGATGCTAATGACGATGCTGATTCTCACACTTACACAGCTAAATATTGTGTTAAGAAAATTGTAGAACATGGTAGTTCTCTTTTAAGTGAACCATTAGCATCATTGTTTGAATTTTCTCTAATTCTGAGATCAGAATCACCTACACTTGTACTTTACCGCCAATTAGCTCATGATTCTCTTTCGTCGTTTCCACTGTTACATAATGATCATGAAATCATTGAAACCAAAAACAACACCACTCAATTCGACGGTGTAAGTGTTCAAAGTCCTGGAGGGAAATGTTGTTGGATTGATACCGGTGAACACTTGTTTTTCGATGTTTCTGAATTGCAATCGTGGCTTCAAAAACCTCATGATCCTCAACAGTAAGTATTATCATGTCTTCATAATCTCGTGTTGCTTTTCGTTTTAGGCCTGTTTGGATAAACAACCTGTTTCACAGCTTATCCTATAAGTGCATATCATATAAGCTATTCGTATAATCTATAAATTCTTTTCATAAGCTATACTGGGGTACTTATGTGTCATAAGTTGTTTTCATAAGTTCTTCCAAATAATGTCACGTATGGTTATGTAGTAGATAAGCTCAAATAAGCCAATTCAAACAGGCTCTTAAATCTTAATTGAATGCTTATAAAATAAAGTTGTGGTGTTTTCATAAGCTATTGTGGAGAGCTTATAGAAATAAGCCGAAAACAGTTTATGCCATTTATGGACATGTCATAAGTTGTTTTTATAAGCTCTCCCAAACAGTCTTGCAGGTGCTTATGCTAGTAGTTAATCTCAAATAAGTCAATCCAAACATACCTCTATTTCAAGGTTGTTCTAGATTAATGTTTGTGAGGTGCATAAGTTCCAACTAAGGTTTGATTTTTTTCTTCTTCTTGTCATCAGTGTTGGCGATTCGTTTCAGAGTCCTCCGGTGTTTGATTTTGATCATGTGCATTTTGATTCAGCTACTGGGGGTCCAGTTGCTATCCTTTATGGTGCTCTTGGGACCCATTGCTTCAAGGAGTTTCATGTTGCTCTTCTTGAAGCTGCTAAAGAGGTTAATTATAATTTACAAGTCATCTTAAATTGGTGTTAATAACAACTCTTAAGTGCTTCTGATTCCTTCATGGTGATGCTTTTTAGGGAAAAGTTAAGTATGTATTGAGACCGGTCTTGCCAGCTGGATGTGAAACACATATTGGACAATGTGGTTCTGTTGGTGCGAGCGAGTCCGTGAACTTGGGTGGTTACGGTGTGGAACTTGCTTTGAAGAATATGGAATATAAGGCCATGGATGATAGTGCAATTAAAAAAGGTTCGAATGATTTTCATGTTTTTTAAAATGCAGACTACTACATAAGGTTTTATATTAGGTTCGCAATAATTAATGATAATTGCTTCATTCTCCTTTTCATTGTTTAACTTTGGTCAAAATTTTAGAAGTGCCACTTCTAGAGAAACTATGCAGTAGTATTTCTTTCTGTAAAATTTTGTTTAATATCTCAAAGTTTGCATTGCTATTTATAGAATTTTATTATTTAGTTACTTAATCCCTTTAATGAAAATTCTCTTTCTCGGGCCTTTGCGTTTCCTTTTCATTGTCCATTTGTAGTGTAATGTGTACTAATCCTAATTGTCTACTAATTCTAATTTGACTTTGATTTCAAGTTTGGAAGCTATTGATTTTGGAAACAGATAGTTGAAAATAAATGTTTACCTATACACAGTTCATTGTAAAATGGTCAAGAACATTTTTTTAACAACAAGCATAGGTTACATGTAGTTGTTAATAACCCTCTTATTAATACGGTTACGAATTTGGGTTACAGGTGTGACTCTGGAGGATCCCCGCACCGAAGATCTTAGCCAAGAAGTTAGAGGATTCATATTCTCTAAAATTCTGGTTTGTTCAACACCTATTTGTTTTTCATCATACACATGAAAAAGAAAACTAATGTTTGTAGCCATTTTAATTAGTTTATGTAGTTTGTATCAAATTAAATTAGAATGTGGTGTTTGAAGGTGACAAATTTATATAATATATGCATTATAAATCCCCCTTCTCTTTATTTTAAGTAATGTGCTTTAGTGTTTATAAAAAAAAAAGTTATGTGCTTTAGTTTTGCGACTGGGGAAAGTAGCTTTTAACTTTTATCTGCTTTCATTTGAAGAGCCCAAACTAAATGAGAAAGAAAGATATAAAGAAGCAAAAAAAATAAAATAAAAACAGAATCAGAACACATAGAAAAACAAACATGACAGCTGCACCACAATAGAGATTGGAGAATTAATTTGTAAAGGGCCATGCATTAGTTAATTTTACTGACAAATTATGATGAAACTATTCAGCTGGAAGTTGAAACTTGATCATACACACTAATAGGCTCTTGCCATTCATTTTCCTAAATACGGCTTTACATTCAAGTTATCACAATTCCGGGTTGTTCTCAATGATTATACTTATTTATACATGTTTCTTATTCTGTGTGCATAATGTTAGTCTGGCTCTATATATTTGATGAGTCGTAATATTTTTGAATCTACCTGTTTGATATCAATGGATTGGCATTCCTATCTAAAATTTTGTTGTTTGCATTTACTAGATTTAGGCCTGTGATTATCAAAGGCAGATATAAGTTTACCTTTGTGTTTTTGCTTGTAGGATCGTAAACCTGAGTTAGCATCTGAGGTTATGGCTTTCAGGGATTATCTGTTGTCATCAACCGTATCAGATACACTTGATGTTTGGGAACTGAAGGGTATTGAAACCTCTTTTTTCCTGATTACAGGAATTGATTAATTATTTATTTCCATTTTAGTTGGATTTAAGAACTGTGTTATGATATATATTTTTTTATAATGACAACAGATCTTGGACATCAAACTGTACAGAGAATAGTCCGTGCTTCTGATCCTCTGCAGTCAATGCAGGATATTAATCAAAATTTCCCTAGCATAGTTTCTTATTTGTCTCGCATGAAGGTAAACTTTATTGGATGTTCCGAATTCCGATACAAGGCATGTTTGTCCAAAATTATTGACAAATATTCTTATGGAACTGTGATGCACGGCAGCTTGACGATTCTGTTCGAGATGAAATAACTGCAAACCAGCGGATGATCCCACCTGGCAAGTCTTTAATGGCTCTCAACGGTGCTTTACTCAATGTCGAAGATATTGATCTTAATCTGTAATATTTTTTCTTCCTGCTGATATTGTTTAAATTATGATGAAATGTTTTTATTTATATATCATGTTATAACTTGTAATGTAGCTTGAGATTACTGTTGTTCTATCATCTCTACCAAATGAAACAATTTATAATTTCTATTGCATCTCGATGGTTCTTTGATATGAACAAAAAGGTTGGAGGATTTAGATCAAGGCAGTGTTGTTTAAATTCCTACATCACACTATAGGGATACAAAACTTGCATTCCTAAATAAATAGAGAAATCTTACAAGATGATCTAAGATACTTTAAATAAAATTTTGATTATGGTGTAATAGATGCATATCGTAAGTTAAAAGAACAATTTCAAACTTACAATGTTTTATTGTTTGTCTTTTGTTAGGTTGATTGACTTGGTTCATCAGGATCTGTTGTTGGCTGATCAGTTCTCAAAATTGAAGGTGAATGTCAACTAATCTTAATTTTGGCATATTTTTAGTACTGGACTAATGTCTAGTTAACTTGTTAATGTTTACAAATATTAGCGGACATATAAAATTATCATCTGATGCATTCAAATGCTTGGGAATCTATATGGTTATACACAATACAAAAACTAGAAGTATATGATGTCATGTATAAATCATTGACAGTAGCCTAAGAAAAATTGGGAACAGGGCGGATAAATGGCATTGCTTTGGTGTAGCTATCCGCAGTTGGCACAGTTTAACAGTGTCACATTACTCACATATTGACATCTCATTTTTATATGAAACTTGCTTTTGCATATATGTTGTGAGAAACACATATTTTGCTCTTGATTGATGTCTTACTATATATGCATATACTATATAGACTTTAAAATTGATGTTCCTAGTAATTACAGATTCCTCGTAGCATTGTGCGAAAACTGCTGTCAACTTTACCTCCGTCAGAGTCCGATACGTTTCGTCTTGATTTTCGTTCTACTCATGTTCATTATCTGAACAACTTGGAAGAAGATGGCAAGTACAAATGGTGGAGGGCCAATCTAAATGAGGTCAACTACTGCTTGATTCTCAAACTGGACAAGAACATTACTTTCAAAATATCCATTTAAGTTTTCATCTGAACATAGTCTATTTTTTATTGTGCAGATCTTGATGCCAGTCTTCCCGGGGCAGCTACGTCAAATCCGTAAAAATCTTTTCCATGCTGTTTTTGTTCTTGATCCAGCAACTACTTGTGGTCTTGAGGCAAGTTTATTTCCTCAAAATTAACATTTTCATGCTGTTCTTTGTATTTATTTCCGAGTGAAATCTCTCACTGCATAGCTTATTGTTTTAAAATCTTGCAGGCAGTTGATATGATCATATCATTGTATGAGAATAATTTTCCTGTGAGATTTGGGATTGTACTGTATTCTTCAAAGTACATCACGCAGTTAGAGGATCATTCTACCAAAGAGAATGGAGACAGATTTGAGGACGACATATCTAATATGGTAACTTCACCGCAGCGATTTAAAAATATACACACATTTTTAGGAGTTTACCTGCAAAATTGTGATATGCTGTTTTTGTCATTTCAATTTTCAGATTATACGTCTCTTCAGCTATATCAAGGGGAACTATGGTATTGAAATGGCTTTCAAGTTTTTGAGCAATGTATGGAATTGTTTTCAGTATAAGCTATCTTCTTTCATGGTGTTTCTATTACCTTGTTGTACTGCTGCTTTTATTTAAGATTTAAAAACCAAAAAATTATACACAAGATCAACATGATTGAAATCCCGAAGAGCACATATCAGGAGAATATCGACAGATCAACTTACATATTTCATATGCATATTCTTCCATCTATCTTGAAAGTACCCGTCCAAGATCAGCTTCTGAATCTGTCGAGTTTTCTGTTTTGTCTCACTTATGATTCACACTTTTTTCTATTCTTCTCCTTTCCTATAACTGCAATATTTTTCTAGATAATCTCCAACTTATGAATTCAAGGAATTATTATGAATGAAGACATTAACCTAGTTTGCATGAGAATTCACGGACTCATATATGTTTCTGTTCTGTTAAGAAGTCCCACATCGGTTGAGAGATGGCCTGAATAAGTCTTTATAAGTAAGAGGCAATCCTCACCTTACAAGCCGGTTTTGTGAGGATGAGTTAGGCCCAATACTAATTTCTAATATGGTATCAGAGTCTCTCCAAGATCCCTTGGGCCACCCGTTATCGGGCCACCCGTTATCGGGCCACCTACCGTTTATATCCACGCACCAAGCCTAATAGTGCTGGGCGTGAGGGGGTGTGTTAAGAAGTCCCACATCGGTTGAGAGATGGCCTGAATAAGTCTTTATAAGTAAGAGGCAATCCTCACCTTACAAGCCGGTTTTGTGAGGATGAGTTAGGCCCAATACTAATTTCTAATAGTTTCATCCCTACCCTGTTAATAGAGAAAACAAGAAAAAGGCTTATTTCTTTTTCATATACACCGCTCTATTTTGTTTGTAAGGTTCCAGTTTAGCTTTTTTTCTTTCTTATTTGGATTAAAATGACATAACTGTACCATGGATAAGTTGTTTTTGAACATACGTTGACATTGTTCCGAGTCATCTAAAACTATGTGCATTATTGTAGGTTAACAAATTACGCATTGAATCTGATGATAATGTAGAAGATGCTCACCTTGAATCGCACCATGTTGAATCAGCATTTGTGGAAACAATATTGTGAGTGTTTTGGACTTTTTGTGGCCATTTGTCTGTCATTTCTCTAATATGACCCTTCTTCTTTTTCAGTAGCATTATATGTTTTTGTTTGTCAATTATGTAAAGACATGGATGATATGGAGCTGGGACTTTGTATTAGGAGGGTGTACAGTAAGAGAAATAGGAGGGAAACGGGGGATGAGACTCCTGCATAATTGTGACAGATGTAACTGTTAACTAACTGCAGTTAGTTAGTTAGTTAACTGTAGGGTGAGAAGTATAAAAGGGGGGAAGGGAGATAGTATTGGGTACCGATTTAGATCATTGTTGTGAAGAGTGCAGGATTATCGAATGCCTGAAAATCATTTTTACAGTTATTCAATAAAGATTCTTCTTTCTTACTTTTCTGATCCAGTTCTATCGTTGGAGTAAATATTCTCATTATTTTCTGTAGACCAAAGGTAAAATCTCCTCCTCAAGAGATATTACTAAAGCTGGAGAAGGAGCCAGAGTTGAAGGAATTGTCCCAAGAAAGCTCCAAGCATGTATTTAATCTTGGTTTGTCTAAGCTTCAATGTTCTTTGTTGATGAATGGGCTTGTTATCGATCCCAATGAGGTAACGAGTAACGTCAATGTGAATGTTTTCCTATACCTCATCTTATTTCCATAACAACTAGTTTTAAAACCTGTCTGCAGTTCAGCTGTTTTTTTATTTTGGTATTGTCGTTGTAGCTAACTTTGCAAAATTTTATACTTTCCTAGGTAGCTGGCCTAAGAATTGCATTCTCTGTTGATGAATGTGTTTTTCCTATATATGCTCCTTGTTTAATCGCCAATGTTTAACCACTTCACATTACTCTATAATGTACAATACACCCTTCTTAAAAAAAATGTACAATACACCCTGTACTGTAGAGGATCAGAATTCATTTTAGGTCCTGTTTGGATAAGCAACTTAATTAAACATTTATAACATAAAACATACTCCCTCCGTCCCTAATTATAAGCACCTTATCAAAGATAAGATTTGTCCCTAAATATAAGCTCCTTTTCAATTTCCTAGGCACATTTATTATTACTTTTCCAAACATAACCCTACTTTGCATTGGAATATAAAAAGTCAACTACAAATACATCTTTTCACCAAGGATAATATAGTAATTGTGATACCCAAAAAGTACACATTAATTACACTATCAACTTTTCTTAATATGCGTGAAAATTTCCAAGAGGGGCTTATAATAAGGGACGGAGGGAGTATTATATAAGTAATTATGTGTATGTTATTTCTATAACAAAAGATAAAATAAAGTCGCATTGTTTTCATATAAGCTATATGTTGTTTTCATAAGACATGCTGGACAGCTTATGGAAATATGCTGAAAACAACTTATGGACATGTCATAGACTGTTTTTATAACCTCTCCCAGACAGTCTCATAAGTATTTATGCTAGTAAATAAGCTCAAATAAGCCAATCCAAATAGGTCCTTAGTACTGTGCTTGAAGTCCTGTTTAACTTTTAATATGCATTATATGCTCAACTTTAGTTTCATATACTAAATTTTTTATTGTTACTTTAATCAGTATATTTGCAATTGATTTTACCAGGAGGCGCTACAAAATGCCTTGAATGATGAGACTCAGAGAATACAGGAGCAAGTATATTTTGGACAAATAAAATCTCACACTGATGTATTGGACAAGTTCCTATCAGAAGCTGGTATTCAACGCTATAATCCTCGGGTATAATATTTTAAATTTTCATATTTTCTGGGAAACTTGTATAATATGAATATGATATGAGGCTAACCAGTTTCTAATTGATATAGATTATTTCTGATAACAAACCAAGGTTCATATCTCTTTCGATGTCTACTTTTGGAGAGGCGTCTATACTGAACGGCATTAATTACCTGCACTCTCCTGGAAGTAAGTTGTTGATATACTAGAATAGTAAATAGGTTAATTCCTACACACCAGTCTTCTGTCTTATCATTTGGACTGTTTTTATCCAATACAGCAATGGATGATTTGAAGCCTGTTACACATCTTCTTGCTGTTGACATCACTTCAGGGAGTGGGATTAAGTTACTTCGCCAAGGCTTAAATTATCTGGTTAATACTGATTTGCATTTCTGTTGAATATTCATCTTCCTTCTAGCCTTATGTCAGTCATGAGTTGGAGTGTTGGACCTACTTATTCAGTACTTCTATTTTTTTTATTTGCACATGCTACAGATAGAAGGGTCCAAAGATGCCCGTGTAGGTCTCCTGTTTAGTGGCAATCAAACTACAAATTTGTTTAGCCTCCTTTTTGCGAAGGTTTTTGAAATTACTACATCCTCATATAGGTTTGTTTTTATAATTGTTTAGCTGACTTTTAATAATAGATTGATTGGTATGCATTTTTTATTCTGCAGTTTTATGCATTCTTTTCTAAGTTTATTCACAGTTTTATATCTATTGTCTAAATGCCTGGTCTTATGCAGCCATAAGAAGAATGTATTAGACTTCTTGGATCAGCTTTCCTCAGTCTATCAACAGAAATACATCCTTACATCTGCTGTGGAAGTTGATGGGACCCAAGCATTTATTGAGGAGATCTGCAAGCTTGCTGAGTCTAATGGGTTACCATCTAAGGGCTATAGGTCTTCCCTCTCAGAATTTTCTGCTGGTGAAGTGAGAAGGCATTTTAGTGAGGTACTTCTGGTTGCTTGGCCCTTTCTGAACTCAATGTCAGCCTTTCAGTGACATTCTTTTTGTTCAGTAACCATGAAAGTTTACACTAATGAGGCTTCTTGTTATCAGGTGGAGAAGTTTTTGTATATAGCCCTTGGGTCTGAATCTGGTGTTAATGCCGTCTTCACTAATGGAAGGGTAAGGCTGTTTTTTTCTCCTGCGATATTTCTTGTCCCAATTGTTTGTGTATTCAAGTTTGATTAGTTTTTCGCAGAATCTCTGTAAGTCCTCCCTGTATTAACCTTGGCATTTATGTTTTACAGGTAACTTGTCCTATTGACGAAAGCACATTTTTGAGTGCTGATCTGCATCTTCTTGAATCAATCGAGCTTAAGAAGAGGACAAAGCATATTGTGGAAATTATTGAAGAGGTGACATGGCAAGATGTTGACCCTGACATTCTTACAAGGTTTCACTTCTCCACTTTTGCTCTTTCAGTTATGTCTTGTGGTTATTACTTGATATCCTGGTACATCTATCACCTTCCTTTCATAAACATCAAAGTTGAAAATTTATAAGTATCTGGCCAATTATCGTCTCTGTGCAAATTATCATATGACCAGCTTGACTCACATAAAGGTTATAAAAATCGGATTCTGGGTACCCCAAGTTGTTGTGCCTTTTGCTCAATATACCACACAATGAGTTAGGCACAAACATGTGTAGGTTAATATGGAAATTATTACTTAGGAGGAGTGGAAGTTTGACAACACTTCGATAGTCTTTGTGTAATCAGACAATTTTTAAAATGGCCACAACATTTTACTTGCAAGAACAGACAATTTTTGCAAAACTTATTTATAGTGTCGATTCTTTACATGTTTTTGCAATTTCTTTTGCAGCAAATTCATTAGTGATATTGTCATGTCTGTATCATCTTCAATGTCTATGAGAGAACGGAGTTCTGAAAGTGCTCGTTTTGAGGTTTTGAGTGATCAACACAGGTAATATTTTAGTTATTGTGAATTCAATTGATATAGATAGAATGGTTTGTAGAAAAGTAATGGAACAAATTGTGGTTGATTTTATCTTCTTTTTAAAGATTTATTCATTTTTAGGTTGCTGGCTGAAGTTTTAATCGTATAGTTATATGAAATATGAAAGTAATATTGTTATACGGTTGTTTGTTCTATGCAGTGCCATTATTCTAAAAAATGAAAATTCTAGCATTCATATTGACGCGGTTCTGGATCCTTTAAGTCCAACCAGCCAGAAGTTGTCCGGAATTCTCCGAGTTTTGTGGAAATACATTCAGCCCAGCATGAGGATTGTACTGAATCCATTGGTTGGTTGATATCTATAGTTCTATTTAAATTATAACTATTAAATATTTTTGTCTATCGTCACCTAAGTTATACCTTCTTTAATAGTCTTCTGAAGCCTTGGGGATCAAAATAATAAATAGGAAAAGAGAATTGTAATTATTTTTTCTGATACCTGTAATGTGAAAAGACAAAGTGATGTCCTTGTGGCTTAACTAGGAACTCCGCTCTATAGTTTGGCTTTACTTGGGCTAGAGGCCAGCTGTCATGAAGTTGTATGTTTAGGTGTTTTTGAGTTGGCCTTTGCATGGCAACTTCTATCTGAACTGATGCTATCATTTTACTTAACCTGTTAGCACCTGTCCAAATAAGGTCGTAGAACTTGCTAAAGTTTGTAATTTTAACACCCTAATCCATATATGAAAATTGGAAGTTATAATTCAAGTATTATATTTTGGCTTGATTGCAATTATGGGGTTAAAGCTGCTTACATCTTACCCTCTGAAGACCCCAGTATTAATGGAAACCTTTTGTTTCTCTTAGCTATATATCTTGCTTCCTATTTACATATAATCAATTGGACTTCTGTTTTTAAAAAATTGTAACCAAAACATCCTGTCACTATACATTTCTAGAGCCTTTCTAGAGCCTTTGGACCTGCAAGATTTTTTTACCCTAATATGGAATTTTCTACTACTAAAGCTATATTTTCTTTAAATTAACCTTCAACACAATACACTAATATTCAATGATATTTTTCATTTTATGCCAGAGTTCCCTTGCTGATCTCCCTCTGAAGAACTATTACAGATATGTAGTACCGTCAATGGTATATCTTACACTTTTGGTTTATAGATAATTCTTCATGATATTTAATCTTTGGGTTCTTAGGTTTTTATTGCTTTTGCAGGATGATTTTAGCAACATTGATTCTTCAATAAATGGTCCAAAAGCATTTTTTGCCAACATGCCATTATCTAAGACTCTCACCATGAATCTTGATGTCCCAGAGTCCTGGCTTGTCGAGCCCGTTCTCACTGTGTATGTATTATCTATATGCACTATCCTTAACATTTGTTTGATATAAAGCCATTCATGAGCCTCCATGTATCAACTTTAGCTTTTAGCAGAGTTTGTTTTTGGCATGATATCCTTGAAGATCAAGCTGTTGGGTGGGGGCTCAAGAATAGCAGCGTATTTAACAAGATTGTCTGTGAAATCTATTTTTATTTTTTTTGTCTTTAATGTGGTTCCTCATTTCGCAGTCATGACCTGGATAACATTCTGCTTGAGAACCTTGGGGACACAAGAACACTACAAGCAGTTTTTGAACTTGAAGCTCTTGTCCTCACAGGTAAAATTATATTATGTTTATTTAAAATTAAAGATATAGACTGGAAATTCTTTACGATGTTGTTATTTGTAATTAAATAGCACTGAGTAATGCTTCCTATGAATCTGTTGCAAAATTATCTTCAAATAGTGATGAAATTGATTGATTGAATATTACCTTGATATAAATATATCTGTTGCCATTCTTATCAATTGTTCACCTAATCAGGTCATTGCTCTGAGAAAGATCATGATCCTCCACGAGGTCTTCAGCTGATTCTTGGAACCAAAACCTCACCCCATTTAGTTGATACCCTTGTGATGGCCAATCTTGGTTATTGGCAAATGAAGGTCTCTCCTGGTGTTTGGTTCTTGCAGCTTGCTCCTGGTAGAAGTTCTGAGCTTTATATTTTTAAGGAAGATGATGACGGAAGTAAGAATAAACAATCATCAAAACTCATCACTATTAATAGTTTACGGGGTAAAGTGGTTCATATGGAAGTAGTGAAAAGAAAGGGCAAGGAACATGAAAAATTACTGATTCCTGATGACGATGACAATCTGCAAGATAAGAAGAAAGTAAGTGCTTGCTTTTAAGAATTTATTTTGAAAATTTGGTAGCAGGCAGGTTTAAAGAGAACATTATTATTCAAATGAAAATCATGACTTTTGTTTTTTGTAGGGAAGTGGCTGGAATTCCAACTTACTAAAATGGGCTTCTGGTTTCATTAGTAGCAGTGAACAATCTAAAAATGCTGAAAGCAATTCACCTGTGAGTTTTTTTTTTATTTTGTTTTTTTAAGTTTCTTCATTCTGTCCCTATTTTATGAATTTTGTTGAAGACCTTGCTTTGTGACTCTTAAGTAATTAATTATCAAATTCGGTGGTGTAATAATTTGTTTTGATCTGATTGATGTTACTTTGGGTTATTTAATGCTTTGCTTGAGAATTGAGATGGCTATAATTTTAAATTCTTGAATGAAAAGTCCATTGTTAGCCTTTGGGATGTGTCCAACCAATTAGGTATTATCAAAATACATGATGAGTTTTGAAGTATTTTTCTTGCCCTCTTCCTTTTTCTATTTCGAACCTACTCTATTTTACTAGAGTTATAACTGAGTGAACCTATTTTTCAAAATAGGAAAACGGAAGAGGGGGACGGCATGGAAAAACAATTAATATCTTTTCAATTGCTTCTGGACACCTGTAAGTTGCTCTCTTGTTTCGACATGATATTATATTTTGCTGTAAATTTTGGCCAAATGGGACTCGTTTGTCTCCTATATTTGCTTTCAGTTTCATCTTTTTAACATTTTTTCATATTTAATTTCTATCTTCACAAATGCAACCTTCATTTGTTTTGTTTGATGCATTTTTGCCAGATATGAACGCTTTTTGAAGATTATGATTCTCAGTGTTCTAAAGAATACCAACCGTCCAGTTAAATTTTGGTTCATAAAGAACTATCTCTCTCCATCTTTTAAGGTTAGATATGAATTCTTTTCTATATTAGAAATTCATAGCAGAATTTAACAAGTTTGCTTGACATGAACTATTTTTGTTGTCATCTGTACACACAGGATCTGATTCCCCACATGTCCGAAGAGTATGGTTTTGAATATGAACTAATCACATACAAATGGCCTACTTGGTTACATAAGCAGAAAGAGAAGCAACGAATAATTTGGGCATATAAAATTTTATTCCTGGATGTCATCTTTCCCCTTTCCTTGGAGAAGGTATCATGGTTTTCTTTTCTGCATCGAACTTAATGCTTCTTATATGTTGTCTCCACTCTCAATTTCATTGTGTCACATGCATCACATGTGACATTGACAAGTAATGAAAATGAAAATCCTATGTGAAATTGTGTGTTTAAAGTCTACCAATATTTGCAGGTCATTTTTGTAGATGCTGATCAAATTGTCAGGACGGACATGGGAGAACTCTATGACATGAATTTAAAAGGAAGACCTCTGGCATATACACCATTTTGTGATAATAATAGGGAGATGGATGGATATCGGTTTTGGAGACAAGTAAATGCCACTGTTTTAATATTATTGTTTATTATGTTGTACATCAACGCTTGGTTGTCATCACACCCACACAATTAAATGTAGGTCAGCGTTGAATGCTAATTTTTTCTTTGCCTTGTTTTGGTTAGGGTTTCTGGAAGGATCATTTGCGGGGGAGACCGTACCATATTAGGTTGGTAGCTACTTTCTTGATGCTCTTGCCAAAAGAGTTGGAGTATATAAATATCATTTCTCTGATAGGTTTTTCCCATTTCCGTTTACTTTCAGTGCTTTGTATGTCGTTGATTTGAAGAAGTTCCGAGAGACTGCTGCTGGAGATAACCTCCGAGTTTTCTATGAAACCCTTAGCAAGGATCCAAATAGTCTAGCTAACTTGGATCAGGTGAGAAATAGTTTTTTTGTTTATTTATTTTCCTTTCAAAGAATCACCCAAAAGACTAAGTTGTTAAGTATGGTTGAATGTATAGTAAAAAGATAAGTTTCATTTTTTGGGGTATTTTCCATATCATCAACTCTTCATTGTGGCCGCCATCGGGGTTTTCCATGGAAGACCAAACTATCTAGGGCAAGATTATGTTATCTATTCCTCCATATGCAACATACGTGATAATTATTTTAAAAAGATAAGATAACTGAAGGCACTGCATGTACTCGTCAGCAAATTTTACAGTTGAACAACTTGATCTGTTGGAATTAACACTTGTTTTTTATTAAGTTGGAGCCGGGCCTTCGCTATTTGCTACATAAAAATTGAATTATTGTTTCATAAAAATCACATTAAAAGGCTCATAACTTGATAATTGTACATTAGAAAGGCAAGAGTTTCATAAAGTGATATTTTCGTGAACGAATTTTAGGTATTTTTTGACCATATGATTGATATATAGGTTTTGGATACCCATTATTTCATTAAGATGGAATCCTTTTCATTTACTTACAATGTAGCACCCATTATCATTGGTTGATTTTTGTTTCTTGAGGGACCTCGACTGAAATTTGCTCTCAATGGTTCAGGATCTTCCTAATTATGCTCAGCATACTGTGCCAATTTTTTCTTTGCCACAAGAATGGTTATGGTGTGAGTCATGGTGTGGTAATGCTACAAAATCCAAGGCAAAAACTATTGATCTGTGCAACAATCCTATGACTAAAGAGCCCAAACTTCAGGTGAATATTTTCTGTTTCAAGTTTCTTCTCTTCTTCCTAGGAAATACTCATTATATAAGTGCCGATGTTTTTGTATCCCCGCTTGTTTCCTGCATATACTTAATTAACTTTTCTCCACTTTGGTCTACACTACAGGGTGCTAGGCGAATTGTAGCTGAGTGGCCAGACCTTGATTTGGAGGCGAGAAAATTCACTGCACGAATCCTGGGCGACGATCTAGAACCTATTCAATCCCCTGACCAATCAAAGGATTCGACTAATGACAACTCATTGAAAGAAGAGGACTTGGAATCCAAGGCAGAGTTGTGATGGGTGGACATAATTGACAGAAGTGTTCTGTGCAGATCAAAGTTTTTGGAAAAAATCTGCTTATTTGATGCAGTTGGCACCGTACGATATCTTAATTTCTTACCATGGAAGGAGTGTTTGGTTGATATGTTATTGGCATGCCACCAAACACTAACAACAGTGAATGCAATGAAGATTTGCCTTCTCTGTTAAGAATTTTTGGTTAGAGAGAAGTGTTGTTGGTATAATTCTAATTTTGTAGACAGAGGTGTCTGTGCCATAATCCCATGAACAATTCTATACGCCTCCAACTCCGCCCTTTGTTATTTTCAAGAATAAATCTTTATAATGTGAGAAGAATGCTAGAATCACAATGTCAAATTTACCATAGTGATAGTGTAACTTTATTTTGTAACTTTATTTTACATTATCTATCTCTTTTAATGGCTGCATGATACTACATTCACCAAGGTAATATGATGGTTTAAGTCATAGTTTAGCAACTTTTAAATGACATGTAAAATGATTCAATGATATGGAAAGTAAAATAATTACATTTAATAATTAAAAAATATAACACATTAACACCACATCATTAGTGACTTGTCAGCCCATTTTTACACTTGATACGATAAGTTCAATAGTGGAAGAAAATTCTATCATTTTAAAAATTGGAGGACTGTATTTTTTGCTTTAAAAATAGGTTTAAATATCATTTTTATCCCTGTAAGTTCATAAATTTTTGGTTTTAGTCCCTGTATCTTTTTTTGTTGCAAATTAGTCCCTGCATGTGCAAATCTTTTTTATTTTAGTCCCTATAACTAAAATCCGCAGGAAAATCTGTAGGAAAATTTGCTGGTTTCTTGCGGATTTTCCTGCGGATTTTAGTTTTAAAGGACTAAAACCAAAAGATTTAAACATACAGGGACTAATTTGCAACAAAAAAAGATACAGGGACTAAAACAAAAAAACCGCGAACTTACAGGGACGAAAATGATGATTAAGCCTTAAAAATATAATGACTAACATCATGATTTAGTGAACAATAATCAAAACAAACTCATGAAGGCCTTGCTTGGTAGGAGAGAAAATGAGAAGAGAGAAAATAAAACACGGAAACCAATGCATGTATTTGGACTAACATTAGTCCAAATACATGCATTGGTTTCCGTGTTTTATTTTCTCTCTTCTCATTTTCTCTCCTACCAAGCACACCCGAATGGAATTTTTTCTTCTAAATATTCTATTAAACCTCACCCCCCGATTAAATTTCAAAATATCTCACTTTTCCATATACTTAGGCGTCACTTAATCCATACTAACAGGCAAAAGCTAGATACTCCTATATTATTTGGCACAGATTATATAGAAAACCATAGCAATGATAAAATTAATGTTGGACTCAAACCATAATAATTAAATGAATTCACAATAATTTGTTTGTGGCAAATGCCAACATTTGTCTATTTCATTGATTTTTAATAAATTGTAATATAATATATTAGATATAATTACACTTGAATGAAAGACAAATAGACAACAAGCTGCGCCGCTAATTCTTTTTGGATGACAAATCAATCCTCTTAAATATTGTATCTAGGAGATACCACATTGCTATGCATTTGAACTATTTTCAAAATATTCACAACATCTTATGTCAGGAAACCAAAAATAAATGAAAATTATTTTGTTCAAGACATAATTATTAGCATTACCTATATATTAGGTATATTATTTTTTCAAACACATTTCTCATTAATTTATCTTAAAATACTAAGACTTAAAGTTAGGAATTTAATTTGTATGCACTGACAGTGTAAAATAATTTTACACGGTCAACCAATAACAACTATGTATTCCGCCAAATCACCCCACTTTACCCCACTATCTTTATATGACATGGAAGTTTAAATCACTCTTATTGATTGCAAGTGTAAAATAACTTTACACTGACAATGCATAACAATTAAACTCTAAAGTTAGACATGTAGTATACAAATGTTAATCATTTGCGGCGAATTTTCTAATGAAGAATGTCCAATGTTGATCATATCCATCCAATTTTATGGAATCCATTGAACTAATAGTGAATCATCACTGAAATTCCACCCATACCATTATTTCGATGAAAAGAATTCACTTCCAAAATGATACATGAAATTCACTAACATTTTTTATAGTATATGTGGAAAAAAGTAATACTAGTAGTTATAAAGAAATAGAGGACATTATAAATATATATAATTTAAAAAAAAAGAAAAAAAAGAAAAAAAAGAAAGAAAAAAAAAGGAATAGAGGAGTACTCTCAAACTACAAAGTAAGAGCATCTCCAATGGTGATACCACTTTGGGTATTATACATTATTAAAAAGTGGTCCCTACAATATCATATAATATTTATGCAACTGATACATATTTTGCTTCAATGATGATATCATTATAAGTATGATACATTATTAACAAGTTTTTAATTCTATTTAATTTTATATACAAAAAAGGTAATATTAAATTGATGATACGGTACCTTAAATAAGGTACTGGTATCATCAATTTTGATACCTTTTGTGCCATGTCATGGAACTCCAATGATAAAAAAAATAAGGTACGGATCATTAGTCTATGATACTCTCTTTGATACTCTTATTGGAGATGCTCTAAATACAAACTACAGCTTACTCCTTTCTTTATACCCTTATTATTTATGTGAAACTACAAAAATACCCTTATTATGTATTTAAAATTACAAAAATACCTAACCCCCTCCAACCAAAATTTCATTCCTCTTCTAACTCTCGCTCTCACCGGTGTGCCTCTCATCTCTCGCGACGAGAACCTCTCCGCCCCGCAACCGCTTTGCTACTGTAGCGCCACCGTCCACCATCGACCTTCTCTCGTCTCTCCGACGAACCTCTTTCTCGCAGGTTCTCTCTCTTTTTCTCATTTCTTCCGATTTCTGATTGTGTTGTTCTTCCTTTATTTTTCCAATTAATCTGATAACTTTTCATTATTAGTCAATTTATTTATTGATTTGTTGAATCCTTCATTGCTAAAATCCTAGTAGAAATTTGTGGTTTTATTTTGATTATGCCTGTAAATAAATGCTAATAATATCCTAGTAGTAGTGAATTATGATTCATCCTAAAAATTTGATTTGTTTTGTTTCAGCCAATTGTTCTCCATATATAATGTCTGAAGAGGTTGGATCCATGTTGGCAGTTTATGATGATCCCTCTGACCAACATTCACTCTCTTTCGGCGGCGATACAAGCAGCACCGAGGAATCCCCTGGTGAAACCAGACTCTCCTTGCAACCAACTAATGATCACATTCCATACATTGGTCAAAGATTTTCCACCCATGATGAAGCTTATGAATTCTATAGTGATTTTGCCAAGAGTTGCGGCTTCTCAATTAGACGTCACCGTACAGAAGGAAAAGATGGTGTTGGCAAAGGACTTACTAGACGCTACTTTGTTTGTCATCGTGCTGGCAACACTCCTGCTAAATCAACAACCGAAACTAAACCTCAAAGAAATAGAAAATCTTCTCGCTGTGGTTGTCAGGCTTATATGCGGATAAGCAAAACGACGGAATTTGGACCTCCAGAATGGCGTGTCACTGGTTTTGCTAACCACCATAATCATGAACTTTTGGAACCAAACCAAGTTCGTTTCCTTCCTGCATATAGAACTATATCAGATCTTGACAAAAACCGAATCCTTATGTTTGCCAAAACAGGGATTTCTGTTCATCAAATGATGAGGCTTATGGAGCTTGAGAAGTGCGTGGAACCAGGATATTTGCCTTTTACTGAAAAGGATGTAAGGAATTTACTCCAGTCGTTTAGAAAATTAGATCCAGAAGAAGAAACCCTAGATCTTTTAAGAATGTGCAGAAATATTAAGGAGAGGGATCCTAATTTTAAATTCGAGTACACACTTGATGCAAACAACCGTTTAGAAAATATTGCCTGGTCATATGCCTCGTCGATCCAATTGTATGATATCTTTGGTGATGCTGTGGTATTTGATACAACACATCGTCTGACTGCATTTGACATGCCATTGGGGATATGGGTTGGAATAAATAATTATGGAATGCCTTGCTTCTTCGGCTGTGTGCTACTGCGCGATGAAACTGCCAGGTCATTTTCTTGGGCTATAAAGGTAGTTAATGAAGAACTTATCAGTGTTTGTATCATTTTTTTTTTTTTATTCAAATTGTGTTGTGGCCACTCGGCTTCTTCTCTGAAATAATACTGGTGTTGCTTATTTGTGATATGACAAGTTTTTTTTATAGAAGATTGTGTAGCTATAAAAAAATAATGCACTGTCTAGGATATACTAAATGGAAGCTAACACATATCACTGCCACTGCAAAGTGTTTCTTGTTGAGTAGCCTACACTTTGGAAATGTATGCAAGCAACCTTGTGCTAGTTTGTTTTCTTCTTCTTTTTATTCCAAATACTTTGATTTTGGATGATTACATCTTTCTTTTACCTCCACTCCCTTGTGAAATGTTCATTAATTTTTTTAGAAGTTCAAGCATTCTTTAATTTACACCGGTTTTTTTTATTCATCTTCTTGGAAGGCTTTCTTAGGTTTTATGAATGGGAAGGCTCCACAAACTATATTAACCGACCAAAACATTTGTCTCAAAGAAGCACTATCTGCAGAAATGTCGATAACAAAACATGCTTTCTGCATATGGATGATAGTTGCAAAGTTTCCATCTTGGTTCAATGCTGTTCTAGGGGAACGCTACAATGAGTGGAAGGCTGAATTTTATAGACTTTATAATCTTGAATCAGTTGAGGATTTTGAACTAGGGTGGAGGGAAATGGTATGTTCTTTTGGGCTGCATTCCAATCGGCACATGGTTAATTTATATAGCTCGCGCTCACTTTGGGCATTGCCATATTTAAGAAGCCATTTTCTTGCGGGAATGACTACAACTGGCCAGTCAAAGTCAATTAATGCCTTCATTCAACGGTTTCTAAGTGCACAGACACGACTTGCTCACTTTGTTGAACAGGTATTATATCTTCCTGTCTCATGTTTTGATATTGTTAAATTGGACTTTCAATGGCTATTCAAATTTCATAGTGAGTTTTATCCTACTTTTTGGAGATATTATGCGCAGGATATGATAGTGACAAGATATGATATAAAACAGGATAATGATAGGATATGATATGAGTTGGATAACAGTTATCTTCAGTTATCATATCATCTGTTTGGTGCACCCAGGATAACAAACATGATAACTATCATATCATGTTCTTAATACATGCATTGCTCATAATAATATGATAAGATATATATCATATTTAAATGACAAAATTAACCTTATAAAATAATTATATTCTAAATAAATTATTTTATAATACTTTGAATTTTATAAATAAAAAAATTAAATAAGCAATCAAATAATATCATGAGCAAATAAACACGACAAATTCATTATATGAAACATGATCAAATAAAAAACTTATTTGTATATGTTAGATAAGCTAAATAAATATATATGATATAACTTATATATAAATAATAAAACTACCATTGCAAGAGAATTATATTTAATTTATTATAAAATTTAGATTAATATCCCTAATTTTCAATTTTTAATAATTATTTTATTTTAAAAATATTTTAACTTTAGTAGAATTTTGATTTTTAAGATTGTATAAATTACAAAATTACCCATGTGACAAAATCGTGTATATATTTAAAAATTAATTATTTTTTTTTAATTTACTATCAAATTATTTGATTATTTATATTTTATTAATTTTCATTTTTTATTTAAAATATATTTTATAAAATAAATCAGTAAATTATTTTTTTATTCTATCCTGTTGGTAACCCAGCTCAAATTCAGGATAAGAATTTTAACTAGAGAGACAGGATATGATAAGATTCAGGATTAACTTATCATATTCTGCTGCTACGTCAAACACTGGATTAAGACAAGATATGATATTGTTAAATCCTTAAATTTCTGTAAACTTGGGTTTGCTTTGCACAACCAGGTAGCTGTTGCTGTGGATTTTAAAGATCAAACTGGAGAACAACAAACCATGCAGCAGAATCTCCAAAATGTCTGCCTCAAAACAGGAGCCCCCATGGAATCACATGCTGCTACGGTCCTCACTCCTTTTGCCTTTTCCAAGCTTCAAGAACAACTTGTGTTGGCTGCACATTATGCATCTTTTTCAGTTGAAGATGGTTTTCTTGTGCGACATCACACAAAAGTTGAAGGAGGTCGCAAAGTTTATTGGTCCCCTCATGAAGGAATTATAAGCTGCAGCTGTCACCAGTTTGAATTTTCTGGAATTTTGTGTAGGCACTCTCTGAGAGTTCTTTCAACAGGAAATTGTTTTCAGATCCCAGATGCATATCTTCCCATTCGATGGCGTCGTATCAGCGTGCCTTCTTCTAAGCTTCTTCAAAATGCACCCAACGATCATGCCGAAAGAGTTAAGTTATTCCAAAATATGGTTTCATCTCTAATTACAGAATCTACTAAGTCTAAAGAGCGATTAGATATTGCAACAGAACAAGTTTCCATTCTTCTGTCTCGCATAAGAGAGCAACCAATTTCATTACAATGTGCCAGGGATATTTCTACCATTAATAGGAATCTATGATGAATGAACCGGCAATGTGTGGTTCGATGAATAGGAGGTACTATATTCGTGAGAAAGTATGTTAATTGGATTTTGTCGTGATATATCAACACCCCTTCCTCAAGGTGGGGTGTCGTTTCAAAACATTTTATGGTGAGATTTCTTTAGAATGGCAAACCCCAAATTGTATTGTATTGCAAGGTTTCTGTTATGTACAAAATGTATAGGAAATTTGTTCACTTTGGTTATTACTTCATGTTTCGTTTAGAATGTTTATTACTTCATCTTCACTATGGTTATGTTGATGGGAAATAAGTAACATTTTAAAAATTGGGGGGACTGTATTTTTGGTTTTTGAAATAAACGGACGGTGATTTAGTCAAAAGAATAATTGAAACTAACTCGTTAATCCATTTTTTGAACAAAATATATTCTAATATACCTCATTCTCCGATAGAACATCAACATATGTCATGTCACTTTTAAAAAATAAATCAAAATAAATGACAATAAATCAAAAATCAAGATTGCAAAAATATAGTAATTAGGAGTATCTTCAATCAACATACAACTTCATTTGCCACTCTTCAAACATGAAAGAAATTTAAATTATGAAAAGAAGAATTGTACGATAATCTTTAACAATGGAAATATAGATGAGCATATCATTTGTAATCTTTAACAACAAGGTACTTTCAATATGGCTATGGTGGCGAAACAAGGTTGGCATATTATGATGAATCCGGGTACATTAGTGGCTAGAATTTTTAAAGCAAGGTACTTTCCTCACTCATCTTTTCTTGAAGCTAATGTCGGGAATAATCCAAGTTATGTGTGGCGATGTTTATGGAAATCTCGTTGTGTACTTACTCTTGGATGTAGATGGCGAATTGGGGATGGAAGCACAATTAAAGTGATGAGTGATCCGTGGCTGAAAGGGGTAGGCAAAGGTTGGGTACAAGCACCTCAAAACCAAGGTGTGTATGATCTTAGAGTTAGCAATCTCATGCTAGATGGTGTTAAAAAATGGGACCAACATATAATTCTGCAATTGTTTTCTTATGATGCAGCACAGGAGATCCTTGAAGTGCCACTCTTTGACATGGTAAAAGAGGATGGGCTGGTTTGGAAAGAAGATAATAGCGGTAAGTATACCGTCAAGACTGGTTATAGACTGCTGATGCGAGAAAAAAGTGAAAGAAACCGCAGGCAAGTCACTGCTGATTGGAATAGTGTCTGGAAAATTAGAGCACCGCCAAGAGCCAAGCATTTACTTTGGCGAATCTGCCGGGACTGCCTTCCAACACGATTTCGACTTCGTCAACACTATGTTCAATGCCCGTCAATATGTCAGTTATGTCAAGATGAGGAAGAGGATACTTGGCATGTTTTATTCGGTTGCATAGAGAGCAGACAATGCTGGACAGAAGCGGGATTAAGCGCCGTTATTGAGCCTCGAACTCAGCAGTTCAACGACGCAGTAGCACTGATACATGATATATGCAGCAACGAAGACAAGGAGGTAGCTGGAAGATGTGCAGTCATGATATGGACATTGTGGAATAATAGAAACAATTGGTTGTGGAACAATGAGAAGAAGAATGGAAATAGTTTAGGCACGCAAGCCCTCCATGTTTGGAATGATTGGATTATTGCAAATAATTTTAATCAGGAGGATGGTTCTAATAATCAAGTGCAACTCCAACAAACATGGGAACCACCAAATTATGGATGGTTTAAATGTAATGTAGATGCCGGTTTTAATGTTCGAAGAAGATCAACAAATAGGGGCTGGTGTATTAGGAATCATGCAGGTTGTTTCATCATTGCAGGTACAGCATGGGATATAGGCTATTGTTCAATAATAGAAGCTGAAGCCTTAGCATTATTGGAGGCAATTCAAGCAACTACTCACCTGAACTTGGAGAAAGTCACTTTTGAATGTGATTCACAAACAGTAGTGAATGCAGTACATGCGCAGAGTAGAGGAAATTCTGAGTTTAGCATTATTATATCTAGTATTAAAAGCTTGTTAAATTTACATTCCAACTTCGAGGTGAAGTTTGTAAAGCGCCAAGCGAATTCGGTTGCTCATGTGTTAGCAAAAGCGGCCAATTCTTGGACTAGGCGCAATGTCTTTCACACGATTCCTCTTTGTATTGAAAACACTTTGCTTATTGAAATGAATTAAGTTTGCTTGTGTCAAAAAAAAAAAACAACATCAATATTAAGCGTCTCTTTGGTTCTGCGTCACGTTTACAAAATTACGGCAATGCATAAGCTTGATTTTGTATCTTTTCACATTGTGAGCATGATGAATGTGGATTTGTCGTCTGGAAGACACAACCAAATTAGGCACAATGCTTATACAAATATGGAGGAGTTGAGATATTAGGACGGGACGGATTCGACATTAAGGGTTCGTTTGGTATGATAGAAAGAAAGTGAGAGGAAAGAAAATTACAGAAATCGATGAATGAATTTGGATGATAAAATAAACCAAATTCATTTATTGGTATGCGTAATTTTCCTTTCTCCTACTTTCTCTCCATAGAAACAAACGGGGCTTAAGTTAAAAGAGCATTTAATTGTTTAAAATTTTTCAATGATCTCTACACTCTTAAAGCACACACCATTGTAGTTGTTGCACTGTGTATTGCATTCGGATTACTGTGCCTTAAATTTATTTGCATTACATTAGTATAAATTATTAATTTATCTTAGCAGTAATACATATTATATTTTTCCTTTCAAATCTTTATCTCATATCTATCTTATCATATAATCTTATTACAGTATTAATTTAAAAAAATTTCCAATCTTATTTTTGGGATAATAAATTATTTTCAATCTTATAAATATCCTATAAATTTATAGTATACAAACAGAAAATAATTTGTATTTGCACTATATTATTTAATAGGATTAAAAAAAAAGGATTAATCAAAGTTTTTACTAGAGAAACCCCCTCAAATTAATTTTGACTTATTCTCTTCGTAATATATATCCCACGAATTTGTGTTAAGTAGAAAAAGAAATCCCCTTATATATAAAAAAAAAGGGAAATGCTGGATCAAGCGAAAAAATATTTCACGACATTATCACGAATAATATTCCGCAGCATATTTGTTTTGGTTGAAAGACACTGGGCACATTGTATTGTTGTGCTGCACCAATGTGAATCTAATAGCCTTACTAAAAAAACAATATAGTATCTTAAGAATGCAATAAAATTAAAAATAGTTAAATGGTAATTCAAATCTATGTGTGTGTTAAGGTGATCGTATCCGAACCAATCCAAAAATAAAATTGCAAACTGAATCAATTCAAATCGTAAAAAAGTGCATTTAGTTTGAACTATACGGACCATTTTTTTTTTTAAAATCGCGCGGTTTGGTTTGCGATTTTCATTTCAGAAACCAAACGAAACCGCAATAGTTAACTTAACTCTATCAACTAGTAGCAATCAACTTATTATCTAGTTCAACTTAGCAAGCCAAACCCAAATTGAGTTTATAAAACAGTAGGCTGTCAAAACATATCGTTTCACGCAATTTATAACTATATTGTTGGTATTAAAAATAAGTTCTTATATATTTATATTATATCATGTAAACAATAAAATAAATTAAAATTTCCTAAGTTTATTTTGTAACAAGTTGTTAATATTATCATATTTTTTTATATTGCGATAGATCGTACAAACCGAATCAACTTTAACCGCATTGGTTTGATTTGATTTGGATGACTTTTTAAAAACCAATCAAACCAAACCGAACCGCATGCATTTTTATCTCACGATTAGGATGATTTTTATGCTCAAAACCGAATCAAACCGCACCGCGAACACCCCAAGTGTATATAATGTTTTGTCATTATAATTTTTAATTGTAGAAATAAGAGGTGGATGTTATGTGGTTAATTAAACTGATAAGAGTAGCATGATTGTTTATTAATTAATTAAAAAAATACCATTCGTGAACTTCGCGAGAATTTTCTCTCGCTATACATAGCACTACTGAAAAAAAAAAAAGACAAAAGAAATCCCCTTGTAAAAAAAAAAAAGAAAAGAAATCCCCTTGCTTAAAAGAAAAATAAACATTTGTCAAAAAAAAAAAAAAAACCCTATATCCAAAAAAAAATAAAATAATAATAAACCCCTTTCTTTCTCCTCTTCTTTTTCTTCCATTTATTTACAAAAAAAAAAAAACTCTCTTCTTCACTTGTTCGTTCTCTCGCACAAAAGAAGAAAACGAAAACGGCATCTTAGGGTTTTCTCACTCATCTCTACAATTTCGACGCCATCATTAACTCGTCTTCCTCTCTCGCTGGTACCTCTCTGTCTTCTAGGGATTTACAATTTTTATTCGTTTTGTCTTACCAATTTTTAGGTTCTAAATTGAATTCTGGAATTGATTAATTACTTATTCAATTAGGTTATAAAATAGATTCTGTGTTCATTCAGCATCCTCAATTCTACTACGTATTCTTGGATGCCCCCATGTATTTACTTAGTCTAGCTTAAATTATAATAACTGATAAACGTGACTTTAAAATAGTTGAAGTGCTGAAGTTAAATATTTTCAATGATACGATAATTATAATTGGATCTTGAATGAATTTTTCTTCTAGGGTTTAGGTTTTCAATGTCATACAAGTATAATGTTGCTGATGTGTATATGTGAATTTGTTTTTTTAGGATAAAGTAATGGAAGAAGTAAAACATAAATCGAGGAAAGAAGACGGTGATTCTAAGAGGAGTCATCGTGATCGAGATCGTGATAGAACTGGTGAAAGGGGTAAGGATAGAAGCGATGGAAGGCACAAAGATAATAGGGAGAAGAGGGACCGTGAGTCTCGAAGACATGACAGAGAGAAAAGTACTGATTCTGAGGATAAGCATGATAGAGACAGGGAGAAGCGTAGAGATGGTAAAGAGAAGGATAGGGCACGGGTTCATGATGTCGACCGAGAAAAGAGAGACAGGAAACGGGAAAGAGATAGAGAAGAGAAAGAGAAGGAGATAGTAAGAGAGAAAGAAAGAGAGAAGGAAGAGAAGGAAAAGGAGAGATTAAGGGAGAAAGAAAGAGATAGGGAAGATAAGGAAAAGGAGAGAATGAGGGAGAAAGAAAGAGAGAGGGAAAGAAAGGAGGAGAAAGAGAGGATTAGAGAGAAAGAAAGGGCAAGGGAAAGGGAAAGGAGGGATCATGAGAGAGAGAAGGAAAAAGAAAAGGAAAGAGATAAAGGAAGGAGAGGACGGGAGCGGGAGAAGCATAGAGAAGTTGATAGCGAAAACAGTGACGGTGAGTTGAGGGAGAGAAATAGAAAGCGACATAAGAAAGAAGACGACGGTTATAAGGGGCGGGAGAAGGAAAAGAGTTCTAGCAAGTCAAACAGGAAAGTTGATGGAATTAATGGAAGCCCTAGGAGAAAGAGCGATGGAGATGACTCTGATTCCAAAGAGAAAGAAAAAAGACTTACCCGCGAGGAGGAAATGGAAGTTGAACAAAAGAGGTTGGATGATGAAATGGAAAAGCGGAGGAGGAGAGTTCAAGAGTGGCAAGAGCTAAAGAGGAAGCAGGAAGAGGTAGAAAGAGAAAAGCAAGGTGAAGCAAGTGTTGCTGAACTAGAGTCTGGAAAGGCATGGACACTTGAAGGGGAGGAATCTGATGATGAAGATGGAACAGGTAGACATACGAGTATGGATGTAGACGAAGACGACAAACTTACTGATAATGAACCTAGGGAGTCAATGGTGGTAGACGTTGACAATGGAACAGTTGCAACTGATTTACAAAATGGAGATGCTGGTACTCCTGCAGACGATGAGATTGACCCATTGGATGCTTTCATGAATTCTATGGTTCTTCCTGAGGTTGAAAAGTTGAACAATGCTGTTAACTCAACACCTTCTGATAAAGCTTCTGACTTGAAACCCAAGGATAAAGAGGACGAGCGTAGTAATGGTCGACAATCAAGGAAAGGTTCAAATAAATCTATTGGCAGGATAATTCCCGGTGAAGAGTCCGACTCAGATTATGCAGATTCTGATGTTGAGGGGGATCCATTAGATGAAGATGACGACGAGTTTATGAAGAGAGTGAAGAAAACAAAAGTTGAAAAGCTCTCTTTAGTTGATCACTCAAAGATCGACTATATACTATTCAAAAAGAATTTCTATATTGAAGTGAAAGAGATCTCAAAGATGACTGTTGAAGAAGTTGTATTATACAGGAAGCAGTTAGAGTTGAAGATACATGGAAAGGATGTGCCCAAGCCTGTAAAGTCATGGAACCAGACTGGACTTACTAGCAAAGTTTTAGACACAATAAAGAAGGCAAACTTTGAAAAGCCAATGCCTATTCAAGCTCAGGCGTTGCCTGTAATTATGAGTGGTCGAGATTGCATAGGCATTGCCAAAACTGGGTCAGGTAAAACACTTGCTTTTGTTCTGCCAATGTTGAGGCATATCAAGGATCAGCCACCAGTTGTTGCAGGAGATGGACCTATTGGGCTTATTATGGCCCCTACAAGAGAACTTGTTCAACAGATTCATAGTGACATAAAGAAGTTCACAAAGGTAATGGGTATCAGGTGTGTTCCTGTCTATGGAGGTTCTGGTGTTGCTCAACAAATCAGTGAGTTGAAACGTGGTACTGAGATAGTAGTTTGTACTCCAGGTAGGATGATCGACATACTGTGCACCAGTAGTGGAAAAATAACTAACCTGCGTAGAGTAACTTATCTGGTCATGGATGAGGCAGATCGGATGTTTGATATGGGTTTTGAACCACAAATCACAAGAATTGTTCAGAATATTCGGCCAGATCGTCAAACCGTTCTCTTCTCTGCCACTTTCCCGCGCCAGGTTGAAATTTTGGCTCGCAAGGTTTTAAATAAACCTGTTGAAATACAAGTTGGTGGGAGGAGTGTTGTGAACAAAGATATAGCACAGTTAGTTGAGGTGAGGCCAGAAAATGAGAGGTTCCTTAGACTCTTGGAACTACTTGGAGAATGGTATGAGAAAGGAAAGATTTTGGTATTTGTCCACTCACAGGATAAATGTGATGCATTGTTCAAGGATCTAATGAAACATGGCTATCCATGTCTTTCTCTTCATGGGGCTAAGGATCAGACAGACCGTGAATCCACAATATCTGATTTTAAAAGCAATGTCTGCAATTTGTTGGTTGCAACAAGTATTGCTGCCAGGGGATTAGATGTCAAGGAGCTCGAATTGGTGATCAATTTTGATGTTCCAAACCACTATGAAGATTATGTACATCGGGTTGGGCGCACTGGCCGTGCTGGACGAAAGGGCTGTGCCATCACATTTATTTCTGAAGATGATGCAAGATATGCACCAGATCTGGTTAAAGCTTTGGAGCTATCTGAGCAGATTGTTCCTGATGATCTGAAATCCCTTGCCGATGGCTTTATGGCAAAAGTGACTCAAGGATTGGAGCAAGCCCATGGGACTGGTTATGGAGGCAGTGGCTTTAAATTTAATGAAGAGGAAGATGAGGTGAGGAAGGCTGCAAAGAAAGCTCAAGCCAAAGAATATGGATTTGAAGAAGACAAGTCAGATTCTGAAGATGAAGATGACGGTATTAGGAAGGCAGGAGGTGATATTTCACAGCACCCTGCTCTTGCTCAGATTCTTGCTGCGACCAAAGCAAATCCTGCAATGCCTACTCCTATCTCTGCACCCCAACTGATTTCAAATGGTGGGCTACCTATTTCTTTGCCATCTGTTGTTGGTCTCCAGACTCCAACAGTCTTGCCTGGGACAGGGCTACCCCTGGCTACAAATGACGGGGCAGCTCGAGCTGCATTAGCTGCTATAAACCTGCAGCACAACTTGGCAAAAATACAATCTGAAGCATTGCCAGAGCATTATGAGGCTGAGTTGGAAATAAATGATTTCCCTCAGAATGCTCGCTGGAAAGTCACACACAAGGAAACTTTAGGCCCCATTTCTGAGTGGACTGGAGCTGCTATTACCACAAGGGGACAGTATTTCCCACCTGGCAAAGTTGCAGGACCTGGGGATCGCAAACTCTACCTGTTCATTGAGGGTCCTAGTGAGCAGTCAGTTAAGAGAGCCAAAGTAGAATTGAAGCGTGTTTTGGAAGACATCACTAACCAGGCTTTGCAACTACCTGGTGGAACTCAACCAGGCAAATACTCTGTTGTATAAAAGGTAAGATTCTGATACATTTGAGTTTATTAATGCTTATTTTAGTTGCTGTTCTAAGCTTTATGTTAAACACTTTTGATGGGGAATGTTGGCTGTACAGCTTATTATTTTTTTTATTTTTGTGATTTTTTCTGTTTGTTGCACCATATAGGTGCGCATTATCCTTGGCTATGCCTATATGGTTTTATATGATTTTTGTGATTTTTTCATTTAGGTTCAGAACTAGCATAAATAATATTTTCTCAGTTTAAGTTGGGAATAATAAACATGATATTTGTATAGCAATGTTCTTGTTTAGTTTTTTTAATTGAGAAGTTCTGCAACCTAAGAGTAAATCTACTTTTGGTAGTCAATCTGGAGGGAAAATGAGACACTGTTAAAAGCACTCTTGTCTCGCACCCCATTCCGGGACAAGTTGCGCATATGACTGCCCATGCAGTCTCATACAGGTATGAGTATTATTATCATGGAAAGTAAAATGCTTTTTTTTCTTCTAATTTTGGTATGTGTTTGCTAGTATTGTTAATTCTTCTAAATTCTGATACTACTTTGCATACTATCTGATGCTGTTTCTTTTTATTAAATTAAATTTTAATTGCACAACTTTTCTATCCTCTTCATGGTTTCTCTCTTGTTCATTTTCCGATGTGATGCAGCTAGGTCTTTCAAGCCTATTATCGTATATTCAAATATTGTTCCATCCTTGCGCTTGCTTCGTGGATGTCTAAGGTGCCAGTCATGATGCAAATTTTTTTCATTTAGTTCCTACTTGATTTCAAGCTGACATCCTTGAAATACTGATTTTTTTTCCCGTGTTATTCCTTGTACTAAAGTCGTGAGGTATTTTATGCTATTATATGTTCCTTTATCTGATTTTTTGTGTGTATTTTTCAGGTTTTGGTTCGATGATTTTTTGTCTTGAAAAGGGATACAATATGTGATTCACATCTGATGTGATTGGGGAGATCATACAATTCAGTGATTTATGTATTTTCCTAACCGCAGTGATTTGGATTTCTGCACATGTAACCATAAAACATATCTTTATATGAAATTTACCATTTAATGGATATGTTTATCATGGCCAAATCATCAGTTTAGGCTCATAAAAGTCATGGCATTTGTAAGATCATTGGCTTTGCACTTGCCCTTGTTTTTTGTGAACTCTGCAATTCTATATTTTATGTTGTAATTCAAATCTGTCAAATTTTATTTGGTTTGCTGCAATTCATGAATTATTGATGAAAAATTATCACATTTATTATTCAAAAATCTACATTGTGTATGCTTACTGGTCTCTTTTCGTGGGTTTAGTAACTTTATGTTGAATCAGAAGTAGACAAGGTGCTCATTCTCTGTTAAACTTATTGGATCAGCTGTGCTCACCCTATCAACAGAAATACACCCTTAAATCATCTGTGGAAGTTGATGGCACCCAAGCATTTATTAATTAGAGCTTATGAAGAGGACAAAACATGTTGTGGAAATGTTGAAATTATTGAAGAGGTGAAATGGCTGAAATGCTGACAAGGTTTCACTTCTTAATCTTTGCTCTTTCTGTTTTGTCTAGTGGTTATTGCTTGATGTCTTGGTACATATATCATCTTCCTGTCAAAAGTTATACCATATATGCACATCTTCCTGTCACAAAAATTAATTTTAAGTCACTTCGTATATGTGATTTCACCAGTTGTTTTCTCTATCCAAATTCTCATATGATGACCAGCTTGAATCACAGGAAGGTTATCAAGACCAGCATTCTGGGGATCATATTGTCTTTTTCTTAATATACCACTCAATGATCTTGACAAAACATAAGGCGAGCATTAGGAGGAAAATGATAGTAGCTTAAAAGGAGTGAAAGTTTGACAAAACTGTTTGGCAAAATGGTGATTAACATACGAAATCGTTATTTAATTTAATAAGTCAAGTCTATGTTCATCATTGCTCCAAAGAAATATGACACATGATGAGTACAAGTGAAAATTTAGGATTTTGGTTGTTTTGTAAACATGTGCTAAACCGATGTAAATATTCCTTGTCTCTGTCGGAAAATGAAGAAAATAATAATCTTTTGGAGGATTAGGTCAATTTGTTGTTAGTGTTTTGGACAATTTTTAGTTATTATTTCATGGATGATCACTTATCAAAATTGTTTACCATATAGAACTAGGGACAAGCTAATATGAAAACTCAAAGAATGTACATAGTCGATCACATTTCATCATTTTTATATCGATTGTTCAATATTGTATGTCTACCAAATCTTATTGGCCATCAATAACATCAAATATTGTCGTCTCCCTTTTCTTTTATCTCTTTCGCCCTCCTTCCAAATTGTCTCTTTTCCATCATTTTCACATGCACTATTAGTCGAGGAATCATTAAATTGACCAGCGCAAGCCACTTTTGTTGTGGGTAAAATGGCGATCATCCTCTCCTATAACAACATAGCAGAATCACCAATCGACCAAATGGATACACAAATCTAAAGCATTACATTCTCTTGTGAGAAAGTTAAGGTAGAACATAGAAGCAAAGATACAAATTCCCTAACCATACTCTAACTCACCCTTGTCGCCTCACCATTGATATTGTTGCTGATTTGTGCTTCAATTTGAGATAGATGTAATGAATTTTTACATACTAAATGAAAAGATGAAAGAGATTGATGAGGATAATAATAGAGAGAATTTTATTAGGTAGGTGCATATAAAATCCGTGAGCTCGTATATCTAACAGTCCAAAAACATGGTGTCTATAAGAGGAAAATCAGCTATAACTATCAAACGAGTGTTTGTTTTAGTAAAAACCTTGTATGGCGTCCATTCACTCTATCAAAGAAAGGAATGATCAACCGCAAAAGTGCACCCCAAATATTTGGTAGTTGGATTATGTTAGTCACTTAGTCTTTAAAGTTTCAAATAGAGATTAATGATATGCTATCACAGTGTAACAAATGTCTAATAGAAATCATATTTTGCCATATCATACGGTTAAAGTGGATATAGTGAGCATGTTTAACAGAATACATAGTTATTAGTTATTACTAGATGACCGTGTCAATTTATTCTTTACTATTTTTGTGTATTCTCTTTTCTTATAAATATGTTATTTATCTTTTTTCTTGTCAATCTAGTCTTTCATCTTTAAAAATATTTATATTGTTGAACTAATTTTTGTTTTTATTTCTTAGCCTCCTTCTCATGTAAAGGACTATTTTTTGTTATCATATTATTGTGGGGAACATATAGTGAGTTCTTTTCTCTCAATCGAAACTTTTTATACACAGGTATATGAAAGTGAATTTTTGACGACTTATTTAAAGAGACTAAAATACTAACCATTTTAAACCAATTCATTATTGATAATGTCATGTTATTTTGATTGATTAAATACCGTACCAGTCATTATAAACTAGCCAATATTTGATTGATTAAAAAGATCATGTAATTTTTATATACTAAAGTGGATTGAAAATATACTGATGTTTATAAATATAAAGAATTGCTTACGAAAAATAAAATAAAGAATTAACTTGACATGCAAAGATGAGAATAAAAAAAAAACTGATTTACAACTTTAAATTAAGTTAAACAACTCTAATGTAATTTTGGATATTTTTCTAAATTATAGAAAAGAGAGATGAAAGAATTCTCGGCCTTTTTATTGAAAAACAAAAAGAAAGAAGAATCTTGTTTATTTATTTTAAAGAGATTTGAATCTTTAAAATAAGAGATCGATCAAAATAATTTTAATTCGACTGTATTTGATTTTATAACTATTTATAAGATTAGATAAATTGTAAGACAAGAGCCAAGATAAAAGCTAAAAAATTTATCACTCATTAAGCCATAAGATAACTTTCTACCTCTTAATACAAATTATTTAAAATAACAAAATATTAATAATTTTTTATCCACCAAACATCATGTAAGATAGTAATAAATTATTCAAAAAGAGTTTATCATTTGTTATTGTGTCATGTGTATTGTACAGTGATATTAAGTTTATACAATTACTAACCGCCATCGTGCCCGTTTGTGTGATCGATATTCTCTTTTTTTTATTTGATGTGATCGAAATTCTCTATTGTGCAAATATAAATAACTACTTAATCTCCTTTTTTATTGGACTTAGTTAATTGATAACTACTTAACATCATTTTTTGTTGTGGCTAGTTATTAAGAAGAAAAAAAAAATATTATTTTTTTTACTATAAAAAACTGAAAACATACTTTTATGTGGAAGTTGTGCTTAATTATTAAGAGAAAAAAAAATTATTTACTAAAAAAAACTGAAAATTTATTTTTAGGTGGAAATTATTTTTCAACATATATAAATTATTTTTTTTTAGTTTTTTTTAAGGGTAAAATAGGTATAATAAAAAAGCCATACAAAAATTTGTATCTTTTTATATATAGAAATACATATATCCACCTAAATCCTTTCATGGATCAGTGCTAAAACCCTAGTAGTATTTTTTTGGGTACAATAAAAACCCTTGTATAGTAGTATTATAAATACATTACCTAACGTAATTTAAAAAAATAAAAAACTCGAAACGCAAGTGTTTTTGTTTATGAGACTGAAGAAACAGAAGAATATGGGGAGAAGAAACAACGGCGGCGGTGGTGGTGGCGGCGGAGGGGGAAGGTCTCTGCAATTCGCTCTTCGCCGACGAGTTGAATCCTGCAAATCAAAGTACACAACCCCCGAAGAAATCGTCGATCATCTTCGCTCAAATTACCCTGATTACCACCGAACTAAGAGCCAACAACTCCTTCGATTTGTTAACGATGCTCTTCAATCTTCCAATAATACTCCCTCACGGAACCCTAACCAGAACAACAATGCTGCCGTCGACGATGACGACGACGATGATGAGGAGGAGTGTCGAAATTCTTCTCGAAAGAGACGTAAGGATGTTACCGATGAATCTGAAGCTCGATTGCAGAAAATGGAAGCTCTTCATATCAAAACAAGGATGAGTAAGGAGGTTCCATCATCTTCCTCCGAACCTCCTTCCGATAGCGGTGATGACGGTGCAGTTTCGACTTCAGAGGACGCGATTTATAGTGAGAAAGTTGAACCTGCTTTTGATTTGATGAAAGACATGCTGCGTAATTCGTATACAGGAGCGAAAACGGCACCTGTGGCGGAGGAAAAGAACGTTGAATTGGATATGGGGAATTCAAGTAAAGATACTATTACTGTTAATAAGAATGGTGGTGAATCGAAGTTGTATCGGACTACAAAGATACGACTGAAGGGTTCGGGTTCAGGTTCTAATGTTGCCGGTGGTGGTGTTGCTGATGTTGAGATGAAAGGGAAGGAAGGGCCAATGTTTAAAGATTTGGGCGGGATGAAGGATATATTGGAAGAATTGATGATGGATATTGTGTCATTGTGCAATCCTCAATTGCCTAGACATTTGGGAGTGAAACCAGTGACTGGAATTTTGTTACATGGACCACCTGGTTGTGGAAAAACTAGACTTGCTCATGCTATAGCGAATGAAACCGGTCTTCCCTTTCATCATATTTCGGCTACCGAGGTGGTTTCTGGAGTCTCAGGTATTGCTGCTACCTTCCAACTTTGAATTCTGGATAATTCAATTTGGATCAGTTTGGATTAGCTTTTAGTTTATGCCGTTTTTGTTACTCTCAAGCTTAGTTTGGATTAGCTTTTAGTTTGCAATTTAAATAAATATATGAATTATAATTATTCGATTATGAAAGTCCTAATAGACATAGATAAGTTAGATGATAGTTTCTGAATCAATTGAGTTATACTGTATTTCAGTGTTTATAGATAAGTTAAACAAAAGTTTCTGAATCAATTGGGCTATGTTATATGTGAATTTATGATTGAAGAAACTCTTAGTTATTGTGAAATTGTTTTAATATTTATTTTTCGATAGTAATTGCGAATAAATTTATCCAAACTGATGCTTGGTCTTTAGGTCACTCTTAAGCTAAAGTATACTAAAATGTGTTCATTGCCTTTGTTTAAGAATGGAGTTTCAAATTATTTAGCTGGCAACTGCTGAATGTTCTGCATTTTGCAAACCAGTGACTGACAATGCTTCACTTATACTATTGGATATGTATCAGAACTGTTTTCATGAATAGTTGTTTCTTTCTTACTTAGGTGCATCCGAAGAATATATTAGAGAGCTTTTTGACAAAGCAAAAAGGACTGCTCCATCGATTGTCTTTATTGATGAGATTGATGCAATTGCTTCAAAAAGAGAGAATTTACAGCGTGAAATGGAGAAACGAATTGTGACCCAGTTAATGACTTCCATGGATGAGCCGGAGAGTTCTGATGAACCTCGTGGCTATGTTCTTGTAATTGGAGCCACAAATAGGCCTGATTCACTTGACCCTGCTCTTAGACGGCCTGGTAGGTTTGATCGTGAGTTTTTTGTTGGCGTTCCTGATGAATCTGCCAGGGAGGAGATCCTTTCAGTGCTTACTCGCAATCTTAAACTTGATGGTTCATTTGATCTGCGCAAAATAGCCAGGTCTACGCCAGGATTTGTTGGTGCTGATTTGGCAGCTCTGGCTAACAAAGCTGGTAATCTGGCAATGAAGAGGATAATTGATGAAAGGAAACGTGAATTATCTCAAGATCTCATGAGTGAGAATACCAAAGGCTGGTGGAGAGAACCTTGGTTGCCTGAAGAAATAAATAAGCTTGCTATCAAAATGTCTGATTTTGAGGTGCTTTAGATTTATTTACTTATCATTATTATTCCCCTGTAGCCTTTTTCTAGATTTGTATTACTATCCTGTGTTTAGAAGATTATCTTATCCTCTAATTTTTATTCTCTCCAATAAAATTTCTCTCTCTCTCTCTCTCTCTCTCTCTCTCTCTCTCTCGTATACAAGGATAAAAATGCTGTTATTAGTCTTGTATTTAGTCTTCGATTTTCCTTGAACATTTATATGCACATATGACAATCATATTTATCTGGGTATTTACAGGAAGCAGCCAAAATGGTGCAACCTTCAGCAAGAAGAGAAGGGTTCTCTTCCATTCCTAATGTCAAATGGGAAGATGTTGGTGGGCTTGATATTATAAGGCATGAGTTTGATCGCTATATTGTAAGGCGTATAAAACATCCTGAGTATTATGAGGTAACTTTTCATACTAGACTTTTTAATGCACTTCTTTTAATTAAAGTCAACTTGTGGAAGCAGTTTAGAAAAAATAAAATGTCATCAATTCAAACTGACTTTTATATCTTTGTGATTGTCTCCATTATATAGCCAAATCATTCAGTTGAGTTTTTCTCTTTATTATTTAAATTGAAAGATGTAGCTGTAAATAAAAAGGTATTGAATGAAATAAAGGGTGTGCATTGCATATTTTGGATTTATGTAATTCCAAACCATAGGAATGATCCCAGACCAGCAGGTGTAAGTTAAATGTGAGAAAGAAATTCCATTGGATCCAAGACTATTGTGAGACAATTTGTTATGGTGAGGTAGCACCAGTAGCAGTGTACATAGGTTTTCGAGGAAATGGGTGAGGCGAGGTAGGGAATACGTTTTGTGTGGTTGAGGATTATAGCTGAGGCTTGGGACTGGAAACAAGTTTTTCTTTCATCTAGGGGTGGTAGTCCTTTGGATGCCGGATCTTCTGGTCATATCTGTCTTGATGTAAATAAGTAAATTGCGATCACCCAATTTCTGCAATAATAATCTTTGACTGAGTTTTGGTTTATTTTCTACCACTATTTCATTCACTTTGGGATATACTTGTTCTCAAGTGATTTGGGAAAGGAATTGATGGATATAGGATCCAATATATTTTATTTATTTTTGCTGTGGTACATCTGTACAGCCAAGAAGAATGCAAATTGTACCATAATCAATTTTTATTCTGTTTATTCTTAACTCAATATTTACTGTTAATTTTTCTCTCTATCAAACTTGTCAGCCAAACTAGTTGTTAAATTCGAATGAAGAAAATCTATATCTATTTACATCAATGAGCTCATTTTTGTTAAGGGGGTCAAGAGCTATATTACAAGTACACGAGCTTCTTTTTCTGTTTATTATTTTTAAGAAATCTCCTATCAATAATTTGGTTGATATGTTCTCCAATTCTCATACTAAACATTATGTTCTTATCATAAAAATCGATCATTTGATTTTGTTGCCACTATTTTCTGAAAATTATGGTAAGTTGTATATCACAACTTCACAAGACGATAACTGATCAGTGTTATTGGATTTAACCATTTCAGGGAATTGGGATGAATCTTGAATCTGGATTTTTGCTTTATGGACCTCCAGGTTGTGGTAAAACACTGATTGCCAAGGCTGTTGCCAATGAGGCTGGAGCTAATTTCATTCATATTAAGGTCTGTCTAAATATTCCATCCTTTTATCATTAATTTTGGTTTACAGAAAATGTACCGCTGTTTTGAATGAAGCATTTTTTTGGACATTTGAATTGTTTTTATTGAATTCTTAGGGACCCGAGCTTCTAAATAAATATGTTGGGGAAAGTGAGCTTGCAGTGCGGACATTGTTTAATCGTGCAAGGACTTGTGCACCATGTGTACTATTTTTTGATGAGGTTTGTAGTTCTCTTTTCCTTAAAATGTTGGTTTACTCCCTATATTATATCAAGACATAATCGTTTGATTTCAAACTTGTGAACTATATAACTTCCTATATTCCTCTCTTCTGCATATGTAGCGACCATTGTGCATATTTGGAAAAACAATGTCTTAGTCTAATTTCTTACTCAGTTACTAATTTCCTTTGTCTATGAAGAAGGGTTTATATGAATGCTCAACAAACCAAATTTGTTGTATAATTGTTTGCAACGTAAGTTTCAAACATGTGTAAGATTTAACTTTTGCCATTTTCAGGTTGATGCTCTGACTACTGAACGTGGTAAAGAAGGTGGATGGGTTATTGAAAGACTATTGAACCAGGTAAAAAAATTTCTACTTTTTGGAACTAAAGAAAAATCGTCAGATGAATAAAATGCTTATCGAGTTAAAATGAGAAAATTATATGAAATTGCAGTTGCTTATCGAGTTAGATGGCGCTGAGCAGCGGAGAGGTGTTTTTGTGATTGGTGCAACAAATAGGTACCTTTGGTTCATGATCTCTAATCAGTCATTTGACTTCCACATCATTTTGTATTCACTTAGTCTCATTTTACAGGCCTGAGGTGATGGACCGTGCTCTCTTACGGCCTGGCAGGTTTGGTAAACTGCTTTATGTTCCTCTTCCAAGTCCAGACGACCGTGTTTTGATATTGAAAGCTCTTGCAAGAAATAAACATTTTGATTCTAGTATGGATTTGAGTGCTATTGGAAGAATGGAAGCATGTGAAAACCTTAGTGGTGCTGATCTTGCAGAATTGGTATGTGTCTACACTTTTTCTTTGTATTTTTGGTATTATCTCTGCTCTATAAGAAAAAATGGAAAGTAAATTTTGGAATTTGCTGATTTTCTTGTGTATTCAGATGAACGAAGCAGTAATGGCTGCTCTTGATGAGAAGTTGGCCTCAATTGAGACAACCTGCGAATCATTTACCATTAGGACGAGTCATTTTGAAGTAGCACTAAGTAAAGTTTCTCCATCTGTGTCGGACAAGGTACGGTTCATTCTTAGAACTTTATTTTGCAATGAAATCTGATATCTTGTGTGGGATAAATTAGTTTTAGAAATTTATATTGGTTTTTTCTTCCGAGAGCAGCAAAGGCAGTACTATGAGCGTTTGTCAAGAAGCCTTAAAGCGGCATGAGAGGCACGGCAGCACGGCAATGGCTTCTTTTGTTTCTTTACAGAAGGTGATTATTATCTTGAGGAAAAGGTGAAGAAAACCATTTTTGTTCGGGTGTAGTGAAGTTAGGTTTGTATTTGCGTATTTATGATAAGTACATTTTTTGTGCAATCAAGATTCATTTGGCAAAAACAGTCAAGAAAAAAAAAGATTCATTTGGCAAAAACTTAGGTGATTATTATCCTGAAGAAAAGGTGAAGAAAGCCATTAACAACCAATGCATAAAAAAGGTGAAGAAAACCATTTTTGTTGGAGTGTAGTGAAGTTATGCTTTGTATTTGCTTGTCTATGATAAATACATTTATGCATTTGCATCATATTACTGTGTTTTTACCACTCAGAAAATCACGATTAAACAAAGTGGTGTGTTATGGTGCTTACTTTCCTGTTAAAATACTAAGTTTTAATATGTTGCTGATCATAGCTCTTTCTAGTTCAAATACTATTTGAAGTTGTAATGTGTATAGTTAACTTGTAACATCAGAGTGACAAACATTACATAAAAACTTTGTCTTAAGGTATAAGAAACTAAATATAAAAATATTTTCTTAAAAATTGTTTATTCAATATCTTAAAAATTAGCTTGACTTTTGATTTTAAGGACTTTTGTAAAAAACTGTTTGGCCCTACTTCTCAAATTAAGAAGAAAAAAGTTAAAAATAAGACAGATCAAACGCAACCTATATGAATGTTGAATATAAATTTGAGTTTCTCTTCTGGACTTTATTTATTTTCAGTTGTTAGCATATGCCTCTTGTTATTCTTTTTGCTGTAATTTGATGACGTTTGTTTTCCGCAATTGTTCATAAATATAATTATAAAAGAAAAGTAACTATCGAGTGTGTACTGTGGGATATAGTGTTTGGTTTAATGGTTAGTGAAATTGATTTTAAATGAATCGATTCTATAAAATTGATTATGATTAAAATTGAGTTTAAGGTAAATTGATTTTTGTTTTAATATATTGAGATAAAAGTGAGTTGAACACAAATTTGAATGGAAAAATCAATTCTAAAATTTAGAGCTACAATTTTTAATTTCAAGTAAAATCAATTATCTATAAAATTAATTTTGACCCCTCTAAAACTAAAACCAAACATACATTTGATCTGCAAAGTCTAAGTACTAGACAGAACAGTACAAAACAATACAAGACAGAACAACACATGACAAACGTTTAAGGTATTGTACAAATTCTGTGTTGTACGATGTTAGGTGGATAAAATGTTATTTTGGTATTTTAGACAACTTTTGCAGAGGACAAAAAGTTGTCCCGTGGTTCAGTAGATGATAAGAATTTCAGTTTTTGTCATGTCCCTTGGCTATCAGTTTGTCCAATACTAATAGCATCTCCAATGGTAATACCACTTTAGGTATCATATATCACTAATAAGTGGTCCTACAATGCCATGTAGTACTTATGCAACTCATACATATTTTGCTTCAATGGTGATACTAATGTGAGTATCATACATTATTAGCAAGTGATACCTTATATTTAATTTTATATACAAAAAAATGTAATATTAAATTGATGATACGGTACCTTAAATAAGGTACCGTATCATCAATTTTGGTACCCTCTATGCCACGTCATGAAACTCCAATGATAAAAAAAAATTAAAGTACGGATCATAAGTCTGTGAAACTCTCTATGATACTCTTATTGGAGATGCTCTAAGAACAATTTTAAAATCAAACATAGTACAGCTGAAATTGTTCTGTTCAGTCCTTTATATTTTAGCATATCAAACGCAAGTTAAGCAATGGAAAAGGAAATAAGTGGAAAAAAGGAAACAAGATTTACACTTGTTATTAAGATCAAGCCAAAAATTAAACTACTAAAATTCTAACTTTAGGCCTCCAACAAAAACATATTTTTTATAAATTAATAAATCCAAAAGGTCCATATGCAAAAAACAATCCCATATAATAAAATTTGTTTAGGTCTCGCTTATTATTAAAAAATACTAAAATAAAATAAAAAATATTAGACCATCCAAACTTTGTAATCATTTTTCAAAATATATAATTTGACAGTTAAATATAAATAAATTTAAATCAATACTCGTTTATATAAAATTAAAATTACAATAAATTTCAAAAGAAAATATAAATACTGTAGCCTAAATTAGAGACTAAATATGTAAATTAAAAAAAAAAGAACATTGTAAAACTTCAAAGTTTAAGGGACAAATCAAGCTCAGTTAAATTCGATATTTCTTCTTTGACGACCACATTTGGCTTTGTAGCCACATTTGTTGAAGACTCTCCAACAAAATTCATATTGCTCCACCAAGTTGGAGTTGCAATGTATCCATTATTTGCATTAAGATCCTCGATCTTCACTTCATCATTAGAAGAAAAGTTTTTCATCTCTTGCTTTGGTGTCCACATAGGAGCAGGCTCTAGAGTCATGGCTTCCAACTGCATTTCAAGTGCTCTAGTATAGGATCCATATCCATGATAAAGGGGTGTTCCATATCCATGATAAAGGGGTGTAGATAGTCTATGATTATTATAGTAAGAAAAAGGAGAGGGTGTAGATACACTAGGACAATTATAGTAAGATAAGGGATAATGAGGGGTCCCAAAAATATTCTTAATCTCTTGAAAATGCTTTTCTCGAGCACGCTCTTTCTTATGAGCATTTTGATGTCCTCCCAGCGCATGTGGAGAAGAAAAATGTTTCTTGCAAAACTTGCAAGAATAAGTTCGTTGATATTGTTCAGATTTTATGATTCTTTTTTTCTTCATTGTCACCCCCTTCATTGTCACAAAAAATCAAGGACAAATTAAAGTGAATATATGTGATAAATGAAGAACTTAAGTAAACGACATAAGCATTAGTTTGAAGTGGAGCAATTTTTAGAAAATATATTTTCACCTCTAATCTAATGTCAACTTAAGCAATAAAGGAATGTGTTTTTATTTGTCCAACAATGAACATAATGAATATGGTTTTCACACGTATGATCTTTTCTCAAGTCATTTAGTTGCTAATCAATTAGTCATTGCACTAAAATAAAAAGCTTTTAAAAAAACCATTTGGTAGCAAAAAACTTAAAACTTTTCGAAAGATTTTTGTAGCAGTATATTGACTTTAATTTACTTTTTTAAAAGAACATTTTACGATCAGAATTTTTAGATTTATAAACCAAATAGTTATCAATACAATTAGAATCGACTCAAAGATATAACAACTAGACATATAATAAGTCGTTCTTGCTAGAGAATGAGCCACCATATTCTCTTATTGCTCGACAAGATATATAAGTTGATTTGGTAAAAGAAAAAAAAAAACATATATAAGTTGATTTGAAAAAAATGATTGTAAAACAATAATAATAAGGTGAACACTCCGGTACACATTTTATTTGTGAACAAATAATGTGTAATTCTAATAGGTCTTCAAATAATAGGTCTAATTGGTCTACAAATAATGTTTAATATTAAAAAATCAATAAATATTATTTGTGAACCTATTAAAATTGTTCACCTCAACAAATGTAACGATATATATATATATGCCAAAGAATTTGCCTAACAACAATAACAATAAGAATAACAACAACTATGTTAAACACACACAAAAAAATAAAAATAAAACAACAATGTATAATATGAACTTTTAAAATTGTCGGAAAGAACGACAAACATAAAAATACAAAATTAGAGTATTTGTAAGAATTTAAGTTCAACTTTTTCACTGAATTTTACTTACTTTTTGACCGAATTCCAAATTATCAGAATCTCTCTTCTTTAATACCGGAAAATTAACACACAAAAAATAATTAATCAGCTAAGAAAAAGCACTAATAAACAATGAATACATGCAATGAATAATTGAACTCTGAACTTGTCACACTGAAGTTGTAAAAGTAATAAAAAAAAATAAGAACTTGTCCTAGAAAGATATTTGTGACATTGTTGAACGAGTATAGCATTTATATTTTTAATTACAAATTCTCACAAATTTACCCCACAAAATAATTCATTCAAAATTCATATATTTTTAACAAGTATTAAGAAATATTTATAAGTTGTGAAACATTGAAAAATACCTTAAAGTCTTTTGTAACTGGAGTAGACGTAGTATTTGGCAACGAACCATAAGCAACACTAGAAAAATGATCAAAACTAGAACTACCAACAATATTAGTATCACTGTTTTTGTTGATCATTGATGATTGTCCTTGAAGCAATGCCCCATTAGACGATGATGTATCAAAGTTAACTCCAAAAATGTACATTTTTTTTCCTTCTAACACTGAAGAATATTTGTCCTATACAATTAAAGGAGAATACACTGATTGTTTTATAGCAGATTTTGCTATTCATAAAAAAAAAAAAAAAAAAAACAATATCTTGCATGACCTAAATATAATGGATTTTGTACAAAAATAGTAGAAGATATAATGGATTGAAGTGATAGGAACGATTACCTGGCACCGATTCATGCATGATCTTAAACCAAAAAACATTCCTAATATATTAGTAAAAAAATTATTCCTAATATATATTGTACTTATCTCTTCAATAAAAAAGAAAGAGATCTCATGATTAAATTTTATTTGAATTTTTCTATCGTATGCAAATTTACACATGTTAAGAAGTTTAAAATAATAATTTGTATTGAAATTTATGTATTTTATATTAAATATTTAACTTTTTAATAAATAATTATTATTTTTCAATAAATAGTTGCTACTTTTAGTTGCTTTAACTTGTGTAATATTGCACATGTTATACAAACCCATATTATTAGTACATCAATTATTAAGAACCAAAATCGGTAACTTGGAAATTACTTGATAGTCAATGATTATAAAATTATACTTGATTCCTTTTATAAAAAACAATACCTGATATTTCAAGAGCTTCGACTTTTTGGGAGAAATCAATGGAAATAATTTTGGAATATTATAATTTTGGAATTATTATCATTGAAGATATATTATAAGTTTGGAATAGAGTTTTTAAAAAATAAGGACTGCACGAAGGACCCCTGTTTTAGGGATTGGAAACTGGGAGGCAAGGGACAAGACACTTAGACTAGACCACAACACAATTTTTTATCTAAAGTACAATTTGTCTAAAATAACAAAATATCATTTTGTTCACCAACCATTCTATAAGACAAAAATTTGTTCAATATTATAAAAGTTTGTTCTACGCTGCCATGTGTTGTGTTGTTCTATCCTGTAGTGTTTTATCTAGTATTTACCCTTTAACAGATCAAACACACTATGGGGTAATTTTGTTTTTCTTTTGAGTTTGAACTAATTTTTATATGAAGTGGCCTGATATATTTTTTAATAAAAAAAAGCTGAATAAATTAGCTCAGATCCAAAATAAAAATAACAATTTTGCATGTAAAACACTTAAACTATTTTGACCTGCATTTTACTTAATTTATTCTAGTTTGCATATAATTCGAACCAATTCGTTCAAATCCGATGTGGTTTTTAATATTGTACTACCCAAAAGAAAATTACTCGTACATATTTAATCTCATTTCCTTCCCTTTTAAAAAAAAATCTAAGAATTTCCTCAATCTTTTATTTTTCTTATCCCTTCCAAAGTTCTTTCTCTATTTCTCTCTTAACTCACAAACAAAGTCAAACAATTTAGGTGTAGTTGTAGTTTTAATCCCTCTATTTTATTAAATATGCAATTTTAGTCCATTTATTTTACTAAATCACAATTTCTTTTACGCATACTAAATCACAATTTTAACTCCCTCTTTTGACAAATAATTTTTTTTTTTGACAATAAAAAACTTATATCATTTCATTATTAGCTAATAGAGTGTCCATACAAGTAGGTAACAAATAATATAAAATTTAATAAGATTGACGTGACAACAAAATGCTGACATGTTCGTTATTTCAAAACTGATTAATTTATTGATGTTGATGTGGCAGACACATGGAACATTGACTAGGATGGTGATGCGGCATTTAATATAAGTAAACATGATGGACTATAATTGCATAAATTTAATAATTGGCGATCAACCTTGCAAGGAAAAAAATAGGACTAAAATAACCAAGTTGATTGGGCTCAAGTGGCAAGGAGCTCCTTCCAAGGGCGTATCCGGGGAATACCGGGTTCGATTCCCAGGGGGAACAACGCTTGGCCAGTGCGCATGCCTCTACGCACGAGCCGGATTAGTCGCCCACCTTTGGTGGGTCGGAACCGGTGCGAAAGAAAAAAAAAAAAAAAAATAGGACTAAAATTGCTAAGGGGGAATGAAACTAAATTAAAGCCAAAAATTTAAAAATATCATTGAGCATTCACCAAATCGGAAGATTCTATAAATGTTTTGAATGTCAATTCTACAATCAGATAATTTTTGTACAAAAAACTATGTAAAAAAACTTATATAAATTAAAGAATATTACAATTTTAAAAAATGAAAAACATGGAGAAGTCTATTTTTTTTTATTTTTATATTTGTATGTATCTACTATCTTTTATGAATGTTTTGAATAAAATTTTAGTCTCCTCTGAACTTCGTTTATTTTTGGTTGTTAGGATATTGATCTTCCTATTAAGATTAGATGGCCTAAAGTTAAAAGTTGATGACTTTTATTTAAAACAAAAAATTCAAAAATGTTTGTATAGTACCGTTCAATTTCAATCAAATGACTCAGCAACCGATGCACTCAATGAATCACTTAGTTCACTTCTTACCTTGGCCACTTCTCTCCTTACTACTTCAAATGACTTATTTATATTGACTTATTCAAAAATCCAATATTGTTGTGTGTCAAAAAAAATAAAATAAAACCCAATATTGTTCATATCATATGGTTATTTCACACAAACTTCGTGATTGGTTTGCATTTGCATTACCCAAAATAATGCATTTATTTAGGGGGGTAGAAAAGGGAAACGGCAAAAAAGGCAAGTGTTTTGATTGCAAAAGCATTTCTTAATTTTTGGTTTGCGAAATTTGGGTTATAAAAAGGGAATGACACACTGCATGAGAAATGGATTTAACAGTTGCATATTAAAACTTCCTTCAACTTACACTAAAATAAGCTGGTTCTTTATATATATTTCAACTATAATATATATCAAATCCAAAGTTCAAATGGTTAAGTTCAAGCTTATCATCATGAAAGCTCTTTTAGACAATTACTCTTCTTTCTTAAACCTATTTGTCATATCCAAAGGTTCCATCACTTTTACACAATCAATTGCAGTGATAGCATTGATTTTCATATTACTTTACTTTTTTTTCAGATCCACTAGTGTCTACCTTATTGACTATGTTTGTTATTTACCTCCTGATAATTTGAGAGTCCCTCACTCCCATTTCGTAGAACACTTTCAATTGTGCAACTATGACAAAGAAATCATAAACTTTCAAGCCAAAGTATTGGAGAAATCGGGTATCGGAGCCGAGGCTTGCGGGCCAGAATCAATTCATGAGCTCCCTCCGGGTACTTCTATGAAGGATGGACAAGCCGAAACTGAAATGGTTCTTTTCACAATCGTCAACGATCTTCTTTCGCAACACAAAGTGAATCCCAAGAGCATTGACATCCTTGTATCAAATTGTAGCCTTTTCTGTCCCACACCATGCATTACCTCAACCATCATTAACAAGTTTGGATTTCGAAGTAACGTAAAGAGTTTCAGCCTAAGCGGAATGGGTTGCAGTGCTGGATTGTTGTCAGTAAACTTGGTCAAAGATCTTCTAAAAGTTCACAAAAATTCACTTGCTTTAATTCTAAGCATGGAGGCTGTAGCTCCCAATGGTTATAATGGCAATACAAAATCCAAGCTTATCGCGAATGCATTGTTTCGAATGGGAGGGGCAGCAATTTTACTATCCAACAAAAATCAAGACAGGGGAATAGCTAAGTACAAGCTTCAACATCTTGTTAGAACACATTTGGGATCAAAGGACACAGCATATCAGTCTGTTTATCAGGAACCTGATGAAAACAATATTGTAGGCATTTCGCTTTCGCGGTCGCTGTTAAGTGTAGCTGCTTCAGCTTTGAGGATCAATGTAAAAAACTTAGGGCCTCTTGTCTTGCCATATTCCGAGCAACTTCGATATGCATTGTCGATGCTTCACGGGAAAATTTGGGCAGTAGAAAATAAGGAAATGTATGTTCCGAATTTCAAGAAGGCTTTTGAGCATTTCTGTATTCATGCAGGTGGTAAGGCAGTAATAGATGGCATAGTGGAAAATCTGAAGCTGCAGAGGGAAGATGGAGAGGCTTCAAGGATGGCATTATATAGATTTGGCAATACTTCATCTTCATCTCTGTGGTATGAACTGAGTTATTTGGAGGCAAAAGGGAGAGTAAAAAAAGGACATAAGGTTTGGCAAATTGGGTTTGGAAGTGGATTCAAGTGCAACAGTGCAGTGTGGAAGTGCCTTTCTGATATTGATCAAAATGCAAGGAATGTGTGGTCAGATAGAATCCATCTGTATCCAGTTGAGATCCCTGTGCTTTATTGTTGAACTTATTGTAGGTTCAAGAAGTATTGACAGGGCCCAACAAAGATGAAAATTGGGCACTTTATGACTTATTCAATTTCTTATTAATACCTTATTGTCTTGCCGGTATAATCAGCATTTTCCTATAAGTTACTTTTTCTGTCTACCATAATAAACAGCAGGAATATGTTGATCATCCCTTATATCCTTCATGGCTTCATTTACTCTTTATTGTTAGTGTAGTACTAACCACATACAATTGAATTTCAACATAAGAATTTGAAGTGAGGTTTCACTTTGCAAACCAAGAAAAGATTATTGACCAGAACTCAAAAAAGTAGATGATTTTATTTGACATGATACATTTACATCTGTTTATATACATTCCACAATCCGCACCATTAGACTTTAGGTGTACAGGGATTATCTACCATAACTTAAATAAAAAAATTAAGGGAAAAAATGAGTGAGGCAATGTATGGTTGCATGGTACTCTAGATCTTGGGAACCAAAGAGGATCAAATTATCAGTACAAACGAAGGGTAGCATTATATAATCAATTGCAAAATTTTGCAAGCTTTATCTAGTGAGATTTTTCAGCTTTTAACTTAACTGGTTGCTTGGACAAAACTTCAGCTATGAGCTGACGACCAAATAAGTGTGAATTCTTGAGGATTAGGTTCCTTGTTGATGGATCAACCACATAACCTTGACCTGGCATCCATTGTAACAAGTGTAGAAGCAAGTCTTTCTTTTCAGGCTGACCTAAATAGCGTGATACAGCCATCTCAAATAAATCCTGCATCCAGGGAGGATATAATTAATTTTGGAGTGAACAGTTGAAACTTGAAACAATATAATAAATCCTACTCCTAGCTCCAATCTTCTGAAAATGTTTCAACTTGGACCCAGCTCACCACTAAATCAGTTGTTCTAATTTGAAATTTTTTATTCAAATCGAATCCATTTAATTTTTATTAGCAAAAGAAATTTCAAACTGTGATAAAAGAATTAAGTTTAATATTAGGTTTTTGCATTGCAGTGACACGATATTTAGTTGTAGTTGTTAGTGTGGATGTCGTTATTTAAAAAGAAAATGAAAATTAAGCCATGAACTAATTGTCTTACTAATAACAGAATTCAAATTGCGATACGATTATTACCTGACCAATCTTGTAGCCACAACCATGGAGTGTCTTCATAACATCATTGATCAAGTTGATGTTACCTGACTTCATAAATGCAGTTGCAAACTTTTTGGTGGTGGGACCAGAAATAAATGTTGCATTATCCTGATTATGATAAGATTCATCAGATGAACCACAATGCTACAAGAAAGAAACAAATTATTCATTCCTAAAATCTGCTGGAATACCTTGAATACTACATATGCATCTTTCAAAAGATTTCCTGCTAGGAGAATGTGCAGAATCTTCTCATGAAGTGCCTTGCGTATTGTTCTCTTGCTATATTTCAACATATTGTAAACAGAAAATGCCTCTGAATAAGCATTTTCCTGACCAAGGTGGTATATTAAAGAAGAACAGAGCTCCTATAAAGAGAGGAACATATTAGAAATTTTATTTGGTCTCTAAACTGATAATAGATGGAAAAACAATCACAGAAACCTTTATTAAAAAAAGCATTATTGGGTTGTTTTAATCAAGCAAGTCCAACTTTATATATAGAATCCTCTTTCTCCCTATCAGTCTTTTAATGGTCATTTCTTCAGGAATGAAACCTTTTCACTCAAGGCTCATTTTAAAAATAAAAAATAAAAAATAAAAAAAATCAATAACAATATCTTCTTTGTTGAGATAGTAGAAGATAAAATAATGATGAACATCAAATAATATGCAGCAGGAAATATAGTTGTAGAAAGCACAAGCACCAAGGATCAATATTGTGAAAATAGTGGACAAGGATGCAAACAGATGTTGGCAAATATTACAAGTCATAAAATGACATATTACAGTCGCATACTGAAGAAGATAAGTTTAACCATTCAAGGATTTCATACAAACACATCAATATGTTAATAAAATAGTGTACCTCCGCTGGTTGATAGCCTTTACTGTTCATGTCCTCCATGGTTCGATAAGCTAACAAATACATGTTTTTCCTACAGAAGTATTTTATTAGAATATTGAAGGTATTGTAATCAGGACTGATTGCTAATTCATCCATCTTTCTTAGTGTTTCCATCACACTATCCATTTCACCTGCTCTGCAGAAGGCACAGAGCATTGAATTCATTATAACCACGTCATATTTGTTGAAAGTAGTTTGAAAATCATTGGCCAACTGCTTTGCCTCCTGAAAAAGCTTTGCTCGGCAAAATGCGGATATCATGATACTGTGAGCATATCCATCTGCATGAGGGAATTCAATTTTTAAATTCCTACCATGTTAAAGATCCCAATCTTGGAGGGTTACTAGAACGAAAGCTTAGTATAATTAAAAAAAAAAAAAAACAAACTCAGTTAAAAGTTACTATGATATGATATATCTACGGTCATGCTAACTAGTGTCCCCAGGGCACTTAACAAAAAGAGGTCAATTTTGTATTGAAAAGAACATTTTTTATATTTTTAAAAGATGGATTACACAAGTTCCAAGACCATTTTACTATACTAGGCTCCTTAACTAGTGCCTCTGGGGCACTAGTTAGCATTGTCCATAATATCTATTATCAGCTCCAAGAATAGAGATTCCAGCAGAAATTCAAACAGTGGAGTAAATATAGAAACAGAAGGGAAACATGTGAACATATTTGCAGAACTCTTATTGATCTCCATTACATATGAAGCTGTTAAAGACAACTCTTGTAAAAGCTTAAGCTGATAAATGGAGGTCTAATAATGCCTATATGTAAGCTTTTGATATTACATAAAGACCCACCAGCCGTATTATATACTTATATACCAAATGGAGGAAATAGGTTTGATAAAATAATACTAGACAACCAATAAAAGTATTTGAATTTTTCATGTACATCATAGCGAAAAATATGAATAGATAACCTGAAGCAAATATATATGGCAGATGAAAATTAATACTGTTATATTTTGGTCACTTCAAGTCAAATAATCCCTTCAGAATAACTAAAAGTTTATGTAGATTTCGAGGCACATGGTGCTTTGTTTCATTGAAGAAAACTCCAAATGAAAACTTACCAGATCTGACATGCTTTTTCATCATTTCATCAAAAACTACTTTGGCTTCATGCATTTGTCTTGCCTTAGCTAGGCCATCCATCAATACACAGTATGGCATCTGCATACAAATCCAAACTAGTGAAATAAGACAGTAAAAAAGAGAAAACATAGAAAAGGTTAAAAGGATGTATAATTTATGATATTAATTTAAATTTTGGCATCAACATAGTATGGATAATGCTATGAAATGATTTAACAACATTTCAGATACCGAAAAAAAACCTTGTCTAGTTCAATTCAGAAGTTACTATTACCTCATCTTCAGCATAGCCCAAAGATTCCAGTTTGGCTAGTAATTCTCTTGACTTCTCAAACAAACCTCCTCTAACATACACTTTCAGCAAGGTTGTCAAAATTACCTGCAATTATATATATATATATATATATATATATATATATATATATATATATATAAAATAAAATCACATGTATGTTATACTACTTGTCACAATTTTTTGTCTTAAATTTTGAAAAAAGACAAGGAAAACAAACCTTGTTTGGTACTAACCCTTCAGATTCCATATCTTGAATCAGCACATCAGCTTTTTTGACGTTTCCACTTGCTGAATAAGCATTTAGCAAAGAGCTATAGTGGTAAACATTTGGAGAACGGCCTTCACTCTTCATCTGGTTAAAATAGTATTCTGCTTCTTCCCATTTACCATTAGAAGCACACACTGCCAGAATTGCCCCATAAATTACATCGTCCATTCGCAGCCTACTGTCTTGCAATTCCTGAATTAGCTCTAGTGCCTTGGGATATCCATCTTTTACTTTAACACAACCTGCAATAATCTGGGGATGAGAACAAAAATTAGGCTGCAAAAAATAATTGAATCCTAAAATCAGCACGATATATATTTAATTGTGCATACCAAACAATAAAAATTCAATTTTTAGATAAGAAATAAAAAGCAAGCAGAGAATATTAAAGACATGGAAATTGATGGTGCCCTTTTTAAAAAGAAATTATTGCTTCAACCGTGCTGGTATATGGAATCAGAGAATCATAACTGAAGGGAAAAATACTGTAGACTACACCCTTGAAATACATTTTAACAGTCATTATAGATAAACAAAAACACAGAAAGCTTATAAGAAAACACAAAAACAATGGACGAAAGAATTACATACGGTGCTATAGGTCACAAGATCCGGAACTAGACCATCTTGTTTCATCTGCTGAAAGAGTTTAATGGCGGTATCAAACTTGCCTTTCTTTATTAGACATCTGAGAACAGAATTACATACATAGACATTGTCCTTGGCCGATTCATCTTGAATGTTGTTATACAGTTTTAGCATCGTGGAAGCATCGAGTTTATTGGCCATGAACTTTATATAATGGGAATAAGAATATACATCAAGCTTGTTGTTCTCTTGCATCCATAAAAAAAGCTGCAGCAAATGCAATAGTCGTGGTAAATGAGTTTGGTACGAATGCATTAATGATTTAGGGCTAATGATATAAACACTTGTGGGACTGTTTGGAAGAGCTTATGCAAACAGTTTATGTCATATGCATAAGCACTCCAAGATAGTTTATGAAAAGTGCTAATAGAAATAACTTAACTTATTTTTGAGCTTATACAAAACAACTTATGGAAATAAATAAGCTTTTATGTATTATTAATAAGTTTGTCAATGAAGTTTATGAAAAAAACAGCTTATGATAGAATTTTCCCTAGTGAGAACTTATAAATTAACATAAGAGCTTATTTATTTGCATAAGTTATTTTTCATAAGCTAAAAAACAAGCTAATTCAAACAGGCCATTGGCTTATTTGAGCTTATCTACCGGCATTAGCACTTGTGAGACTATTCGGTGGGAGAACTTATGGAGACTGTTTTCAACTTATTTTCATAAACTCTCCAAGATAACCTATGAAAACATAAGCACTTATCATAATAAGTGTTTATGCTATAAGCTGCATATTAAGCACTTTATCTAAATCTATTGTTGTAAAAATAGCTTATACATAAACACAGACGAATGTTTATCCAAACAAAGCCTTAGTAAGTATCTAGAAGTTTAAATAAAAATGAAGCAGCAATTACCTGAGAGATATGGTTAAATTTGTTTGAATTACCAAAGTGATGCAAAGTGGCATTGAGGTCTTTCACTGTCAACTTATCTCCTACCCTGTTAATAAGAAATTAGTAATTAAAAAAATGTGAAGTGAAGAGTGAAGAAGATGAAGAAGAGTAAAAGTAGTAGTAGTACCTTGTAAGAGTAGAAAGCAAGTTGGAAGAATGTTGAAGTTGGAGTTTGGGTGATTTTGTTGTTGCGGTTTTGGAATTAGTAGCGAATTTAACAGATTTTGTAGGAAAGTGCGTTTGAGAAGAAGAAGAAGAAGAAGAAGAAGAAGAAGAAGAAGAAGCAGAAAATGATGATGAATGGCACCGAAAAGCCATACCAAATGCAACTGCTGCTGATGATGATATCTCCATTTTTCTTTCGTTCACAGTGCTAAAACTGCATTGATAATACTCACTGAATTATTAATATTAATATTAATATTATTAATTAATCTATTTATTTGGATTGGGCTTTCTTGTTTTAGGCCTCCTCAACTATGATATGTTTTGCTAGATACACCACCCTTTTAGTGGAATGATTGAGGTTCGAATTTTGGCCCTCCTGCATATATAATATGTATGTTCTTGTCAACTGAGCTAAATTCATGGGTCAACTGTGGTTAACCTTCTAAGGAGTGAATAATGGACTAATGGTCGTGTTATGGGGTGAACTCTTATGAAAAAAAATAATCATAGTTACTCACCTTCGTTTGAAAAATTAAAAGTATTCATATTTTTTGGGAGGCTAATAGATATGCAGATTTACTTGTTAATATAAGTTGTGAAGATAGACTAATGCTACGGTGGACCATCTTTACATGTGGTCCACCGTGGACAAGTGATCTACCGAATACGAATTTTACAAAATTTATTGGTAGGTGAAAGTTTATATCATATAGATCATTCATAAAAAAATTTAGAAAAATTGAAAATCATTTGATATTTTATTGGGATTTATCAAGATTTACAGTATTTAATAAACCGTTAATCTTGATGGGTCAAAATAACATATCAAATGATTTTCAATTTTTCTAAAATTTTCTATAGATGATCTATATGATATAAACTTTCAATCCAACGGTGGATTTTGTAAAATTCGTATTCGTTGTAATATTATTCATAACTGGTCCACCATGGACCACTTGATGGGGTGGTCCATATTAGAATTTACCTATATATATATATATATATATATATATATATATATTTTTTTTGACAAACATATATATATGTGTATATAGAGTCAGGATCCGTTGACACAAAATAGTTTGACACCAAATCTTACACCTCTTAATAACGTCTTAACCGATATAAATTTTATAAAATCCACCGTTAGATTGAAAGTTTATATCATATAGATCATTTATGTAAAGTTTCAGAAAAATCCAAAATCATTTGATATGTTATTGAGGTACATCAAAGTTAACGGTTTGCGTCATTTTTTAAATGTCATTGATCTTTATATGTCTCAATAGCATATCAAATGATTTTGGATTTTTCTGAAACTTTACGTAAATGATCTATATGATATAAACTTTCAATCTAACGGTGGATTTTATAAAATTTATATCGGTTAAGACGTTATTAAGAGGTGTAAGATTTGGTGTCAAACTATTTGGTGTCAACGGATCCTGACTCTATATACACATATATATATGTTTGTCAAAAAAAAAAATATATATATATATATAGAGTCAGGATCCGTTGACACCAACTAGTTTGACACCAAATGTTACACATCTCAATAACGTTCTAACCGATATAAATTTTATAAAATCCACCGTTGGATTGAAAGTTTATATCATATAAATCATTTAAGTAAAATTTCAAAAAAATCTAAAATCATTTGATATGTTATTGAGATACATTAAAGTTAACGGTTTGCGTCTTTTTTTAAATGCCGTTAATCATCATGTGTCTCAATAGCATATCAAATGATTTTGGATTTTCCTGAAACTTTACATAAATGATCTATATGATATAAACTTTCAATCCAACGGTGGATTTTATAAAATTTATATCGGTTAAAACGTTATTGAGAGGTGTAACATTTGGTGTCAAACTTGTTGGTGTCAACGGATCCTGACTCATATATATATATATATATATATATATATATATATATATATATATATATATATATATATATATATATATATATATATATATATATATATAATTTTGAGCATATCTATCTATAAGGGTGCGTCTATATACCAAAAAAAATTAAAACTAAAAAGAATGTTTTTTTGTTAGTTTAGACTTCTTTTTAAAAAAATTGTTAGTTCGACTATACTCACACACTATTAGTGGGAAAAAGTGGAACATCCAATTTTCGAATATGGGTCCTCCATGTCCCTAATAGCTACCATCTATTTTTATTTTTATTTTTAAAATAAAACATTTTATCTATTTTTGCTTTTTTTTTTTGTTTTTATTGAGGCGGTCTTTCATATCTCTTTTATCCAAAAAATATATATATCACTTGTCATAAAAATAAATCTCAAGTGTCAAGACTAACTATTGATATATTTTGATCCTTAAAAAAATTAAATTAATTCGATCCAACTTTTTTTTTAATGTTAAAGAGAACAAATAAAGATTTATTACTTGACGGGAAGTGATACTTCAACCGACTTTAACTACCTTTCTTTAGTCTCAAGTCAAGCATTAATCTCTATTTTTTTTTTTTGTGCATTCAAATATTCTCTTTTTATTAAAACAAAATATTGGTATTTTTTTTTCCGGCAAATAACTTTTAGATATTTGATTACTAAGATCTTTTGGAGATTTGTTTTTTTGATAAAATCTTTTGGAGATTGTTATTACCATTGTATACTTCACCTTTTAAACTTGCTTAGCTGTCTGTCTCATTAGATATTTCTCTCTCCCTAGACTTGACTTGGTAATCAAGTAAGTCAAGTCAATAAATATTTAATAATCACATTAATTATGATCCAAAAACAATTACAATAACAATAATAATAATATTGAGTGGATCAATTGAGTGAAACTATCTTCTCCAAGAATGGAACTTCTCAGTTCATTGAAGAAAGAAGAAATTTTAGAGGTCCTCTCTCGTGGTGGCTTTTGTCACTGTTGTCAGACTCTTGTTCATGATCGAATCAGACGCCTTCATAAAAGTAATACTCTTTTAACTTCCTCTGTTTTTCATTATATATGTGTGTTTGTGTATTTTGTTAAATGAGTTTTCCTTTTTATCTTTTTTTGATAAATTGGTTTTCCCTTTCTTTAACCTTTCATGTGCAAGTACTACACGTTTGTGAATTGTGGTATTTAATTCATCATAACCATTAGAAATATTTAACTTTATATTCGAAGTGTAGATTTGTTTTAGGATGATTGTGTTTGAATTTTTTTAGTACTATACTAGTTAATTTAATTTAACATTTTTTATCATTCGAATACAGGAAAGCGTGATGAGAATTTGCTTGAAGACTTTGAAGATAATAGAAAACAATGGAAGAGTCCGAGGAGGAACGAGTTATCGGACTTGGATGAACAAAAAGAGCTAATAAGATATTCAGAAGTTCACTGCAAAAATGACTTCACCTACATTGAAAGATTAAATGGCAGAGACATAAATTTGTTGCAGGGTCTTGAACTTCACACTGGTGTTTTCAATCTTACCGAGCAGAAGGAGATTGTTGACTATATATACAGATTGCAACGGCTAGGACAAGAAGGAAGACTTAGAGGTATATTCATAGCTTCCCATTTTTTCCTTTTATTCTTCAATTCAATTATACCATTTCTTTGATTTATTTGTGAAGTGAACTTTAACATATGCTTTTTGTTTTTCATTATTTCATATTTGGACACATGTTTGTTGCACCTTTTTGTTGTATTGTTGATATGATTCTCAAACTAGAACTAATACCAAAATTTGTACACTTTTAATTAGGATACAAACTGTGGAACTAAATGTGTTTTGATTTGTTTTTTATAATGCGAATACTTACATATATGCAGAAACTAGAACTGATTTGTTTTTAGGATACAATGTAGAAATTGAGATTCAATGTAAACCCAATAAGAACTAAGGTCCAATTTTATTTATCTTTTTCATTTGTGACTTTTCCATAGTTTCAAAGTGATTCATTCTGGATACATGAGTTCAATTTCTCATAACTTTAGATATGTACTAGAATCTCTCAAGGTATGTTCTGCTTTTGCACAATAATTGATATTGATACTATACTATTATATGGCATAATCTAAAGTCTATTCTAAGTTTGTAACAACTAGTACTATTAGTAAAATATTGTACCTCTCAATCACATGTATATGGAATGAATTTGTGACTCTTACATATATCTACTGGCCTTTCTTGTTCACAGATAAAACATATTCAAAACCAAGGAAATGGATGCGAGGTAAAGGACGCGAAACCATACAATTTGGTTGTTGTTACAATTATGCAGTGGTAAGTATTAAGTAAAAGTTGCATTTCAAGTTTTCATTAGTAGATGTTATTTGATATTTTACTTAATTTGTTTATTTTTGTAAAATGTTGCAGGACAAAAATGGAAACCCTCCTGGTATAAGTAGAACCGAAGAGGTTGATCCGTTACCACGCGTCTTCAAGCAAATGATAAAGAGAATGGTTCGGTGGAATATAATCCCTCAGACGTGTGTTCCAGATAGTTGCATCGTAAATATATACGATGTAGGGGACTGCATTCCACCTCACATCGACCATCATGATTTTGTCCGGCCATTTTATTCGGTATCATTCTTGAGCGAAGCTAAAATATTGTTCGGTTCAAATTTGAAAGCTATCCGTCCTGGAGAGTTTTCGGGTCCGGCATCTATTTCCTTACCTGTAGGGTAAGTTGTTCCCTAATGTTGTGACTTCTCATGAATCAATTTTGAATCATATGACCTTTAATTTTTATTGCCAATGTATTTGTTGTTTAGGAACTTATACTTATTTTAATCATGCAGGTCGGTGTTTGTTTTGAAAGGTAATGGAGCAGATATTGCTAAACATTGTGTTCCATCTGTGTCATCAAAAAGGTACTTTTAAATACCAAAATTTTATATACACTTGAAAAGGGTACTTTTCTTGCTTTAATGTATTGTTTTTTATTTAATATTTGTCTTTTGCTACAGGATTTCTATTACCTTTAGAAAGATGAATGAGAGGAAATTACCATATAATTTTTCACTTGATCCTGAGCTGGTGGGAATCAAGCCACTTATCAATTCACCTCCAAACAAACCAGAAAGGAATTCCGAAACACTGTTAGAGAAAGATGAGAGTTTTGAGTTTGAATCCAATCCAATTTGGAAGACTAGGAAGGAATCATTTCGCGCCAAAGAAGAATATCTTTCATCTATTAATGGTAGCTTTAGAAGATTGAAAGGCAACGAATTCGGACATAGGGCAAGATACTAAATTCAGCAAACTTTCTCTTCAATTTCTTGGTCTAAATTTATAGACCCTATGTTTACCTTGTAACATATTCTAAATTAATTCATGAATTGATTAAATATATGTATTTCTCTTATAGTAACTTAGCATCTAATCAAATATGTTTATCATTGAAGAATTAGATGTATGTGCGGTTCTTTGTTTGTTAAAGAAAAGTGTGTACTGATAAACTTATTTATGAATCAAAAAGTAAAGCACTAATTGAATGATTCCACATTCATTAACTAACTAAATCAATGTGTAGTAAGTATAATTTGTTACAGATGTTTGTCAAGCTTCATTGCCGATTAGAATCTTATTTTGAAAAACAAAATTATATATCAACTGATGATGGCAATGGCATATATATCAATAATTCAATATTGGAAATTAAAAATATCGTCATATTACATGTAGAAGTTTTTTATATTTATTATAAAAAAAAAAAGTTATTATTAATTACTTATATTTCAATAGAAGATCAATATGATATTTAGATTGATAGGAACATTTCTGCTAGACCGAATGTCCTTTAATCAGAGGTGTTACTATTCACACCACATTTTGGCGAATCAAGGAAAGGTTTTCTTCTGTTAAAAGCTTGAACAATTTGGGCCAAAAACTAATCAACCTAGAAGGCCCAAATTGCTATTCCAAAAGACAATCACTTTTGTCACTTTATCTTTTTTCTCGCGTGTCCTATGAATTTACCAAAATATTATTGTCCGCTACTTAAGTCGCGGACACCCCTAAAAACACCCTAGCAGATTTTATTTTTATAACGTCCGCTACTTAAGTAAGTAATGGACGACATTTACAAAAATTATTCATTTTTATAACGTTCATTACTTAAGTAACGGAGGGGTAAAATGGTCATTTCGTAGGGTACGCGACACGAGTAACCCATAGGATGACAAAAGTAATTTTCCTCTATAATATGAGGGAAATTGCTCTTTCTCCCATATTGTTCAAGTTAAAGTCCACCCAATTTTATCGAAAAATATCTTTCAATAATGTATTTTTCTTTTCTTTTTTTTACTAAAAATAATGTCTTTTCTATTAAAACAATATTTTAATAGTATATTTTGTTTGTTTGAGTAATATAAAGAGAGAAGAACAATTACCAATTGTGAGCTAGCATGGCTCAAGTATTATTTTTTTAGGCAAAATTACAATACATGTCCTTTATTTTTATTTTTTTTTTAATATTTTGGTCTTTTATCTTTTATTTGTAACACTTTGGTCTTTTATCTTGTTTATCTGTAACACTTTGGTCCTTTATCTTTAATTTGTAACATTTTGGTTCTTTATCTTTTATAACATTCACATATAAACCCTTTTTTCTCTTCTTTTTTTTTTATTAAAAAAATGTTGAATTTTATTCTTTTAAGATACCATTTTATTAAAATTAAATAAAACTCATAATTTTGATGAATATGTTCATCATCTTCATCGATTCTTTCATATATTCTTCTTTTTTAAAGGACTAAATTGTTATAAATAAAAGATAAAGGACCAGAATGTTACAAGAAAATAAGAAAAAAGACCAAAGTGTTACAAAAAATAAGATAAATGACCTGCAGTATAATTTTTCCTTTTGTTTTAATAATAATATCTGGCTTGCCTTATGCAACATAACATATGAAACCATTGAATTGGGATCCTCTCCATTTCTTATTGTTTTCATTTTTTCCATTATCAAAGATTTTAAATATTTTGGGGTGTATAAAAGAGATATGGACCACTTAATGTCACACTTTTATATTTATATTTTCAAAATTATATAATAATGGAAGAAATAAAAAGAATAGAAAATGGAGAGGATCCTAACTCGAAACTATTGTACCACAATATAGTTGCACTTGCACAATGGTGAATTTTGGTCATTTAACTTGCACCAATGCAATGTTGGTCTTTAACTCATTTTTAATTAAATCAAATTATTTAAAATTAATTTTTTTAATGTTTTTTACTAAAATAATTTGTCTAATGTAATGTACTTATTTTATTTTTGACGAATTTTATTTAAAATCAATTTTTGCTATCAAAAACACTAAAATGTGACTCGATAATCTATATGAGCATTCATTAATTGAAACAAAATGCTTCTTTTCCTTTTATTTTTGTGTTATAGTAGTACCTCAATCCCTAAATATAAAACTCCTTTAAAAAAATAATCATGTGTTTTAATCACTAATAATCTTTAAACCCTAAAAATTGTCCAAAAACTTGTATGAATTGAAAAGATTGGTTTTCATATCCTTTAAGATCCATTAAAGGCATGCACCATTCACTTCCAAAAATTGTTCTGGATTTATTGTCTTCTTGTGTAAAAAAAGATACAAACGTCAGAATTTGCAAATGAGAAATGGCTTGGAAATGAATATAAGATACACAATTCAAGAACAAGAATACACAATTGTCACGTGGGTTTGTATGCCTCTATTTGGAATATTCAAGCCAAGATATATATTATAAATTTAAAATAAATTAAGACAACTTTTTTTAACAAATTAAAAAAAAATACAGTTTCATAATTTATAATTTCAATTAATAAATGAACATATAAATCACAAAATAAATAAATTAATCAATGAACATAAATCACACCACTTGAAGGTCATGGCATAGCATTTCAAATGCAAAAGCACTTGCAACATTCACTTCCAACAAAAAAAGCACTTGGTATTTTCCATCGCTTTTTCCTCCCAAAGGCATGCACCTTCTTTCCATCTAAAGCTGCATTCAAAAAGGAATAAAGAGTACAATATCTCAAGGTGATAGAATCATTGTGATGTACTTCATGAATCATGGCTTGGACTGAAAAAAACTCACTTTTGATTTCTTTGACTCTTGTTTTGGTTATATATTATATATGTTGTATTTGCAACCAACAAAGAAATTACTAATTAGTACATAATTGATTTTGATAGGAAGAAAATAAAATGTTTTGGGGATTGGATCCATAGTACACTTTTAGTCACAGTCAACATTTGAGACCACTAGCTAACAAAAGAAAAAAGAGACAACAAGAAAGCAAAAAAGAACTGCAATAGCCGCCACACCACACCTCTTTCATATCAAAAGAAAACAATATTGAAAGGGAAATGTCTTGTGCATCTTATGAATATTTGGATACACAACGAGATGAAATACAACGATGAACAACGGTGATTTTGTAAAAGCTAACTATCTTGTGCATCTTTAACAAATTTATTTCTTCAAATAATTTGTGATTTCAAACTAACATGCATTTACTAAAAATTATGAATGAATGAATGAATAGAATCATGTCAACAACAAGAACAAGCTTGAAGAGAGAGAGGGAGAGAGAGACTAATGTGTTTGTTAGCTAAAATAAACAAGGCAAACTATTTTGATAGAGTGATACATGAAAGCAAGAAAAAAGAAAGTTATGAATCTGAAACCCTAAAGATGCTACATAGATAGATCACTATTAACTTTACATTAACTAGAAAAACCTAGTACTAATAACAATCACTCTAACTTCTTTAAGAAAACCACAATCACTTCCTAATCATATCATAACCCAAGAAAAACAATTATTTACCTGGATTTTGGAGCCTCCTATTAGATATACTAGTAGTAACAATAAACATAAAGTTGTAATATAATATATATCATGCGCTCTTAGAAAAATCAATATAGAAATATTGTCTAAAATATTGTACAAAAATAAATCTTCGATCAATACAAAATTTCTACACTTGCAAGATCCTTAGTTTTTTTTTTTTAAAAAAAAATCCAATAAATATTAAGCCAAATATCAAGGAAGATGATAAACATAAAGTCAAAAATCAAGTCTTATCATCGTGAGACTTCACCGTGGAAAGAGATCTTGAGAGATCAAGTTGACGGGAATGAAGCCTGGTCCGAGATCACACCTTCAAAATCAAACTTTTCTTTGAACCTCTCTTAGTTTCAATTTTTTTGAAGGATCAAAAAGAGTGAAACATAGAAAAGCTTCAAAGACAAAAGAAATTGAGTTAGTTAGTTACCTCGAGCCAAACAACATTCCCATCAACCACAATCTCTCTTTTGCAACCACCATAGCCACAAGAATATGTGTTTGTATATGATTCTCATATGAATGATGAAATAGAGAAGCATGTAATATATGTAGGCAAATGGAAGTATCACCCATATTTATATTCTCATAAAACCTAATTAACCTAACCATGTTGACGACAACAACATGTTAATGAGACATTGATCACGCTGATTCTTAGCACGTGAGATCAACGCTCTTCTTAAATCAACGGTCATTTTTTATTGGCAAAATACATCTAGAATTCCTTTAAGTTTTATGTTTGTAACAGATGGGTCCTTTAAGTTTTTTATGTAACAAATAAGTCCTTTAAGTTTTTTAAGTAACAAATAGGTCCTTTAAGTTTTTTAAGTAACAAATAGGTCCTTTAAGTTTATAATTTGTAACATATAGGTCCTATTTTTTAAGTAATTGGAGGACCTAAATGTTACAAATTACAAACTTAAAGTACCTATTTGTTATTTAAAAAACTTAAAGGACTTATTTATTACTTAAAAAACTTAAAGGACCAATCTATTACAAACGTAAAACTTAAAGGATCTATAAATGCATTTTGCCTTTTTTATTCTTTAGTACTTACTTTGGCATCTTTTGTCAATATTCTCTGTGAATACGGCCAATTTAATTAGGACATAAATCGTGGAATTTAATACTATCATTCATTCATATTTAATCACTGCCTTATTTAGGATTACTACATGATATTCCTCGATCTTTGCCATTAAAACTTTTAGTGGCAGAATATATCTTTTTTTTCTTTTCAAACTTTGCATCGTTTCAAAAGCTCATTTATCTTAAAAGATTCTCAAGACAAAATCTTGCTATTATTTAATACAATATTGTTTTTTTACAGCATTATTTAATACAAATTATATCTAACCATTTTGGCCTTATAAGCTTTTTCATCTTTCAAGTTAACAACTACAGCAATAAATTAGTTTTTTTTAAAGCAAAGATTTTTTTATAATTAAATATAGAAAATACCAAAGACACCAACAATAAAATGATTCAAGTGCTAAGAGTTTTGGACACATTAAACATGAAGTATTGAGTTCGATTGATGTGAATGGAGAAAACTTGGTTGGGACGAAAGAATCAATTTGTCACATGAGCTTAGCTCAGTTGATAGGAAATTGCATTGTATATGCAGGGGGACGAGGTTCGAACCCCGGTCATCCCACTTATCCACCTTATGAGTGGAATTTCTAGTCACTGGGCTACATGACAAAAAAAAAAGAACCAATCTTGTGCGCCCCAAAAGGTAACCCCCCCCCCCCAAAGAACAGTGCTAGTGTCACTTGTTTAAACAAACGCTTTCATGCACATGCCCTATTATGACGCCATGTCGTTGTTTTCACTAAATAGTGTAAATAGGCAACCGGTTAAACTGGTTTGAAAAATTCAATCACCCACAACTATTTACTTTGTCAAACAACGAGCACCACCATTCTTTCCGACGATGAATGAAACAGTTCCGATGTCTACCAAACCTAAACACATAATAGAACAATGAAAATCACAAAATCTCATAGAAAAACTCATATCTAGCCTCTAATCGTGTAACTGGTGCTTGTGGTGGTCGGAAAGTCAGAGAGAAATGATTCTTTTTAGGGAGAGAAAAATTACTATCCACAAATCAAAAATCACTATTATTTAAACGTTTGCCCATAGCATTACTTTTAATCCTACAATATATTAAAAGATATTTACAATTTACAATAAGATTTTTGTTTTTGTAAAGTAGCTTAATAGCTAAATAATCACTTTCTAAAGTGAATAATTGAAGTATAGGGGTTTGAACCTCCATCTCCACATATTTCATACAATATTTCTGCTAACCGAGTTGTGCTACTTTTATGATACAATAAGATTTATAGTCGGAAAAATATCTAAAACATGATAGATTTACCGGTAGTAGTACAAGTGCTAGCATATCAACATGAGAGGACACAACATTACATTGCATTGATTGAATTGAATTGAATTGTGCATCACGAGCTCCGATTTGAATTAATTTGGTGCAGTTTGTGTAGGTGCTGTCAGCTGGCATTTCATTTGCATCGAGGGGGGGCCTTTGAAGTAAAACAAGATCCACATACTCTCTCTCTTGACGTGGCCTCTTTTGGTTGGTTGGAACTTGAAAGTGTCAGCATCAATCTGGTCAAGGAAATTATATGTTAATGATGATAAATAAATGTGTGACCCCAACACAGTCTGAAAACCAAGGACTAACTACAACAACACATCCTTTCTTAATTTCACCCAATTTATTTCAACCAGTGTTTCAATTTCAGATTTTGTCTTTGACCACTCATTTTTTTAATCGATTATCTATTCTACAATGTTAGTTACGGTACATAACTTAATTTTTGTGTAATGATATGCAAATGATTAATTACGCTGACGCCGTGATGTTAACTACTAAAGATACTAACGAAATAAGAACAATAGTAAAAAAAAAAAAACTAAATAAGAAAAACAATGTGAGACACTTCATTGTGTTGCATGTTATTAAGTTGTTGGTTGCCAAAGCATAATGGTTGGAGTGAATTTCATAAAAATCAGAGAAAGATTATCTTAAACAAGATAAGAGTGATATAGGGTATCATATTGTAGAAAATGGATTCTCTCAATTGAATTTCTCTTAATTTATCTTAATTGTTACATTATATATCCACTATAATATGAAAGAGAAAAGGTGAGATAAAAATTATATAAAAAAAAAATATGAGATTGAATTGAATAGTAATTAATGGTGTTACAATTGAAAGAAATGAAATTCAATAAAGATAATTCATTCTCTTCTAGTGATGGTACATGACACAAAATGAGTTTCATATTATATAGCAAAAAAAAAAAAAAGAGTTTCATATTTATATGATTACAATTCAAAAAGTTATTAAAGTCATTTTGTGATATAATTTATTATTTATTTCTATGGGGGCCCATATATGTAAGAGAGGAAAGAGATGTTATTTTTTTGGTTACATGGAAAGAGATGTTATAATAACGAGTTGAGATCATTTTCATATTTCTTCTCCAATAATAAAGTTTTGAAAAGGTTTATAATATGTATTAAATTATTGAATCCATCAAATATCACATTATTATATTTATTATATTATAAAAATGTTAATAATAACAAAAATGAAGAGAACAAAAAATGGAGAGTATTCTAACTCTAGAATAGCATGATTGATTAAGGACATGTTTAAGTAATAGAAACTCATTAATTTGTGGTTGTAGTACAACTGACGAGACAGTAAATATCACCCTGTCTAATTTTTACTTTTCAAATAGACAAGGGGATCAGTTAAAGAAACTTGACACAAGTCGTTATTATTAGTTTAGAATATATTGTGTAGTTGTAATTTATTTTGTACAAATGAAAGTTTGTAACAATTGTGTATCCAAAATAGCATATTGTGTTTTTTTTTGGTACAACAATAGAATATTGTGTTTGTATTCTAGCTATATATTATAGCCTATGAATTTTGGAATATTTCCAACTCTGAAAAAACAAAATTTTATTGAATTCTTATTTAAATGGATCTAAAGACACACTATATGTGTTGGATAGAAGATTCTTAAATTAAAAAACGGAACGAAAAATAATTTATTCATTTCAAATTTTTTTTTACAATTTTTGTGGATTACTGAGTACAAATTATGAGATTTTTTTAAACTCAGTGAAAAAATATGATTTGTTTGATATCTCGTATAAATGGATCCACAAACACACTATATGTGTTGGGATATAATTTTCTTCAATAAAAAATTTCGAAAAACAATTTATTCATTTCGATAGTTTTTTTATAACAATTTTTATGGGTCTTACAGACTACAAATTGTTATATTTTTCCAATATTGGCGAAAAAATAAAATTTATTTGATATATACTATGTGTTGGGATGTAATATTCTTAAAAAAAATGATCTCAAACAATAATATATTCATTTTGATAGTTTTTTTTTATAATTTTCATGGGTTGACTACGAATTTTGGGATATTTTTCCAACTCTGAAAAAAAACATTGAAATCTCGCCTAAATGGATCCAAAGACACTATATGTGTTGGATAAAAGATTCCTAAAAAAAAGGGATCGAAAAATAATTTATTCATTTAAATATTTTTTTTACAATTTTTGTGGGTCATGAACAACAACTTATGAGATTTTTCAAACTTGGTGAAAAAATAGGATTTGTTTGATATATCACCTAAATGGCTCTACAGACACACTATATATGTTTGTAAAATAGATTCTTCAAAAATTGGGGTAAAAAAATAGTTTATTCATTTTCATAGTTTTTTTACAATTTTTGTGGGTTATAGACTACGAATTTTGGGATTTTTTCACTGAGATTGAAATAATTACATAATTCGTAGTCTATTATAACCCACGAAAATCGTTAAAAAACTATCGAAATGAATAAATTGTTTTTCGAGTCAATTATTTGTAGAAACTTCTATTCAAACACATATAGAGTGTCTGTGGATCAATTTAAATGATGAATCAAACAAATCAAATTTTTTCACCGAGATTGAAAAAATCTCATAATTCGTAGTATAACCCACAAAATGGATAAAAAACTATCAAAATGAATAAATTGCTCTTTGAGTGAATTTTTTGTAAAAAACTTCTATTCAAACACATATAGAGTGTCTCTGGATCAATTTAAATGAAGAATCAAACAAATCAAATTTTTTCACCGAGATTAGAAAAACTCATAATTCGAAGCTATAACCCACGAAAATCGTTAAAAAAACAATGAAAATGAATAAATGTAATTTCGAGTCCATTTTTGGTAGAAAGTTCCATTCCTACACATATAGTGTGTCTGTGGATCTATTTAGGTGAATATTCAAACAAATCAAAATTTTCACCGAGATTGAAAAAATCTCATAATTCGTAGCCTACAGCCCACGAAAATCGTTAAAAAACTGTCGAATTGATTAAATTGCTTTTCGAGTATATTTTTTTAAAAAAACTTCTATTCCTACACATATAGAGTGTGTGTGAATCAATTTAGGTGAAGAATCAACCAAATCAACTTTTTTCATTGAGATTAAAAAAAAATGTAATAACATGTAGTCTATAACCCACGAAAATCGTAAAGAAAACTATCAAAATGAATAAATGTAATTTCGAGTCTATTTTTTGTAGAAAATTCTATTCCTACACATATAGTATGTCTGTGGATCCATTTAGGTGAAAAATCAAACAAATCAAATTTTTTCACCGAGATTGAATAAATCTCATAATTTGTAACCCACGAAAATCGTTAAAAACCTATCAAAATGAATAAATTGTTTTTCGAGTCAATTTTTTTGTAAAAACTTCTATTCAAACACATATAGAGTGTCTGTGAATCAATTTAGATGAAGAATCAAACAAATCAAATTTTTTCACCAAGATTGAAAAAATCTCATAATTCGTAGTCTATAACCTATAAAATGGATAAAAATCTATCGAAATGAATAAATTGCTTTTCAAGTGAATTTTTTGTAAGAAACTTCTATTCAAACACATATAGAGTGTCTGTGGATCAATTTAAATGAAGAATCAAACAAATCAAATTTTTTCACCGAGATTAGAAAAACTCATAATTCGAAGCTATAAGCCACGAAAATCGTTAAAAAAACTATGAAAATGAATAAATGTAAATTTGAGTCCATTTTTTGTAGAAAGTTCTATTCCTACACATATAGTGTGTGTATGTGGATATATTTAGGTGAATATTCAAACAAATCAAATTTTTCACCGAGATTGAAAAAATCTCATAATTCTAGTCTATAGCCCACGAAAATCGTTAAAAAATTGTCGAATTGATTAAATTGCTTTTCGAGTATATTTATTTAAAAAAAAAACTTCTATTCCTACACATATAGAGTGTGTGTGAATCAATTTAGATGAAGAATCAACCAAATCAAATTTTTTCATTTGAGATTAAAACAATGTCATAACTCGTAGCCTATAACTCACGAAAATCGTTAAAAAAAAATATCAAAATGAATAAAAGTAATTTCGAGTCAATTTTTTGTAGAAAGTTTTATACCTACACATATAGTGTGTCTGTGGATCTATTTAGGTGAAGAATCAAACAAATCAAAATTTTTCACCGAGATTGAAATAATTACATAACTCGTAGTCTATAACCCACGAAAAACGTTAAAACACTATTGAAATAAATAAATTACTTTTCGAGTCAATTATTCGTAGAAACTTCTATTCAAACACATATAGAGTGTCTGTGGATCAATTTAAATGATGAATCAAACAAATCAAATTTTTTCACCGAGATTGAAAAAATCTCATAATTCGTAGTCCCACAAAATGGATAAAAAACTATCAAAATAAATAAATTGCTCTTTGAGTGAATTTTTGGTAAAAAACTTCTATTCAAACACATATAGAGTGTCTCTGGATCAATTTAAATGAAGAATCAAACAAATCAAATTTTATCACCGATATTAGAAAAACTCATAATTTGAAGCTATAACCTACGAAAATCGTTAAAAAAACTACGAAAATGAATAAATGTAATTTCGAGTCCATTTTTTGTAGAAAGTTCTATTCCTACACATATAGTGTGTCTGTGGATCTATTTAGCTGAATATTCAAACAAAACAAAAATTTCACCGAGATTGAAAAAATCTCATAATTTGTAGTCTATTATAACCTACGAAAATCGTTAAAAACCTATCGAAATGAATAAATTGCTTTTCGAGTCAATTATTTGTAGAAACTTCTATTCAAACACATATAGAGTGTCTGTGGATCAATTTAAATGACGAATCAAACAAATCAAATTTTTCACCGATATTAGAAAAATCTCATAATTCGTAGCCTATATAGCCCACGAAAATCGTTAAAAAACTGTCGAATTGATTAAATTGCTTTTCGAGTATATTTTTTCAAAAAAAAAACTTCTATTCCTACACATATAGAGTGTGTGTGAATCAATTTAGGTGAAGAATCAAACAAATCAAATTTTTTCACCGAGATTGAAAAAATCTCATAATTCGTAGTCTACGCACAAAATGGATAAAAAACTATCAAAATGAATAAATTGTTCTTTGAGTGAATTTTTTGAAAAAAACTTCTATTGAAACACATATAGAGTGTCTCCGGATCAATTTAAATGAAGAATCAAACAAATCAAATTTTTTCACCGATATTAGAAAAACTCATAATTCGAAGCTATAACCTACGAAAATCGTTAAAAAAACTATGAAAATGAATAAATGTAATTTCAAGTGCATTTTTTGTAGAAAGTTCTATTCCTACACATATAGTGTGTCTGTGGATCAATTTAGGTGAATATTCAAACAAATCAAATATTTCACCGAGATTGAAAAAATCTCATAATTTGTAGTCTATAACCCACGAAAATCGTTAAAAAACTATCGAAATGAATGAATTGCTTTTCGAGTCATTATTTTGTAGAAACTTCTATTCAAACACATATAGAGTGTCTGTGAATCAAATTAGATGAAGAATCAAAGAAATCAAATTTTTTCAGCGTGATTGAAAAAATCTCATTATTAGTAGTCCATAGCCCACGAAAATGGATAAAAAACTATCGAAATGAATAAATTGCTTTTCGAGTCAATTTTTTGTAGAAACTTCGATTCAAAGACATATAGAGTGTATGTGGGTCAATTTAAATGAAGAATCAAACAAATAATTTTTTTTCTCTGAGATTAGAAAAACTCATAATTCGTAGCCTATAACCCACGAAAATCGTTAAAAAAAACTATCAAAATGAATAAATGTCAATTCGAGTCAATTTTTTGTAGAAAGTTCTATTCCTACACAAATAGTGTGTCTGTGGATCTATTTAGGTGAATAATCAAACAAATCAAAAAAATTCACCGAGATTGAAAAAATCTCATAATTTGTAACCCACGAAAATCGTTAAAAACCTATCGAAATGAATAAATTGTCTTTCGAGTCAATTTTTTGTAAAAACTTCTATTCAAACACATATAGAGTGTTTGTGGATCAATTTAAATAATGAATCAAACAAATCAAATTTTTTTCACCGAGATTGAAAAAATCTCATAATTCGTATAACCCACAAAATGGATAAAAAACTATCAAAATGAATAAATTGCTCTTTGAGTGAATTTTTTGTAAAAAACTTCTATTCAAACACATATAGAGTGTCTCTGGATCAATTTAAATGAAGAATCAAACAAATCAAATTTTTTCACCGAGATTAAAAAAACTCATAATTCGAAGCTATAACCTACGAAAATCGTTAAAAAAACTATGAAAATGAATAAATGTAATTTCGAGTCCATTTTTTGTAGAAAGTTATATTCCTACACATATCGTGTGTCTGTGGATCTATTTAGGTGAATATTCAAACAAATCAAAAATTTCACCGAGATTGAAAAAATCTCATAATTCGTAGTCTATTATAACCTACGAAAATCGTTAAAAACCTATCGAAATGAATAAATTGCTTTTCGAGTCAATTATTTGTAGAAACTTCTATTCAAACACATATAGAGTGTCTGTGGATCAATTTAAATGACGAATCAAACAAATCAAATTTTTCACCGATATTAGAAAAATCTCATAATTCGTAGCCTATAGCCCACGAAAATCGTTAAAAAACTGTCGAATTGATTAAATTGCTTTTCGAGTATATTTTTTCAAGAAAAAACTTCTATTCCTACACATATAGAGTGTGTGTGAATCAATTTATGTGAAGAATCAACCAAATCAAATTTTTTCATTGAGATTAAAAAAAATGTAATAACATGTAGTCTATAACCCACGAAAATGGATAAAAAACTATCTAAATGAATGAATTGTTTTTCGAGTCATTTTTTTGTGGAAACTTCTATTCAAACACATATAGAGTGTCTGTGAATCAATTTAGATGAAGAATCAAACAAATCAATTTTTTTCACCGTGATTGAAAAAATCTCATAATTAGTAGTCCATAACTCACGAAAATGGATAAAAAACTATCGAAATGAATAAATTGCTTTTCGAGTCAATTTTTTGTAGAAACTTCGATTCAAATACATATAGAGTGTCTGTGGATCAATTTAAATAATGAATCAAACAAATAATTTTTTTTCACCGAGATTAGAAAAACTCATAATTCGTAGCCTATAAGCCACGAAAATCGTTAAAAAAACTATCAAAATAAATAAATTGCTCTTTGAGTGAATTTTTTGTAAAAAACTTCTATTCAAACACATATAGAGTGTCTCTGTGGATCTATTTAGGTGAATATTCAAACAAATCAAAAATTTACCGAGATTGAAAAAATCTAATCATTTGTAGTCTATATAAACCACGAAAATCGTTAAAAAACAATCGAAATGAATGAATTGCTTTTCGAGTCATTTTTTTTGTAGAAACTTCTATTCAAACACATATATAGTGTCTGTGAAACAATTTAGATGAAGAATCAAAGAAATCAAATTTTTTCACCGTGATTGAATAAATCTCATAGTTAGTAGTCCATAGCCCACGAAAATGGATAAAAAACTATCGAAATGAATAAATTACTTTTCGAGTCAATTTTTTGTAGAAACTTCGATTCAAAGACATATAGAGTGTATGTGGGTCAATTTAAATGAAGAATCAAACAAATAAATTTTTTCACCGAGATTAGAAAAACTCATAATTCGTAGCCTATAACCCACGAAAATCGTTAAAAAAAACTATCAAAATGAATAAATGTCATTTCGAGTCAATTTTTTGTAGAAAGTTCTATTCCTACACAAATAGAATGTCTGTGGATCTATTTAGGTGAATAATCAAACAAATCAAAAAATTTCACCGAGATTGAAAAAATCTCATAATTTGTAACCCACGAAAATCGTTAAAAACCTATCGAAATGAATAAATTGCTTTTCGAGTCAATTTTTTGTAGAAACTTCTATTCAAATACATGTAGAGTATCTGTGAATCAATTTAGATGAAGAATCAAACAAATCAAATTTTTTCACCGAGATTGAAAAAATCTCATAATTCGTAGTCTATAACTAGGGTTGGGAATAGGCCAGCGGCCTCCAGGGGCCTTCGGCCTGGCCTGTCTTAGGTCTGGCCTGACCTGTTTATTAAAAATGTTAGGCTCAGGCCTTGAGAAAAGCCTGTTTATCTAAATATGTCAGGCTTAGGCTTTTAAAAAAGCCTGCGAAGCCTGATAGGCCGGCTTGGTTATATTAAATAATTATTATTTATATCTTGTATAAAAAAATAAATATTATTTATATAAATACCAAATATTTATTAGACAATATATATATATTTACAAAGACAAATTATATTTTTTAGACAAATTAGAAATTATTTGTTTATTTTTTTGACAAAGACAAATTATGTTTTTTGACAAAGACAAATTATATGCTTTTATAGTACAAATTATAGACTTTGTCGTAATCGTATTTGTTATTTTAATAGCTTTTAATTTTTGTGCTAATCATTTTATTAGTTTTTTCTTAATGTTCTAGGAATTATAAAAAATTAAATAAGAAATAGGCTTTAAGGCCTATTTAATTAGTATATTTAAAAAGACTATATAAGCCTTTATGTAACACAGACTTTTAAATAGGCTACAAGGCCAGGCCAGGCTTTAAACAGGCCCAGGCCAGGCCAAAAAAAATTGCATTTGATAGGTCTAGGCCAGGCTTAGGCTTGAAGAAAAATCATAGGTCAGGCTCAGGCCTGTCAAAGTCTGGCCTGGCCTGTTCCCAACCCTATCTATAACCCACAAAATGGATAAAAAACTATCAAAATGAATAAATTGCTCTTTGAGTGAATTTTTTGTAAAAAACTTCTATTCAAACACATATAGAGTGTCTCTGGATCAATTTAAATGAAGAATCAAACAAATCAAATTTTTTCACCGATATTAGAAAAACTCATAATTCGAAGCTATAACCTACGAAAATCGTTAAAAAAACTATGAAAATGAATAAATGTAATTTCGAGTCCATTTTTTGTAGAAAGTTCTATTCCTACACATATAGTGTGTCTGTGGATCTATTTAGGTGAATATTCAAACAAATCAAATTTTTCACCGAGATTGAAAAAATCTCATAATTCGTAGTCATATATATAACCAACGAAAATCGTTAAAAAACTATCGAAATGAATAAATTGCTTTTCGAGTCAATTATTTGTAGAAACTTCTATTCAAAACATATAGACTGTCTGTGGATCAATTTAAATGATGAATCAAACGAATCAAATTTTTCACCGATATTAGAAATATCTCATAATTCGTAGCCTAATAATAGCCCACGAAAATCGTTAAAAAACTGTCGAATTGATTAAATTGCTTTTCGAGTATATTTTTTTTAAAAAAAACTTCTATTCCTACACATATAGTGTGTGTGAATCAATTTAGGTGAAGAATCAACCAAATCAAATTTTTTCATTGAGATTAAAAAAAATGTAATAACATGTAGTCTATAACCCACGAAAATGGATAAAAAACTATCGAAATGAATGAATTGTTTTTCGAGTCATTTTTTTGTAGATACTTCTATTCAAACACATATAGAGTGTCTGTGAATCAATTTAGATGAAGAATCAAACAAATCAGTATTTTTCACCGTGATTGAAAAAATATCATAATTAGTAGTCCATAACACATGAAAATGGATAAAAAAACTATCGAAATGAATAAATTGCTTTTCGAGTCAATTTTTTGTAGAAAGTTCTATTGCTACACTAATAGTGTGTCTGTGGATCTATTTAAATGATGAATCAAACAAATAAATTTTTTTCACCGAGATTAGAAAAACTCATAATTCGTAGCTATAACCCACGAAAATCGTTAAAAAAACTATGAAATTGAATAAATGTAATTTCGAGTCCATTTTTTGTAGAAAGTTCTATTCCTACACATATCGTGTGTCTGTGGATCTATTTAGATGAATATTCAAACAAATCAAATTTTTCACCGAGATTGAAAAAATCTCATAATTTGTAGTCTATAACCCACGAAAATCGTTAAAAAACTATCGAAATGAATGAATTGCTTTTCGAGTCATTATTTTGTAGAAACTTCTATTCAAACATATATAGAGTGTCTGTGAATCAATTTAGATGAAGAATCAAAGAAATCAAATTTTTTTCACCGTGATTGAAAAAAATCTCATAATTAGTAGTCCATAGTCCACGAAAATGGATAAAAAACTATCGAAATGAATAAATTGCTTTTCGAGTCAATTTTTTGTAGAAACTTCGATTCAAAGACATATAGAGTGTATGTGGGTCAATTTAAATGAAGAATCAAACAAATAAAAAAATTTCTCCGAGATTAGAAAAACTCATAATTCGTAGCCTATAACCCACGAAAATCGTTAAAAAAAAACTATCAAAATGAATAAATATCATTTCGAGTCAATTTTGTGTATAAAGTTCTATTCCTACACAAATAGTGTGTCGGTGGATCTATTTAGGTGAATAATCAAACAAATCAAAAAAATTCATCGAGATTGAAAAAATTTCATAATTTGTAACCCACGAAAATCGTTAAAAACCTATCGGAATGAATAAATTGCTTTTCGAGTCAATTTTTTGTAGAAACTTCTATTCAAATACATATAGAGTGTCTGTGAATCAATTTAGATGAAGAATCAAACAAATCAAAATTTTTTACCGAGATTGAAAAAATATCATAATTCGTAGTCTATAACCCACAAAATGGATAAAAAACTATCAAAATGAATAAATTGTTGTTTGAGTGAATTTTTTGTAAAAAACTTCTATTCAAACACATATAGAGTGTCTCTGGATCAATTTAAATGAAGAATCAAACAAATCAAATTTTTTCACCGAGATTAGAAAAACTCATAATTCGAAGCTATAACCTACGAAAATCGTTAAAAAAACTATGAAAATGAATAAATGTAATTTCGAGTCCATTTTTTGTAGAAAGTTATATTCCTACACATATAGTGTGTCTGTGGATCTATTTAGGTGAATATTCAAACAAATCAAATTTTTCACCGAGATTGAAAAAATCTCATAATTCATAGTCTATAACCCACGAAAATCGTTAAAAAACTATCGAAATGAATAAATTGCTTTTCGAGTCCATTATTTGTAGAAACTTCTATTCAAACACATATAGAGTGTCTGTGGATCAATTTAAATGATGAATCAAACAAATCAAATTTTTCACCGATATTAGAAAAATCTCATAATTCGTAGCCTACCCACGAAAATCGTTAAAAAACTGTCGAATTGATTAAATTGCTTTTCGAGTATATTTTTTTAAAAAAAAAATTCTATTCCTACACATATAGAGTGTGTGTGAATCAATTTAGGTGAAGAATCAACAAAATCAAATTTTTTCATTGAGATTAAAAAAAATGTAATAACATGTAGTTTATAACCCACGAAAATGGATAAAAAAACTATCGAAATGAATGAATTGCTTTTCGAGTCATTTTTTTGTAGAAACTTCTATTCAAACACATATAGAGTGTCTGTGAATCAATTTAGATGAAGAATCAAACAAATCAATTTTTTTCACTGTGATTGAAAAAATCTCATAATTAGTAGTCTAACCCACGAAAATGGATAAAAAACTATCGAAATGAATAAATTGCTTTTCGAGTCAATTTTTTGTAGAAACTTCGATTCAAAGACATATAGAGTGTCTGTGTATCAATTTAAATGATGAATCAAACAAATAAATTTTTTTCACCGAGATTAGAAAAACTCATAATTCGTAGCCTATAACCCAAGAAAATCGTTAAAAAAACTATAAAAATGAATAAATGTCATTTTGAGCCAATTGTTTGTAGACAGTTCTATTGCTACACAAATAGTGTGTCTGTGGATCTATTTAAATGAAGAATTAAACAAATCAAATTTTTTCACCGAGATTAGAAAAACTCATAATTCGTAGTTATAACCCACGAAAATCGTAAAAAACTATCGAAATGACTGAATTGTTTTTCGAGTCAATTTTTTGTAGAAACTTCTATTCAAACACATATAGAGTGTTTGTGAATCAATTTAGATGAAGAATCAAACAAATCAAAAAATTTCACCGTGATTGAAAAAATTTCATAATTAGTAGTCCATAACACACGAAAATGGATAAAAAAACTATCCAAATGAATAAATTGCTTTTCGAGTCAATTTTTTGTAGAAACTTCGATTCAACGACATATAGAGTGTCTATGGATCAATTTAAATGAAGAATCAAACAATTAAAAAAATTTCACCGAGATTAGAAAAACTCATAATTCGTAGCCTATATACCCACGAAAATCGTTAAAAACCCTATCAAAATGAATAAATGTCATTTCGAGTCAAATTTTTGTAGAAAGTTCTATTCCTACACAAATAGCGTGTCTGTGGATCTATTTAGGCAAATAATCAAACAAATCAAAAAAATTCACCGAGATTGAAAAAATCTTATAATTTGTAACCCACGAAAATCGTTAAAAACCTATCGAAATGAAAAAATTGCTTCTCGAGTCAATTTTTTGTAGAAACCTCTATTCAAACACATATAGAGTGTCTGTGAATCAATTTAGATGAAGTTGGAGTTTGGAGTTTGGAGTTTTCGGTGTGTGGTTTGAAATTTGTGGTTGATATTTTGAGGTTTGAAATTTAGAGTTAAGGGATTGGAATTTTCGGTTTAGGGTTTCAAATTTAGGATTATGTGTTTTTGAGTTTAGGATTTGTGGTTGGCGGTTTGTGGTTTGAAATTTAGGTTTGAGGTTTATATTATTTAAAGTTTATAGTTCGGGGTTTAGCGATATTAAATCGGGTTTGGAAGTAGTGGGTTTAAGGTTCGGTGTATGAGGTTTATAATTTTATTGTTTACGGGTTATTTGTGGTTGAGGGTTTGGGTTTAAGATTTTAGAGTTTGGGGTTTGTGGTTTGGATTTTTGGTTGATGGTTTGGGGTTTTAAATTCAGGGTTAAGGGATTGGAACATGTGATTTAGGGTTTCAAATTTAGGATTTGGTGTTTGGGGGTTTAGAATTTTAAGGGTTGAGGCTTAAGATGTGTGGGTTACAGTTAGGGGTTTGAAAATTAGGGTTTCAGATTTATAATTTAATGTTTAAAATTAGTGGCTTAGGGTTTGGGGTTTAAGATTTTAGAGTTTGAGGTTTGTGGTGTGTGGTTTGTAATTTAAGGTTGTTGGTTTAGGGTTTGAAATTTAGAGTTTAGAATTTAAGGGTTTAAGTTTAAAGTTAGGTGTTTGGAATTTAGGGTTTAGTGTATTAGGTTTAGAATTTGGTGTTTGGGTTTGGAGTTTGTGGTTTTTGATTTGGGGTTTGAAGTTGTGGGTTTATGCCAAAACCATAAAAACTCAAACTCTAAACCACAAATTCCAAAAATTAAATAATAAACCTCAACCCTAAATTTCAAACCCCAAACCGCCAACCACAACTCATAAACCTCAAACCCTTAAATCAAAACCCCAAAACACATAACCTTAAGTTCAAAACCCTAAACCACAAATTCCAATCACTTTACACTAAATTTCAAACCGCAAACCCTTCCAAACCACATACCACAAACCCCAAACTCTAAAATCTTAAACCACTAACCCTAAGCCATAAATTTCAAACATTAAATTATAAACCTCAAACCCTTATTTTCAAACCCCAAACCGTGAACCATACATCCTATGCCTCAACGCCTAAAATTCTAAACCCCCAAACACCAAATCATAAATTTGAAACCCTAAACCACAAATTCCAATCCCTTAACCCTCAATTTAAAACCCCAAACCATCAACCAAAAATCCAAACCACAAACCCCAAACTCTAAAATCTTAAACCGAAACACTCAAACACAAATTACATAACCCCTAAACAATAAAATTGTAAACCTCAGACTCCGAACATTAAACCCAATACTTCCAAACCCGATTAAATAACGCTAAACCCCGAACTACAAACATGAAATAATATAAACCTTAACCCTAAATTTCAAACCACAAACAGCCAACCACAAATCCTAAACCTCAAACCCTTAAATCCAAAATTCGAAACCCTAAACCAAAACCAAAAATTCCAATCCCTTAACTCTAAATTTCAAACCACACACCGCAAACCCCAAATTCTAAAATCTTAAACCCCAAACAATAAGCCACAAATTTCAAACATTAAATTCTCAAACCCTAAATTTCAAACATCAAACCGTCAACCACAAATCCTAAGCACTTGCCCCTAAAATCCTAAACCCGCATTCACCAAATCATAAATTTGAAATCCTAAACCACAAATTCTAATCCCTTAACCCAAAATTTCAATCCCAAAACCATCAACCAAAAATCAAACCCTGAACTCTAAAATCTTAAACCCAAACCCTCAACCACAAATAACCCCTAAACAACAAAATTGTATACCACATACACAAAACCTTAAACCCACTACTTGCAAACCCCAAATTATTAACGCTAAACCCCGAACTACAAACCAAAACCCCGAACCACAAACTCCAACCCCACAACCTAAATCACAAACTTCAAACCACAAACTCCAACCCCAAGACTTAAACTCTACACCACAACCTTCAAACTCCAAACCGTAAACCCCTAAAACCTAAACTCCAAACCACAAACCCTGAATCACAGTCTCCAAACCCCCACTCCCAAACCCTTAATCTTAAATACAAACAATAAACCCTAAATTGTAAAAATGCAAAATGTATTAAAAAAAACTTGAAGCTTAACATTACTCGTAATATATTTGTTTAGAACAAAGTTTACAACATAACATGATCATATCTTCTACACAGGCGATCTCAAACATTTATATGACATCAACAAATTTTTAAGATGACTTCAAAGAAAGAAGACTAACAAATAAAATGAAGCTAGGATTCGAAAACAAATATGCATACAACTTAAACAACAACCTAAACTAAATCAACCTCGTGTTTAACAACATTAAGGACAACCTCAACTAAATCAACCCCGTGTTTAACAACATTTAAGGGCAAGGTCACAAGGTACAATAATTTTATGATCATGACGGGTTTAAGGGTCTGTTTGATGGTAAGGATATGATAGAGATAGAATATGATATAGAGTTGGATAGAGACATGATAGGATATAAACAGGATAAACACTTATCATATCACGTGTTTGATGGTCTCATGATAAGAAGTAAGATATCATTATTTTATCATATTCAGTGTTTGATACACGCCTGCTAATGACACCATAAGATTTATATAAAGTAAAGGTTAAATTGCTCTTTTAGTCCCTTAACTTATTTTTATTTCACTTTGATCTCTTAATTGTTCTTTTGTTAGTCATTCTTCTCCAAAATTACGGTTCTTTATTTTCTTCATCTCCAAAACAAGGAAAAAATTACAGCCATGAACCCATGACACAAACTAGTTCTAACTAAGACCGTAAAACAATCACAAATAAGGAACAAATCTTCCACTTTTCCCATACATTCCTACCCTACACCAACATCAAAGCAAAAATTTGGATAAGCCACCTAAATCAAGGAAACATGGTTCATCAAAAACAAGAAAATATTTAATTATTTAATCTTAACCATAACTAGGGTTGCCACCACAGGATTGACAATCTGCCACCATAGTTAAATTTAAAGAGTTATGTGATGTTTGTGAAACTAAGAAGATGAAGAATTTAATATTGAGGAAGAAGAAGAAAGAGGATTTAGTGTTCTGCAAATCCCAGGATGATACATGTATACAAGTTAATGTTTTTAGCCATAATAATGAGTGGCAGAGAAGAAGAGAATGAATGAGCATGGAAAGAAAACAACTCACGCGGAATAGGAAAAAATAAGGTTATGCTTATCCTTTCGCGGGTAGGATAATTATAACCCAGCTAAAACTAAGGATATAAATACAAAGAAGTGACAAGATATGATTAAAAAAAGGAATAATTTATCCTATCACATTGGTGCATCAAATAAAAGATTAACATAAAATAGGAAATATTTATCATAACTTCTCAAAGTCAGAAGTATTTTTCAGTCGAAACATCAGCCGAGCGGCTCAAGAGGATCTTTCTAACTTGATGGGTGTTAGGCATGTATTGGGTACAGGAACATATCTTGGAATGCCTTCCATGGTAGGTAGAAGCAAGAAAGCGACCTTTGCGTATATCAAAGATAGGATATGGAGAAAAATCAACTCATGGAGGAGCAGGCCACTATCTAAGGTAGGAAAGGAGGTCATGATAAAATCCGTTCTTCAGGCAATACCGTCATATGTTATGAGTATATACATTATCCCGGATGCCACCGTGAATGATATTGAAAAAATGCTAAATTCCTTTTGGTGGGGAGGAGGTAGTAATAACAAGGGTATTCGATGGTTGTCATGGGAGAGATTAGCATGTGCAAAAGGGGAAGGAGGATTAGGATTCCGTGACTTTAAAGCCTTCAATATGGCTATGGTGGCGAAACAAGGGTGGAAAATTATGACGAGAACAGATACCTTGGTAGCAAAGATTTTTAAAGCAAGGTATTTCCCACACTCATCTTTTTTGGAAGCAAATCTTGGTTCTAATCCTAGTTATGTGTGGAGAAGTCTTTGGAAATCATGTAATGTAATCAAACTTGGTTGTAGGTGGAACATTGGTGATGGAAGTAAAATTAAGGTGATGGATGACCCTTGGCTAAGGGGCAAGAAGCGTGGTTGGATAAATGCACCGCAACCCCATGGTGTGTATAATCTTTATGTGAATAATTTGATGCTTGAGGGGGTAAAGCAGTGGGATACATATAAAGTCTCTAACTTATTTACACATGATGCAGCAATTGAGATACTAGCTGTACCATTGCTTAGGGAGGTGCAAGAGGATAGATTAGTGTGGCGAGAAGAGCATAATGGAGAATATACGGTTAAATCCGGTTATAGGCTGTTGATGCAAGAGAAGGAAGAAGGGAGACGAAGAGGAATACTTGGAGACTGGAAATCCTTATGGAAGATTCGTGCACCTCCAAAGGCCAAACATTTGCTTTGGCGGATTTGCCGGGATTGCCTACCAACAAGAACTCAGCTACAGCAACACCATGTCCAGTGCCCAGCAGTCTGCGAGTTGTGCAGAGGAGCAAATGAGGATGTGTGGCACGTATTATTTGATTGCGAAGAGAGTAGAAATTGCTGGACTATGGCAGGTCTTGATACTGTTATATCTACTCGACTGGATCAATTCTATGAAGCAAAAGAGGTAATATTTGACATATGCAGTAAAGAATCTAAAGAAGTAGCAGGGAGAGTGGCATTGATGATTTGGTTATTATGGAATAATAGAAATCAATGGTTGTGGAATAATGAGAAGAGAAATGCAACACAATTGGGTGTACAAGCTCTACATATGTGGGAAGAATGGTTTGCAGTCCAAAGATTTCATGACAGTACAAGAGTTGAAGAACAGGTACAGCATGCTCAACAATGGTTACCACCTCGACACGGTTGGATAAAATGTAACGTCGATGCCGGCTTTCACAACGACGGAAGAATTACAAGTGGAGGATGGTGTTTCCGAAACGATGTTGGACTGTTTGTGCGTGCAGGTTCATTTTGGTTAAGTGGTGGGCTATCAGTACATGAAGCAGAAGCTTTAACTCTTTTAGAAGCCATGAAGACAGCATGCATTATGAATTTGGACAAAATCATATTTGAATGTGATTCACAACTTGTTGTTAATGCTATACATGCTAATCATGATGGTGCATTAGCTTTTAGTATTATTATATCTAGTATTAAAAACTTGTTGCTTTTAAATTCCAACTTTGAGGTAAAGTTTGTAAAGCGTCAAGCGAATTTGGTTGCTCATAAGCTAGCTAGGGCGGCCAATTCTTGGGCTAGTCGCTGTGATTTTTATTCGATTCCTCTTTGTATTGAGAACCAGTTGAATAATGAAATGAGTTAAGTTTATGTGTCAAAAAAAAAACTCTCTATCCTGGTCATCAAACAGGCCCTAAGAGTCCTCATTTGAATCACTTAATTTTATAATTTTGTTGCTTAATAAATAAGACGACTATGACTTTTGTAATACATTGTAATATGAATAGTCGGGATTTAATGTCACTTGTGAGAAACATTTAGTAAATTAAAGCAAAAACGCATGGTATTAGTTTAGAGATATTGTTAGTATAATGGAGAAATATTAGATTTTTGTTTTAAGAAGCAAATATTAGATTTTAAAATTAACTAATTTAAATTGTGAGCTTGATGTCTTCAAAGATAGGTCATACGAGTAAGTCTCCTCTCCTTGAAGTTGCTCTCAATACTCAGCAGTCACTAGACTTGGTACTGGAGTTCGATTTCACAGTAAATAGTAGTAGTAGCCAAAGACATATGCAAAACTTAGCGGTTATGAGAAAATAAAATCTAATGCAAATTGGAAACAATAATGATGATGTCACAGTGAAGCCAAGGAGGCTGTGTAATTTTCTTAAATTGCATATGCAAAATACATAATTAAGCTCAAAAGCTTTAGATAAACCAAACAAATTGCACAAGGGTCATTTCGATCCAAGAGCAAATGACAATTTTGGTCGGGATTTGTTTTTTCCCAACAACTTTATTTGGTTTATACGTTCTTGTTCCTCCTCCTGTTTCTTCCTCCGCATGGCTTCTTCTTTCTGTCTTTGTAGCTCTTCTAGCTCTCGATAGCGTTCTTCCTCCCTTCTTTGCTGCTCTAATGCTTCCTTTCTCTGAGATTCTTCAATCTTCCTCCTGTTTTCCTCAAGCATCCTTTCAAGATCTTCTTTCTCCTTACGGGCTTGTTCCTGTAAATCAGCACAAATAAATAATTATAATATAAACTTGTTTAGATTGACTTATTTGAGTTTATTTACTGGTCGGTATAAGCACTTGTGAGGCTGTTTGGAAGAATATATGAAGGCATCTTATGAACATGTCATAAGCTTTTTTCAGCATATTTCCATAAGAATTTTTGAAAAGCTAATGAAAATAGCTTATAACTTGAATGAAAACAGTCTGACTTTATGTTACCATTTTAATAGAAATACCTTATGCATAAGAACTTTTAGAAGTGCTTAATTATATTGTTTATCCAAATAGGGCCTGTGAGCTTTTCTCTCGTGCTTATTCATGTGAAAATATGTTGCTTGTGCATGAAACAAGTGCTCTTTAGACATAGAAACTGGAACTAGAAATCTCCAAATCATATTTCACGGAGACATGGACCGACTCCAATAAGCTCTTTGTATTTTGTGAATAAAAGTTAGCTTGTCATAAACAAGGTCGATAGACACTGACGCTTGTCAGATTATCAAAAGAATAAAAATATTAAAGTCTTCGAATGATAACCTTCCTGGACTTATTCTACGTAGAACATAGTATGAATTAAGAGACAAGTTTTGTCAAAAAAAAAAAAGGAGACAGACAAGTAACCCTATCATAACTCCATCATCATATGACCACCTTTAGTAAACCAAACAAATTTAGAAATTGACAGATTAAAAAGGATCACAAAAAAATTTACAATTTTATTTTCTACCAAAGCAAGACTGAAGATTTGTCAAATAAGAGTGTGATATTCATATCTTGGTCACTCCAAAGAACAGAATTAATCAAAGTATAGGGCAATTTGAAATATATACCTCCTTCTGTCTAGCCTCAATAAGAGCCGCTTCTTTTTCTTTTTCAAGTTGAGCAGCAACTTCATCATTAAGTTTCTTTCTTCCCTCTTCCAACCGCCTTTGAATCTCCACCCGAACCTCCTCAGAATCCAAGCTTTCTTCAACTCTCTTACGAATAGCTTCTTCAACCCTCTTTGCAGTCTCTTCTTCTATTAATTTCAACTCTGCTTCCTGCTGACGCCTGTGAAAACATAAAAAATGTTAAGCAGGAAAATGGTTACTCAAACAGGGGAATGCCACATATAAGTAGCCTCAATATTGCTTATCATTGGCATCTCACATAGAAACTGGACAATAAACATGTATGCTACAATTTTTTCAACCCTTAACATTTTTCCCCTTCCTTTTCGATTTTATACTTTCCTATACTACTTAATAGAAAACCACAATCAACGACAAACTAACCTCCATGGTGATTAAGGCACTAAAAATGGTTATGCTTTTAAGGCATACCTCTATTGAATCCTGATCCAAACAAATGTTTCAAAACTGGTGAACAGTAGATAAATGAGGCAGCCAATTTGATCATCAAACATAACAAGTTGAATTATAGCAGTACCTTCCTTCAGATAAGCCTGTGGAGAAGAAATTAAAGTAACATGCTGCAGTTTTAAACTAATCATGGAAATACTAGAATTTTTGCATTATACATCTCTGCCAACTTAGTTGTTGTAAAATAGGCCAAATTCTTTGGCCAGTTAAGTGATAAAAGCATCAAGGCGATTGACACCCATGTTTCAGCACAACGTTATACTATTGAAAATAATATTTACTCTTCATAGCCAGCAATTACTCTAATAAAATGCCAAGGTTAAGCTACAAATGAAAAACCACAAAGGATGAGCATTGCATCCAAAGGGTTGAACTGTAAAAAATATGTCCAAACTTGAAAGAACCCAGTCTGTAAACCAGCTTGATACCCAGACCCTTAGAGATGGGTTACAAGGTCCGGTCTTTCTCTCAATAGTCAATAGTGGTAGTAACAGCAGCAATCACAGCGGTGTGTAGCGTGGCAGAGGTCCGGCGCTACACAAAATGCTGTGGCAGAGCTGTCATGTATTGCTGCTGTGGCGCTGCACGGTGGCAAAATCGCAGAAGAAATGCGCAGAAACCATGGAGAAGATGAACGGAACAGTGAAGATGAGCAGAAAAGACACAAAACCCCTTGTTTTAATTATGAAAAAGACACAAACACCCTCATTTTTAATCACAAAAAGACACATGCCCTCAATTTTTTAGCGTTTTTGACTTCTGCATCCTAAACAACTTATCCTCCTATATACCTTCACCCATGACAACTAGCTTTACCCCACCAAATAGAGAGAAAATAAAGGAAACTTGATAAAAACAATTCCAAAGAGATGGGGGTAAGCTACACGGATCAAAAAACACCACCATAACGCCCTATCATTTAATAAGTTTAAAGATAGACAGGTAATCTCTGGATCTCTTTTAATTGTGTTGAGATGTAGTTTGTCTGGGTATTCCCTACTTCTTTCTATTGAACTATCCTATATACGGTCAGCCTCCTCAAAAGTGACAGTGTTTCTAAAGATCTTGAAACATGCACAAACCACCCAAGACAAGACTGTCATCTTTTCTGCAATCAGAGCTTAAGTTCTCCCATTAGAGTGTTGTGAAGATCAAATAATCTATCTATGTAACTTTACATGAGAAGTGTTTTACTAAGAAAATGCATTGTATTTAAGTAGATATTCTAACCCTCAAGCCCTCAACAAATAAGTGCCATAAAAAAGTGACTCGGTAAGACATGGACAAGTCATGAAAAAAATAATGGTCAATAAGTACAACATATTTTAATAATTTGACATTTAGAGTGTCAAAATGCAGAAATCAAACAACAGGAGCTATAGCTCAACTTCCTTTTCCATCTTACACAAATGATGAAGAATTGTTCTGAGCAATCAGGATGAAATCCATACAGTTTCAGGGACTCAACAAATATTATGTGACTGCTGACAGCACAAAGTAATACATATAAATTATTTATCTTCAGTTTAGTAAAATTACACACACACACATAGAGCGAGAAAGATGTGTGTGTGTGTGTGTGTGTGTGTGTGTGTGTGTGTGTGTGTGTTGGATACTCAATAGGCCTTATTGGACCCAAGGGGGGTGGAAATGGGGAATGTCAGGGGGCAAGCAACCACAGCCTCCTGGTAAAGACCAAGGAAGATAACAGTTAACAAAAATAGTAAATTGAGACCTGGAATCATTTAATGTGATTAATTACTTCCTGCAAGGATGGAGCTTAATCCAGAATTAAGGTCACAAGTACAAAAGAGAAAGAAAGAAAAGTAAGATGCAACATTTTCCTTTCCGAACTGAAAGAAAAAGTTCAAACAGAAAAGCAATGGAGAATAAGAAATCCTCCAAAAACAATCAAAACATAGAGCATTGGGAAAAAGTAGGAAAAAATGTATTGCTTCTAATCCCTCTGCATCTGCACATTTATGAGAAACCCCATCAAGAAAGCATGTACTGACCCACAAAGGGGACAGATATTTTCTGCTTCATAAGAAAAGCAATATGCATATCCTATTGGTTTGCATAATTATTATTTTCTTTTTGTTACAGTCAAGAAGGCCACCAACTAGTCAAAAATCCTAATGTTCATAGTATAAGGCAAAGAAGGAGTGGACAGACAATAGGGGCATAACATAATAGCATAGCCGTTAGCCTATAGATGATATCAGCAAAAGCAGGGAAAATTTCCATTACCTAGTACATATGTCTTGAATCATAGCCAACATGTTCAATACAATAAGAAATTAATCATAATAATACAAATCCATAGATGCCCTGGAAATAGAGTATGCGAATTTCCAGCTATAAGAATATAACAAAAGAAAGGAAATGGTTAAAAAGGTTTCCATAATAATCTTCCTTTCCTGATTTCCAGCTAGTCTGTGTCTTACCGATAATATGCACCTTTTGTGTATAGGAGTTATGTTCATTATAAATAATGTCAATCTTCTAAAGTTTCAGCAATAAATTATAATTTACACATAAAATACTGAAATTCTCATAAAAAACCAGAAGAGCCAAGTAATGACGTCCATCTTAAAGCATAAATCAAATAAAAGTGAAGTAAAAACAGAATTAGAACAAAATGATAAGCTTTTAATCTACCTTTTCTTCTCTTCTTCTTTCCTTTGTTTTTCAATTGCAGTTTTCTGCTCCACTGACCCAAGACTTGAACTGGAAGATTTATGAGCAGGAGACAATGAGGAACTTCTACTTCTTTGTCTTCTGTATCGTTTTGCAGTTGGAGATCGACTTCTGCGACGCCGAGTAGTAGTGGAAGGACTTCTGCGGCCTCTTGGTGAAATAGAACGACTTTTTCGCCTGTGGGATGATACAGATGATCATAAGCAAAGAACCCTCATAAAACCGAACAGCTATCTTAAGTGAATATAAATCCTGCCCACCATCTAGCATGTTAATATGAAAACATGTACAGTTACCTCATAAAACAATCATTGTGTGCTCCATCTTTTATCACACGAAGAAGCAAATGGCACAATCGAGCAATGAAAAAACACTTATCAGAACCAACCACCTGTTCATATCCCTCACTTTCCATGTTATGGGAAGAAACAGATGTTTCTTATTTTGTTATGCATATATCATATATCCTACCTTGTTCTCTACATAATGCTCTATATATGTTTTACTAATGATTTCAACACACAAATAGGAAACCGCGCAAAAGAAAGAAACCCAATAACAATTAACAGGTTACAAAAATTAAGCGACACCATCACCAGACACTTATGACAAGGTCTTCAAATACTTGAATATTAGCAATGTCAATCATCCATCATAACAGCATGCATCTCATTCGGTGGCTCAACTACTCAACAAGCTTAACAGAAGAAGTCCAAATGGCATACTAGAAGAAATCTAACCTTGTCCAATCGATCACGTACAGCAAAGAAGCTGAATGATAAGAAACTACGGAGTATACATTGAATTTAAATTACATTCCACCACAACCAGCATTATCAACAATGGGGTTCAACATTGACCACCACGTTTTAGTCGTAAGTACACAATAGCTCTGTAGTACTGAAAGTGTGAGGACTACCTAATTTTATGTCCTCATCAAAGTGCCGGTATGCATTTCTTCAAACAAAGTAAATAGTCAGTTATCCGCAAATATTCCCTCAAAGATATTCAATTTTTTTTTTGCATCTAAATAAGACGTTAATATAATGGAAAGATGAAGTACCCCATTAAAATGTTTTGTTTTACATGTTTGGCCTCAGAGCTAACCCCTGGTCAATCAAATATCCCTTGCCAAATTCTCGAGTTCAATTCTAAATACAACATTGGTAGAATATTATTGTAACAGTATAACACCCTTGGTATGTCCATAGAACATAAAAACTGAGTGCAAATCTAATATATATGGTAGAATCAGGGTCGTCCTGAGATTTTGGGTGGCTTATACTAACTGCGAAAATAATGCCCCATTAATTACTTGAATGATATTATCCTTGCATTTTTGTTTGAATATTAACAATAACTCATCCATGTTCAAGGTTCTTTAAACAATAATTTTTGATAGAAATCAAAGCAAAACTATTTGATATACCTCCTGGCATAGTAGATCATAATTCATAAATAAGATTTTAACAAATTCAATTTAGAAAAACTTCTCTCAGTAAATGCAACAGTGACATGATGGTTAATACTCAGAGCTGCTACTATGTACAGTTTACATCATAAAACATTACAGTAAAATACCGACAAATGAAGCATTAAAGATACACACAACAAATAATTTGCAAAACACAAGTCCCCTATCATTCTAGCTCAATAAGAGATATATCAGAGAAAAATAAACATCCAAACAGGATCACCTGCTATATGAATATGGAGATCGGCTTCTATCTCGCCTGCTCCTCCTACTATATCTATGTCCCACTGGAGATGGTGAATGTCTGCGCCTATAGGGAGGTGACCGGGATCGCGACAAGTCTCTAGGCATCTTTGTAAACCTGATCCCCAATAAGCTTCAGCAATCTTTTCCACAATTAGAAAACAAATTAAAAGGAAAAAGTTTCCCTGAAAAAGCAAAACAAACAAAATACAAAATCAGTATTAATCAATGAATTAAGCAGTTACCAATTAACCGATTATTAAGTTATTAAATGATTATCAGAACCAAAATATACTAATTAATGAATGATTGAAGATGCATGAAATCAAAGCGATAATCAATTACATGAGTTTCATATACCAATTTAATTTTTGGAAGCATCATAATTAAAAGGGGGAAAAAAACTAAAAACAAGTTTTCACCTGAAAAATTCAAGGGAAACTTGAAATAGAGCAATAAAGGAACGGAGATGTGGTTGTAAAAAGTTGAATTTGTTGTTATCGAAATGAAAATAGGGAGAAATTGCGGTGTTATGAAGGTGAATTGAAACTCTGAAAACCCTAAGACAATTGGGGAAGAAAAGAAGGACGATGAAGGACCAAACTACAGTTTATAATCATTATAGCAGCCTAAACTCAAAACGACTCGTTTTAGCCAAAGACTAAAAAATCTGTAGGGATTGTACGTACAAATTGTCAAAAATACCCTATACTTGTGTTGTGGTATGAGTATTGCACGGTACAAAAGTACTATTCAGATGTCGTATGAGTTTTTTCTAATTTTTATCCTCGAGAGATAATTGAAAAAAATGTTTTCTTTTTTTTTTTCTTTCAAAAATACATAAATATGAGTTTGATGAATATATTTTATCAATATAAATTAATTTTATATCAATATCCAATAAAAATCAAAGTATTTTTCCATGACATACAATTGAAGTATGGTGCGAATGACATTATAAACTTAGCTTATAATATCCGCACATATATTATTTTCTTAATAAATAGTATTAGTTTTTGTTTTATTTAAGCAACGATAAATAGTTGTTAAACATATTTTTTTATAGGTAAATGTTAACTAGTGCCTCGGGGCATTAGTTAAAGATATTTATTATAGTAATGTTATATTGGAAATTGTGTAGTCAACATTTATAAAGTATTAAAAGTGTTGTTTTCTATGCAGAATTTACTATTTTTGTATCCTTAACTAGTGCCCCGGGCACTAGTTAGCATGACCCTTTTTTATATCATTTTTTTAGCGTAAAATTGTTTTTTATCGAACACTTTCCGTTTAATATATTATTTATTTGTTATCCATTATTGGATAGTTTATCAAGTATTCAATGTAAATTCATTTCCTATGGACTAACTTATTTGTTATGTGCTAATTATCTTTACATCTTTGCCAAAAAAACCTTTAATAAGAACGCATAGTTGTGTAGGAAATCTTTTTCTATATGTTTGCTTTTGCGGTATTAAAAATTAAATTTAATAGAATTAATTTTGATTGAAAGTGAATTAAATATAAAATTGATTTATGTTTGAATAATTCAAGTAAAAATTATTCTTATTAAAGGGCAAAAACAGTTGAGTTGATTTTTATTACCAAATTAGATTTCAATTTTATTTAACTTTGTATACGTGAAAAAGTTGTTAAAGGGAAAAAATATGATAAAAAATAAAAATTGTGTCACAATAACATCTTTAATTTGAATGGATTCTCTTTTAAGTACTCCGTATATTTATTTATTTTTTTTGTAACAGCAAAAATTCATTAATAAAGAACAAAGCACAAGGAGTGCTAGAATACAAAAAAGAAAACAGCCACCAGTTTTATTATCTTGAAATATATATACGAACTCTTCAAATTCCATTTCAATGCAAAAGCTACTCATTCTAACTTCACCTTGGATCAGTTTTAATGCGCAAAATTGCGTCGAATTATACAAAATCAAATATGTGAATTAGCACTAAAATTTCATTTGACATAAGCGAACTCACATTTGAGGTTTTTCAACCAAATGATCAATTAAACAATGGTGTATTTAGTATTTACTACTATTACTATATTGGATTCAAGACCACTTAAGATCGTGACATGACATCTCCACCAAAAATATTAAGACATTTGTTACGAAGACAATCTATTTATATATATGATGTTCAATTCATTCATAATTAATGTGAAATTACACTTTACACTTGAAAAAAAGAAGGGGTGAATGATGAGGTTGACAATTACCAGAAATCCCACCAGCTTTGCGACCATTAAATTCTACATCTTATGGAGATGGTTATGTGATACCATTAACAATTAGATTCAGAAAAATAACATAATTAAAATCCAGTAGTTCATATACAAAACTAGATGTGTTGAAACATATATCTTAACACACAAAGGAAATTGATTGTTAAAATAAAAAGTAATCCAGATAAGTAGAGCAAGTATCATGGACACATCTCATGCATTCAGATCTAGTAACAAGATTCAAAATAGATTCCTGCATATTTAGAACATCGGTGACCGTTGATTTCAGATTAGATAATTCACAGAATATGCAGACTTTGATTTTTTTTTTTTTTTAAAAATATCGAAATTTGAATTGTCTAATCTTGATCCAATAACTACCGATGTGCACACTACTTAGTGATCTAATTTCCTACTTTTTCAAATGGAAGAAAATGTGAATTCATAGTTATCAACTACTAAAGAAGTATTTTTATTTTTCAATATATAGAAAAGATAATAAATAGATATATAGAATTAAGTTACATATAGATTAGATTTGTGGATACATATACATGAACCAAGTATGTATGTATCAAGATGGATGAACCTTGCCAGAAGAGATTCCTTTCCAAGCAGATTTCATAGAAGCAGTAGCTGAATTAAGTGCAGCTTCAATATACTTCTTAGAAGCAACAGAAGCACTTTTTTCCATTAAGTTTCCCATTTTTCTTGCTTTCTCAGCAGTTTCAACTAAACTATCCACTTCATCTCTTGAAATCCTCTCTAACTCTTCTTCAAACCTTCTGAATTCATCCATGGCTCTTTCCATCGCGGAGTCGAGTTGTTCCTCGGCTTCTTGCATTGCATCTTCAGCTTCCTCAACTTCTATCTCTTGCTCTAGTTCTGCAGCTGCCCATGCTTTGTATGATTCGATCTCGAATAGTTTCATTAGATCTTCGATCGTTGATGGATCGAAGCTCTTGTCGTTTAAAGATTGGTCTGAGAGGAAGGTGAATTGAGAAAGGAGAGCTTCCATTGTTGTTGTTGAATTGAGAGATCTAGCAGTCTTGTTCAGTGTTCAGTGGAAGAATGAAAGAAAGAAAATTAGAGGAAGTGGGGTGGGTGAGTGGATGTGGAATGATATAAAAGATATGGATTGGATACTGTATTAGGCCTTTAATTTAAGGAAATGGTTAGAATTTATCTCACACATATTGGATTCTATTTATAGTATTAATTAAATTCTTATGGACACTAAGCAAAACTAGCAACATAGATATTAGAATAGAGATTAATTAATCTATGAACTTTAAGTCAACATACAAATAGTCTCACATCGCTTGATAATCGAGGGTAAGAGTAATTTATATGCAACGCTTACACTTTTCAAACCACTGAGACATCTTTTCTACAAAGGACAAAACTGTGATGGATTTACCTCAAAGCGGACAATCTCTCGAAAATATGAACTTCGGATGGGAGATATAATTTTATTCGAAAATTCATAATTGTGTGTGTTTCATTAGGGGTGTACATGGGCCGGATTGGGTTGGGTTTTGGCAAAACCAAAACCCGAATCATATAGGGTATTCCGATTTGGATTGAGCAAAATAACCACTCACTTTAATATTGGGCCGGGTTGGATAAACCCACTTATTTTCGGGTTGGGTGGGTTATCCAAATTTTATTTTTTAAAATTTTTTTTTAATATTAAATGACTAAATAACGAATCATCATTTTTTTTATAAAAATGATACAATTTTTTATTTTCTTAAAAAATAGTAAAACATATTTTTACTACTTTTTTAGCATCATAAAATGATAATATCATCACCATATTTTTTTTTCATGAAAATAACAAATTTTCACTATTTGCAAATGATGATATTTTTAACACCACTTTTAAATGACAAAAAAAAGTCGAAGAGTGGAGACTCGAAAGAGATTATCAGAGAATGCGTTAAAACAATGATATACGGGGGGTAATCGTTTGGAATAATAAACTCGCATATAACTTATTTTTGAAAATTTGAGTATTGAACTTGTGGCTTTTATCTTTTAATGATGGAAAATCTTTAATATTAATATGAAAATTATTTTAAAAAATTATCGTACTACCATTTAGTGGGTCGGTGGATTTTTTGGGTGTGGGTTGAGTTTTGCCCGAAACCCGATTTTTTTTTATGGATTTTTCATTTTGAAATTCATAATCACCCAATAACCCGATCCAACCCACTTTTTTGGATTAGATTGGATTGGGTTTGTTTGACCGGGTCAATTGGGTTTGTCCAACCCATGTACACCCCTATGTTTCATGGTCTTTCCTGTCTTGGATTGGGGCACCATCTTCTCACACTAAATTTTTTGTAGAAAAGAAAAACACAAATCTTATACACTACTATCAAATAAACAAATAATCATTTATACAACTGTGATTGAGTGATACTGTGATAGTGTAAAAAATACTAAGTTTTTTATTATATGCTTAAATAGAGTTTTTTCTTTTGTATTAACCTCGACTTTTATAATCCAGTTCAATTGTAATATAAATTTAATCAATTTGTGTTCTAGTTAAAATTTGAACTTGTATTCTCCGAAATAATATGATGATTTTAAACGAGGGTTTGAAAAATTAAAAGATTAAGGAAATGGTATGGACATCAAATTTCTAGTGCAGCACAATGATTTTTTTGGTTGTTTTTTAGATTTTTTATATTAGTTACCATTGGATTTATAGGTTGATTAAGTTTGAGGTTAAAAATTATAAAATATCCACTTTTTACTTTGATCTTTATTTATTTATAGTGGCATATACTGTTCAATTTGATCAACTATAACCGTTGTATGAAGAAGAACTTCATTTTGATGTGAAAAGGACTTAGAATTGAACCGTTGAAGTTTATTCATTCATTCATGATTTACATAGAAAGGTATCATGGAATCACCTTGTTTTTTCCTCTCCATTATGATGATGATGCATTTGGAAGATGGCTTTTTCTTACACTACTTACGGAGTATAGTTGTGGAATCTCAATCATAGTGGTAGAGTGGGCCCGTTGCTTTGAAATTTTGATGTCCTCTTAATTACTATCAAAAAATATGGATGGAATATTGTGGACTTTTTGCACCTTAGTTAAGGGTAAAATAATGCCTTTTCGTTTAAGTGTCAGGATCTAACCTATGAAGAACTGTGGACTTAACCAAATGGACAAATGTTCCTATAAAAGTGTCATTGGAAGGAATGCATGTTAAACTAACGGGTCAGACAATTGAGTCAAGATCCTCTCTATTTTTTACTTTTTTTCATTTCTTCCATTACCAAAATTTTGGAAAAATAAATATAATGATGTGATATTTGGTGGGTCCAATTATTTAATATACTCCCTCCGGTCTTATATATAAGAAAATTTTCAAAAAAACACATTTTTTAAGAAAGTAGGTAAATGCATTGGTTGAGGAGAAAAAACACATTGAAAAGCGTAAAACATTGCATTTATTGGTTGAAATTGGAATAATGTCATAAAACATAATAATTGTAATACACTTTTGTTTATATTTGAGACTTTCAATTTTTTTATTTTGTTGCTTATATTTGAGACCGGAGGGAGTATATCTTAAAACTCTTCAAAACTATAGCAATGGAGAGAGAAAATAGGGAAAACAAAGGGAGAGGATCCTAACTCCACACAATTATGCGACTTGTTACTTGTACTCTATGAAACATGGACACACACGATACACACATGGACACCGATAATAATTTAAGAAAATAATATAATTCAATGTAATCGAATATGAACACGTGTCCGACACGAATACGCTTAATCTAAGAAGTGTTTGTGCTTCATACTCCATTCAGTCACTATTATAAGAAAAAAAAAACTATTTTTTAGATTCATTAAAAATTTAATGTATCAGACTACATACAATAATTTTTCAATAAATCTAAAAAAATGTTTTTTGCTTATAATAGTGCTTGGAGTGACCAGTTTGTAGTATTATTAGTATATCATTATTCAACTCGACACAATTCATTATTCAATTTAACTTGATCATAGTTTGGATTTCATGATAAAGCATTGACATTGAGCATCGCCACTACGTGATTTGTCTAGAGAATTGAGTTGTTAGTTTTAAAGCTCCTTATAATTATTTTTTTTTGACAAAAAGCTCCTTATAATTATTATGGTATAATTTTAAAATTAAAATTGGAAAAAGAATTGACTTTTGTTTTTAAGCAGAAATGACTTTTGTTTTTAAGTAGAGAGAATTTGACTTTTTATACGTAAATTTGGGATTAGGATTTGTTTCTACGTTGTTTTACATATCAGTCATTGATATTCTGATTAGATTGATCAGATTAACTCATTTATAAAACTACTAGAAATAATCTTAGCCACACAATTCAAATCGGACGGTCCTTATCTGTTATAATGTCTTGTTGTAACAGCAAGAAATCTATTTCCGTAAATTTGTCTAAAACAATTAATTACTTGTAGTTAACTTTAAAGTTGTATTTTACATATATAATATTTTTAAATTAAGTAATGTATTTTTGTGTACATTAAGTAATGTATTTCTAAATTAGATATACATTTATTCAATAAATTTAAAAATAATTGTTTTTTATAAAAAGAATCGAAGATATTAATATTGAAGTAGGAGGTATTTGTCTCATAAGTATAATTTAATTGGTAGCTACACGATGCCGACGTTGATATGCAATGACACATGCATGTTTGAATATACTATTTGACCAAAAACAAATTGTTATAAAAAAACGTTGTATATTCTGATATTGTAAAAAAAATGAAAACATACCTTGCAGCTGAATTCTGAATTATTGGATCCCCTTCCCCTAGAAACCAGAGGTTAGAAATAAATATATATTTCTAACACTTACATCTAATTAAATCAGACCATGGTTCACCCAAGAACAGATGGCGTCTCTTCTACTTTAACCAAAATTGTGGGTTCAATCTATGTTTTAGGCATGTAACAGTGTTAAGGAAGAGTTTGTCACTCATTTGGATCCCACAAAACTCAAGAGATTAGTCTTGGCCGCAGAGAATATCCAATTCTGCGTCAAAAAGGATACCTAATTTACGCCCAAAAACAAAAAAATTAAGAATATATATTTGATGTGATTTTATTAAATGCGCCTGTAATAATAAAAAGTGTTACACAATGACTGCGTGACAATAAATTTCAATAAAGTAATTAAATTTGTTTGACCAAAGCAATTGATTAATTAAAAATACACAAAAATATATATAAAATATTTTATAGATTTTATTATAGAAAATTAGCCGCCAAACGGGCACGTTCCGTGTCCATTTGTGTGATTGATATATTTTTTTTTTTTTTGTGATCGAAATTTTTTATTGTGCAAATATAAATAACCACTTAATCTCTTTTTTTATTGGACTTTAATTGATAACTACTTAACCTCCTTTTTTGTTGTGGCTAGTTATTAAGAAGAAAAAAAAAAAAAAATTTATTATAAAAAAACTGAAAACCTACTTTTATGTAGAAGTTGTGCTTAGTTGTTAAGAAAAAAAATTATTTACTAAAAAAACTGAAAATCTATTTTTATGTGGAAGTTATTTTTCAACATATATAAAATATTTAGTTTTTTTTAAGAGTAAAATAGAAATAATGAAAAAGTCATCCCAAAAATTTGTATCCTCTTTATATATAGTAATAGATATATATTTTAATGCATAAAAAATTAAATCTCTATTATATACATTACGAGATTCCCAAGGAGCTTTCTCGTGCATTCTCAATAGTAATTGCTTACGTGGCATTCAATTAGAGCTTATCTTGCTTAGGTGTCATTTAAAGTTTTTAGCATAAGGTATGTTGTTCGAATCTCACCGGCAACAATAATTGAATTTTTATAATATTTTATGGAAAACTACATTTCTTTTTGTAGAGAAAATTACCTTATAATTACTAACAAAGGTATGTTGTTCGAATCCTATAGACAACAATAATTGAATCTTTATAATATTTTTTTTGTAAAATCTCTTTTAAATATTATATTTTTTTGTTTTCTTTTTGTAGAAACTTTTTCAAATATTATATTTTTTTTAAACTCTCAATTTTATTTTATTTTATTTTGTGAACTCTCTCAAATATTATATACTATATTTTTTTAGAAACTCTCACAAATATTATATTTTTTTTATAGAAACTCTCAAATTTTTGATTTTTTTTTGTAAACCAAATGTATCATCCGTGCGCAACTGCAGAGATTAATCCTCTCGATTTAACTGAGATCTATTTAAGGGATTGACCTCTCATAAGAAATGATTCTCCATATGCACCGGTCATGATTGATCTCAAGACCAAATGGTTAAGGGCCCAACTATTTACCACTTGTGCGACACTATCTTGATACATTTTTAATATTTTAATTTGTAAAATGAAGGAACACTTATATTTAGATTACTTTGAAATAAATTGAAATAAAAAAAAAAATAGACTATTTTTTCATGGATAAGATTACTCAAAGAATTGAAGTCTTGAACCCAAAAAATAGCTTATGACATATCTGTAAACTTTTTTTTTTACGTAAAAATATTTTATTTTATTTTGAAGAAAAAATTATGTTCATTACGGACAAAAACAAAATAGAAGATTTTGAGAGAGAGAGAGAGAGAGAAAACTTTCAGTGTTGGAGAATGAGAAACGGCAAGTATTTCCCACCTCACTATTAAAAATACGAATTGACAAATTAAAATTTGAATTTCAACTGCGGGAGTTATCCATATTTTCATATTTCATATTTTATCATGGGAAAAACTTATTCAAAATTTATCTAGCACGAAGAAACATGATTCTCATATTGAGAGAGAGAGAGAGAGAGAGAGAGAGAGAGAGAGAGAGAGAGAGAGAAATCTCTTAGTGGTGTAGAATAGAAAACGGAGAGCACTTTCCACCCGACTATTAAAAATACACACTGGCTAATTAAATTTTGAATTCCGACTGCAGGGGTTATCCATATTTTCATATTTAATATTTTATCACGGGGATCATTTATTCAAAATTTTATTTAGCACGATAAAAATTGATCCCCCATGATGAAAAGTGTATGTAGAAGATAGTGATAACTTAACACGAGAATTTTATTGATATTCATTAAAAAAATAATATAGAATTAGCAATTATTTTATTGTTGATGGAGCCCCTATAGAGTCTTGCGACGGAGACGAGAGAGAGAGAGAGAGAAAATCTCTCAGTGGTATATAATAGAAAACGGGTAACACTTCTCACCCCACTATTAAAAATACACATTGACTAATTAAAATTTGAATTTCGACTAAGGGGATTTTTCCATATTATGTGTCTATCGCACTTTAATTAGATTACATATGACTGATGAAATCTATGGAAAATCTAAAATAAATAAATATAATTTTGATTTTTTATAATTTATGCTATTTTAAACTTTCCATAATCTTCGTTCGAACTTTTTTAAGAACCTTAATTTATTAATGTGAGTGGAGAGATTCACACATAGGTTTTCCCATTTGACGCTCACGTGTGAAAATTGCTTCTTTGTGGTACGGTTAAAAGAAAAAAAAAATTGAGAATAGAAACAAGATCAAAGTATGTTAATATTCATTTAAAAAATAATATCAAATTTACAATTAGTTTTTGTTGATGTAGTCCTACAGAGTCATGTGTTAAAGATATATCGTATTTTCATACTCAAATAAACTAAAAGAAATCAATCTCATAAACAATTGAAAAAATGTTGATAACCTTCTAAATAATATAAAATGAAAAAATGATATAGACAACTTTCAAAAGGAAAAATAACATATGAAAATAAACATTATTGAAAAAAATAAAATTATCCTGTGTTGGACAATGAACCTAATGTAAATTTTCTATAAAGAGTCTGCTCGAGATAAAAAATAAAAAAAAAACCATGGTACAGTATATTTTAATTTTATGGGTACAGTCCCAAAAAATCTTAAGGCCATGAAAAATCAAAGCATATTTTCCTTTGAGAATGAAGTTTATAATTATTTTATATTTATAGGATCACTATATAGTTTCGGGGATGAAGATGAGATAAAGAATCTATCTCATAATAGTGTAAAATAGGAAGCGAAGTAATACTCTTAATCTTGCTTTATTTTGTAACATCGTTAAATATATATCATACAAAATCTATCTCAATTTTATCTTAAAATTTTAAACCAAATTAATCGAATAATATATCAAAATAAACATATAAATAATAATAAAATAAACATATAAATAATATTAAAAAAGAAAATAATCCCGTGCACGGTACGGGCTAACATACTAGTAAAAATAGAAAAGGAATAAAAAAAAAAGATGGTAGTCATAGGAACAAGGAAAAATCATAAATTGGAGAAGAGAGAGAGAGAGATACGTTGATTTTGGTCTCCTGGTCTTATCGAAAGAATTTCAAATCAAAATCAAATCAAATCGTAACAAAAAAGGAAGAGTAAAACATTGATAATTATGTTAAACATTGTGCATGTTGTGTACATAAACATAATAAATTAGAGAGAAAATCTTAAAAAAAAAAAAAAGAAAAAAAAAAGGTGAAGGTGTTATGGAGAAGAACAAAGCTTCATCTATATTTTTGGCATTGTTTCTTTTCTGCTTCTTCTCAATCTCTCAGGCTATATGGATCTCCTTACCTCCCTCAGGTACCAAATGTGTTTCTGAAGAAATTCAACATAACGTTGTTGTTTTGGCTGATTATGTTGTTCTTCAATTTGATCAATCAAGCCACCCCACTGTTGCTGTCAAGGTACATTTTTTTTCTTTAATTCTATCACCCTTTTCCATTTTATTTCATGGGTTGTTGTTATATTTTAGGGTTTGATCAATTTAGGCTAATTGTATTTGTATTCATATATGCATGTATAATGCTGCTTTTTTGATAAATTAAAGGATTGGATATTTATGATACATTGGTAAAACTGTAAAAGGTGTGACCGATTGATAGTTTTAGAGAATGAATGGTCTTAATAATCTGATTATGTGTTTGAGAATTTTTGTTTCTGAAGATGTTTTGATTGTAGAATAAGGTTACGTGGGATCGATTATTTTACATTGTGGGCATGTCTTACATATAAATTGTGATTTTATTCCAACATTTGATTATTTTAAGGACAAAATCGAGGTGTTGTCTTAGTTGTTCGTCAATTAAAATAACGTTTTGTTCTTGACCAAAAAAAATTAGAACTTTGTTATTTTGACAAACAAATTTCGACAACAACTTAGATGATTAATGGAATTGAAATATGTGATTAATTATGTTTAGTGAATGGTTAATGAATATAACAAGGCATCACAACTTATTAATCATTCATTCGTTGATAATTGAACACCATTTGCCACAACTTTGAACTTCATTGACCAAAATTTTGATATGTATATTTGAACACAAATTGTGGTTAATGAACGTCATGTATATTTGAGCATAGTTTGGATGATTAATGGATGTATGTATATTTGATCAACACCTGAAAAAGTGAAAATTGTAGTTAACGACGTTCGTAATCATGGTCAATTATGTTTTTTTATTGTTAATGAGTTGTGACATTTTGTTATATTCATTAACCTTTCACTACTTGAACTGCGTTAACTATTCTAAATTCTTGTAGAAATTAGATAATCTGATTTGTTCTTACTTCAACCTTAACCTTGAGACATTCGAACGTTAAAATGGTCGATTTCTTGTACTGCTTCTTCCAATTTCTATAGTAACTTGTTTTGTTTAGGTGACATCACCATATGGAAACGATCTTCATCATAATGAGAATGCCACAGTTGGTAGTTTTGCCTTTACAACTCAAGAGAGTGGGAACTACCTTGCATGCTTCTGGGTTGATAACCACCATGGAGGTGTAGCTGTAGATGTCAATTTGAACCTTGATTGGAAAATTGGAGTTGCAGCCAAGGATTGGGATTCGGTTGCTAGAAAAGAGAAGATTGAGGTAAATATTTTAATGAACATGCTCATGAATATGTATTGTACAACTTTTGAGTCTTGCTTCTCAAGGATTGACATTTTACTCAATGGCCTATTAATAAAAATGAGTTCAAGTGCTAAGTTATATATATATATATATATATATATATATATATATATGGTTTTTATGATTTTTGACATAAAAATTTTGATGTCAAATACGGTGTCATTTGACTTTTATGTGTATTTTTTTAATGTAAGTGGTAAACGATAAAAGTAAGAGAGGCATATAGATAAATATATACGGTGTTCCATATATTGTCTGTATTTTAATGTTTAAATAACACCTTTGACAAACGCGATTGATGTTTAGGGAGTAGAGCTTGAGTTGAGAAAGCTGGAAGGATCAGTGGAAGCTATCCATGAGAATTTGATTTATCTTAAGGGCAGGTAATTTTAATCATGTCAATAGCAAACTACCATCTTCCGTACTCTCTCCAGTTTCATATATAAGCAAAAAATAAAATTCAGCTCATTAAATAATTAATGTATCTGGTTTATAATATGAACCAGATACATCAGTCATTCAATGGACTTGAAAAAGGAATTTTTGCTTATATATGAAATCAGATGAAGTAAACTTTATTGCAATTGATTCTAACTTTTATGATATAATAACAATCCTTTATATTTTGGGATATTTATCAGGGAAGCAGAGATGAGGACAGTGAGTGAAACAACAAATGCAAGAGTGGCATGGTTTAGTATTATGTCATTGGGTGTCTGCATTGCAGTTTCAGTTTTGCAGTTGTTGCATTTGAAAAGATACTTCCAGAAGAAGAAGCTTATTTAGATGCTGCTAGAAGAATGCTTGTTCAAATTTAAAGATGAAATTTTATGACTTAGAACATTTTTATCACCTTTACTACTTCTTCACATGTAGCAAAAAGAAATTTATACACTTGTATTTTACAAGAGTTTTACCAACTATTTTATCCACAAAATTTTGATATAAGGCATTAAAGTGGGTAAGATGGTCAATGATAATAAAATACATTTTTTATGTCAATAAAACAGATTGTTAAAATTGTTTCTACACTAAATGAAGTTTCAGGCTGAATATTGAGTTTGATTTGATTAAATATTACTATTACTATAATTTAAATTTAATTATGTAAATTAATTGCCAAGGTAAATTCTTTTTTTATGTGGGTTTATTTACCATTTTATTCAAATGGTAAAGATTTGGACCCTTAAACTTTCAAATGAGTAGTTTGATGTATTGATTCACCGTTCAAATTTTTATTTGAGCCACATCTCCTTGAAACTTTGGGACAGGAGATTGAGGAGAACAAAGAAGCATGACCTCCCTACACCTTGGGAGAGAAAGAAATAGGGAGTAATGTGTTATATTGGTGATGTGATAGAAAAAATGTGTTGAATAAGTTGGGAAGATAGAGATTTCCCAATATAACTCCTAGAGTATCATTCAACAATGAAGCTCTCTAGTTTTAAGTATTTAACCATGTCTCACATGTACACGATATTTATATATAATTTTTTAATAATAATATTTAATAAACATTCAATTTTTCCAATTCAACATCTCTTAAAAAGAGAGTACTTATATAAGAAGCAATATCTATTAAATACTCAAATATGTTTTGCTGCAATGATACTTATTGAAATAGATACTATTGGTGATGGTCTAGTCTAACACACTTTCAACCAATCAAGCAAACTAAAGTACAAAAGGAGGTACAAGAGAGGTTTTGGTAAAACTAATACCCCAACTAAAAAAAACACTAATGGGGAACGATAAAGTGTTGAATGGGCGTTTGGAAACTTAGAGATGTCCCAATACAACAACTCATAACACACTCAACCAATCAAACAAACTAAAGTACTAGAGAGGTTTTAGGAACTAACTAGTTAAAACTAATCCCCCAACAAACAAAAAAACACTAAAAGGGAGCAATAAGGTGTTGAATGAGTGTTTGGAAAGTTAGAGATGTCCCAGTACAAGAACACTTGTAAGTTGTAACACACTCCCAGTACTAGAGAGGTTTTGGTACTAACTAGTTAAAACTAATCCCCAATAAAAAAAATATAGTTAAAATTAAAATAAAATAAAAGGGCAACAATTTAAAGCTACGGTCCAAAAATAAGGATTAAAATAAGTTGCAACTGCAGGGAGCTACATGTATCAGATTATCTGTTTCAAACATTGAACCATTGGTATAAAATAAATGACATCAAGTTTAAATTTAAACCCAAATTCTTTATTACAAACGAGAAAAGATAAAAACATGACAGAGAAACTAAGACTCAATGCCTCACAAACTTGTGCCCATGGCATCAGCGAGCAATAAACCATCCATCTCTGTAGGAGGAGAATCAACAATCACCAAAGGAACATTGCTTTTGGCACCCATCTTTGCTAGGAAGGCTACACAATGGTTCCCTTCTCTTAGAGCACAGACTGGTAACATATTCTTGATCAGCGCAATTTCATAACCAAACCTTTGACTCATTTGGTCCCCCTCCTGAATAAGCTTGATTGTATGGAAAGAATCAGTGTAACATAATTTTCGCAACATTGTTTCACTGCTTTTGACAATCATAAAAGATGAGGCAAACCCTTCATTCTCTAAATTAGATAAAAAGAGATTATAAAATTTTAAATGTTCAAAACAATAAATTAGCTCCACAAAAGTAAAGCCATAATCAATTAAGAAGTTCAGCTGGAACTGGAAATCAGAAAGAAATGTCCTGTGATAAAAAATGCATCGAGCTTTATTCTATTCGAATTATCTCGCGGTGCATGAATCTAAACCGGCAAATCTCATCAAAAAAATCATCAGCACTGTTATGTGAACCCTTCATCTGAAGAATCTTGATAACCATGGTCCTTAGATTTTTCCCATACTTCAACAAGGATTCAAGAGTACTCATTTTTTGTTCAGCATTTAATGGTGATCTCACAGTGATAAAGACCTCCTCCAAACATGGAATCACAAATTCAGAATCAACCTGCAAAGTAAATGGATACCTTGTTTAGATAAAATGTTATAGAATGGATCAAGCAGATTTATAAGATCAAAGTTATTATGAGTTTAAAGTCTGTTTGTTTTCATGGTGATTTCAATTTAAATAACAGTCGGGAGATATAACGATGTTTGGTGGCTAGGGTGGAGTGATGAGAAGGTCAGGGATTTGATTCCTAATTTCAGCAAAAAATGAACAAAAACTAATAATATTAATTACTAACATTGGCCTTTTTAAAATAAATAAATAAATCGACATCAATCCTTTCAAAAGCTACAGTTTGTAGATTCCGTGAAATCATGGTTATTAAATGCATTGAAATGCAAGAAATTAAGTTTCCAAACATACACTTACATGTTTTAGACTATTCTTCTGGCATAGTGCTGCAAACATGGCTCCATGGATGTCAAACTTGCGCAGCTTGGGATGGCTATTGAAGAAATCAACAAAATCAATCTCTGGAAAGGGTTGAAGAGCATCAAAGTTCCCAGTGAATTCAACCTTCATGTAAAGATGTTTCACATCGCTTGCCAATTTCAGCATTTGACATATTGCATCCCAGCACCACTGTATCCCCCGCATCGATAGGAACTCCAGGGCTTCAAGGTTTCCAAAATCAATCGCGTGTACTCTCCCTAGAAGCAATTAACAAGAAAGGAAGCAAAATTGAGCTCACAAAGCCAATAATTTTGTAGTATATTACATGTGAGATATAAAACAAAATAAAATCCAATAAGAAATATGAAAGTATAAGAATCACTTTAAACATTCAACTACCTGCACTATTAGAAATTGAAAGATTCTTCAAATGATTGGTTTCAGGAACCTTAATCACACTACAGCCTTGTACCTCAAGGGATTCAATTTTAGGGGAGGTCAGCGTAAGCGAACAGTTCCCAAGGCCATAAAAATCCAGCTTACACTGCTCTAGATATGGCAGGTTGATTGAAATTGAACGGACGCCTTCACATCCAAGCAGTAGCAGCCTTGTCAGATTTGGACATGCCTGAATCACTGCATTCACAGCAGCATCCTCCAATCTTGCCCCAACAACTTCAAGGATCCTAAGCTTATGGAACACATCCCATTTAGGGGTACGTTCAATCAAGACACCCCACAGTTTTAGGGTTTCCAAATTCATTGCTGCACCAACACAATCCAATTTTGATGGGCTTTCATGTCTAATCGTATTGTCGCCAAGGTTGTCCATTCGAAGCTCAAGATGAGAAAGAGATTGACCTGCAATTGATAGCCAAGAAGCAAGGCCAGCTTGGGAGAAAGGGCAGTAAACAACCAACTCTTCTAAACGCTCAACTTCTGATACCATTCTTTTCACAATGATGTCAGCATTTTCATCGTGATTAGGGCTGTCAAATGCATTGCGAGTAAAATAGAGACTTTTGATATAAGCCATTGAGTTCTTCCATCGCTTAGAAACACAATTGCAATATGCTACATCACGGCCGTTATTGATATGTGACAATATAAATTGAAGTACGCCATCAGGCAGCAATTCAATTGCTGAGGACAGAATTAAAATAAATAGTTGTCAATATGCAAACAAATCAAATAACATATTTCCATATTAGCAATATATGAATAACGAGTACAACTTAAAGTCAAAATTGGTGCCGTGAAGCACAAGTATTAGAAAAACCTGAAAAACTAAAATCATATAACTTTCACAAACTAATTGAAACATTTCATTTTGTCAACAGAAAAAAAAAGTTGAAACATTTCATTCCTCTATCACAAGTCACAAGTCCCATAACCCCTTTTCAGTTTAGCTCCCATTTCTTTTCTGCTTAAATAGCTTGTTGATACAAAGACAGATCGAAAAACATATTTCCAAATTGGCAATATATAGTCAAATTTGATGTCAAAATCGGTGCCGTCAAACACAAGTATTAGAAGAATCTGAAAATCTCAAATTATCTTACTCCCACAAACTAATTGAAAATTTCATTCCTCTAATTGTCTCAGCTATCACACACACACACAAACCCGTTTGAGTTTAATTACAATTACTTCAAATTACCCTAATTGTCTCACCTATAACATTTCATTCCTCTAATTGTCTCACCTATCTCACACACACACACACCCATAAACCCTTTTGAGTTTAGCTACAATTACTTCAAATTACCCTACAAATTAACACTCCCTAACGCCAACTCTGAATTGAAAACAGCCAATTAAGCTGAAGAATAACAAACAACCAATAAAATAAAGTAATTACATTTCACTAGTGATTAAACATTACAATTATCATCAATTCTCAACAAAAGAAGCTCAAAAAATCATTCTTAAATACCATTAACTTAGCATTGTTAGCGACTAAATAGATCAAATCTTAGATTGAAAAATAAAACCCAGATTATGAAATGTGGAAAACAAATTACACAAAACACAACAGAATTAAATAAACCCAATCAACATCTAAGCACCATATCACAATTCCAGTTAACAATGAAACCAAATCTGAAACTTTGGTCAGGAAAAAACAATTGCATGCAAATAAATACATGAAAGTGTAATAAAAAAAAAATGTTGAATTAATTGTGAGTGAATTGAGCTAAGAAGGATAATTGAGAGTAAGAGAAAGTGCTTACACATGGTGATGAATTGATGAGAAAAGATTGAAGATCTGGAAATGAGGATATAGGGTTACTTATGAACCCTATCTATGTTGTGATTGATTGAGAGAGAAATGTGAGATATATAAATATGTGAGGGTTTTGGATCTAAAATGAAATGAGTGAAAATTTTGGAGAATTGAAAAAGAGCCCGCGTTTATGTTTTAGATATTTCATTTCAAATTTGTTTGAATTCAATACATTTTTCATTACACGCGCACAACACAACAACCCTAACTAAGACAAAATTACATTCTTATCGCTCATTTTGTGGAAAGATCACTAATTATTTCATTTTTACACATGCACTTTAAGATATATGGTGAAATTAGTTTTACGAGGAAAATATGATAGGCATTTAAGAATTTAATTTATATACACTATCTGTGTAAAATTATTTTACATATGCCTCCAATAATATACCAACATATTATGTATTGTGTTTAAAAACACATGACGTATCACATTCATTAAATGATGTGGTAACATATCATTGGATGCATGTGTAAAATCTTTACACTGACAATATACAACAATTAAACTTTGAATTTAATTATTATTATTGGTAAGTAGTTGATAGATATTACTATACGCTATCTATTGTACTATACAAGCGCATGAGTTTCATTTATGTAGTCGGCGTAATAACCTTTTTGGTAAGTAGTTTGTAAGTTTACCTTTCATGTCATCTTTACGCGCCAACTCATATACTATTTCTTTTTTATAAAAGAAAATGAATTTAATTTAGATTAGCTTTGAAATTGAGATTTCTCGTTCGAGTATATTACAGTGAGATTTTTATTTTTTTTTAACATCAGAAACATGTGTATGTGTATGTAACGGTTAAATCTAATGTGAAAAATTACAAGAGGTAATTTACTTACCATCGTACGATATGTACATGCAGTACTTCATCAAAACCAAACAAAACAATAAAATACCCCAATTTCAACTCCACCTACCTATCATTATACCAAACCGGTAAACTACCTATTTATACAATACACTGGGTTAAACACATTCGTAAAATAGGCACGGTGAGTTTTTCTTCTTTGATAAAAACCACTTCCATGGCACTAGTTGAACCGTATAGACCCCTCTGTTGACGCGAGACCAAGAGTCATCCGAGTAGTCTCTGCCATGAGAAAACCATAACATTCGACGGTGCCTAACACCTCCAAACTTGAGCAATAACACCTCCAAACTTGAGCAATAACACGGTGTGGAAACAATACCAAAAGAAAGTGGATGAAACTTTTGGAATAAAAAATAATAATTTGAACTAACCGTATAGACCCATCTATTGACGTGAGACCAAGAGTCATCTTCCTTTGTGATTACCACCAAAAGTTCCTTATACACCTCCTCCTCCCACACGAAGAGAGGCCGCCTCCACCTAAGGCGCCAAAACCACCCCTCAATCTCCCAAATGTCTTCATCCCCGAATTGAAATATCCGGTTGAAGTGAAACTTTGAAGGCGATGGAAAACATCACTTGGTGGTCTCTCTCTCCCACCCACCGATCAAGCCATAGGCGGACCCAAGGGGGTGGCTGAGGGCGGCCACGGCCACCCCCGAAAAATAAAAAATTACTAGTATACCTTTGATAGTTTTAGAAAATTACAAATGTATATATTATATATATTTATTTCAGCAAAAAATTAACATTATTGATGGCTGGCTTGATGGTTCAAAGTTGCGTCCCCTAACAAGAGGACATGGGTTCAACTCTTTGAGGGGGCATTTTCTGGTTATTTTTTGTTTTTTTAAAACAAAATCAATACTTGGTGACAAAACATTGTTTCAAACAATTAGCAATGACATTTTTCTAAATAAAGTTAATTTTTATATATATGTATCAATGCAAAAAATGAACAATTTCTATTTATTTTATTTTAAAAAACACAACTATATATTTTAAATTATAGACACCATTTTTTTTACTATATGTGTAATATAATAATAACACATATGATTTTCTAATGATCAGCTTTGTGCGAGTATTAGTTCAAAGTCAACTATTGATTATTTTAAGTCATTTGCCACACATATGTATTACTTTAAAGTATGTAATTTGATTGTAAAAAAAAAATATGTGATTTAATTTATTGTTAATCAAATTTTTATATTTAATTTATATACTATAATTTTTTTAGTGGCCCCCCGGAAAAAAAATTCCTGGGTCCGCCACTCATCAAGCCAAAATCTAGTAGACCCACCACTCCCTAATTTATTGTTGAAAGCTAGTCCAAACCCCCACCACTCCACATTCAATCCCCAACCCACCAAGTTCCTCCGCCATAAGGACCGATTATTCCCCCTTTATACGGCAACACTCCCTTCCCCACATCACCATATTTAGCTTCCTATATATTTTTCCCATAAAGCTCTCTCTTCCACTAGCAACCTCCAACGCCACTTAGAACAACGAAGGCCTACACAAATCCTTCCAACTAACCCAAATTTTTTTACCCCTTTCTCCCGCTGATTCACCCCACAAAACATTAATTTGAATTTACACAATTTTCTTCCTTACCGTTGAGGGGATTTTTAGGAAATAGATATAAAATACCGGAATTGATGCCAACACCGAATTTATGAGGATCCCCCCCATATTTTTTTTATTACAGACCCGTTTTGCCACGAGAGAAGTCTCTTTTCAATTGTCTTCACTACTGGATCCCAAGTTGACGAAAGTCCTCGGTTCGATCCAACCGGAAGCCCCAAGTAGATGAAAGGAAATATTCCTCTATTACAACAGAGAAAGTGAGCCACCTCGTCCAGAAAAACTATTTGCCACGTTCACTCCAAACAACCTACCCTTTGAAAAGTTCACCTTGAGACCCGAAATTGATTCAAACCATCTTAAAATTTTCTTCATTGCCCAAATATTTTCCACACAAGCCTCACCGATAAATAGTATCATACGCATTTTGCAAGTGAGAAACCGAAATCTCATAGCTTACTTTGAAACCTTTGAAAAACCCAACCCAACCGCCTTTTGTACAAGAGAGCTCAAATCTTCCGCTAATATGATGAATAAAAAAAGAGCTAGGGGATCTCCGTGTTTTAGGCCTCTACTAATGTTGACTTGTTCCATCGAATATCCATTGACCAAAACCGACAAATTTCCATTACACAAGTCTTCATCCACATCGTCATTTCTCTCCATAACCCATTCTACCCAACATGTACTAAAGGAAGCTCCAACTCACCGAGTCATATGCTTTCTTAAAGTCCAATTTAAAAACGACACTCTCTTCGACCGCTTTGCGAGATCCACCACCTCATTGACCACAAGTACACCATCGTATAGGAACCTATCTTTGATAAAAGCCGATTGATTTTGTGAAATAATAGACTTCATGACCATAACCAAACTTCTTCGCAAACACTTGACCTTATACAAACTCCCCGATAAAAAAATTGGACGGAAATCACTTTTTTGATAAGGGTTTAGAGTCTTTGGAATTAAAGTTATAAAGTACGATGAGAAAATAGAAGGTAACTTAGCCAACCCACAAAAATCATCGAATAACTGCATAATTTGCATCTTTAAGATACCCCAAAAACTCTTGAAGAAAGAGAAATTAGAACCATAACCCCATCTAAAACTTCAATAACTTCAGCCACCTCCTGCTCCACAAAACTCCTTTGAAGACCACCAACCTCTACTTCCAAAGTTGTTTAAATTCAACCCCATCCAACTTGGTAGGTTTTAAATTTTTTTACCACTATTATTATTCTAAGAGTAATGATATTTGTACAATCAAAATGGTTGTCAAATAGACAACTTAGACAAAATAGGTAAAACAATAAAGTAATAAAAAAATAAAGTTGTAATGAGTTAGTATAAAAATAGTTGTTGGACAACTAAAATGGTGTCAAAATAACATTTCGCTTATTCTAAAATAATAATAAAACAAATTGATAAAAAACCACATTCAATTAAAAAAAACAATGACTTCTCATTTGCCACTTGGTATAAAATTATTAGGTGATGTGGCACTCCATTATTTTTATCATTTATTTTAACGTCTGGACTAACAACAGGGATCTAAACCAATTTATTTTTTTAAGTACAAGGACCAAAACCAAACAAAATAAACTTATGGGAATCAATACCAAAATGTGCTTCAATTGCACAAACCATCACATTCACATATTTAAACCAATCTTTTATTAGCTAGTTTTTATCTAACCATTTTACAATCCCAAAATGCTTCAAGTAAGCATGGATAATGTTACGCATTGATAGTTTGCTAGTATATGTTCAAAACTAGTAAGAAATTGCATCACTTGGTCTTCCAATCTGAACTCTTGCATTGCACATTGGCATACATAGCACACTTCCAAAATGCTTCAAGTTAGCTTGCCTTGAATAGTGGTTACACATTGGCTTGCTAGTATAAGTTCCAACTTCAGAAAGCTCTGACCGTAGTTTGAATCCCTTGAAAGGAAGAAAACATGATGGCAATAAGGCGCTATATATCTATATATAGTATATAATGACAACATATCATGCAGGAACCCGGTAAGATGGATCGATCATTTTCAAGATGAACAAGTTTCCTTTGTCACCTCTTGATACCCTGTCAAAATGAGAAAGTATGAAAACATAGCGATAGTAAATTTAAAGTTGAGATTAGGTACACAAGGACAAGGTCTAATGCAGTTTATAAACATACAAGAATTAAGTGTGACTCACCTCAGTTCTTCATCCAAATATGTTATTTCCAGTTCACCGCGAGCTGTATCAGGAGCCTTAACAGGTATCTGCAAATGCAACATTTTGCGGAATCTTGTAAGATAATTAGAATTAGCAAAGAGCCTCGACAGGAAATCATTTTCATTCGTAGAGGTTCCTAAGCCACCGCAACTAGATGATTATTGAGACTCTGAATACTCACGAAGCCTGCAATTTTGAAGGTGTCGAATTTCACAGCCACTTTTCTTGCATTTAGAGGTGTTAAATCTGCTGTCACCTACACAATTAATTGATTCATTTACACATGCAAATGTTAGGGTGAGAAACACATAAATGGTGAGAACTTATCTCAATTTCACTTAGTGTCACCTGGTTGAAGAATGGCCTAGATTCCATGTTTTGGGCCCTGAGAGTATCAGCATTGATTGCTTGATAATTTGTAACTGATCTCAGAAACTTTGGTCTCTGTAATCACAATATTGAAAATGTCAGTACAAGTATAAAGTATAAAAGGCACTAGCAACACGAATACAAGATCAATCTAGATGGGCAGTCAAATCAGTGGATAGCAGCATATAAATGTTATGTAGATGTTCACATTTTTCATATGAAATCTAACACACAACAAAGGGGAAATGACAGATTGAAGTAAACAACATGCAATACATGCTCACAAACATTAGATGTATCATAATGCCTAACATATAGTGAATGACTTATGAGCGCGATACAAATATAACCATTTGTGAGACTATTTGAGAGAACTGATGAAAACAATTTACTACAAGTTCGTAGACTAACAACTTATGACAAGTTCACACACACACACACACACACACACACACCAATATGCTCTATGTTCCAACAACTTATAACCTACTATACGAAAACAATTTGCATGTATTTTATCTTTTGTTATAGAAATAACTTAAACATAAGCACTTATAAAGCAAACTTTAATTGCATAAGCGCTTAGTTAAACTATTGATCCAAACAAGCTAGGCCTACATACATATGGTAAAGAAAAACAAATTGTTTACCTTAGTTTGCAAAATTGACTGAGAGGTAGTGTATAGAAGCTCCCATTTTCCATCCAGTAAAGTAGATTTGAGTGGCTCCTTTGTTGGATTAACTGCTTCAAGTTTGCGTGCAATCTATTTAGAAATGAATGAATTCCATGAATGAAGAATAAAAATGCAGACATATATGAAGTTGAAAAGTTGCAGAAAGCAAAGCAATATAAAGGCAACCTGATCAATCCTTTGTTGGTCTTCAGGAGTGGCATCAGCTCCTCGATCAAGCGGTGCAATGGCTTCAAGAAGTTCTTCTTTGATGGTGTTTGCATCTTTGCCTTTCTTTAAAAAAGCAGGAAAAAATGAAACATTTGCTCTCCATTTAAGAGAGATAGCAGCAAGGTTGTTGTTGTGATTGTGGTGGATTAAGGGTCTGGTTGGGAAGTGAGAAGAAGAAGAAGAATGGAAATGGAGTAATGGTTTGATCGGTGAATAATAATCAGTGGTGCTGAGAGGTGAAAGGAATGAAGTTGAAGATAAGGCCATGGATTCTCTAGCAGGACTCCTTACTCTTCATGATATTTATTGATTTTGTTTGGTTTGGTCATAAAATAATAGGGCATATTAAGAAACTTTATATAGTGATTTTTGTTTTAAAAATTGTGCATTCAATTTATTATAAGTTAAAATATCACTTTATTTATTTAATGAGAATTTTTCACTTTTAACATTTTAGCACACAAGTTAATAAGACCCAAAATTTTCATTTTTATGTTGATCTAGTGGTGTCGGTCGTCTGATTTATAATATAATTTTTATTTATTTTCTAAGTTACTAATCTTGACCGTCCAATTTTAATCGTAAGGTCTACAATACCCTAACTCTATGAATGCATAATATTTTATATTCAATGGTTGAGATTAAATAATAGATTGGAACATAGGATCTAGGTTAGTAGGTATGAGTTTGATTTTGCTCCATTTACCCATTCTTTAGTTCTTTTGATTGCGGAGAATTTAGATCTGGTATCTTAAATTTCGTAAAACCGTTTCATAGAAGTTCACTTATATCCTCCTTTTTTTTTAAAAAGTAAATTGAAATTTTTCAGAAGATAGAATCTAAAATTTTTCTTGGAGGATTAGTATTAGTATTGGATAGTAGATTAAAAGACCCATCTAAACAATAATTTCATATTATAAATATTATCTCCTGCTAATTTATAAATTATCTAATTAACTCTTTACGAATAGTCTTTTGTTAAGAAAAGTAAGAGAGTTTGATTCATGGACAAGAAATAGAGGATATTAAATAGATCAAAGTCAAACACACGTGAACTTGAGTTAATTGTTAAAGTGATTTGTTGTAAGTCATTTCAACCGTTAAATTTAAAATTTAAATGTCAAATTTTAATCACAATTTTATGCGGTAAAATAACTTTTACTTTCATGACAAAAAAAAAATTACTTTGTCCATAGAAATCCTAACATAACTGATAAAAAATGCCAAAATTATTAAACTGAATATCATAATCATTGAATCTCGACTCCCTCACTTATATGTGAATTTATAATTGTTTTGTGATTTCGTTAATATAAAAAAAATCAAATACTTATTTTTGTATGTGTACTAAAAACCAAATACTTAGTACCATAAATAAACTTCACTGCCGACTAATTTTCAATGTGTATCCAAAAGACTAAAATTGTGTACCATAATCTCCATGACCAAACAAATAAATAGGTTCCCAAAAAACTAAAAACTCTATACAAACTTCCAAAGTTTAATCAACTAACTTTATTAGTGTAGTGTTTCAGCACGTGCAATGCCACGCCCTTAACCTTAACCTTAACCTAAGTAAGTTGATACTATTTGCTTGCTTCGGTGGCTCTCTCACCTAAATCTAAACACACAGAGAGATAAGTGCAAATAATACTCTCTCTCTCTCTCTCTCTCTCTCATATGAACAACAAGAGTGTTTTTTTATTCTTTCTTTCTAGCTTTTTATTAATTTTTGCTTGAGCTTGTGCTATGAACTCTAAACAAAAGCTTAAACTGAATCTTGAATAGCCAACAAGTGAAAAAGGTAGTATTAGAAGAAGAATGGTGCTAAAGTTTCCCATGAATCAGTTGAAGACACCCAGTTATTATGTGATTACTTCTTGTCACAGAAACTATTCCAGAACAATTCTCTCTCAACAAAAATTCCCATTCAAGTCTTTGGGTGATAAATGGAAGCTCAACGACCTAAGTGCTAGTATGCCCACTCTTTTTTTCCTTTTTAAGTCATTTTTTTTGGCATAATTACTTATTTATTTAATCTTTTTTCAGTTATTAGATGCATGGTTCTTATGAAATTGTTATTATTAGTATTAGTAGTAAAAAAGATGAAATTTGTATTGTTGTTTGTTAGAGCAAATTTTCCCTTATTTAATTTATGATCATATTTTAGAAGCTACCATTAGTTAAATAAGCATGAAATGACAACTTATGTCATCTCCATAAGCTGGGTTTAGCTTATTATAAGGCTTTTCAGTATAGCTAATGAAAACAACTTATAGTAGTATACTATAAATTAACAATTTGGTTTTATTTAATCTTTTGTACTTCAAATAGCTTATACATAAGTACTTATATGGTAAGTGTTTATGCTATCACCCTTTTTATCCAAACAAGGCCTTACTACTTTCTGTTTTTGAGCTTATGTATTAGAAGGGGATTGCGAGTATTGTATTTGTTAAATTGTGTAGTGTCCAAGTTTTCATTTTTTCTGTCTCTCTTCTTGGTTATTTCTTATAATTTTTAAATTTTTACTTATTTTTCGAAGGTTCTATCCAAGAAAGATTGAATGTATTGATGTCTAGGACCCAAAACTTTTTGAATGAAGTAACTTCTCCGCTTGCCAAAACTGGTCAAAGTAAGAAGCCTGATCCCGAAAGTGATCTCGGGTTTCAAGTTATGGAAGACATATTTATGGTAGAGCAAACAATTAACCGCAGAACGCCAAATGGGACTCTTTCTCTGGCTGCTGTTATATGTATTGAGCAATTCAGCAGGTGAATTACATATGTACATAATTCTATTTTTATTTTTCTGGGTGTACTTTTTCTATATTGCTATTTGGGCCAGCCAGTGCATACACCAAATGGATATTAACGAATTCAAGATATAATAGAAGCGCTGTGTTGCATACGGTTTATGCCTATCAAACTGATACAGATACTATTATTTGACTTTTTGGAAATAAGATATGCAGGATGAGTGGATTGACTGGGAAGAAAATGAAGAATATTTTTGAAACACTTGTTCCAGAGACTGTATATAGTAATGCCCGTAATTTGGTTGAATACTGCTGCTTTAGATTTTTGTCAAGGGACGACTCCGATATTCATCCTTCCCTCCAGGTATTGAATACTGTTCTTTGGATGATATATTGAAAACCATGTTCATTTTCTGTATTGATTTGTATAAGTCCATCGTGGTCTCATCAAACTTGCACTTGGTATCTCTTGGTTTTCCATTTTATCATTTTTCATATAAAGTTTGCAGTCAACATTTTAATGCTGCTTATTGCTCTTGGACATGTCTATAGGATCCTGCTTTCCAGAGGCTGATATTCATAACCATGCTTGCCTGGGAAAATCCTTACACTAATTTCCTTTCCACCAATGCAGAGAAAGCTTCTTTACAGGTTCACTTTTCTCCTTTATGAATTAATTGAATTTAATTCAGCCACTCTATGAGCATGTGAATAGACATCTGATTGGATCCAGGAGATGTGCGAAGAGTGATATTTTTTTGTTTGTTGGGAATTCACCCTCGTTTGTCCAATGATTTGTAATACAATTTTTAAACTTTTGAGAGAAGTAGACTGAATGGTCTAATGGAGAGTAGGTCACTTAAAATTCGAAGTGTTGTCCCTTGTTGTAGTACCAAAATAAAGTCATCACTCGAATTCAACAACTGATGTTATGATAGGGAATTGGAGTTGCTTGATATTATGATACAAGGGTTTCCTGTTATAATTTTCACCATAATTGTATTATTGAATTTAGTTCTTTTATCTTTATGATTTTGAGAGACCAGTTTGGGAACTTTGCAGAGTAAACTGGTCACCGAGGAGGCTTTTGCTCGTATTGCTCCTGCAGTCTCTGGTGTGGTTGACCGCCCCACAGTGCACAATCTTTTTAAGGCTCTTGCTGGTGATCAAGAGGGCATTTCTATGGGCACGTGGCTAGCTTACATTCACGAGTTTGTCAAGTGAGTTTGTAATAATGATTATCTTTTTGTTGATGATATTATAATGGCTTTAGGAGAAAACATCCAAGCAACATGTGTTTCTGATCCCTAAGTTAGAGATATATAAATGGTCTATGATGATTTGCCAATTTCAAATGCTTCTAGTTCGCTAGGTGTTCCCACTTTATCTGGATAGTTAGGGCCATATTCCTCCCAATATTTCTGTTTTCATTTCAACTAAAATAAACATAAGAGAATATAGATCCAACATTTTTCACATAACTTACGGGAAATAGACCAGAAATTTCGAAAATGTTTTCATTTCATTGTAAAATAGACCAGAAATTTCAAAAATGTTTATTTTAGTTATGTGAAAAATGTTTTCATTTCTGGTCTATATTCATAAGTTTTTCATTTCAACATTTTTCTTTTACAATTTTGGAAAATAGACCAGAAATTTCGAAAATGTCAACATTATTTTCATGTCCTGAAAATGCATTCTTTCTAGATTGTCTTCCATGTTCTCTCTATCACACTTGTTAACTACATTAGTTTTTTATCTCCTTGTTAGCAATTTATAATAAACTTAATTTTTAGAAAATGAAAACAGAAAATGTTTTCCGAAAGTAAACGGGCCTTAGTTTTTGAAAGAATTATTCCTTTTACTGTTTTACATGACAAGGGGATTAAAATTTTGTCATGAAAATATGTTCTGAACTTAAGCTCATCATTTGATTGTGCTGGAATGCTTTCAGAATACCTAACCAGTCTCTGGTGCTATAGAATTTTTCTGCTGAATTTGTACTGAATTTACTGTAGAGTACGTCGAGAACATAGGTCATATCAGATTCCAGAGTTTCCCCAAATTGATGCAGAGAAAATCTTATGCATTGGTTCCAACAATAAGCAGCCTGTTCTGAAATGGGAGAATAATATGGCATGGCCCGGCAAACTCACTCTTACTGATAAAGCAATCTATTTTGAGGTATAATTCCATTAAATGTTCATATACGCTATAGCAATACAAGGTGAATGGATTTCTGTCTGCATGCACACTATTACCACTCTTTATAATTTAATTCTGTATGAGCAAGTATATTACATGACTGAAATGATGTGATTTTAACAATTAGTATATTCACTTGTTTTGCGGCCTTTTGAGTTTTGAGGACATTCCATATTTTAATAATTAACCAGTGCAAATTATTCAACTGTAAATAATGATTGATTGTATCCATGTTCTAGGCAGTTGGCTTATTGGGAAATAAAAGAGCCATGAGATTGGATCTTACATATGACGGACTGCAGGTAGAGAAGGCAAAAGTTGGGCCTTTAGGGTCTTCACTTTTTGACTCTGCTGTTTCTATTTCTTCTGGTTCAGAGTGAGTAAGCTTCTTCAAGCATTCTTTATAAGTTTTATTGTCTTCTATTTGTGATATACATTGTAAGAAATTTTGATGATCTAATCTAATCATGTGCTCTGATGTTCTGGTTGGGATATGATTAGGGTTTATAGTAAATTTTGATAAACTATATTTATCATATATTTTCTTACTTTGACAGTAAACACAATTGTTTGAAACAAAATTTTCCAATTAATAAATTTATAATGTTTTAAATTTGAATCTTGAGCTGTAGCATTGACGCCTCATCTATTCATTTAGTATGATTTTGCCACACCGACAAATTTGCTTATGTATCACTACTAGACTTTCAGTGTTTTTTCAAGGCTTTAGTTATTGTTTTCTCTGATAACTATGCATGAATAACATAAATCATTACTTTAGCAAACGCTCACCATATATTTAGAACCAACGATATTTGTCCTCCACTTTTCTATGCATTTCATCAACTTGAAATAATCTGTGTTTCTATTTTTACTTGCATTCAAACTTAGGTCGAATTGGTGGGTGCTTGAATTCATCGATTTGGGAGGTGAGATGAGGAGGGATGTTTGGCATGCATTGATTAGCGAAGTCATTGCTTTACACAAGTTCATGCATGAGTATGTACCTGATGAGTATGGACCTAATGTTTACGGGGCTCGCAAAGGAAAGCAAAGAGCAACAGCCAGTGCCATTAATGGTATAGCTAGACTCCAGGCCCTTCAACATTTGCGGAAGTTGCTTGACGATCCTGCCAAACTCGTTCAGTTCTCATATTTACAGAATGCACCAAACGGTGATATTGTCCTCCAAACTTTAGCTGTTAATTATTGGGGAAGTCAACTAGTTACAGGATTTATGAACACACGCGATAAGCCAGAAAATCGACCTTCTAATGAAATAGATGACAGCTATAACCATGTTTTTGACATCGATGGAAGTGTCTACTTGCAGAAGTGGATGAAATCTCCATCTTGGGGGTCTAGTACTTCTACTAGTTTTTGGAAGAACACTTCAACAAAAGGTTTAGTATTAGGTAAGAATCATGTTGTGGCTGACCTATCACTCACTGAAAGAGCAGCCAAAACAAGCAAACAAAAGACCCAGGTTGTGGAGAAGACTCAAGCCACCATTGATGCTGCAACACTGAAAGGCATACCTAGCAACATTGATCTTTTCAAGGTTGGGATTCTTACCTTGATTTTGTGTTCCTTTAATGATTTTGAGTAACTGTTAGTTAAACTATGATTATGGAACCATTTAAAGTACTAATCTAAACGAGTAATGTAAGCATGCATTTGTTATATTGCTCAATTTCTGGTGATTTGGACTTCCTATTCTCCTTTCCAGTAAATAATAGTTTTAACTTGTGACGCCTATCAACTTTAAGATTTAAAAATAACGGAAAACTAGTCAGTAAAAAATCAGTTCTGAAAATTTACATTTGATCATGCTAGATATGGTAGTAAATCATGACATTTCCTTTAACTTATGAGAAAACCTTGATCAATTCTATTTCTAATCAGATTTTTTTTTCATTTGTTTGGCTCCCAAAAGTCATACGGTCTTAAACAGTAATACTGTTTCTGTGCAGGAGCTAATATTTCCTATCACCTTAACTGCCAAGAACTTTGAAAAGCTAAGGCACTGGGAGGAGCCACACCTGACTATTGGGTTTCTTGGACTTGCCTATACAATGATTTTTAGGTAAATCCACACCTCATTTTTCTCTGATTGCCTTTGAAAAATAACATTACTTTTTTCAAAGGTTGTTTTTTAATTATTTCTTAATTCATTTGGTAATTAGTTTTCTCATTTTCAAGGTTTATTTTCTTCTCAAAATTTCTCATAGAACATATTTAAAATATTGATTTTCAAGTAATTGATGCTGGACCTAGTTGTTTATGAGCACCTTGTTAATTGATTTTTGAGGTGATGTATATCTGCCTTTCCAGAAACTTGCTGTCATATACGTTTCCAGTGATGCTGATGATCACGGCTGTTGGAATGCTGACAATTAGGGGTCTTAAGGAGCAAGGCCGCCTTGGACGATTTTTTGGTGGAGTCACAATACGTGATCAGCCACCATCAAATACTATACAAAAGATAATTGCTGTAAAAGATGCCATGCGCGACGTTGAGAATATGACGCAGAAAGTGAATGTCTCGCTACTCAAAATACGTTCAATTTTACTTTCTGGCAATCCACAGGTATTATAATATCATGCATGGTTAATGAGAGATTTAGTTATATAACGTTCATTTAGACATCTTCATATTATTATGTTCTTAAGTGGATTTTAATTTGATCTTATCCTTTGTCAGATAACAACTGAGGTTGCTGTGCTGATGTTAACTTGGTCAGCAATTCTCTTCATTGTCCCATTCAAGTACATTCTTTCATTTCTTCTCTTCGATATGTTTACGCGGGAGCTCGAGTTTCGGAGAGAAATGGTTAAGAGATTCATGAAACTTTTAAGAGAGCGGTGGCATGCAGTTCCTGCTGCACCAGTAACAGTTTTACCATTTGAAAATGAAGAATCTAAACCAGAAGTTTCCTTAAAGAAAATTGAGCAAAAATCAAAGTCACAAGGAAACCAGAGCAATGGCAAGTCCAAATAGTGATGCCATTTTTAGTGTTGCTTATTCACAAAAATGTAAAGATAAGAATTTAGTTTTAATTTTTATGTAAATAAAAATAGAAAGCTCTTGTACTAGCCTTTAACTAACTCTTTGGATTTGTCATATTATACCAAATCGTATTGAGTTGGATAGATTTCAGTTTCTTGTCATTTTTTTAAGGAGAGGAGGATATCATGTTATCGATTATTTAGGGGACAAAAGAGAGGCACTAGTCCATAAATATCTGATTAATTTAATTACAATTACAATTACAAAAGAATTAGTAACTATCAAGTCATGAATCCTAACTATTCTTATTTAAAAACATAAAGAAGTGGTATCTGTCCTTGTGAATCACAATGCGATGAGTGGAAAACAACAACGACTGGAAAGGTTTAGCATTATTGTTGATATTATAGACCGTGTTTGAAGGTGCACCTGCGCGATAATTCTTGTTGTGAAAGTCACAAAACAAAACGAGAAGAGGATCATAGAAAACAACATTGAAGAAACTTCTCATTCACGGTTGCTACATCACTAAGAAAAACTGGGTATTATTATTATTATCCATAATTAACTAATATGGTATTAACATTACAACTTCCACAAGGAAACCAAAACTAAAGCACTGTTTGTGTAACTTGTCATCATCATTCAAGCATCTTTTGTTTGCCTTATAAAGAGGAGACTCATTATGTGAAGAAAGCAAAACATGATGACATAAACATTGGGTGAACCAAAGCAGAGAGATCACCAATAGATAGATACACACAAATGAAAAGGAATCACTTTCTTGTTGTGGCTTCAATCCAAAGCCATCCCTTTCACCTTTTTTCTCCTTCCTCAAAACCCACATATAAAATGCTTTCTCCAACTTTTTTCTTCCTTCTTCCTCAACAATATACTCCAGCTTGTATATCACCATTTCATTTCATCCATAATATGTCTCTCACAGGCCGTCCTCGTGTTGTTGTCAACGGTGTTCGAAGACTGAGAACCTTCCATTATTTCTGGTGTCTCAATTGCCAACGTACCGTCAGAATACCGTCAACAAATACTATAACAAATGGCTCTTTTTGCCCATATTGCTTCCATCAATTACGTTATGAACTTGATATATCAAGGCCAAGGCTTCTCATGAACGTGACTAACAACAACATGGAGCCTCCTCCTTCTACTAATCAGTTAATGGGTAACTTAGCTTTCATTCTTGATCCATCTCTCAGGAGACAAGACCAAAACAACATAACACCACAATGGGAAACAGAACATGAAGATGATCAAAATCAAAATCCACAAGCATGGATTACACTCCGATTCGTAAGACCAACTCGTCCACCGAGGCCTATTGCACCACCGCCACAGCCACAAAACTTGGCAACCCAACCCAATGACAATGAACCCCCTTCGTTAGACGAGTTCTTTGATGGGATGATTCACAACAACAGCAGACCAGGGCCGCCTCCTGCGTCACCTTCGGCCATTGAAGCATTGCCAATGGTGAAAGTGACAGAATCCCATTTGACAAGTGACCCGAATTGTCCAATATGCAAAGATGAGTTTGAGGTTGATGTGGAAGTGAGAGAGTTACCATGCAAACATTTCTACCATTCTGACTGCATTATCCCTTGGCTTCACATGCACAACACTTGCCCCGTATGCCGCCATGAGCTACAAGGGATCGATAATAGTAATGCCAGTTACTACTTTTCCCATAATGAGGATGAGCAACATGGGTTCATTGGGTTTGAGGAATTTACAAGCAGCCTTAACTGGATCTGGAGCCAACTTGCTTTGTTTAGACCTATTCGTGCAGTTCTAGATTGGACGCGGTCCTATTTTGAATTCCATGCACATGCTCATAGTAGAAGTAAGATCAAACTCTAATGCTGCTACTACTTTTTCTGTTGTCTTTTACCTTATGACGACATCAGTTTAATTTAATTATAAGCCAATAACTCCAATCATTAGGCAGGAGGGAGACTATAATTTTATGTTTAAAGGCTAACAAAGTCGTCAGATAACTGTCTGCAGGTAGCTCTTGGTGGCGGGCATTGTTCATTTCGTAGATTCGTCTAAGAAATCTCACATTGATGCATGGTTTTTCATGTTGGAATTATTCCATTCGTAAATAAGGGTAATTCATTTGCTCCACTATTGAGGGGTATACTGTTGAGTGTTCTCCTATCAAATTGTGTGATGCTCATTAACATGCTTCACTAATTTAAACTTTCAGAAGTCTGGCTTTTGGCCATTGTAAGGTGCAAATTATAGTTCCACTAAATTTGGTGGCTATAAGAGTGTGCATCTCACATGAAATCAATTACACTGTATATATGATAATGTGCATAAATATATTCAAAGATTGTTTTCTATATTGTTATTAAGGCATATATCCCCAACATTTTGTAGTGTTTTTATTTTTTTCTACATCTGGTTTCTTCTGAATTTTATTCTGTTTTTGTTTCTTTTGTAAGAAAACTTGAAATTTCTTTAACTCTTTCGCTTTAAATACAAAAGATGAAGAAAAAAAAAGAAGAGAACAAGAAAACATGCAGCATAGCAATGTAACAAAAGTAGTGTCGTGACTTGTTTAGTGAAGAAGTTTGTGTGTGAAATTGGAAAGAGTATAGTAAATTTGGATGTGCCCCAGCCAACCATCACCAACGCCGCTTACCTCCATTGCACCAGCCACCATCTCTGCCTTGGGGTTCTTCCTGTTTCAAGGTCTTTTTTCATTTATTCATGTGCCTAATTTCACTACAAATGGGAAAACTTTATTTAGAGTTGGATTTGAATGAAAATTTTAAATTAATCATCTTTTCCTCATTTAGATTATGTAAACCTATTGAAATATGATAATAGGAATGAGAATAGGAAATAGGCTATGTTCCAGAGATTATAAAAAATAAAGTATGGTTGTCGAGACTCGAGATGTGTACTTGGCTTTTGATCAAATATATCTTAAAAAATGTTGCCATTACATAGATAACTTAGAAAGAATAAATAGATTTTGCAAGTACTTTTAGTATGATTCTGTTCTGCTTGTTTATTGATGTGTTGTATATCTGTATACTTTTATTCTTAGTTAGGGGGCTACTGTTGTTTTGGTCCACTTCTAATGGTAAGATGTACTTCTTATGCAGGTTGTAGGGTTATAATCCATATTGGCATTAAATTTGACAATTGAGGACATGTAAGTATAACATTGCCTATACATTTAATTAACATGCAGTCACAAATTTAATCACAAAGCTTCTTCTTATGGACAAGTCATGCAATTACTGCATATTTTGTGGAGTAGTGGATTTTTGGCAGCTTATCTGCCTATGCTTACTAAACTACCCTTTATAATTAACTGACGATTCCTTGTGCAGTAAGTAACCTTTGTCAATAAACTAAATCATCATAAAGATCATGCAAGTGCAAACTAAATCAGTTGCATGAAGATAGAGTCAAAGCTATAGTTCAAAACCACCAAATCCAACAATGGCATGGTAGAAGCTAATGAAACAAAAGACAAATAGATAAACTACTACTACTACTACTTATATACTCCCTCCGGTCACAATTATAAACAAATTTGACTTTTTTGATACATTAAAAAAAGTGATGTATATGAGTGGACCAGATACGTTTTTCAATGTAAAAAAAGTCAAACTTGCTTATAATGAGGGAGTATCATATATGTCAATAAATTGACTTGAAAGCTGACATGTGGCAGAAGCCTTTGGGCATGATGATAACTGTCTTTCTATTTCAGAGAAGCGTTTCACGTTGCTCCAGATTGTCATAGTTTCTAAAACTCTTGCCTTCTTCATAATAAATCTCGCTAACATAATGAGACTTTCTAGCGTTGTAGATGGAAAGTCCCGAATAGTGCAAGTTGTTAGGCTTGATGAAAGACAGCGTGGAACAAGCTCTTGATCATCTTTTGTAATGTACTCATCCCTCCAAGCATATTTTAACTTCTGTAAATAATATAGATAAAATGAAACAAGACATAAAGGCACGTTTAAGAAAAGATAAATTTAAATACGATTTTTAAATTCAACAAACCGGATAAAGTTCAAGATTTCGAAGCTTAGGGCAATGTTGGAGCACTTGTACAACTAAATCACAGTCATAGTTGACCGCCAAATGAGTCAAATTATGGAATGTAGGAAAGCCATTCGGGTGATAACCCTAAATTATATAAAAATAAAAAATAAAAAGTATTAGAAATTAAGGTAAATTCCCCAAAACGGAAAATACAAATGAATCACATTGTTGTTTTTCATTCCATTGGCAGAAACCATCATCATATAATCATAATAATCAAACAAACCTTCCACAGTTTTATGCGTAGAAACTCCACATTTGCTAGTGCTTTCACCGGAAAATGAAAATAACAGTCAGTGATATCAGCTCTCTTCAACTTTCTTAAGCTTGAATTTTCAAATTGTTCAAAATCAAAGGGTCTAAAACTGTTGTTGAAGTGTATATATGATACTTGAAGATCTTCAAGAACCGGACATCCATCTAGAAGCAACGTAAAATCTGGACATTGATCAAAGTACATATGTTTCAAATCTAGAGTTTTGAGTGAGGGAAATCTAAAAGGAAAAGGAGAAACTTTATCCACGTAGAACCAACGAAGCTTAAGAACTACAAGTGTTGTACAACTGAGTATACTAGCAGGCAATTTAGGGGGTATAAGTGTTTCATATTTACGACGAGCATGAAGATAAAGATGGAGATATTGAACTTTGTGTTGAACCGCAAGGTTGACCCAATTGTTGATATTGGTAATGCTGCTACCATCATGATCATAATAAAGAAGATATGAGAAATCATATTGAATGTCGAGGAAAAAAGTGTTGATGGAACGAGACCTAAGAGAGTAGTCTCGCGAGTGCAAAACGGATTTGACGAATTGGTTGAAGTGATGAATGTCTTGGCTAGAATTGAGTTTCTTGTTGATGAAGTAAAGTGTGGGAACATGACGCCATAGATGAATCCATCTCTTAGAAAGAATTGATGTGAAAATGGCTTGTTTGGTGGGAATATAAGAGAGAATGTGGCAAAGAATCTCGTCTGGTAAACCACTGATCCTATCTGTTACAATTCTGTGCTGAGACATTGTATGATAATATGATCAAGTTCTTCTTCACAATAGCAATAAAAGTCATATAGATGGATGGAGTGGAACTTATTGTTAAGGTAGGACCAACAGATTTGATATTCTAATCCTAAAAATCTGGTAACAACCTGCCTCATAAGATTGGTTCAATTCAAGTAGATTAGACCGACAAACAAGGATATATAGTTAGCTTATGTGTTGTTATGCCGAAAATTAAGAGTGAATAACATAATTTTTTTTTGTCAAATACTAGAACATAATATTTAGGGTTAATAGGTCTTTACCCCCTGCAAAGTAGGCGAGTTTTGCGTTACCCCCTGTAGTTTTTTTTTTCTTGAGATTACCCCTGCAAAATTTATTTGTTTGATTTACCCCCTTGGATGCACTTTTTAAATCGGTTATTTTGTTCAACCGATTTAGAAAGTGTTGTTTTTTAAATCGGTTATTCTGTTTTTTTTGCCTGCCACGTCAGCAAAAGGGGGTAAAACAAAAAAAATAAATTTTGCAGGGGGTAATCTCAAGAAAAAAAATTACAGGGGGTAACGCAAAACTCGCCTACTTTGCAGGGGGTAAAGACCTATTAACTCTAATATTTATTAATAAAAGTATCCAAATTAAAAAAAAAAAAGAGACTAGATATTTAAGTCCTTAATATATAAGTACCGTTTGACCCAGTTTATTTTAAACTTTTTTTGCTCAATAAAAGGAGAAGCTAGGTCAAACAGATTTTCAAGAAATTCTTGATAGAAAAAGGTTGTTTAATTTTTATGAGTAAAAATACATGGATAAAAGACTTTTGAAGCTAAAAAACAACAATTACTAAACAACTTTAGCTTTTTTCTAAAAGCTCTTATTTTTACTTTTAGATAGCTTGTAAGACCTAAAAAAGTTAAGTCAAAGGATACCTATTCTTTCTATATTTTTTCCACCTTATTTGCTTTCTAATGTCAATACTTTCATTGAAATAAAGGGCTAGTTTGTTTTAGCTATTTTGTGTTTTTCTTCACTCCTGTTTCAAGGTCTTCTTTTATTTATTGATGTGCTTAATTTCACTACAACTTACATAACTTTAGAGATGGGGTATGAATGAAAATTTCAAAATATTCATCTATTCCTCATTTAGATTATGGAAACGTATATCTGCTGATGTGAATGAGAATACGAAAATGGGCTATCTTGGCTGCTTCTAGGATTAATTTTTCTTGATCACATATTATCAATTATGGTTTGTTTTCTGCTAAAATATTACCTGATATATTTCACATTTTCCCATTCTTTTTTAAATCAGGAGACAATTGTTAATTTGTAGGTGAACAGTGTATCAACAATTAATTGTTTATGTCTTCAGATCTTATATTCTTAGTTTCTTTTTATGCCTGAAAATTAACATGCAGCTACAATTGGCTGAATTTTTCTTGTGTTACATAATTCTGCAGGCAGCGCACTTTGCAGATCATATAATTGAAAGATTTAATTAGTGCTATTTGGTTTGCATGTTATTGGGTGATTTGGAATGGTTGTAATGTGAAGATCTTTAAGAACAAAGTCGGATCGGTAGACAATTGGGTAGAAGAAGTTGGTTGAAAGGTAATGCAACTGGCTTCATCTATCGTCTATTCTGCAACCATTGGAGTGTTTGGGGCCATCTAGACGCTGATTTTTCACCATATCAGTGGGAACAAATTAATGAAAGGCAATGTGGAACAAATTCCGGATCCGCCCAATTCGCAAAGTCCATGTATTAGCAATCGAGTAAGTTCTGTTAATAATCATATGAGATAAAACAATACATTAATAAAAGTATTCAAAGAAAAGATAAAAATATAATACGATTCTTAAATTCAACAAACCGGATAAAGTTTGAACCGTCTAATCTTGATCGAACGGTCCAGATTCACCGACTGCATGTAGTGTTAAGTGCACAGAATCCAAATCCGAAATTAGTGGATAGAAATATTCAACACGGTGAGCTGTGGAAATTTGAGAAGCAAACAAGTTGACCACCAAGTCAATTCAATGCTATCCTTTCTCCAATTTATTATTATTAAATTAATTAATTAACTTTACAAACAGAGTGATAAACAGCACATACACTACTAGTTTTCTTATATTTCAAAGCTAATATAAGGCCATTCCCATTATCTTACAAAACGTGAAGAAGAAGAAAATGAAAAGCTTAGTAGATGTGTTGCTGTTAATTTTTGTTTTAGTGGAAGTAATGTGTTGTGAAGGTTGTTGGAAGCAAGAGAAAGAAACACTTATGGCTCTTAATTCCCGTTTGGGAAATGCTCTATCTTGGCTAGATAACACTGATTGCTGTCAATGGGAAGGAGTTGAATGCAACACCATCACACGAAGAATCACCAAAATTCAACTTCAATCTGATATTGGACCTTGGCATCTTAACTATTCTGATTTTCTAATCTTCAAAGATTTAAAGATTCTCGACCTGTCATCTTCTCAAATATCTAATTGTACAAGTATTAATCAAGGTTAATTTTCTCATACTAATTGTATATTTTCATCATTATTCATCGTCATTTTACCAAAATCACCGTCAATTCAAATATAAACTAAGCTTATGTTTGATTCCACGGTGTAGTATTCATTGATTAGCTAGTGAGTTACCATTTCTTAGGAGTTAAGTTAATTACAACTTCCTTAAGAGTTAGTTAGTAATTAATGACTATTTAACAACTATTCCAAATTGTAATCATCGTTTTCATTTACATGCATGTGTTATGCAGGGTTGAAAAATCTGGAAGTCATAAACTTGGGTGATAATCATAATTTGGATAATGCTACAGACATCCTATCTTGTTTAGATGGACTTTCATCTCTCAAGTCTCTATCGTTGTCCGGAAACTTGTTCGATACGACTTCATCCCACAGTGAGACCTGATATAGTTTTTTTTTTTCTTTCAGAAAATTAATTAACTAGGACTAATACATATTTGTACCATAGTTTTTCAGATAGTTTTGGAGAAACTTTCATCCAAGTTGTTGCATCTTGAGGTGCTTGACATAGGTTACAACAATTTGACTAATGAAATCCTGCCATCACTTAGGGGGTTCAGATCTTTGAAAGAATTGAATTTGGCTGGCATTGGATTAGACTCGGATCTTCACATTCAAGGTAGGCTATAGGGATGTGGCAAATAAATTGTCCTGAAGTAATATATGAAAACTAACATAACCACTAACTCGTGAGCTTTGGCTTATAATTTCATTGGAGGAATGTTGATTGCTAGATACCTAACACAATATATTAATTTAATAACGTGTAGGATTATGCGCCATGTTAAAGAATGTCGAGATCCTTGACATCTCCTACAACAACTTCAATGACACTGATATTGCATCTGCTCTTAGTGAGCTTTCTTCCCTCAAGAAGTTAAATCTACAAGGGAATCAAATTACTCTGAGATCTATTCATAGTATGTCCAACTAATTTTATTTTTTTAGCTTAAATGCAATTTCGTTCCATCAGTATTGTCCCATTTACAATTTTAGTCTCTCTAGTTCTAAACCTTTTATTTAAGTCTCTTAATTTTTAAAATGATTTCCTTTTTCTCCACCTATATATTTTGCGGATTAATTTTGATAATGTGACAAGTGGAATGCTTATTTGACATCTAAGTTGATGACATCAAAATGAATTAGCAACCAAAATGTCACACTAATATCTCACTTGCTACATCAACATCAATAGAATTAATTCTGCTATATAGGCAGACAAAAAGTCAGTTATTTAAAACATTGGAGGACTAAAATCACGGATTTAAAAATAGGACACCAAAATTGTATTTAAGCATTTTTCTTTTTGTTTATTTTGAAAAGCATATGTAACTCTAATCATGTGTGTTTATATATTATTAGATATATCAAAATTAAGGTCTTTGGAGATCCTTGACTTGGCTGGCAACAATTTGAACTTATGGCCTCTAGGTTTGTTGTCATTATCTGATAATTTATGGTCTCTAAGTTCCTTAATTATTCCTAGTTAATACAAATAATGACATGTTCTAAAATTTCTTATCAGAGAATCATGGATTTGCATGGCCAGCAAGTTTACAAGATCTTGTGTTGAGGGCAAACAGTTTGAGTAACAATATTGTTTCTTCCCTAAATGGTCTTACACGTCTCGAATCTCTTGACTTAAGTGTCAACAACTTGAAAGGATCACTTGATATTAGTGGTGAGTATTGCTTGCAATTTAGATTATATTTGAAATTGGTTTGATATTCTTTGTTCTTGAATGCATGTGATCATTTTCACAATGTCTTTTGAAAGTCATTTTAGTGGTGATTGTGTGTGATTAGACAAACAATTATATATATAATTAGACAAATAAAAGATAATTTGTTCTTGGAAGGAGCATAATACACTTCTGGTTTATCCATTGAAACTATTATTTATTAATCAGTCCATTATTTACTTACATCTTGCAGGAATGTCGACTTTAATCAGCTTGAAGATTCTTGATTTTACTGATAATCAATTAGTTGATTTTGTTGTTCATAAAGGTATTTAAGCACATTTAATTTTAACTATTGTAAAGTTACGGCTCCATTACTCTTTGAATTGTGAGATATCACACTTTACTCTCTATTTGTAAATTACACGAGAGAATCCATTTCTATTAGCAGCGTTTATTGTCAAATAAAAATAGATACATGCATTCAACTTACATTTATAAGGGTACCCAATATTCTATCATTTTTCAATCATTTGTGTCCATGTTACAATTGCGTACTAATGAATAAAGTATACTGCAATCACAGTATTATGCCAAATGTGTTCTAATTTGTAACCGTATAGTTTTTTTATAAGCAAATCTTAACGACATCCATTGATTTCCTTATGTAATTTTAGTTGAGACATATTTGTTTTGTCAAATTTTATCGGATTAAAACAAATGCCGAGTTCTTAATCAAACAATTACATTTTTCAGGGTCAAAAAGTCTAAGCAGATTGGATATTCTTGCCTTAGATTCAAATATGATAAATGGAAGCAATCTACAAGAGTCATTTCAGGCTTTCCCATCTGTTAGGAATCTTACCTTGAGACAAAACAAATTTAAAGGAACAACTCTTGCAAGAGGTAATAATGCATCATATCTCATGTAATTTATGTCATTGATTATTATGTATGTACTATAATGCAAACTATCGTTACATATTCATCCAATTAAATATATAACACTATAATGCTACTTTAGTATATTAATTTCTGAAGCATCTAAAAAAATATTTGTGTCTGTTTTTGCGTGTAGGTTTTCATGGTTTAAATAACTTGGAATACTTGGCTTTGGACAAAAGTTCTAACTTAGAAAATGAGTTTTTCAAAAGTATTGGGGACTTGCCTTCATTGAAAGTTTTGTCTATGTTGGAATGTGAGATAAAAGGTACCCTTCCAATTGGAGGTAATTGTTTTTATTATCATTTCAATTATTATAACAACTTTTATCTCTTGAAATTGTATTTTCATCAATATGTCCCCTTCAAAGTAAAAAATTTGTCAACATTTCATTTTTCAGATTGGTATAAGCTTAAGAAGTTGGAAGAGCTAGATCTATCCTACAATGAATTTGTCGGGAAACTTCCTTCTTCTTTTGTCAACATGACATCACTTCGGAGTTTGGCACTTACTGATAATCACTTTATTGGTAATATTGGCCCTTACCTTGCAAGTTTGACTTCACTTGAATATCTAAATTTTGAAGGAAACCAATTTGAATTCCCTATTTCATTCACATCATTTTCTAACCATTCAAACCTCAAATTCATCTATGGTAATGGGAACAAAGTCATCCTTGATTCACACTCAACTATGAAAACATGGATTCCTAAATTTCAATTGCAAGTGCTTCAATTGTCTTCAATAACCAAGGCCAATTCCATTCCACTTCCAAATTTTCTTCTTTACCAATACAATTTAACTTATGTTGATTTCACTAATTGCAAACTAAGGGGAGAGTTCCCAAATTGGTTATTAGAAAACAACACAAAACTAGAAATGCTTATTCTTCCAAATTGTTCCTTTATGGGAGATTTCCATCTTCCATCTCGTCCTCATCTCAACATGGCAAGAGTTGATGTTTCAAACAATGCAATAACAGGTCAAATGTTTAGCAATAATATTAGTTCAATTTTTCCTAATTTGGTTCATCTAAACATGTCCAAAAATGCAATCCATGGTTCAATTCCTTATGAGTTAAGTCACTTAACCTCTTTAGATGCATTGGATATGTCTGATAATCAATTGTCCGGAGAAATACCACATAACATATCTGGAGATGGCAGTCGACTCACATTCTTGAGATTTTCAAACAATAAGCTTCATGGACAATTACCTCTTATGTTGTCAGAGTTCAGTCCTTTGCATTATTTGTTGTTAGATGGTAATAGTCTTTCTGGTAACATTCCAAGTAACTTCTTTAACTCATCTAACTTTCAACATTTAGACATAAGTAATAATAATTTCATTGGAAAAATACCAAGCCAAATGAAAAAAAGTATAGGATTGATTGAGCTTTCAATGTCCAATAATCATTTTGAAGGATCTATTCCATCAGAGTTGGCACAACTTGAAAGTATTACATATTTAGATCTTTCCCAAAATAATTTGTCAGGTTGTGTTCCATCTTTTGTAAATTCTTCTGCAACCTTTATCCATTTGAGCAACAACAATTTAAGTTGCCTGTCCGAAAACATGTTCGGAGAAAGGTCTTCCCTAGTGACACTAGACCTTAGCAACAATGATATAATGAACGGAATTCATGGTTTAATACATGACCTCCGTTATACAGGATTGAACATCCTCCTTCTGAAAGGTAATCACTTTACGGGGAATATACCGAAGCAATTATGTCACCTCGCAAATTTGAATATACTAGACCTTTCTTATAACAATTTTGTTGGGGAAATACCTAGTTGTTTGGGTAAAATGCCTTTCGAGAACAAGGATCCAGATGCTTCAAGGGATCAATTCAATGGTATCATTCATAGTAGAGGAGATTATAATAATAGATTTGGGAAAGAAAGAGCAAATTTTACTTCAAAGAAAAGATCGGAAACTTATACAACAAATATCCTTATTTATATGTCTGGAATTGACTTATCTCATAATAAACTAAATGGGAGTATTCCATATGAGCTTGGAAACTTGACAAAAGTTCGAGCATTGAACATGTCCAACAATTTTTTGACCGGGAAAATTCCAGCTACATTCTCGAATTTGGTACAAGTAGAGAGTTTAGATCTTTCTTTTAACATGTTAAGTGGCCAAATTCCTCCCCAACTAAGTGGATTGACCTCCATTGAAGTATTCAGTGTGGCACACAACAATTTATCAGGTGCAACCCCTGAAAGGAAAGGACAATTTATTACATTTGATGAAAGCAGCTACGAGGGTAATCAATTTCTTTGTGGACCTCCATTGCTAAAAAGTTGCAACCCTGATGAACAAGCACTAGCTACATTACCAAATGGCTCAAACATGGATGGAGATGATGATAATGATTGGATGGACATGTATGTTTTCCGTGTGAGTTTTGGTGTGGCATACACATCAATTTTGTTGGTAATTGCAACTGTTTTGTGCATTAATCCTTATTGGAGGCAAGCATGGTTTCACAACATTGATCTGGTGGGTAAGAATTTTAAGGACAATATGAGTAAGTTTTTTTAATATTGGAAATGTGTAACATCAAAATGTGTTGTTGTATTGTATTGGATATCTGTTTTGTTTGTGGCACGAGTAGCCTTGTATTGTTAAGACTTTTTACTTAGTTTAAAAGATTAGACTATTATTCCAATAAAAAAAAAGATTAGACTATTATTAAAAATATATATATATTAGACTACAAACCATAAAAAACAAGTATATCAAAACAGTTTACTAAAAAAAAATACAATTAATAGTTTGTATTACAATATTTTTTACAATTTCTTTTATTAGTATAAAAATATTATGTCCATGTGAGTTTAGCTCATTTGCAGAGATATCGCATCATATGTCGGAATTAAAGTTCGAATTCAGAACACCCACTTATTTATTCTAAGGACAAAATTCTAAAAACTAAATTATTTGACAAAAAAAATTCTAATATAGATACTCGAACGTGGTTATGATCGACCCTATTAGGTTTCTTTTCTACAAACAAAATTCTAGATACTCGAACGTGGTTATGATCGACCCTATCAGGTTTCTTTTCTACAAACAAAACTCAGCTTATAGTTTCAATGGGATGAGAGTAAAACACGACACATGACTATGATCTTTTCATTCCCATTTCAAAGAACACTTGTAATTGTGGAAAATTGACCAAGAACCCATATACTTTATGATAATTGCTCTTCTCTCGTGTTGCTCAAAACATACTACTCCAAAATAGTGAAAAATACACTATCACAAACTATCTTCTGCTCCATTGAGGGTTAGGTTGTGACTTGTGAGCATCACGCAAAGTGGGTGGTAGAGCTGTGCCCATGCTTTACTATCTTGTGAGAACACACTTGTGATCAAATGATAATGCAAAGGTAGATTCATAAATTAATTAAATAAATAATCATTTTGGTTTCTAAATTTGTCTTGAATGAATGGTAACTACAAAATCATCCATGAATATATCTCCTATTTTGTAATTTCATGTATCAAACTAACCAAACCAAAAGACATAAACGACCAAACTAACTAACAAATGACACGTCCGGTCCAAATCTGTTTTTAAAATTCTTACACATTCAAGAATTATAGTATGCACAATGACTAAAATGACTATTGATTATGTATCTTGAATTGTATTGAAAATGAACTGAACAGTATTTTTTTTTGCATCTCGAACGTTAATTAAAGACAGAACAATCCATCCAAATTACTCGTTAACAAAATCAACTATACACAAATATCAATTGTCAATTTTAGATTGGACGACTAATGCGAGTATTTGTGTATGTATTTGTCAACTAGTGACTAAAAATTCTACCCTCATAATATTATGGAATAAGTCTACCAACTGAGTCAAACTCACGCCAACAAAAACAAAGAGAACAAAAGGAACAAAACAAAATCAAACAATTAATTAATCAATCAATCAAGTACGTTTCTTCTTAGAATTAGCAGCATAACTCTTGAGATGAAAATTAAGAAAAAGAGCCAAAAGAGAAGCATTAAAAACAGCATTGAAGCACCAAGCCTTCATCCCAGAGCATCCACCACCGGATCCAAAGTGGTAATAAAGCATAACACCGGAGACAGCAAAGCTGAAAACAAACTGAACAATCTGACAATCCGTGACGGCGCGCTTCCACGGCGGTCGAATTCCGACGGTGGTGAGGAAGTAGTAAGAGTACATGATGACGTGGACAGAGGAGTTAGTTAGAAGAGCGATTGGGAATAATGACTGAGAAGAATTGAGCCATAGATAGCACATGATTGGAACGGTGGAATGATGGTACACGTGGAGGAAGGAGAGACGTTTGATTGATCTAGAGAGGATGATGAATAGAGTGTCTATGAATTCAAGGAATTTAGAGAGGTAGAAGATGTAAGCCCAAAAAAAGAGTGGACCAGTTGGAGGGGTGTGAATAGGGAAACAGATGGTGGAGCGGAGGTTGTTGGGGGTGTGGGTTAGGATGGTGAGGGAGGTGCCAATAGCCATAGTGAGGGAGAGGATGGAGAGAGTGAGGTTATGGAGTGCAGTGAAGGGTTTGAGGAAGTGAGGTGGGAAAGGTGGGAGAGGGAAGAGGAGAAGGAGAGTGAGGGAGAGATAAGAGGCTATGGAGAGAAAGAGGAATAGTGGGGATGAGGCTGGGGTTTGAGGAGGGTTCCATGTGAAATTTAGGATCTTTGGATGGTAGACTAGCCAGTATTGGAGGGTTTTGACAATGGGGTTTTCCATTCTGATTTCTCTCTCTCTCTGGATAGGAAATGTTGTTGGTGAGAGAAGTGGGGTTGTCGGTGAATGTTTCAAGGTAGGTCTTTTATTATCCATTGGCATTCACAACTGTTGGATAAGTATATAGTACTAACATAGTAACAATTCTTAATTAATTCACAGAAAAAATAAAAATGAAGCTGGTTGCTGAATTAAGAATGAAGTAATATCAATTAGAGGTCTAATTGAAAAACTGAAAGAGGTAAATTATGCATTAAAAAAAGTAAATCATTTTTTACAAATTATTACTATGTCATATGTTTGGAGTTTTTTCAATCACAAAAGTCAAAGCAAGTCGGTTCAACACCTGGACTAATCTTAATGACTTGGTATAGATTCTTAATTTGAAAATCCGTATACCGTTAAACCCTAAAACGTTACTTTACCTTGCAATATCTTAATTATTTCAACAAGACTCCATCGTCATTGTAAGCCAGTTTAGGTTGCAAAATGAAAATTTCATACTTGTTACAAATACTTTGTTCCTTTTAAGAGAAAAAAAAAACAGAAAGTTATTCATATATAGTTACACGTCCATGTAAATAACAGAATCACCAGCAGTCATGACATTATTTTCTTGACCATATGTCTGTTATATGTGTCTCTTGTTAATAATTTAGAGTCTCACTCCCATTTCAAGGAACACTTGCAATTGTGAAAATTTGACCAGGAAACCATAGACTTTGATTCCAAAGACCAAAGTATTGGAAAGATCTGATATTGGAGTTGAGGCTTGCATGCTAGAAGCTTATGGGCAATGTATTGTTTCAGATGGGGGAGCTACTATTATGGCTAAGTACAAGGTTTAGTATCGTGTATAATTGAATGGATTCAGAGTATTGCCATGATACAATGTGAGAATACAAAGGGAGATCTTCCACCATTTTTTGTCGCCAGAGAAAGAGATGGAAAGGGAAAAATCTAGGACAAGACTGAAAGTGGGAGAGAATATAAAGAAAACATTTAATCAGGAGTATTCCAATTTCCAACATTCTAAGCTGAAAGGCGAGCGAGAGAGATCGCAGATAGAGAGATGAAGTTTTGGGCATTCTATATACATGGTGTTTCTAATCAGTGCTGCAAGTTGAGCTCATCCATAAAATCATCATCAGTGTGAAATCGTCAAAAGCTTGTCTTTCTCCTTTCAAGTAACCACCAAGAAAGACTTGGCTGTTTCCTGAGGCTCAAATCTGCACACAAAACAAAAAATGTTATATGTTGATTGAATTGCATAAATTCAATAATTTTTAAGCCAATCTTCCCATATAATACTTATTTCACTAATTTAAAATGTTGTTGGGATAATGGTCATGGTTGTTGCAGTTGGTGCGGCCTCAACAACGGAACCTTGATGCTGTGGCATAGATCACAATCACATAATATTTATTTCATACCTTGGTTCTTAATACACTTAGCATTAAATCTGAATTTAGCATACAACTCCCCAGAAAATGGATAAGCAAGCATTGATCTAATTGAAGTCATAGACAGGTTTAATAAATAAATAAACAGGTAGACAGGTCCTAATTAAATCATTTATAGATGATTTTTCCTTAACTTGTGCAGTGAAACAAAGTCGTGAACTTCATAATAGCACATAGTTCAAAGTTCAAACCACCAAATCATGCTATGGTAGAAGCAAATGAAACGACAAGCAGGATACTGAAACTACTACTTACATAGTCTATATGTTTTCCATAAATGAAAGTTGACATGTTGTAGAGGCCTTTGGGCATGGGGACAACTTCCTTTCAATTTCAGGCAGGTCTCTTTTGGTCCAGATTGTCATGGTTTCCAAAAGTCTTGCATTTTTCAAAATATATTTGGCTAACATGAGTTCAAATTTTGGGCCTGATAAGTGCTGAATAGTACAAGTTCTAAGGTATGATGTAAGGCATTGGGGAACAAGTTTTGGTTCCACCCAATTTTCTTGATCATCTTCTTCATTCAACATTGCCTCGTATAACCCCTATTAATAGTACACATAAAATAAAATAAATAAAACAAAACATAAAGGTGGGTTAAGAAAAGATAAACTGAATATGATTCTTAAACTTAACAAACCTGATAAAGTTGAAGATTTTGAAGCTTAGGGCAATGGTGGAGCACTTGTACTACCAAATCCCAATTATTGTGGAGCTTCAAGTGGGTCAAATTATGAAAGATGGGTATGTCATCAGAAGGCGGCTTCAGTTGATTTGCCTAAATTATATACAAAGACACACTATCAAATCAAGGAAAAATTGCAACCAAAAAAAAAATGCAGATGAATCACATTTTTGTTTTGTTTTCCATCTCATTCAATCAGTGTATTATATTCAATTGAATGCATAAGTCGGAGTGTTAAACACTATCGAACACCAGACATGTCTTCAATATGAAATGTGTGTGCTAATGCTATACATAGATTGAGATAACATGCATCATATCCATAACGAAACGAACCTTGTAGACTCTGTAGTCTTTTGTGTACAACCAGGATGTTTCAATGCAGAGAGACACCAAAGTAGAAAGTGCTTTCGCCATATAACAAGAACACCAACATTGACTCACATCAGCTCTAATCAATTTGGGTAAAGTTAATCTCTTAAACTCTTGAACGGTAATAGAATCTTCCACACAAAAGAAGTATATATGAGAAGCTTTCAAATCCTCAAGAATTGGACATCCAGCTAGAAGCAACATAAAATCTCGAACTTCTGAGAACTTAACGAATCTCAAATGAAGATTTTTGAGTGAGGGAAATCGAAATTCATTTGAAGAAAAAGAAAAACCCTCCACACGGAACCAACGGAGATTAAGACTAACCAGTGTTCTACAGGTGAATATGCTAACAGGCAATTTTGGTAGATATGGATAACCAACAAAATTATAAGGAAGAGGCACACGAAGATTGAAATGAAGAAATTTGAGTTTACGTTGGACAATAAGGTTGATCCATTTGGTAATATTGGGAAACCCTAAATTATAAGCAAGATGAGAATTACCGTATTGAATGTCGAGATGGAAATTGTCGATGAAATTAGAAGCGGTGACGGTGTCGCGAGAGGTTAAAACGGAGTAAACAGATTCGTTAAAACGGAAATTGGATTCGACGGTGTTGATTGTGATGTCGGGGAAGTGGAGAACGGGAACATGGTGACATAGATGAGTCCAGCGCTTGGACAAAACGGTTGTGGAAACTGATTGTTTGGTGGTGAGGAAAGAGAGAATTCGGCAGAGGATTTCGTCTGGTAAAGTGCTGATTGTATCCGTCGGTGATGCTGATGTTGAAATTCTCCGTCGCTGCATTTCTTCTTCACAGATTTGCAGAAAATGGTGCGACAGTGGTCAAATAACTAGCAAAAAGGGCGCATAAAAATCTAAATCTAAATCTAATGCATCATAGTGCGGTAAATATTGGACATTCAATTTGGAGGAGTCTTTGCTGTGAAAAAATTTTATTAAATTTTGTTTTTTTGTCACTATAAAAAAAAGTGGCAAATGTTTTACTTATCCATTAACGGAAATTCATTTTTTTCTACTAAAAGTTAAGGGAAGTTGGTGGAATTTCTTATTTAATCTTAAAATATAATCCTCAATTTTAAAGATAAAAAAAAAGTTTCTTAATAATGTCATAAATATAATCCTCAATATAATCTCGTCTGATAAATCTTTTGAACAATTGATTAATCAGACGAAAATAAAAATATAGTCTTATTCTACATGTTAATACCGACATCAATGAAATTTTTAATAGGTCATTACTCATTAGATAATGCCTTATTTAAAATATAAATTTTAAGTATGTTTGATTTTTCGAAAGAAAAAAAAAATCTGTTTGATGTCTCATTTGCATTATTCTCACTTTCAAAACAATCCGAAGAACAATCAACAAAACTTACTTTGGCCAATACATATAACAATTCTAAAGCACCAACATTCTAAGTTAGAAGATGAACGTGTCCATTCTCAACACACATAGAAAAAATCGATTTTGCGCATTGAAACACTATTTTGACAAAAATTATTTTTTATGGCTTTAACAAAATGATGGTGTATCGTCAAAAAAAAAAAGATGGTGTCACATTTCATCGAAACATACGCTATAAACTTTATAATATCATGATAAAGTCGAAACACTCCTCCCTCCTAATTTATATAGAAAGACACACTATCAAATCAGGGCAAAATACCCAAAATTTATGCAGATAAATCACATGTTTGCTTTGTATTCAAGTGAAGTCTATGAAACATTACTACACAACGGACACCGGTTAAAATTTGATTTGAGAAAGGAAAATGTTGAAAACTGCCTCGGGACAATGGTTAAGTAAACAAAAAATTAAAATATATGTATTTTTCTACTTAAAACTTTTGCATTTGTTTGCATTTTGATTCCTTAACAATTGCTCCAGAAGCACCGTCTAGTATGACCCTTTGAGAAAAGGGAAATTATCGAATGTAATCACATGTATCATACTATCATACATTGAGGTAGCATAGCATGCATCATATTGATAATGAAACTGACCTTGTTGACAAAGTAGTATGCGGAGAACACAGACGTCTCTATTGAGAGAGAAGTCAAATTAGAAAATAGTTTCAGCATAAAACATGAAAACCAACATTGAAGTTGAACCATATATGATCTAGTCTAGTCAATTTAGGTAAGTTTAAGTTTTTCAGCTCTTTATGAGTACTACTGTAAATTTCCTCATCAAAGAACTGTAAACGAGACGCTTGTAGATCCTCATCAAAGGATGTGTTAAGAAGAAGAATGGATTTGATGTGATGAACTGTGATGCCGGTGAAGACAATAGTGGAAACAGTGCGCCAGAGATGAACGAGGGAAAGAATATCGTCCGGTAAACTATCGATCGTAACTACCGCCGGTGAAATCTTCGTGGGTCGCATTTCTGAAATCTTCACGCATGGCTTGATCTGGTGGGTGGGATTGATCGAACGGGTGCGATTAAGCCAGAGCACCCTGTTTTTCCCTCCAAAAAGCAGCTGTGGGATAAACGAAACAATTAAAATTTGTGTTAAAAAAGAAAATCAAATTTATATCAGAAACCTTTTGGAATATTTTAATGAATTTAAATTTAATCTATTTATTTCTCTTTGATAAAAAAATAAAATTGTGAGATTTATCATGATTGAATAAACAAAAAAAATAATAGACACAAATTTTGACATCAAGTATTCACCTCTCAATAGCCAACAAACAATGAATCTCCTTGACGAGTCTTCATCATGAAACACTTCTAATCTTATTATTTCTTAAGGTGTTCACAACCACTTTAGAATCAATAAATAATTCAATCTTACGATAATGACGATTCCAAGATAATTTCAATCCCTCCAAGACTCCCATATTTATGTCACAACGTATGTCGTGCACCACTCTAGATTTTTTGAGAAACCACACAACCAATTTCCATCACTCCCACAAATTAAACCTTTAGTTTTTTTTTTTTCCACCAACTAGTAACCGGCCCACTTGATAGTCTAATTTGTTTCGGGTCAGTTCTGTCATCAAGTGGTTTCTGTTGGAGATAAACTCTCACAAAGAATGAACAACAAAGAACTTAGAACACTAAGAAAGAAAACGAGAACTATGAATAAAACTTGAAGATAAAATGAATAAGGAAAAAGGTAAAATCTTATTCTTCCACAAAGGGCCTTAGTAGTTATATATACAAGAGGGGGTTGCGTAAAGTGCAACTGCCTTAACTACCTAGGACAAAACAAAAGAATAACTAACTAACTAACTACGCTAGCTAACTACTAAAACAGAGCAGAAGCTAAGCAGCTTCAGAAGCTATTGCTTCAGAACCTGTTCCATCAGAACCTGTGACCTTCAGAAGCTATGTGAGCATCAGAAGTTGGTTGCTTCAGGTTCTGATGAGTTCAGCTTCTGATGAGCATCAGAATTCGGCAGAGCTTGAATTACAAACCAACACTCCTCCTTAATTCAAGCTGTCAAAGCTCACAACTCCCATTTCTCTTCTGAGCTTGAGAAATTGGTCTCTTTTTACAGCCTTAGTTAGAATATCAGCTTGTTGATTGTCAGTAGAGCAATATTCAAGTTTCAACTTTCCTTTAGTGACTTGGTCTCTGAGGAAGTGAAATCTTGTCTCAATGTGTTTGCTCTTCCCATGACTAACGGGGTTCTTAGCCAAGTTGATTGCTGATTTGTTGTCAATCTTCAGCACCACTGTGATGTCAGCAATAATGTTCATCTCACTGAGAAGTGATTGCAGCCAATTTGCCTGACATGCAGCTAGGGACCCTGCTACATACTCTGCCTCACAGCTGGAGAGTGCTATGACTGACTGCTTCTTAGAGCACCAAGATACTGGTGCATTTTGAAATTTAAACAAATAACCACTGGTACTCCTCCTGTCTACCTTGTCACCACACCAATCTGCATCTGAAAACCCACTCAACTCAAGTTTTCCATTATCCTTAGAATATGGAAATACAACACCATAGTGGATTGTGCCATTGATGTATCTAAGTATCCTCTTAGCTGCCAATAGATGACACTTCAGTGGTTTACTCATAAACCTGCTTACATAGCCAACTGCATAACTGATATCAGGTCTAGTTTGACACAAATACCTCAGTGAACCTATCAATTGCCTGAACATGGTAGAGTCCACTGCATCACTGCCTGTATCTTCTTCAATCTTGGCTCTTGTATCTGCAGGTGTGACTGATGAATTGCAATCAAGCATTTCAAACTTTCTCAGAATCTCAGTGGCATACTTAGCTTGATGCAATATCATCCCTTTTGGAGTTTCTAAGAGCTCCATTCCCAGAAAGTAAGTTAACTTTCCTAGGTCAGTCATTTCAAACTCACACTTCATTTGTGATTTGAATTTCTCTATCTCTATAGATGAGCTACCTGTTACTAACAGATCATCAACATACAAACATATGATTAACATGTGTTTATCATCACTGCATTTCACATAAACACCATACTCTACACTGCATTTTCTGAAGCCTTGCATAACAAAGAATTGATCAATTCTTTTGTTCCAAGCTCTTGGAGCTTGCTTCAGACCATACAGAGCCTTATTCAGCTTCAGAACTTTGTCTTCCTTGCCCTTCAATTCAAACCCTGGAGGCTGCTTCACATACACATCTTCCTCTAAGGGTCCATTTAGAAATGCTGACTTCACATCTAAATGAAATAAGGGCCACCTTCTACTACAAGCCAATGCAATCACTAGCCTTATAGTTTCATGTCTTGCCACTGGAGAGAATACCTCATCATAGTCCAAACCTTGCTTCTGAAGGAATCATTTGGCCACAAGTCTTGCCTTGTATTTTATCACCTTGCCTTCAGGATTTTGCTTGACTTTGTACACCCATTTCACACCAATTGCCTTTCTATCAGAGGGCAATTCACACAAGTCCCATGTCTTGTTCTTCTCTATAGACTTCAACTCATCAATCATTGCCTCCATCCAAACTTTACTCTTTAGTGCAGCTTTGGTATCTAAAGGTTCAGTATCTGCAAGCATTGCATAATGCACAATTTCTCCTTCATTGTCTACTGCATTGTCTGATACAATCTCACAGTCAACTAACCTTCTTGGTAATTGAGTGTTTCTCTGAGGTCTTGGTGGTACAGTAGTGACCTCATCATCACTTGAAGTATGCATGTCTTCATCACTTGCATTACCTTGATGCTGATTCACAAAAGTGGGAGTGTCATTAACAGAGCTTGCTTCACCACCTAAGTCCACTGCACAAGTTTTCTTAGATGAGAGCTTCTGACCCCAATCCCAACTTTCATTTTCTAGTACCTTCACATCTCTGCTAATCTCTACTTTGTCACTTGTAGGATTATACAATCTATAGGCACCAGTTCTATGATATCCAACAAATATCATAGGAACACTCTTGTCTTCCAGCTTCTTTCTCTTAGCATCAGGTACATGTTTGTAGCACAAGCTGCCAAACACCTTTAAGTGACTTACACTTGGCTTACTCTTGGACCACACCTCTTCAGGTACCTTATCCTTCAGCTTCTTAGTAGGACTTCTATTCAGAATGTAAACAGCTGTAGCAACAGCTTCACCCCAGAACCTCTTGGGCAGATTCTTCTGCTTCACCATGCTTCTAGCCATATCTAGAATACTTCTATTCCTCCTTTCTGCAAGACCATTGTGCTGAGGAGTATATGGTGCAGTAACTTCATGAATTATGCCTTGTTCCTTGCAATAATTCTCAAACTCTGTAGAGGTATACTCACCTCCACCATCTGTTCTCAGAACCTTCAATGACTTGTCACTTTGCTTCTCAACCAGTGTTTTGAACTTCTTAAACACCTCAAAAGCATCACTCTTAGCTTTTATATGGTATAACCATATCATCCTAGAGTACTCATCAACAAACGTCATGAAGTATTTGTTTCCACCAGTTGATGACACATCAAATGGTCCACAAATGTCAGAATGCACAACATTTAACACATCACTAGATCTCATAGGAAGATGACTTTTAAATGATGATCTATGATGTTTTCCTAACAGGCAAGTAGTGCATGTATCAACTGGAGTTATGACACTAGGCAATCCTAACACCATGCATTTTGAATTAAGCATTGACAAGCTCTTAAAATTCAAATGCCCATACCTCTTGTGCCATAGATCACTATCTTTCTCTTCAGCAGTTGCGGACAAGCATGTAGCTTCAATAGCTTTGATTTGAGTCTTGTAGATCCTGTTCTTGCTTTGGGCTGTTTTGAAAATCAGTCTCTTCTTGGAATCAAAGAGTTGCAGAGTCTCATCCTCAATTACTATCTTGAAACCCTTTGAGATTAATTGCCCTATGCTCATCAAGTTACACTTCATACCAGGGACATAGAGAACCTTCTCAATCACAGCTTTCTTCCCATTCAATCTTTGGATCACCACATTACCCATACCTTCTGCCTTAATGGAATCACTGTTGGCCAATCTGATCTTTGTGTTGAGACATTCATCAAAGTCAGTCAAGATGCTTCTATTTCCAGTCATATGGTTAGAACACCCTGAATCAAAGTACCAAACCATGGAATCTGCTGCTTCATCAGCAATTGTCACCATGAAACTGGTTTCATCCTCAGAACCTGAGCTATCATGTGCTACCTTGGCCTCTTCTTCATTGTCTTGACCTTTCTTTTTCTTTGGATTTTTGCATTCATTTGCATAATGGCCATATTTGTCACAATTGTAGCACTGAATCTTGCTCTTGTCCTTTTTCTTTGACTTATCTTTCTGTTTCCCTCCTCCTCCACTAGAGGATTCAGGCACTGTCTCAGCATTCTCCTTGCTTTTCTTGGAGTCTTTCTTGTTCTGCCATTTCTTCTTCTCACTTTGATACTTCTTGAATTTTGAGAAAAGAGCTTGCTCATCTTCTTTGCCATGGCTCCTCTCACCATGCTTCAACTCATGAGCTTCAAGAGTGCTTTGCAGATCCTCTATCTTGATCTCACTCAAATCTTTAGTCTCTTCTATAGTCACCACTATATGCTCAAATTTAGAAGTCAAAGTTCTTAGTACCTTTTCCACCGTTTCTTGCTCATCAAGATTACCTCCACAATTCTTCATCTGATTGGTGAGAGTCACCAATCTTGTGAAGTAATCAGCAACGGATTCATCATTCTTCATCTGCAACAGTTCATACTGTCTCTTCAAGGCCTGAAGCTTTACTTTCTTCACTTTTGCATCACCACCATAACTCTTTTGCAAGATATCCCATGCATCTTTGGAGGTCTCAGCATCTGCAATCTTCTCAAACACCTTTGAATCAACACATTGATGAATGAGAAACAGGGCCTTGTTATCTTTCTTCTTTGCTTCTCTAAATGTTGTTCTTTGTTCTTCATTTGCATTTTCTGGTAGAGGAGTGATTGCTGCATTCACTTGTTCATACACTTCTTGAACATTGAATATCACCTTCATCTGCTTCACCCATCTATCCCAATTCTTTCCATCGAAAACTGGCAAATTCGCATGGAAATTGTTGTTCCCAGCCATGGTTGATTCACTCTCAACCTGATTCTTCTTTCAAGAACGAATCAAGATCCCTTTGGATCGTACGAGCTCTAGATACCACTTTGTTGGAGATAAACTCTCACAAAGAATGAACAACAAAGAACTTAGAACACTAAGAAAGAAAACGAGAACTATGAATAAAACTTGAAGAGAAAAATGAATAAGGAAAAAGGTAAAATCTTATTCTTCCACAAAGGGCCTTAGTAGTTATATATACAAGAGGGGGTTGCGTAAAGTGCAACTGCCTTAACTACCTAGGACAAAACAAAAGAATAACTAACTAACTAACTACGCTAGCTAACTACTAAAACAGAGCAGAAGCTAAGCAGCTTCAGAAGCTATTGCTTCAGAACCTGTTCCATCAGAACCTGTGACCTTCAGAAGCTATGTGAGCATCAGAAGTTGGTTGCTTCAGGTTCTGATGAGTTCAGCTTCTGATGAGCATCAGAATTCAGCAGAGCTTGAATTACAAACCAACAGTTTCAGCCCCTCCTGATCGCAATTGCGGGGGTTTGAACTGTGGTTCTCCCTATCAAATTTAGCGTCAATCACCACTTGATCAACTACAAACCCTTAGTTTTTATTAACACATTTTTAAATCGTTTGCGTTCAACACTTCTAACTTTCTAATCCCTCTGTCCAAAATCTTTAGTCCTTTTTAGCTTTTTAATTTTGTCTCAAAACTTTGATTCTTTTAGAAGATCAAGACACAATTAATGATATTTTATCATTCATACCTTTACAAAAACTAAAACAATTATTAAATGAATGTTCTATTTTTTAATAAAATAGAGGTAAAAATGACTTAACTGGTCAATTTTTGTTAGTATTTTTTAATATACGCGCAAAAGTTTAAAAGAATCAAAGTTTTGGGAAAGAGGGAGTAACAAATTAGAGCTAGGGGAGAGAGCTATGGAATTTTAAAAAGAGGGTGGGTTCAAGGGGTAGGTTAGTCATTTGATGTGAGACCAAATGAAATGAAACCAAATTAGCCATTTGCAAACTGTGCAGTCTCTCCAAAGTCTCTCTCTCTCTCTCATCTCAACCATAGTCTTCTTCGTTCTACAGTGATAAAACAGCAAAAATGCAGCATTCGAACTTGGGTGATGATTCAGATTCATGGCTTTCCACCGCTGCTGCTTCATCTGCACCTAATTCCAATTTGAATCGTGACCTCTTCAACGATCTCGTTCAAATTGTCCCTCTTGTTCAATCCCTCATCGTAAGTAACTAACAAGTAACAACCCTCTTTCCTCAACTCTTCTTTCTTCTTCCAAATTCACTCTTACTCAATGCTAATAATTAGTTATGTTTTAATCTTTCATTTCAACTATCAACTTTGTTAATTAACTTCATTTTCATTTTAGGATAGTAAAGCTACTACTCGTTCCTCGTTTACTCGTCGTGGTTCCATCATCTACACCAAAACACCCGCAAGAGAATCGTTCTTTAAAAAGGTAACAATCCACCAACTTTGTCATACTAGTAGAGTAGGTTTATTGTTTATATTAATCTTGCAAGGAATCAAGGGTTTATTTCATTTTTATACGGGCCTATTTGGATTATCAGCTTATTTGAAGCTTATAACATAAGCGCTTATCTATAAGCTTACATAAGCTATTTCTATAGCAAAAGTTATATTATTTTTGTATATGTTATAACCTGTTTTCATAAGCTCTCTTGAAGAACTTACGAAAATAAGCTAAAAAAAGCTTATGAAAAATGTCATAAGCTATTTTCATAATTTCTCCCAAACACTATCGCAAAATTTATGCCAATAGATAAACTCAAATAAGTCAATCCAAACAGGCCAAAGTTTACAATCATGTGACTCATTTTTCCTTTGTTTTCTACTATGTCTGTGGTACCGATATTTGTGTGCTTGTGTTATATGAACTTCGTTTTTTAACTATTCTGGTTGTGTTCATGAATGGCAGTCCATAAGATATCCATGCACTGTTAACTATCCTGTTTTCACATTATAATGTTTGCCTCTTGTTGACTATCCTGTTTGTATTCTTCTCCTTTTCCTTAAGGATTTAGACTAGAAAACTCTCAGGAAATGGTTTGCAGATTTTTTTTTTTTGTGTGTGTGTGCTTATAATGTGATTTCTCAGTATTTGATAACACAAGTGAAAATTGCTAGGCCTATTAGTATGACCCTAGATTCTGGAGATGTAAGAATTTGTTCTTCCTTGTTTATACTTAATATAACATAATATTCCAAGACTCTGGTATGGCTCTAGACTTGGGAGATGTAAGATTTTGTTATTCCTAGTTTCTACTCTAAATAACATAGTAATTATTGGCTTACAAGTTACAATAGAAACTTCACTGGATGTTTATTTGACTAACTGTATATTGTTTGTACCATCTAGCCCCAGTACTTCGCTTTGTTCTCGATTAAAAATGTTCAAATATGACTAGTACTCTGCTTTGTTGATCCTGTTCATATAGAAATCTAAAGCTATCCTTTCAAATGAATGATTTCTCTTGTAACAATATATGTGTTCATGACAAATGAATGATTTTTGTTATTGTTTTATAAATTTTCCGTGCACAGAGCTTTATGACTGATATTTCTTTGTCGTGAACACCATACTGAATTATTTATGTACACTGTTAGGCAGTAGATTCAAAAGGCAGGAATGTTGCTCAATCCATTCCTGATACAAAGATAAGCGATGAAGGAGTAAAAGAACAGGCAAAAAATGGCAACAATACTTCTGATGCTGATGATAGCTTTTCTATGTTTTCTGGAAGAGCTTTTACATCAGAGAAGGACACAGAAGAGTTAGCTACTTTGAAGGAAAAGATGGAGGAACTTCAACTGAAATTAACGGAGAAAGATGAACTTTTAAAGTCAGCAGAAAACTTGAGAGACCAAATGAATGCTGCTAGTGCAAAACTTGATGAAATGAAGCACCAGGTTTCAGAAAAAGATGGTTCACTAAAGTATACTCAACAACAACTATCTGATGCTAAGGTACTAATTTCAATATAGTTGAAAATTTTGATGATGAGTTGTCCTATTTTAGGTTCAGTGGATAGAAAAGGGGGAATAAAATGGCCGTTTCATTTAAGGGAATGTTTAGAATGTTTTCTTCGTATGCATTTACCGGTCTCTTTTTCCACAGATTATGCTTGCAGATAAGCAAGCTGCCCTTGAAAAGATACACTGGGAAATGATGACATCCAACAAGAAAGTGGAGAAACTCCAAGAAGAGCTAGATTCTGTGCAAACAGATATTTCGTCATTCACATTGCTGCTTGAAGGCTTAGCAAAAACCGACACTGCTAAGTGCACCGATGACTATGATACCAAGCCTTATGTATTCAATCATGCGCCTGATATTGTGAGTTTGTTAACATATTTCCAATCAATATACACAACATATACTTGCACACATTGCTATATATTGTATGGTGACAATTTCAAGATACCACTTTGATGACCTTCCTGGTTCAAGAGACATGAATAGTTTGTATACCAACATCCATGGCTTCCACTTGTGCACGCATGCATTTAATTTCAGCGGTTTAGCATTTATAGATTCTCGTCATATTTCCTATATCTTATTTTCTCATAGGAAAGGGTATGTGGGTAAGACATGCATGGTGAATGGAATAATATGAGATTGTTCTTGCCTAATTAATTGGTATCAATGTATATCTAAGAACAGAATTGTCTTAAGTGTGCAGAACAAACTAATCCCTGGATGCTGACCTTTTCAATTAAACATCTCTGGTTTAATGGTTTAACAGGATAATATGGATGAGGTGGAATCCCAGAAAATAGAAGCAGCGAGAAAAGCTTACACTGTCGCAGTTGCTGTTTGCAAAGAAAAACGAGATGAAGAATCTATTGCTGCAGCTGCTAATGCTAGGTTACAACTTCAGTCACTACTTTTCAAATCCAAAAACATGAACCTGTGATTTAACTAATTTCATTTAACATGTTTACACGCCGGGTCCTTTAGTCACGAATGGTAAAGCACCTATCGAGCGTGAGTGGGAGATATTTGTTTATTTACATGCTTGTTTGTGAACAAAATATCAACTTGTGTCATCTTATGTAACAAATCAATAATCTAGAGCTCGTTCGACAATTCAAAACAGCAGCAAACTAATACTGTCATGGCTCTGATTCCTTTTGAATGTGTGACTTCCTACTTTCCCTATGTCTATGCGCGAGAGTGTCTACTCAGCCTTTAGTACCCAAGCTGTCTTCTGGTTTCATATTTTCTGTGTGTGGTCCATATCTTTGTAAAACAAGCTGGACCTTACTATTTTGTTTATGCTTTACTTTTGTATAAATTCTTTAGTCAATTTCTTTTTCTATAAATTCTAGTGAAAACCTACTTGATGTATGTATTCTAGAAATTAAATGCTACCTTCATTTATGAATATGATCAAGGCTGAGAGCTAGCCATTCGACTTTTTTGGGTGTTTACCCGGTTGACGAACTGTAGTTTTTCCATCACATATTTACTTGTATATAAAGAAGCGAAACAAATATTTTACTTGTAAGTTTTTCCTTTATATATATATATATATATAAAATGTTCTTAAAAAAACTTTGGCCTCAAGTTTTACAATTATTTGATTTTAACATTTAAATTTAAATAGTTTGATTTTTGCTTCTAAATTTAAATGTAAATAAACGCACTAAAAATATTACCAAAATCCATTAGTAAGTAACCATTTATGATTTCTAAACTCAAATGTGAGCAACTTTTTTAAGGGCATTTTTTGTCTTCCATTTCAACCAAACCATAACCATTGTATGAGCATTGTATGGAAAGATATAGCAAAGACACTAATGAGTAGACTTTTACCGTTGCAAAATATTTTATATGAGCAACTTTTCTTAGGACATTTTTTTTTCTTCCATTTCAACCAATGATATCCACAATGGATAGAAAAAAGAACATCAATAATAAAACAATATTTGAAACGCATATTTCGCTAATGGTAATTTGAAGATAATTTAAATCAGCCTTCAAATAAATTGAAATTGAAATGCATATTTGTTTATAGATTACTTAGCAATTCAGGGGACACTTATGATAGAATTTCAATTGCTGAGTAGATAGATAGACTCTGATCACCACATTTATGCAATAAAGAACCCTGTTCACCAATGGTACTATGAAGATAATGTATCCGTGAATGAGCCAACCACTAACAATAACAGTGGCAGCAATAGGCACAAGAATGAAATGCTATTTCTTGTTGGAAATTCGGAAACTGGTTCAAATAATATCCGAAGACAACTGGCAAACGAGATTCGGTTACTCACAACAACCGGAATGCACAATAGAAGAATCGCAGCAGAGGCAGCAGCGGCATAGATCACAATCACAAATCATTATTTTACCACCTTGGTTATTGATATTACTACATTTTGTGGAAAAGTAGTTTTTAAGCACCTTTTCCTATAACTCCATGAGTAACTCAACTTCCTAGTAACCTATGTCGCCCAAACCAAATCTTCAAAAAGATCATTTAGATATAATTTCTTTTTAATGAGATTATCAAAACATTATATACTATCAAAAAACAAACAAGGATCCCTTTGAAAAAAACAACTACTTGTTTAATCTCCTTACTCCTGCCTTGTGGTTACACATCAAATCTGAATTGAACATACAACTATACAAGTGCCCAAAAAATGGATAACCATTGATCCAATTGAAGTCATAAAGTGGTTTAATAAATAAATATATGAATAAATAGGTAGACAAGTAATAACTAATTCATTTAAGTTAATTTTTCCTTAACTCATGACCTTCATAATAGCTAATAGTTTCAAACCACCAAATCCAACGGTGCATGGAAGAAGCTAATGAAAGAACAAGCATGATAAAGAAACTACTACTTACACAATCTATATATTAGCAGTAGAAAGTGAAAGTTGGCATGTTGCGGAGGCCATCGGGCACATGGATAGTGTTCTCTCCATTTCAGGCTGCTCAGTCTTGCACCAGATTGTCATGGTTTGTAAAATTCTTGCATTCTTCAAAATATATTGCTCCAACATAAGCTCACTTTGCAGGACTGAATAGTCGCGAATAGTAAAAGTTCTAAAGGATGATAAAAGGCACGGCGGAACAAACTCTGGTTCCACCCAAATTTTTTGATGGCCTTCTTCATACCGCATCGAGTCGCATAACCCCTATTAATTGGACATATGAAATAAAGAAAAACATAAAGGGGTGTTAAGAAAAAATAAAACAAATATGATTCTTAAACAAAACAAACCTCATAAAGTATGAGATTTTGAAGCTTAGGACATTGGTGGAGTACTTGTAGTACCAAATCCCATCTATTGTGGAGCTCCAAGTGAGTCAAATTATGAAAGATAGGAACAACATCATAAGGGTGCTGCAGCTGATTAACCTAAACATTGTAGAAAGAAATACAATACTATTAAATGAGGACAAAATATTCCAAAATGAAACACATATTCACAACCAAACGAACCTTATACTTTCTGGGGTCTTGAGTGTACAAATATTTGACGATATTAAGGACCTTGAATGTATTTATGCACAGATACTTGGCAGTAGAAAGTGCATTCACCGGAAAACAGTGACAATGAAATTCAACAAATTTTGCTCTTTTCAAATTGGGTAAACTTAATCTCTTAAAGTCTTGAAGGGTTAAGAGAATCTTCCTCAAGAGGGAAGAAATACATTTCAATTATTTCTAGATCATCAAGAATTGGACATCCAGCTATAAACAACATAAAATCTTGAACTTTAGAAAAGTTAACGGATTCCAAATAAAGGGTTTTGAGGGATGGAAATCCGGTAAAAGTAAAACCCTCATCGACATGGAACCAACAGAGATTGAGACTTACAAGTGTTGTGCAGGTGAAAATGCTAACAGGCAATTTGGGAATGTAATCGTCAAAATCACCAAGATCATCAAATGGACACACATCTAGAAGATGGAGACGAAGATACTTGAGTTTGCGTTGAACAACATGGTTCATCCATTTGGTGATATTGGGAAACCCTAATTTGGTAAGTAAAGAGTTCTCGTAACAAATGTTGAGGGCGAAACCGTCAATGGCATTGGCTTCTCTCAAGAGTAAAACGGAGTATACAAACTCGTTAAAAAGAAGATTGGATTTAACGTTATCAACATTGATGTATGGGAAGTTGAGATTGGGAACGTGGTGCCATAGATGAATCCACCTCTTGGACAAAATGCTTGTTGTAAATGCTTCTTTGGTGGTCACAAAAGAGAGAATCCGGCACAGAATCTCGTCCGGTAAACTGCTTATTGAATCCACCGTTGATTTTTTCATATCTTTGGGTTTTGAATTAGTTTAGCAGCGCATTCAAGTTTAGGGTAACCGGAACAACGTTTTTGCTCAATGTCAACAAGTTTTGAGCTTATCTCTATTATATACATTTCGAGATTCACGGAGCTCTCTCGTGTATTCTCAATAGAAATTACTTAGGTGTCATTCAATTAGAGCTTCTCTAATATTATACTTATGCGGAGTTTCTAGCTTAAGGTTTGGTGTTCGAATCCCACTGGCGACAATAATTGAATTTTTATAATATTTTATGAAAAACTACCTTATTTCTTGTTTTTTTTTTTGTTTCTATCCCAATTAGAGCATCTCAAATATATTTTTTTTTTAGAAACTCTTTCAAATATATTTTTTGTTTGGAAACCCTCAATTTTATTTTATTTTTGTGAAAACTCTCTCAAATATATATATTTTTGTAGAAACTTTTTTTTATAATTATTTTTGAAACTCTCACAAATATTATATTTTTTAAGAAACTCTCAAATATTATATATATTTTTATTTGTTTTGGTAAACCAAAAGTATCCTCCGCGCGCAACTGCAGAGATTATTCCCCTCGAGGTAACTGAGATCCATTTAAGGGGTTGACCTCTCCCAAGAAATGCTTCTCCATACGCACTGGTCAGGGATCGAACTTAGGACCAAATGGTTAAGGGGCCCAATTATCTACCACTTGTGCGACACTATCTTGAGATATTTTTAATATTTTAATTTTGTAAAATAAAAGAACACTCATATTTAGATTATTATGAAATAAATTGAAATAAGAAAGTACACTAATTTTTTCATGGATAAGATCACTTGAAGTATTGAACCCAAAAAATAGCTTATGACATATTTGTACACTTATATTTTCTTTTTACGTAAAAACATTTTATTTTATTTTATTTTGAAGAAAAAATTATGTTCATTAGGGACAAAAACAAAATAGAAGATTTTGAGAGAGAGAGAGAGAGAGAAATCTCTTAGTGTTGGAGAATGAGAAACGGTGAGTACTTTCCATTCCACTGTTAATAATACATATTGACAAATTAAAATTTGAATTACAAACTGCGGGAGTTATCCTTATTTTCATATTTCATATTTTATCATGGGGAAAACTTATTCAAAATTTTATCTAGCACGAAGAAAGTGACCCCATGATGAAAAGTGTAAGTAGATCATAGTGAAAACTAAGCACGAAAATTTAATTGATATTCATTAAAAAAAAATATAGAATTAACAATTATTTTTTGTTGATGAAGCCCCTATAGAGCCATGTAACGGAGACGAGAGATAGAAATAGAGAGAGAGGGAGAGAGAGAGAGAGAGAGGGGGAAAAAATCTCTCAGTAGTGTAGAATGGAAAACGGTGAACACTTTCCACCCGACTATTAAAAATACACATTGACTAATTAACATTTGAATTTCGACTATGGGGGTTATCCATATTTTCATATTTTATCACGGGGATCACTTAATCAAAATTTTATTTAGCACAATCATGAAAAGTGATCACCCATGATGAAAAGTGTATGTAGAAGATAATTATAACTTAGCACGAGAATTTTATTGATATTCATTAAAAAAATAATATAGAATTAGCAACTATTTTATTGTTGATGGAACCCTTATAGAGTCCTGCAACGAAGACGGGAGAGAGAGAGGGAATCTCTCGGTGGTATATAATGGGAAACGGGTAACACTTTCCGCCCCACTATTAGAAATACAGATTGACTAATTAAAATATGAATTTCGACTACAACAGTTTTTCCATATTTTGTCTCATCACACTTTCATTAGATTACATTTTGTTGATGAAATTTATGGGAATTCTAAAATAAATTAATATAATTTTATTTTTTATAATTTATGCTATTTTTTTATAATTCAAATTTTAAACTTTCCATAAACCTTCGTTCGAACTTTTTTAGCAGTATAAATTTATCAATGTGAGTGGAGATTCACACATAGGTTTTCCCATTTGATGCTCACGCGTGAAGATTGCTTCTTTGTGGTACGGTGACAAAAAAAAAATTGAAAATAGGAACAAGGTCAAAGTATGTTAATAATCATTTAAAAAGTAGTATAGAATTTACAATTAATTATTTTTTGTTGATAAAGTCCCAACAGAGTCTTGGGTTTAAACATATGTCATACTTTCATACTCAAATAAACTAAAAGAAATCAATCTCATAGACAATTGAAAAAACGTAGACAACCTTATAAATAATATAAAATGAAAAAAGACATAGATAACCTTAAAAAAAGTTACATATGAAAATAAATATTATTAAAAAAATAAAAATTATCCCGTGTTTGACAATGAACCAAATTACTCAAATAATATATTAAAATAAACACAAAAATAATATTAAAAAATAAAATAATCCCGTGCATGGCACGGGTTAACATACCAGTATATATATATATATATATATATATATATATATATATATATATATATATATATATATATATATATATATATATGGAATCCCCTAATAATGAGGAATTTGAGTTTGCTACATTTACTATTCATCCGTTTATGCGAGAGATAAACACAAATCAAGATTAGTGGATCCACTAATTGGTGGAATCCACTTTTAATGGATCATACTAATCTTCACTTGTATTTATCTCTCTTATAAATGGACAACAAATGGATGAATAGTAAATAGAGCAAACACAAACTCAATAATGAGGGCCTTTGGCTTTTTTTTTCTTTTCTTTCTTTTCATTAAACATTGGCATTGTTTTACCAATTGTTTGATTTTGACATTTTAATTGTTTGATTTTAGCCTTTAAATTTTAATCGTTCGATTTTAATTTTTAACCTTTTAAATTTACTCTCTTTTGCATTTTTAATCCTTTTTATATTCTTACTAAAAATTGTTTTTCTGATATTTTAAAATAATTTTTTTTATTAATATAACAAAAATATGGTTTGAAAGTTACATTGTTTAATTGTTTAGATCAAATTGTGTAGGATTTACTCTTCTTTTTTTTTTTTTTTATGTTTATTTGGTTTGAAAGTACCACATGTTTTTTTTTTAGGAAGTTACATTATGAATTTTTTTATCACTGTACTACATCTTTGGGGACAAACCTTTATTTAATTAATTCGTAACATGACTTTCAAATTATATTTAAGGGCAAAAACAAATTTTTGGAGACCTAGGGCTAGTGCCTAGGAGCAACTTTGGATCTAAAGAGCAAATTTCAAAACTATGATGGGCAAAACATCTATAAATAAAACACCATATTAAAACAAGGTCACATTTAGTTTACGATATACTCTGATTGAAGTTTTGCATAACACACGGCGATGTTTTAGCACTACCAATTCAATGGTTGTTCTCATCAAGTACTATTAGTCTAACTGATGCTACACTTTTATGAGGGTTTCACCAATAAAAAAAATGAGAATATAAGTGTGGTTTAGAGTTTCTAAGGGCCGCGCACGTCAAAAATCAACTAACATTTTGCAGTGCAAACAATTAGAAAATACTCCCTCAAATACATCAATTTTTGTTAACTCGTATGTTTCTCTTATATGAAAGATCCCAAGATAGTATAAAATGACTTGCAATAACCACTAATCAACTCGGTATATAACGAGAAAAGGAAGACATAAAATTTAACAAAATGAACCCTCAAAAGTTAAAACAAATATATGTCTATCAAACAAATATTTAAAACCAACGATAACCATTACATGAGCATTGCATCGAAAGATATAGCAAAGACACTAATGAGTAGACTTTTACCATTGCAAATTATTTTAAATGAGCAAATTTTCTTAGGACATTTTTTGTTTTCCATTTCAACCAATGATATCCACAATGGATAGAAAAAAGAACATCAATAATAAAACAATGTTTCAAACGCATATTTCGCTAATGGTATGTGTAAAAGGAAATTTAAATCAGACTTCAAATAAATTGAAACTGAAATGCATATTTGTTTATGGATTACTTAGCAATTCAGGGGACATTTATGATAGAATTTCAATTGCTGAGTAGATAGACTCTGATCACCACATTTATGCAATAAAGAACCTTGTTCACCAATGGTGCTATGAAGATGATGTCTCACTGACTGAGCCAACCACTAACAATAACAGTGCCAGCAATAGGCACAAGAATGAAATGCTATTTCTTGTTGGAAAATCGGAAACTGGTTCAATTGATATCCGAAGACAACTGGCATACGATATTCGGTTACTCACAACAACCGGAATGCACAATAGAAGAATCACAGCAGAGGCAGCAGTGGCATAGATCACAAACCTTTATTTAACACCTTGGTTATTAATATTACTACATTTTGTGGAAAAGTAGATTTTAAGCACCTTTTCCTATAACTCCATGAGCAACTCAACTTCCTAGTAACCTATGTCACCCAAACTAAATCTTCAAAAAGATCATTTAGATATAATTTCTTTTTAATGAGATTATCAAAACATTATATGCTATCAAAAGACAGACAATGATCCCTTTGAGAAAAACAACTACTTGTTTAATCTCCCTAATGCACCTCCTGCCTTGTGGTTACGCATCAAATCTGAATTTAGCATACAACTATACAAGTGCCCAAAAAATGGATAATCATTGATCCAATTTAAGTCATAAAGTTGTTTAACATAAATATATGAATAAATAGGTAAGCAAGTAATAACTAGATCATTTAAAAATAGTTTTTCTTAACTTGTTCGGCAAGAGAAAGTCGTGACCTTCATAATAGCTCATAGTTTGAACTACCAAATCCAACAGTGCATGGTAGAAGCTAATGAAACAACAAGCAGGACAGAAAAACTACTACTTACACGATCTATATGTTAGCAACAAAGTGAAAGTTCACATGTTGCGGAGGCCACCGGGCACATGGATAGTGTTCTCTCCATTTCAGGCTGCTCAGTCTTGCACCAGATTGTCATGGTTTGTAAAATTGTTGCATTCTTCAAAATATATTGCTCCAACATAAGGTCACTTGGTAGGTCTGACAAGTCGTGAATAGTAAAAGTTCTTAGGGATGATAAAAGGCACTGCGGAACAAATTCTGGTTCCACCCAATTTTCTTGATCACCTACTTCACACCAGAATGAGTCGCATAACCCCTATTAATCGTACATGTACATGTGAAATAAAGAAAATCATAAAGGTGTGTTAAGAAAACATAAAACAAATATGATTGTTAAACAGAACAAACCTTCTGAAGTTCGAGATTTTGAAGCTTAGGACATTGATGGAGCACTTGTACTATCAAATCCCATCTATCGTGGTGGAGCACCAAGTCGGTCAAATTATGAAAGATAGGAATGACATGATAAGGGCGCTGCAGCTGATTAACCTAAATAATGCAGAAAGAAACACTATTAAATGATGACAAAATTCCAAAATGAATCACAATTTTCTTTTGTTTCCCATTAATTGAGGTAGCATACATCATGTTCACAATCAAACGGACCTTCAATGTATTTATGTACAGATACTTGGCAGTAGAAAGTGCATTCAGTGGAAAACATTGGCAGCGAAATTGAATTAAATCCGCTCTTATCAATTTGGGTAAACTTAATCTCTTAAACTCTTGAAGGGTAAGAGAATCTTCCTCGTCAAGAGGGAAATCCATTTCAATTCTTAGTTCCTCGAGAATTGGACATCCAGCTATAAACAACATGAAATCTCGTACTTTAGAAAAGTTAACAGATTTCAAATTAAGCGTTTTGAGTGATGGAAATTGAAATCCATTTGAAGAAAATGAAAAACCATCGACACGAAACCAACGGAGGTCGAGACTTACAAGTGTTGTACAGGTGAAAATGCTAACAGGCAAGTTGGGATAATCAGCGTCATAATCATCACCATTATCATCAAGGTTATCCACATCTAGACCAAGACAAAGATGCTTAAGTTTGCGTTGAACAGCAACGTTGATCCATTTGGTAATATTGGGAAACCCTAAATCAAAAGCAAGATGAGGATTATCGTATTGAATGTGGAGAGTGAAACTGTTGATGAGATTGGAACCAGCGATTTCTCGAGAGAGTAAAACGGAGTAAACAAACTCGTTAAAAAGAAGACCGGAATTAACGGTATCAACATTGATGTATGGGAAATTGAGATTGGGAACGTGGTGCCATAGATGAATCCATCTTTTGGACAAAATGCTTGTTGCAACTGCTTCTTTGGTGGTGAAAAAAGAGAGAATCCGGCACAGAATCGCGTCCGGTAAACTGCTGATCGTATCCACCGTTGATGCTGCTGCTGTTGTTGATTTTTTCGACCGCGGCATTTCTTCAAATTTGTTCAAATATTTGGTTTTGGGTTTAGTTTAGCAGCAGATTGAAGTTTTGGGTAACCGCAACAGTGTTTTTGCGCAAAGTCGAGAACTTGAGTTTATTCTCCTATTCGCACAAGGGTAAAGGGTTGTTTATATTGACTTATTTTTTAGTTTTTCTTTTTCTTAAAGACTTATTTTTTTTTTTTATTTTAAAAAATATTTTATTAAAATAAATAAGTTTTGAAAAAAAAACTTTTTTATTAAGTTCACGAAAATTATATTTTCGTAAGTTATTTTATAATAAACTAGCACAAACGGGCACGTTCCGTGCCCGTTTGTGTGATCGATATTCTTTTTTTTTGTGATCGATACTCTCTACTGTGCAAATATAAATAACTATTTAATCTTCTTTTTTATTGGACTTAATTGATAACTATGTAACCTCTTTTTTTTTTGTTAGTTATTGAGAAGAAAAAATTATATTTTTGTTACTATAAAAAAACTGAAAATCTATTTTTATGTGGAAGTTGTGCTTAGTTGTTAAGAAAAAAAATATATTATTTACTAAAAAAAAGTGAAAATCTATTTTTATGTGGAAGTTATTTTTTAAGGGTAAAATAGGAATTACAAAAAAGCTATCCCAAAAAATTGTATTCCCTTTATATATTAGTATAAATTACTTTAACAAAAATACACCCATAGTTTTTGTACCAAAAAAACTGATAGTTTTTTTTTTTTTTTTGACAAAGTTACACTAGTAGTTCCTTAATTTAATTTGAAAAAACAATTTGGTGTTTTATATTTTGCTTTTTTCCATTTTTGTCCTTTTTGGTCATTCATTTATATTTGGATATGAATTTTAAGTTTTAAACTTATAGTCTTCTTTTGGAGAATTGATAAATAACATATGATTGATAGCACACAGAGAAAGAAAATCATAATCGTGTCAATTTTTATCTCCTTATTATTGATTATTATTGAATATACAATTGTTTGGCTTTCCAAATCATCAGCTAGCCATTTAATCCAGAACAATCTCCTGATTTTAAAAAACAATTTACGCTAAGCCAGTTCAAAATAGCACCCCCCAAACCTTGTGAAAAAATTTACCGTAAAAAATAAATGCGATAAGGGTCGTCCACACCACAACCATTAATACAAGACGGAAATCATTATGCAAAATCCCACATCTTGAATTTCAAGTTTCAAAATTTTTATAAAAGGATCTTATAATAAGGAACGAGGGGGTGGGGGGGAGTAAATTTTAGGTAAAAAATCAATTTCTAAAGTTTCAAGATGTTGAATGCATAATTTTTAAGATAATTTTTTTTAAAAGATTTCTTAAAGGCATTTGTTAGCATTTTTTAAACGACCAATATTAGTAATTAATACAGTTAATTTTTGTTAGTTTTCCTGAATGTAGAAATCAAACTCCTAATCTCCTCACTAGTCATTATTATTCTACTTGTTAACACATTTACCCTAACTACTAAACCATCCTTAGAGCTTATATTTAGAACATTAAATCTTATAGCTAAGGGTGGGAGATATAAGATTATCATATAAAATTAGAACATATTATCTTCTATTGAACTAGTTAAAATTAGAACATATTATTTCTATTGAACTAGTTAAAATATTATGTGTTATATAAATTATGTTCTGCTTCCTGCCGCTCTTTAATTATTAACATGAAATTACGATATTCACTCCAATCTAGGATTTAACCCCTTTTTTATCAAAAAAAAAAAACTTTTGAATCCCTTTCAATACATGTATTTATTTTTTATAATGAAATTGAGTACATATTATTTCCATCTCCAACAATTCAAATAGCCACATTGTAATAATAGAGAAGATGATCTTAATTGCAGGGTATGATAATAACGTGGCGCTACTACTAGACATGAAAAAGGAGAAAGAAGATGAATTTTTCAATTCCAAAGAGGATAAACTCTGGTCACCACGCTTGTTCTAAAAGTGGACAAAGACTAATTCACAATGCTCTAACACCAAATTATGCATAGTTCACCAATGGTGCTATGAAAATAATGTTTCATTGAATGATCCAACCACTAACAACAACACAATAGCAGTAGCAGCAAGAGGCACAAGAATGAGAATGCTATTTCTGGTTGGAAATGTGGCAACTGATTCAATTAATATCCAGAGACAATCGGCATAAGAAAACCGGTTACAGGAATTAACAATAGAAGAATCATAGCATAGGTAGGGGCTATTCCATTTCTTGGCAGAACATGTTTTGACTGCATTTTACAAACTATCTATAACATCAAGATTCTGATCATAGCAGTAGGACCAGTTGACAACATATTTGAAGTACTTGAATCAGAAAACACTATGGTAGCATGAGAAAATGTTGAAGCAGAAGTATATAGGTTATCTATTATCAGTGACGGAGCCAGAATTTTTTTATAGTGGAGGCATCAAATATATAAATTTATAGTATTAAATATACACTTTCAAAAATCATTTTTTATAGATGGATCCAGTTTTATACTTTCACATTCATCAAGTACTTAAGGATAGAAGTTGATGAGTACTTGTACCAAAAAGAAAAAAAAATGTTGATGAATGTTGTGAACTTGACTTTCTTTGGAAAAAAAAATTCATTATTTACTGTTAGAAAGAAAATTAATCTAGTAAGTTAATAAAATATAAAAACTTAATTGATAGTATGTGATTAAATATAAGGATAATTTGTCAATTTAATAGAACCGAGAAACCTTTTAAAATATTAATTATTTCTAAGACTATCCTATAAAATGAGGGACTAATTTGACGGTTTATTAGAATATATGGGTCTTATTTTTATGTAGAATATCTGAGAAAGTAAATGAATTTGTTGAATTGTATATTTTAATTATCCTATATTTCCTCCGGTTTTATATATAAGCAAAATTTGGCTTTTTAGATTCATTCAAAAAGTAATGTATCTAGTCAATAATATATATTAGATACATTACTTTTTAAATGAACCTAGAAAGTCAAATTTTGCTTATATATAAAACTGGAGGAACTATATGTAACGTGTGTTGTGTGTGTGATTACGGGTGGGAAAAAAATAAAAAAATCAAACCGAACCGTCAAACTAAATCGAGCCAAAAAAAATTGAACCATAACCAATATTAATTTTTGAAACCAAACTGAAATAGTTCGGTTCAGTTTATGATTAACAGTTCAGTTCGATTCTTTTAGTGAAAAGTTAGTTTTGGTTTGGTTTAAAACCATAAAACCGAACAACTTTAATAGTTTAGTTCGGCTTTAAAGACAAACACATTTCAGTTCGATTATTATAAATTTTAAAAATAATTTGGTTCAATTCGATTCAATTTTTCTCCAAATCCAAACTATGTTCATCCCTATGTGTGATGGATTGAAAGTGAGCTTAGTTTTAATTGGTAATACGTCAATATGGGGAACTATTCAAAATATATATCATCAATACTCAAATATACTAGTTTTAATTGTAGTACATAGTATATAAAAAAAGTTTTCAAAAATTTTGTGGAGGCAGGTGCCCACACAACCCACAACGTGCCTCCGTCCCTGTCTATTATAGATGATTGTAAAGTGCAAATTGGAGCAAATTAAAAATCAATGCCTGCTCTAGTTAGACTATTAAAAGAATTGAGACCCATAACTTCGTAATATATAGTAATAACATAAGCATGCAGACCCAATTAGATAATACCCATAAACTATAAAGTCCTTATTATTAGAAAGATAGAGCAAGCTAGCTATTGTAAATTAGACACATCTAAAGAGAACTAAGACATAAAAATGAATGCAGAAGTGGAAACCAGAGTAGCCACTCCACCAAGGTTAAAGGATTTAAGTCACATGTAGGACAACAAACTATTTGGAAGAACAATTATGGACAACCCTGCAATGAGAATCAAAGCAAATGCAGTTCATGCTGACAAAAGAACGGTTGGGAAATAGCAAGATATATTTCTAATCTATGTCCCTACTCCATACAACCCAAAGATAGCATACTAGATCCTTTTTATATCATGCAACACGAGACCCTTCAGTGGTGAAAACAGACATGTATTTCAAGTGTGTCGGTTATTGGCCTATTATCCGTTAAAATTGACAAATAGGGACATGTAAGTATAACATTGTCCTATATCTCACATTTTCCGATTCTTCAATCAGAAGACAATCGTTTGCAGGTCGATCAGTGTTTCAGCGGAAAATTAACATGCCACCACATTTTAAATACCATTGAAATTGAGAAAAATATTAGAGCCAAATATGTAACAAAATTAGTAACCCACACGGACAAAATTTATAAGCTGAAAAATAAAGGCTAATTAAAAATCTGAAATTAGCATACAAGTGCCTTGTGCAACAAATCTGAATTTAGCATACAAGTGCCCAAGAAATATAATAACCATTTATCTAATGGAAGTCATAAACAAGTAGACAAATACTAAACAAATGCAAGTACTAACTCAATCATTTAAAGATCATTCTTCCTAATCATGTGCAACAAGACAAAGTCATGACCTCATAACAGCTCAAAGTTCAAACCACCAAATTCAGCAGTTGGATGGTTGAAGCTAAAGAAACGAAAAGCAGGATGGGGACAAATATTCTATCTAACACTTACATGATCTAAATGCAATCAATACACAAAAAGTTGGCAAGTTGCAGAGGCCTTGGGGCATGGGGACAATTTTTCTTCTAATTCAGTTTTTTCTTGATTCCACTCGCTCCAGATTTTCATGGTTTGTAAAATTCCTGCATTCTTCAAGATAAATGTTGCTAACATAAAGTCACTCTGTACGCCTCCCATGTTCCGAAGAGTGCAAGTTCTAAGGCATGATGAAAGGCATTGTGGAACTAATTCTTGTTCTTCCACCAAAATTTCTTGATTATTGTTTCTGTGTTGCCACCCGTACTCCTATTAACAGTACACACCAGTTAAAACAACACATAAAGGTGCATTGAGAAAAGATAAATCAAATACCATTCTTAAAAATTAACAACCTTAGAAAGTTCAAGACTTTGAAGCTTAGGGCAGTGATAGAGCATCTTTATCACCAAACCCCAACTATTGTGGAGCTTCAAGTCGGTCAAATTGTGAAATATAGGAATTTCAAAGTAAATGCGCTGCACCTGATAAATTATATAGAATGACAAACTATCAAATCATGGCAAAACTACCAACAAAAATTATTTTACGCAATCACTTGTGTCGGGTTAGTGTTAAGTAGATTGACATAATATGCATCATATCATGTTCATAATAAAACAAACCTTATCGTCTTCAACATTTACCCGGTCTTCCCAGTACAACTTCAATGTATCTAAGCACATAGACTTAGCAGTTGAAAATGCTTTCAGTGGAAAATGGGACCAGTAACTCTCTCTAATATCTGCTCTAGTCAATTTGGGTAAGCTTAAGCTTTGAAACATTTGAATAGATTCAGGATCAACCCGAAAACTTATAGTTTGACAACTATTCACTAATTGTAAATCCTCAAGAACTGGACATCCAGATAGAAGCAAAACAAAATTTCGACCATTACCGAAGTAAACATCATCAAAATAAAGTGTTCTGAGAGATGGAAATCCAAATTCAATGGAAGAAACAAAATAACCCTCGACACTAAACCGACGAAGATTGAGACTTACAAGTGTTCTACAGGTGAGAATGCTACGAGGCAATTTGGGTAAGTAAGCCTCTTGTTCAACATCATCGGTATCTTGTTCATCGATCTCATGATCGATATGAAGATGCTTCAAATTACGATCAACAACATTGTTGATCCATTTAACAACATGTGGAAAACTGCGTTTATAACAAAGATGAGGAGTACCGTATTGAATGTCGAGATGGAAACTGTCGACATTATAATCGTCTGCGGTGTAGTGAGAGGTTAAAGCGGAGTACACAGATTGGTTGAATTTCTTATTATCTTTGATGCTATCGATTTGAATGTTGGTGAAGTACACAGCTTTCCAGAGACCAATCCATCTCTTGGACAAAATACTTGTTGCAGCAGCTTCTTCTGTGGTAAGAAAAGAAAGAATATGGCAAAGAACTTCGTTCGGTAAACTGTTTATCCTATTGCGCCGCGGCATTTCTTCTTCGCCAACTCTCACCGGGAGCAACAGCTTATGAATGCTACTTGATGACTAAGAATCAAAAGTGCAAAGATGTGATTTAAGAAAGTAATTTTATTGTGAATTCGATTGTGTTTTTATCCATTCGCTTAGATGTTATTATATAGAGGCAAGTTGGTAACAAATTCTACCAATTATTGCATAAAAATAGGAAACTAGCAACTAATTTTATCTAAGCTATCTAAGATCATCACTAAGATAACTAATTTACTAAGATAATAAATTAAAATAGCAACAAACTAATACTAAGATAACTAATTAACTATGAATTAAAACAAACTGATATTTATGATGATAATGGATTGCTGTAACACGCATACACTATTTTCCTTTTCTACCCTAATTATATATATGAAAATTCCCGCCAAAAAACTCTTTTTCCCTCCCAAAACTCTCTTTATACTCCCGCAATCTATTATTCTTTTTCCAATTAAATAATTAACTTATGTTTATTTGTTACCTAGTGATTTTTCAATTAATTAATTAATTAAATTATACTATTTTTTATTTGTTTAGTAGTCTAGGGACTAACTAATTCAAGTAATGAATTAAATTATGATTTTTTAATTAATTAATTAAATTTTAATTTGTATTTGTTTAGTATTCTAGGGACTCGAGTATTTAAAAATGTGAAAAAGTGGAAAAATTAGAATTTGAACCTCGACTTGAGTAAATAACGTTTGATGTAGCTATTAACTTAACTGCGACAATTAAATTATATAATATTTAATTTAAGGGACCAAAATTAAGTTAGTCGAACAAAAATGATACGGAAAAAACTTAAAAGAGACAAAATTATCAAATTTTCTTGCTCAAAAAAATAATTATTAAATTTTTGAAATTTTAGCATCAAAATAAAACAAAAAAAAAAATATTTTGTTACAATGAAAGGTCTAAGCCCGGAAAAAAAAAACCAAGAAACAATTACACGGGTGGTATTAATCCCCAAAAAATCGGCTAATAACAACTCACTCAAGTACGACGGACAATTCTAATAGCTTTTTATTTTATTTATTTTAGAACTTGCTTATGCTTTATTTTAATGGGATGTCATTTTGAGTACTTCTAGAACTTGATGAAATGTTATTTAATTTTTATTTAGAACCTATTTTGATGGTAAAAGACAATATTTAGTATAATTATTAAGTATGAAAGTCCCTTTATTTTTGTGTATTTTCTATTATTTTAGTATTTATATATGTTGTTAGAATTTATGTTTAATTTGTACATGGTTTTTTGGTCTTCACAATAGTGGTCATAGTGTTACCGGCTATACCGCTATAGCATTTTTTTGGAGCGCCGCTATCCGCGATTAACAACATAGATACAAAGTGTGCAAAATTATCCTCTTTGTATATCATACTAGATGCTCAAAGAACCCATTAATTCTTTGTATATTATACACTTGATCGAATACAAGGAATGGTTCTTTTGACATCTAAAGCCAATTTTGCTTTGAATCATGCTGTTTGTTAGCTTTGATCCCTTTGGGATCAATTTCACACTTCGTATATCATTTGAGACTAGATGAGAGGCCTGCCAATTTTCTGGCTTTGACCTTAACCCACCAAAGCTTTACAATTTGGTTGCATTGCATGCCAGAACTAAAAAAGTATAGACATTGATTAAAATTTGTCGGAAGCTTCTTCCTTTCTCTGCGCAAAACTTTTGAAGCATCATTAAGCTGTAGTTCTTGTATGGCTTGGGGATCCTTCTTTAGGCAACATCTCCATGTCATTGAAATGTAATGTCATTGAGAAAAACAAAAGACACTAATAGCATACAAATTCCCATTAGCAAGTTTTCTCTATGCAAATCACCGCCACCTGCTGAAGCTGCAAAGAAGAAGAAGGAAAGATAAAAAAGTATTAAGACCCTAACACATGTCAACTGACCGGAACTCAATGAATTCATTTAGTTAACAAAAGAATCTGACTCAACAAATAATGCTTTTAAAGATAGTAATTAGAAACTACTCCAGTCTTCAACAATTTCAAATACCGCATTTGAAACCAGAAAGTGTATCAGAAACAAAAGAACCCAAGGCTGGGTCTAAGAATCATTACACCATGCACGAACAATCACTCCAAAACTCTACTTTGAAAAGAAATAAAAGACCGAAATGTTACGGTATTAAAATTGTGCTAATTTTGTTTAAAAAAAAGAAATACTTGTGAACTGTTTTAAAAACAGGTATCCATTACAGCAAGGATTAGCACTAGCAGCAATAAAAATATAGAACAAAGACTTCAAAAGGATGCGAAAATAATGTGTCATCAGCATCAAACAAATCTTATAGTCAGTTCCAACTATAGCCAAGCAAGAGAAAGGAAAGAAGGGTTTATTATGCTAAATAAACTTACATGGAGAGGATGGAGCAAGCAAGTGAGACACCAACTTATTGGATCTCCCATCATCTTGGCGAAGCTTGAATCCATGAGAAACCTCGACTACACGGCGTGACAGATCAGGAGCAACCCCAGCTGTGTGGCTAGCAGTATATGATGGAGGGGAAGCAACAGGAGAATAGGCTGGAGAATGCTCGGTCACAATGGATGGTGAAGGTGAGGATACTTCACAGTCAAAACAAGGTGTCTCAACAGTTACTGGGGATATTGGAGAATAAGAGGGAGAATGATATGGTGAAATAAATGGCTCAGAGTGATCAGTTAACTGTGGGGATGGAGCAGGAGCAGGTGGGTAAACATGTAGTGTATCCTTTAGAAAAGAAGACAGCCTGATTTCTTTGACTTTGCCAAAAACTACGTTATTAAGGCCGAGATTTTTTCTAGCAGAGCCTCTTATGGTTTGAGCTATTTGTTTCAATCTTTGTGGCAAAAGGCTCTCAAACCCTCGCATGACTGAAGCCTGCACTACTACAGGACTAGTTACCGTTGAGCCATGTGCATTTGTTATTTCCACATACACATTCTGCAATGACAAACAGTTAGGCAGATCCTTGTTATAGCAATCTGTAAATGGACTACATCCAACTTCTAAAATTTCAATTTCTCAAAGGTATTAAACAGAACAAACTATTCATTCTTAATCAACATATGATTTATAATATGTTAGTTTGATTAGGCAACGAGAGAAAGTTATAAAATTGAAAACTAATATAGTTTGATGAAAAACAAGAATGTAGAAAATGGAAATGCATCTGAACTTCATTGTATTTAAAAGGACATTGTTTTCCACCCACTCAAAATGATACATCCTTTAATATCGCCATAGACACACACCATAAGTTATCAACTTCTAGTTAGTAACCAATGGAGAATTGATTTTTTAATCTCTGACAAAAAAAAAAGCAATATAATAACAATAACAGCAATAAAGAATGAATCTTTCTTATGAAATAAACTTCAACAGCCTTTATTCTTTAAGTTAGAAATTATGCTTTCTCTGTTTCTTCCATGAATATTTCAGTAAATTATTCAGGAAATATGAAAGGGAAAAAAAAAACAGATAACGAAATTTGGTTTTTGATTAAATTCTATCTGATTTTAAGAGAAGTTGGAAATATGTTAGAACTTTAAAGTTTTTACTTTTGTGAAATGGCAGTTATAAACCCAAAATTGCAATTCCCAAAATAATAAGTGAAACGGGTTATAAGACTACACCTCATCAGACTTCAGTTGCAATCCAAACCTCAATTCTTCCTCAAAGTCATCAAACTTATCCAGGACTTCAGATATCGAATTATGAAGAGTAAAATTGAATAGAATCTCACGTATCTGCCAAATGGAGGCGGACTGTGCTGGTATTACAGTTAACCCACCAGGAAACTTCAAGATCTCAAACAAAGATGCGTTTCCAATTACTGATGTTGAGAAAGTCAGGTTGGATTGCTGGAGAAACAGTTCAATTAGTGATAACTTCATGACACTCAGGTACACTGGATTTATTGGAACATTCATTGGATCAGAGAGAACGCCAAATACCACGTCAGACCAATTAGGTGCAACACTTTGGTGGATGGATAGGATAGCCACCTGTTAAAAGTAAATAGCTTATGAGCCACTTTTTACGTCTGAGTACAGACCTGAGGAAAAAAAAAATTAAGAGTAGAATCCTGGATGATACCTTTGTATTTGGCAGAGCCATTTCACCAAATATATCATATTCTAATCTTTCGATGTATGGAATAAGCTGTGAGACTGGTTTTTCCAGCCTGAAGGATGCCTGAACAGTAGCTGAAATTTGTTCAAGGAAAAAAAAGCATTAATACTAAATTCGGTAAAGTCGCCAATATTACTTATTCAAATGGAGATCTTAACACAGAAGATTAATCACATGAAAACAATACAGAAAGAAATCATAACAAACTTATGAGTGATAGTTGAACAGATCACATGTATAGCACAAAGGATATAAACAGAAAAAGAAATTTGTTTTCGCCGGTGAAAGATTGCTATTTGCAACCTAAAATAATTTACTTATTTGGCAGTAGTCACACACTGCTAATCTATCAATGCAGTGGTCAAGGACATTAGTGAATTATATTTTCCTTCCAAGTTTAAATCTATAGAACTCACAGGTTTCTAGCATTCCAAATAAATATCCTAATATTCTGTAACTATATTTAAAAAAAATTACGTATAAATAAAAAAAAATATTGGTGATGAATTATTGTCTGGCTTTTTTACAGCCGAGCAGCTGAATCTCAGTTTCTGAATATGTTTGAGTGAAGAAAACACTCAGTAGAATGATATATTTAGACGAATCAAGATTACAAAGACAAAAATTTCTGAATGTAATATACAAGATGAATAATTAGACTGACTTGTTGCCTAAAAAATACGATGAAATGAATCTATTTACCTTCTATATAATTAATCTAATACTACTTGGAAAGTGAATATTAATTCGATTCTATTTCCAACAATAACTATTACTATCGAACATTTCTGTATAATAGGATTTTTATTTTAAAAAGTTACGCAAATTGCTTATATATTTACCTGAAGGTAAGAATGACAAACTGTCTACATTTACCAAAACGAGGAGCGCTGACAACATACTCTGAGATTATGATTTGTTTATTTCCTTAAGGGAAAGGCAGCGCATTTTTAAAAAGGTGATCAATTTACAAGATAGACACCATTTACCTATTTTCAAGGATTTTGCCTCAGTTTGATTTGTCTTTCTATCTGTGTATTAGTACTTAAAATAGACCAACATCAAGAGTGTCATCAATAGACATATGTTGCTAGCATTCCTCTTACCAAGCATAATACTCTCTTCCAAAGTATGGATCTTGCCAATGAGTCTAACAGCAATTTCTTAGGTGGAAGTCAACAATAAGTCAATAGCCACTTACTGACGATTTAAACTTCCATTAATTAATAAGATAATATTTTTCCTGTTTTACCCAACACTGATGTAAATGATTTCCATAAACACGCCTCAATTCGTCGTAGGCTTGTATGCATATCAAATTAGCATAAAAGGGAAGTCGAATCCCATGACGGAAAGTATTCACACACCCAATAAAACAGACAGCACCGGTTATGCACATCAAATGCTATCGTATGGTTTGCTCTCCGAAAATCAACGATTTAGATAGAATAAGCATAAATCACAGCTTGGCATATATTTTTGCCGATTCTCTTAACATGTTATGCTTACAATCTAACATAGAGAAAAATTGAATCCCTACTTTTGTATATTTGTCAAAATCAGTCAAACTCAAAAGTAATCACGGATCACAAAAACCAATCGGTATAAACACAATTCTTCAACTCAACAAATACTAACAAAGAAGACGAAGACACCTAATTACACAGTAGGAGTAATTCACTCAAAATCAAAACACAACAAAACCTAATTATAAAAAAAAGAGCATCAGAATCAAAAACTGGTTTCATCACAACTCAAATCCAATCAAATACAACAAAAAACAATAGATAAGAAATAAGAATTCCAAACAAAACAATCAACAATTGAAATAATTAGAATCTTGTAATCAAATAGCGTAAACATAAATTAATAACGCGAAATTGAAAAATAGTGAAGGGAAGGGAAGAATTACCACTATTCTTAATTACATCTTTAGCATCAAAGCTAATTACGGTTGTGTGTTTAGGAAGAATCCAGAAGATTCCAGAAAGAAAAGCCGATAAACTGAAAAAGAGAATGAATAGACACTTGAAACTGAATAATCTCAAAACCACAGAACACCGTGAACGTTCAGCGTCGTTCTCCCTCTGTTCTTCTTGTTGCACATATTCATCTCCAATTTTCCCCATTGCCAAAGCATCTGGAATCTCTCTCTCTCTCTCTCTCTAAACAAATACACAACGCGTAGTTTTATTTGAATATGGTAAGTTAAAGCAGTGATGATGGTGTTGTTCTTGGTGGTGACTATGCCTCTCTCACTCTCTCTCTCTCTAATTAATTACTGTATTAATTAATTCAATTAGTACTATAATTTAATTTAATTTAATTTAATCTCTTCACAGTTCACACTTGCAAGTTGCAACTGTAATAACCTGTGTAGTGTAATCTACGCTGGCGAATTTGTACACTCTTATCGCTAATTTCCTTTTTAATTTTTTAATTTTAGGATTAACTTTTTAGGCTACCGAACGTTGAGGAGAAGCAAAGGTGAAAAAGAAAGAGAATGAGTACAAGAGTATAAAGCCGGGGGAATATCCAACCATAATTTTTTTATTATTGCTACTAATACTTATCATCATGGATATAATTTAATCAATGATGATAATAAAAATCACACTCTTAAAATATGATAGGAGTGATCGGAATAAGTTGTTGTAATTGTAATAGTTTATGCAATAGTTGATTTTAGTCCTATGATTTAATAATTTAGACCTTATAGAAATGAGCAAGTAAAATCAAGAATAATTGGTTGAGAAAAAAATTGTACTAATAATTTGAGTGTGAATCATGATTAAAATAACAATTGGTCAATTTTTACTCACTTCTATCTATTGAATTTTGGATTATTGTGATATCTTTTCCTAAAATTTGAAGGATTAAGAAGTAATTAAAGACAAAAATAAATATCTTCATGTGAGTTTAGTTTAGTTGATATAGATATTATATGGATTCATATTATATTTTATATGCGGAAATTATAGTTCGAATTTCAGACACACAACTTATTCTTTAGACAAGAATTCGTTGGATCAAAATAAACTAGATGCTTTGCGAGTCAATTGAAACAAGATATAGAAATGATCGTATAATTGAGTTGGATCCCGCTCACTCATAACCAAATTTTTAGTTTTTTACTCTTTTTTTTTTCATTCTTATATATATATATAGTGAATATGCTTATTTTTTTTTACAGATATAATCATTTTTAATTTTATCAGATTATTTTTACTTATTATTAAGAATAATTTCCTTTTTTTTTAATCAAATAATTTAGTAGTTATGATGTTGACACATCTTAAATATATAGATAAAATGTAAAATTTATAGTTCGAACTCCCACCATTATAATAATGTATTTAATAATTAGCAATTAAACTACTTTTTAAATTTAAATATTCTAAATCAACACATCTTTCAATACACTCTATTTCTCTTAGCATAAGGATAAGATTATTAGAAAATTGAAAAATAATAAAGAGATAATTAAGAGAGCGAATATTAAAGGTGTTTATTTTGTCGAATAAAAATCACTTATATTGCAGTTGGTTCCAAATCATTTGATTAAGATGATTTACATCTAATTTTTACTATCACTCTAGAGTAATTTTTCCCTCTACAATACAAGTTGTTAAAAATGCTATGAGACAAACTAGTACATACTTGTGTAATAATAAAGGATGGAGCTAATTTAGATTCTTACAAAAAAAAAAATGATGGAGAAATTGTAACAAAAGAAAAACAGAGGATGGAGAAATATTATAGAAGTGTTATTTCTTGACAAAAAAAAACTATGGAAGTGTTGTTTCTTATAAAACAAGCAACCTTTGTGTGATGAATTTGTATTTTTATAGATGAAGTGAAAATATTACTAAAATTTACATATAACCGTTAAAAGAAGTTTAAAGACTAAAATTTACATATAACCGTTAATAAATTATGTAACAACAAAGTAATTATTCCTTTTTATACCTTAAGTACATATGATTTTCATACTCTCTTGACTCTTACAAAAAAATGATATAATAACCTCCGCTATACTAGTATTTTCATGCTTTTGTGAGGATTAAGCTAACAAATTGACTATTGAACCCCCTAGCACGTGGAATTGAGAAGTGGTGCATATTCTTTTTTGGTTGTGCTGCAAGTATGTGCATGTCACACGGAAGTTAGAGGACAACTATTTATTTGGATTGGCCAACGCATTCCAACTCCCATCCCCATATGATATGAATATATGTAGTATTTATTGTGTGGTACTATAGTCTACTAAATGCATGGAGGGAGTCTCTATCTCTTGGTTGGAAATTGCCTAATAATAATGTAGTCAGGTGTCAATGCACACTGAGTTTTGAATACTTGAAGGGGGAGTTTGATACCTCTTGATGAAACCAAGTTTTTAGAATCATGAAGAATATTAGGTAGTTAGATTTGAAGGAGACTTTGGAGAATTAAATTTAAATCTATATTTTGATGTATATTTGAGATTTTTTAAAAAATGAAGAAGTGACATAGTAAACAATCATATAATATTTTAATTACCACTTATTTTTAAAAACATTTTGTTATTGTGAACTTAACTTAGTTAGTTGAGATATTGCATTAGATACTCCACTTATCCATCTTAAGGGTGAAATATTTAGTCACTAGATTACTTGATAAAAAAAATGATAATTTTTTATTTATTTAAAAATAAGTGTTTCTCTCTTCTTCTTTTTTTTTTAAGTTCAACTCTCTAGCATAGGAGGGAGTTTAAAACTTAAAAGAGTATGCTCATGATCATATCTTGAAGAGTTGAACCTAGCTAGACTTTACACAAATAAGTTTGTGGAATGATAAAAAAATACATGATTCAAACCTAACATGTTATTTACTATAGTTTTTTTTAGGTTCGGTAAAATATTTGTGTATTTTAATTAACAATCTTCATTAATTTATTTTAATAAGGATGCAGATTTATTGCAGTAATTTATTTTAACACAATTATAAAATCACATAAAATAATTTTAACCATATATTTTATATCTGCCGACTGTAATGTAAAACTGTGTAAAAATATACTGTAGAAAATTTGCATTTAGTACAAATTCATTAAATGAGATTTGTAACATCCAATATTTTGTTATTTAGTTTTGGACCCTATGCTTATTTGATTTGATAGATGTTTAGATATTTAGACATCAATATAAGATAGACTGAACAAGCCATAAGGTGGTTTGGTGGGACTAAAACTTGAAAGTAATTTTTACTAAGACTAAAAAAAAAAAAAAATAGTTAACCTTAATAGAAACGTATGGCAATGGCATAAGTGAAGAGTGAGCGCAAGAAATCGGCGTTTGGTACAACACCAAAGGCAAAAGATACATCTAAGAAGTATTCAACCACCAAGAATTTGATGGTGCATGTAGCAACTTTCATGGTTGTTGGATTGTTGGCATGTGCCTGTCCACTACTGTGACAATGTAGCAACTCAGGCTGATAATTAAGATTATGTAATGTAATGTAAGAGACACATACATCTATGATTACTGATTTCATTGATAAATTATCAAATTAATCTAATTTAATTAATTAACACATAAGTAAAATTTAAAATAGTTTTTGTCAAAATAATTTAATAAAAGATAAATTTCTTCTTTTTATTACACTAGACAAGCAGAACATTGTTGTCGTTGTTGTGTTTTTCTTTTTCAACAAACAATATCTCTCTCACATACACCTTTCCAGGGCCGTACTAGGTTGGGTCGATTTTAGTCAAATCCATTATTCGACCTGATCAAAGTTAAGTGAGTTAGATTGGATATAAAATATGTATATTTTTATATTAAACCCGAACCGATCTAACACTATACATGGTGAGCAATTTTAAAATTTAGACTAAATTTTACCATTTAAAATTTGAACACTTGAAATTACTTTAAATATAGTATTAAAATTTAAGACTTTAAAACATAAAAATATTAAACTATATTATAATAAATAATAAATGTAACCATTTTTTTGAAACAGGTTGGGCTCGCGGGTTCGTGGGTTTAGAATCATAAACCCGTTACCCAAACTAAACCACTTCGGGTTTGAGTGGGTTGGTTGAGATTGAATCCGCACTTGAACGAGTTCGGATAAATGCGAGTTGGATTGAGTGTTTAATTATCATCCTCATCAAAATGTGGTAATTAGAATCCAAGAGCGCTTAGATGAGATGACGAATGTCTCTTTTAGGTTAATTTGGGTCTTGAGTTCGATCTCTGACTTAGGCATGCAACGACGTTAAAACTCTATAAAGAGTTTGCTGCCAGTTTGGATCCCACAAAACTCGAGAGATTAGCTTTTGTTGTTGCGCACAGAGGATACCTGATTTACGCCAAAAAATGTGGTAATTAGTAGCACTTTGTATAATGACTCTGGACCATAGACTCGAGTTTTGGGTCTAAGTCAATCAACCTCCTAAAATAGATTTCTAAGAAGAGGATTGTCCAACTTTATAAGTTTTATCATAAGTCATATCTCTACGGAGAGACTTGCATTTTTCTCAATATATAACCACTCTAATTTGTGGTATGAATTAGGATAGTTCATAGTTCGGAAGAAAAAACAAATTGTCCTCGATAAAACTTAACAAATATGTTAATGGCTCATTGGTTATGCGTTTGTTTGAATGTGTTTTCAAACCAAACTGATTCTTTATGAACCACTTTGTGCCAAATTACTTTTTTTCAACTATATATTATGATTGATAAATAAATAGATGTATTGTGAGTGTAGTTTAGTTGGCAGCGAGATTACATTATATACGAAGGAAACTGAGGTTCGAACTTCAATCATTCCACTTATCCACTTTAAGAGTCAAATTTCTAGACGCTAAACTACTTAACAAAAAATAAAATAAAATTGATACTTGGGGTGAAATTTTAATGATTGAGAATTGGGGTTAAACTCACAACAATAATGAGCCAGTCAATTTTGCTTGATTTACATTCCTTGGTTAGCTGATCTCAATTCAAACAAAGAATTATACATATATTCTAATCCTTATTTTTTGTGTTTTAATTATAACATGATTGATTTTGCAGTATGGTTTTATATTTATGTTCATTTGCGTTGGTAAAGTGATAATTAATTGGTGTTAGTTTTTTTTTGAAATGGCAAAATATATTATTAATCAAGTCATTGCACAAGACGAACGGAGACCGGTAAAAAAGAACAATATAATATAGGTGCCGTATATATGCAGAACAACCAAAGACAAAAACCCCTAAACAAACACCAGTGTTAGTTACTTTTGTATTCTCCCACAAGAGATATGTTAACTTTTAAGAGGCAATTAGTGTATAAGCATGACTCATCTCTCACCAGTTCTCTCCACTCCCACTTCTACTCTTCAACTCAAATGTAGAATTGATTCCTATCCACCACAACTAAATCTTGTTTTCGCACCCCCACGACCAAAATTCAACACCACCCACATCATATTACCATCATCATCCGTAACTAATTCTAAGAAATGGAGGAACATGGTTTCATTGTTCCAAGGTTTTTTCACTGGAGGTGGTAGAGGAAGGGATATCCAGAGCCTCAAAGTTGAGCTCTATGAAATAATTTCACCACTTGACCGTGGCGCCGAGGCTACTCTTGAAGATCAACAACGTGTGGATAAGGTTAAAGTTATCAAAATTACAAACACTAACATGTTACATGCATAACAGTTTATGTTTATGTGGCTTTTGTTTCACTGTCTTTTTTGGTTTTTTAGTTTGTGGTTGATTGTGTGTGGGTTTTGTCTAGATTGCTCGTAAACTTGAGGCTATGAATTGCGTTAAGGAGCCTCTTAACTCTGATTTGCTCAATGGAAAATGGGAGCTTTTATATACAACTTCTCAATCAATTTTGCAAACACAGGTTTGTTTGTAAAGCTTTTATATGTACTATTCTGGAATCAGATGACACTGTATCACAAATGATAAAGACAATTTTTTTTGAAGTTTAATTATCATCCTCATCAAAATGTGGTAATTATAACCCAAGAACGCTTAGATGAGATAACGCTGAGTTCAATCCCTGACGCGGGTCTCTTCTTAGGAGAGTTTGCCGCCCATTTGAGTCCCACAAGACTCGAAGGATTAGTCTATGCAGGTGCGCTAGAGGATATCTGGTTTACACAAAAAAAAAGTGATAATTAGTAGTACTTCGTATAATGATTCTAGACCACTCCCCTTTGTTCTTTTAATAACAAAATAGTTTAGGTCTAACTCAATCAACTCCCTAAAATAGACTTCTAAGACGAGGATTGTCCAGCTTTATAAGTTTTATCTTAAGTCATATCTCTGCGGAGAAACTTGAGTTTTTCTCAATATATAACCACTCTTTTTTGTGGTCAAGATTAGGATAGTTCATGGTTCAGAAGAAAAAACAATTTGTCCTTGATAAAACTTAACTGATATGTTAATGGTTCATTGATTATGCGTTTGTTTGAGTGTTTCCAAACCAAACTGAAACTACCGTTACAAAATATTGAACCCTACGCTTTTTAACTAAACTGATTCTTTATGAACCACACCGTGCCAAATTACTTTTTTTTAACTATATCTTATGACTGTTAAAAAAGTAGATACTTAGGTGAAATTTTAGTGATTGAGAATTGGGGTATAGATTGTGTCACTACAATAATGAGTAAGTCAATTTCGTTTGACTTACATTCCTTGGTTAGTTAATCTCAATTTTTTTGAAAAGAATTAATTAAATCCCAATTCAAACAAGAATTATACATACAAGTCATTCTAATTCCCTTTTTGTTATTTTACTTATAACATGATTGATTTTGCAATATGGTTTTATATTTATGTTCATTTCCCTTTGGTAAAGTGATAATTAATTGGCGTTAAACTATCCTAGAGACCGAAATTCCTGCGACCAAATGGAAAGATCTACCAGGCAATTAATGCAGATACATTGAGAGCTCAGAATATAGAAACTTGGCCATTCTACAACCAGGTACTAAGTTTTGACCATCTGTTTGCAATTGAAACGAGAATAAAAATCTGTCTTTGATATGAGTTTTTCATTAGAAGAATTCAAGAAACTTTGGTGTTGGCGAATTTTAGTTTTGCAACTTATGCGGATACGATTATGAGATATTGAGATGAATATGAGCACAAATTAGTAAGTAGCAATATCTTGTTGTAACATGATGTTTTCAAGAGCATTTTCATGCTTTTTGATAGTTCAAGTTTTAGTTAGGTGCTAAATGCCATTCAAACAAGTTAGGTGCTAAATGTATAAGTAAATGAATCTTAATAATTGGTTAACTGTAATTTTGTCCTTTTAACTTCATCAAATTCATAATGTTCTTTAATCTGTATCCCTCAAGTTTCCACTATTGTTGTAGGCCACTGCCAATTTAGTGCCACTTAACTCAAGAAAGGTGGCTGTCAAGTTTGACTTCTTCAAGATTGCTAGTTTGGTATGTTCATAAATTCAAGTTTTACTTCAAATTTTCATATTTAGCCTATTTGTCACATTTTAACACATGACCATAAATTCAAGTATGCAATCACAAATCCGCGCGTTCATGTAGTAAGAACATCAGTGACCGTTGTATTGAGATCTGACGGTACAGAAAGCAAGTAAATTTTTGTTAAAATTATAAAGTATCAAGCTTGACACCGGAACCGTTTGGTCTTGATCTAACGGCTACTAATATGCTGAGTATGATATTTGTGACTGAAGACAATCCAACTCCATGAATACGTTTTCCTGACAAATGAGTGTACAATGCTAATTACAGATACCTATAAAATCACCCGGGTCTGGTCGCGGTCAATTAGAAATTACTTATTTGGATGAAGATTTAAGGTGAGTTTGGTCAAACGATATATATATGCATATACAAGATCATAGTACATAATACCTTTCATGAATAATGCATTATTAATAATAAGTGATCAGGGTTAGAATTCCATTCTGATTAAGTATGAATTTCTTTCTTGTGCTGAAACTTGACAGAATATCCAGAGGTAATAGAGGCAACTTATTTATTTTGAAAATGGTAGATCCATCCTATAGAGTCCCTCTTTGAAGTGTGTTCTCCAAGAATTGCTGCTGGTAGTAGTAGTGGATGTCTTCAACTTACACTTTTCTGCATGAACTTTTATGCTACCTACATTCAAGTCAAGAAATAAAGTACTCATTTTTAAAGATGAAAAATTGAAGCCCTTGAGATTAAACCCAAGTCATCAGACTCCACCATATCCCCAAAATATCACCACTAAGCTAAGGTGAATTTTATGTTTTATTCTGCAAAGTGTAATATATAGTGCATAATAATTCAATGTTTTTAGAATAATTACTGTAGTTAAACAGAAGGAAACTTTTTCTTCTCTTTTTTAACTCTAACCGTCGCAACTTTTCTTTTTCTTCTTAGTCTATTAGAGAAGAGTGGTTTATGGTCAATTTCAGCTCAAAATCACCCTTCCAATTTTTATTTTCCTTTTAGCAAAGTAGGTGCGATTTCATGGTATTTACTTGTAACTTCATCGTCTTAGTGCAATGTTATTTGTTGTATGAATCTACCTATTAAACTATTAGCAAATTTTTTATTTTATTTTAATAATCTATTTAAGTTTGCACCCCCTAAACCAGTGTCTTGACTCCGCCACTATTTTTTCTGGTAAGAACTCCACCACTATTTAGATACATTTTTGTAAATTTCACAGTTGACTACTATTTTAAATATTCGCAATAAATATTTTAAAAAATCAAGCAAACCAAAAAAGTCAAGGCCCCTTTTTTGAAACAGTCAAATATTAACCCGCACAATCCATCCATGAATATGAACTCTCTTAAGGTTGTCTTTATGAGTGGTGTATATGAGGGAAGTTTTGGTCCTAGTTATGGGAGTTTTTTTTTCTTTGTGTGTATTGTATTTCGAAAATTAGGCGGAATATATTTTCATACGAAGTTGAGGAATATTTTTATATGTGAAAATACTCCAATTAATATAAAATATATTTTTAAATTATATCACAATAAGAAACAAATCAAAAATTATTCTAAACAGAAATATGAATTTCAAATCCTAATGAAATCATACTTTAACTCCAAATCTAAAATCATCAAAATATTTATTTAGCCATATTATTCGTCAAAACTCTTTCATTTTTGGTTTTAAAATTGCATAAATACTAAGTCAATTAAAGTAAAATCATGAAACAAGTAGAGCTATTCATTCTTATACACAATAATGAATTTAAAATAGTAAGAGTATTTAACAATAATTTCCTAGTGCCAATTATTATGTATATAGAATAGAATACTCTCACAAGTGGAGTTAGCTTAACACTCAGGACTCTGTGACTGTTTAGCACAATAATCATAAAATAAATACTTGTTCCGGATATTGTTGTAGGCTTGTTTTTGAAGAGGGTTTAGCTCCCAAAACTTTTCAGCATTCCACCAATACTTAGAGGAATTATTACATGGGTGAAGGTTAGTGCTTTGAGCCTGGCAAGCATTGATGCCATGTTTTTTTTTAATCGGCTAAATTTTATTAATAGACAATTCCCTAAACAAGAAGTATAAGAAATTGTTGGATCATACAACGAGAGGCAAAATGATGAAAACATTTTAACCAATCAAAAAATACACCAAACATCACCCCAATCCACCCCTAATCCACCCCTTACAGTACATCAATTGAAATTCCCCAATGACCATCAACTCAACTCGTAGAGACGCCACTAGACCTAACTTCCGAACTCGAATCAAAATTATTCGGCCCATCAGGATCCAAAAAGCAACTCTTTAAGTCAAAAGTTGGTGGACACTGGTGGAAAAAGATAACAGTCAACACTGATGCAATATAGTTCAACCAGATATAGAGACCTGCAAATCTCAACAGATTTGGAAACCATCAGCGATTCAAAATGAGTCCTGCAAATCTCAACAAATTTGACAACGGTCAGAGAATCAAATATCAGAGAAAAACCAATTACACATAGTATCAACCACACCCATCAGTGCCAAATCCAACACCATCACACCAATATCCCAGCAACTCACCACCGTACCACACACCTCAACATCTCCAATCCAAACACCACAACCACCCAAAAATAAAAATAAAAAACATTATGAAAACATAAAATCCTTCTCCAGTGGTGATTTCTATAACCAACAGAAGCAGCACATCAATCATAGCTGCTCTTCCATTCCATGTTTCAACACTTTTGGGACATCCCCATTCCCACACCAATACTTGCGGCGGCAGCTCCCTATGTTGCAAGTCATATGCTGCAAATCAACATAATAGACAAAACAACAACAGTCCGCCCACGGGACAAAATGCTGCCTCCAGAACCGCCACCAAAGACAACACCACCGGCTTGCATCGTCGTCGTCGGAGAAAACTAACGACTCCACCCATAGACCGGCGAACTTCCACAAAACCCACCATAATCACCACCGGAGCTCCAATCCACAGAACCAAACTTCGAAAAACCAAAACCTCCAAATCCACACCGAAATCAGAGAAGAAAGAAAAATGAACAGAGAGCCACCACCCGTCACCGTTCTTGACACGGTGGTGCGGAGGGAAGACCGCCTCCTCGTCGCACCACCACCACCACCTTATCTACATGATGAAAAGGAAGATTTGGATTTGAGGGAGAAAATGTAGATCTGGTTTTAGAGAGATGTCAGAGAGAAAGGTTTTAGAGAGAGAAAGGTTTAGAGAGAGAGGTGTCCCGCCCATTGATGCCATGTTTTACTTGCCTCGCGGCCGAAAAATTCCGGATTACTACAACCCTCTTTTCCTATGACATTACAATCATAAAAGTTTTTCATTTATTTCTAAGGAAACATTCATTAGGAAAGCTACTATCCCCACCTCTCATCTTTGTCATTCTCATTGAGACTATAAACATCAAAATGTTACTCTGAACTTTCTGATTCTCCATCATGGACTATAATATTTCTCAAGTAATTCACATTCTTCTATGGCTATCTCTTCTAATTTTGCTCTTTATGAGTATTACAATCTCAATTCTCAAGTAAAAGATCATCAAGAAACAGTGGTTATTACAAGCAAAAACATGAAACCAAAACAATTGGAATCAAAATTAATTTAAAACATCAATCCACTTTCTCAATTGTGTATTCCTCCACTACAAACTAACTGAAATATAATTAACATCACTGTTTCATTTATCACAGCAAAACTAAATCATAAATCTTTAGCCTCATCAACAATTGAACCCTCACCTAAGTTTGTCTCCTCACACGCTTCCTAAGCTTCTGATACTTATGTTTGTTCATCTTCTTCTTCCGCTTCTTCTTCGTGCTATCAGCCCAAAGCGTTCGAGCATCTTCAAACTCAGTATCCTCTGATACATTGGAAAGAAACCCGTTTTCAAAAACGGGTTTTGAAGCAAACCCAAAAGGGAAACTAGGGAAGATCAAGGTTGTACTCGAGGACCCTGCAAATTGATGCGTTAATATCGGGCTTGTTGGGAGGAGTTCAGTGGGTAGGTCGCGTTCTTGGTTAAGTGAAGCAATGGGGTTTGGTGTGTGTAAAGGGTGAAAAGCAGTGATGAGTCTTGAGGATGATTGTTTTTTCATAAGTTTCTGAAGCAATGAAGTCATTGAAGAACCAAAGGCGACTTTTTCCTGTTTCAAAAAAATATTTAGAGTTATGTACAGGTTTGATACATCTAATTTGAGCATATCAATGTTGTTCAAGACAGGAACCACAACAAAATCTTAAATTTGCATCAAACACATGCTATCCCCCTACCCACACCATCACCCAGGCCTTTAAAATCTATTAAAACATGTTTCCGCCATGAGTGTGTGTGTGTGCAGTGTATTAAAGAATTTCATTTAGGAAAGTACTAGCCCTTCAACATGGATTGATAACCAATGTCAGACACTCGACAAGTACAGAAGGATACTCCCATCCAATGTAGTCAGGTTCGAGATCCTACGTAGGTTCGGTAGGCTGGTGGAGGATCGTAAGCTCGAGTTCGTAACTCGATTCGTAAGAACCTACTCAAGGGTAAAATTGTAACTTCACATATATACATATACACACCAACACATAAAAAATATAATACATGAACAAAATAAACTTAATTAATTAATATTTCATTCATTCCAAATGTTCATAAGTTCATAACAACCAAGTACTAAGTTCATAAAATAATAGGGTTAGGAGGCTTGAAAGTGAAATAATGAGTTTAGAAGGTTTGAACGAAAGTGAAGGAGAGGTGGTTGAAAGTGAGAGAGGAGTGAGGACAAACATACACTTCCACCAGCGATGTTCATGCCGGCGACATCGCCGTCTCGAAGGGAAGGAGCTTTCATCGTCGTTAAAGGTGTGGAAGGATATGCCATAGGATCGTAAGAACCTACACCCCGGTGCGAGAACATGACTACAGAAACGTCAATTTTATTTCCATTTTTATTTGAACTTTTGTGACAACTAGTTTGGAGTTGCATACCACACTAATTAATTTAAGGTGAGTAACAGTATCTTTGAAATCTATAAAAACTAATGCAGAGTTTCGCAACATCATGTTAGAATCTTATATACAAAATTTTATATGCAATAATACCCTAGCTGTGTCATGCACTCATGCCATATTAACTTAAAGAATTTTCCATACTCTTGAATCAGTTTATATCCATTCTTCCTTCATAAGTTCCTACGGTAAAATACTGTAACAGACTAACAGAGAACCACATATATGATACTCCATTATTCGATTTGATGATGCTTTCATCCATTCAACTTATAGAATGACACATCACACAATTTATTACAAGCTCAGCAATCAACATAACATTATCAATTAAGTCGAAATAAGCATAATCAAATAAGTAATTAAACATTAACAACATCATTGAAGAATATTTTATCCATCAATTTGATTCCTAAATCTCGAGAGGTGTTAATTTTTTTTTTTGAAATGGCTAAATTTATTAATCAACTCTATAACAAGAAGTACAAGAGAAGAAAAGGAAATACACAAGAGGAAAAGAAAACAACAAGGCCATAAAGCAAGGCCAACAAACAACACCAACAGACAAGAAAGAATAACCCCCCAAAAAACAAAACCTGTTACCCAACAAGCCTCACACGCAGGCAGAGAGAAACAAACAGAGGGCTACCAACCAAACACCAACCAACAGAAAGCCAAACACCTAGTTAATTGATAAGTGATTGTATATTTTTTCAGTAACAGTATCAAATTGATAATAGTTTAACTTCAAAATTAAACACCCTAGCTGTGTCTGCCATCTAACTTGTTAAATTTGTCATACTCCTGTATCAGTTTTATATCTCCATTTTCCTTCCTAAATTCCTATGGTACAATACTGTACCAGACTAACAAAAAACCACACGAATGAATCCATGCTCAACAATCAACATAAGTTAACATCATCAAACAAGTAGAAATAACCCTAATAAAACGAAGAATTAAACATTAACACAATATATCATCTAACAATTTGATCCCTAATCCTTAAGGGGATTAAATTAATAAATGATGTATTTTCCAGAAACTATAACTAATTCGTAATAGTTTAACTCCAAAATCAAACAAACTCATCCTACCATGGTGAAGAAGAGAATATTGACGGAAAAGAAGTGCACGAGTAACAATATAAACAAAAGAAAAACCCTAATTCTGATAAATTTAATGCAACAATATGAGGAAGATAAAAAGAGGAATAGAATTCGCACCATTTTGACGTATAGTTCTTCAAAGTTTTATTACTCTTTCATTCCAAAGTACGAAAATCAGAAAACTGTTGATCGATGAAGATATCTCAGATTCGGCAAGTTTTTTTGAGGAATGAATGAAGGAAAAGAGAAAATCGTGATTTGGTCTCTGACGCCCGCAAAGTGACTCGTATTGGGCCAGAGACCAACACTTTAGGGTGTAATTGATTCACACCCTCGTATTTTATTATACACCCCTCATGTATTTTTAAGTTTTTCTTTAGGCTTTATTATGTTTTTCTTTAAGATTTTTCCATGTTTTTGGCTTTATTATGTTTTTCTTTAGTTTTTATTCGTGTTGTTACGATGTTCATTCGATTCTGGTTGGCAGATCAATTTCGATCAACCACTGATTCAACTAGTGAATAAGTTCGTTGACGATGTAGATCTGAAGGTATAGTTATTTTCGGTGGGTTTGATTTTATAAATTTATTTGTAGGCATGAGTATGTCTAATTTATGCTATTAACTTTGATGTTTATAGTTTGTTTGCAGATTTATCTTTTTCATGTTTAACCTAGATGTTGTGAACTTGGATACCCTACTTATTTGAATAATTGAATATTTTATTTTAGTAAAAAAAAAGTTGGTTAATTCCAATGAACTAGCTTATAATGTATTGGAGTAATCTTGTTTGATCAAATGAAATATTCTTGATAAACAGGAGTTTGTGTTTCCTTCATTTGTTATCCCTCCATTTATTCTCCATTTGTGATATTACGGCTGACTTTTGACTAAAAGTGTACTAATTTTTAAGGACTAAAATTCTTACTTATATCAATTCCAAAGTCTAAAATTTTGAGGTCTAAATTTTACATATATATTAATTTTTAAAATTAGAATTAGAATAGAGCGTCCAAAAATTTTAAGACAGCTTAGGTCTTTATTCCTCCCCAAATAAAGACATTTAAGATTTTAATAAGAATAATTTAGATTTTAACATAAATTTTTTTTTTAAAAAAAAAAAACAATTTCATCAATGTAGTTAAATTAAAATTTTAACAGTTCATGTTCCTTCCCCACTCCAAATCCCCCCAAAAAGTGGTATAGGAGGGATTTTGATCTCTTCCCTCTCCCTCTTTCAAAAACTGAACCAACAACTATGATCTAAAATATTCCCTCCACCTTACCTTTGTCAAATTCTTACATTGTTTTGCCACTCTTTTAATGAGTTGAAATACACCATGGATCTTTCTTTCCTTACACAGTTACACCCAACCATCTCGTTTACGTTTTTTTACCATTTACCGTTTAAAAACATGTTTCAGCCATGAGTGTGTGTACAATGTATTAAAGAATTTCATTCAGGAAAGTACTATCCCTTCAACATGGATTGATAACAAATGTCAAACAGTCGACAAGTATATGAGGAATGCTACAGTTAAACTCCTAAATACTCTCCCGGCGACACTCACGCTACATCGACAATCAAGCTATATCATCAACTTTTTAAAATCATGTACCTGATAACAAGTTTTACTAGCTTCTAATAAGCATAATCAATTAAGTAATTAAACATTAACAATGTCAACAACATAATAAAATAAGTAATTAAACATTAACAACATAACTTTATGAATCAAGTACGAGTAACGAAAATGGAGTGTACGAGTAACGAACCAAACAAAAACCATAATCCCAATAAATTTCATTCAATAGAGAAGAGAAAGAGAATTCGCACCATTTTTAATGAATCGTTCTTCAAAACTTGATGACAATTTGTTATCACAGTATGTGAATGTGAATCATAAGGTTGATGGATCGGTGAAGATCTCTCTGATTAGGAAGAATGGTGATTTCGCTGGATCTTCCTTGCCGGTGGTCGAAACACTGATTATCTGGATAGTATCAGGTTCTAAGACCCGTAATGAATGATCCTTTAGACTCTCGTTATAAGCCCAATATAATTAAATGCTAGCGAGAATAATGAAACTTGTTATTTATGCCCCCCATTCATAACTACACGTTTAGTGGATTGAATAGTAGTGGTGGGAAATTTTTTTTTAATCTTCCATAAAAAAGTCAATATTCTTTATGGTGTTTTTAAAAACTAAACTTGAGTACCTTCCACTAGAACTAAAATAACTAGAATTGGGTAAGAAAGTTAGTTTGGTGTGTTACCACAAAAATGGGGTTCAAATAGCTACCTCCGTCCAAAACGAAAATACATATTCATTCATCATCGTGAAAATCGAAATAACGAAAAAAGAGTAACAAAATACAAACGAAACAACGGTTAGAGGATTAGTACCGTCGTGTCCTAACACCGTCCTCTCCGTTACTCCTCCGTTAACCAAATGGTATGCATGGCTCCAACTCCAACCATCTCCTCCCTTATCTCACCTTCTCAATCCCACCGTTACCGTTACAGTTTCCGTTTCCCTTCCACTAACGACGTTAACTCCATTCTTCTACCCAAGCGCACTCAATTCAATTATACACCACACGTTCAACAACACTCCACATCTCCTCCTCCTTCTTCTTCTCCTCCGCCGCCGGAAAAGAAATCCTTCGCCGTCGTAACCGGTGAACTTTTCTTAGGCATTGCTTCGCGCCTCATTAAAAGCAATTCTCCCGCCTCCGATTCGGATCCTGTTTCCATGTTCGAGAATTCGAGTTCGACTTTAATTTACAATGAGAAGGAGAGAATTGGAGCTGTTATGGAAGATGAGATTCAACCTGATGTAATTTGGGAGCAGAGAGTGAAAGATGTTGAAGCGGAACGTAATCGGCGAGTTGTAACTACTCCTGGATTTAGCTTCTCCGCCGCGGGTCTTCTCTTTCCTTATCATCTCGGTGTTGCTCATTTTCTTATTCAGAACGGTTACATTAAGGTTCGTGGATTTTTTTTTTATTGGTTTTTTAATTTCTAGAAGTGATTAATAACTATTAATGCATTGTTTGGATTTTCTTATTTGAGCTTATCAATTAGCATAAACACTTTGGGAGAACTTATTAAAACAACTTATGAGATGACATGTTCATAAGCCGTTTTCAGCTTATTTTCATAAGTTTTACAAGATAAGGTTATGAAAGTTTCTTATAGGATATATGTAAACAATTTGAATTTATTTTACCTTTTGTTAGCTTATACATCAGAACTTACATAATAATCACTCTGTGTTATAAGTGGTTAATTAAGGTTTTTATCCAAACACGGCCTTAATCTAGTCTCTTGTTTCAAGTTAGAGAGAGCTTTGGTTACCGAGAATTACAAATTGAAATAGAATGGGAATTGTTGATAAGGTTTATTTACAGTATCTTGTTCATTTTGAAGTGTTCTGTGTTTTATGTCATATGAAGTGTAAAATTGGAATATGCTTTGGTAGGTGCTAGCTTCTAGGCACTATTGACTCTGTATTTTCTTGTTGGCATGCTTTGCTTATGGTGCAAGTTATTTAATCCACTGCTTTTGGAAACAATTTTACGTCTGAAATCTTGGTTTGAGTATTGAGTTTATAATGATGATAGTTTTATGATGTATGACTAGGAAACCACGCCATTAGCTGGTTCTTCTGCTGGAGCTATAGTCTGTGCTGTGATTGCTTCTGGCGCTAGTATGGAAGAGGCCTTGAGTGCTACTAAAATATTGGCTGAAGATTGTCGGAGTCGAGGGACTGCATTTCGGCTGGGGGTATGCCTCTATTTTTTAACTGAAAGTACTTCATGTTGTTGGTCTCACTCTCAATCTTGGTTGTCAATGCTTGTTTGATCTCAGTCTCTTGCCCGCCAAGAATCCTTTGAGCTTGAAGTGTGGATAGTCTAAAGTCCAGTTTACTTTGTTTTGAAACTCTTTTATTGGGAAAACAAAGGTCAAATTCTAGAGCACAAACTGTCCCAATAATAGTTGTTTTTATATTAGATTGCTAACAAGAACCTTGGAGACAACTGAAATAAGATCACTGTGAACTTTGGTTAGAGCAAGATCATGTGATAAGTGGTTAGCTCTCCACTTTTTTCTGCTTTAAAGCAATGCCACTTTCTTTGGATTCTATTGGAATTTTGGAATGGTAGAACCTATCTTGAAAGTATATTAAGTATCAGTTATTAGTGAATGGTAAAAAAAAGAAAAAAAACCACTTTAGCATTTTTACAATATAATTGTTTTTGGGATTAAATGTTGATGACATTTCTGTTAATCGATATAACTGCTTTTTAAAATGAGAGGGAGCTAATATGATATGCAGAGGTCTGTGAAAATGTAACTAAGTTATTATCCATGATGGAAAGCTGAGATTTTCTTTAATTGTAATTATACATGTGTGTGTTTTTTTTATGAGATTTCAAATCTCAAAGTGCAGTATTCTTTACAAGATATGTATATAATTTACTTTTGTGGCATACTTTTTTTTCTCTTCTTAGGCTGTTCTGCGTGATATTCTTCAGAAGTTTTTGCCAGATGATATTCATATAAGATCTAATGGGAGAGTTCGAGGTAATGTTGGGTGCTCTGCATTTCAGCTATTTTAACTATGGAATCGGCCTGTACAATGAATTGATCTGGAAAATCTTCTCCCATTTTTTTAAGTCTAGAAGTAACACATACTTAATGAGAGAAAACATAGTGTGCAGTTGTCTACAACAATTTATATTTTTTATTTTATTTTTAGTTATTAAATTACTTTGGGGGTCAAGAAGTGAATTTGGATGAGTTCCTTAGAGTTGTCTTTATTAGTGACTGAAGAAGATTTTTCAAGTCCAGCCAGTCTTAATATGTACAGTGTACTTCTGTTGCAGTTGCTGTGACGCAGCTTCTTTGGAGACCTAGGGGTTTGTTGGTGGATCAGTTTGATTCCAAGGAAGACCTCATCAATGCAGTTTTTACTTCTTCCTTTATTCCAGGGTGATTTGTCAGTATACTATATTACCTTGGTTGCATGTGATGATTTTACACTTTATAGATGCTTAACAGAATTTCAAACCTTATACTCCCTCCAGATATCTTGCACCAAAGCCAGCAACAATGTTTCGAAATCGATTATGCATTGATGGGGGTTTGACACTGTTTATGCCACCGACATCCGCATCACAGACGGTATTTTTTATTTAGTTACTACTAGTTGGACTATTTACCCATTTGATTGATTATTTAGTGATACCCCTGTTTAAATGCATTTGAAGGCTTTGCAATTTTTTTTTATTGGTTTTGGAGTATGTATTAATTTATGCCTGTACTTTCTATTAATTTAGATCTGTGTCACATTTATCATTTAAGAGGGAATTCTTTCATCAGAATACTTTTTCTAGTGAGTATATCTATCCAGGCCCAGTGCAGGAGCTTAATCATAAGTAAATGATGATTGCATACTCGGTCTGTTGTTACATGGTTTCGTACGGAGGGCTGGTATCATACAATACCATTGAGATGGTTATTGAATAATATCCTCATACAATATTTAGATAATCTACCAATGATTGATTAAGAGTAAACTTCTGGGTCGGAAATTTTTTTAGGTTATTCATTTACAGTACTTTTCAGTTTCAAAGTGAGCCTTTGGAATATTTCTTTATAGTATATGTTGTGATGAGCTTAGTGAAACTGCATGATTCTATTCAACAGCTAATTTGAGGTATTCAAATAAATTGATGGCTAACAAAATAGTAGTAATTCTGACTTTCTCGGGATATCTGAAAAGAGATGAATGCTATGAATATGAGTATGTTTTGCTTTTACTGTAGAAATTGATAGCTAATAAAATAGTAGTAATATGAGTAGGATTTGCTTTTATTGAAGAAATTGATATAAATCAAGAGAAAGCCATGTGTGTTTGTATAAGCGAACTATTTCATGCACTGCAATTGTTTTGCTTCAATTCTGTTGCGATTAAAAAGATTTATAATTTCGCTAGTTTGTTATCACATTTTAACTTTGATAAACACTTGTTGCTTTACAGGTACGTGTTTGTGCTTTTCCAGCAAATCGTATGGGATTGCAAGGGATAGGAATTAGTCCAGACTGTAATCCCGAGAACGTATCTACCCCCCGTCAGGTAACCCTGAATTTTGTGATTAGCATAATAATCTTCTTAACAACAAGTAGATGAGTGATGAGTTTTTCGGGTGGAACCGTTGCAGCTTTTGAATTGGGCACTTGAGCCAGCAGAAGATGTAATTCTTGACCGACTCTTTGAGCTTGGATATCTTGATGCTGCTGTCTGGGCAAAGGAAAATCCAGTGGAAACATTAGTTCGAGATGATACTCCTGCTCCTGCATTCGGAAGTAGCATTGTATAACAGCGTATTATGGATTGAAGATGCACGAGGAAACAACAAATTAAATTCAATTATGCTACCCTTGAAATGGACATCACATTAGCAAAAAACCATTGGGGGGAGGTCTGCAGTTCATTACTTCTAAGGGTATAAATCTCATTTTTTTCATATATTTATTGTATATTGCGATTGAATTCTTGCCGTGGACGAAAAGAGGGGGGAAAAAAGAAAAAGAAAGTAGAGACATTTTATTTAAATTTACAAAACAGGGTTGTCATGTAGTTTGAAATAGATTTATTGTTGATTACATATAAATAGAATTTATAGTCAGTTTCCCTATGAATGACAAAGTTATGGCACTTGAGTTTTCCCTGAACTGATGTCCTGTGGGCTGTGATATTCAGAAACTAATCGAAGTTTTATTTATTAATGGGACAATTGCACTTGATTTTGCACTTGGAGACAATTGTAAATTAAGGGGACATATGGAATAGTTAGTATATATTTATATTTATCTTACGATATAACCGTTTGTGTAATTAGTATTTGAAAGAACTTATTAAGTAAAGTAGTTTATAACTTTATACATATGTCCACAATAAACTATTTTCTTGCTTTTTTTTTTAATAAAAATTTCTCAATATAGCATCTAGAAATAATTTATACAGAGTTTATGAAGAATTTACCTCCACCCCCACATCTTCTTTATTCAAGTGATACAATGTGGGTATACAGTATACTACAGTCTACAAGTGAATGAATTTAAGGTGCATGTTTCGATTTAGTTTTGTGAATGAATTTTGTCACCCATTGCGGTTCTATTTAACTCGAAGAATTAATCTAAACAGTTGTATACATATATAATACCCGATTAAAAACCATAAACTACTCCGAAGAATGATATACTTTTCCGTTTCCCTGGATAAAAACAATGTTTAAAAGTGAAATCTATTAAAATCAACCCTAGCCGTCACCACTACTTTTTCTCTTCTTTTTAGTCCATTGAATTTTGACCTAAAATCATCCCTCCAAATTGCTTTTCTTTCTCGTTATTATAATAAATAAGTGTGATTTTCACATATTTGCTTGTTTTGATTTTCCGTCTTTGTACGGTGTATTTGGTTGTCCCGTCTTTGTGCGGTGTTTTTGTTGTCCCGTCTTTGTGCGGTGTTCATTTGTTTCAGGTTGAAGGAGTAGATCTGATCTAGTGCAGATCCAATCAATGTCGACTTTGGTGTCATCAACGCTACAGATCTGGAGACATGGATTTTCCAGACACTTCAATATAGTCATATTTGTAGGCATATGTAATTTGCCGTTTTATGCTATTAACATGGATACTGTGAGTTTGTTCGCAGATTTATCCTTTTTGTTTTTAGCAATTATGAATTTATATTACATCGATGTACTCTTTTTATTTGAATGAATGAATATTGTTTATTTTGTCAAAAAAAAAAAAAAAAAAAAAGTGAAATCTATTACTATATATAAAGAGGATATAAATTTTTGGGATAACTTTTTCATTATTCCTATTTTACCCTTAAAAAATAACTTCCACATAAAAATAGATTTTCAATTTTTTTTAGTAAATAATTTATTTTTTTCTTAATAACTAAGCACAACTTCAACATAAAAGTAGGTTTTCAGTTTTTTTATAGTAAAAAAAAAATATTTTTTTCTTCTTAATAACTAGCCACAACAAAAAAAGGAGGTTACGTAGTTATCAATTAACTAAGTCCAATAAAAAAGGAGATTAAGTAGTTATTTATATTTGCACAATAGAAAATTTCAATTACAGTAAATAAAAAAAAAGAATATCGATCACACAAACGGGAACGTTCACAGCTAGTATGCATAGTTATTAGGGTGGGACAGCGTTATCATCTTGTTGGGCCCATAATGGAACTACTACTATAAGTGTAGAGTGGTCCCCTTTATTCAAAAACAGAAAAATGTATTGGTGTGTAGTCCCTCCCTACACTGTGACGTGTGGTATCAAAATTTATCTCATTCTTTTAGTTGTTAATTGAAAAATAATCACAAAATTCAACTCTATTTCATAGATTATTAAGATTATGTTTGATATCACGGTGGAAGTATCTACTATAATTTTGTAGAATTTATATTTTGTAATTTTTGAAAAATTACAATAGGTTGCTGTAATTCTGACATACCCACCAAGATATTAAATATGCCTTCAAATGGAAAAATCAAAATACTAATATCTATCTAGGACATATATACGAAATTAGAAAAAAAAGTTTAAAAAATATAATATTATTATTTTGATTTCAAAAAGTTGAATATACAGTTATTGAGGGAAGAGAGGGGAGTCCACACTGGTTCAATCAAAAGACTCATAGTAACCCAAATTTGCTAGAAGATTAGTTAAGTTTACGGGCAAATTTTTAGTGGACACAACACCATTTGATCATTTAATTCTATGTGACTAACATAAAAAATAATCACGCCAACATGTCGCTTTAAGGAGGTAAAAGTAAAAATACAATCTAAATTAATTGAAGATAATTTGAGACTTTAAATATCAATAAATATAGTATACTATAGTATATAGATTGTTGATTTTTTGTTTATATTTAGAAACTACAAAATGAGTTTTTTTGTTCTTTATGTTCGAGACCCAAAGGGAATATTTGTTAAAAAATGATTAACAGTATACATTTTTATGATTAATGAAGTAGTAAAATTAGTTAACAACACAATTAGTTTTCTTTAGTACAAAAATCATTTTTTATTATGTTAATTTTAAAAAAAGAAGCATTATATGCACTATAAATATAGTGAACAGTAACAAATTTAATATATGTAATTTTTTTTGTCAAAAACTACTACGAGAAATTTTACATAATTCCAACTTCAACTCCTACGTATATAATGCGTGTCCTTATCAACCGAATTAAACACACAAGGACAAATATAATATATGTATTTTTTTTTTCAAGTAGCCTAGGAGTTAGAGATTTCACATTAAAGGTGGATAAATGGATGGTCCAAAATTGTGTATTTGGTGTCAACATTTATGTTCAAGTAGCATTTTTTCTTTACCCTTATTCCCTTAATAAAGAAATGTAATTAATGTTGTATGAAAAAGAGAAATTATGAGTTTATTTACAAAATTGTCCTTCATTTATAATAAGAAAAAAATAAATTGAAGTATTGAAAGAAGAGAAAGTAATAAATAATTAAGGATATAATAGGAAAAATAATATTAAATGCTTCATTAGTAATGTAAAACGACTTATATTTTGATACAAATTTTTCCTCCAAAGTGACTTATATTGTGTTATGGGGTGGAGTAATATTATAGTTCCAAAAGTGCCCCTTGTAGTAGAAGATAATGCATGGTCACATCACATGCAAATAAAACAAAATATTATTTGCTTATAAATAAATTGGGAGACACTTCCATTGTCCACACTCCACTCTCTCACCTCAATCAGCAGCAGCAGCAGCATATCACCATCACTACCTTCAGGTGCCGCCACTACTTACCTTGCACCTTTCTTTTCGTTTTTTTCACGCAATTCTCGTTCCTTTATCTCTTTCAATGTAATAATGTGGATAAATTCTATTGTATTTGATTCGTTAGCTACTAAATAGAAACTTGTGTAAATTTGTAATACGATGCAATGCATTGTCTCAAATGTGATGTTAATGCTTTATGTAATTGTGCATGTTGAGTTTTAGGAATTAATAGTAGTTAATATTGAACATCAATATTCAATGTGTAGTTCAAAAGGTTTTCTTATTGACATTGTGATTGTATTGATGTAAAAGTTTTGTTTTTGGTTTATCAATTAATTATATAAAGGCTTAGATTCAATTTTGATTCATAGTATTTTAGTCCCCTATTTCAAAATCCCTGATTTTGGGTCGCGAGTTTCACACGCGTTGCAATTTTGGTCGTAATCTAGATTTTTGACCCTAGTAATGGTGATTTTTAGGCCATAAAGTGCCGATTTTTTGTCGTAAAAGAGACAATTTTTGGTATTTCTCTTCAAATTCGACATCAGGAAAAAAGTCATCATTTTTTTGGGTAAAAAATCTGGTTTGAGATAAAAATTGTAACAATGTGTGAAACTGGGGGATCAAAATCCCATATTTTGAAATGAAAGGACAAAAATTCTGATTCACGCGAAATAGAGGACCCGAAAGTGTGTTTAAGCCTTATATACATAAATCAGTTTCAATGATATATGGATTACAAATTTTGCACTTTTATTAATTCTTAATCATTTTGCTCTTAGCTTGTTTCTATGACCGAGGGTGTTTATGAAACCAAGTGATAGCTCAACAACTTTTGATGTTAGATTTTCTTTTTTTATCGAATTATTGTGCACAATTTTTGCATGTAGTTTTCCTAATGAAGCCTCTGTAAGTTGTGTTTTCTCTGAACATCGCATGCGGTTAATACTCATTTTTTCCTTGAAATGACAGAATTTACATTAGGTGGTGAAAGTTGAATTATGGCTGATGATAGTGTTGATCCTTTTCCAAAGTTGGCAAGTGTGTATAGAGTGTCTGGTTCCAAATTCAACCAGTCGAGCTGCAAAGTAGCCGGCACCAAATTGAATGCAGAACAAACTGGTGAATCCAAGGTGATCTCAATACCCTGGTGTTCTCCAAATTCTATTTCAAATGCATGGGGCAATCCAAATGTTATCCAGAATCTGACAAAGAGGGGTAATAGTGGATCAGGACTGGTTAACAACAGCAATAACCTACAAGAGAAAAGCAATTCTCCAAATACTCTAAATGGAAGTGAAAATGGAGTTTTGAATAACAACAACTTACCTCCACAAGCAGTAAAATCTCCAACACCGGAGAAAGGGTTATATTCATCTGATGAAGAAATTTTTGATAGTGAATCTGATATTGTGTTTGATAGTGATGATGATCTTTCTTTAGATGACACTGACTCGGACACCGGAGAGAAAAGCCATGAAGGGCGCATGAAGAGCAAGTGGTTCAGGAGATTCTTTGATATTTTAAATAAACTGAAAGTTGAGGAGGTCAATTCACAAGCAATACGTTGGCACTGCCCAGCATGCCAAGGAGGTACCGGGGCTATTGATTGGTATCAGGGGTTGCAGCCCCTTGTTAATCATTCGAGGACAATAAAAGTTAGGAGGGTGAGATTGCATCGAGCGTTTGCTGAAACTTTGGAAGAAGAGTGCTCCAGGAGAGGAGCTCCATTGATAATGGCTGGTGAAGCCCATGGTCTATGGGAGGGTCTTGATAAGAAAGTCAAGGATCATGAAATTGTTTGGCCTCCAATGGTTGTCATCATGAATACAAGATATGAGCAAGATGAAAACGAGAAGGTACAGGACATTATATGGTCTATTTCCTTATATTTGTTTTTTAAATTGCATATGCAGCTACATGCTAGAGTTTTACTATTAAACAAAATTATGTATCTCCTGGAAGAGTCTTTTAGTCCTTTGTTATTTTCTGTAAATTTTTCTCACATGAAGTTCCACTGTAGTTTAACCTCACTGAGCTGAATTGTAGTGGACTGGAATGGGGAACCAAGAACTCCTTGATTGCTTCAGTGATTATGCTGCATTGAAGGCTCGACACTCATATGGTCCGCGAGGGCACCGAGGGATGAGTGTTTTAATTTTTGAAGCATCCACCGCAGGCTATTTAGAAGCTGCGCGGCTCCACAAGCATTTCAAAGAGCAAGGAAGAGATAGGCAAGCTTGGGATCGTTGTAAGAATCCATTTGTCCCAGGGGGGAAACGCCAACTTTATGGTTACCTGGCTGCTAGAGAAGATTTGGATATTTTCAACAAGCACTCTGGAGGTCATTGTTCGTCTCCCTTAATTGTTTTCTTTTTCTTTCTATTTTCTATGTCGAGAAGTTCATCTTGGGTGGAAAGATTGGGGATTGAAATAATTTATGATGAATTTGAATATGACAACACTAAATTGCTTAACTGCTTCGGTAGTTTAAGAATTCTTAGCAGGCATACTTCCCTTTGTTTATCTGTTAGTGTTAGGTGTTCTTGTTTGTTTGTTTTACGGAAATTGCTTTTCCTTCTTAGTTTCTGTATAATATTTGGAAAGAATGTTGCTGTCTTGCTGATATATGATATATGATATATGTATACTTCTTTAGGAAAGTCAAAATTGAAGTTTGAAATGAGATCATATCAAGAGATGGTGGAGAGCAAGATAAAGCACATCAATGATGATGGTCAACAGCTTGATATTTTTAAGGAGAAGATAGCTAAAGAACAACTCAAATCCAAAGTCTTTGCAGACACTTTATGTCAAGTAACTGAGAGGTTACGCAAAACAACAGTAGAAAACCGTGTTGTGCGTGAACGTACTAAAGAATATCATCAACAAAACAAGGAGGAGGTACTTTTATGAGACTAAAATTAGATTAATATTATTCTTGTAATGCGCATTTGTTTGTCTAAGAAGATGCTTGATTATTTTACTATTAAGAAACTGTGCATAGAACCGGTGAGGATGCTTTCCATTTTGAGGGTAATCATCAAAATGTGTTTTACTTTTGCAACTTAGTTTATTTGTCCATGTTTTTCAAAGTTCCATTTTATGGTGTCTGCTTGAATATTTATTACTTGTTTGATTGTGATCTTTCATCGGCATTGTTAGGATATAGATTTAAGGGGAATTAGAGTAGTTAAGGGTGTTAGAGCAATTAGTTCCGTTGGTTAGTTGTTATGTTGGTGTTCAGCCAATCAACAAGTCTTTATTGAATTATTGAATATTGTAAACATTTGCGAATAGAATAGTGACTATTGCAGAAGGGAAAACCATTGGAGAAGAAATTATCTCCTAGTTTTTCCTATTTTCTAAATAAAGTTGCTCATTCTTTTCAATTCAATAATTGGGTTCCTAACTGGTATGAATGTTTATGAATTTAACACTTGGTTGTATTTCTTGATTCTGGTAGATGATGCAAAAAATATTTCTATGACTGATCATTTTATATACCGTTTTTAGATGGATGCACAAGAAATTTTTTTCCTTGATAAAATGCAAATCATTCATCAAACTATAGCTGCAAAGGAAGATGAGTTTGCAAAATCGCAGCAGGCAAAACGCGAAATGATATGTGCTGTTGGAGATTCTTCTGTGAAAGAGGACGACAATCATATGTAATATTCTTATATTCCCTTATAGTTCACTATTTGAAACATATTTCAAAATTTGTGATGCATATAATAGTTCATTTATTGCATATTAGCTTTCATTTTCCAATTTTGGCCAGTAAGATTCAATTCTTGGTATTTTCTAAAGTAGAATTTCAATCTTCTATCAAGTGAGTGGCTAGTATGTAGATTCAATTCTTGATCTTTTCTGAAGCTCAGTCTTCTATGAACAGAATGGAGAAAATTTCCAGTTTCATAAAGTCCCAAGACAAAGACATGAGGCAATTCGAGGCTGAGAGAGATAATATCTTAAAAATCAATGAAGAAAAGAAGTTGGCTCTGAAAAAGAAGTATTGGGAAGAGCAGGTTGAACTTGAGAAGGAATTGGAAAATGAACTATCTCAGCTCATGAACAAGTACAGTTTAAGCCAGTCTCAAGATGAAAACTGTCAACAATAAATGCGTCAAGTCTCGATAAGATGGAAAACATGCTTCTTAAAAAAAACATGGAAAACATGAAGTGGTAAATTTTAGCTGAATTCATTTGGTTTGAGAGTTGATGAGACCATCACCAAAATTTTGATCCCATTATGACTAGTTCTAGTCATTTTTGTTTTGGTTGCAATTGTTATTATATATACTTGGCTTTCAAATGGTTAGAAACATAATTTTGTTGTGGTTGAAATTACAGTGTGTTGCTCACTGCATTCAAATATAGTTAATCAAGAAGCAATATTGCACATGAAACAGGTGCAGCGCTTCATGTTATTTTATGGGAGGGACAAAACAAATTAAAAATTTATGAATACAATATTTAATGGTATTAAAATTACTACGTCTAAGGATTGAACCTGAGTTAATCCTTTGAGGCGAATGGTATTACTTCTTTTGCCTGATTCCGTGGTAGTAGTTTTTCATGCTCAAACTAGTTGGCAGATAGAGAATATATGTCTACTTTGAAAGGGAAAGGTATGGCGTTATTATATGCTAAATGTGATTCCAAGTAGCTACGCAATATGAATGGAACTGTGTCATTTTTGAGAATGAGTCTCAAACGTTGGTGAAAACTCTATTATTATTTAGGGTTAACAGGTCTTTACCCCCTGCAAAGTAGGCGAGTTTTGCGTTACCCCCTAGAATATTTTTTCTTGAGAATACCCCCTGCAAAATTTATTTTTGTTAGAAATAAACTACTAAGCTAAAGCATAGAAATAGAGAGAAAGAAAGCTTTCTATTATTCTCTTCACATGTGTCTATTACATATAACAAAAATCCTATTTATAGGACACAAGGAAAGTAGTGAAAAGGCAAAGGTAGTAAATCTCCACTACTTAGTGAGAGTTATAAGGAAGGGAAGAAATATGGACATCCACAATTCATATTATTCATAACACTCCCCCTTGGATGTCCATCGAGGATGTGCCTCGTTAAAACCTTACTAGAAAAAAACCCAATGGGAAAAAAATTCTAGTGAAGGAAAAAGAGTACAACATCCTTTTACATCATATGTTTATTTCTCCCCCTCAATCATACAACCATCTCTAAGACGACAACGACCAATCTTTTGTATTAGTTGTCCAAAAGTTCTACTTGGGAGCGGCTTTGTGAAAAAGTCTCCTAGATTATCACACGGACAAATTTGATGAATGTTTGTATCACCATTCTTCATAATGATTGTTGCATTAATTCTTCCGGCAGATAAACCACAATTTTCTTGTATGTTGAAACTCATAATCCTAAATAAAGAGCATTCTCCGCTTCCTTGATTACGTTGTTTCTCCAAGATATAAAACGTATGCTTGAATTTGTTCTGATACCTGTATATACAAATATTGACAAAAACAAAATTCTACGATACATATAATTAACAAAATACATTATTGTCATCGTTTGAATTAAAATATGGTACTTCAAGACCAATTCAAGTTGTTCATCATTTTCTTGAAGACATGATCAATATTAACATCAAGTGACATCACAATCATTCTAGTACGCAATCAACTATATTTGTCCATATCAAATTATTTTAATACATTTGCTATATAAGTTTTTCTTGATGCACAAAATCTCATTTAAATAATAAATTTGCAAATACAAACTTTTCGCATGCGACATATGTAATTTCAAATCTTTCTATAATCAACATATTTTAGAATCTCTTATAGAGATCTAATAATATCATCATAAAAACGTTTATAATAAATTTACTTTCAAATGTTTAAAATGGACATGTGATGTCATTTCTTCAATGTATCATAAAAATTAACTCCTTCAGAGAGTTTCACATAATCATCAATTCAAGTGAGCCATACAAATATATTGTAACATATATTTCTTATAAATTTAGCCTTTCAAGTACTATTAAACTTTATCAAACAAGAAAAATTTCTTGAATTCACTTCAGGTGAATATGTCTCATCAAAATAATTGTAGATATTTACCATCTACTTTTGGTGGACATATCAAACTCTATAAGTATGTATTATATCAGTATAATTCTCTTTAGCGTAAAAATTCATATATATATATCTAATTAACTTCACATCTTCAAGTGTGTGGACTGCAGGTCCAAACAGTTCAGTTATATGAATAGAGTTTGATTTCACCGGAATTGTCTATTTTCATCTGCAGATATATTCTTTATAATCGTTAATAGAAAATTCATGATCCTCGTTATCACTTATCACATATATATAGCGCTATAGAAAAACTTCGTCAACGTTGACTTTCATTTTTGGTTCCATCTCATTTCATTCATAACTTATCGAGATCTCTTTATTTTCATAAATTTCAGGTACCTGGTCAGTTCTTCTGGAACTTAAAAATCAATCATATCAGACAACTCTTTAAGAGTTTCTACATCCTCATTTGGGTTATCTTTCCTTTTAGCTCATTTTCTTGTTTGAGGATTTTTATATTTGGAACCAATTAGTCTACCACGCTTCATGCGCGGATGAGACTCATTTGCAATATTCTATTATCCGACAAGGATATCTATTTTCTTTGGAGCATTAGCAGCTTCTATTTTAATTTCTTAACTTTGCAAATGAGTTGTATTTTGAGGATTTATTTTCAAATAATTCATTTGAACTTCAGGTTCATATTTTTCAGCTGCTTTTTCTCTCCCCCTAATATTGGGAAAACAAATTCATCACTGGATAATCATCCTACTAGGATGTAAACAAGTTGGCTCAATACAATTTGTAATAGATGAAGATTCATATCCAATCTATTTTCCCAATATTCTTCCAAGATCTATCTAAGTGCATTATATTGGAGCAACTATGATATACACAACACATCCAAAAATGCTTAGATGAAAAATATTAGGTTATAAACCTAAACTTAACTGAATTGCAAAATAAGGGGAGAACTTCCATATAATAACTTATTGGCTCGATGCGAAGCAAAAACTCAATATAAATGATCTCATGTTCCCAAAGTAAAATTAAGTTTTGATTTCATAAGTATCAATCACACATTTAACTTTAGACGTCTAAAGAATGGATCTTCCAATTCCATTTTTCTTAATGAACATTTCCTTCAAGATATTCAATATCAATTTTGATTGACATATTATGATACTTATTTAATGCTTTCTGAAATTTTTGAAAGTGAGCTCTTTGCCAAATTAGTTGAGATAACTTCACAAACTTCTGGTTGTGAGTTGTCTTACTCTTTATTTGATGCATCAATTAAAGTCATAAAATATCTAATTGGTGTATTGATTTACAAATATCACTTACTCTCAAAATTTGTGAGAGACTCAAATTTTCAAAATTTTAACTTCCTTTGGGAACAAAGAATACACAAATTATTGGATTGAAGAAACTTCTGGCTCTTCAATACATATCCAATAAAAAGCATAACAATTTTTTTTTTTTCGCATCACAATAGATCCGGGATAACCCAACCGGTCTTGCCAAATACAAACTTAATATTATTTGCAAACTATTGAATTCTTCTGGAATTCATAGAATATAAAATTGAATTTTTTATGTTCTTCAAGAACTATAGCATTGAATTATATGTTCTTCAGGAACTGAATTATTGAATACTTACAGGATTCGTAGCAAATAAATAAACATCAAAACAAAGTATAACATATCTATATATTTATATATATAAAAAAATTACACATCTTTCAATAAATAAATATCAATTGAAACAACGCTATATCATATTAGGGATAAATTTAGAGATGTAGAAAATAAATATAGAGAAGATGAGATCTTATTGTCATAGTATAAATGCAGATCTTAAAAATAAAATTTTTTCTTTCAAATTAATATAAATTATAAAGATCAAATAGATCTTATAAATTTTTGTGTAGTTTTTCAAGAACTATATAATCAATCTATCATAAGTTATTTGTGCGATCCTTCTAGGATATGCAATTACCGAATTCTTCAGGGATTCATAATAAAAACCGTATGTTTAAGTTCTTCAAGAACTATGAAATATATTTTAACAATAAAATCAATTCTCTAATCAATCCTTCAGGGATTAATCCTTTTTAATTCTTCTGAAATTCATATAGAATAATGTTGAGTTCTTCAGGAACTACATAATAGTTCTTTTTTGATTTTATTATATGAGATCAATCTTTATGCAATACTTCAGGAATGCATAAGGAATAAATAAACACAATAATATAATATAATTCACATAATGTAACTCCAAAAGATTATAAACGCAATAATATAACTTAAATTTATAAGTCCTTCTGCTACTAAATTCCAAAAGATTATAGTAATAATTTGATTTGCTTAGTGTATTTATGCATGGACAAATAACTAGGTTCTGCTTTATGTATTCTGGAAACAAATTGGGTTGCAAAATTGATGATCAAAGAGCAATGGGTTTCCTCCTGTAAACCATTCTTTCACATGAAAGCAAATTTTGTTAATTATTACTAAGTATAGATATCGTGAGCAATTGATTGATTTATGGTGTTGTAAGTTAAAAAGACAAGTTAATTTAGGGTGATGGGGGTGAAAATGGGATGAAAGTAAATCAATTTCTTTGCAGTAAATACAATACGAGACAAATTTCAATGAAGTCAAATTACTATATCAAGTCAAAACTCTCTCAACTATTTGATACTATAGGAATCAAATTTCAATCAAATTACTTTCAATTTAACTCACCATTAGACCGTAGTGCACCTTTAAAATCAATTAAAACAATACCATATTAGATCAGATACTTGAGTCATCTTCAAATAAACATAAATTAGACACAGATGCACACAACACAAGTACACACAATATAGTTATAAAAATATTAAATTATTCCTTGAAACCTTTAACATAATAACTTGACCAACAAAATACTAATAAGGGAATAAAGCGGTCCTTAAGGTAAATCCAGGAATATAAATAAAAATATCAATTCGATCTTTAAGAATTTCATATGCAGTCAAAGTAGCATCAGATGAAACTAAATCATAAAAAATCACTCAACCAAAACACAATAATACAAGCATGGTCGGATACATAGTCGGATACCATATCATATAATAGTGCGCAAGACTATTTTCAATTCAAGAATATATTTATAGATTACCAACATCAACACTATTGAACACATTGCCACTAGTATCATCTGTATGCTTACAAACAAATGAAAAAGTTAACTTTTAGTTTATTAGGACAGAATGTTAAACATTGTCAACCCAAGCCAAGTGTCTAATGATCGAATCGATCTACTATAAATTTGAATTAAGCCTAGTTTACTGTAAGACCAACCAAGTCAATAGACAAATGTTACAGAGTACATATTGTTGGAACAAAGTGGGTCTGACATGAACCTCTAAGATTTTAAGTGGTTTTGATGATAACAAAGTATTAAAATTGCAATTGGTATTACTAATGATTATTCTAGTGTGCAGAATTACAAGTTAAAATTCATTCAGAAGCACTATGAATAGTAGCAGAGAAGCCAGTCAAAACAAGCTCTGAAAGAGTATCGCTGTTCATCAGAAGCTTAAATTTTGCGTGCTGAAGATAGCACTTCTGAGGACCAAAAGCTAGATGAAGTTCAGAAGCTGAAGATCTTAAGAAGCTATGACAAGAGCATCAGAAGCAAAAAGAATTTACATCACTCAAGAACTGACAGAATCAGAATCAATGATTGAAGAACTATCTACTTCAAGGCTCTGTCACATCCACAGGAAGGAATATTCGTTGGTACAACGTTAACCTTATCCATAAGTGGAGCGCATTTGAGGATTGTACGATCGTACTATTATTACTCAAAATGGATGAGTGATAAATTGAATAGCTAGGTAGTGGAATTGGAATTCCTTGCCAAAGAAGGCAATATACAGCTATCAATTGTACGGGTAAATTCCAGCTGGCACAAAGCTCTCTGCAACGGTCATCATCTTCCTCCAAGTATAAATAGAAGACTAAAATGGAAGAAATGACCACCGTTCTATTACTGCGTTTAAGGCTCTGAAGCATCCTGACATTATTGTTCTATCTGTCATTCAAAGTCTTAAAGCAATTTGCGTTGTATTTTGTAAACACCTCTGATAGTATATCAAGTGTTCCTTAACATTCATTCTTATTCTTAAGTTTGTTTGAGAAGTCTCTTGTTAAGTTTAACTTGAGCATTTGAGAAGTCTCTTGTTTAGTTAAACTTGAGCACCTGAGAAGTCTCTTGCAAGTGTGCTTGAGCAATTTGTAATCTTAAGTAGATTATAGTGAAAATCTCTTGTTAGTAACAAGGGGACTGGAGTACTCTCGATTTGTGAGAGGAACCAGGATAAATTTTGTGTCTTTCTCTCTTTCTCTCAGCACCCCTTTTATTTTTGTGTTTATATCCGCTGCAAACTTAGTTTTAATTGGTAAAAAGTTTTAATTTTTAAAAACACAATTCAACCCCCCCTTCTTGTGTTTTTCCACCTTCAATTGGTATCAGGAGCTAGGTCTGTTGCCTAACTCACCTTACAGTGAAACAGTAAAGATCCAGGAGGAAAAACATGTCTGCTGAGAAGAATCTCAATGAAGTTCCTTTTGACTATGATTCAAACTCTCGTCAAAGAAGGGCATCTGATAAGGTTCCTTTCTTCAATGGAACTGAGACCAGCTACCCTTTCTGGAAAACAAATATGTACAGCTATATCATGAGTATTGATTGTGATTTATGGGACATGGTAGAAGATGGAGTTAACTTTGAAAACATGGACTTAGAAGGTGTTGTCAGCTCTCAGAACAGGAAAGCCTTTACACCTACTCAAAAGCTAGAGTACAAGAAGCATCACTCTGTAAAAGGAATGATGACTAATTGTAACAGCCCGGCGACCAGCCACACAGATGCTGAAGCCCCGCTGCTCGTTACCAGCTTAATCACTACCCCCCTTGTAGTGTTTTTGCCTCCGTAGTGATTCGAACCATGCACCCTGGGGATAAATACATGTTCAATGCAATCAGTACTACCAATTGAGCTACTAGCTCAATTAGTAGTAGTGATTGCATTGAACATGTATTTATCCCCAGGGTGCATGGTTCGAATCACTACGGAGGCAAAAACACTACAAGGGGGGTAGTGATTAAGCTGGTAACGAGCAGCGGGGCTTCAGCATCTGTGTGGCTGGTCGCCGGGCTGTTACACTAATGCTATCTCACATGATGAGTACCTTAAAATTGGAGATAAAAGAACTGCAAAATCTATTTGGGATTCCTTAAAATCCAAGTATGAGGGCAACAAACAAGTTAAAGAGGCAAAGGCTAACTTGTTGGTGCATCAGTATGAGCTGTTTAAGATGAAGGATGGAGAGGACATTGAAACTATGTTTTCACGGTTTCAAATTCTTGTATCTGGACTTCAAGTATTAGACAAGAGTTATACTGAAGCTGATCATGTGAGAAAGGTACTCAGAAGCCTACCACCAAAATGGAGACCCAAGGTGACTGCTTTTCAAGAGTCTAAGGATTTGGACACAGTATCCCTTGAAAGCTTGATTAGTTCATTAAAGAGTCATGAGATGGAACTAATGACTGATGAATCAACCAAGAAGATGAAAGGGATAGCCTTAAGCTCTAAAAGTTCATCAAAGGCTCTGAAAGCTAAAATTATAGAATCTGAAGATGAGGCTTCTGAAGAGGGTCAAGAAGATGGGTCTGATGATGAAGAAGAGATGGTGCTGATGGCTGCTAAGGTTTCACAATGGGCAAAACGAAGCAAGAAATATGCAGGCAAATTTGGAGGATCTTCCAAGAGACTTAGTATTGCTAAAGACAAGAAGGAAGATCAAAACAAGTGTTTCAAATGCAACAAGCCTGGTCATTTCATTGCTGATTGTCCAGAAAACAAAAGTAGATCATCAAAGCAAAGCTCTAGCAAGGAAAGGTATAAGAGTAAAGTCAAGAAGAGCTTTCTGGCAACATGGGAAGATCTTGACAAAGACTCAGACTCAGATGGTGATGAGGAAGCAAATCTAGCACTGATGGCAACTACCTCTGACAGAGAAGACTCTGAAGCAGGTTCAGACTCTGAAGATGAGGAAGAGGTAATTGCTAAACTATCTAGAACTGAATTAGTAGATTCTCTTAAAGATGCCTTAAAAATGCTCACTAAAAAGGCAGGTGAATGTAAGGTCTTGAAAAAGGCTTACAATAACCTAACTGAGAAAATGAACATAATAGTTGAAGAAAATGAGTCTCTAAGTAGTAGAAACTCATTTATGGAAACTCATTATGTTTATGATGATAAGGTTCCTCCAGAGCATGAATTTGCTCTGCAAGAATTTCTTATCAATGGCATGAAGAGAAGTAAGATAGCTTCCTTAATATACCATGTTAGTAGAAACAGAGGTGAAGGTCTTGGATTTTCTCGTTTTAAAGATAATCCATTATTTCTAAACCCTCTAAATGTGATAATTCAAAACCTAAGGCTGTATTTGTTAAAAGCCAATCAGAAGCAATAGGTATACCAGAACCTGAAAAAATAATTGTGTCAGAGGCCAAGAAGCCTCAGACTCTGAAACCTTCAGAGCCTAAGGTTTCCAAACCTCAGACCAATGTCAAAATAAATAAAACTCTGGTATATTCTAAAGCTAAGCACAAGAGTTATACAAAGCCTAAAAGTTTTTCAAAATGCTTCAATAACTCTAGAGCTCCTGATAGGCCTTATAAACAAAAACAATCTAAGGTAATGAGGACTAACTCTAAAGGACCCATAAAAGTATGGGTACCAAAGTCTGAGATTGTCTTTGCAGCAGATCTGCACTCAAAGAAGGCCAGAGCAGCATTCTTGGTACCTGGACAGTGGCTGCTCGCGTCATATGACAGGAGACAAGCATATGTTCCAAACCCTGACTCTGAAAGAGGGAGGAACTGTGGGATTTGGAGGAAACCAAAAAGGGAAGATCACTGGTACTGGTACAGTTGGTAATTCTTCTCTCTCTATCAAAGATGTTTGGTTAGTTGATGGCCTCAAACATAATCTACTAAGCATTAGCCAATTTTGTGATAGTGGATTTGTTGTTAAGTTTAATAAAGATGCATGTAATGTAATCAGAGAGTCTGATGAGTCTGTAGTGTTCAGAGGCTTAAGAAAAGACAATGTTTATAAAATCAATTTGTCAGAACTCTCAGAGCAAAAGATAGTTTGTCTTCTATCTTTGAATGATGAGAAATGGGTCTGGCACCAACGCTTAGGTCATGCTAACTGGAGATTAATCTCTAAGCTTAGCAAACTAAGCTTGGTTAAAGGACTACCCAATCTTAACTATCATTCAGATGCTCTGTGTGGTCCTTGTCAAATTGGAAAAATTTCAAAAACCTCTTTTAAACCTAAAAACATTGTCTCTACCTCAAGACCTCTTGAATTGCTTCACATTGATTTGTTTGGTCCTGTAAGTACAGCCTCAATCAATGGAAAGAAATATGGACTTGTTATTGTTGATGATTACAGTAGATGGACTTGGGTTAAATTTCTTAAAATGAAAGATGATGCATATGATGTGTTTACCATCTTCTGCACACAAGTGCAAAGTGAGAAGAGTCTCAAGATCTTAAAGATCAGAAGTAATCATGGGGGTGAATTTGAAAACGAACCCTTTGCAACTTATTGTGAAGACCATGGAATTGTCCATGAGTTCTCAGCTCCTAGAACACCACAGCAAAATGGTGTTGTAGAGAGAAAGAACAGGTCTTTACAAGAGATGGCAAGAACCATGATGCATGAGACTAAACTTGCTAAGCACTTCTGGGCAGAAGCTGTGAACACAGCTTGTTGTATTCAAAATAGGATCTATATCAGGCCTATATTGAATAAAACAACATATGAACTCTTTAAAGGAAGAAAGCCCAACATCTCTTATTTTCATCAGTTTGGATGTACCTGTTACATTCTGAACAATAAGGCCTACAAAAGAAAATTTGATGCCAAAGCTTGTAAGGGAATCTTTATAGGTTACTCTGAACGCTCAAAGGCATACAGAGTGTATAATTCTGAAACTAACACAGTGGAAGAATCTATACATGTTAGATTTGATGACAAAGAGCCTGACAGTAAAATGTCAGAGCAAGATGATAGCTATGCAGGTATTCCTTATCAATATAACAATCCAGAACCTGAGAGAGCATCAGATGCAAATGAAACTTCAGAAGCTGTATTGGAAGAAGTCTCTGAAGAAGCATCCCCAATAGAAGCATCTGAAGAGCATGATGATATCTCAGAAGATGATACCCAAACAAGTGCTGAAACTAATGAAGCTCCAAAGAGAAAATTCAAATACAGATCATCACATCCAGAAGATCTTATCCTTGGAAACAAAGAGAGTCCAAGAAAAACAAGATCAGATTATCAAAAACATGATTCACTTCTAGGACTCATATCTATGATAGAACCTAAGAATGTTGATGAAGCTCTTTCTGATGATGGATGGATTGTAGCAATGCAAGATGAGCTCAATCAGTTTCAAAGAAATGATGTGTGGGATTTGGTACCAAGACCAACACACAAGAACATCATTGGAACCAAGTGGGTATTTAGGAACAAACTGAATGAACAAGGTGAAGTGGTAAGAAACAAAGCTAGACTAGTAGCACAAGGCTACAGTCAGCAAGAAGGCATTGACTTCACTGAAACATTTGCTCCAGTGGCAAGACTGGAAGCAATCAGGTTATTATTATCATATGCAGTTAATAATGGAATAACCTTATACCAAATGGATGTTAAGAGTGCCTTTCTAAATGGTGTCATTTCTGAAGAAGTATATGTCAAACAACCCCCAGGTTTTGAGGATTTGAAAAACCCTGATTATGTTTATAAACTTAAGAAATCACTCTATGGTCTCAAACAAGCTCCAAGAGCTTGGTATGAAAGACTGAGTAATTTCCTTTTAGAAAATGGTTTTCAAAAAGGTCAAATTGACAATACACTGTTCAGAAAGACAACTAAAAAAGACATCTTAATTATTCAAATTTATGTAGATGATATAATTTTTGGTTCAACTAATGCTTCTCTTTGCAAGAATTTATCCAAGCTTATGCAGGATGAATTTGAAATGAGTATGATGGGTGAGCTAAAATTCTTTCTTGGAATTCAAATCAACCAAGGAAAAGATGGCACTTACATTCATCAAAGCAAGTATACAAAAGAGCTTCTGAAGAAGTTCAATCTTGAAGACTGTAAGATAATGTCAACACCCATGCATCCCTCAAGCAGTCTAAGCAAGGAAGAAATTGGAAGCAAAGTAGATCAGAAGCTATATAGAGATAGTAAGCTAGTTGGATTCTGTGATGCTGACTATGCTGGAGACAAGATAGAGAGAAAATCCACTAGTGGAAATTGCCAATTTATTGATGAGAATCTCATATCTTGGGCCAGCAAGAGACAAACAACTATTGCTTTGTCTACAGCAGAAGCAGAATACATTTCAGCTGCTAAATGTTGCACACAGCTTCTCTGGATGAAATATCAGTTAGAGGACTATAACATAGCTGAAAGGAGTATCCCACTATATTGTGATAATACTGCTGCTATTCATTTATCTAAGAACCCAATTTTGCATTCCAGAGCTAAACATATTGAAATAAAACATCATTTTATAAGAGATCATGTTCAAAAAGGCACAATAGATATTCAATTCATTGATACTGAACATCAATGGGCTGATATATTTACTAAGCCTTTAGCTATTGAAAGATTTGACTTTATTAAAAAGAATTTGAACATGCACTATATCTCTGAAGAAAATTAGCTCTGAGATACAAATTAGAATTAGCATCTGAAGCTCTTTCAGAACCTCTGGTAATTTAGAGTCTCCTTTGGGAAGCTCTGAATAAAACGGGTTCTGAAGAGTAACAGATTCTGAAGAGGTGTCAGATACAAATGAGTTTGGCTCTGAACTAAACGGAAATGAAACGTTTAGTACTAGTTAGTGTACAACAGTTGTTTGTACACGCGTCAGCTTGATTAAGTCTCTCCTGCACGTGTCTAGATCCTGATGGGTAGAGAACAGTTAATGATGAAAATGCAGTTATGCAATTTAAAATTAATTTTAAACTGTTCGCGCTCCCTCCTTTGTGCCTATTTTCTGAGTGTTTATTCTATTTGATATAAATTGTCACTTCACTCACAAAGCACAACTTTTTCACATAATCACTTCCTACACAAACCCTAAACCTCAGATATTCCCAAATCTCCCTGCTTCTTAATCTTTTGCAATCATGGCTGCTCGTCCTTCAAGCGAAATCGTTCAACGTCCGTTCAACCCTGTCTTACCACCCGTCATTGATCTCAAGTCTCAAGAAAAACTTGTCTTCAAAGATAACGTAACCGACGCTGGTCCAGAATCTTTTGAGTTTGTAACGGAAAAGTTTGTTGATTTTGAGAGGTTCAAAGTGAATGGAATCGACATTCAGAGTTTATTCTACGATCAACAATGGAAGAATTACTTCGAGATGCTGAATGGGTTTGTCTATTATGACATTGTGAAATACTTCTGGCAGAAAGCTACTATCTTTGACAAGTTCAATGCTGATGAAGAGGTTAGAAAGATGGTAGAGAAGGATGGTTCTCTGAAAGGTAAAACAAGAACTCAACTTGGCTTAAGACCCTATAGAGGAAATGAGATTAGGTCAAATATCATGGGTATCAATGTTCTTATTACTCAAGAACATATTGCCAAAATTCTGGGTCTGGACAATGAAGGTGAGAATGTGGATGAATATGGTGAGAAGAGCAAACATATTGAATCCATTAAGAAGGATTTATTCCTGGCTGGCAGTACCAACAATGATTTTGGTAAAGCTAAATTCATGAAGCAAAACTTCAGCTTTGCTTTCAAAGTGTTTCTGGCCTCCATCATCACTAGAGAAGGAGGATATGATACTATTTCTCTACCACATCGGCACTTCATCTGGTTTTTGTACAAGAAGGTGAAGATAAATTTGGCAAAGCTTCTGTTTGATCACCTATGCTTTACTATATCCAAAAGCAGAACCAAATCACCTTCAATGATTCATCATCCAAGGTTGATTTCAGAAATCGTTCGACAGACGAAGCTTATTCACATTATCAGTACCAAGGAAAAACTTAGAGTTTTCAACACGGCTAAGTATGATGCAAGTGTTTTGGTAAACATGCATCTGAAGACAAAAGAGGAGCTGAAGACAGCCAAGAGCCCTCTGGAGCAAGTTTATGAGAAGTACTTCTGGTGTGACGGTTTCCCAACCATATCAGAATTTGATAATGATGATGTTATCAAGAACTTCTTGGAGTTGGTCAGATTGGACTCTGGTGTAAGTGTGCCCAGGAGTATGGTAGTTGGTGTACCAAACTGGGACATCTTCAAAGGACCCAAACAGATCACCAGGTCTAAGAGAAAACCTCAACCAATTGAACAAGATATTGTTGAGGAAGAACAATCTGAAGAAAAGAATGATGCTACTGAGGTTGGTGGTGCTGAAAGGATAGCCACTGAAGAAAAAGAAGAAGTCGGTAAGGAGCAAGTGGCTAAGATTGCTCAGAGAAAGGCTGTTCAGAAAGAAAGAAGAACAAAGAAAAGGCAGGATAGGCCTGCGGACGCTGAAGAAGAACAACCTGTCAGAGCCCCAAAAAGAAAGAAGACAGTTGTCTCCAAACAAAAGGCTGCTGATTCAGGTAAAGATTCTAAGCCTAATATTGATAGTACTGCTAGTGCTCATTCTCCTACCCAATCATCTCCTATAGACTATACACAGCCTATCCGTGTGATTCCCCCATCTCCACAACCCTCATCATCATCATCATCATCATCTGATGAAACTCTTTCTGACACCAGCATTGACTCTACTGAATTAATTGCTGAACTTGATAACTTAGAGAAAAAGAAAGAGAAAGAAACTAAAAAAATCCCTGTCAAAAGAATCCTCAAGAAATCTAAACACAACCCACCAGAAGAAGATAATATCACTATTGACACTTCCATTCTTGACCAATCCAACACAACAAGAAAATCACCCACCATTCTTGAACATCTCTCCACTCACCTATCTGGTGATGCCTTCACTCACTCCAACACAACCTCACCTGACCAATTTCACTTTGTAAATACTACTTCTAATTTACCTAGTGATCCACCTCTTCCAGAACCACAAATTCAAACTCCACCCTCCTCTCTTGCTGACATAAAACAAGAAGATCCACCCACATTCACACCAGCCCAGGATGAAGTCATGACTCATTCTGATCATATCACTGCTAAACCACCCACACCACAACCTGAACCTTCCACTCCTGAACCAACACCTGAACCACAAACACCTTCATCAGAACCCATCTATGGCCCATCTTACAAACCCTTAACCATAGAAGAACTCTGTCTACCTACTGACTTTGCCCTACCCATTCTGGAGGATCTGCTAAAAGCAAAAATTAATGTTGATGATGATATCATAACCATTGATCCCTTTGACAAAATCAAAAGAATCAAAATCATTCCTCTCAAAAGAAAAAAGGCCTGAACCCACCATTCCCTTCAATAGAAATCAGCCCTTCTTCAACTACAACTCTGAACCAAACCTTGAGCTGCTAGATAGTGCTATTAATGTTAGTCTAAGGAATTTTAAAAGCATGGAAGAAGAAGTACTGATATTTCCCTCAGATGTTGATGCTAAGATCAGGGAATTAGAGGAGAAATTCAGTCAGTCTCTGAGGCTGTTGGGAGGCTATGTAAAAAGAAGGATTGAGGGAAGAGGAATGGAAGTCTTGTCTCAAATAATGAGTGCTGCTGATCGCTCTCATGCTCTGAGACTTACTTTTTTCAATCATGAAGAAGAATGTCAGAGGTTAGCATTTTTAGCTGCTGTGAATGAAAGTATAAGAAGATCTCTGGATGATGAGCAAGCTAGGATAGCTGCTGAAATGGAACGTCAGAGGCTTGCTGAACAAGAAGCCTTCAAGTTATTGGTTGATAGAGCTGTTCACATTGCTGTTATTGAGACTAATAAGATTATTGAGAATCAAGGAGCTGCAGAAGATATTGTTATGAATGATCAGAACCTCAGTGAACCAGATTCTGATAAAGGTAAAGCTCCCGTTGTTGCTTCATCTCCTCCTAGATCTCCACCTGTACTTGTCCAAGGCTCTTCTTCATCTGCCATACCTTCTGTTATGCAAGAAGCTCTGGATGTAATCAAGAATGACTTAAGAGAGGAACTAAGAAATGAAATGGATGAGTTCAGGGTCGATATAAGAGAAGACTTGAACAGATCTGGTGAAGCTACAAACAAGAAGATAGATGCAATGATGGAACTTCTTCTGAAGCTTACTCAACAGCAACCCAAACCTTAACCCTTATGTCTGAGCACTTATTTGTAATCATGTTTATGTAAATCTTTTGGATAATATTCTTTTGGTTAATTAAGCTTCTTATTATCCTCATATATGTGCTTGTGCTGGTGTGTTTATTTTTATTTTGTTTTTCAAAATAAAAAATCATATACTCTGATAATGTCTGATACTCTTGTGGATTCTGAACCTAGTGTAAAATGTTGGAGAACATCTTGTTTTTAAACTTATATAGGATTTTGAAAATCTAAGGTTCCCCCACATCAGTATTACTGTTTACTCATGAAATAGCTTCTTAGTATTATAGCCTGTTTATAAGCGGGGCAACAATACCGTATGAGGCGTGTCTGGTAACTGGTTTTCTGACGTTTGACAAGAGTATATAAAAGAAACATGCTCGAAAAGAAAGAAATTTATAGCAGGAACAATTTTTATTATTATAATTAAAGAGGATCTTTATTACATAAGATAGTGAAACTCTACTTAGATTTAGACTTAGACTCAGAAGCCTCTGCATCCAGTCTCTTATACTTCTTCCTAAGAACTGCGAGCAATTCTTCAGTAGCCTTCTGAACCTCAGCTCTATAATCTTCGTATGAAGTATCATCATCGTATGTCCATAAGAATTCCTCCAGATCAGAGCCCAATTCTTCTCTCTCTGATTCTGTCAATCTAAGTTCTTGCTTGTTTCGCTCATAACGTAGCCTGTTTTCTTCGCAGCGCCAGGGCTCTGCTTCCTTCTTGCTCTCTTCTTTTGAGCCTGAAGCATCCTTGGTAACCTGTCTTTCCATTGAATGTTTTTCTTTTGATGTTACTTGATTACTCTGGATGAGTAAAATGAGAGGAATCGTCCCTTTTTATAGTATCATCAAGCTCTCTTGTCAGGACGGTTTTCAACACAATTCATTAAATGAATTTAGTTGTCACCACTTTTTGACTTGACTGCCTTGTTATGACGCGTTTGACTGCTTGGTTTTCTGTGTCTTTTTGACTGATGCCAAAAGGGGGAGTAAGGATAGTGTTAAAATTAATGTTGATTGATTCTAATACTGCTCAAAAGATCTGAAACTGTTATGTTATATACATTTTGAATCAATTTTTTTATCCCTTCTGATTCCTTCTCATTCTGAACGTTATTGAAAGGGGAGAAAACTTAAGAACCTAAAATAAATCTCATAGACAATGTCAGAAGAGCTTGCAAACCTCTTCTGAGCATTATCAGACTCTGAGAAGAAGAGCTTACAAACCTCTGCTTCTGAGAGACAAATATGAAAATTTATTTTAAGTTAATAAGTTGACTCTTAAACTGTTTTAATTAATTATGGATAAGACTTAGGGGGAGCTTACAAACCTAACCCTATGGATTGTCAGACTCAGGGGGAGATTGCAAACCTTTGAAACCTGAAGTCAACATAATTAAATTAAATCAACAACAATTGAATTTTAATGCTTTAGTTTGTCATCATCAAAAATGGGGAGATTGTTGGAACAAAGTGGGTCTGACATGAACCTCTAAGATTTTAAGTGGTTTTGATGATAACAAAGTATTAAAATTGCAATTGGTATTACTAATGATTATTCTAGTGTGCAGAATTACAAGTTAAAATTCATTCAGAAGCACTATGAATAGTAGCAGAGAAGCCAGTCAAAACAAGCTCTGAAAGAGTATCGCTGTTCATCAGAAGCTTAAATTTTGCGTGCTGAAGATAGCACTTCTGAGGACCAAAAGCTAGATGAAGTTCAGAAGCTGAAGATCTTAAGAAGCTATGACAAGAGCATCAGAAGCAAAAAGAATTTACATCACTCAAGAACTGACAGAATCAGAATCAATGATTGAAGAACTATCTACTTCAAGGCTCTGTCACATCCACAGGAAGGAATATTCGTTGGTACAACGTTAACCTTATCCATAAGTGGAGCGCATTTGAGGATTGTACGATCGTACTATTATTACTCAAAATGGATGAGTGATAAATTGAATAGCTAGGTAGTGGAATTGGAATTCCTTGCCAAAGAAGGCAATATACAGCTATCAATTGTACGAGTAAATTCCAGCTGGCACAAAGCTCTCTGCAACGGTCATCATCTTCCTCCAAGTATAAATAGAAGACTAAAATGGAAGAAATGACCACCGTTCTATTACTGCGTTTAAGGCTCTGAAGCATCCTGACATTATTGTTCTATCTGTCATTCAAAGTCTTAAAGCAATTTGCGTTGTATTTTGTAAACACCTCTGATAGTATATCAAGTGTTCCTTAACATTCATTCTTATTCTTAAGTTTGTTTGAGAAGTCTCTTGTTAAGTTTAACTTGAGCATTTGAGATGTCTCTTGTTTAGTGAAACTTGAGCACCTGAGAAGTCTCTTGCAAGTGTGCTTGAGCAATTTGTAATCTTAAGTAGATTATAGTGAAAATCTCTTGTTAGTAACAAGGGGACTGGAGTACTCTCGATTTGTGAGAGGAACCAGGATAAATTTTGTGTCTTTCTCTCTTTCTCTCAGCACCCCTTTTATTTTTGTGTTTATATCTGTTGCAAACTTAGTTTTAATTGGTAAAAAGTTTTAATTTTTAAAAACACAATTCAACCCCCCCCTTCTTGTGTTTTTCCACCTTCACATATAAGCAACAAAATATTTTTAGAGATCCTAATCCATGCTTCATTTTTATGATATAGCAATCAGAGGAAAACTCAACTACAGTGGATGCATATATAGTAGATGCCTATATTATACTTAAACTATTAATCAAACAGAAGATAAATTACATAACTACAATTATACAGAAAATACAAGAAATAAATTACAAACATACAACATTACAAGTAATATTAAGAATAAGCATAAATCAATAGTACCTTGAAATGTGTTGTTAGAGCTTCGTGCTGATAACGTGTTAGAAATAAACTACTAAGCTAAAGCATAGAAATAGAGAGAAAGAAAGCTTTCTATTATTCTCTTCACATGTGTCTATTACATATAACAAAAATCCTATTTATAGGACACAAGGAAAGTAGTGAAAAGACAAAGGTAGTAAATCTCCACTACTTAGTGGGAGTTATAAGGAAGTGAAGAGATATGGACATCCACAATTCATATTATTCATAACAATTTTTTTGATTTACCCCCTTGGATGTACTTTTTAAATCGGTTATTATGTTTTTTTTGCTTGCCACGTCAGCAAAAGGGGGGTAAATCAAAAAAATAAATTTTGCAGGGGGTAATCTCAAGAAAAAATATTCCAGGGGGGTAACGCAAAACTCGCCTATTTTGCAGGGTGTAAAAGCCTATTAACCCTATTATTTATTCCTGATAGTGTAGGGATTTAGAATTTAGTTTTATTGTTGTAAATATCAGAGTTAATTAGTTTATTTTTATTATCCAATTTTGAGACTAAGTTTGTCCGGTGACAATCAAATTTGATTGCTAAGTGTGACCAAGTGTTTCAGGTTATTCCTGCTTAGACTACTCACCAAATGTTTGAGTTGTACCTCCTTATATTGATATCTTATTTATTTTTGTAAACTGAATGTATTTTCTAACAGTAATATTTCAAGATGACTAAAATCTATTTAAGGGATTGATTTTTCCTAACAAAATATTTTTTCATACGCACCTGCTGAGAATCGAACCTAAAATCAAATAGTCAAGGGGCCTAAGTATCTAATATCATTTATGGCATACATGTCGGTCATTATATTGATATTTTATTGCATAATAATAATGATATAAATTTAGTTTGTTTGTTTAAAGAAAAAAGTATTGTATTTAGATTTAGATTATCTACGTTCAAAATTTCTACTTTTACTTACATTTAGTTTATTTTTAAGGTCAAGTTTGTCATTACCACCTAAATGTTATCTTTCCATTGTTCCTCCTAATATTTTTACATTAAATACAAGTAAATGTAGGTGAATGTAAGATTTTTGAATGTATTATATCAATTAATCATAATTAATGACTTTTTTTTTTGACTAAATCATAATTAATGACTTAACTACTATTAAAAATAAAATAAAATGAAGCAGCTCAAAATGAACACAAGTGTGGTATAAGGAACAGCTAGATCCACCACGGGTGAAGTGAAGGGTAATAGCAATGTCTTGTTGATGTTCCCATCCCATCCACCGTAGAGACTGACTCTGCAACGACTCATCTCTGACTCTCAGTTGAGTTCAATTCAATTCTAGAATCATCTTCTTTCTCTTCCCATTCTTTTCGCCGATCCAATCCATAGATAGATTCACACCATTAACTAACCAGATCGAGATCCATGTTGTTCGCATCTTCTTCTTCTTCTTCTTCTTCACTCCTATATTTACTCTCATTATTATTTTCTTCCATTTTATTTACTACTTCTTTTGCTTCCATTCACATCTACAATCATGAACCTTTCCAAGAAATCGGCAATGCTTTTCTCCTCTCCGGTGGCAGCGAAGGTATCTCCGCCTCCCTCACCACCGCTCCCCATACCGCTTCCATTCACGACGGCCATTCTTACATTCGGTAATCTCACTCTCTCCCTCTCTCTCTGCTTCCTTACATTACTTCATTTTCATAGATTTCTGATTAATTTCTATCGATTATTACTAGTATCAATGTAATATGTGCTTGTGCCAAAAAATTGATGGACTAGATGCTATGTTAGACTCAACTCTGTTAGATTTTGATTTTGACTTTTTTTTTTTGCTTATGGGTGATAGGTTTGAGAATATAACCTTTAGGAGAAGAAAATCTGCAGCTAGGGCACGTGGTACCGTGCCGATACACATTATAATTTTCGAGGCTGCTGATCGTGATGATATAGGCGGTTCTGCTTATGGCGGACAACGGGCAATCTGTTGCACCTCTGATTTAGCTAAGATGGGAGCTTGTAAGCAAGGAGAGGTTATCAGGAGACCTTCTGCAACAAACGTTAATTGGCCGGTCGTTATAGATCTATATTTCAAAGGGAAATCCAATGTTATTAGTTTAGATTCTAAGGAAGTTCCTATTACGAAAACTGGAATGTATAATTTGTTTTTTGTAGCTTGTGATCCCAAGCTCAAGGAAATTGTAATGAGCGGGACGACGATCTGGAAAAACCCTGATGGGTTCTTACCTGGTAGGATGGCCCCATTTAAGAAGTTCTATGTGTTTATGACGTTGGCTTATGTCTGTCTCGGCATCATTTGGTTACTTCAGTATGTGAGGTTTTGGGATGATGTACTACAACTTCAACACTGTATCTCAGCTGTCATTGGTCTTGGATTGTTTGAGATGATTCTCTGGTATTTTGAGTATGCCAATTTCAATAATACTGGAATCAGACCTATTGTTGTCACAACATGGGTTGTCACTGTTGGGGCTATAAGAAAAACGATAGCACGGCTTCTCATTCTCTCTGTTTCCATGGGCTATGGTGTTGTGCGACCCACTCTTGGTGGTCTTACATCAAAGGTCATTTTGCTTGGAGTAACTTACTTGCTTGCATCAGAATTGCTCAATATTACTGAATATGTGGGGACCATCAATGATGTATCAGGAAGGGCAAGGCTCATGCTAGTTCTTCCTGATGCTTTCTTGGATGCCTTTTTGATTTTATGGATTTTTACTTCTCTGTCAAAAACACTGGAACAGTTACAGGTATCCTTTCCTAAAATTCCTATTATTTTACAGCACCCTGCCTCTAAAATTTTCTGTTTTGGATTTCTGGCTAACCTCTTTTTTGCCAATATGTTTGGCCTTCGTTTTGTATCTTCCTTGTCAGGCAAAACGGAGTTCTGTTAAGTTGGATATATACAGGAAATTCTCAAATGCACTAGTAGCAACGGTGACTGCCTCGGTTGTCTGGATAGGTTATGAGGTAAGGCTTGTAATGAATTTATTTATTTTGTGCAATATAACATGGACCTCTTGTAATTAATAACCAAAATTATTGTCTATCTCAAGAAAAAACTGATATTCCTGTTTCACTGTGTTATATTATATTATCACATTGCTGCAGTAGAAAATAATAAACCCCCCAAAAAAAAAACTCCGCCTTTAATTTATTTTCTCTTTTCAAGCTTTCTTTCTTCTCTATCCATATTTACCTTTGCATTTAGGTACTCGGCCTGTTCCTTTAAAATTTCCTATTTCTCACAAGTGGCCAAGTACTGGTCTGGTAAAAATATAGTAATGTGATTCAGTTGTCAATGTATGGGTTGTATATGTCCCAGCTAAGGGCTCTTAAGCCTCTACAATGTGCAGCCTTTGCCCTAGCTCCCTCATGTTTGGAAACTAGCCACTCCTTTAGAGCTTATCTATGTCGTTTTTCCTGCAGTGTAGAAATGCTAGCATTTGGAACTAACATTACTTTAAGAAATCTTAACCTGTTGAGTAGCACCTGTTTGTTACTATTTGTTACTTTTTCCTTGGTAAATATCAAGTGGATACGTGAGAAGAAGACCAAGAGGCTTCTGATTGGAAAAGGGAGAGGAAGACCTGAGAAAATAATAAGAAAATCAATGGTTTTATAAAAAAGATATTTTTAATAGAGTTGAATGATACTGATCCATGTAGCTGACCTTCTACCTATTAGAATAAGGCTTGTTATTGTTGTTGTCGTTCAAATATCAAGGAAAAAAATATATTAATAGAGAAGAGGCAGCTCAAAGATCGCTGTCAAGGAAACCCCAACAAATTGGAAACTAAATGTGTACAACTCAGCCTATCAGCCAAATGAACAAGAGGAAAATGCATGATCAAAGGAGAACACGGGAAGTGCACATGCTTTTAAAGTAAAATTGATCAGATGGTGTATGAATCAAGTGATGACTAAATGGGATTCTTCACTTTGTTGATACATTTGAAAGAAACATTTCAGAGGTGTTTCTGTCATTGGTTTTATTTCAAATAAATTACTGAAATGTAGTTTTCTTATAGAAATATACTGTACTGTCATGTGGCATTCTTCTATTTTTTTTATCTGGGTCGCTATCAGCATGTGCTAACTTTACTTTTACAGGTTTACTTCAAAGCAACAGATCCATTTAATGAACGCTGGCAGAGTGCTTGGTTTATCACTGCATTCTGGGACATTCTAGCATTTGCACTACTCTGTGTTATATGTTATCTCTGGGCGCCCTCCCAAAGTTCTCAAAGGTGCATTGTATTTTTCAAGTCGTAAATATGGCTTTTTCTTCCGCCATTTATTACTAGTTATTTTCTATTTTGAAGTGATTCTTTAGATGAATCTCATCAATAAGTAAGCTACAAGCTTTTGAAATTTACAATTCATCTGATGGGATTGCCTTGCTCTGAGAGGAAACCTTATATTGTACAGCAAAATTGTGCCCACAGAGCCTTCTCCTTAGCAAAGTTTTCAGTATATTCTGTGGACTGGATGGTTTAGGCATATTATGGCATTTAGGTTCATTATACAGGATGTGGCTACCTGTGACTTTGTACTACTAATCTATTTTTGCGCAATGCTAATGTTGCATGTTGTGTGGGTGAGGCTTGTTGTAGACTTGTAATAGCGAAGCGGTAAAAAAACAAAAACAAAAAACAGTATGTCATTTCATGTAACGTCTGAATGGTTTCCAGTAGAGTCTCACTTCTTTTGTTTTATTTGCCTCTGGAAACTACACATAGGTATGCATACTCAGAGGAAGTGGGAGAAGAATCTGATGATGAAGAAGCTCAGTCTCTAACTAAGGGAAAACAAGAAGGCCGGGGAGAATTAAGTTTAGTCAGGCAAGAGAAGAATGTCCGGAATGATGCATCTTCTGACGAAGACGACGAATCAGAAGAGGATAAAAGGGAATAAGCTTTTAACAACTTTCTTTTACCACATTTGTACTGTTTTCCCTGCTGGGTTTTTAAGTCTCAAGTCTTTTGACCCGACCCTCAACAGGAGGTGTTGTATACAATTTTGTTCATTTGTACTGGAATGTAAGTGCTTCATATTCTTTGTTCCAAAATTGTTTTATATATCATGTAATTAATGTATAACAATTGTGGTGTCAAGAAAAAAAATGTATAACAATTGTGGTGTGGTGACTCACCAGATTCTAGTTTAGTCTGTTACCATTATGTTATTACCTTGTGTTGATTGACACAGAATGATCATGAAATGAGAAATTAGTATTTTCCTTTCTATCTTCTTAGGAAACTTCTCTTCCTTCCAAGCAAAGAAAAATACTCTCCAATCTCCATCCCTAACGGAGAGAAAGTATGGGTTTGAGTTCATTCATTCATGTATTTTAAAAAAATAAATATAATCAAACGTTTATTGAGAAAGGTTTTCAAACTTCAAAGACATTTAAACTTTTGATAAAAAAAAAAAAAAAAAACTGTTATTTAAACATGACCATAGTCATGAGTCATGACTAACTTGCGCATAACGCGTGACCTTTTAGTGTTCTCATGTCTCGAGTTAATGTAATAATGAATATATACATGTAGCTGTTTTTTTCTTTTTAAACAAAAATATGACATAGCCCAAGAACAAGACGAAACTAATAAATTAATGCACATTCTTAGACATGAAAGCTTCAAAGATGTAATAAAAAAAGAAACTCAAAATCTCATTTAGAGGTGTTAATTGAAAATTATCAGTGTACGCAATAAGGTTAAAATTAGCGAGTCAATCTGCACTTTTATTGCTTCATATCAAGTATGAGTTATTTGGATGTGCCAAATCAAACTCGATGGCGAACCAAAAGAGGAGTACTCCCACTCAACTTGCACTTGTTCATGATCATTCAAATGAGAACATTTGAATCACTTTCTAGACTTGGGTGTGAGATGCACTCCACACCATTTGAATCCCCACTTTTTTGTATGGAGACCATCACAGGTCCCAATCTTCTGAGTATAACATTTGAGTCATCAGCCACTAAAGTCGCAAAGAAGGCTGGCATGCTACAGCCAACACCCTTGCCTTTACTCGCTCCATTGCAATTGAGCTTATCGCAATTTAGCTTGATCTATCCTTCTTGGGACGCTTCTAAAAAATTTAAATTGTCTCCTTATGTTGAAAGTTCATGTATAAAGAATTATTACTCGTACAACCTTTGATTACACAAAGAAAATGACAAGAATATAATTATTTGATACTTTGGAATGGCTCAAATTTTAATTTCTCACTTTTGTTTGTATACTAGGAAATATGACATGTTGCGGAACAGAGTGTACCTCAATTGATTGAGTCGTGTAATTGTGTCAAATAAACTAATGTAATCAATTTTCAATTTCAGTTACCAAAACAGAGAGTTTTCAATTTTCAAGAATCATTGTAAAGTATTGTTAATTTCATATACCAAATTTGCGTAATCTCTAGAATTTAAGGAACTAATTTGATTTTTAACTACTATAAAGCAAATAACCAGAGCAAAATAACAGTTCCTTAACTAAACTTTTTCCTCCTTGTACAATGGCTCAAAAGTAACACATGGAAAAATAAAGTTTTACATGTTCAATAAAACTGTAATGCTTCCAAAGATAAGAAATCGGCAAAAAAGAAAAACTGAAATACATAACTAAGATGTGTTTCTATTGACGAGAAAACTCCTTCTGCCTCCTGCTTCACAACTTGAATATCAGAGGCGATTGTAGTTTCCCTCATCCTGCAGAAGTAACCAAGAGTTATTTATTTACATCATTCATTTTACACTTTGCTCAAGACAAAAAATTTCCATCCTTTATGCAATATGATGCGATTATATCATTCATTCTACATTAAAGCAATAAAGAAATGGGCAGTCATTACATAGGCCCCCCAGGGTAGCAAACAGTCCAAAATGTAAATGTTTTCTATTAACTGCAAATTAATGATATGAAATTGGTGTGCATTTTTATGTAAGAGTGTTTACATTACATCTACAGTGTCAAACAGTGCAGCAGATGTAAGCAACTACATTGATCTAACTCGCATTAAGAATGCGTATAAATTAAACAAGATTACAGTACATTAACACAAATGCCAATCAGATTTTTTCCCATGTTCTTACAATGCCAGCAAAAAATTATTCTAGAAAGCTTAGTGTATTGCATTGATCAAGGATTTTCTGTTGTTTTGTAAATAGGAGGCAACGTTCTCAAAGGAGGAAAAAAATATACTCCGTAGTAATTAATCAGAATTACAATTACTACACAAAACCTTAGTTTCTTATGCATTCATTCTATAGAGAGTTAGGCTTGTATAATCTCTTGTACTTGTATCAATGCAGTAACTACATCTTGATGTTTACATTGATAGTGATTAATTGATAACATCTTAGTGGATCATCAATTGATGAACGATAACACCTTACTACCACAAAATATGTTCAAATAGAAATTTAGCCACAGCAGAAGTAGATTTAAAACAAGAATTCACTTCTATCATCAAAATTGTTAATTTACAATGTTACAGAAAAATTTAACATCAAAAGCAATACATGCAATTTAGAACAATCAAAAGCAACATTATAAGACCACAGTCCCCGTGAGCATAGCTCAGTTAGGCTTGTATATTACATTGCATGTAACATGCAGGGACCGGGGTTCAAATCCTGATACTTCCATTTATTTACCTTAAGTGAAAATTGTAGTCACTATGCTATTTGACCCCCATAAAAAAGAAAAACCACGGCCAATGAATAGAAATTCACCAATCAATCATCATAACTAAGAACAAACTAAAGCCATGCATTGTAAGCAAACATGCATGCTACCATTATGCATGAAAATCGTGAATACAGCCAAACAAAGTAACCCTTTAATTAAAATTATTCAATTTATTTATACTTCAAAAAGCACTTGATTCATATTAAACCCTACAATCAATAATTCATATTCAAACCAACAATTCTATCAAATTAAATAAATTTACAAATCAAAAATTAAGAATCAAAATTTTAACACGAGCTAATAAAATCAAAGAGATCAATCAAAATATAGTTATACCTAACCAGATCCAACGATGATGTTGTTAATTGGAATGAAAATGAGCTTAACGAAAAACCCAACGAATCCCATCACAACGAAACCAATCGCGGTACGAACAGCAACTTTGGAAAATTCTGCATTACGAAAAAAAGAAACATAATAAAAATCAAGATCTACATCATAGAGATTCAAATCAAAGAATAAATTAGAGAGAATTAGGGTTTACCTTTGCGATCGGGTTTGTGGCAACGCTTAACGAGTCTAACGCTGTCTTTGGCGAATTCTCTGAGTGGATCGAAGACGGAATCAATGGCGTCCATTTTCTGGCTCTGTTTGGGATTTTGGATCTGAGAAATTGAATATGAAGAAGAAGAAGAAGAAGAAGAAGAAGAAGAAGAAGAAGATGAATTTTTGTTATGTAAGAGAAGAGATGGAAATTGATTTGGTTGATATAAGGTTGACTAAGTGAAATAAAAGAAAATTGAAAAAAGGGAAAATAAATTGAGATGGGAAGACACGTATAATTGGCCAATGGTTTTTTGACACACTGGATTTTATTGGTCATGCCAACTTGGACTGAAACTTTTTAGTGCTTTGACCAAATTATATTACTTTTTTTTTTTGACAAAATTAAAATATTTTCTTCTTGAAAAACAAAAAACTTTTTATTAGTGAATCACAATATTAGTATTATTATTTAGAAAATTATTAGGTTTCTATTTTTTCAAAATAAAGTTTTGATTTGTGGGTGAAATTTCTAGCTAATGGACTATTTAATTAAAGAAAAATTGTTTCCAATGATTTAACTTTTTTAAGAATTTTGGTCTTTTATCCACAAGTTCTAATTAAACTGGTATAAATGTCAAAATTATTAGGTCGAATGTTATGATGAGATTTGAACTCTAACTTCTTCATTTATATGTGAGTTTATAATGATTTCAATATTTCGTCTATCTAAGAAAAATCTTGTTGGTCTTTTATCATTTGTGATGTGATAATGATTATTATGTCATATAAATTATCTATGTTAGAAAAAAAATGTGTTTTTTTTTTAATCGGCAAAATTTTATTAATGGACAAATTCCCTTAACAAGAAGTATAAGGAATCGTCGGAAATATACAACGAACGGCAAAGTGGTGAAAACACTTTAACCAATCAAAAAGTACAACGAACAACCGCCTGAATTCACCCCTTACAACGACACACTATCACCTTAATCCAGAGCGGAACAATAAAACTGAAGTGAAGCAACATAGAAACACCTCCCAAAGAAAACACCATTGCCTAACTTGTCCCTTCCTAACCAAAAGAAACAACGTCAACAACTAAACACACTCCACACAGATATGAGCAAACTGCAACCCACCAAAGCATCTAGCTCGATGGAGACCGCCGGATGCTTCTGGTATAAGCAAAAAGTCTACATTTGCGATCTGATTGCATGATTGTCGGCGAAGACTTCGGGAAAGAAAGCAACGACAGAGTTTTGACGGAGGGAAACATTAATCTTGAACTTCAACAAACCAGCCACCAACGCCAAACAAGTAGAAAAAGAACAGGTAAGTATCTGCTTACAGACTGCCTCCAAATAGTCAACGCTGACGCGGTAAAGGTCAACTTGATACACAGAAATCTGCAAATCAACAGATTTGGAAACAGTCAGAGACTCAAAGAGAGACCTGCAAATCTCAACACATTTGAAAACTGTCAGATACTCAAGTATCGTAGAAAACCAATCACACGCGACCACAACCACACACCAGCGGTGCCAAATCCAAACACCACCACATCAACATCTTAACCCCTCACCACCAACAATCCACCTCCACCTCATCATCTCCAACCACCACCACATTACCACAACACCAACAACCCACCACCATCTCTTCTCAGCACCTCCACACCCATTAAATTGTGCATATATAGTATATAAAATGTTTGTGAGAAGACACATAATATAATATACTCCTACAACAATTTTAAATAGATATAAGATGCAGAACAATGAAAAAGTAGTTTTGTGTTGTAAAACAAACAAGATCCCCAAATATGTGTTGTGATGTAATAAATAAATATCTCATATCATCCACAAAACTTAGTTCAAGTGCTATAATATCAAAATTGTTAGGATATATGTTCAAATTAAGGTCTGAACTTTAACCTTCAATTTACGTGTGTGAGTTTTCAATAATTTACTGTTTGATTTTTGTACAAAAAATAATAATATGTTACATGATTAAAATAATAAGATAAGAGATCAGTATTATAAAGAAAATCATAGACAAAAAATATCTGATTTTAAAATAAGACACCAAAACTTCATTTTTATAATATAATGGTCTAAAATTGTTTTAAACCAAATTATTATTGACCAATCGAAAGAGGGACTTGATTTCTCTAAATTCACTTTAGAACTACCAAATCTTTCAAGTAGTTTTTGAGCTTAATTGTAATATAATCAATTTATTAAAATGAAAATTTGACTTGTTACAATTCAATAATGTTGACTACACAAACTTAAAGACAACTTTACTATATTAGATATTTTTAACTAGTACCCAAAAAATACTAGTTAGCATTTTCCTATAAATAAAAGTGAAGTTAAGAGCATCTCTAATTGTTTAGGCTTTGTTTGCGAGTTTGGAGGGGAATGGAGGGAAGAGCTTTGGAGGGAGGGAAATAGAGAGAAAATTAGAAAAATCTTTTACATTTTTTGAGAAAGTATTTTTTATAGATAATGACAGATAAGTATTTATGATTAATATATTATGAATTTAAGAATATTATAACAACATTAATTAAATTTGAAGAATTCATATAAACCCTTCAAACCCCATCCAAACCCCCATCAAATACAATTTTTGAGTTCCCCTAAATTGGGGGGTTTTTGTGTTATGAAGAAAAAATAACTCTCCAAGCTCCTTCCCTCCCAAACTTCTCTATTCCTTCCACTTGTTTCTTCATTTTTTTCAAAACCATTCCCCCACTCCCCTCCAAACTCGCAAACAAGTGTCTAAGGGGAGGTGTTAGTTTCACATCTTAATTTTTCAAGCATTGGAGTAAATCTAGCTAGAAATCTCATTGCTTAAATATTTATATCCACTCCTCTCTAAATTGATATATTGTTCTTGATTTGTGTGCCTTTACTATTACTAATTATTTTTAGGGTCCGTTTAGATTAGCTTATTTTTTAGTTTATGCAAAAGGTTTATGTAATTTTTATGTATTATTATAAGTTTGTCAGGTAGTTTATGATACAATAACTTATAAAAATACAATTTTCATTAGTTTGAACTTATAAAATAACATAAAGCTTAATTTATATTACATAAGTTGTTTACATAAGCTCAAAAGTAAATTAATCGAAACAGATCCTTAATATAAATACAATTATGTATATATTATAAATTCTTCAAAATTACAATTACAATTACAATTACAATTACAATGGTATAAACGAAAAATAGGGAGTAAATATGAAGAGATACTAACTCAAAAAATTTAAGTTAATGTTGAGGGTCCCCACCTTATTTATTTATTTTGGTTAAAATTTAAGGTTGTACTTTGTGTTTTTTTTTTACACAAGGTTGTACTTTGTCGAAGAATTGTTGGTAAATTGATGAGTGAGAGAGGAAGAGTGGCAGATAGAGGTAGAGTTATGTCGAGCAGTGACAGAGGCGAAGATCAAGTGAAGCAGAATCACCAAGGTGAACGGATTCTCGCCCCGACCCGTCGACCCGATGGAACACTCCGAAAACAAGTTCGCATCAGAGCCGGTTATACCCCTCAAGACGAAGTCGCTATTTATCAACCAAAACCTGCCCTAGTATGTTTTTTTTCTTTCTATAAAGTCTCAATTTTTAACATCAATTTTCAAACCCCAATAAAAATATCATAATGGGCTGTGTTCAAAAATCATTATTGTTATGTTATGCAGATGAGAAAGGAAATGGCTTCACACATTGGTCCTCCAGGTTATGACCCTCAATTGGATTCTAAACCAAAAACCAAAGCAGTTAAGAGGAATGAAAGAAAGAAGGAAAAGAAACGCCTTCAGGTTTCTCTCATTCTTTTCCTTTTCACTTATAGCACAAGTGCTTATGTTATGTATAAGCTATTTCTATAACAAAAGATAATATAATGTTAAGTTATTTTCGTGTAAGCTATAAGTTGTTTTAATAAGCTAGTCTGGAGAGTTTATGAAAACAAGTGGAAAACAACTTGTCATAAGTTGTTTTCATAAGTTCTCGTAAGTGTGTATGTCAGTAGATAAGCTCAAATAAGTCAATCCAAACAGGCCCTTGGTAAAAGTGTTGTCAATTATCGATTTGAACAAACTGCTATTCTTTGTGATCTGCAATTGACAACATTGGTATTACGTTAGAAATTAAGCTATTGGGAAGTGTATGTCTTATGTGTGTATATGTAGTTTTTGTGATTGCATCCTATTGTTGTGAATAGAGAAATTAAGTTGCCAGAGTTATTTACTTCTTGCAGGCAAAGGAAAGTAACTTAGAACCAACTGTAGTTGAAGATAGTATTAAGCAAGAAGCTGTCGCTATGGAGAATTCTGTTCATTCATTAACTATTCAGATTAATGAACTAGCTGTTTCTGGAGATACCTCAATTGTTACTCCTACCACCAACTCTGTTGAAGCTTCGGAGCCAATTGGCTCAGCTCAAGATTTGGACAAAAGAATTCGAGCACTGAAAAAGAAGGTACTTGTACTGTGCTTTATTTAAACTTTCTGCATTAGGAGAGATTAGCCTGACATCTCTATCTCTCTAAAGCATGTATTTGATAAAGGTTCTATAAGCATGCATTGATTTTGAGTGTTTGATGAGGTTATTTCTAGTAAATATTAATGGTTATTTGTCATACATGTCTACATAGTAGTTACCTTGAATTTTTATATTTTTATGTGTTCTCGACAAAACGTTTAATGACTTAATGTAGCTAAGATATTCTTTGAGCATAAAGGTTAATGCCTGAAATTGAATTATACTGATTCCAAGTGGGTAATTAGGGTGAGGCGAATGATATCGATTAAACTTTCCGGTCTCGAATGAAATTTAAAATGAAGCATGCAACTAGAGAAAAGCAATCTTGCTAGTGCTGGTTGTGGACATAATTTTGGCCCTTTTAGCAACCGTTAATCTTTTATGAACTATTAATTGGACACACAATAGTCAGATACTCCTGCATACTTCTCTCTATATCAGCATTAGCATTAGTATCGTAACATGGTATAGAAGCAATGTTGTTAAGTCGTGGCCATGGTGGAATGGCTTGGCAGACTTTTAGGCAACCGTTAATCTTTTATAAGCAATTTGTGAAGGGATGCCCGTCATGCCGGCGTCATAGGTTGCAATGGCAGGTTTTTTTGCCTTCTGCCATATTCCACCATCTGCCGGTGACAACATTGTATAGGAGTACTTGAGGTGCTACTGTTATCCAGTATTTTTCAATATAAGGTTGGGGACTGTACAAAACTTTAAACTTTTAGGTAGCCTTTAGGTTGTGTCCAAAGAAAAACTCACTTCCCATTTATAATACAGTCTAAGCATCTGAACTCTGATCTTTTTGCTAATCAGTCCTGATCTTATTTATTCATTATTCACTTCATATTAATCAACTTCTTGGATTCCCTGACCTTTTCTAGATTCAAAATTTCAAAATTTCAAATATTCATTTTCTTTGTTTATTTATGCCAGCCACTTCCATGTAACATGCCCCTTTCTTTGTTTTTTGTCTACCAAATGAGAATTCATGCTGAAAACAGTGCTTGGAAAATGTGTCTAACAGCTGTGACAATGTTTAGCAAGATGCCCAAATAAAAAATGTGTCATCCATATTTTTGTATAGCGGCTTTAAGTTGCGGCTAACATTTGAGTTGTTTCCATTCCAAGGGAGTATTTGGTTGGAAAGGGCTCCTAGAGTTTCAAGTTTATTTCTTTTAACTTTTTTGTTTCGGGATAGGATTGTATGAGATAACTATCATGACACAGTACATGTATTTTAATTTTATCTATCTTGCGGAACAACTAGGGTTCATTCACATAGTGCTATTTTTTCTTAACATTTGACTCTTGGGTACAGATTCGACTTACGGAAGCACTGCAGGAGAAAACCGCAGAGCAAGATTTAAAGCCGGAGCAGTTAGATAAGCTAGCAAAACTGGAAGATTGGCGTAAGGAGCTAAAACAATTGGAGGATAAAAAGGCTGAAACATCGGCAGCGTGATTAAAGTGTTAAAATTAGGATGATAAGAATTTGTAGTTCTTAATGTTTCTTGGTTTGATATAAACTCTAAATCAGTAAATCAATCAAGGATTTTCTTTTAATCAGCTCTTTTTACCTTGCATTTATTTGCTATAATATTTTAGACTTTAGTATATAACTGTTAGGGAGTTACCCATCCAAAACCTTATATACTAAAGAAATTCAGCTTGGGATTTGTGTTTGCTTGAATATTTTGAATACCTAGTCATTGCTAGATGAATGCTATCTATTACCTGGTCACTTGTTCTCCAAGTTGAGAGACTAATTTTTCATTTAATATATATTTTGGGTTGTAACGCTCACCGTGAGCATACTCACTCTCTCCCTCTGCAAAGAGCTTGCCTGGTTGCTTCCGACTCTGCTGTGAGCGCCCCTTTGCTACTGCATCCGTTGTGACTTGTGAGGTGGTCATTCCTCTTCTGTCATTATAGGGACTTTTCTTTGCTGTTCCAACTGGTTCATTGAGATAGTGGTTAAACGGACGAGTTTTTGTTATCGATGACTTAAGAAAATCTAGTGCTGAACATACTTGCATAATAGATAGACTCACAAGTGAAATGATGTGGGATATATATAAACTTAGTTTATGGTGGTGAGAAACATCAATTGAATTTCACAACGAATTATGACTAATTTTACACCATTAATATTGTTGACTGTTTAGAGCCTGCATTGCATTTTAAGCTTGAATAGTGAAGTATACTTTCATTGTATTGATGCTACCTAAATGAAAATGGAGAAATACTTAAATGCCACAAGTAAACTATGGTTAAGCACACTGACATAAACAAAAAAAAAAATAAAGTGAAATTAATTTTCTTATAACTTTTATGATTTGCGTATGCCTAAAAATATTTTATTTAGGAGTAGATGGAAGACTTGCTCATGATAATGTTCCTCTTAACCTCTAATGAGTTCAAACTTTAATTTACTCTCATTAAAGTTCTGACAATTAACCTTATTTAAGCTACATACATGCAATCATTTTCAACCGTGTTTGCCACTTTGCCCCATAGTTACAGATACAATGTTGAAATAAAGTATAGACTTATTTATTAATCATTTTCTTTATCTTAAGGCGATCCTTTTACCTTTTTTTTTAATCATTTTTCATGTTCTCTTGTAATTACAATTTACATTTAAATAATTAAGAAACAGCTAAATTAATACCTTTTAATGCTGCATGGATTATCTTGACACAAAAATCCAACAATGCTAACATTTAAATACATTAAAAGAAGTTTAAAAAAATTTGAATTGTGAATTGTCAACATAGTCATTCCTCTGCCTTGAAATAGATTTGATGTATTTAGTTTTTGTTAATGTAAAACATCAAACATCAGCAAGTGGTAGTTTCTCGCGTTCACAAGACTTGGAGTGCAAGGCTTGTTAACAAGACTTACAATTTGAAAATTTTACTTCATGGAACATAAAATTTGAAGTTTTGCGAATGAAATGCTTGATCACAAGATTTCAAAATTTTGATAATATAAATTGAATATCAATAGCAAAAATATTTCTTGTTCACAAAATTTCAGTTTCGAGTTACGAACCATACATGTCGCTTTCTTGCTAAAAATACATTCATCAATTCTCCTAAAAATACATTATCTGAAAAACACCAATACTGCATATTACTGTATCACTACATCGATGTAGCCTCCGATGTAAATTGCATCACAGTCTTGTCATCTTCAACATTCTAACTCCTTTACTATCATCATTCAACATCCGAATCACCAGGCCCGTCAATTAAGAGTTCAAAATAATCAGAACTCCACCTGCAAACCAGGTGTAGTCGAAATGTAGCCATCATGACTCCCATCAAACGCTGTCAAAAGCAGTAACATGTAAGTCACACCAAAACGTTAATAATGTACATAACATAAAAATAGTGTTAATTAAGGATAGGTTATATGCTTATTACTAATCAAAATTATCAATTACTTCCGTTCCTAAAGGTAAGACGTTTGATGGAACATAGTATTGAGAATTTTACGATGAAACAAAATCATAAGCAACATTTCTATGTGAGCATCACCCTCCCACGCACAAGAAAAAATCAATAAAAAGTCATCCTACTCCACTGTATTCTTATCTTTGACCTAAAATTCTGAAAAGACATGTCTGCTAGAATAACTCATAAGCAGTGAGTAGTTATTAGGTTGAATCATTCCTAAAGTAATGCTACTTTAAGCTTCAAATTCCTGATATTGCAAGTAAAGTTCTCTCGAGTCGCAATCTAGGCTCACTAACACATGGCACAGATGATTTAGTTTAGGTAATGACAAAATAACTAACCAGGATGCGAGATGCTTCAGGTGACAAAGGCTTTCCCTCCTCACAAACAACATAGTCAGAAACAAGCTCCACAACTCCTGAAAATTATGAAAACGTAAATCATTTGTCTTCTATTAGTAGGTTCACTTAAACAATAATCACACACCGATGCAACAGTATACCTTTATTTAATCGAACAGGCATGCCTTGCTTCCGGAGAAAAGGTTCCATCTCGTGTGTGAAATGCTCTAAAGGACCCTCCTTGAGTTCCACCTGAAACAGTCAGATCTTGAAAGTATGAGTTTTATTTCCAAAATTTATAAGGCATGCCATGTGCATGAGCACCAAAAAGATAAAACAGAAAATAGTTTCACCTAAATAGGCATTTGCATCAAAAAAATTATGTTGAATATAAATTAGATTCAAAGTTCAAACACCTTTTCTGTGGCAATGCTTCCTGTTCTTGCAAAGTCATATCCCTCAAATTCATTAAACAGCCTGCAAATGCATTACCGAAAAATCAGGTTCCGCTCGAAGAAAGGGCTGTAAAAACATCTAGAGCAACCCAATTCAAAAATGTAAAAGATTGTTTTTTTTTTCTTCACCAGAAAATTAGAGTAAACCATCAAATTAGTCCCCGACACTGTAGGACACTCTAAATTAGATCCCTGACTTTATGAATATTTCAAAAAGTCTCGGACAGTTTTAAATTGTCAATATTTAACCACTTACTATCAATTAAGTCTTTATATTTTACCATTTACTATCATTTTGATCACTAAGTTTATCCACTTAATCTCAATTTAGTCACTAGCTAACATATTGTTGGAAGGACTAATTTGAGTAAAATTTAACAAAGTAGGGGGGCTTTTTGAAATATTAATAAACCTAGTGTTTGAGAGTGTCTTACAATTGAACATCAACTACTATTAAGTGATATAGACCAAGAACACATTCATTAGTCATTACTATCAATAACTAAATTTTTTAGTTTAATCAATAGAAAATATACCTTTCAATTTCTTCTCTAGAAAGATTCGTAAAAACCATCCCAGCATTTCCACGCAATAGCTATAAGAAAAAATAACAAGCAAAATAAAATAAGAACTAAAACAAAATTATAAAAAAAAAATCAAAATAAAAAAGAGTTATTGGAATTGCAATTAGAAGACAACCTTTGAAACCTTATGAAGATTGGTTTTGATTTCATCAGAAGGAGAACGACCAAGAGCAACTTGCATTACTTTGTTGGATCCAAGAAAAAACCTACTACTTTTTTGTAATTGTTCTCTAAACTCTTTCAATTTTTGGTTCCTCATGTTCTCAAAAGAAAATACATAAACTGAATTGTAATTTTCAGCTGCATCTCTTATTGCATTCACTATCAATTCTTTGTGACCTCTTCCTTTTTTCGTTGTCTTTGAAAGTGTAACTGCAATAAAACATATTAATCAATCATATTAACATCGTGTTTTGTTCTTCAATTCAAATAACGATTATTCACATAACAAATAATCATACGTACCTTGTTTGTTTCTCTTAGACTTTGGCATGTTGAACTATGGAGGCGGTTTCGGTTCCTCGATTTGTTTGTGCAGAGGTTGTTTATGCTCTGCAAGTGTTGTAGTTGTAGGGTTTAACAAATGAATGAACTTGTAGGTTTTGTCTTGTTTCTTCGGGTTGGGCTTATAAATGGGCTCTTTATTCATTCAACCTCCGATTCAAGATGGGCTTTCTTTATGGGCTTATTTTCCTTCTATGTTCTAAACACACTCCCCCGTTTCTTAACTTTTCGACAAAGTTGTCCTTTTATTTAATTTTTTTAGGGAGAGGATGGTGTCCAATTTAAGGAATGAAAGAACTTAGGGATCAAAGACCATTTACAAAGATAATATATTTGCTTTCTTCTAATTTTCCCTCTTTAAAATTATATGTCCAGACAAATACGTATGAAAGTATGCTTCTTCATGGTTTCAAAAATGTGGACTTTATAAAAGTATTATTTCTCTCACTCACTCATATGTTGTTTTGATATATTTTTCAACTGATTGTTTAGGTAATAAGACTCTAAACATAAATTTTTTGGTATTTTTTTACATTTTTTCTTTATATAGCCTGGATGTGCTTGTAACACACATTTAGATTTAAAATTCCATGTTGTAGAAATAAACTTTGAACGTGGACAATATACATGCGAATGTACATTCTAACATTTTAAATTTTTCTCAAATCTGTGATTTCATTCTATGTTTAACGACCCCTTTTTCAGCTTGAAGCTATACATTATATTTATGTTTGTATAATTTTTTCATGTGTCCAATTATATAGTTTGATGAGTTTTACTTGATTAGTACTCCAAATTATCTATTAAAATGAGCTTGAGATTAAGCAATCAAATTATAGTCCGTTATTGTTATTGCAATATCACATTATTGTGCAAGTAGATGAAAAATGACATTTGTATTGGGGGTGCGAAAATGAGGATAAATATAAAAAATAATACAAGCAATTGTTTAAATGTGAAGATACTTTGCGAGTGTTCATTTATATTGATGGTAAATTTTTTGGTGTCTTTGTTTGAAAGATAAGAGCATGAATATCGGTGGGTGCTGCAGACAAATATGAAAACTTGTGTAAAAAAATACTACTATTTGAGTGATATCATTTAGCTCTGTATTCAATTAAAGCGTCGTAGCATTGTATTCAAGTTGTCACCAATCCATCAATTCTTTTTAACCATTTCACTACTATTATTTTTGTTTTTTATTTCTAACTCATATTGAAAATTACTAAAGGATATATTGTGGGGTCAGTGAGACCCGATTTAGATTTTCTAATGAGTGATATTAGATATTGGATCTTCTCTGATGAAATTTCTATTGGAAAGTATTCAGTGTCCATCTACACTTAAATTTTCTCAAATTAACATGTGACATAAATAATGGATGCACAAAATTTCACTTTAACCAATTTACATGAGAGAGAATCCCTACCCATATCATAAACACCAATATTTGTATTCTTTTTCACTAAAAAAAAGCGAATATTTGTTCGTCGAATGGTGAAAAATATAATTATTCCACACTTTTTTTTCATTTTGCAAGGAAGTAGGGCTAACAAAATAAATAAAAAATGGTTAAAAATGAAAAGATATTTTTCTTTGTGCTAAAAGAAAAATGCCGTTACATTTTATTTTTTTGAATGAATGAATTGAAATAAAATTGCAAGCGGAAGTGTTGGCGCCTTCGAAATTAAGCTCCGTCACACTTCCATTTCGTAATTCTTCACATCACTTCTTAAATCGCATTTCCACTCTTCTCTCTCTCTCTAAAGCGCTCGCCATGGCTTCTTCCACCGAATCATCTCTCATCTCCAAGCTCAAAACCTCCGATTCTACAGACATCTACACCTTAGTCTCCGATTACCTTCATCCCTTCTCCGATATCATTTCTTCATCTTCATCTTCCAACCAAAACCAAACCCTAATTCGTCAATTAGTGAAACGTTTTCTACCATTCATCAACAATTCATTATCAATTCTCCCTAAACGACTTCCAGAAATTCCAAATTCAAACGAGATCTTAATCCGCGAATTGTTCAAAGTTTACATTCTCTGTTTGGATTGCTTAGATTCGGTGTCTTCTCAATTGGATGCTAAACCTTCTACTTTCCATCTCCAGAGAATTCGAATGATACGTTGCTTTGAGTCTTGTAGTCTGTTTCACGAGGCTGAAGTTGAAGTATTAAAGCTTTTGGAGAAGCTTCATGGAGTGAAAAAGAAGAAGAAGAAGAAGATTCTTCCTGAAATTGATAAAAGTGGTGGAGATGATAATGGTTTATTCGTGGTTTTTGTTGAAATTGCTGTGACCTTAGTTAGGTGTGCGTCTATGGCTTCTGATAAAGATGATGACTACTTCAGAAGGGTGCTTCATTTGATGGATGAAGTGAAGCCATTGCTTAGGTAAGGTCAATGCTTTACATTTTGTATTCGTCGTCTTGTGTTTGCGACAATTGTCTATTTTTGTATGCTATGAACTGTTAAAGGCTATTCGATTTTCCATGCTTACACAATTTATTGTTTCAGGGAATTGGATTCCAATTCGTATGAGAAGTTTCACAAGGTGTTAGTATATAACTTGGGTAAATGTGCTTTAAATTTTCTTGAGAAGACTTCATTCTCTGATGAAGATTTGGTGATCACTTTTTGCCGGACGACATTGGTTGAGTATGCAAAGTCTTCAATTAAAGATCAATTCTTCAAGGTAAATTGATTATTTACTTTCAGTTACGTGTATCATTTAATATTTCACTCACAATGCTGATGAAGTTTTGAATGCAGATTGCCAAAAGGATGTGCTCCGTACTTTTCATGTCGGAGGAGGATAGATTATTGTATATCATGGATATACTGGATTGTGTTGCTCGTGAAAGCAGGGTAAGGCTGTATATGAAACTCTATGGCTAGAACTCAGTGATTTTGGATCAAATTTTGCAAGTCTAGTGACACTGTTTGTTCTTATTTTGATTGAATTGAATGCTGTTAAGGTCACGTTGTAAGAATATTAGTACAAAGTAATTATACATAGTCATGATTTAAGCTACCACCCAGTGTTTAAAGTTTATTGTTATTGGACGATTAGAAGAACTACAAGCTGATTTTGTTTATTTGATGAGTTTTTGTGCAAGACCACTTTTTAGTTACTAATTTAGTTTGTTTTCCATCTAAACAACAATATTGGTATTTCAATGTTGGAGTTATTGATTCTTATATTAGTCAATTATGTTTATCCTTCAGGTCGAAGAGGGAAATGCTGGAACAGATTTTGTTGAACTTGTATATTATTGTGTCAATAATTGTAAGACTGCAAATGCAAGTATTTGTTATACGTTTGCAGCATATCTGAATAAAACAGCAGAACATTATAGACAGGTTTTTTCTTTCTTCAAGGTTTCTTGTTTGCAGTTTTTATTTATGCAGCTGCTTCAACCTTTTATATAACACTTTGATTGAAGTAATTTGGCACTTTGGCAGTTTATGAAACCCCTTAATTCAATACTGAGGCTCTATGCTGCTGGGTTACTCCTTGTTAGCTGTAAATTGAGGTCCAGAGCTGAAGATCTTGTATCATCTGGCACTGCAAAATTTGAATGTTTGCTGGGAACTTTACTTGAAAATAAGAAAATACTACAGAGTTCACCACCTTTGCTCGGTTCCTTGCATATTTGCAGCAGAAGTAGTTGTATCTCACTCAGTGTTGTGGACCAACCATTTGATGGCCACACATGCACACAGTCAGCTGATTGTGAGGCTTCTAGGACTTACCTATCATTATACATAAAGGCATTGGAATTTCTATGCCTACCGTTTGCTAAATCAGTAAATTCAGAATGGAAACAGTTAATAACTGAAAAGGATGATGGTTCTGCTACAACTATGCTTTCCACAGTTGAAGATGCATTTCATGCCCTTTGTCAATCTATTCTTTATAGTCCAAGGTATATTCAGTGTATATCTAAACTATTTTGGTGATCTAGAGTTTTTTCTGTTTGGCTTATATGCCTTTCTATTTCATTCTACCTTGGTTATTCTGTTCACTTCATGGAAGACAAGAGTTCCCATTCCTCTTGTCTTTGTCTTATATGTTGATTTTCTCTCTTTTATACTGCGATTTTCACTTGTCACATTAACCGTTTCTAAGAAAATATTGTTTGCCATAATCAATAAAATATTGCAACAAGTCTGAAAGATTATACCTTCTGTTTATTTCATCTTGTGCTATTTTGTGATGATAATCATCTAAATTCCACTTCTTTCTCACTGCAGTTGTACATTTGAAAAGAATGGTGACGGATTTGGCGAAAAGAGTAGAACATTGTGCATTGTAACTCTAGCAGCTTTCACTCTTTCCATCAGAACCAATCTTAAACTCCAGGTTCTTCTTATTATCATGAAGTGCTGTTTACGTGTTATCCTTTCTACTATAATATTTTTCCCACCAAAATTATCTTATTGAATTTCTTAAATGTTTGTAGAATGCTACTCCCTCTAGTCACTATTATAAGTAAAAGTTAACTACTTTTTAACCATTTAATGTTATGTTATTATTCCTAACATAGCCTTCATTTAATTCAAAAGCATTTAATGTATGTAGTGGAATGAGTTTCTGCACTGAACATAAAAAGGACAATTTTGTAAATTTGACTTGTGTTTACATGAAATCTAAAAAATTAATTGCACTGTGAAAGTAGTTTTTTTTTTTTGGGCTAATAATAGTGGCTGGAATGAGTATTAAGTTGTGTTAAGTAAAACTAGTGTTCTTTGCCTCTATTTCAGGAGAGCACACAATTGATTAAGCATATCATCGCTAGCAAGTGGATTGATACAGAAGAGTTAAAATACATAAGTAATTGTCTCCGTAATATTGCTGTAGTTTTGTACAAAAACAAGCAACCAAAAGAGGTATTCCATTTTTTAAAATTGAAATTTGCTATGCAATGTAATATTTCATGGAAACATCATACACTTGTTTCGTAAAATATTTCCACAAGCATTTGAGCTCCTGCTAGGAGCTATTATCCATCAGTAAGAGAATCGGACTTGTCAAAAGTGAAGTATTCCGTGCAATATAGATAGATTACATGAATCTTATCTGGTGCATTTTATAACTATAAACAGCTTAGCCTGAAAGCTTCAAGTATTTAGCAAGGACCCACAGATGATGCATTTTAACTCAGATATGGCCCACATGAAAGGCCAATAGAGTTGTAATGTGGCTGAATAATGAAACTGAATCTTGAAAATAAATATATGAATAATAATATGAAAGCAAGAATCCAAATAATAAGAAGAAACACCCTCTTCTAATATGAACAAAATGAGAACATTTCACAACTCTCAAAGCTGCGAGCCGAGCCCTATAATATGGTTGAAAAAGATTCTAAAAAATAACTATTGGTCTACTCACTTCCCCTCAATAACCTGTCTGTAATTTTTTGACAACATCACTCCTTCACTTGGGATAGCAACGCCCTCCTATATCTAATTTCCACATTTCCCCTATTTTCGTATAGAATAAATTCTCCATATCTTTGGTCCATGACTAAATTGATCTAGCATTTGGTCTAAATCTTCTCTGGGTATGTATTCCTGGTCTCTATCAGTTTGAAATGTGTCAAACTCTGCTTTGCCCTGAAGGTGCACACTACTCTTAGCAGAAACATAATTTTTAAGACTGAATGGTATGAATCAAATTCAAGGTTATATAATGAACCAACCTTTTGCCCTGTGCCTATTGAGATCCTCATCAACTAGGCATGAGGCCAAATTTGTCTTTTTAAGTCTTGGGCAATCCTCACTTCATGAGAGATTTTTAGTGACTGAGTTAGGCTAAATTCTACTAAGATGGTATAAAACCCTATCCTAGATTTGTTATTGTGTCATGTGCATTTTTCTAGTAATTCAGAGTTCCATTACGAGGCGTGAGAGTGTGTGCTGAATTTCACCATGCACTTTTGTGTGTGCTAAAGATTTTCAGTCCTTGGCGAGAGGGTGTGTATTAGGATACCACATTGTGTATAAATTAGAGTGGAGTTAAGCAAAAGAGGACGCAGCTTATCAATTGGCACAACTAGAAAAAGAACGACAAGCATGTTTTTCAGATTGACACGGCTCATGAGTCTAGGTAGACAATTTCGTATCTTGGAAAGACCAGGATAACCCAACTATGTGTGGCCTTGGATGAGATGAGAGTCCTCCACCAAACCTACATGAGCATCCAACCTGAACTCTAGTCCTAAAAGAAAGCATACTCTTCATTGAAGGAAACAACACAGTCAATAGAACAAGTCAAACAACAAATGGATTATAAATTAAATGGAGAGCACAGAGTCACTGGTTAATAAAGAAATTGAAAAACAGTGTACATAAAAGTAATCATGCTTAAACTATGAGTAAAACACCTCCATTCATGCAAGACTGCTGCCTTTATTTTGTTGTTTATGATTTTGCGAAATTAAATAGGTTCAAATATTTAGATTGTGGTTGAACAACGAGAATGTGAAAGAGGTGTATCTTAAAGTAAATAATCAGAATGTAATATATTTTGCTAAGTATGTTACTTTTGTTCTTGTATGATGTATCACTACAGGCTGCAAAAGTTCTAAACTTGGGCTGTAAAGCATCATGGCTCTGTATTAAATGCCACTGTGGTAATCTGTCAGAAGGTGCTTTGAAAGAGTTTGTAATGGATGCTTACACAAGAAGTGCTATGCTTTTAGATTTTCTCTATGAAACCAACAATCTTAAGATAAGAAAGAAATTGATCGAGACCCTTAAAAACTGGTCCACTGCTAACGATCTGGTTGAGAAACTTCCAGCTCCTATACCTGTGGTGAAGCAGTGGGTGAAGGTAGCATAAGCATTTAAGTTTTGTATTCAACTGGTTACATTTTAAGTTTATTTCTTCCTATTGATTGTTATATCATATTGTATGCATGCAGATAGAATGCAAACGTGTTAAGGATGTTGATGAGAGGGTTGATTCTCCTAGCTTATACAGTCTATTGTCATCTTCTACAGAATTGTCAAAGAGGGACATTGGCATAATTTTAGAGCAGGTTCAGTCACTTTGTAGACATTTCCTTCGAATAGAAACTTCATAACAATTTTATTGCTATGCATTTGATCTTAATTGGACCTTATGTGACTGTGTATCTTTTCTTTTTCTCCATCATGTCTGTTTAGGAACTTACTGCATACGAGGAGCTGAGTTATAAACACCCAGAATTCTGTCAGAAAATGCAAATGAAAATCGCAAATTTCCTCCTTCAAAATATATATATCACGCCAAATAGTTGTTTTCAAAAGGCACAAACTCTAATCAGAAAGGGAAAGGCATTAAGGTTTTGCGGCATAGGTGGTCTCCAGGACTGCATTCAGTGTTTGTCAGAAGCAATCATCATTATGGTAAGCTGTTTGGTTCTTCTTGTGTCTCCCTCAAATATCTTAACCTCTATTTTTTGTATAGTTTTTTATATTAGAGATGCATTGGCCATTAATATGAAGTCCATTTCCGCAGAAGGAGATTTCTGGTGAGATGTGTACCATAGCAGTTCCCCTTTTTCATCAGTTGGGTGTGGCATATTGTCTACGTGCACTATGTACCCAGGAAGCTGAACCTTGTTCAGAGGTACTAAGACATGCTGATAATTTCCACTTTGTCATTAGACTATTCTCTCTAAATTTCCACGTGCTGATAATTTTTTCCACTATGTCTACACAATAGTCAGTTTTCTTGGTTTCCCTTTCATGTATGTTGAGGGATTTGGCAACTTCAATGATGTATTCTTTGTTCTCTTTTCTTTAAGATTTCTTAAAATTTTGAAGGTTTATTTTTTATTCTCCTAACTATCTGTAATAATCTTCTCATTATTAATCAAACAAGCTTATCTTCGACTGTACATTAAGCAGCAAATTTTCGAAGATGTCAAGGCTGCTTTGGATCAATGGTTGGGCATTTCTTGTGTGGATTGCTTTGTAGAGGGAGAATGTTCTGTATTGTCTGACAGTATAATGATTCTACTTTACAACATAATTGATTTATTACACTTGAAGGTCTGTTTTTTTTCTTAAATATTATTGGTTTATGCAGTTTTTGCATAAGATATATGGTGACAGTATTTTGTTTTCAATAATATCTCTTTAGGGTTTCATGGAACTCTTCAATGATGCATACCGACTGGTGATCAGAATGTTCAAATTGAAGAGTGTCTCAATGGAGAAGTGGCTGATCTTATTATGGGAAAGTAGAAGGCTTAGCGACGCTCTCTGTGTTTCGCCTGTGAATGAGGCATTCATCCTAAATTCGTCAGACGAGTTTAGCGATCTTTCAAATATTAATTTCTGGATACATAATCTTAAGGGAAACCAATCCTCATTAATAGGGTTTCAACAAAATTTCTCTTTTTTGTTTGCAAGCTCTCATAGGAGTTCTTGCGATCATGGTAGTTCTTTTCAAGTAGAAATCGCAGTTGACGAAGTTCAAAAAGCTGCACTCGAACTGATTTCAAATGTAAGGTTCTTCTTAGACATAATTATCCTAATTTATTTTAATTAAACTCATCACTCATTCTCTGTTAATCTTCTCCTAGATTCCTGTTCCAAGTCATTGCACTTTTCTTGCTGGATGTCTTTACAGTGATTTGTGCCAAAGACTCATTGCAAATGGGAAGCTAGTAGAGGTAAGTAGCAATGATTGTGATTTTAGTCCTTACATTACAATACTGATCATCATCCCTCTAACTTAACTAAAGATCATTGCTATTTGAAGCACATCCACATATGTCAGAAGTGCTTCGTTTTGTGCGAGCGATGCAATTCTGCTGATTAAGCTTAAACTTCTATATGGCTTTTTTCTTTAAGTCAAACAAAACTGCGTTAGACTTGATTATTTATCCCGGCACAATTTAAGCATAGTTGGAAAATTAAGAATGTAAAAGCATAACAGATTTCGACTTGATTATTATTAATTTCTCGTCCTTTTCTCCATTTTTTCCCTATTTAAACAAGCAAACCTAGATTTTTTAATGTCAACGCTTGAAATTTATTGTCACTCTTATGCGATGTTTTTTCTAGTTAAACAAAACTAGTTAATGTTTTTTCTACCTGAACTATCTTCTTGGTTAGGTAGGTGAATAGTGAAAAGTGAAAACTTATCCGAGCACAATTTATGCTTAGATGAAAAATAAGAATGTAAAAGCTTAATGGATTTAGACTTGATTATGTATAATACCTTGTCATTTTCTCCATATTTTTTTCCTATTCAAACAAGCAGACCTCGAATTTTAAAAGGAAAAGCTTGTAATTTTGAAAACTTCAAAGCCGTGTTTTTTTTGGGCATTTACAGATGACCTATCAATGAAAGGCATAATTTTTGTTTTGTTTTACATCTCTTTACCCTTGCCTTGTTTCCCGACTTATAGTATCTCTTTTGCCTTTTTTACGTATTATTTATTAGGCTCTTTCATTTGCAAAAGAAGCTCATGGATTACATGCCAAACTCTTCAAAGTGAAATTTAGGCACATTTTTCAGAACCATAATGAAAAGAGTAATTTAACAGTTGATTTTTCGAAGAATCTTATGGACGGTGTTGATAAAATTGAGGTGGACATGTCAGTTGTCAGGGAAGTGTTTCTATTTGACTCAAAACCATGGGACATAAAAGACAATTATCTGAGTCCGTGGAAAATTATGCAGTGTTACCTTGAGAGCACTCTTCAGGTTTGACTTATATCTAGTCATCCTATCATTTATTGGATTATATTATTTGTAGGAAGAGTTTAATGGACTGCATTTCAATGTCATATATGCATGCAGATAGGAGTCATCTATGAAATCATCGGAGATGGAATTGAGGCTGAAACCTATCTTCGATGGGGGAAAGCTATATCCTGTTCACTTCAATTGCCTTTGTTTATAGTTGCTTTCTCTTCCCTCTTAGGTATGTAAGTTACTTGTAGTTGTAGTCTTATTACCCCATTGGATTGGTAAGTTTTTTTTTTCTCAATTTTCGATGTAAAATTAATTTGCCATTTTTTGGTTTGAATTACTAGGGAAACTCTACGTTACGAAAAGACTTTGGGATTTGGCAGAAAAGGAACTTCAATGCGCTGAGCAGATTTTGAATGATAACTGCACGCCATTTTGTTGCTCAAAGTGTAAATTAATACTTGAAGTTTCTCTTCATGGGTATCTTGGAGATTTGTGTCAAAGTAAATTAAACACTTGTGAAGATGGTGTTTCTGAAGAGACTGTAAAAAATTGGTACACATCAGCTCTGAATAAATTAACTCTTTCTGAATGGAAAAACCCTCTGAGTTGTCCTGAAGACGATGGTGATGCAACTGCAGCAGCTGCAAAATGTGATGCAGGAAAGACTTGCACTTGTTCTATAATGAATGAAGCGGGTGAAGATGTAATGAAATCTATGAAAGTCGGGCCAGGAACCAAGATCGGACCCAAACAAAATAGGAAGTCTAAAAATGCAGCCAAGGTTATATCAAAGGAACCAAACATAGTAGTTGAGAATACATCAAGGATAACTCGTTCCAGATATCGCTCTATACAGAACCAACATACAAGCATTTCTAGGAAGTTAGAAGTCAAAGAAAATGTGGATGGGAACCAAATTTCTGATCCATCTGACATGCTTAGTCGGAAGGAATCAATTTCGACGGGGACAGATTGCAGCATTTCTTCAAGGTGTGTCATAACATGCGCTTTATCTAAAATGAAGCGTTGGAACTACCTTCCATCTGAAGTTGTGAAGTCCGGATTATTGAATGATTTTATTATTCTTAAATGGGAGTTTGTTCGGAGGAAACTTTCAATGAAGCTATTGACTCGAGTAGGTATGCGTACTATTTCATATTTTCCGTATTGTGTAAATGCATGATTGTTCTGTAGTCATTTGCACCTAGGAAATAGAGTGGTTGAATACTTAGCTGTCACTTCACCAAATTAAGCATCGGTTGAATAATTATCTTGCCTCTAAAATCGCAACATGCGTCTTCATGCATTTGCAGAGACTTTCTGGAAAATGGAAGTTTACTCATGTTGGCATGTAAATTGCTCTTTAGTTCAGTTCATGTATTTTTTTTAGGATTTGTTTGGATTGATAATACAAGATGGAATGAAATGAAATAGAATAGACAAGTTATATTTTATAAGGATTTGTCTAACATGTGCAACAATGCACATGTTAATGTTAAAATATGCAAAAGTAGTAACTTTTTATTGAAAACAACAATTATTTATTAAAAAAATTATACATTTAATATAAAATGCACAAGTTCCAATTTAAACTTTTTAACATGTACAACTTTGCACATGATAGAAAAACCCATTTTATAAAAATGAATTTCATGTCATTCTACTTTGTACCATCAATCCAAACATGCCCTTAGGGATTAAAGTTTTTGCCTCCTTTTTCTAATACAAGTGTTCATCTGCAGTGAAGTGTTTTGCATATCCTGGTCAAATCGATGAAGCACAGAAAGTTCTTCTACAAAGCATGTCACTTCTGTTTGACAGAAACCCATTCTGCCACACGTTTTCATCAATTCCTCTAGATTCTTTTCACCAATTGGTTGCAAAGGAGATACCAGGAGATGTATTTGCAATCGAGCGTGCAGAGATAGTTTATAGCATATGTTGGCATTCTTTGAAATGCTATCATTCCAAGTTTACAAGGTAGGCATTGACATCCAAAACATTCTGACACTGACTGGCCTCTTAGTTCAGCAATAATATACAAATGGTTTACTAACTTGCGATGCATATGATAATACTGTTTGACATGCTTTCTGAAAATGTACGAGCCTTCTAAATATGGCGTTTGAGCTGTATATTTGCCATCATAAAAAATAATGTGCTTGCTTAACTAGGATTGTTCTCTAGGTGTAATAGACAATAGTTGGCAGTTTTTAATAGACAATCATCAGATGATATTCTGATAAAAGAAGTGCCTGGAAATTGTAGCAGAAATATTGATTTCTGAATCCAATTTTTTTCCTTGTTCTTCCAGATCTATTGTGCTCTTGTGTAAATCTTTTATTGCTTTCCTGTATTCCTACACTCTATCTTTGTAAAATTGCTGTATTTGCTGCTCTGGGAACATAACATTTTATAACTAACTTTTATAGACTATGGACATTTTGGTTTTTCCTTACAGAAACATTTTTTGTAATCTATCTCACGTCAAGTTTGAAGACATAGCTTCTTGGCTGATGGTAGCTTTTGTACTCTCTCGTGAGGTTCCCATAGTTTTTCAAAAGGTATACTGCACTCTATCTTCTGTGACAATTTTCACCTAATTGGTTTAGTTTTTTGATTGGCTATAATTTCATAATTATGAACACCTTAGACATTGATACTTGACAACGTTTAAAGCATAAAATAAAATTAAATCTGAAGAGTGTATATCTTGGCTTTCTACAACTCTATTATGGTAGTTGATATTCACATCCCGTATGTGGAAAGCTCTACCATATATCCTCTTCCATGTTGATAATTGAAAATTAAGTAGAAGTTTCCAACATAGCAACCCACATGGGTTGTAAGTAAAAACATCGACTTTATATAATTAAAAGAAACTCAATTTAAGAACATAAGTTGTGGTATACATAAGTTGTTGTCAGTAATGCGCTGGATGACTCATGTTGTTTTATGAAGTGCAAATTCATAGCTTTTTTATCTCTTCCTTGGTTTCTATTTTTATCACTTGAGCTCTTTCGCAGTTTATGATCTTAGTTTGATAATGATATTGCAACAGGTGTCTAACTTACTTGCTGTGATGTTTGTGGTTTCTTCCTCGAGTGAACAATTCTCAATGCCCTCTTTTAGCAAAGTTTTCGAAGAAAATTATTGGTCGTCATACTTCCACCAAGCTTCCATTGGAACTCATCTTACTTACCAGTTTCTTTCACATTTAACTGGGCGATGCAAGGTAGAATCTCTTGTTGACGTTGAGGCATATCTCTCATGTTTATCAATATTATGGAATTTTATCCATGGCTTCTATTATAAGCTACAACCCTTGAAATTAAATGTTGGAAATATTTCTGAATATTATTTAAAAATGTTGTCAAGTGTACAAACACTAACGTGCTTTTATAGACTACGACTTATACCTAACATGCCTGATTAATGGACCAAATACAATGATTAACATAATTACAAATATACATCTATTTAAAAGACTTTCTCTCAAGTTGGTGAGTGAGTAACTATTATTCCTAGCTTGCAAGTTGGCTGAACAGTTTTGTTGGTAAGCCCTTTGCTAACACATCTTTCAGTTGATGCTCAGAGGGAGTAGGTTGTACTTATCAAGCCACCAGAGGGAGTAGGTTGTACTTATCAAGCCACCATTCAAGTTCTCCTTGATAAAGTGTTGGTCTTTTTCATTGTATTTTCTCCTATTATGTTGAACATGATTATAAGCAATACTGGTAGCCAATTTATTGTCACAAAACAACTTCATAGGATTTTGGCCAGGGGAGTGCAAAACAACCAGTTATAGTGCCAAATCCACATACACATCCGATTCCACTCTTAAAAATCCGGTTATTTCTAAAATAAAAAAGTGGTTATTTCATGGATATCCAAATCCAAAACCAGATTCCTTAATTTAATCTCTGCTGCTATAGTTGTCAAAACCATGAACCCTAATTTCAATTTCGTCTCCCAATCTTCAGATTTTGCAAACTTGAAACAATCTTTAGATTCATTTCATAAGATTTCTAAGCATATACTGAGTAAAAAACCTGCAAAACTAGAGAAAGAGCGAGAAAGGTGCGTGTGTGACAGCGGTGGCGTGACACATAGGGCTTCTAGTTCTTGCATATTCTTCTTCAATTGTTCTTCATTCCTCTGTAAAAATGATGCACTGTAAATACAGCAGGTCTTATACTGTCAATAAATGTTGATCATTAATAATAACCTAATAATATATAAGAAAAATGATGCACCTTAGGGCCCAAGGGATCATAAGTTGAACAACACACTACAAGTAGTTGTATAGTAAGTTGTAACACAACATTTGTTTCATTGTTGCTTGTTAGTCGATGGAAAATGTTAGGGTTGTGTGGGGTAGGGCTATAGGATCCTGATTGGTATTTCTAGTTCTCTCTTTGTGTTAATGGGGTTTGGCCAAATTGATAAGCTATCTATTTGGCTATTTTTCAACTTTAGGATGGTGGTATCCATAGGACAAGTAGTTCACCTCTTGTTTTTTCAATAACAAATATAAAGGTAATTGGCATATGCTTCATTTTTGTTTTAATATGTTAAATAATCTCTTTTAAAATCAAACATGGTATTTTAATGCTGTCCAGTCCTTCATATTTTAGTGAATCAAATGCATCCTAGGATTTCTTGCTTCTTGTTCGATGCTGTATGCTGCATTTATGATATATATGACAGGTACAAGTTACACATTAAATTAATCAATTTCTATTTCAGGGTCCATATGTTACTGGATCTTCTTGCATCAAAGAAGTCACATTTGACTTACTAAGGTAAAAATTGTCGTTATTGCATAATAAAGAAATTAATCAATTTAAATACAACCTGAAGCAATACTATAATTGTATGTGATTTTTTCGTGTTGCAGGACTGCTCCTGATTCCACCATAGATCTTGCAGAATATGTGAAGAAGTTTTTTGCCGGTCTTCCACTCACAACCATCATCAGCATAAGTTTGCTCGAACGTGAATATACTAGTTTGCTGCAGGAGTTGTTGTCTTATCCTGCATGTGTTCGAGCATGGATGTTGGTTTCACGGCTGAATTTTAAGACCGAACCTGTTGTGATGTTATTGCCACTGGATTCTATTTTACAAGGTATATAGCTCTGGTTGGTACAAAGTAACATCATATAAAATCATATACTTATAAATTTCATGATGTTTGACAATTTATAACTGTTCATCACCTTTTTCAGATGAGGGTGATCTAGGTTCAGACTTTTTTCAAATGTGTGAGAAACCTAATAAAGTCTGGCATTGCCCATGGGGTTTTACAATGGTTGATGACATTGCACCAGCCTTCAGAACCATTTTGGAAGAGAATTACTTGACATCAACGTCTCGTTTTGAAGAGACGCAAGAGAATAGGATATTATGGTGGAAGCAGAGAACCAACCTTGACCGTCGTCTTGATAAATTTCTGAGGTGCATTTCTTCTGTACGGTTTCATCAATTTGCAGACTTTGATTTAAAAGTGCATCGTGCATATTTTGCATCCTTTTTCTGTAGTTAAACAGCCATGGAACACTCACTTTATAAATTTATTACTAACAAACTTCCTTCAAATTGTAAACAGTATGCATGATGACATCATTGACAGGGTAGACATAGTTTTAACCTTAAAGAAACAATTGTTATTCTGTCAACAAACAATTAAAACTAATTGTAATCGACAGGGTAGAAGTAGTTTTAACCTTAAAGAAACTAATTGTTATTCTGTTAGCAAAAAATAGAAACTAATTGTTATCTCTCGTACAATTGTCATGCTTTACCAGGAATGTTGAAGATTTGTGGTTTGGTTCTTGGAAATGCTTGCTTCTTGGAGAATGGCTGAATTGCAAAAACTTTGACTCGGTGCTTAAAAATCTTGTAAATGATCTAAGATCTAAATGCAAATTGGATATAAATGAGGGTCTTCTTAAAATGATTCTTGGAGGCTCCAAATATGTTTGTGAAGGAAAGACATTGCTTTCACTGCTATGCTCAAAGAAAGACTGCTACATTTCTAAAGGAGGCTATTGTGATGGAGCAAGGAGTGGGATATTTTTAAATGCGGCCAATAAATTAATGTCATCAGAGGTTGCTTCTGAACTAATAAATGAAGCCTTAAATGCGCTGGAAGTGGATGACTCTGTGAATAGAGAGCCTGTAATTCTTGTGTTGGATTCGGAGGTGCAGGTAAATCAATTGTTTCTGACTTCCTTATTATGTTGTTTTGAAATAGTTTGAAGCATTATGTTCTACTTTTTAAATGATTGGGACTTCGATAACAAAACTCCACTGCTGCAACAGATGCTCCCTTGGGAAAATTTGCCCATACTAAGGAACCAGGAAGTTTATCGCATGCCTTCAGTTAGTAGCATCTCCGCTGTTCTTGATAAAGGCAACAACCACAAGGAACAAGTGGGAAGGAATTTGGTGCCCTTTCCTTCTATAGATCCTCTGGATGCTTTTTATTTATTAAATCCAGCTGGTGATCTCAAGTACACTCAAACTGTATTTGAAAATTATTTTAGGGATCAAAACCTTGAGGTATTGCATCTGTTTAAATTTATTTGATAGTACCTGTGAATAATATTTATGTCTATTTATATTTCCACCAATTGTTTTATGTACAAGTCTAGAATATTCATGTCATCTCTCATCATGTTACTTTTACAGGGAAAGGCAGGTTCTGAACCCACAGTCGAAGAATTGGCTTCTGCTTTGGAAAGTCATGACCTTTTTATATATTTTGGGCATGGAAGTGGTAAAGTTTCAGAAAACACATCTAAAATAATACATAATGCATACATTATATTTGTCATTGCGTGCCAGTCTTATATTTATAATGGTGGTTGAATTGTATATGTCTTCACAGGAGTACAATACATTCCCAGGCATAAGATTCAGAAACTACAGCAATGTGGTGCCGCACTTCTGATGGGGTGCAGCAGTGGTTCATTGACCTTACATGGAAGCTATGCGCCACAAGGTGTTCCCCTGTCATATCTGCTGGCTGGTTCTCCATCCATTGTTGCCAATCTGTGGGATATAACAGACAAGGATATAGATCGATTTGGCAAGGCTATGTTTGATGCCTGGTTGAAAGAAAGATCTGAAGTTGCAATGCAATGCTTGCAATGCAGCTTACTATCGGAAGAATTGGAGGCCATGAATTTGAAGGGCGGCAAGGGTAGAGCAAAGAGAAAAGTCCCAAAGAAGAAATCGCAAGAGTTGCATGAGATTGATTCACCTAAGAACAACTGCAGCCACAGACGCAAAATTGGGGCTTTCATGGGCCAGGCACGTAATGTTTGCGTCCTTCCTTTCTTAACAGGGGCATCTCCCATATGTTATGGTGTTCCAACCGGAATTTGGAGTAAAAAGGATAGCTAGCCTTACAAGCCCAACAAGAGGTCGCCTTTACAACCACTCTTGGTGTTGAATTGCATTAAAAGGGTTCATCTAATCCCAATTCACCAAGTCAGCTCACTAAACAAGAACCCTACAATACCAACTTCTAACAGTCGGTTCAATTTATTTATTCTTGACCCCGGAAGGAGGTGCATATAAACAGGGATTTCATTATTCTATAGGGAGTTTGAATCTTTTAGTTCACCTTGACTGCTAGTTTTAGTTTGGAATGAGTTTTGTGTAAATGTGTAAATATGTAAACTTTCTTGTTAGAAACATACAAGCTAGTTCCACCCAGGGACAGCAAACCGGTTGTCCCGAAAAAGCAAGGTATTCAATGATTATTATTATTGTTATTAGGAGGAAATTGATATCTGACACATCTCAATCAATATAAATTGATTGACATTTATTTATATGATGAAATGAGTAATAGTATACATTATCATAGTTTATATAATGCTATTGTCACTATCAGTAATGCTATAGTTTATAAGTGATAGTATACAGTATCATAGTTTATATAATGCTTTTACCAGTGGCTTTTCTTGAAAAATAAATGTTTTATTTAAAATATATAGTGCAATAAACATTTTCAATCGTGATGTTTTACCTTTGTAATTTAAACTTTAAAGGTCCTTGAGTGTTGATGTTGTCATTATTTCGAGGTAGTACACATGGGTGTAGTTTCATAACTATCTTAACGTTAAATTTGAGTTTCTATTTTTCTATAATGAAGACCGAAATTTATTAAGTTAAAGGCTAGACATTAGAACCTCCAACATCAAACATTACAATGCAATAGAATGTAAATGAATAGAAACATCAATAATAGTAAATTGAGTTGAATGGCTGTTTTGAGCGAGTAAGTGGGCACATCTATTGATCTCCTTAGGCGAATTAGAGATGAATGAGTGCTCCTTTGGCCTCTGTATTGCTTAAAACAGAAAAAACACAATACCAAAAACAAGCATTTACAGAAAAAAGAAAGGAAAAAAAAAACTACCACAAGAGAAGAGGAGAGACAAACCCCAGAGGCAATATAGAATTTTCAAAGTCTAACTATTGATACAATAAATATTTGGATATGTTTCCATAAAAAAAAAGTATTTGAACGTTTAACATATTTAATCATAATTTTAATCTGGTTCGGGGATCAGTTCTGACATCAAGTGGTTCCAGCCCCCTCCCGATCACAGTTGTGGGGATCGAACCATGGTCCTCCCTACCAAGTTCAACGCCAATCACCACTGAACCAACTAACGAATGATATAATTTTTAGGTATTCAAATTTAATGAAATTACATTGATGTGATTAACAATTTTTAATTTGTTGAACATAATTAACTATCTTTACAAAAATAAATTTGGTTATAAGAAATCATTTCTCTTTACAAAATAAATAAATGATTAACTTGATAAAAAAAAAACACACTTAAGATAAATGACAAAATAAAGTTACAATTTTACCTAACCTAACTAAAACTAGAAAGGTTTATATAAGTGTGCACAGTAAATAAAGTATGATATGCGTTTGTGAGGGTTTTGTAATTGCAAAGACACTGAGAGAACATAACTCGTTCTTTCTTCTTCTGATTCGCACCAATGGGGAGTACTGCGGCGGCGGAGAAAACCGAACAAGAACTTCGCAACGAGATCGATGAGCTTCTTCGCCAACAACGCGAGGTTCATCATAATTTCTACATACTCTCTCTCTCTCTCTAGATACATTCAATACAATATATTCAATTTGATTTGTGGTTCTTGATTTTGTATTCAGATAACTGAGAGGCTTCGAGATCCTCGTGGTCTTCGCAAAGGTGCTTTATCGGCTCCTATTCTCCGCAATAATTCTATTCGCCAACGTCCATTTATTCGTCCTGTGAGTCTATTTCCTCTGTGCTTGTTAATTAGGGTTCAATTCAATTAATCTCAATTCCACTTCAATTATGATTTAATTGAGTTCTTGAATTTGTTTTTTCATCAGGGAGGAGATAATCATGATTCTGAAGATCAACCTCCTGCTAAACGTCGACTTTCATCTGCTGTTGTTAAGGTACTTCCTTTTTCTAACTTAATTTTGATATCCATGTTTGGTTTTAAAATCTGGTTCCTTAATTGTTCATACTTAATCAGAATCGATTATGTGTGTGTTTGTTGAAAATTCAAATGCATTGTGCATTGTCTTATAATTTAAGGACATGTTTGTTACCATTTGAATTGCTTAAATTGTTTTTGAGTAGCTTCTCTTGAAAACTATTTTTGAAAGACGATTTTATAAAAAAGTTATTTTTGTTATGGTAAATTAAGTAAACACAAAATAGTTTGTGTTTTTCTTAAAAATCTCTAAAAATTAATAGAGTATCTAAATTATTGCATGCCAAAAATCACTTTTTTTATAATCTTTAAAAAAGGGGTCCTAAATCTTCCATTAATGTGTGCCCGTACTCGTGTGCCTTCCTGACCACTTAACTCAAAGGGGGAAATATAAGTGTCTTTTTAATCATTGTTATCAAAATCGCGAGTAGAATCGTGAAATCCCGCTATTTTGCTCACCCTAAACGATCTGAATCCCGAGTAGTATCCTAAATCAAAGCAAAATCCCAGTAAAATCATAAATACCCGGTAAAATCGTGCGGTTCTCTATGGACTCTACCGATTTTTTTTTCTTTCTTTTTCTTCTTTGTGATTTTTGAATGGGTAAAAGATATCCCGGTTTGAGGTTTTCGACCTTGCATGTTAAAATAAACGGCAAAACTTTGAGACTTGTATAATATATTTAAAATTATGGGTAGAAGTAGAATCCTTTGATTTTGGTTGCGATTTTTGATTTTGTGATCTTGCTTTCCCCTTTCGATTGTACAAAATTAATTGATTAGAATCCATCGATTTTGGTTTTGCAATCTAATTATCCATTTTCGATCTAAAACAAACTGGCGATTCTGACAACCTTGTTTTTAACTGTATATCTTGTTTGGGAATGAAGGTTGGTGATGGGGAGTTGCCTGAAGATACTGATGCTGGAAACACAATGGGTTCAACTGGCGAAGGTATAAATGGGAATTCTTCCTTTGCTCAGAGCGATGGGAACCATTTTAATTCTCACCAAAGTGGAATGTCTAGAAGAGACGGCTATCAAAGAAATTCGAAGGTGGTAAATGTAATATAAATGTCTTACTTTCTTGGTGAATGATGATTGTTGATTTGAAGTTTATATCTAATACGATAGCCTGTTATTCATGTAAGGCTTCTGAGATTCCTACTACAGAACATGTTCCAAGGGTATTGCCCAAGAACCAGGATCCAAGCTTGGTTAATAGGAACAAAAGAATGCTGGGTCAGCTTTTGGGAACTCTGGAGGTATGCATGTTAGTTTGACTACTTGGTTTTAAACACACTCCTAGGTTGTTGCGTTATATTATAAGCTCAATTCACTAGTTTTTTACAATGTGCATTTATATTCTCCCCCTCTCCTCTAATTTCATCATTGTTGCTATTTGTTAATACAATTCTTTCTACATACTTATATTTTTCTTTTGTTCTGAACTTTCAGAAATTCAGAAAGGAAGATAAGCATCTCTCAGGAACAGAGGCATTCATGCGAAGATCCAATTCTTTGCAGAGAGTAAGTTCGTTTGTGTTCATTTTTATATGAATATTCTTCATATTGGAGAAGTGGGTTGTGAGGATGCATAATTCATACACATGAAAATAATTAACCCAATCCACTTTGTTTAAGGATATTTATAATTATGAAATATACTTTTATTGATAACTGATAAATTTATACTTAGCCATTGCCCTTATTGATATTATTTGAAATCTCTTGTAAAGACTCGGTGAAGCAATTTGATGAATACATCATAGTTTGGATTATTTGTTTTTGCAGAAATACTCATTTGATATGTTCTAGTAGGTAGATTTTGATAGGCAGTGGGTACAAATTACAATTTGGGACTTTCCTTTAGGCAGGATTCAGGAGAGCATATAATATGCTTTTATCTTTTTTGAAGCAAACTAGCCACAGCGTGTCTAAATGTTTCTGTATGTAAATCAGTTTTGTGAGATAATGCGTTCTTTTCAAGTTTCTCATTATTTCTTTGAATATGCACAAGATTAATATGTTAGGGAGTATTGCCCTTTGCCATCCCTTATTTTCAGGTCTAGTGGCAGTTCCCTTAGTAACTTTTATAGATTGATACTTCCCTCCTTTTGTTTTTTTGCCTAACTTGTACATTTGGCTATCAAAGTTTATGTTGAACTTTTAAAGACTACATAGTGCATACGGTATTAAGATAGATGATAGTTGGGATTAAAAGATTCCATTTAGTTGAATGGACACATTTTACCGGGTCCAAACAAGGATGTTATAAGTTTTTTTAATGGCAAAAATGTACATTTAGTTGACTATGATATACATACCCACCAAAAGATTCATGGAATATCATGTATAGATGTTATAGATTAACTTATTGCCAATTTTGTTGGACCCACCAAAAGATTCATAGAATATTATGCATAGATGTTATAGATTAACTTAGTGCCAATTTTGTTGAACATGTTGAAAATCATCAGAATAATGTTAAGACCATGGCGCATTCTGCCACTTATAAATTAGACTTGTAAATATTGTGCCAAAATCAAATGTACCATTTATTACTGTGCTTACAATTCCTAGGCCCTTCTATATGAAGCACTAAAGTATTTTTTCTGACCACTTTGTCTTCTCTCTATCTCTTTTTCTCGCGCTAACATCCAAAGCTTCATAATAATCTAAAATCCCTTGGAACTCCTTCACAGGCTGAGCAAAAAGCACGGGAAGAAAGTGAAAGGCTTAGGAAAGAAGAACGTGAACAGATTGCTGAAAAACGGAGGAGGGATTTGGTAGGCTATTGAATGATAACTATTCTTTGCTCCTCATATTCACAAAGTTTCATTATGATTTCATTAATAAATGTTTTTATATACTTTTATTTTGTTTCCCAACTCTCATCAGACTCTTAGAGCACGTGTGGCTGCTAAGACAGAAGAAAAGAAATTGGAGTTACTGTTTCTTCGGTGGAGTGAGCATCATAAAAGACTAAGCAATTTTATAAGGTTTGTTCTCATTAACTGTAAATTTTTGAGGCAAGAGTCTATTCATGACAAAATGTTTAGCTAGTTTGTTCAACAGCTGAACATCTATTATTGTATCTAATGGCATACCATCAATGATCTGCAGGTTATTTTTAATTTTGGTCCAAAAGTGTCCATATTCACATTTTATTGAGACGAAGATAAGTTTCTGTTCATGTGAATTGTAATATTGAAGCAATTTGATGACTGAATGCTCCTGCCAATTGCAGGATTTTAGATGGACAAAAAATTTTCTATGATCTTTTTGGGCTGTTCTTTAATTGAATGTATTTTTGCAGGACTAAAGCAGAGCCTCCAATCTACTATTTGCCTAACAAGCCCTTGGATCAAGATGCTGCGTCAATTGAGAAGAGCAAAGAAGAGGTTACCAAACTTAGGAGGCATTTCATTTGTTTTGGTCTTCATCTTATGTATCATTTTGACCACTATGGACAGCCAAATATCATTAATCCTGTTAAATTTCAAATATTTATGTTATTTGTTTGTGAATGCATTCTCATGAACACATTGGATTCAGGAATATTGACTTTTAAAATGTATCTTGTTATGTTACATAGTTTCCATCTTTGCAAATTGCAGGATTTCCTTGAATGGAAGAATGCAAGAAGAGAGGAATTGTCTGAGTATCAAAAACAAATTGGGGATCAGTATCTTGCCAATGTCGAGAAGGATTTGGAGAGATGGCAGAATGCAAGGAATGCAAGGAAAGTAAACAACGACCAGAATTTACAAGAAACCATGGACAAAGAATTGGATACTCATAGGCTCGAGCATGGTCCCAAGAAAAGGAAAATCCCTGATGGAAACAATAACGAAGATGATGAGGATGATGATGATGTGGAAGATATAAATGTTGGAGAGGATGATATGATAGATGATGAATTAGATGATGATTCTGGTAGGAGGATTGATGAAACAATTAAGATGGAAATGAGCAATTCCACTGCAGATCCTGCTGCTGATGCTGATAATGTAGACCTAAAGTGATGGTCCACCATGACACATTCATCAATTATTCAACGATATATTATGTTTTGTAGTTTTTCCCTTGCTATTCTAGGCTTCTGTGTTAAAACTTGTTGCTTTATTATTTTTCTGTAATCAAATGAACTTTCTCTGCAATCTGCATTTTGTCTTTGATTGTTGGGTTTGTTTTTTGTTTCCTTAACAAGCAAACTAAGAATGTCTTTATCTTATTTTAGTTTGTGAGTTTTCACTCTGGTATTTGTTTTACCAGGGATGTGTACATTTTTATGTATTTTTCTCTGTTTTCTTTCTCCATGCAAGGGTTTGTTACCATTGGTTATAGATCACCCTACAGGCACAAGGCATAAAATTTCTTGTCATGTGATGTTAACAGTTACTTGTCTCTAATTAAATTGGTTATTCAGGAAGTGAGTAAGCAATTATATTGCAGACATGTCTACAATTTCAATTTAGAAAACATGCAGGAAAAAGCTCTTGAATATTTGGACATTTAAGAGAACACAATTTAGCTCCTAAAAAAGATTCATTGGTATTCATCAATTTTAGCCTAGAGTTTGTCGCATTTGATTGTTGTATGTGTGTTGCATTTATGTTCCTAGAGTTAAACATCATTATCCTGCTGAGGATTGTTCCTAGAGCTTTACTTCCCTGCTCTAATACAACACCAGCCCCTGAAAACATAACAGTAGAATTGGCCAACTCTATATAAAACACGAGCAACACCAATGAACGGTATATACACCAATTGCAACTGCGCCCCCCTACCAATTAACCGCTTAACTTTGTACCAGCTGCTATGTTTTTCTCATCTCATTCTCAACTGCCGCTGATACTGAGGCCCCGTTTGGCCCGGCTTATTTTTAACTTTTTATTTTAGCTTAAACGAAATAAAGAAGTATAAAATTATATTTAACACTATTTCTTCTTAAAAGTATTAGAGAAATAAAGTAAAGAACTAAAAAATGCAAAAAAGTAAAGTCAAACACAATTTTTTTCTTCTTTACTATTTTTAAGGAGAAGAAAAAAAGAGGAAAATAAGCCGGGCCAAACGGGGCCTGATAATGTTGACCTAAACCCTAAACCCAAACAATATTGCTTGGTTGTATAGACTATGAATTTTGGGATTTTTCAGTCTACTCACTATATTTGATCGGATAGAAGTTTCTTAAAAAAAGGGGATAAAAAAATTATTCATTTCCATAGTTTTTTTTATAATATTCATGGGTTATATATAGACTATGAATTTTGAGATTTTTTCAATCTATGTAAAAAATAAAATTTCACTTGTAACGGGCGAGGAAATACAGGCCCAATCCGCCTAAAGCCCAAAGTCATGACCCGAGCCAACCGCTCCAACACGCATGTAACCCGCCTAAGGCCGAAAGTCACGACCCGAGCCAACCGCTCCAACACCCATGCAAGCCCAATACAACCAAAGTCAAACCCATGTCATGCACGACGAGATAACCCCCCATGACTGAAAGAAATGGCCCCGATTTATCCGGATCATGGGAAAGAAACCCCTCTCCCCACTAACTCAAGCAAGGAGATCCTGGGAAAAGAGCTTGATCCCACTTAAATCATCCTAGGGCCTATAAATACAACCCCCTTTATCATTCCAAAGGCATGAATAACTTAATACAAATCAACCCATAATCGGTTATTTGCACAGTAACCCAAAATACCACACCCCTATAGTTCTACACAAGAATATCACTGAATTTTCACCAAATGGATCCACATACACACTATATGTGTTGGGATAGAAGATTGTTCAAGTAAAAGGCTCGAAAATCAATTTATTTATTTCAATAAATTTTTTTTCTTTTTCAATTATTGGGGTTTAGGGTTTGATTACTCACCTAAATCTTAAGCCCTAAACCGAAACAATATTGTATGGGATTTCACCATGAAAGGGTGTGTAGGGGGGGTGTTGGAGGAGTTCGAGGTTAAGGGTTGATTTTTTTTTTTGCAAATTTTGTGAGTTATAAACTATGAATTATAGGATTTTTCCATCTTGGGTAAAAAAATAAGATTTGTTTGATTTCTCGCATAAATGGATCGACAAATATACTCTATGTGTTGGGATAAAAGTCTGTTAAAAAAAGGAGCTCAAATAACAATTTATTCTTTTCGATAGTATTTTTTACAAAATCGTTAAAAAAACTATCGAAATGAATAAATGTCTTTTCAAGTCCATTTTTTGTAGAAACTTATAATCCTACACATATAGTGTGTTTGTGGATCCATTTAGGTGAAGAAACAAAAAAATCAAAATTTTCACCGAGATTGGAAAAATCTGATAATTCATAGTCTCTACCCACGAAAATCGTTAAAAAACTATCGAAATGAATAAATTGTTTTTCGAGTCAATTTTTTGTAGAAACTTCTATTCCAACACATATAATGTGTCTCTGAATCAATTTAGGTGAAAATTCAAACAAATCAAATTGTAGTCTATAACCCACGAAAATCGTTAAGAAAACTATAGAAATGAATAAATTGTTTTTTGAGACTATTTTTTGTAGAAACTTCTATTCCTACACATATAGTGTTTATTTTGATCAATTTAGGTGGAGAATAAAAAAAATTGTATTTTTTCACCGAGATTGAAAAAATTTCGTAATTCGTATTCTATAACGCACGAAAATCGTTAAAAAACTATTGAAATGAATAAATTGCTTCTTGAGTATATTTTTTTGTAAAATTTCTATTCCAACACATATAGAATGTCTATGGATCAATTTAGGTGAAAAATCAAACAAATCAAAAAAATCATCGAGACTAGAAAAATCTCATAATTCGTAGTCTATACCCACAAAAATCGTTAAAAAAACGATAGAAATGAATATATGTCTTTTCGAGTCAATTTTTTGTAGAAACTTCTATTCCTACACATATAGTGTGTCTGTGGATCCCTTTAGGGGAAGAATCAAACAAATCAAATTTTTTCACCGGGATTAGAAAAATCTCATAATTTGTAGTGTATAACCCACGAAAATCGTTAAAAACTATCAAAATTAGTAAATGTATTTTCGAGTCCAGTTTTTGTATAAACTTCTATCACAAAACATATAGTGTGTCTGTGGATCAATTTAGTGTGTCTGTGGATTGGAAAAATCTCATAATTCGTAGTCTATATAACCCACGAAAATCATTAAAAAATTATCGAAATGAATAAATTGCTTTTCAAGTCTATTTTTTGTAGAAACTTCTATTGATACACATATAGTGTGTTTGTGGATCAATCTAAGTGAAGAATCAAACAAATTAAATTTTTTCACCAAGATTGGAACAATGTCATAATTCGTATAACTCACGAAAATCCTTAAAAAAACTATCGAAATGGATAAATGTCTTTTCGTGTCCATTTTTTTTTATAGAAAGCTCTATTCCTACACATATAGTGTGTTTGAATCTATTTAGTTAAAGAATCAAACAAATCAATTTTTTCACCGAGATTGAAATTTTTTCGTAATTCGTATTCTATAACGCACAAAAATCGTTAAAAAACTATTGAAATGAATAAATTGCTTTTCAAGTATATTTTTTTGTAAAAACTTCTATTCCAACACATATAGAATGTCTGTGGATCAATTTAGGTGAAGAATCAAACAAATAAAAAAAATCATCGAGATTAGAAAAATCTCATAATTCGTAGTCTATATAACCCAAGAAAATCGTTAAAAAAACTATAAAAATGAATATATGTCTTATCGAGTCCATTTTTTGTAGAAACTTCTATTAATACACATATAGGGTGTCTGTGGATCCATTTAGGTGAAGAATCAAACAAATCAAATTTTTTCACCGCGATTAGAAAAATCTCATAATTCATAGTCTATGACCCACGAAAATCGTTAAAAACTATCAAAATTAGTAAATGTATTTTCGAGTCCATTTTTTGTATTAACTTCTATCACAACCTATGAAGCACAGACACCTCTAAGAGGTGGCGTGTCGCGGTGTCCGACACGCGTCGGTGTCCGACACTTGTATGACACCCGTACGACACCTGTCGGAATAGTCAAACAAGTTTCACCAATAAAATAATTTTTTTTTTGTTTTAACACTTTAAAAAAGTTAAACATGTATTGAAACAATGTTATCAATGAAGAATTAAAGATATTAATTTTGATCAAGATATTTTTAATTTTTTTAATAATAAATCGATAAACAAAATCAAATTTTATCATATATATAGCGGTGTCAGTGTCCTATGTTTTTTACATTATCGGTGTCGGAGTGTCCGTGTCGTGTCGTGTCGCGGTGTCCGTGTCAGAGTCTGTGCTTCATAGATCACAACACATATAGTGTGTTTGTGGATCAATTTAGGTGAAGAATCAAACAAATCTTATTTTTATCACCGAGAATGGAAAAATCACATAATTCGTAGTCTATAACCCATGAAAATCGTTAAAAAAACTATCAAAATGAATAAATAGCTTTTCGAGTATAATTTTTGTAGAAACTTCTATTCCTACACATATAATTTGTCTGTGGATCCAATTCGGTGAAGAATCAAACAAATCAAATTTTTTCACCTAGATTGTAAATATTGCATATTTCGTAGTCTAACCCACAAAAAATGGTTAAAAAACTATCAAAATGAATAAATTGCTTTTCGAGTCTATTTTTTGTAGAAACTTCTATTTCAACACATATAGTGTGTCTGTGGATCAATTTAGGTGAAGAATAAAACAAATCAATTTTTTTCATCGAGATTGGAAAAATCTCATAATTCGTAGTCTATATATAACCCACGAAAATCGTTAAAAAATTATCGAAATGAATAAATTGCTTTTCAAGTCAATTTTTTGTAGAAACTTCTATTGATACACATATAGTGTGTTTGTGGATCAATATAAGTGAAGAATCAAACAAATTAAATTTTTTCACCGAGGTTGGAAAAATGTCATAATTCGTATAACTCACGAAAATCGTTAAAAAAACTATCGAAATGAATAAATGTCTTTTCGTGTCCAATTTTTTTATAGAAAGCTCTATTCCTACACATATAGTGTGTTTGAATCTATTTAGTTAAAGAATCAAACAAATCAATTTTTTCACCGAGATCGAAAAAATTTCGTAATTCATATTCTATAACGCACGAAAATCGTTAAAAAACTATTGAAATTAATAAATTGCTTTTCGAGTATATTTTTTTGTAAAAAATTCAATTCCAAAACATATAGAATGTCTATGGATCAATTTAGGTGAATAATCAAACAAATCAAAAAGATTCATCGAGATTAGAAAAATCTCATAATTCGTAGTCTATATATAACCCACGAAAATCGTTAAAAAAACTATAGAAATGAATATATGTCTTTTCGAGTCCATTTTTTGTAGAAACTTCTATCACAACACATATAGTGTGTTTGGGGATCCATTTAGGTGAAGAATCAAACAAATCTTATTTTTAACACCGAGAATGGAAAAATCACATAATTCTTAGTCATAACCCACGAAAATCGTTAAAAAAACTATCAAAATGAATAAATAGCTTTTCGAGTATAATTTTTGAAGAAACTTCTATTCCTTCACATATAATTTGTCTGTGGATCCAATTTTGTGAAGAATCAAACAAATCAAATTTTTTCACCTAGATAGTAAATATTGCATAATTCGTAGTCTATAATCCACAAAAAATGGTTAAAAAACTATCAAAATGAATAAATTGCTTTTCGAGTCTTTTTTTTGTAGAAACTTCTATTTCAATACATATAGTGTGTCTGTGCAACAATTTAGGTGAAAAATAAAACAAATCAAATTTTTTCATCGAGATTGGAAAAATCTCATAATTCGTATGTATAACCCACGAAAATCGTTAAAAAATTATCGAAAAGAATAAATTACTTTTCAAGTCAATTTTTTGTAGAAACTTCTATTGATACACATATAGTGTGTTTGTGGATCAATCTAAGTGAAGAATCAAACAAATTAAAAATTTTCACCGAAATTGGAAAAATGTCATAATTCGTATAACTCACGAAAATCGTTAAAAAAACTATCGAAATAAATAAATGTATTTTCGTGTCCATTTTTTTTTATAGAAAGCTCTATTCCTACACATATAGTGTGTTTGAATCTATTTAGTTAAAGAATCAAACAAATCAATTTTTTCACCGAGATTGACAAAAATTTCGTAATCGTATTCTATAACGCACGAAAATCGTTAAAAAACTATTGACAGAATAAATTGCTTTTCAAGTATATTTTTTTGTAAAAACTTCAATTCCAACACATATAGAATGTCTATGGATCAATTTAGGTGAAGAATCAAACAAATCAAAAAAATTCATCGAGATTAGAAAAATCTCATAATTCGAAGTCTATATATATAACCCACGAAAATCGTTAAAAAAACTATAGAAATGAATATATGTCTTTTCGAGTCAATTTTTTGTAGAAAGTTCTATTCCTACACATATAGTGTGTCTGTGGATCCATTTAAGTGAAGAATCAAACAAATCAAATTTTTTCACCTCGATTAGAAAAATCTCATAATTCGTAGTCTATATAACCCACGAAAATCGTTAAAAACTATCAAAATTAGTAAATGTCATTTCGAGTCCATTTTTTGTATAAACTTCTATCACAACACATATAGTGTGTTTGTTTGTGGTTCAATTTAGGTGAGGAATCAAACAAATCTTATTTTTATCACCGAGAATGGAAAAATCACATAATTCGTAGTAATAACCCACGAAAATCGTTAAAAAAACAATAAAAATGAATAAATAGCTTTTCGAGTATAATTTTTGTAGAAACTTCTATTCCTACACATATAATTTGTCTGTGGATCCAATTCGGTGAAGAATCAAACAAATAAAATATTTTCACCTAGATTGTAAATATTGCATAATTCGTAGTCTATAACCCATAAAAAATGGTTAAAACACTATCAAAATGAATAAATTGCTTTTCGAGTCTATTTTTTGTAGAAACTTCTATTTCAACACATATAGTGTGTCTGTGGATCAATTTAGGTGAAGAATAAAACAAATCAAATTTTTTCATCGAGATTGGAAAAATAACATAATTCGTAGTCTATAACTCATGAAAATCGTTAAAAAATTATCGAAATAAATAAATTACTTTTCAAGTCAATTTTTTTTAGAAACTTCTATTGATACACATATAGTGTGTTTGTGGATCAATCTAAGTGAAGAATCAAACAAATTCAATTTTTTCACCAAAATTGGAAAAATGTCATAATTCGTATTACTCACGAAAATCGTTAAGAAAACTATCGAAATGAATAAATGTCTTTTCGTGTCCATTTTTTTATACAAAGCTCTATTCCTACACATATAGTGTGTTTGAATCTATTTAGTTAAAGAATCAAACAAATCAATTTTTTCACCGAGATCAAAAAAATTTCTTAATCGTATTCTATAACGCACGAAAATCGTTAAAAAACTATTGAAATGAATAAATTGCTTTTCGAGTATATTTTTTGTAAAAAATTTAATTCCAACACATATAGAATGTCTATGGATCAATTTAGGTGAAGAGTCAAACAAATCAAAAAAATTCATCGAGATTAGAAAAATCTCATTATTCGTAGTCTATATAACCCACGAAAATCGTTAAAAAACTATTGAAATGAATAAATTGTTTTTCGAGTCAATTTTTTGTAGAAACTTCTATTCCAACACATATAGTGTGTATGTGGATCAATTTAGGTGAAGAATCAAACAAATTAAATTTTTTCACCGAGATTGGAAAAATGTCATAATTCGTATAACCCACGAAAATCGTTAAAAAAAATATTGCGATGAATAAATGTCTTTTCGAGTCCATTTTTCGTATAAACTTCTATCACAATACATATAGTGTGTTTGTGGATCAATTTAGGTGAAGAATAAAACAAATCTTGTTTTTATCACCGAGAATAGAAAAAATCACATAATTTGTAGTATAATATACCCACGAAAATCGTTAAAAAACTATCAAAATGAATAAATGGCTTTTCGAGTCTAATTTTTGTAGAAACTTCTATTCCTAGACATATAGTGTGTCTGTGGATCCAATTCGGTGAAGAATAAAACAAATCAATTTTTTTCTCCTAAATTGGAAAAATTGCATAATTCGTAATCTATAAACCCACAAAAATCGTTAAAAAACTATCGAAATGAATAAATTGCTTTTCGAGTCTATTTTTTGTAGAAAATTCTATTCCAACACATATAGTGTATCTGTGGATCAATTTAGGTGAAGAATCAAATAAATCAAATATTTTCACCAAGATTGGAAAAATCTCATAATTCGTAGTCTATATCGTTAAAAACTATCGAAATGAATAAATGTCTTTTCGAGTCCATTTTTTGTATAAACTTCTATCACAACACATATGTTGTGTATGTGGATCAATTTAGGTGAAAAATCAAACAAATATTATTTTTATCACTGAGAATGAAAAAATCACATAATTCGTAATCTATTACCCACGGAAATCGTTAAAAAAACTATCAAAATGAATAAATGGCTTTTTGAGTCTAATTTTTGTAGTAACTTCTATTCCTACACTTGTAGTGTGTCCGTGGATCCAATTCGGTGAAGAATCTATCGAAGTGAAAAATAAAATTTCATTGAATTCTCACCTAAATGGATCCATAGACACACTATATGTGTTGGGATAGAAGATTATTAAAAAAAGGGCTCAAAAAATAATTTATTCATTTCGATAGTTTTTTCTTTCCAATTTTTGGGGTTTATAAAATACGAATTATGAGATTTCTCCCATCTCGGTGCAAAAATAAAATTTGTTTGATTACTTACCTAAATCTTAAACACTAAACCCTAAACCCAAAAATATTGCTTGGATGTCGCCATCGGAAGGGTGTGTAGGGGGTCATGTAGGAAGGGTTCAGGGTTGAGGGTTGATGGTTTTATTTTGCAATTTTTGTGTGTTATAAACTACGAATTTTTCTATAATCAAATGAACTTTCTCTGCATTTTGTCTTTGATTGTTGGATTTTTTTTTCCTTAGCAAGCAAACTAACAATGTCTTTATCAAAGCAATGTTGTAACTCCACTTCAAAAAATGGCTTCGAAATGCAACAATCTCCACACAAATGCCCTTACTTATGATGGTACAGCACTGTCCCAAACAAGTATAATGACCCTTCCCTCGTTATTGTATTTTGCATCATACGCATTCTGATGCAAAATTAAATATCGAGTTACACATAATAACCACCTACCATTAAACAACATGTTCTTGCAAAATTTATTAAAAACTTTTGTGTTGCAAAGCTTCATGTTCTTGCAAAGTGGTATCCCTCAAATTTATTAAACAACCTGCGAATCACATCAATATAAAAAAATTAGGTTCCATTCAATGAAAGGAGAGTAAAACATGTAGAACAACTCCGTCAGAACAAGATGTTTTTTTCTTTAGCAAAATTTTCACAAAAAAAAGAAAGTTTAACATGGAATAACAATTGAATATCAACTACTATAAGACATTGATATAGACCAAGAACACATACATTACTATGCATCCTGACCACCGCCTTTGGCACCCTCTCCCACCACACCTCCCATGCCCTTTTCCTCTTCACCGCCTCCGCCCACTTCTGCCACTGTGCCACTCTTTTCCTCTTCACCGCGTCCACCCCCTTTCTCCCACCTTACTGGTCTCTTCCCCTTCACCACCCTCTTCCTAGTCACTGCCACCTCATCGATGTCACCCTCTTCCCCGTCACAGCCACCTCCTCTTCAATGTCATTGATGCCTCACTCTACCTCATGACCACCACCTCCCTATCCCACATCGCATCTACCACCCTCTCCCTCTCTCACCTTGCCGGCACCTCCATCTTCCCCCTCCCTAGCACCGCCCTCAACAACATCGCCATCCTCTTTTCCCTCCCTTCCACTTCCCTCTTTTGCCTTGCCGACGCCACCACCCACTGGCAGCTCAATGAGCCTACCACCGTCCTCCACCAACTGGGTGACATGACCCCCTGCCGCCGTCCTCCAGCAGTCCTCCACCGACCTCAACATCAGCTCGACTACCAGCCCTCAAATAATACCAGTATAGACACATTTAGAATAAGAGAATTCTGGAGGGTGTTCGAGAGGAGCGACTGCACAGGGCACCAAAATTTTAGGGGCACCATGTTTTTTACGTGTGTATGTGCGTGCGTGCACTCGTGTGTGCGTGCATCTGGATGATAAAATAAATAAATTAAATAAATATTATAACTAAATTTTAAACTAGACTTAGACTCTTATGAACAACCCTAATTTGGAATTGTCCCCAATACGAATCCAATTATATTGGGGAACTGAAATTAAAAAGGAAAAAAAGTAATTTAATTCATAAATATACATAAGTGGTAATAGATTAATAATTTAATAAAATAGTTGTTACTTACAAAAATGTTAACATCTTGATAAGCGTCTTCAAATAGGCCGAAGAGATACCACACCGCCGCATTAACGGTAAGAAAGCGATAGAAAAAACGGCATATACTTATTCATATCGATGAAACGGGCGACACTTTAAAATATGGATTATGGGTTTGCAGAATGAAAATAAATTGGGTTATGTGTCGCATATTTCTCAAAAGTAGAAATTTTTCTATTAAATGTGAATTTATAATTATCAAATAAATAAATTTTAAATTGTATTTAATTCACTTACCACAATGCTAAGCGATGCCTAGACACAGATGGATACAAATTACAAACCCCTCCGAGTGCACAACCATTTTTAGCTATGGCAAAATGCATAACTGAAAATGTCACGGCAAATAAACCCCAATTCGTTGCCGCAAGCAATGTGAGGGTTGATCGCGGTAATAAAAAATAAATCAAACAATTGATTAATAATTTATAACATACAAATATTTTTAAAACGATTAGAATTTATATTACAAAAAATTTGAAATATATTAATATTTTGATGAGGAATATAATTTATAAACATAAATAATTTAGTATTTATAAATTAAAATTTACCCTTGCATCTCTTGGTGCAAAGAGTATGTAAAAAATGATGTAGATGGCCTCCACGACACATCCAAACTGTTGATTGAGATCGACAGTATCGCATCCGTTTGGATGAACCCTAGATACAACCAATGGGATGAACTAAATAAAGTTACTAGATATGGCAATGATTGAAACCTTCCAGTACTCTTGTTTTTGTATATCCTAATGAAAGTTGACCTGCGATAATATATTCACAACAACATTAAATTATTTCATATTTTTTTATATTTAATTTAGTTGATAAATTTTAATATAAAATTAGTATATATATAGTAAATTAAATATAATAGTGTTTTTATTTTCTCTCTGTTACACAAGTCTTTCTCTCTTTTTTTTCTTCATCCTCTTCTTTTACCTCATCTCCCAAATCTACTTCCACTTCAATTGAAATTTAACACTAGCATTAACAAGTATCACTGGAGCAAGAAAATATGCAAATTAAAAGATATATGATAGTCATTATAAAAAAAAAAGAGATATATGATAGTAATGCCATAGCTTGGGGGAGAGAAAAAAAATGAGAAGCTAGTTCAATCTAAATTCATGTAAACATGTTAGATTTTTGTTTGGATACATTAAAATAAAAGTGATTTTTATACAGGAGAATTTTATACGGTTTTGAGAGGAGCGACCACACACTACACCAAAAAATTTGGGCACCAAATTTTTTTTGTTGTTGCTTAATACGCGTGTAGAGTGGCAAAATATCAATTTTGCCCTAAATTAATTTCTAAAAATTTCAATTTTACCCTAAATTATAACCCCTAAAATACCAAAAAAATTGGGCCAAGCTTGGGCAAGTGTCTGGGCTAGCCGGGCCTTGGCTACGCCCCTGCGTGTGTAAGTGTGTGCATACACTCGTGCGTGCGTGCGTCCGGGTGTTAAAATAAATAAATTAAATAATTATTATAACTGAATTTTAAAATAGACTTAGGCTCTTATGAATGAATTTGGCCTAAAGTTAATCTAAATTCATTCATTGGTTTCCATACTTTTCTCTCTTCCATATTTCTTTCTCTCAAACGAAACACACCATTGTAGCTTTGAATATTTTTTATAAATATTTTAATTTTACTTCTTGAGCTTTTTGAGATACAAAATCGTTTATTGAGTTATTATAATTAATTGCATTTAACAAATTTTTCTAATCAAATAAAGCCAATTCATATAATCTTTACTGATGAATTGCAAAGTTGCTGTCTTATTTTTATAATTTTATTTATCAGTAGTAACAATTAACGAGGACATTAATTGAAAAGTTTGGAGTTGTAAATGTGAAATCGAAGAAATCAAAAGTCTTAATAGTTGAAGACAAACAAAGGAGATAAATGATGGAGTCGTTACTGTTTGATTAAAAAAAAATTGGAGTCGTTACTTAATGAAATAGTCAAAGTGTCAAACAAAAAAAAGAGAGGCTTTTGATAGAATACAAGACATTTTATTTTTTCAGGACCCTGGTGTTTTTATTTGAGCTTTTTTTTCTATTGTAAATTAATGAACTTACGACTTTTTGAGGCCTTTTTTCTTTTATAAAAAATTATTTCTTGAGGGTCTAAAGTCCTTATTTAAGTTGTGTTACCTTGAACCGATCCGTGTAATAATAGTCGGAACTCCACCACACCCAACCACTTGTTGTATAATTACTCTTCTAATCTCTTAGAAGAGACATATTATAATTGTTAACTTTAAGAGGCAATTAGTAGTCATAAACATTTTTTTTTTAGAGTCAGTCGTAAACAATTTTTTAAGGTAAAAATTTATCTCATTTAAAACATCGATAAAGTTATGAAAATTAGCTAAATTATAGCCACTCAAACAAGATTATCGATAAACTTGCAATATTTTCCCATACTCGATTATTTTAGCAGTCTATAAACATGTAATGACTCATCTCTCGGTAATTCTTCTATCCACACTACCCATATCATAACCAATGGTAACAAACTCTCTTTGGAGAAAGAAAAACAAATACCAGAATGAACTCACATAGACGAACCTTTGGTTGTTACTCATTTAAAAATAACAAGGCATAAAATTTCTTGTCCTGTGATTTTAACAACTGTTGCTTGTCTCTAATTAAATTGGTTACTCATGAAGTGAGTAAGTAATTATATTGCAATTTTTTTTTAAAGAATATTCTCTTTTTATATATTTAAGATAATTACACATGAAAAGGTTGACAGACAAAAAGTTGCAAATATATTTATAATTTCAATATATTCTTAAGTTATAATTATCATATATTACACATTCAAGAATTAAAATAAATGTTTAATTTAATTAAAAAAAGAAGATGTTTACCCTTTCTTTTTTTACTCGTAAGAGTCAATTTACTTTAGAAGTATAAAGAAGCTGATCATGAATATTTGGACATCTAAAAAAAATTCATTCATACATTTATGATTGATCAATCATAATCAAAATACTATCTAATCTAAATCCACCACAAAATGAGTTGAATAATATGCAAGATATATATAGAGGAATAGAGCCAATTTGTAAACACAAAACTCCGGTGAGTTTGTTGTATTTGTTTTCTGCTAAAAAATTAATACATGTGATGTGGATAAAGTGTTTGTGTACTAATTGAAAATTTTAGTAGTTTTTTTGATTAATTATCAATATTCCTTCATTCCTTCTTTTTTTTATAATCAATATTCTTTCATTCTATTATACTATCAAATTTCTTCAATTTAACACTTCTTTTCTCTCTTCACATACTTTTCTCGGCTCTTTTTCTCTTCTCATTTTATTCTTAAAATCAATCACACCCGTTGTGCAAATGCATGAATCAACATCGTGGGATCAATTTTTTTTCTTTTTGTGAGATGAGAAAGAACAGCCGGATTTTGTTCAAAAGGTGCCATATTTTTTTCTTCTTTGACTTCTACAACTTGATTATCATTTAATATTTTCATTGGTAGTTTAAGCTAAAACACTTTGTTGTATAATAACAAAAGCTTGGTAAAGTGCTTTGCTTCGAAAATCCTAGCATTATTTTTCTCATGTTTTAGAAGCAAATTATTTTCGTATTCCCATGTCCAATATATATATATTCTCACTTTGGGTCATTATCATGTTAAAAACATTCCTCCTCCAATCATTAATAACATTCTAGTTTAGATCCTGCCTAATTTTCTTGGATGTTATTATGTAAAAAGACAAGGGAAGAAAAAGGAAATGTTAAAGAATGAATCTCTAATCTCTTCGAGGGTTTTCTTAGTGGGAAAGAAAGATGTGTCATGTATGCGGTCGGGTCCTACTCTTTATAGTTTTGGCTTGTAGGCTTTAATTAATTAAATAGTGTCACAAAATGACCACTTGGGGGAAAACTTTGAATTATATATAAATAAAGAGAAATGTTTGTACAACTTCTATGACAATCCTCTCTCTCATACTCATATTATATTTTTACTCTCTCTTATAATGTAAGTATGAGAGAGAGAGAGTTGTGGAACAAAAACTCTTATAATGTCGCCTAATATAATTGATACAAAAAGATCGATTTTAAGTAAACCTCTAATTTATCATAACAAAAAGATCAATTTTTTTTTATTTGGGTTTCTATACAAATTTTTACCATTATTAATTATAATTAATCTCTATCAAAAAAGTTGTGGAACACACAAAACGTGCTTTCCCCTCCCGACCTAAATTCTTCTGGCTTAATTCTTGAGTACCAAAATTGGTATTCTTTTTTTGGATTTAATTTGTATAAACTGATAGTGTAACAATTTTTTATACGTGCATCCAATCAAATCACAATATATAGATATTTATTGAGATATTTTATGAACAAACTTAATAAAATGACACTATTATATGATACTAGTGTGATGCCCGTGCGTTGCACGGATTCGCTAGAACGGGTTTCGGTGCCTGGTTTTTGTGTGCTAGCTGCTGCTCCTGTTGCTTTTTGCTGCTGTGTTGTTGCATTGTAGTGTGTTTTTGGGCCTCTGTTTTGCGCCTTCCTTTTGTTTTTTGGTGTTTGTTTCGCTTTTGTTTTGCTGGTTGTATATGTTATCCTAAACACTGCTAGTGTTCTTCCCCCCCCCAAAATTCACTTCTTGTGGTTGGGTGGTGTGGTAATAAAATTATTGCTGATAAAAAAAAAAATGGCCGCTGCCAATCATGGTCACAGTTTGGATTAGGGGTTTGGCATAAAATTTTGGTAAAGGTTGATATTGACATATGCATATAAAGAGATATATTAGTAGGATTTGATGAAGATTAAACCATATAAATCAAAGATGCGAGCATTGTTAAAATATATCAAAGGGGACAAATGCATAAAAAGAGATGTATTATTTTAAGATTACAAAGTCCACAATAACATTAAAAGTTAGGATATTAAAACTTAAATGCATACATAGAATACAAAGAGAGTAATTATAACATAAAATGTTGCTCAGTTTGATAAAAAGCTTTATGGCCCCCAGATGCTGTGGGTGCGATTAATGTTGTACGGAAACAAATTGAAGGGAAAATCTTAAAATGAATGACATTGTTGTTGGATGGTTTTGTTACACCAAATTTGATAGTCACCCCCTCCGCTAAATTACGCACCCTACATATGGCTCCCCATTGTCCATAGAGATTGCAAGTTTTGGGATTGTCATTCCCAATTTCCAGACGACATCTCCATAGAAACCCACACCAATCAATCAATCCTACAGTAATGTTCTCATTTGGAAAAGCATTCTCACAAAAGCCAGCCCATGAGATTTTCTGTTACATATCATAAGCCAAGCATCACATAACATAAAAATAATTAATCATAATAATAAATAATATAAATAATGTAAACAAACTATACATACCAAAACTCCAGATTGTACGTCAACTGCAGTTAATGTTTTCTCAAGAATATGATAGAATCTTCTAGGAGCAACAAAATAGGGCATAGGTCCAATAGGGAAAGTTGCATGGGGTGGGTGTTATAGCTTTAGAAGACATATATATATGATCACACTTATCTTCGTGCATTTTTTACTACTAAAAATTACATATAAATTATTTCTGCAACTCTTATAGCTTTAGAAGTAAATATTTTTTGAAAGAATATTTTTAGTTATAATTATTCTACAACATAATTAAACTAAATAAGCTCAAAAGAAAAAAAAATATAGATTCCAAAATAAAAAATTTGTCAAATCAATTAAACTAAATAAGCTTAAAAGAAACCATTTATTACTTATAATAGTGATTTTAAATCTCTTATCAGCGAAAAAATGTTCATCTCCATGTGAATTATAAATTTTTATCAATAGTGATTTGTAATAGTGATTTTAAAACTTTTATCGGCGATCAAAATTGTCATCTCCCCGTGAATTATAAATTCCCCTTGAATTATAAATTTTTATCAATAATAACTTATAATAGTGATTTTAAAACTTTTATCAGCCAACAAAATTATCATCTTCCTGTGAAATATAATTGTTTATCAGCAATAACTTGTAATAGTAATTTTAAAACTTTTATCGGCGATCAAAATTGTTAATATATCCTTATTAGTGGATCAAATTAAGTTTATGTCGTGGTTTTCGAGCTAGTAATAATGTTGTTATAGAGTACTCTACTTGGTATAATAATCCCTTAGCTTGTTTACAAAACACTTAGATCTTTGTACCTCTTTTTAAATTGTAAGGGTTAGGTACCTCTTATATTCCTTAACTGCTAAAAGCATTGTGTATGGAAATTTCATCTTAACAAAGTATAAATATTCATTCCAAGTTCCAACCTTTCCTTACCTGCATTTTCATGAAGTTAAGTTTGTTTCATGCATGTTTATTTTGGATCTAGTTTTCTTAGTCTAATAATTTATTATTTTTGTTTATTTTATTTTTATTTTTAATCAGAATTAGGAAGGACAACTTTTTGGTCTAATTTACTTCATCTCATCTTTTAGTAATTTATTCAAGATGACTAAAACGGAAAAAGTATAAAACATGATTTCAAATATTTATTATATTTTTCTGGAATGGTTTGTTACAGTTTGGAATTTAAGAAATTTAGGAGAAGAGAATACATGAAAATGGGAAAATATAAATTCAAATGTTGCATGTACAGGAAAACAAATTCATAAAAGAAGAAAAAAAAAATTGTATAGTAGAAGATTTGTAGTCATTCTTTCCATCATCCTTTATTCATGCTATGGAAAAAATATAGTGATGTATACACTTCATCTTTTGTTCTTTCTTTTTTGATAGATTCTTTATTTTCCTGGTTCTTCTTTCTTTTTATACATCCTGAAAAAAAACACAATATTTGTTAATTATATTATATAACATATTAAAAGAACACAATATTTGTTAATAATATTATATAACAATATTAAAAAAATTGCAGTAAGAAGAATTAGTAGTAAACAAATGTAATGCAGAAAATAAATTGTAGAAAGTGAGAGATAAAAAATTCGAATTTATAGAAATAAAAAAGAGGGAGCTTGACCCAAAAAAAAAGAAAAAGGAAAAAATATAGTGATGTATACACTTCATACTTCTTCATTGTAGTGGCTTCTTCCTCTATACTTCTTTGTAATGACTTCTCTACTCATCTTTTGTTCTTTCTTTTTTGATAGATTCTTTATTTTCTTGGTTGTTCTTTCTTTTTATACATCCTGAAAAGAAAAAAAAAACACAATATTTGTTAATTATATTATATAACATATTAAAAGAACACAATATTTGTTAATAATATTATATAACAATATTAAAAAAAATTGCAGTAAGAAGAATTAGTAGTAAACAAATGTAATGCAGAAAATAAATTGTAGAAAGTGAGAGATAAGAGAAAAAAATTAGAATTTATAGAAATAAAAAAGAGGGAGCTTGACCAAAAAAAAAAGAAAAAAAAAAGAGGGAGCATGTGAGTTTAAGGAAGAATGAGAGGTAAGTGAATGTGGCATAGAGAGAAGGAGAGGTTTGCACGTTTAGGTGCAGCAAGGGAGAGTTTATATACTCCCATGGTTATCATTATGAAGAAGCTTGAGAGAATACTTGTGTGACATGCATTGGTTGTTTTATTTTTCCAACAAATTACTTGTGTTGTAAGGAAAAATATGGAAAGGTCAACCAAGGAAATGAATTAAGAAGCTCATTGTCATGTGATGAGATGATGGCATAAGAGTGATCATAGGCATTTTCAATAGTTCCTAGCACAAATAGACAATGGATGAAATAGTAAACATGCCACATATATAGAATGATGTGGATAGATTGATAAACTTGTGAACCAACCATTGGCCAAGGTAAAAATAGGGCTAAGATGGCATCCATGTGGGCATAATAGAGCAATTTGTTGAGAGATTATTGGGACACATATGAAATTGACATCACCATGACATAAGATGTGACATAGGGTGTTAGGGTTTTGGGCTTGGAGTGCCAAAAGTCCTATGATCTTTTAGTATAATAGAAAGATAGAAAGATGATTAGATACATGTGTAAAAAACATTTTACATTTTTGCTGCATAGCAATTAAATTAATCCTTAATATTCTTTTGGCTTATTTTTTTATTGTTGGGCGCTTATATTACTATTATTATTTAGTTTGAGAAGCAATAAAAAGTCTTGTTTACGTCAAATTTCAGTCTTCATTCCCCTCTCTCTCTCTCTCATTTCTTTTCTGTTCTTTGAATCCCAGAAAGAGATAGTAAAACAGAGAGATAATGACAACAAGAGGCCATCAACCACCACAACCACAACCAAACGGCGGTGGTGAACAGAGACTAAGACCACCACAACCACCACCACCATCATCCTATTCAAACGGCTACCACCACCACCAACAACAACATCCACAATACTACCCAAGAACACCTGCTCGTTCATCCTCCTCCGCCTCACTAAAAGGCTGTTGCTGCTGCCTCTTCCTCCTCTTATCATTCCTAGCTCTTCTCGTCCTCGCAATCGCCCTCGTCATTCTCCTCGCCGTCAAACCTAAAAAACCACAATTCGATCTTCAACAAGTCGGAGTTCAATACGTCGGAATCACACCAAATAACCCTACAGGAACAACCGCATCACTTTCCCTAACAATTCGTCTTCTATTCACTGCGGTTAATCCAAATAAAGTAGGGATCAAGTACGGAGAGTCCAGGTTTACTGTGATGTACCGTGGAATTCCGTTAGGGAAAGCTTCGGTGCCTGGATTTTATCAAGAAGCTCATACTACGAGACAAGTTGTCGCTACAATTGGCGTCGATAGAGTTAATTTGTTACAAGCTGATGCTGCTGATTTGATTAGAGATGCTTCGTTGAATGATCGGGTTGAACTTCGGGTATTGGGTGATGTTGGTGCTAAGATCCGGGTCATGAATTTTGATTCACCCAATGTTCAGGTACTCTTTCTATTTTTATTATTCAATTTGGGTATTGATTGCATTTTCTCATACCATTTTTAGTTTAGTTTAGCTTAGCTTAGCTTATAGTACTAGTTCAAACTACTATATGTTTAAGATTAAATGTTCACTTTAATTATTATGTGTTTTTAATTAATTAATGTAGAATGTAGGATTATAGGATTGAGTTTTATTTTGTAGAGAGAGTGAGTGTGACGGTGCGGTGGGGTGAGGGAGAAGAGGGAGGGTGTGGCTTGTTTGTGTACCCACTGTCACTCACTCACTCACTCACTCACTCTGCTTTTTCTTTACTTCTTTGTCCTTTTACTATTCTTCTTCCTCATGCTAACGTGCGCCGAAAGTTATTTTGTTTCATTCAATTATTAAATAAGAAAAATTATAAAGAGGAGTATCTTACGACATTGATTAATGGTTAAGAAAACTACAGAAATGTTGTATTGAAAATAGTATAGGAGTATTTAATTTTTTTTTTTAAGTTTGAAAATTGTTATTTTCATGTTTCAATATAAAACTTCTATTTTATAATTTTTTAACAAATTAAAGTATTTGTTTTCTTTGACTAGTGTCTAATCCGTGCCTTAAACACTTGTTAGTATTATCAATTAAATAAAATGTGAATTTTATATAATATAATATATATTTTATTAAAAAAAATTAGATGAAATGTGCCATCTCTTTCCTAGTTGTGTATGAAGAATATTGGGTTTAATTTTTTTTGTTTCCCTAAATTTTGTTTTTGTATAATATATTTATTACACTTTAAATTGGATATTCAATGAATTCTGTTGAAAATTCTAGGAGTGTCCCTTCATCCATTCCCATCTAGTCTAGTTTTATTTGATTCCTTTTTTCTCCCACTTTAGTTTTTTTTTTTGGCTTGGTTCTGTTTTGGGTTTTGCATTACATTTTGCAATTCCCCGTAATTGACATTGTGTGTGCTTGGTGATTCTTTCTTTGTGAAAGGAATCATTTTACTTGCGGGACTTTTGGGTCCTACATAGGAAATATGGGGAGGTTTGGTTAGGGTGTGCATAATTAGAGTGTAACCACATTCGGATATGTTTTGTTGCAACTTGCAATTAGAGGTGTTATTTGCAATTTTGTTTTAAAAATTTGAATTTAAATTTATAATACCAAAAATAATTTTTTTTACCATGGAATTAATAGTAATTAGTAAAATAATATTTATTAACTTAAAGTATGATTTTGTCAAAATATAAAGTGGGTAATCCATTAAATATGGAATAATAATTTCATTGATTTGAGCGATAACAATTCTTATTCCATATTACCTCAAATGCTGATTTGAGTGATTTTTTTTTTGGTAGAAAGATTTGGTTTTATGTTTACCCATATGAGTCATATCGTACAATTATATTCCCTTTTTCTTAACACTTTTAATCATATTATTCATATTAATCAACTTGATATATGCGCCTTTTCTTAAAACTGATTATGGTTTTGTCTAGAGTGCTTTTCTTTCACAATTTTTTATGTATTCGTCTGGGTAGAAGCAGCATTGTGTAATGGCAAGACATTCCAATAGCCTCATTAAAATAATTCTTTAGTGGACATAATTTGGACACATTTTGTAGTCACACAACAATAAATAAAAAATGAAAATAATAATAATTAAATAAATTTTTTAAAGGACCATGCTATGTAGTGTAATACATATGTTAAGGTATCTAAATATATCCAAATAAACGTGTATGCTTAAATCTACAAAAATATACTTAGATAAAATGCCGAATTTTAGAGGGTTGAATGAACGATCACCAATATCGAATGCTTATTAGAATGTGCAAATAAAATGATAAAATAGTTGGGCCCACTTGATTAGAACAAGGTGGCTGGATTCCAAGACCAGGAAACCAACCACTGCACCATGTTATCAACACCCTTTATGGCCAGCTCAAGTTCAATTCAATAATGTCATTCTTATGGTTGATTTTTTCTCCCATTTTTCTGTTGTTACTTTTTTCCTATAGGAATACTATGTACAATTTTTGTCTACTTTTCTGAGTTGGATTTTGATTCCCTACAACAATGTGAGCACTATTTAGTGAGATTATGCTCATAGATTAATCATTTAATTTCATCTTTCTCTTATAAAATCAATAATAGTGAGAAATATAAGAGTGTAAATTCACTAAATGCATGAACACGTCTCTTCTCATAACCATAGAGAATCCAGATCCAATTTCATCTACTTTGGTACTATTAAGTTTTTATTTTATGATCACATTTTAGTATAACATGTAAGATTAAACAAAGCTCATTTTATCTAACTTTAAAAACCAAGTTAGGATATACCAAAACGAAGCATACAAATGTCAAACACTAGTGCCAATACTTTTAAACTTTTAGGACAAGAAAAGTCTTCACCATGTGACTATCCTCTTTGTGGGGCACATGGGATGGTAATAGTTGCATCATCTTCTGCTATTGTGAACATGCATTTTTACTCCCTTCCCATCTTCTTTTTGGTAGTATTTTAAGCAATGACTGTGCCCTTTTAAGTTACTATTTACACCACCTTCCTATTTATTTTTATTTTTTGATAGAACCTATATTCTTTATCTATCTTCTTAAATATTACTAATCAAGTTTTGTTCTAACTAAGCTATGTTTTACCATTCGATTAACGATCATGAACTCTACTATACAGGTTTCGGTGGATTGTGCTATAGCGATCAGTCCAAGAAAGCAATCTCTAACTTACAAGCAGTGTGGATTCGACGGATTGAGTGTTTAATATCATTCTTGTGAACACTATCAAATGTCCTTAATTTTCACTTAATTTCTCCCTCAACTCTCATTTCTTCGATTAATTTCAAGAAGAAATGAGTAGGAAAAAATAGTTAGAGGAAGGTAATACTGAATTTACAATGGCTATCAAAGGAGTCTCAACAAATTGTTTAACTCCATAGTCAAGTGGTTTTTTGGAAAATATATTAACTTAAAGCACTAAAGATTTTTCTCATAAACTTTTAATTTGTTTACTTCCATTGGAAGGAAAAACACATCTTTGGAACAACTTCCAAACTGTAAAGTTAATCAAATGAGTGGGGTGAGGCATCTGAGTTATAGCTTTTGTTAACACACACATTCTCTCTCAGCCCAACCTCCACACTTTCTTTCTTCCAACCTTTTTTGTCACCTTCAGTTTTCGCTTTTGAAAAGAGCTTTAAAGTTTTTCCCATTTATTTTATTAAAATTTAATGTAATTTATTTCTATAACTTCTTTGGGCTATAATGTGTTTTGATTAATTTATGGTTCATTTGATCCATCAAGAAAAAATTATGGTTCATTTGATTTGCTTCATGTAGATGATAACTTGTAGTTTACTAGTTTTCTTTTATTATTCTATACTCTTAATAATTTAATAAAATGGTTCAATTACTTTTTTCGCAAGAGTTACGACACCCATCCATTGTATAGTAAGGGTGTGTTTGGTTCGAGGTAAACGGAGGGGAGGGGATGGGAGGTGAGGTAATATTTCTAATTAATTGTGTTTGGTTCAGTTTTAATGAGGGGAGGGGAGGGGAGGGGAGAGGAGGGGAGCAAAATCCCTCGTATACTCATTTTTTGCTTGCCTTTTAATTATAATGACATACTTATCCTCATATTTATTTTAAAATACCAAAACTATCCTTACTTGTATTTTTTTATGTCGTTAATTTGCTAATTTTTGTTGTCACATTTATCCTTATTATCCATATGTTATCCTTATTATCCATATGTTAATTGCTTTTCAAAATATGTTTACGTTGTATTACAATAATATATCCATATAACTTTTTTTTATAAAAAATTTCCATGCAATCTTTTTTACGTTGAAATTAAGATTTTTTCAAATTTTTTTATCCTTAACGTCAATAGTTATACTCTTTCTTTATATGTTTTTATTCCTTTTGTTTAAACTTTGTTTTGTTACATTACTTTCCATGTATATTATATATATATATATATATATATATTATTATTAAAATTTAATTTAAATTTTATGTAGAATTTAATTTTATATATTATTTATTAGGTTAGATCGATCATCAAGATCAGAATATTATTATCAATATATAATTTGATTTGTGAAATTTTTGAGTCTATTGAGTTTTTATATTTATATAGCGGATAATTTTAAAATTATGAAACTCTAATAATATTATAAGGATAAAAAAGTAATTTAGTTTTATTATCCCTCCCCTCCCCTCATGAACCAAACACATTTGCAATTAAAATCCCTCCCCTCCTCTCCCCTCTTTTGAACCAAACATATAAATAATTAAAAGATCTCTTCTCCCCTCCCCTTTCCTCTCATTAAAATCCCTCGCTTCCCCTCCCCTCGATTCAACCAAACAGACCCTAAGGGAGTAGATTAAATAGATTGTTTAGCATGAATTGATAAATAAAAAGGTGATATAGACAAATATTATTGTCCTTTCCGTAAACCAAAAAAGTAATAAAGGATCACATGTGTGTTTCTTCAATATTAAGTTCAATTGTCGATAACAAGAAATAGTTAAGACACACGATTTGTACTATATAGTGTGGTAATTTGGTTTTGCTTAAGTTGGTGATATATAGTTTTTTAAGTATGAGATTTATAAGTGGTGAACATAACTAAATAGCCAACTATAAGCAATAATGGATCATTTAAAACAATTTTATTTTCATAAGAATTGTACATTGTCTTTAAAGAATATTTATAACACAATATATTTTGTCACTATAAGCACTTAGCCTAAGCAACAACATGCTAAAGATCAAATTTGAGTTTCCTACAAATAATAGAGTTGTAGGTGTTTTTATAAGCTTTCAAATGACATAAGGAAAAAATTTATCTGGACAAGTGTATTTCAAGATGTGATCCGAGATGGATGATCGAAAATCGACCTGGACTTGATCCCTCTTTTAATATGGTCTCTATGATGATCTGGATCAAATCTTGTACACCCTAGAATGTACGGCGTAAAGAGATTGAATTTCTGAAATCGAGATTAAAGTCAATGTACATCAATAATAAATAAAAAAGATATTTTGACATCTAAAAAGATGTCTCCACAAACAAACATTTTGCACGGGCGTTGTGAAACAATTTTACATTGTTAATCAACTATGTATTTCGCCACTTCACCCAATTTTTTTTAATGTAACATGGAAGATTAAGTTACTCTTATTGAATGTTATTGTCAAATTAATTTACACTGGCAGTACGTATCATTGAAACTCTCTTTTTTAAATTAAGAGTTTAATTGTTATGCATTGTCAGTGTAATATTATTTTACACATGCAACCAATAAGAGTGATTTAAACTTCCACGTCATATAAAGATAGTGGGTGAAGTGGGGTGATGTGGCGGAATACATGGTTGTTATTGGTTGACAGTGTAAAATAATTTTACACTGTCAGTGCATATAAATTAAATCCTTAAATTAATTACTTTGGATTTTTTAAAATTAAAAGATACTTATTTTGCTTGTATTTTTATTTGGTGTACCTATAGATGTCCAATGTCATACAATGTCCATTTTTTTATGCTTGTGCTTTAAACAAATACTACAATAGATATTTGAGATAGTCTCATCTAAAATAATTTCATTTTAGAGAACAACATAAATATAATATTAACAGTTGAGTTTTGGATATAATAGTTGTGAAAAATAAGATTAGCTAATCAATGGTTAACACTAGACACTTGATCTTGACCAAAAAAACAAAAACATTAGGCACTTGATTAAAATATTAACTATTCTTTCTACTATCTATCACCTTATTAACTATTTTCACTTTACTTTATAAAAATATAAATAAATAAATAAAAGATTATTTTCACTAGATGAACAAAGCCCAAAAACTTGATGCCGTTGGGCTTCCTATTGGTCCTAGTTGGGCTTTTCTCTTCAACTTTGTGTAGAAAACAAACGACGTCGTTAGGACGGAAGATAAACAAAGAGCAACACACAGAAACCTCACTAAGCGGTTTCGTTGATTCAATTCAATTTTCATCCATCATCGCATCGGTATGAATGTGGAATTTTTTCGTGTAGATTTTTTTTTCTTCAATTTTTAGGGTATGATTTTTCTCAATTTGATTATTTATATGGTTAGTGATTTGATCTGAAACTAGTAGTATTTGAGGAGAGTGAAGATCATAATGGATTTATCGGCGGTGACGGCAGCATTAGAATCGAAATCATACGAAAAAATTGCAGATATCTGCGATAATCTAATGCTTCAGGTTAGTTTCTTACACTGTCACTGTTTCGTTAGGTTTTTGTGTGTATTTCATTGCTTACTTGATTTTCATTCAGGTTTCAGCTGATGGTGTTGCTTTTCACAACGGTTGGCCCTACGCCATTCATCTTCTCTCTCACTTTTATGTTCATGACATGTAATCTATTTTCACTCTTCCTCATTATTTTATCTTCATTCCTATTTTATTATATATCATGTATTATGTATGTAAATAATAATCAAGAGGAAATTATATGTGTTTCAAGTTGAATTAGTTTAATAATGTTGGATTGATATAATTTGTTTTACAATTCACGATTAGCCCGTTTAGATTGACTTGTTTGAGTTTAACTACTGGGATAAGTACTTGTGAGACTACTATAGTTTACAACTTATGACATGTCCTTAATGTGTTTTCAGCTTTGTTCCATAAGTTGATATAAGATAGTTTATGAAAATAGGTAGTTTATATGAAAATAATTTGACTTTTGCTACAAGTGCTTAATAGGACCGGTATTTTGGAAGGATGGGGTTGGTTATACTTATATGTTATGTCTTTCATTTTCTTCTTTTTTTATTTTAGGTTTTCATGTTTTCTGTTGTGATATTTCAGAAACAGTGCTCGTTTTCTATGGAAAACTATACCTTCCTCAATCAAAGAAAGCAACCCTGAAGTCAATGCTGTGTGGAAAATTGGTCAACAACTTTGGTTACGGAACTATGGTGGAGTACATGAGGCAATCCGTGGTTTTGAATGGAGTCAGGATCTCCGGGATTTTGTTGCTGCTTTCTCAGGCAAGCATTTAAGGTTTTGTTTTGTTTTGTTTTCTTAGCAGAGCTGTGGAAGTTCTGTAGAAAGAAACTCTTGGATCTTCACACATGATTCTATTCACTCTATCTACACTTCGAATATCTTAAAAATCTAACTGTATAAATAAGCTGTCATCATAGACTCCTAATTTATCAAAATGTTGCCCTAGCTTTTATTATAACCCGTTTTATCTTGTTAATCTTGACAGTAGACTGTATTTTCATGTTGAAACCAAGAGAGTCATTTCTATGTTGGAGGATCACTAAAGCATGGATGTATAATGTATTGATCATTTTATTTTTAGTATTATTGGTTGTTTGCACCACTGTATATAGTGTTCAAGATAGTGACATGTTGCCATTGTATGTTATGGATGGAAACAGTTGGATAAAAAATATTATTGGTTGTTTGCACTGCTGTATATTGTGTCCGTGATAGTTACATGGTGCCTTTGTATGTTATGGATGGAAACAATTTGCCAAAAGTTTAATTAGTTTGATGGAAAAAATTGTATTATAGTTTGAACTTGGGAAGAGCAGTGATTCTCACCTGTTTTTGGCTTGGCTGGACTTCTCTTTGCATATACAAATATCTAACACGAAAAGTAGTTGAACAATGTAATTTCGTAGGCTAACATGTACTGTTGACAATGGTGCCATGGATACCATTCAATACAGTAAACTAGTAATGTATCATATCTGTAATTGTTATATTAAATTTAAATATGTTTCTTGCTTTTAGATTCATTTTCTAAGCAGTTTAAGTGCACAAGTATTTTTTTTTCCTTTCTAATACATAGTAAATGTTAATATCAATATGGTGTTTCCAGAACTTTACACAAAGGAGGTTTTTCAGCTGCTTGTATCTGCTTATTCTACAATAAGTATTGAAGATGCTGCTTTATTTCTGGGAATGAGTGAGGAAGATGCTACCAGTTGTAAGTAATTTTATGTTCATTATTAAATTATTAAACAATGCATATCTATTTGTTTTAGCACCTCTTGGATCATAAACAATGTTGACCTGATAATTTGAAGGATATAATGTTTTTAGTATACCCTGATTGGGGTCAACATTTGAAGGCAAACATTTTTTCTGCTTGTATATATGAAATGAAATTTATTAATGTTTGGCACCTATTCTTTCGTGAGGACTCTTGAACTGGAAATACTCCTTTGAATCTTGCACTTGGATATTAACTGTAAAGGGAGTTCTGTGATACACATTGTGTTTAGTGAAAGTGGATTCTAATTCTCCTTCATCTATTCCATGTCACTACTGAAATATATCTAACATATATAATTAAGTATTGGTAGTTTCCTATGTAGACTGTAAAGTAGCTCATCAAAGTGGTATGCTAATAAAATGTGATGGCCAATAAGAGAATGTTTTAAGGTTCATCATTCACCATATGATGTAATCAAGGAAAGTTATGTAGTCATAGGTGATAGCTGATTAGGGAACCAAAAGAAATTTAAAAATGAATTAAAGATTACAAACTTCCCTACGTTATCAAATATTACCAGTGTTAACTTTTTCCTCTCCTAGAAAGAGTACTAAATGGAAACTTCTCAAAATTATACTTGAAGCCCAAACCAACATGATTATTGACTCTTGATAGTGAATCAGTGTTGTCAAATAGCGGCTATAGTAGTAATATAGCACCATAATGTAACAGAATTATGACAAACTGCTATTGTTCCACAATTGACGTGTTAGCACATAGTGTTGTCAAATTGAAGCTATAGCAGCACTCTAATGCTGTTGCATGGTGGAATTTGAACAATCCTATTTGACAGGTGAATCCTGGTGGCTAGATGTGAACATGTCAATTACTTGCAATGAACTATCTTAGAAACTGAAACCTCTGCTGGCATAGATTTATTTTGTCCGGCTTTTAAAAAATTCGTCAACCATGCACTAACCATTGATTGTATGATTGCAGATGTGCTACAGCAAGGTTGGACTGTGGACTATGCCTCTCGGATGCTTACTGTGAAGAAGCAACCTGTTGTGACAGAGCAGAAACTAGACCCCCGTAAATTGCAACAGCTGACAGAATATGTCTTCCATCTTGAGCATTGAAGCTTTTAATCATGTGAAGGAATTAGATGATTGTTTTCTAAAACTCTTCCTTTCTTTTTGATCAATTATGTGTTCTACCTTCTTGAAGGTGTATGAAAATGCATATATGCTGTTGATAGTTTTGCAAAACAAGGCACAAAGTATTTCTCATGTTTTAACTTTATCACTGGTTAGATTAATTTTTCATCGACTAACTCACAGTAGTAATTGAACACGACTCCCTCTTGTATGACAGTGAAACAGTAAAAAGTTGCAAATTAGACATGCTTTTGCGAAATCCAGTGTGTCTGTATATTCTTAGTATACTGATTTTTTTTCCCCATGGTATTAATCTCCTATTTATTGGAGGATAATGCTTAACAAACTGGAAACAAAGCTGTTAACGAGTTGAATAAAGAAAGCTACGACTCCACATCATTGCTTATGTTACAATAGTTCTTACAAAACAAATAGTATGATTTGTTGAACTTGGCCTTGAACCAAGAATACTATTGCCTTGCTAAACCTGCAAATATACGCGAACTGGTCCATGACAATTAAGCATATGACGTACAACCCTGGTGCCAAGCAAGATATAATTGACTCGCTAGATTGCATTTAAAAATACAAATCAGTAACATCTGAAGAACATTTACTTCAAATCGGGTTTCTTACAAAGAATTTCATGCAATCGTGGTCTGCAACTATCCATGATTTGAACTTTGAAGAATAATAATAACAAATACAGCTAAAAATTTGAGTCTCCAAGCCCTGCCTCACAAACTGGTAGTAATATAACACTACTAGACTGTGAAAACAAAACTTTGTTCCCCACTCATATTCAATGATAACCTAAACACTTTGGTCCTCTCTATCTCTGTAATCGAACAATAGGCAACAAAAAAATCTTTACCAAAAAATCAAATATAATGTCTATATCAAATCAAATAAATTAAAAAAAGAAGAAGAAAGATTAAACATATTGTTTCAGCATATATCTATTGTAAAGTATCTGAAGACTATTACATTTTATATGGAACATGTATCTAACTAAAAGTTAGCTTCTAACACAAGTCAGATATTAATGTAACCTATTTGTGAGGTGTATTAACTATAGGAACTGTAACTCTATATAAATCTTCAACGTAACGAAACCTCTTATTCTTCCTCCTTAATCGTTCATCTTCTTCTATATCAGCCAACACATCCTCAACTGAATCAGCAGGTGATGATGGTGGTGAAATCTCATCACTATCCTTCCTTTGCAAGGTGACGCTACTGTTGCTGCTATTGCTATGACGATTTTCAACCGAGTTGGTTGTGCTAGACTCACTCCCTCCGGTGCTATTACTGAGTTGTATTAGATGTTTCGCTACATCAATCTCCGTTTCAGAAAAAGAACCAAACTTTTCTTTCTGGGTATTCTTCTTTTCGCATGCCATTGAAAGGGACAGAGATTATTATGTATGTGTAAAACAAAAACAGGGATTAAGGTTATTTTATAGTGATTTTGGTTTTTTGTTTTAGGACAATTTTTTTATTCTTTTTATCCTTTCCTTGTATTTATTTTTTTTATTTTTGGACACGATATGACTTTTTCCTTTTTTTGTTAGACTTTCTCTATTTGCTAATTTTGCTTTATGGTAATTTAATTATTGTGATTATTTTTTTCTATTTATGTCTTTGTCATGCTTTCTGTATTTAAACCACACGTTAACGTGTCGGGTTCTAAACACCTTTCACCAAGTTACCTTAACTAGTCCTTAATTGATAAGGATTCTGATTTTTATATTTTTGCCAACAATCTCTAATAAAGGATATTAAACAAAAAAAAATATTTTTTTTGGTACAAGAATTAATTTTTATTTATTATAGATAAAAATAAGACTCGTTTTAATATAAGCAAATTATGATTTTGACTGAATATATCTTAATTTTTATATATTTTTGACTAAATATATCCTACTCTTTTTCACTAAATATATCTTAATTTTTCTACTAAGAATGCTATTATTAATTTGACCAAATATTATCTATTACTATATATAAAGATGATACAAATTTTTAGGATGGCTTTTTCATTATACCTATTTTACCCTTAAAAAAAACTATAAAAAAAACTAAATATTTGTATATGTTGAAAAATAACTTCCACATAAAAATAGATTTTCAGTTTTTTTTTAGTAAATATTTTTTTTTCTCTTAACAACTAAGCACAACTTCCACATAAAAGTATGATTTCAGTTTTTTTATAGTAAATTTTTTTTTTTTCTTCTTAATAACTAGCCACAACAAAAAATGATGTTAAGTAGTTATCAATTAACTAAGTCCAATAAAAAAGGATATTAAATAGTTATTTATATTTGCACAATAGAGAATTTCGATCACAACAAATAAAAAAAATATATATCGATCACACAAGCTATAATAATTAGTATTGCAAATCTAATTTTTATTTAATATATATTGTCATTTGATTTTATAGTAAAAGAAATATTAAAGGGAAGGTAACCAAAAAGAATAATTAATAGGAAAAACGGTAAACCATAATTATTATTATTTTTACTAAAAAGATAAATAATAATTTTATTTGCACACGATAAAAAATTATATATCAATTTATTTAAACATATTAATATTTTTTCAACTAAATATATCTTTAATCTTTTTGACTAAGAATATTTTATTATTTTGACTAATTATTATTATTATTGCTATCTAAATTTTATTTATTATATATTTCTATTTTATTTTATAGTAAAAGAAATATTAGAGGGAAAGTAATCTATAAAATAAATTAATAAATGTCAAATGAATAATTAATAAGAAAAAATAGACACTGTAAAAAAAAAGACAAATAACAATTATTTTTTGACTAAAAAGATAAATCATAATTTTATGTACACACGATAAAAAAAAGTATATATCTTTTCATTTATTTTGATTAAAAAAACCGATTTCTTTATATATATATATATATATATATATATATATATTAATTTTATTTGACTAAATATGTTTTTTGAAGCATTTATTTGACTAAATATTATTATTATTATTATTATTATTATTGTTATTATTATTACTATTTCTATCTACTTTTTATTTATTGTACATATTTCTATTTTATTTTATAGTAAAAGGTATATTTTATAGGCTATATAAAATAAATGTCAAATGAATAATTGATAGGAAAAAATAGACATAAAATAATAATTTTTTGTTGACTAAAACGATAAATAATAATTTTATTTGCACACGATAAAAAATTATATATCTTTTCACTTATTTTGATTAAAAAACAAATTTCACTTGGGTTTACATGAAATCTATACAAATCAATTTCACTTGCGTAATTTTTTTTTTGTTGAAAGTCATTTAATTAAATTTCTTAATAACAGTAAAAGAGTTTTTTTTTTATAATTGTGAGTTTTTTTAATAATAATAATAACAGTAAAAGAGTTTTTTTATGACAGCCACTTAGTTAAATTTCTCAAGCGTTTTGTTTTTGTCCTTTTCAAAATCGTATCATTGTGATGTTGACTTGAGGTCCTTAAGAATTCTTCATTAGATGTAATTTCTTGCCTCCTTCTATATATGCTGTTTTTCCCATCGATTGAAACTTCTTGCTTCCTTCCACGTCCTTCAAATATTCACTGAAGATGATGCGAAGAAGCTTTGGTTGGTACATTAATTATACACAGGTAACATCGTTTATTGTAGCTTCTTGATCTAACCTGTTGATCAGAAAGGTTCTGGGCCAGCAAATTCTTGACTTGATGTATCCTTGATTGAGTTAAACGGTTGAGTAGAGCAGAAAGCAGCAAATCACCAACGGAGGGGGGGTTGTACCTGCAGGCGCTCCGATGCTTAAGTCAGAAAGTGCACAAGTACCGAGAGTGAAAGTAGAGAATGAGAATTGAATACCCGACCCTCCAGTGAAGGAGGGTATTTATAGATCCCCCAGCGCTGAGCCAAGGTCCCCCTAATGGGCTGTGCTTAGCGGCCCAATAGGGGAGACTGCCAGGACTTATCCGTTGTTGGACCAAGGAACCGTCATTTAGCCCTTATCCTGGTGATGAGGTGTCCTCATCGTGCGGGAAATTTGTTCCCTTGATCATATCGTGTCCTAGTAAATAGGAGCACGTGTATACTGTGATAATGTGATGATAACGAGCAGAGAGCTCATTACTGATCTGAGGAGGAGCTACGAGCTCCTTATGTCGCGGAGAGCTGAGGGCTCAGTGTTGCGGGGAGAGCTGTGAGCTCCATAAGTCGAGCACAGCTATGAGGCTAATTCTCCGAGCAGGGGTTTGCGAGCCTCGTTACGTCGAGCATAGCGGGATTGGGCCAGCTCTAGGCCCAGTCCAGAACACTTCTCTTTTGATTAATTTATTTTTGAGCATATGTAAAACAGATTATGTAAATAAATAAGTTTTTATATATTATCATAAGTTTTTTAAGATAGTTTATGATAAAATAACATATAAAAAGTAATTTTTGTCAATAAAAACTTATGAATTAACACACAAATTTATTTGCATAAGTTATTTTCATAAACTCAAAAATAAGCTAAATCTAAACGGGGCCTTAGTCGGCCCGGATGCTTATTACTAGTACTACTTCTATCTTAAATTATACTAGTAAGTCTTTTTAGTATAAAAAAGATAAATTATGAGTGATTTTAAAAATTGTAATTCGGGAATAATATGAGAAAAAGAAATTAGAAGAATAATGAAAAAAAAAGAGTAATAAATAATAATAAAATGTATAATAGAGAAATTAGAAACATTAATGTTGTATTATATTGAAAAAAGACATAATTTGAATCATTTTTTTTTCACAAAGTAACTTTAAATGTGGAAGGAAGGAAGTACTAACATATACAATGAAAATAAAAAAATCTCAGCCTTTTGAAATTTGTTCATGGATAAATAAACGTTTACTCCGAATAGTATATTATCTCTAATCTTTCCTTTACATTTTAAAAATGTTCAATGTAAACTTTAAAATTAATTATGAAATGCTTTTCTCAATTGATCTTAATTCAGTACATTAATGTCAATTAAAAATAGTAAACGGGGATTATTATTGGAGTTGTCTCAATTAGAAATTTCAGTGGCAGAGACCCAAGTGAGAGAGTATATCCCAAACTAATCCTTAGGAGTCAATACATAGAACATGTGTTTCTATTAGGGCCAAATTAATGCACAATTAACAAGCCAATGCTTATAAATCCAAAATATAACTCGAACTAAAAACTGATATTATCATTAGTAAATTGACATTTAACAAGATTGTGTGATGATAGTATCTAACAACAAACTATTGGTTTTTTCCAATTTGTAGAGACAAATACAATTTCAAATGTTAACATGAAATGGAAAATATAGAAAACACAAAATGACAAAAAAAATCTAAGCTAGCTTATCCTGCATAGCACTGCATGTGGCCCACACGATTAATATCACTAATACGGTTTTCCAATCCAACGGCTTCAGTCTCACACTTTCTGATTCCATCCAACGCTTCAGATTTCTCGAACATTTCCATCGCTCCTTCCGTTTCCAACAACGAAACTCAACTATTCTTCTGAACCACCGGTTCTAGATCCACCGGTGCCGGTGCTGGTGACGGTGACGCCGTACTGGAAAATCCCTCCGGGGGAAAAGATATGTCTGAATCGGGATACGTTGGAGGCAAATCCGGTGCAATAAAAGGAGAGTTACTGAAATTCACCGGTAAATGAACGTTACCACTTCCAATTTCAGGCGATTGCGCCGGTATTGATCCCGGCGGTGGAGCTTCAACCGAATGATTAGAATCTCGCCTTCCTGTAAAGTTAAACGAAACTGACCTTGGAACCGGATCAAGAACCGTTTGATTTTCCGGCGAAGACGAATTCCTTCTTGGAGAGAAACGACGGTGATTCGGAGAACGAATCGGAGGAATCATTCGCGCCGCAGAGGTAGGAATATTCGATCTAACATGTAGAATTCCAGAAAGACCGTGAACCACAACGTGACGACCGTAAAAGAGTCCAGGGAAAGCAACATCAACGCCGCCGACAACAGTAATAGAAGATCCAGCACGGCGCGTAACAGAAATCCGGCGCGTGGAAAGAAGTGTAGGAAGCGTGTAACCGTTTGGAAGTCGACGAAGCTCTGCAAGAGAGAGACGGCGAGGAATTATGTGATAACGGAGAGTATCCGTATAAGACGACGCCGTTTGAGACATGTCGAGTGCGAAGAGTGAAGAATCGGTGGGAGCGAAGAAAGTGAAAGAATGCATTTCGTTTGAATTCGCATCTTCGAAAGCAAGAAGATCGATTCGGAGATCGGAGGTGAGGATTGCGTTGCAGAAGAGATGGTAACCTCTTGATCGTAGGGTGATAAGCATTGAATCTAACTCTCTGTTGGGGATGCATTTAACCACCGTGACGGCGTTGGAAACAAGAAGAACCACCGCAATTAACACCGTACGGAGAGGAAAAATTGAATTCATTTTTTCAAGATTCTTTCACAAACAAAGACTGAAAGAATACCAAGATAGAAGATAGTTTTTTCGCGCGTTAATCTTTTTCTTTTGAAGGTTTTTTCCCGTTTTATTTATTTCGAAATTGCCAACCCCTTCTCATTGTTGGACTTGGGCCTTTATTCATTTATGGTTAATGGGCACCCTAATGAGTTCTTCTTTCACACCCCTCTCAATTTTTCAAGTGTTTCTTAAAATGATAAAAATATTTAGGGGTGTTTAAATTTAAACTAATTCAAATAAAAATCGCAAGTTGATCGCAAAAAAATGAATATTTTTTGGTGTTTGGATGTCCTTTTGTAAACATCACTGGATCTGATCGATTTTTTGATTGATTTTTCAATACAGATCAAAACCGGACTAAAATTGGCTACCGTCCAAGACCAAAAATTCTAACCACCATCAAGGTTCGCATTTAAAATGCAAACTCAGTTCGCTAGTTAATTGACGATTAATTTTTTTCTTTCAAAAAATTGTATTTTTGCACACTTGTTGTAATGAGGGGGCAACATTGGTAGTGCAGGGGGTGTGCGAGAAAGACAAGTGGCATAAAAAGAAAAAATCCACTTTAATAGTCATTCCAAAGTGTATATCATTTCCGCTCCGTTTAGGTTTTAGAATTTGAAGCTATTTTTTGTTGCGCGGTGGTCATTATAGTCTTAGCCTTTGATCAGTGGTCATTTTTTATTTGACCTTTGCAAAGACATTGTTTCTTATTCCGCGAATCGGTGGTCTTGCTTTCTATAAAAATTCTTTTTCATTTTTACTTTTTATCATCCTCCACTTCTCTCTCCTGTCAATTATCTTCTAGTAGAGCTTAAATCTCCTATATAAAACAAATTCATAGTTTGTCGCTGATTAATCATAAAAAAATTATAATTATTCTCTTATAAAGAGGTGTGAGATTGTTATATTAGTCAACGAATTTCTGTTAAATTCTAAATGATTTTTATTTTGGACGGATAAATCTTTAAAAATATTGACGTGGTAAATATTTTTCAGTATTTTGCACCTATATTGCTTTTGGTCTCATTTATAAACAAAAAATAAATTTTTATTTTATTAATAAAGTAATATATCAAGTCAACTCTATAGATTAGATATATCATTTTTTTAATGAATTAAAAAGTCAATTTTTCATTTATATTAAGACTAAAGCGGGAGTAAACTAATAGAAAAATAAATAAATTAAATAATTTGTATTTTAAATATAGTTAAATGATAGACTATTATTGTGAGTGTGACTAAATATGATATCCAAATATTGGTGTTCACTTTATACTCATTGTTGGGGATAAACCAAGCAACGAGTACTAACAAAGAACAAAATTAGAAGAGAGAATTCTGAAAGGAAAGGAATTAGAAAAATAAAAAGATTGTTATTCATCCACTAGGGGCAAAACTATTTATACAAGTGGGGTTGCTTTCAATGTAAGCAACAACATTTAACAAACTTATCTTCTAAGTAACTACCTTAGCTACCTAGTACAAACAAAACTAACTAACTATCTATCTATTAACTACTAAAAGCTAATAACAGAAAATAGCAACTGCATAACTGTCAACAACAGCTCAGCACTAACAGTCAATACTGGCACAACATGAGACTGTTCTGAGAACGTTCTGAGAACGTGCTTCTGCCAACATCAGAGTTTGAATTAAAACCAATACTCCCTCTTAATTCAAACTCTCAAAGCACACAATCCCTATCTTTCTTCTGAGCTTAAGAAAGTGATCTCTCTTGACAGCTTTGGTGAAGATATCAGCTTGTTGATCTTCACTTGAACAAAACTCCAATTTCAATTTTCCTTTACTAACTTGGTCTCTAAGGAAATGAAATATGGTTTCAATATGTTTGCTTTTGCCATGGCTAATTGGGTTCTTAGCCAGGTTGATTGCTGACTTATTGTCAAGCCTTAGTACAACTGTGATGTCTTCTACAATGCCCATCTCACTGAGTAGTGACTGTAACCAGTTTGCTTGATAAGAAGCTAGAGAACCTGCCACATACTCTGCTTCACAGCTTGAGAGAGCTATTACTGACTGTTTCTTGGAACACCATGAAACTGGAGCTCCTTGAAATTTGAATAGGTAACCACTGCATTTTCTGAAACCTTGCATAACAAGAAAACTATCAATTTTCTTGTTCCATGCTCTAGGGGCCTGCTTTAAGCCATACAATGCTTTGTGCAGTTTCAACACCTTGTCATCCTTACCCTTCAGCTCAAAACGTGGAGGTTGCTTAACATAAACTTCTTCCTCTAAGGGTTCATTTAAGAATGCCGACTTTACATCTAGATGAAATAAGGGCCATCTTCTACTACAAGCTAATGCAATCACTAGCCTAATAGTTTCATGCCTTGCCACTGGTGAGAACACTTCATCATAGTCTAACCTTTGTCTCTGCAGAAAACCTTTGGCTACAAGTCTTGCTTTATACTTGATTATCTTGCCTTCAGGGTTTTGTTTAGCCTTATACACCCACTTCAGATCAATTGCTTTCTTGTCTGATGGTAGATCACACAAATCCCAGGTCTTGTTCTTCTCAATTGACCTTAACTCTTCATTCACATCTTCCTTCCAGACCTTACTCTTCAATGCAGCTTTCACATCTATAGGCTCAGTGTCAGCTATCATAGCATAGTGTACAATTTCCCCTTCATTGTCTACTTCAATGTCTGGAGTTATTTCACAATCAACTAGTCTTCTAGGAATTTGAATGTTTCTCTGAGGTCTTGGTGTCTGAGAACGTTCTGAGAACGTGCTTCTACACACATCAGAGTTTCTCTGAGGTCTTGTAGGTGTAGTTTTGTCATCATCATCACTTGAGGTGTGCATATCCTCATCACTGTTGGTTCCTTGATTCTGATCCACAAATGTGACTTGTTTATTTGAATCATCATCTAAGTCTACTTCATAAGTTTTCTTAGATGTTGATTTTCGCTTCCAATCCCAGCTATCACTCTCAATAACCTTCACATCTCTGCTGATCTCTAACTTGTCTGTAATGGGATTGTACAGTCTATAAGCACCTGTTCTGTGATATCCTACCAATATCATAGCTTCACTCTTATCATCTAGTTTCTTTCTCTTGACATCAGGGATATGCTTATAGCACAGGGAACCAAATACCTTCAAGTGTGACACACTTGGCTTAACTTTTGACCAAACCTCTTCTGGAACTTTATCTACCAATCTCTTTGTAGGTGTTCTATTAAGAATATACACTGCAGTAGCTACTGCTTCTCCCCAGAATCTCTTTGGCAACTGCTTCTGCTTAACCATGCTTCTAGCCATGTCAAGTATGCTTCTATTTCTCCTCTCAGCAAGACCATTATGTTGAGGAGTGTATGGTGCTGTAACTTCATGAATTATGCCTTGTTCCTTGCAATAATTCTCAAACTCAGTTGATGTATACTCACCTCCACCATCAGTTCTCAACACTTTGATTGGCTTTCCACTTTGCTTCTAAACTAGTGCTTTGAATCTCTTGAACACATCAAAGGCTTCACTCTTGACCTTTATGTGATACAACCATGTCATTCTAGAGAATTCAACCACAAATGTCATGAAATATTTGTTTCCACCAGTAGATAACACATCTATAGGTCCACAAATATCTGAATGTACAACATTCAACACCTCACTTGACCTCATTGGTAGATGATTTTTGAATGAATCCCTTGGTTGTTTTCCTAATAGGCAGGTAGTACAAGTTTCTACAGGAGCTATAACACTAGGCAGACCTAACACCATATTCTTTGAATTCAATAGTGACAAGCTTTTGAAATTCAAGTGTCCATACCTTTTGTGCCATAATTCACTGTCTTTATTCTGAGAATGTTCTCCTGTTGATGCAGCTAGGCATTCATGTTCAACAGCTTTCAATTGTGTCTTGAAGGTCCTGTTCTTGCTTTGAATTGACTTAAAGATCAAATTCTGCTTTGAATCAAACAACTTCATTGTTCCATCTTCCAAAACCACTTTGAATCCTTTGTCAAGTAACTGACCTACACTCATCAAGTTACACTGCATACCAGGCACATACAAGACTTTCTCAATCACTGATTTCCTTCCATTCTTTCTCTGAATGACTACATTCCCCATTCCTTTAGCATCAATGGATTTACTATTAGCAAGCTTGATTTTTGTGTTGAGGCAATTATCAAAATCAGTCAAAATGCTTTTGTTTCCAGTCATATGGTTTGAACAGCCTGTATCAAAATACCATTCCATAGATTCTGCAGTTTCATCGGTGAGAGTCACCATGAAACTCACATCATCATTTGAATCTTTGTTCTCTGCCAATTTTGCTTCTTCACCATTTTCCTGATTTTTGTTCTTCTTTTCACTACCACATTCACTTGCATAATGTCCAAATTTTGAACATTTGAAGCATTGAATGTGAGATTTATCTTTCTTCTTTGAATTGCTCTTCTATTTCCCTCCTCCTCCACTTGAGGATTCAGGTTTATCTTCAACACAATCCTTGCCATTCTTGTTCTTTTGCCAATTTTTCTTGTGGTTCTGAAACTTCTTGAACTTTGCATACAAAGCTTGCTCATCTTCTTTGCCTTGGTCTTTCTCACCATGCTTCATCTCATGAGCCTCTAATGTACTCTGCAAATCTTCAAGTTTCACCTCACTTAGGTCTTTAGTCTCTTCAATTGTCACAACAATGTGATCAAATCTTGAAGTTAAGGTCTTAAGCACCTTTTCCACAGTTTCTTGTTCTTCAAGATTACTACCACAGTTCTTCATTTGATTAGTGAGAGTCACTAACCTTGTGAAGTAATCTGAAATCTTTTCATCATCCTTCATCTGCATCAGTTCATATTGCCTCTTTAATGCTTGTAATTTTACCTTCTTTACTTTAGCATCACCTCCATAACTCTTCTGCAATATATCCCAAGCAGCTTTTGAAGTTTCTGCATCAGCAATCTTCTCAAATACTTTTGAATCTACACATTGATGGATCAGAAACAAGCCTTTGTTACCTTTCTTCTTGGCCTCTCTGAACGTTGTTCTTTGTTCTTCATTTGCATTGGCAGGGAGTGCAGCAACACATTCATTCACTTGTTCATACACTTCTTGAAAAGTGAATATCACCTTCATCTGCTTTACCCATGTATCCCAATTCTTTCCATCAAATACTGGGAGATTTGCATGAAAATTATTGTTTCCGGCCATGGTTGATTGCAGTGATCAACCAACAAGTCTTGCTATACCAGAAAGACTTGGAAAAGATCAAGTCTTAATCACTTTCTTGATCAAGGTCCCTTGGAACGAACAATGCTCTAGATACCACTTTGTTCGGGATAAACCAAGCAAAGAGTACTAACAAAGAACAAAATTAGAAGAGAGAATTCTGAAAGGAAAGGAATTAAAAAAATAAAAAGATTGTTATTCATCCACTAGGGGCAAAACTATTTATACAAGTGGGGTTGCTTTCAATGTAAGCAACAACATTTAACAAACTTATCTTCTAAGTAACTACCTTAGCTACCTAGTACAAACAAAACTAACTAACTATCTATCTATTAACTACTAAAAGCTAATAACAGAAAATAGCAACTGCATAACTGTCAACAACAGCTCAGCACTAACAGTCAATACTGGCACAACATGAGACTGTTCTGAGAACGTGCTTCTGCCAACATCAGAGTTTATTTCAGTTTTAAATATAAGAGAAAATTTACTTTTATATTTATTGAGAATCGAATATATTTGACTCATATGGACCAAATATATTAAATTCTCAATAAATGTAAAAAATAAATTTTCGAAAGAAAGTAATACTATATTATTATTCTCAAATAGATTATTTATTACTTCATTGCGATCATGACTCAGCTAATAAAAAATGGGAAATAATCAATAAGTTAGTATTTTGATTGCATGTGGTTGATAATTTGATATCTAGACTCCAAATTCAATCCACGTGCACATCACATCTTGATACATTTGCGTGCAAGGCCAAGTCAAGACTTAAAACTTGAACACATTTTGTTGCACTTGCTGGAATACAAAAATACTAATATGATTGGCTCAGCAGGTAGAAGTAAAACAAACTAACAAAATTCACAGGAGAATATCACTTTCTTTCTCTATACTCTTTAGGTGGAGAGGGGATCCTCTCCTGTCAATTTTTTCTTAAGTTGAATCTTGACCATCCACTTGTACTGTGAACAGTAACTTACATTAAATAACAATTAAATCAATAGTGGATAGCATGATTGGACTCCCTGCAGTTTATTTTGCACGGGAGGGAATCTGTTTCCCTTTAGGTGTGAGTCAAATCTTTAATATCTTGCACAAGTATTTAGAGTTGATTCTGCAACATGAAACATTTATTTTATGTAAATATATTTTTTGGTAAATAGATAAAATAATAATAATTTTTAGAAGCTCCACAAAAGTGGATATTGAACTCAAAATAACAATATCAATATCAAACCAGATTAAACTGGTAGTGAAAAAAAAAAATATCAATATATTTTTTTTTTGGTCAAGAAAATATCAATATTTTTATCAGGTAAATTAAAATTTATGGACATATTTATAAATATGAGCTAAATAAAAAATTATTTATATTGACATAATTAAGTGAGAAAAAGTTAAATATTAAAGTTTGATGGCGTGGTAGAGTCACCGCCACCGCCAAGCAGCAAATAAAAACATTTATTAATTCGGTGAAGCAATGTATGAATCACATTGTATATAGAGCAACATCAATGATCAGCTAAAACAGAGAACACAAAAAAATGGAGAATAGTACTAGTAATAACAGCTACGAGATTACGCTCGAGAAATTAAACACAATACTCATAAAACCCTCAAAACCCACACCTTCACATCTTCAAAATTTCAAACTCTCATTACTTGACCAACTTTCTCCTAATATTCATGGCAACACCACTTTCTTCTACCCAAATCACAACAACAATAATAACCATTTTTCTGATTTTTCCAATAAATCAAAACTTCTTCAAAACTCACTTTCTCAAACATTATCCCATTTTTACCCTCTCGCCGGCCGTCTCCATGACGCCACCACCATTCACTGTAACGACGACGGCGTTTTCTTCATTGAATCACAAACAACCACCACTCTCTCTGAAATTCTCACCGATCCTAATTTCAATACACTCGAATGCTTTCTCCCAACCACTGAGGAAAAACAAAATATGCTGTTATTACTTCGATTCACCTTGTTCAGTTGCGGTTCCACCGCAATTACTATATCCCTCACGCACAAGATCGTTGACTTTAACACACTCATCATTTTTCTTAACACTTGGACCGCTATCACCACCGGACATGAAATTCCATTCCCTGATTTAACCGTCGCCGCCGCTCTTTTTCCTCCGAGAGAAATTCCCGGCATGTCTGGTTCCGTTAAAACCTCCGATGCAAAATTCACTTCTAGAAGATTCATTTTCGAAGCATCCAAAATAGAAGAACTCAAGACAAAAATCAAAAACAAAATCGAATCCGAATTTGAATTTCATCCTTCTAGGGTAGAGGTTGTTCTAGCTCTGATTTGGAAATGTGCTCTTTCGGCATCAATAGCAGTTTCTGGTTCCAAAACGACGCCGTTTAAGCGTTCGATTTTGTTCCAGGCAGTGAACCTTCGTACACGGATGAACCCCGCCGTACCGGAAACTGCAGTTGGGAACTTGGTGTGGCCGTTTTCGGTGACGGTTGAAGAAGAAAGCCACGTGGAATTACATGAGATGGTGAAAACAATGAGGAAGGGTATAATGGACTTTATAGAGAATAAAGCAGAGAGGTTTAAAGAGGAAGGTGGGTTTAAGGTTGTAATGGAGAATTTGAAAGAGAGGGTTGAGATTTTGAAAAGGAGTGATGAGAATGAGGGTAGTTTGGTAATTTACAAATGTTCTAGTTGGTGTAAATTTCCATTGCTTGAGTTTGATTTTGGGTGGGGGGAACCTGTGTGGAGTTGTAGTGTGAATAAATTGGTGAGTAATACAATTGCTTTGATGGATACAAAAGATGGTGGTGGAGTTGAAGCTTTTGTTACTCTTGATGAAGATGAGATGAAATTGTTTCAACAAAATGAGGAGCTGCTACACTATGCTTTGCTTAATCCTAAAATTCTTATTTGAACTTTCACCCACTTCTCATGTTGCCATAATATTTTAGTACTAATCATATGCTGTGTTTAATCTTAGGGTCCGTATCTTAGGGATTAAAAAATAGTGATTTCATTGTGCCAAAAAAAAAAATTGTGATTTAATATTTAAAGATTATATTTTAGAGATTTATAGAAAAATAAAATTTACTTTGTATTTATTTATTGTAATAAAAATCGGTTTTTTAGCAGCTATATACATAACAATACAAATATTAGAAAATTGAAAATAAGAATCAATACTATTTTAGAAAATTTAGAGATTTTGAAAATTTACAATAAGGGGCATTTATCTTCAATAAATTATCTAAAATAAGGGAACCCCAACTCGCAAAAGATAAAAAGCACTCCAAAAATATTGTTAGAGAAACTGTTAAGTGTGCATTTGTTTTGGATTTTTTTAAAAATAGATTTTATAGTGTTACATAATTTTGTGGAAAATAAAATTACAAAGAAATTTTTTATAAAAGCTTCAAATCAAAATTTGGTTTGAATAGTTATTCTTAAAACGTCATTTTAGGCATTTCATCATTTTATTGAAATTTTTTTTGGATATCAAAATTTCAAAAAAATCATTTAATTTGAAGCTATTTCAAATAGATTTTCATAAAAATCATTTTTGAAATACAACTTTTTCAAAAAATTGTGATTTTGACTATGTTTTGTTCTTCAATAATAGTGTTTCAATTTAGAAAAAATGAATATAAAAAAACTTGTAATATTTTGAAAAACGATTTTACAAAATCCATTTTTAAAATTACAAAGAAAAAAATCCATTTTCTTAAATCTAAAACAAACGCACCCTAAAATATTCCAACAATTCTGAGCACACTCAAATATGTTTAAATTTAGGTAAATCCTAATATTGTGAAAATGAGTCCCACAAATGTTGCCAACTTTTTTCTTGTATAATTTAAGAATTCAACAACCTTTTCCAGAGATCAAAACTGAATTCTACAACAATTATAAAACTACAAAGTCCTAAGGAACACATGATATTAAATAAATAAAATTACAAGTCCTGTAAACAAAAAAAAAAAATTGCAAGTGGAGAGTACTTCCTTAAACTGCAGTAGTAGCCATTAACTACCAACACCTTAGACATTCACAAGAGTGCTTCAAACAAAGACAATAAATGCTTAATCCAAATTGTTGAAGAGTGTAGTGAACTAATAGATGAAGAAAAGTATCTGGAAAAAATCATCTTCGCGAGATGCCTCCGTCATCCATTGTGTCTTTTTTAAAGTAATCAACTTTGAAGTCATAATCACCATCCATGGGATCAGATGCGCCGGCTTTATTAGCCTTCTTCTTTTTCTTCTTCTCTGCTCGCCTGATCTTTGGATTAAGTATACCATCCGCTGTATATAACTTGTCATTTTGTTTACTAGATGCACTTTTACCCTTGTCCTTGCTAACATCATCTTTATCGCATTCCATAGATTCATCCTCATCATTGTCCTCCATGTTCCCAGGAGCTTCATCTTGTCCAAACAACTTAACAGGTTGATCATCCTAGAAAAACATATTGAAGAAGGTAAGATGTTTTGATTAATAAATTTTACACACTACAAGTTTTAGGGTAAGGTGTTTTGATTGATAAATTTTACACACGACAAGGTTTTTTATGACTAATAGGTGTCATTTGGTTCAAAGGAGTATAGATGAATGATTTGAATGAAAGGATATTAAAGTCCAGATATTTACAAAATTTAAATACATATTTTCTCCCCTCAAAATTAACTCAAAGTTTGGAGGGAACTAAAATTAACTAGAAGAATACTGCACCCCACATAAAATTAAATCAAATAACTGCAGATAATATAATCCCTCCATCCCAACAGGCCCCTATCCATGCGTCAATTTCCAAGGCACTTCTCTAATAGTGTTTCAACATATTTAATTTAGAACAGAATCGTCAAAGAGTATACCTCTAACATTGTCTCATCAAAGTTGAGAGGGCAACTTGAAGGAACTTCAACAGGATCTAAGTCAACAGTAGATTTAAGGTTCCCAATAAATGAAGTTTCACTATTGTAGACCTCATCAATGTTAAACTCTTTAGAAAACTCTGAAACTATCTTGGCCTCTGACGGTTCTGCCTGATCCCTAACTGGGGGCATAGTATAATATGGAATTTTACCTGAAACAGTGCAATTATAAATTATTCTTAATTTTGGTAAGGCATCAAATTCTTCGTAATTTTCAACTTCAAAAGAAACATGTTTGAGTTTATTTAGCATACTTCATTATGTATATTCATACCTTCATTCCAGTCATGAAGAACAATTCTTGCAGCAGCATCAATGTCAACTATTCCACCCTTCTTGAGCTTGCCCCTAACAGTAGCCACAATCTGTAGGAAGTCATCAACTGATTCAAAACTTGGAATCTTGTAAAGTGATACAAGCACCCTGGCGGGACAGAGTTTTAGAATTTCTTTCACTGCGTTGTACACAAGAAAGGAAAAAATGATTAGACTTCCCAATGGAGCCTGAAAGTCAGGATTCAAAATTAAGATTATAAGGAGACTTCAAAGCATTTTCCAAATGATTTCAATGAACCAAACTTTGGTTTACATCAAGATACGCAGATTAATGGAGGGATATACAGAGGACGTAAAGCTTTGCCCGTGGCATTGCTCTAATATAAGGACCTAAATAAGCAGATTAATTAACGGGGGAAGAAAATGACTTCAAGTACCTGGGCTAACGGGATCATCTAACTTCTCAATTCTCTTGCAGTTTTTTAATGCAACGGTAGCATTATTTTCTTGAGACTTCAGCATAACAACACCAGGGCAATCAAGCAACTTAACATTTTTGTCCAAATGAACCTCTTGCATCGACCTTGTTAACCCAGGAGTAGCACCGACATTGACAACATGGCATCTCTTTAAACTGTTAATAAGACTGCTCTTACCAACATTGGGCAGTCCAACCAAACCAACAGTGATTGACTTCTTGATCTGTGAAGACAGCCAAAATAATTAAGGAAAAATTGATAAGCACCATGAATTATAAGACTAGATGCGAAGCTTACAAGAATTGGAGTGAAATAAAATTATCAGTCAAATATAGAATTAGAATCTCCATTGAATAGATATCATCACATGAAGAGGCACAGCATAATCTTCTAACTTACAAGCTTTCAACGTTATTAAGCTACATGATCAAGCCCAATATACCATGAAAAGTATCATGGAATATGTTATTTACATCCACAAAGCTATGACTTCAAACAGAGAAACAAACAAGTGGAAAGACATTGTAAATCAAAGATATGACTTCAAACAGATTGAACGACATCGAGACAAATTTAATAATGGGCAAAAAGAACAACTCTGATAATTTGATCAGTGAAGGTTCTGGAACGCGCGAGGATTTGGAGGAAGCGACTGCAAATGGATCAGGACCTGGGAAGGTTAAGAGGGATAAAAGGCAATTAGTTTTTGATGTATGAAGAGTTCTTGCAGACGCACAGTACGCGGAAAAAAAAATGAAACCAAGGGTCGTACTCTGTTGGAAACTGCAATGCTTTCTGGTGTTACTTTTCCTCGTCCAAGTTGGTTTGCAGCGAATAGGAAATCCGAAATCTTCAAGTTTGATGATGAGGTTGAAAAGTAGCGGAAATGAACCTCTTTCTCGAGGAGGTTAGTTTTGTTTTTTGAGGACGTTATTGGTTCTGTCGTGGATGATTCTAAAATTGTCTTTTGATGTTAACTGATTATAATGTTAATGGTAGGGTTCTAATGACTATATATATTACATTAGAAAAGGTTATTTAATCTCATCATCACAGTTAAAATGACTCTATATATTACATTAGAACCCTGCCATTAACATTATAATCAGTTAGCATCAAAAGACAATTTGAAGTGCAAGTGTCACCAATGCGATTGAGAATCATCCAAAACAGAACCAACAACGACCTCAAAAAACAAAAGTAACCTCCTCGAGAAAGAGGTTCATTTCCGCTACTTTTCAACAACATCATCAAACTTGAAGATTTCGGATTTCCTATTCGCTGAAAACCAACTTGGACGAGGAAAAATAACACCAGAAAACATTGCAGTTTCCAACAGAGTACGACCCTTTGGTTTCATTTTCATTTTTTTTAGCGTTCTGTGTGTTTGCAAGAACTGTCAATACATCAAAAACTAATTGTCTTTTATCCCTCTTAACCTTCTCAGGTCCCGATCCATTTGCAGTCACTTCCTCCAAATCCTCGCGCGTTCCAGAACCTTCACCGATCAAATTATCAGAGTTGTTCTTTTTGCCCATTATCAAGTTAACATCCCCAGCGTTTTGAACAACTTCTATTACACCGCAGAAATTGTAAAACTCACTTTAATTATACAAACGGCTATTATCACTTAATCACAATAAGAAAAAGTGAACTATAATTCAACCATAATATAAAAGCACTTGCAAACATTATGGCTTCGTGAAAATTGAACATAAAAAATGAAGAGAAAGGGCAAAGACAAGAAAAGCTTTGAACACTGAACATAAAAATGATTTTTTTTGTTACCTCGTAGCTTCTTGAATAATTCTTCAATAGTTTGAGCAGTGTCTCAGCTCCAAGGCAATCACTCAATTGCAAAGCATTACTTGGTTTGACTTTTTTAGAAGATTTCCAACCTAGGTTTGATCTTTGCTGTTGTGTACTGCACTTGAAAGCAACAGTAGGTAATTCTTCTCGAAGGTACTTGAGCCACTTCTCAACAGACTCTCGAGGAACAAGATCTGAATTAGAAGGACAAATGATTAGTCCATGAAAACAATATATTCCTAAACGGAGAAAGGGGATAAATGGTGACCAGGAGAGTTACCAATTTTATTTAAAAGCAACACAAGACGTTTATCAGGTCCTGATTTCATCACCATTTTTTCTATGTCAACACAACGAGTACCCAAAGGATCTCGGGCATCAAGGACCTCCAAGATAACATCAGAAGCTTCAATAACCTTTACCAAATCCTTGTAAAAGGCCCTATCTGAACTATCTATGGAAAAAGAAGACATAAAAACACAATGAATATAAGAGAAGCAATTAAGTAAGGCTATTTGACCTAAACAAAATTTGCAGCAAATGCAAAATAAAAAAATACCTCTAGTCTTCGCAACAGTGGGGGCATTATTAGTATTTTCTAGAGAAGCCGTTTCAACTGATTGGGAATTATCATCATCCACGGGCAAGCCCAACTTCCTTTTACGAGCCTGAATCAAGAGTTAGGCATTGTAAAGTTTCAAATTATAAGAAAAATAGAAATCATCCGATGCATACAAAAGAATAGTGTTATCATGCATACAATGGAAATTATAAGAATGGATTTCTAAATTCTGTAAAGACACTAGAGTCAGGCATAACACATAATATAAGACATTTATTAAGTTATTTATCCAAACAAGGCCTAATGCATAATAATGAAGTAATCAAATCACAAAATAATTGTTATTTTGAAAAAAAAACAGAGAAATTAAAAAGAATAAAATTACCCTTTCTTTTCGATCAGCTTTTTTTTGTTCTAATTCCTGAATAGCACATTCTCTACGAGCTTCAAGTAATTTCAACTCTTGTTCCTTAAAAGGCCAATCATTTGGAATACCAGGATCTTTCTCAACCTTCTTCTTACCACTTAGAAGAAGCTTTTTAGCTTCTTTTGTTTTCTTTTTGTTATGCTCTTTTACTTTCCTAATGATTTTGTATTTCTTCTTCAATGGAACCCTTTTACTCTTACTCTCTGCAAATTATATTAAAAACAAGCAACGATTCAATCAAATAATTACAACAACAGTAACGATAATTGAAGTGAAAAAAAGTGATTTACTTACTCTTGCTTTTCTTCACCATTTTTGGTTTGTGGTGTTGAAAAGAGAGAGATGAGAAACAGGCTGAAGGGTTATGGTCGCTACTCAGCAACGGGATATTAGGGTTTAATAATGGGTTATAAATACGGCGTTTTTTCTTTCCAAACAATAATGTCATTCAATTAATTAATTAATTAGTATCAATTTATTCACAAATCTTAATTCAACCGGTAAAAAATGACGCCTTACAAAAAAAGAGGGTAAAAAGAAAAATAGTACTAATCTTAAATCAATTAATTAATTATTAGGTCAGATATCGTATTCGGGATTCGAACTTCGACTACTCTACTTATATATAGTAGTTTAATCATTTATCTATTTACTAAAAAAATAGTACCAATTTTATTTTACTTTTATAAGAGGCAAACTACAATTTTGATCATGCATTAGTCCTTAATGTATTAAAATTGCTAATATATTTTCAATATCTCATTTGATAATAATTTTGTCGGCTAAACAGACCACCAAAAAATATAGTGAAGACAAAACTACCTACTTAAAAACATACTTATGGACAAAATGATGAATAAAAGAGACATTTGTGAATTTGTTTGCAATTTTAGTACATTCAGAACTAATATGATAATTAATTACATATTCAAAGACCAAAATGATAGTTCGTCTATTTTATAAATAATTCTTAAATAAGTCTCCAACTTTATGAATATTTCAAAAAGTTTCTAACTCCATTAAAGTTTAGTCGTATTAATCCTTCAAAAAATATACTAAGGACTAAATTGTGAATAAATGAATTAACTGAAAATCAAATTGTTGTTAAATTTTGAATAATAAGAACATTTTTTTACAATAAAAAACTCAAGATATTTCATTAAACAATAACATTTTAATACAGGGAGGTATTATCTCAAAAATATAGCAACTATACCAAAATATGACCACCATAACAAACATATGAACAAACCATATTCGCTTGTCGTTTTATAAATTTAACCACAAAGTTCAAATAAATATACATGATTTTTTAATCTTACAAATTATAAAACTAAATTCTAACTATTAATTATATCCCCTACATTCTCTAGTTAATCGATTTCAAATTTGACATCTTTGAAGCCTCTTCGTTCCATCACTTGCATAAGCTTCTAACAAGACAATTGACTCTCCTATTATGGAACATTTCTCTTGAATACATGGACTTCCCTTAATTGATAGTATAAGTGGCTAAATGTATATAGAACATTTCCCTTGAATACATGAATTTCCCTTAATTGATACTACTATAAGTGGCTAAATGTATATACACCAATTTGACGGTTTAATAAAATTAAAAATATTTTTAAAATATTTGCAAATTTAATAACCTTTTTAAGAATATCTTATTACATCGGGAAAAAACTAATTTGATATAATTCACTTATTAATTAATAAATGTGTATTGCTAATATACTCTAATTTTGGACAAAAAAGCCAGCTATTCACTTACTTTAAAAAAACTACAATGTATAAATATATATTTAGTTCTTTTAAATATATAAACTTTTATTTTCAGTACTTTTAAAAAAATTCTTCAAACTTTGTTTCCTCTAAATTTTTCTGATTTCAATTTTATTCCCTGCTTATTTTATAAAAAATTTATGTTCTAACTAACTTTTTAATGATATGTGATTGATAGGACTTTAAAATATTCATTTAACTGAGTTACACAAACAAATTATTGGATAGTAAAATCTAAAAAAATCATTGGATAGTAAAATCTAGTATTAACACAAAAATATTATTAGTTACACAAACAAATTATTGGATAGTAAAATCTAAAATAATTGATAAGTTGTTCTTATTACTCATAGTTACTATTATTAATAAACGAACTAAAAATTATAATCAAACATTGAAGATTGTGAAGAAGGAATGATAGTTCAATATTAATGAATTGATTATGTTGATGAAGTCACTCATATGAATTAACATAACATATAATAGAAATAGAATCATATATGGCCATAATATTTAAGTTGGCCATGGCAGCAACAAACATTAGAGATAAAGCGGCTAGCTGGTCCTCGAAGCCATCATCATACACATCACATTTTTTTCATGAAACAAACAAAGTTATGTTCATAATGTCATATGTATGTATGCGCAAAGAGTATATTATACTATATATAGTATGTATATAATATGGTCACACAATTCACACCACACATTGTAATTCTATAGCTTGATCACCACTTTTCTCATGCTTCTCTTCCACACCTAATTTTTGTACTTGAATTTGTTGATTAATAACTTCTTCAATAATATCTTCATTTTCATCCAATGGAATTGGAAACACTTCACAAGTCCCTAATGGGTTCACAACAACAATATTTACCACTGCAGCTTCTGTTTTCTCATCCTTAACACCACCATATTTTGAGTAATATCCATATAACAACATTTGAATTACCCCTAAGACAAACCCAACCACATTTGGAAGCTGCACAAACAAATTATAATAGTTATTTAATTGATGAAATTAAGTTTCTTTCATAATGTTTAATTAATTTATTTAACCAAATAAATATATACTTACATAGATGCAAATGTCATTTTTAAAGAAACCGTATGCAAACCATACCACACCACTCAATGTAAGGAAAAGTGACAAATTGAAGGGCATAAATTGTACACTCCTTGTCTTAACAACCCTCACCTGCACATAAATAAACAAATAATAATTAATTTAGTGAGTGACACATGTCATTGATAGAGATTACTAATTACTAATTTTGAAATTATAATAAGTAATTAATTTTCTTACCACAATGCTTAGAGGTGCAGCAAATACAGCAATTGATATAAAGGTGCAAACCCATCCAAGGAAACTAACACGATGATTTTCATGTATAGCAAATTGTATGATCAAGAAGATCAACACAAATGAAACCACATTCATTAAGACAAACAGTTTAATGGTTAATTTCTGCAATTAAAAAATTTAAACAAATTAATAATATGTGACAATCATTTGTGAGAAATATATATAATGGAATTTGTAAATTAGAAATTTATTTACCCTTGCATCTTTTGGCGCGTAGATTATGTACATGATACAATAGATCACTTCTACGACACATCCAAATGAATTAATCGAAACAAGGAAAATAGCATTTGTCTTTATCAATGCGTAATATAACCATAACATAGAACTGAACAATGCCACAAGATACGGCAATGATTGGAAACTTTCCGTGCTTTTATTTTTGAATATTCGGATAAAAGTTGGCCTGCAATAATATATTCACGCCAACACAAAAATATTAATTCTGATTTTTATGTTTAATAATAATTTAGATAATTGAGTCAAAGAAAATTATTTTAAAATAAAATTGGCATGATTTATAATATATATATTCTGGTTTAAGAAAAAATATTAGTGAGCTAGTATTCATGATTAAATAAAATTGAGAGTGTGTACTTACAGAGGAGCCAAATAGACCATGAGGGAAATGGCATTACCTACACATCAAAAGAAAAATATGTTAGAAGTAATTCGTTATTTCGTTACTACTTTTTTATGAAAAAATTATAGGTAGTTATAAATATAATTAAACCTATAGAATATATTATGAGACACAGTTGGTCGTTTGTGTTTTTTAATTAAAAAAGTATATTAAAATATTTTGTAAGAGTTATAATATTTTATTAAAGAAAAATAGAGAGAGAGAGAGAGAAAAAATTTCAACAAACTATATGTAGTGGGAATTTATGATCTACCAATACGTCAACCATAATCTATAGTAGTACGTGGGATTATCACTTCATGACTGCACCCAAGATAGAAAAAAGAAAAGAAAAAAAAAACAAATATTAAGAACTAGTTGGGAGAAATTATAATCAAAATTTGTTTATGAATATTTAGAATCATATATGCAGGGTTCCTAATTTAAAGTTAGAGAAAATAGTAAAATAAACCAAAAAATATAATTATTGGAGTAAAAAGAGAAGAGAAAGTGGTAGAAACCATGCACATTCATTATAGCATTTTACTATACGTTTGATTGAGTTTAGAAAAAGAATCAAGAAAAGAATGAAAGAAAGAAAGAAAAGGGAAAGAAAGAAAGAAAATGATAATGGCATTATGTGTTTACCTAGAATGCCAAAAACAATGGCTAAACTATGGACTGTATCGTCATTCATTGAAATCATAGCCATGATTCTCTTCTTCGTTTTCCTCTTGAGATTTTGATGATGATGCAAAAGAAAAATGCTATAGCACAAGGTTTTGGGGTACGGATTTGGGAAGAGGAAAGAAAAACCTTATGTTGGTTTTTCTTCCAAATCAACCCCTCAATCTCATGCAAGCTAGCACTGAGTAATGAAGAAAATTTGTTGAGCAACTCATGCTATATATACACAATTGGACACGGAGTGAGAAGGAAAAAAAAGAATGAAAAAGAATAAAAATGAGGAAAGAATTAAAGAAAAAGGAACCAAAAACAGAAAAAAAAAGGAACAAAGTATGTATTAGTTGTTATTATTAGTGAAGGTGTTGTGTTTCATTCATGCGTAATTAAAGTCATTCAGGGTTCATGATGGTTTATTCTTTCTAGTAGGTAGCGTGCCACAAAACCATTTACCTCCCTAACTATCTAACTACGTGGCATATCAATCATATATACGTGACAAAAATATTTTGACTTATATGTGTAATAAAAAAAATTAAAATACTTTTTTTTTAGTACCATAATGTTTAATTGGATACAAGTCAAAATTAATTCAAAATTTATATTTATTTTAAAATGATTAAATACAAAAAATAATATGTATTAAATGATTGGATGTTCTTAGAATTTGGGTTAAACTTAAATGTAACCTAATTAAACTCTACAAAATTTATTTTTAAGATAATTATCGTTTCTATTTATAATTATAGGCATTGTGTTTATCATATCTAATCTAATATGAGACTTTTAATAGATTATTCTATCACACTCATAATCATGATTGGATGGATATTTGAAATATGATTAGGAGTAGCTTGATTACATGTGTTTTAATAAATCTCGCAAAAGATACGTGTAAGGTGATGACTACTAGCTCTTACTTTAGGTTAAAGACATTTTAGGTTAAATATTTAGGATTACATTTATTAATCATAGCATTCTAAAATTTGAAAAGAATTAATATTACTATGCGTTTCAAAATATGTGGAAGGTGTAGAAGGTAGAGATATGGGTAGGGGTTGATTCCGTGACATTTCAAAACCGTACCCTCCCTAGCTAGTAAGCCATTTGTATGTGATTATAAACATGGATTATGGACGATAGACCAGTTTCATCCAATTAATCTAGTAAGTAATTTTAGTCATTGAATAGTAAGCAATTGATATTATAATTATTTTGTCAAGAATAATATTGATATTATATAGTTTTCTATTATTTTCCTAAAAAAATTAATGTGTAGCTTATGAATCAAATTGGACTCGGATTTCCTGCGGTAATCATTTGCCACTGTTTCCCGCAGTAGTTAATCTGAACTGTTGATCTATAATTGGACGGTTACAATTAAATATCATCAAAATCAAGTAAAAATCATTTTGTCAATCAATTTTAAATCGAACGGTCTAGATGAATAACTGCATCACACAGTTACTGCAGCAAATCTGTTTCTGACCAAATTAAACTTGAAAATCAAAATAACTAATAAAGAATACACTCAAAAATCAATATGAATACGTGTTTACAATCAAAGATCAAAATGACTTTTACTCTAATTAATCCAAAATTTCAATTGAACATGCCATGATGAATCTCATGTCATCACCTAGATTTCTCTCTATTGGCTTTGTACGTGACATACACACTTTATTTGCCGTTGTGTTGCTGAATTGTCTCATAGTGTGATCTAGCTGTTTCTGAATGCAAATTGTAGGTTTTTCGTGTACAAGAGGCACTCCCTCTATACTTTTCCAATACATTCATTTCCTTGTAGTTATGCAAAAGGTAAGAGTATGACAAATTACAATCAATGTTTTTTTTTGTTATTATTTCTTGTTGTGCAAGCACTTCCATATCAAGATATAATTTGTTTTCCAATCAAAACTACCTATATATAGGTCCAAAAACAGACCTTAATTTTGCTGCCGTATTCAGTTGCTGTATTCATACAATCTGTTTCTCAATTATTTGGATCCATCTCATTACTTGAGCTTGTATATGATTTCTCTATTATTTAAAGATGGTTTATGATGAACCAGCGGCGGTTCAACACTAAATGAGCCTTAAATTGGACTCTAAAATGAGGCTTTTTCTGTTTAAAAAATATATTTTATCAAAATTGTCTTAGCTTTTTATATTTTGTTTTTCGAAGAAAAATTATTTATTAAATTATCATAATAATTTTATTTAATATTTCTTTTTCAATCCATAATAAATTTAATACATTTAATTTTTGTAAGACATTGTTGATTTAAGACGACATTCAAAGAATATAGTTGCTTAATTTTTTCTTTTTTATTAAATTTTGCTTAAATTCTTAAAGAGTTAAAAAGTTTTTTTTTTTCTGATTTTTATAATTTTATTTTTTGAGATCTTTTTTCTATTGTGGACTAATGAGCTTACGACTTGTGTTATGAGAGACTTTTTTCTATAGTAAATTTTTTCTTTTTTATGGGCCTAAAACTCTTACTTAGTTTGCGTTATCCTTAGGCCGACTATGATATCTGCCTAACCTCAATTATTATAGTGAAATTTTTCGTTAATTTCAGGCATAATATTAAGGAAAATACATAATTTTGATTCCTATAGTTTTCATATTAAGGAAAATACATAATTTTTGTTTTTCGAAAAAAAAAAGTCATTTATTAAATTATTATAATAATTTTATGTAACATTTTTTTCGATTGATAATAAATTCACTACATTTAATTTTTGCAAAACATTGTTGATTTAAGACAAGGTTCAAAGATCATAGTTGTTTAAATTCTTTTTTTTTTTACTAAATTTACTTAAATTCTTAAAGAGTTGAAAAATTGTTGTCTGATTTTTCTAATTTTTTTCTTAGAGACCTTTATGGTTTTTTCCAAGATTATTTCCCCACTGTGAACTAATGAGCTTACGACTAGGGTTGTGAGAGGCCTTTTTCTATTGTAAATTTTTTTCTTTTTTAAGGGCATAAAACTCTTACTTAGTTTGTCTTACCCTTAGGCCGACCTTGTGATGAATAATGATATCTGCCTAACCTCAATTATTATAGTGAAATTTTTCATAAATTCAGGCATAATATTAAGGAAAATACATAATTTTGATTCCTATAGTTTCAATTGCTTAAATCAAGTTTTCATACATTTTCAATCAAACAAGTTTAAACCTCATAGTAATATTATAAATTGTTAAAAAATGATGATATAAGAAATATTGTCAGAGTGGCGGAGTTTTTTTTTTTGACACAGATAGTGGCGGAGTTAGAATTTGTTTCTATGGATGGGGCCATATATTTTTTTAAAGTTTGCTTATAAATTAGAGTTGGAATGTGCAATTGAACAATAATATTAAAATATTTTTTTTGCTAAAAATAGATGAGGAAGGCTAAAATTTACATACACAAAAATTCAAACACACAATCTCAAGTCTCCACTAAGCAAGAGAACATCTTTGGCAACAAACCTAACACATAATTGTGTTATATAAATGCATATATATACATATTTATAAAATAAACTAAATTTAATTGGAATACTTTTTTCCTTTATAATTTATAGTATCACCAATTTGAGTACTTTTTTTTTATATAAATAGCAATTTCAGCTGTTTGATGTTTGTTTGTGGTCCTTCTTTATGGGTGACTTTTAGCATGGGCAAGTGTTATAAATCTCTAACGGTGAGTGAGTGAAAAAGTAGCAAGTGCACCGTATACTCCTCTGCACCCTATCAATTTCTCCTCTCTCACCCATTCTCTTCTTTTCTCACTCTTTTTCTTGCTGCGACACAGAACTCCAATGGAGTTAAACCCCTAAAAAAATTCAATGATTTTTAAGCAAACTTTAAGTGGATATGTAATTAAATATTTCACTTTCTTTAACTAAAATTGCATATTTGAAATTATTTTTTTTATAAAAAATGTAGATTTTGACTTTATTATTAAACTCATAAGAGTCATGTCAAAAGCAATATATAATTGAAATTTCATTTTCAAAGGTGACTAATAATTGTTTGACTATTCACACAAAAAAGACTAATAATTGTTTGACTTTTTACTAGGATAATGCCTTGTCATTCCTATTTTATTTTTGAACAAAATTGTCATTCCTAGTTGAATCATACATTATGACATGTTGTCTTCTCTCATATTTTCCTATTATGCCATACTTCTATAGATTGTCTATTAATCAGATTTTCTCAGATTGAAATGTAGAAAGTAGAAACTCCAACAACATTATAGGAAACCAAATGCAGGGGTTGATCAAAGACCAAAAACATATTTAACATAATAAAGTGCTTCTCTTTTTGACAACCTATGATAGTTTGTTGGTACAAGGATAACACAGTATCGGTACGCATGAATCTACCGAGAAAGAAACGCAGCAACATTTTAAGTTAAAAATGCTTTAAACCCTATTACACCGGTTACAATTTAGTCATATAATATCTGAGCAATAACAATGGCCTAATCCCATAACACTAGTAATAAGAATAGGACAAAGGGATAAAAACAAAGAGAATTTTACCATCACAAAAGTTTGATTAGTTCACTTTAAAGACTTCTCTGCTTCATGATTAAACCTATTCACAAGCCAACTTGGTGTCGAAGCTGCTCAAGCATATTGCAAAAGCTTGGAATGCAGATAAAGGATATCGATAATCCATGGTGAACATGTCTTTCCCAACTTTGCCAAATTGCAGAATAATCTTATCATGTTCCGGTGGAGCTGGTTGAGATGGTGTTGGCGCGCCAGCAGGTGGTTGGGTGGACGCAATCAACTGAAAGTTCTTAACAGACGCAACAGTTACTCGTCCCCGGAAGTTAAGGCACCAGCACTGTAATTGTTCATGCCATCTTGGAGGCTTGTTTTTCAGAACCAAAGGTCTCATCTTGCCGTCATCTTCCTCATTATAGGATCCCCCGATCTCAGAAAACCGCGAGCTGCTGAACTCAATGGAATGATCTAGAGACTTTGAAAACGAGATGCTTCTGAATGAGTCCTCCAGGGAACGGGGAATAAGCTCTGGCTGTCCGGGAACGGAGCCGCCCGCATCAAGTGCTGAATTTGGTATTGAATGCATAATGCAGTGCATCTTCCTTGGGCCTCGAGTACCAAGCACATTTAGTTCATATGTTACCTGAGCTATGTTGTAACTCCCGGATGGGACCTTAGGTGATACCTTTTTAGAATAAAATCTGCGGCTGGTCTTCCCAGTCCCCGGAGGGCATATATGGGCAGAAGTGTAGGGAGGCTGTGTATCATATATAATGAATTTTGTTCCAAGAAAGTTTGATCTGGTGTACCAAAATAATAATATAAAATCTTGTAAGTAAGAAGACAAAGATATAAAATAGAACAGAAAAAACTTGCCAAAAAAAAAAACCAGAAAAAACTCGATAAATGGTCTTGTGAAGATATGAATAGCACACAAAGATATATTTCATCACATAAGTGGAAAATTAATTATGAAATAAGAACCCTAGACTATTTATTACCTTTGGTAATAACAATTACAGCATATTCTTAAATAATTATAATTATGTGCATCTAAATATACGGAGGTAAAAAAAATTACTTTACACCTTCACAAGATCATTGATTCTGCTTTCATACTTCTAGGATTTAGAACTTAGAATGCATTTTGATAGTCCGAGTCTTTAACCATAGTAGTTTTGACAGTATTTTTATCGACAAAAAGACATTTTTAACGTAGTCAATGACAGAATAAACCGACAGTGACAAACATTTGCAAGCAGTAACTTACCTCAGCTTTCCGATGTAAGTATTACTTGATCTAGAGATGTTGTCAGCATCCATGGAAATAACATACTCAGTATATGTTGTTCTTCGTGTCCTTTTAGCAGAAAGGAGGAATTTTCCATTTTCAACCAACAAAGCTGCAAAGTCAAATCAAATCAAATAGAAACATGAACATAAACTTAATAGGTTCAGCATGCCACTGGAATATAATAGTGCAAAGACGATTCATTATGTCAACGTAAAAAACATAACACAAACATCGCACACTAGGAAAAAAATAGTATAAAATAACAAAACTTGTTAACTTTACCAGTCTGAAGAAAATCAAATCTTAGCTGACTACATAATAGGATACCCCAAAAATATAAAACGACAAAATAGACCGTTAAGCCTCACCCCAACTTAATGAATATCAAACAAAGGATATTCGAGACTCAAATAACACGGCGATAACTGTTATGGAAATTGTGAACACAAACTAATAATGACCATTTCCAAAAGTACCATCCAATACTATTAACTGTCATCCCATGTAGATCTCAAATCAAATATCCATGCAAACATATACGCACATGCAGCCGCAATAAACGTAAGCACAAACATTCATATATCCCGCAACTTAAAAAACAACAAAAAGACTAGGCTGTTTGAATTTCGATACATCACATCAGAACAATTGAACAAATCTACACAATTACGTCAGAAGCATCTGAACATAAAACCATATAACCTCAAGGGATAATTACTTGTAAGAGAAGACCATTTACCAGGGCTCAGACAAAGGAATAGGTGATATGTTAAGTTAGATTTATCCCGTTTGATAAAGCATTGAATGATTCCATCTCGTGGCCCAGGCTGAAAAGCAAAACGAACGGAAAGTTAGCATGTTGCTACCATATCAACTATCATTGTTATCTCAACATAAATGTAATAGGTTGTCAATAAAAAAGTGAGATGAACTACAAAGTAATGAAACCAACCTGCTTCAGGGACACAGGAAATGTAAGTTTGCCGCAGAACTCGGGGCTCTTAACAATGTCCTTGCACATATTCCTCCAAGATTGGCAAACAGAAGCACATGCAACTACATGCTTTCGTGAAGGCCATGTATTCTCACTCTCCTCTAGCCGTCGAATGACATCAAATAGTAACTCTGGGGGTAAGTTTGCCCAGCAACTATTTTGAATTACTAGAGGTTGGTCATGCAAATCCTGCACCGATCCATGTGATTTTCCTCTATGATGCTGGCCAGTAAGTTTGACATCAAAACTACGCCTAGATAAGCTCCCAATACTATCACGAACATCACGAACTATGCTGCGGAATGACATTCTGCAGGAGGATCCCAAGAATAACTATATGAATATCTGTTCTCTAAACGATATCCATTCAACCACTGCGAGCATATGCCTGCCATCAACGGAAAAATTCAGCTCAACAGTCAAATAACCTTTTATTTATCATTGTTGGAATTTAACTATTATTGTTCATTATCAGACGGCAAAAATTACCCAAAGACTATGAACCAAATCACAAAGCATCCGATATTTCAATGTTTACATACAATCCACTTGAAGCATTGCAATAGATATTTAAACATTTTAAGTTAGTGGAAATTTCTGAAGTAAAAATGGCATTGTTTTTCTTCTACTGGGGATGGATAACCCATAAATTTGTTACTCTATCAATCTTAATTAGATTTTATATGGTTATGGAACACCTTATTCGGCAAATAAATTATAAAATTTTACAACAAGTATAGCAAAGTCATCAGAAATATTTAACATCTTAATTTGCAGATAACAAAAGGGGAAAAATCACTTAAAATTTTCTTTTAACATTCATTGTTAACACATGGAATTAAGGATCATAATGTAAGAGATGCAAGAAGAGAAACTACCTCTTATAACTTGAGAGCTAATCTCAGATGATCAAAACCCCCAAAACTAGATCAAAATCCACTCTTTACCTGCAAAGCACAATCTTAGCAAATGTTAGAAAATAAATCATAAAATAATCTAGAAATTTCAAATCTTACAATCTATGTCTACCATTTTCATTCTACAAACATAAAAGAGAGATTTTTAAAAGCTGAAAAAAAATGAACTTTTTTCTAATTCATTTCAACAGAAACCCAGTTGACCAAAGATTTGAAGAAAAACTTCATCAGATAATTTGAATGAAAAAAAAAATGGATTTTGAAGATAAACCTGAGCAAAATGGATAGATCTAGCTAAAGAGAAGCCTTAGATATTATTCTATAGAGATGAGATGAAATATACAAACTTGCAACAAAGCAGAAAGATTAAAGCTTTAGGTCAGCAATGCTATGCTATCCTCAGTTTCTTACACTTCCCTCATATCTCTCTCTCTCTCTCTCTCTCTTACTCACAGTCCTGTATCCGGACTCCAAAATTTCATTGAATCTAGTTCATGAAACTAGATAAAAAAAGTACTGTATGAATCAAAGTTCAATTATTTTATTATTATTTTACTACTATGTGTTTAAAATAATTAATTGATCATTAATCTCTATGACTCTTTTTTTTATAAGTATTCGTTGTATATTTCAATCCTTTTTAAAAATAATAATAGTGTGGTCAAATAAAACACCAACAATAAATTAATATATGCGTCAAGAAAAACAATAAATTAATATAAAAGATAAAAGATTTACGGTAAATCTTTGGTGATGAAGAGCTTGATGTTGACTTTTTTAGATGAAAATCTTTTTCATTTAGGTATAATAAAAAAAAGTTAATTGTAAAGAGAAAATTCATGTTCAATATCCCGTGGATATTTTTGATTTTTTGATAATTTGTGCATAGGATAAAAAATAGTACCGTGATTCAGTGTGGGACAAGATTTTAAGTTTCTGTCCAATTCATTGGTCTTCAGTTTGTCAGTTTCATGAACAGTTTTAAAATCAAACACAGTGCAACTGAAGTTACCATGTCAAATCTTTTATTTTTTAGCAAATCAAACGCATCCTACAACTCTTGCTGCTAATTAGAACTCCAAATATACGGATTTAGACCCTCTTTTCTATAAAAAAAACTCCGAATATATATTTTTTACATAAAATAAAAATAATATCTAATTATAGTTTTAGTCTCTCTATTTTTACTTATTCATGAAATTGGTTTCTCTTATTTTAAAATCACTTAGTGTTGATTTTTTTATCAAATTTGTATACTTAAAAATGATGATTTAATGTATTCTAACATGACATACGACATGATGATGTAGATTCATCTAGGTTGATTAATTATTTATATTTTATCAATTAAATTATAAACATATATAATTTATAAAATTGAAACCGAAGTTTTTAAGAAGTTTTTTTTTTATAATTTCATGACTTTTGATAATTTAATATCATCGAGGTTTATGTCACATTATTTAAAATATGTCAAATCAACATTTTTAAATACAAAAATCTAATGGATCGACCAAAATTAAGCGATTGAAAAATAAGATGGCTAATTTCATGAGTGACTGAAAATAGAAGATCAAAACTGTAATTAAAACAAAAAACTATTATTTATATATAAATATATTAAATATTAATTTTTATAATCTAAAATAAATTAACAATATGAATTGAGAATATGTTTTGAAATATACTATAATAATTAAAATAGATCAAGATTAAATGACACCAACTAGTTTGACACCAAATGTTACACCTCTCAATAACGTTTTAACCGATATAAATTTTATAAATTCCACCGTGGGATTGATAGTTTATATCGTATAGATAATTTGTGTAAAGTTTCAGACAAATCCAAAATCATTTAATATGTTATTGAAATACATCAAAATTAACGGTTTGCTTCTTTTTTTAAATGTCGTTAATATTTATGTGTCTCAATATCATATCAAATGATTTTGAATTTTTCTGAAATTTTACACAAATGATCTATATAATATAAACTTCCAATCCAACGGTGGATTTTATAAAATTTATATCGGTTAAAATATTATTAAGAGGTGTAACATTTAGCGTCAAACTAGTTGGTGTCAACTCATTAAATATATTTCGACATATAGAAGTTTATGATTAAGAAAATAATGATGATAAACAAAAATAATTTTTTTTAGTAGAAAAAAAAAACAAAAATAATTTTTTCTACAAATATAATAAAGTATGTAACTAACGTATCCACCTGTTGTCCACCACCAAACCAAAATGGTGTCGAAAATGTTGCGGCGATCGACAAGGAATGTAATGTCATGCACTCTCCTAGTATTATCTTATCGACATCGTTAAATTATTATTATCTTATGGGCCAAATATATTACAAATATTAAAGTTAAAGATTTCCAAATACAATTGACATTTATTTTTTTAAGACATAATTCTAAGACGTTGTTAATTATTTGCCAGAATATTTTATGTGAAATATCTATTTCTATTGTCTCTGTGTTACTTAAATGATTTAATTTACTTTCCATAGTAAAAAAACTTTTACCAGTCCCACGAGCTTAGCTCAATTGGTGGACATTTGCATTATTATGCAGGGGATCGGGGTTCGAACCCCGATCATCCCACTTATTCACCTTAAGGGTGAAATTTCAAGCCATTAGGCCACTTGACAAAAAAAAAACAAACTTTTACCAAATGAGTTTCCTTTTGTATATTTTCTTTTCAAAGTTTCCTTTTATATATTTTTTTTTCAAAGTTTCCTTTTATATTTTGTATATATTTTTTTCAAAGTTTCCTTTTATATTTTGATACTTTTTTAAAAAGTTTCATTTTATTGTTCTTTTTTATTCAATTTTACCTTTTCAAATTGAATAAATAGATTACCAGGATTCCAACTACGGTCCTGCATATTATATACAATGTCACTACTATTTTGTTGTTTTTTACCAAACACCACAGAAGATGCAATTGTAATTTCCCTCCATCCATTCACCTCATTTTCATCATTCCTAATTAGTGTTGTCCCAAACAATTTAAAAGTCCGAATTATATCATATAAAGTTCATTTTTTTAATTCATATGTTCTTGTAAAAAAAACCTCATATTTAGTTACTCCTGTGGATTTAACTCAGTTGACAGGACATTGCATCATATATGCAGGGGGCTGGGGTTCGAACTTATGTCATCCTACTTATTCACTTAAAGGGTGAAATTTCTAGTCATTTCGCTAATTGACAAAAAAAAGTCATTTTTTTAAAATATTCATCTCTAAAAATTTGGCCCACCAAATTTAAACAATTTGGACTCCGCAATTTTGGAGGCTCGACTCTATATAATTGCCTACACCTAATATGAGTCAACCGGATTTCTAATTCAAACTCTCAGAGTCAAGACAACTCTTTCATCCACCCTATCAATAATCACTCAATTCACATTTGTTTCCAATCTCTCGTTATAGAACCTTACCAAAACATCAAAACCACTTCTTAATCCACCATAAAATCTTTTGTTCATTACAAAGCAGGAGCAAATTGAGGATACTAAAAGAAGTAATTTTTGTATTGAAAACATTAATCTTTATATTTATAAAAAATAGATTACACAAGTTTCAACACATTCATACTTTATTTAGCTCCTTAACTAGTACCCCTGTGACACTAGTCAACATTTTTCTAAATTAAAATAGTGTGGAATTTGATAAATACTGTACTAGATATTAAAGTCTCTTCATATTTAAGTAACGGGAGTTCATGTATGTAATCCAACATGGATGTTTTAAATGTTGTGAAATTCATGAAATAATAAATACATGTTGATGGAAAATATTGTGTTGACTAAAAATCAAAATAAATTTTCAAATATTATACTACATGATTAAACTATTTAGCACTTATTTTAAGAATATAAATTAAACTGGTACCCCGAAATTATATTCTTTAACACTTATACACACTGCACACGAAGAGATTTATAAAACAAGAGTGTTAGCAACATACATATTCTATTAAATTTATACATGTTGGTCCATATAAATTTGGTGCAATTCATATGAATTTTAACTCACAAAAAAGAGTGTTGCTAGCTTTATTTAATCTTAAATTTTCTAATACGAAAATAAAGAGAACCTAAAAATAGAAAGCATGGAGAGAACAATTTTGAAAATGTGTTGTGATAGCAAAATTGCTTAGGCAATTTTAATTTAAGTAGTTTTATCGGTATCAGCATTCCTTCACATCACAAACTTTTTTTTATGGACAGTCATCACAAAACATGTCTATCCTCATGGTACATGAACAAATTTCATCTTAAAAAACTTTGCACTAATAGTACAAGTTTATTTAGAAGTACTAATATTGATCTTAACAAACAAATTTGAAAAATATTGATAAGGTAGCTAACAATATTTATTTCAATGATAACTAAGGTTGCTGGTAGTTGATAAGGTGTTGGTGAAATGAGTTAATGCTTGCTTGATTAATTATTCAATCCATGCCTTTCTCCACCATAGAATCTGCAAAATTAAATACAAAGAAAAAATACATAAAAAATTTGAAATTGTCTGAGCCCAGGTTCGAACTGGGGACCTCTAGTGTGTGAGACTAGCGTGATAACCGACTACACCACCCAGACCTTGTTGATTCGTAACATTCATGAAATAATATTAAACTGGAATAATATTTTATATTTTATTTCCTATCAAAAAAACTTTATAATATATTTGATTTGTAAAAAAAATAATATTATAATATATTTGGGTAATGTTTCTTTTCTTAGTTACCTGGACCGCATCTAATCTGGCATTTGCGCTCACACCTTGCTGTAAGCCTTGCTGCACATGTAAGTTGTAACATATATCAAAAATATTATCCAAATACATGTTGGATTTTTACATTCATAATATATATACAAGTCTCAAATCATTGAAGCTTTTATGTAAACAATATGATTATTTAAAAATTTGAAGCAAAATAATCAACTAAAACTAAATAATAATTAGATGAATGATTAATTGAGATATATTAATTTTGTAAAAGAAAAATTAAGCAAAAAAAAAATAAAGGGATGAGAGTGACAAACAGTCTCTTTGAACACAGCCAGTTTGGCAACCATCTAGGCAATCAGAAGCATCAGATAGAACTGTGTCCATTTGTGAAAATATAAGAAATAAAAGCATCACACCAACCACCATCTTCTTCATCTTCACACCCTTTACTAATTTGTCTAGCACTTCTATGGTTAGTTTAGTAGGTAGATAGATTACAAAATATGTAGAGATATTTATTGATTATAGTTTTAAGAAATGACCATAATCATCAGGAGAAACTACGATAATGCCAAGTCATAATAAATGCATAGCTATCCAAAAAAGAAGAACTCAACTCAAGGCACTCAAGCACATGTACTATGCCTAATTGCATACACCTGTCTGCCATTAACTATTAGTAACTACTAAATCACCATCCATCCTAAGCCGCCTTTATTGAAATTTGAACTTCTGGTTTTTTTGTGTTCTTTTTTTCAAAATAATAATAATAATAATAATAATAATAGTAATAATAATAATGGATTTTACATGGTTAAATTTGATCAAGTTGTTTATAAGGAGATTTTTTTTATGGCCAATGGTTAAATTTGATCAAACTTTTTACTATCGTCTTGCCGTATTTTATTGGACACGGCAAAATTCGCTTCGCAAGAAGGAAATAATAAAACGTACAACATTGTTTCAATCGATTTTTATGTCTTAATTTCATTTACTATGACGAAAACTTCTTACTTGCCACAACCTTTGCTATATACTACCTCTTTCTAAAATATAAAAACTAATTTGACTACTGCACATATGGCAATGCACAATTTTGATCACTAATATCTTTAATTATCTATTAGTAAAAATTATAAAAATTGTATATTTTGAAAATATTCATCAAAACAAATCAAACAATATCTTATATGCTAAGTGAATAATATCATTTAATTAAATAGCTCTAATAAAATGAGACGGAGGTAATATATGCTGCCCATAAAAGTGGACAACAATACTTCAATGATGGAGTGTGGAAGATTTCCCATGTATATGTGGAGGATGACATTACTTAATCAATGGTCGATAAAATCTAACTAAAAAATTATTGGTATAGTACAAGGTGCAAGTGCAATATGAATGTCTTCACATCATTTGCACAACTTATGGATGATACAAATACCTTTGTCGTAATTGCTATATGTGCAAAACAAAAAAACACCGTCATCATCAAATCCTAATAGTAGCGGCACCAGGGGTGGACCTGCACATAAAATATCAGTGTGGCTAAAAATTATAGGCACTATTGAAAAATATTCTTCATCATACTAATTTTAGTCAAACAACAAACAATTTATGGAATTACTCAAAAAAGGCACATCGACAAACCAAAAAAAAAAATATTCAAAAAAAAAATCAACAAACTAACAAATTATATAAAAAAACCACGAAATTTCTATACGTATAAAATAAAGAATTATAACTTATTTAATATACATTAAATTATGCATATTACTATTATTTGATGCTTCGCAAAATTTTATGTTGGACCAAAATTTATAAAACTCAAACTTATATCAGCTCATAGTTTATTTTGATAAACTAATTCAATTAGCTTATAACTTATTTTCAATTTTATTCATATCATCTTACTTGAAAAAAATTAAACCTATTGTTTTATGTCATTTCATATTTATATGGTAGTTCAATTATTAATTTTACATAATACTATTAATTCAATTAGTTATCCACTATTTTTTGACAAACAAAGTCAAAGTTGATTATTATAAAATTAAATTATATAACGTAAAATAATACACTATGTATAACGAATAACTTGAAATCATCAATAATAAACTATAAACTAATATTTGCACTAATACTTAAACTAATGTGTACCGAATGATTTACAGTTATCAATAATAAACTCTAAACTAATATTTACATTAATATTTATACAAATATGTATACAAAATAACTTAAAATTATTTTTAAAATTATTATTATTATTTTTTTAAAAAAATATGGGGTGGGCTGGTGTGGCTCACACCATGCCTCACACATGTCCGCCCGTGAGCGGCACCGAACTGCCTAACCCTAATTTCAAGCCCATATAGATGAGAAACATATATACTTCTATTGATGATGAGAATATTTCTATTAATGAATTCAATATAATATTCGTGTGAGTTAAATAATTTTTTTATCCCTACAAATATAATAAAAGCGGATAGTTTTTATCCTCACATAATTTTTGTTTTGATTTTAGTTCTTAAAAAATATTTCGAACATATATGAAATTTTGTAAAAAAAAATAGACTTAAAATAAAAACAAAAATTAAGAGGAACGAAAGTTCAATTTTTTTCAGAGATGCTAAAAATAAATATATCTAAAAATACTAAAAATATATTTAACTCAAATATATTACGGACTGAAATACATAGGTTAAAGCTAACCAGTTGAGCAGGGGAATGAAAGAATTAATTATAGACTAGCATTATTGGAAAAGTTATCATATTAATCTCTAAAAAAAATGTCAAACTCTAAAATAACATGTTGATCTCTACAATATCATTGTGTACATAGTGCTTCAATGGAAATATTTCAGACACGTTAATATCGTAGAGCATTTCTCTACCTTTTGATCGCCAATACTACTAATTTGTTAATTTTTTGTTAAGTTAATATCAACATATATGATCTTTATTGTTGACTATTTGATGTTGGCTGCATTTTGGTAAAACAATATGTAGGCAGGATGTGGGATGTAATGTTACAACATCATGACCTGACGAGAGCGCGCCAGCTGGCGGCAGCATTTAATGCGCGCGGGTTTTATTTCTAGAGAAGATCTTTTCTCTTATATATCAGATCTTTACTTGTGCATCAAGGAAATTTTATTTCCTAAACAGATCTTTTGCTCAGAGATTGTTTTGGGAATTATTGTGAAGAATTATATTTTCTAAAATGTATCTTTTTAAGATATGGTTTTATTTTATTATGTGAGCTGGATGTTTCTCTCGTGGGCAAAGCTTCTGAAGCCCAATACTACCAGCTATATATTGAAGGACGAAAACCTAATGAAGGCAGTTGTTCAAGCGTGTTATTGAGTCTAGCCGTATTAGGATTTGCGTGTGTGCTTGTGTTTTGTGAGCCTTTCTTGTGTCACCTTGATACAAGTTTAGGACTGTGTGTTCATTGAGTTGTAATTGCAATTGTCTCTGAAGCTTTGAAGCAAAGAGATAGTTGTTGTGTGTGTGTCCTCTCCAAAGCTTTTAAGCAAGAAGTTTGGATATTAGTGCTTGTGTATTGCTCAAAGCCTTTAGGTAAGAGTGATCTAGTGTCTAGGAGAGTGTCTCCACCATAGTGAGTTGATTCAACAACAGTGCTGTCTGTACTGTTGAGCTTAAGGAGTGAGTTGGGAACTCATACCTAGGAGTTCCTAGGTAGAAGGACATAAGGATAGTTGCTAGGTGATAAGTTGTAAACGAGGAGTTTGCTGTAAGACTTTGAACTAGGACTATTAGTGGATTTCCTCCTGGATTGGTATCCCCCAGAGTAGGTTGCGGTTGGCGCTGAACTGGGTTAACAAATTACTGTGTGTTTGTTTATTTCTGCACTATTAATCGTTTACAGTTTTGTCTATTAAAGCTGGTAAAAGTGTTGTAACATCGTGTACAACATCTTGTACTGGTGTGCCAGTTTTTCAATTGGCATCAGAGCAGGCACCCTGCCTGTTTAGGGTGAGATTCAGGAAGTTATTTCTGGCAAAATGGACAAAGAAGGAGGATTCGTGAACAGACCCCCAATGCTGACTGGCTCCAACTATGATCAGTGGAAGCCAAAGATGATTGCTTTCTTGAAGTCTATTGACAGTAGGACTTGGAAGGCTGTTTTGAAAGGTTGGGACCATCCTATGATTGCTACCAAGGAGGGTACATCTACAGGTGTACAAAAACCAGAGGAGGACTAGTCAAAGGAAGAAGATGAAGCAGCTCTCAGCAACAATAAAGCAATAAATGCTCTGTTCAATGGAGTAGATGCAAACATGTTCAAGCTCATCAAAAAATGCTTGTCTGCAAAGGAAGCTTGGGAGATTTTGAGGACTTGTTATGAAGGCACCTCTAAGGTAAAGATGTCAAAACTTCAACTTCTCACTACCAAGTTTGAAAATCTTAGGATGAAGGAAGAAGAAAGCATTCAAGACTTTCACATGAATCTACTTGATATTGCAAATTCCTTTGAGGATTTGGGTGAAAAAGTATCTGATGAAAAGCTGTCCAGAAAGATACTCAGATCCCTACCAAAAAGATTTGATATGAAAGTGACTGCCATAGAAGAAGCTCAGGATACAACCAATATGAAGGTAGATGAGTTGGTTGGATCCCTCCAGACATTTGAAATGACCATCAATGAACGAGGAGATAAAAAGAACAAAAGTGTAGCCTTTATTTCAAATGATGATGATGAGGAATCCCAGGCTGCTGCTGAAGGTGAAGAAAGTATATCTGATGCTCTTGCTCTAATTGGAAAACAATTTGGTAGAGTCCTAAGGAGAGTAGACAGAAGAGCTAGACAGAATGGGCAGAACATTAGATTCGACATCAACAAACAGCAAACCAATGTGAAGAAAACTAAACCTGGGGAGAAAAATGGACCAGTCAAAGAAGTGCAATGCCATGAATGTGAAGGATACGGACATGTCAGAACAGAGTGTGCAACCTTTCTGAAGAAACAAAAGAAATGCATGTTTGTTTCATGATCTGATGAAGATTCTGAAGAAGGAGAAGAGTCTGCTAAACATGTGTCCGCCATGACTGGAGTTTGTGCTCCTGAAACTGATTCTGATGATAATGTGGAAGTGGTCTATGAAGAGCACTCTGATGAAGAGGAGAATGACACCTATGAAGAACTGCTTGGTTTGTATAATGACCTACTGGTTCGTTATAATGAAGTCTGTAGAATTCTGGAGAAACAAAAGAAGACTATAAATCAACTCCACACTGAGAAAGACTTTCAAATAGGCCAAGTGTTGAAAGTTGAGAAGGAATTAACTCAAAACAAAGCTGATATGGAAGAATTGAAGAAAAGAGTTAATCAACTAAATTGTGGGGCAAACTTGCTCGAAGAAATTTTAGATGGTGTTCCTACTACAAGACTGAAATCTGTAGGATACAACTACACTGCTCTCAACCAACGCCAACAAAACAAAGAAACAAAATTTCTTCCTGCTGATGAAGTAATTGACCCCTACACTGGAGAAACAATGTTACAACCTCCTGTACCACATCCCAGAATCTATCCAAATGTTAAGATTGGACAAGGTCCCAGGACTTTTTCTAACCACCATCGTGCTCCAGGACACCATGGACACTCAAGAAAATGGTTTTGTCATCATTGTGGAAAGAAGGGACATATAAGACCCTTTTGCTACAAGCTGTATGGGTATCCAAGACATTGGCAACAGTCAAAAACTGCTCCTAAAGTGGAAACAGTCAAAAAGGTGTGGCAACCAAAATCTGAAGACAAGGGGTTGATTGCACATACATCTCTCAGGGCATCATCCAGAGAAGACTGGTATTTTGATAGTGGCTGTTCAAGGCACATGACAGGGGTAGAGAAGTATCTGAAGGATGTGAAGGGCTATGCATCTAGTTCTGTGACATTTGGGGATGGAGCTAAAGGTGAAATTCTAGGGATAGGAAAACTTGTCAACAATGAATTACCTAACCTAGAAAATGTGCTGCTCGTAAAGGGACTCACTGCAAATCTGATTAGCATAAGCCAATTGTGCGATCAAGGTTTAAGGGTAAACTTTACAAAAGAAGAATGTCTTGTTACCAATGATGAAGGTGAAATTCTGATGAGAGGTACCAGGTCCAAAGATAATTGCTACTTGTGGGTATCGCATGAAGAAGCTCAACTAGCAACATGCACTACTACAATTTTGATGTATAATAGCGCCCATTTAATAGCGTTTTTTAGCAAACCGCTATTAAAAATACCACACAGAGACCTATAATAGCGCTTTTGTGTCGGGCGCTATTATATGATGGCATCTTTCATAGCGCCTTTTCTAAAACCGCTAATATAGAATGCAAGCATAAAAAACACGGAGACTATAATAGCGCTTTACAGTAAAAATGCTATTATAGGCCGACCCTTTTGTTAGCGCTTTTCTTGAATCGCTATTATAGGTTTTCTACCAGATTGAATAAATAAAAAAACACAATATTTTTACTCTGAACTTTCGCAAATCTCACTCTCACTTAGGGTCCGTTTGGTTCGAAGTTTTTGGAGGGGAGGGGAGGGGAGGTGAGGGAATATTTTAAATTTTTATGTTTGGTTCAATTTTTTAACGAGGGGAGGGGAGGGAAGGGGAGAAGTAATTTACTTTTTTACTCTTAACCTTATAAACTCAAAATAAGGATTAAATTATAATGGATATATTTCGTCAAAAAAAAAATCTAATGGATATATAACAAAAAAAAAATCTAATGAGTAGAAAATCTAATTTTTTTTTCTGTTGTAAAAAAATAAAACGTAGAATTTTAGTATTCCAACAAGGATAATTTTGAATTTTAATAAAAAAATGAGGGTAATTTTGTCAACACAATAAATTATGTTTTACCTCGCCTCCCCTCCTTAAGGGTCTGTTTGGTTCAATTGAGAAGGAGGGGAGGGGAGGGGAGGGATTTATTATGTTGACAAAATTACCCTCATTTTTTTATTAAAATTCAAAATTATCCTTGTTGGAATATTAAAATTCTAGGTTTTTTTTTTTACAACAAAAAAAATTTAGGTTTTCTACTAATTAGATTTTTTTTTTTGTTATATATCCATTAATTTTTTTTTTGACGTAATATATCCATTATAATTTAATCCTTATTTTGAGTTTTAAGGTTAAGAGTAAAAAAGTAAATTACTTCTCCAAAATTTAAAATATTCCCTCACCTCCCCTCCCCTCCAAAAACTTCGAACCAAACAGACCCTAAAAATCCCTCCCCTCACCTCCCCTTCCCTCCCCTCCCCTCCTTCTCAGTTGAACCAAACGGACCCTTAGAAACCCCATCCTCTTCACTCCGAAGTTCATGGAACTCTCCTTCATCTCACTCAAATACCAAACCACCCAGAAACCTTTTCATCTCACTCAGTTCATCAGATCAAATTAAACTACCCACAAACCCTCGATTTTCTTCAACTCACCCTCGTTATTCTTCTCCAATCTCATTCCACCCAAAAACCCTCAACCTTCTTCTTCTCACCATCGTCACTCTCACTCCATCCATAAACCCTTCTTCTCATCATCGTAATTTACTCTCCAACGCCACTCACCCAGAAACACGTTAAAGCCCTAAATCCCCAAAAATTCTTCATCAATTGATCCCAGATTTAACATAAGCTCCTTGAATCCCTTAACCAAAAATCAATTGAACCTATGAAACTCACTGAAACCCGAAAACCTTCTTCCCCCATTGCTTCAGAATTCGTTAACCCATAAATTTTTCATCGTTTCGCCATCGTTCATCGCAATTGAACCTCTGTCTTGTCACAAGCAGTTAAGTTACTCACTCTTACTCAATCAACAACATATTTTGTTATTTTGGTTTATATAAGATTGATTGACATCATCTAATTGAGGAATTATGTTGTTGTTTTGATTTTGATTTGTGGTAGAACTGATACTTAATCTGAATCCTGATTATTATTATTTTTCTTTTTTAGATTTAATTTCTCTTTAAGCCAATGGTTGCAGTGTCCGCTAACATGTTTGAGTTAGGTTCTGCTACGTTGCACCAGTTCTCCTTTAGCTATTTTCTGCATATGGTTATTTTCGGTTTTGTATCAGCTGCTGCAGGTCGCGTGTAATTCTATTTTGCATAGCTGGTTGAGCTGGTTGTATCTCACAAGGCTGCATTCGGTTTTTTCAGGCCGGATGCTAGTGATAGCTCCATGTGTCTTGAGTCGTTTGTGACACGGCAAGGGATCCTATTATGCTGTAGAGTAGTTTGGTTCACTGAGTGTTTTGCTTCAGACTTTATGCTGTGAAGCTGCTGTTGCTCTTCAATTACTGTCATGGCTAAGTGATGTTTTTTTGGTACTGATTTTTTAATTGCGTATCAGTATTGGTGTGGAGTACTTAGCTATTGTCTAGTGAGCCTCAATGTAATGGTGTTATGTTGTGAATCTATTTTCTCTAGATTATAGATATATGTTACATGTTAGTGCGACAAATTTAAAGTGATACATGATATAAATGAGGAAGTTTGTGTTTTGTTGGTTATATAATTTCCTCCTCTATTCTTGGATGTTTATTCATACTATTTCTTTGTTTTAGTGAGTACTGCACTAGGTTCAAAAACATTCCAATTGATCGGGATTATACATCAATCAATTAAAGCGAAATCACTACCTAATGGAATGGTTTGTGTCATTTCAGAATGAGTTCTTCTTTTGAAAGTCTAAGGTTTCTATTTTAACTACATTTTAGGTTATTATAAGTAAGGCATACCTGAAAGGTTTTAGGGAAATTTCTGTTGCTTTACAGGAGCTCAAGATAATTTCAATTTTGCTCTGTATTAATTTCCTGTTTCTTCTTCAGTTTTTTTTTTTGGTAATGGGTTTGTAGCAAGAGGGTTTATGGAAGGACCTCAATTCACTAGAAGGTGGCAATGAAGATGTAAAGGGGGGGGTTCGTTTCTTGTGATCCTTAATTTATCCTTATTTATTTGAGAAGTATAATTGGTTTATTAGGTTTGGTATTTGTTTTTTTTTTTGTACATGTTATATTTCTTTTGGTACATGCATAATCATGTTTCATTTGTAATCCATGACAAACTTAAGGGCACTTGCAATTATATTGTATTGTGGCCTTTATAACCGTTTGTTTGATTTTAGTATCTCAACATGTATATTGTAATGTATGTGAACATGGAAGATTATTGTGTCTCTGTAGGTACTAATACTACAGAATTTGTGAGAATTCCAGTGGAAGTTTTTGTTTTAGACCATCACTATATATTGTATTGTGGCCTTTATAACCGTTCTGTGTTGTTTTTTGTTATGATTATAATAAAATTGGTCATAAATTATATGTTTTCAAATCTTAATATTATGTGTATCCTTTTCATTGTGACATGCTTTAAGAATAAAGCCATTATTAGATACATGTGTTAAAAATGTGACTAGTTCTATATCACAATATATGGTTTGATACTCATTTCTACAATTGAAATTGAATATATTTTGTGCATATGCTCCAGGTATTGATCTATCATCCCAATTGAATAATTGATTAAATTAATAAGAAATTATTAAGTGTAGTTATTACTTGTTTTGGTCATTTTGGTTTTGTACATCAGGTTCCAAAGCATATGAATCTTTGTGAGAAATATGCAACTCATGGTAATTATAAATCAAATGCTAAATTCACTTTTGTGGCAATGTAAAGAGAGTTTCACTCTATTATACTGGATAACTGAATTCGGAAGCTCACACTAATGCTCACAATCTGAGTGTATCTTATATGTCTTCTGGTGGTGCTATCTTTAGGAGTAGAAGGAGGATTTTGCTTCTAGCATAGGGAGATAGATTTGTATATTATCTGAAGCTCACACTTATGCTCACAATCTGAGCTTATCTTATCTCTCTTCTGGATGCTCCTCTAAGGGATTTTCAAGTTCCTAGAATGAGGTGGTGTGTTTTATAAAGAATGTAGAGAAAATTTACTGATAGAAAAAAGGGTGAGAATGTAGGAGACTTTCAATGAGATAGATGTTTATACTCATTCAAGCCAAACAATAGTTGTAGAAAGATAGCAAGATTTTAATGATAACAATTGTATTCTAGCAACTTGTGATTCAATTTGGGTGACTCATTTCTTATTTTGCTTTACAAATGCTAAATGATTGGTAACCGAAATAGAATTGAGTAGTTGGGTAGGAAGAGTCCACATTAGGAATTGTGAGAGATCAATGAATCCTAAAATTATAAAGAACCTTCAGTTTATCTAGGGGAAATGTGACAGTTCAGATTAAATATTCAATTTTATACTACAATTCAATGTCAGCCGTCGGTGAAACAGGGGCATGACATGTGATTATGCAGAGTTGTGTACATTGCTAGAAGCTGTTGCCACAAAAACAGATCACTTGCGCCCTTGTGGACGTCATTAAGTAAGTTCACATACTCAAAATCTGTGCAATATTAAGTTTGTGAATTGTCTATTTGTAATATTCACGAGTTCATATAGAATGCCTATTGTCTTGACTAAGTAATAAAACTTTGCTAGTTTTATTTTCACTTTGAGGAATATTCTTAAATTCTACATAGTAGATTGCCTAATGAGAGTTGAGTTACTGCAGTTGCTAATGTATCCACTTTGTTAGTTTGAGTTGAATTGAATCACTTGAAGTAAGTAAAGGGTGGGTAATGGAAGAGTTGAAATGAGGGAAGAAAGAAGACGATGGTAGATCTTGTCTTCTTTGCCTTCCTTCTTTTTTTGTGGTTTGCAAGTGTTATTTATTTACTTCATCTTACTGTTGGCTTCATGTATATGATCGAAAATCTCAAAGGCTTGTCGAAGAACTAATTGGCAAAAAGATTGTTGTCAATGAGAGATATCAGTCACAAACAACTCTTGGTCTAGTGGGCATAGGTATGTGAGTTGTTCATTTCTTTCTTTTAATAGTTGAATGAAACTATAGGCTAAATGTATATATAACTTTTAATAGTTATTATCTTTCTGGTTTAGCATACTTGTTTATTGAAAGTTGAATCACATAGGTAGGTTGAAAAGGAAGTGTAGTCTGTTATAGGATTATAGGGATAAAACTAGTTGCACGTTGCAACTTTAGTTTTGAGACAATGTAATTTTGACTAAAGATCAAAGTTGACTAGAGAAATGAATACCAATATGCCATACATAGTTCTGCTGATTATAATTAATTGAAGAATTCAAGTGTTATTGGATTATTTTTTGTTGCTGAGTTGAGATACTATACTGCTGAACTAAGTTTATTTAATTTTTTATTGGTGTATTGCTGAACAGAGATACTACATGCCTTATGCTTCTGTCAAGATTAAATGTGTTTGATTTTACGGTAGTGTAAATTTATTGTTATTGAATTGGTTTTAGTTAAAGAATTATTTCTCAAAAACACATTGCTCTCATTTGATTTCAGGATTTTTTAATACTTTGAATGATTTTTTGCTAGTTTTATGCTTTCTTTTTATGTACAGAGGTTAGGTATTCTTCCTGAGCTTTTTGCATTCTTGCTTCTAGATTTGCATATGATGTTAATCATTTTGTTTTTAATATTATTAATTTGAAACAAAATGACTGTTTTATTATACAGGTAGTTTGAGGCCTTCCTTTTTCAATGAAGTGGGTGGTTCTCATCAAGTGATAGGCCGCAGAAGAAATTGTAGGGCTGGAGTTTGACAGTCTCTTTTTTGTAGTGGTCTTTGTGTTTGAACTAAAATTTGTCATTGATTTTCTCTTTTGTAGTGGTCTTTGTGTTTGTACTATTCAATTCGGATTTGTCTTGTAATCGGATTGGTTTTGTTTATGAAATGAATTACAAGAGTTTTTGTTTTATTAGATTTGTCTTGTTTTATTAAATGTTCAAGAGCAAGTTGTCAATAAAAAAATGCAGTTTTTGTAAAAAAGACAGGATTATTAAAAAAAAAAAGACAGGACATACAATAGCCTTTTTTCCACGCGCGCTATTAAAAATTGGTCCAGAAAAGGATTTATTATAGCGTTTTATAATCACGGGCGCTATTATAGATATCATATAACAGCGATTTTATAAAAAGCCGCTATAAAAAACCGTTTCCATAAGCCTCTTTGGTCTCGCGTAGTTACATACTGCAGCGTTTTTCAGAAAGACCGCTGTTAAAAGTGCACATATGATAGCTTTTTAAAACGCTATTATAGGCACCCTAACTTATAATAGCGGCATCAGTAATAGCGTTTTAAAGCGCTATCAAAAGTCAAAATAACCGCTATTAAACACCCTTTTTTGTTGTAGTGATGTCTACTCAGTAAAGAGGATGAAGTCCAACTGTGGCACCAGAAACTTGGTCATCTTAACTTAAGTGGAATGAAGAAGATTGTTAGTGTTGAGGCAATCAGAGGGCTTCCCAAACTGAAAATTGTCGATGGAAATATTTGTGGAGAATGTCAGATTGGTAAACAAATCAGGATGTCGCACCCAATGTTGGAACATCAGGTAACATCAAGACCTCTTGAACTACTACACATGGACCTTATGGGGCCTATGCAAGTTGAAAGCTTGGGAGGTAAAAGGTATGCTTTTGTGGTTGTAGATGATTTCTCTAGATATACCTGGGTGAATTTTATTAGAGAGAAGTCTGACACCTTTGATACCTTCAAAATTCTATCCACTCAAGTTCAAAGAGAAAAGAGCAGTGGAATTGTAAGAATCAGAAGTGACCATGGCAGAGAATTTGAAAATGAAAAATTCAGTGAATACTGTGCTAGTGAAGGAATCAAGCATGAGTTCTCATCACCCATAACACCTCAACAGAATGGTGTGGTGGAAAGAAAGAACAGGACTATCCAGGAATCAGCTAGAGTTATGTTACATGCAAAAAGCCTACCCTATCACTTCTGGGCTGAAGCAATGAACACAGCTTGCTATGTACACAACAGGGTAACTTTAAGAAAAGGTACTTCAACCACTTTGTACGAGTTGTGGAGAGAAAGGAAACCAACTGTCAAGCACTTTCATGTGTTTGGAAGCAAGTGTTACATTTTGGCAGATAGGGAACAGAGAAGAAAACTTGATCCCAAAAGTGATGAAGGGATTTTCCTTGGATACTCTAACAACAGCAGAGCATACAGAGTATACAATTCAAAGACAAAGGTGGTCATGGAGTCTTACAATGTGGTAGTGAATGATGTAGAGACTGAGAAGGTTGACAATGTGGAATACGATATTGGAACATCAAGTCCTGTCATTGAAGATCATAGTCTAGAAGAACAATCAGATGCTAGACATGAAGAGATCATAGAAGATATTACAGCTGAGACCACTAATCCATCTACTCAGAACAAAGGGCCATCTGTAAGGGTCCAGAAGAATCACCCCTTGGAGCTTGTCATTGGAAATCCTGAACAAGGAATCACCACTAGAAGATCCAATGATGTGATAGCAAATTCCTGTTTTGTATCCATGTTTGAGCCTAAAAATGTGAAAGAAGCTCTCACTGATGAATTCTGGATTGAGGCAATGCAAGAGGAATTAAATCAATTCAAGAGAAGTGAAGTGTGGGATCTGGTTCCAAGACCTGATAAAGTAAATGTCATAGGTACAAAGTGGATCTATAAAAATAAATCTGATGAGAAATGAGTCATTACCAGAAACAAGGCCAGGCTGGTTGCTCAAGGTTACACTCAAGTAGAAGGACTTGACTTTGAAGAAACCTTTGCTCCTGTAGCTAGGTTGGAATCTATTAGACTTCTATTGGGCGTTGCTTGCATCCTAAAATTCAAACTCTACCAAATGGATGTCAAGAGTGCATTTCTGAATGGCTATCTTCATGAAGAAGTTTATGTGGAACAACCAAAAGGATTTACTGATCCTGTGTATCCTAATCATGTCTACAAATTGAAGAAGACGCTCTATGGTCTGAAACAGACACCTAGGGCCTGGTATGAAAGACTTACTCAATTCTTAGTTGGTCAAGGCTACAGAAAGGGAGGATCTGATCAAACCTTGTTTGTGAAGCAAGTAAAAGGAAAATTCACGATTGCTCAGATTTATGTTGATGACATCGTATTTGGAGGAATGTCGAACACAATGGTACAACATTTTGTCCAACAAATGCAATCAGAATTTGAAATGAGTTTAGTAGGAGAATTGACCTACTTCCTAGGATTACAGGTCAAACAAATGGAGGATACTATCTTCATATCTCAAAGCAAGTATGCTAGGAACATTGTTAGAAAGTTTGGTCTGGATAATGCTTCTCACAAAAGAACTCCAGCTCCAACCCATGTGAAGCTAACCAAGGATGAACAGGGTGTGGGTGTGGATCAAAGTCTGTATAGAAGCATGATTGGAAGCCTGTTGTACTTGACTGCAAGTAGACCAGACATCACCTTTGCTGTAGGGATTTGTGCCAGATACCAGGCAGAACCAAAGGTAAGCCACCTCAATCAAGTCAAGAGGATTCTGAAATATGTCAATGGTACATGTGATTATGGAATGATGTATTCTCATTGTGAAAGTTCAAACTTGTATGGGTATTGTGATGCTGATTGGGCCGGTAGTGCTGATGATAGGAAAAGCACTTCTGGTGGGTGTTTCTTCCTGGGAAGCAATCTTATATCTTGGTTCAGCAAGAAACAAAACTGCGTGGCTCTTTCTACAGCTGAGGCAGAATATATAGCTGTTGGGAGTAGTTGTTCTCAACTAGTTTGGATGAAGCAGATGTTGAAAGAATATGATGTGGAACAAGATGTTATAACATTGTACTGTGATAACTTGAGCGCCATAAATATTTCAAAAAATCCTGTTCAACATAGCAAAACCAAACACATTGATATTCGTCATCACTTCATCAGAGACCTTGTGGAAAATAAAGTTGTGACATTGGAGCATGTAGGAACTAAGGAGCAAGTGGCTGACATCTTCACCAAAGCACTTGATGCAGTTCAATTTGAAAACTTGAGGGGCAAATTAGGGATTTGCCTATTTGAAGATCTGTAGCAATTACAGTTATTAGGGGAGAGGCATGCAGCAGTTATTATTCTCTCCCCAATCCGTGTGCTGCACGATAAACAAGGTAATCATGTTTCTTACACCCCTATAAACACGCCACCTATCTCTAGTGGTTATTCCCTTACCAAATCAAGTTTCAAATATTTTCTTTCTAAATTCCACTATCTCCCTAACCTCTCAAACCGCTCCAATTCTCAGAACCTCTCCATTCAAACTCACTCCATCAAAACTCAAACCTCAATCATGTCTCAATCACCAAACACCAACTCTCCCATGAACTCCACCGATTCACCAAGCTCATCACCTATCAATGCTACCCCCATCACCACCATTCATCCCTCATTCGCATCTGCTCTCAACCCAAAACCAAAGAAAACCACCGCAAAAAGGACTTCTACTTCCAAAGCTCCAAAATCAAAGAAGAAATCTAAGACCTCTTCGTCCTCTGTTTCGAAGAAATCAACAAAAGCCAAATCATCGAAATCGAAGCCGATCCACACCATGCAAGAGCTGTATGTGGATGATCTTACTAAAGGGAATGCGGAATCGAACGTTGAAGCGTCCAACAATGATGCTTCTGATTTGAATGTTGAAGAAGGTAACTCTGATTTTGTTGTTGAAACCCTAGAAAACCAAAAAGGGGTAACAGGTGACAATACTGTTGTGGCTGAAGCCGTTGGTGGAGGAATTGTTCAGGATTCGCCTGATGCTGAAGAAACAATGAACAATCAAGTTGTGGAGGAAGTCCTGAATTCCTTGAAGGATACCATTCCAAAGCCTAAAGTTGTGTCGGATGTTGAAACATCCCTGGCACAAGAAGAACCAACTCCTGATGAAGTTGGTAATGCTGTTGAGGAAGAAAATCTTGTCCTTCTGAATCATGAGAATATAGTTCAACAGGATAATGAAGAACCTGCTGATGAGAATGTTGCTGATGGAAACACTACTGCTGACAATGCTATGTCAGTAGATGTTGATGTGGTTGATGTGGATACTATGGCTGATCTGGAGCAAACTGTTAGTGAAGTGGCCAGTGGTAGTATTGCTAGAAGGTTAAGAAACAGAAAAGGGAAAGATGATGATATGGTGGAACCTGTTGTGACTAAGGCAACTCCATCTAAGAAGAAGAAGATGATTGGTCCTAGTAGAAAGGCTAGCAAAGTTGAGATTGCCAGTGAAAAGAAGAAAGCTAGTGGGAAAAGAAAGCATGTTGAAGTTGGAGACTCTGACTATGAAGTGGAAGAGGATGTTCCACACATTGTATCCAACATTGTGTCCCCTACTAAGAAGAAAAGTCAGAAGAAACTGCGCAGAGCTGCTAGTGTTTCTGATCATGATGTGGTAGACGATGTGCCAAACATTGTGTCTACTGGCAAGAAGAAAGTTGGTGGAAAGATTATTCCCCAAAATGTTCCTGATGTCCCCATGGACAATATATCATTCCATTTCATTGAGAGTGCTCAGAAGTGGAAGTTTGTTGCTAATAGAAGACTTGCTCTGGAGAGGGAGTTGAGTGTTGAAGCCTTGGAGCAAAAGGAGATCATTGCTCTCATTGAGAAGGCTGGGTTGATGAAGACTGTGTCTGGCATTGGTGAATGCTATGAGAAATTGGTCAAGGAATTCTTGGTCAATATACCTGAAGACTGTGATAATCCTCTGAGCAAAGAGCACCATAAAGTGTATGTACGAGGTAAATGTGTTCATTTTTCTCCTGCTATTATCAACAAATTTCTGGGGAACAAAGAAGATGGCTATGCTGAATTGGAGGTCACCAACAATCAGGTCTGCAAGACCATTACTGCTAATCAGGTCAAGGTTTGGCCATTGAAAGGTAAAGTCCCTTCTGTCATGCTCTCTGTTAAGTATGCCATCCTTAATAGGATTGGTACTGCTAATTGGGTTCCCACTACCCACACCTCAGATATAGCTACAGGTCTAGCTAGGTTTATTTACTCTGTTGGTACTGGGACTATGTTTAACTATGGAGCTCACATTTTTGATGAAACTGTGCAACATGGTAAGTCATGGGCTGTTAGAATGCCTATAGTTTTTCCATCCTTGATATGTAGCATTATTCTGGCACAACACCCTAGTATCTTAACTGCTGATGATGAGGTGAGTAAGAGGGAATCTCCTCTTGACTTTCACCCTAGATTGTTTGAAGGAACACATGCTGCAGATATTGAGATTACAGGTCCTTCTGTTGCTGCTCCTACTGGTCCTGGTTCTATGAGCAGGAAGGAGATGATAGCTTCTTTGGAAGCAGCTTGCAAAGCTCTAGATGAGAAGAAAAAGAGCCTTGAGCAAGTGATTATGGCTCTTAGGCAAGAAGAAGCTGCTGAAGAGAGTGAGAATGTGCAGGTTGGACAAGAAGGTGCTGATCAAAGTGATGGTGGAGGCACTAAGGAGCTGGAGCTCTCAGATGTTAGCCCTGATTTTTAGTGGTTATATTCCATTTATTGATGTGTACTTTTTTTTAAGTTGTTTATGTTTCTGGCTGTAATTCTGGTACTTATGTTCTTCTGTTGGCCTATGCCCTGGATATTTTAAGCACTCCCTAGTGCATTTGGATGCAATAGTACTTAGTACTCTGTGATCTGTGCTGCTACTACTCTATTTTGGCTCCCAAAAGCATCTTTCTCAAATTTGTGGTAAAAAGGGGGAGTAGAAAGTTACAACATGTTCTCTGGTAGTAGTTTGGTTGTATGTGGTTATGGTACTCTGGTAGTGGTAGTACAAATTTTTTTTCTGGTAGATGTTCTGTGCTGAAATGATCTACTATGTTATGCCTATGTGTTAGTACCTGAATGATATGCATGATCCTATGTGTTAGTCTACCAAGCATCATTTCAGGGGGAGTACTATGTATGTGATGCAGGGGGAGATGTTGTATGTGGTGTTGGAACATTCTGTTTGTGTCATCCATGCTTATGTTTGTGATCACTTAAGGCGATGTAGTTTTTCTGTGCTTCTGCTGGTGTATGCCTCTGATGTGCTCTAAAGATACGACTGAATTCTGATCTAATGTTTTCCATGAAGGAGTAAGGTTGGAAATTATTTTTGAAGATGTGCTACGCTTCTCTTCTTTTGTGTGTTTATGTTGATGTGAAGAAGTGTTAGTGATGTATGTATCTTTGTTGCTTGTCTGTGTGATCCCAAGTTGTTTTAGCCAAAAATTTGCCAAAGGGGGAGTTTGTTGACTATTTGATGTTGGCTGCATTTTGGTAAAACAATATGTAGGCAGGATGTGGGATGTAATGTTACAACATCATGACCTGACGAGAGCGCGCCAGCTGGCGGCAGCATTTAATGCGCGCGGGTTTTATTTCTAGAGAAGATCTTTTCTCTTATATATCAGATCTTTACTTGTGCATCAAGGAAATTTTATTTCCTAAACAGATCTTTTGCTCAGAGATTGTTTTGGGAATTATTGTGAAGAATTATATTTTCTAAAACGTATCTTTTTAAGATATGATTTTATTTTATTATGTGAGCTGGATGTTTCTCTCGTGGGCAAAGCTTCTGAAGCCCAATACTACCAGCTATATATTGAAGGACGAAAACCTAATGAAGGCAGTTGTTCAAGCGTGTTATTGAGTCTAGCCGTATTAGGATTTGCGTGTGTGCTTGTGTTTTGTGAGCCTTTCTTGTGTCACCTTGATACAAGTTTAGGACTGTGTGTTCATTGAGTTGTAATTGCAATTGTCTCTGAAGCTTTGAAGCAAAGAGATAGTTGTTGTGTGTGTGTCCTCTCCAAAGCTTTTAAGCAAGGAGTTTGGATATTAGTGCTTGTGTATTGCTCAAAGCCTTTAGGTAAGAGTGATCTAGTGTCTAGGAGAGTGTCTCCACCATAGTGAGTTGATTCAACAACAGTGCTGTCTGTACTGTTGAGCTTAAGGAGTGAGTTGGGAACTCATACCTAGGAGTTCCTAGGTAGAAGGACATAAGGATAGTTGCTAGGTGATAAGTTGTAAACGAGGAGTTTGCTGTAAGACTTTGAACTAGGACTATTAGTGGATTTCCTCCTGGATTGGTATCCCCCAGAGTAGGTTGCGGTTGGCGCTGAACTGGGTTAACAAATTACTGTGTGTTTGTTTATTTCTGCACTATTAATCGTTTACAGTTTTGTCTATTAAAGCTGGTAAAAGTGTTATAACATCGTGTACAACATCTTGTACTGGTGTGCCAGTTTTTCATTTATCAAGTTCAGTGTTATTGTTGGAGATACGTAATTCATCATGATCTACTACTACTACCACTGATGTAGATATTACAACAACTTCATTATCTTCAACTTTTTGGACATTTTCTTATGTCACCAATTGAACAATCTTTTTCATCTCTTTAATCTTACCCCAGAGAAATACTAAATGTTATATATATAGTATAGCGTCGATATACATATACTATTTACCAGCTAAAGTAATTTATACCTTCCTATATATAATTTTTTATCGAACATCACAGAAGCGACAATAGTTACAAATAAGAGAATTAAAAAATTCTATATATAAAAAAAAGAGAATTAAAAGGTTGAAGACTGAACCCCTCATTTTTATGCACCAAAAAGTCATAACAAACGCTATTCCATCCCTACAATATTAAAATTTTCTATAAAATAACACATAAACATTAATTAAATTCTTTTTAATACTCATTCATCGTCTCAATTTATCAGAAGGAAGAATACGAATTATTCCTTCTGATAAGAATGATATCGGTGCATGATGAATTTTGCTTCTGATAAATTCGTATTCTTTTTAATATGAAGTTATTTATATTGGACTTTTAAAATAAGAATGATATCGGTGCATGATGAATTTTTCTTTTTAGGCCCCTCAATATTACTTAAAGCAAACTTTGTGCATGAGAATGAAGTCTATTTTGGAAAGAAGACACGCCAACATTTCCAGATTAGTAATGATTTGAGTGTTAGAAGCACGTTTGCATAGACAAACATTTTGTTTTTGTAAAATGGATCAATTTTACTTTCAATCACTTCACTTATATCTTGTATTCGCAATTGTGGGATGGCTATTGTTTGTGTCACATATATCTTTTTTACTTTAACTATATATCTATGATTTATGTGGTGTGGCATGAAAGATTTGTTGCTTGTTATGTAAGTCACTTCATACGCTATTTGAAAATTGACTAATTTAATTGAGTCTAAGTACGATTCATATAGATATTGTATAATTTAGGCTTTGTCATTTTGAATCCATTGCCCTTTGGGAAAAAATAAGCTGAAGTTTTCGTGAACTTAATCCAATTAATAGAAACATCATATTTTATATGCAAATATTTCACTTACTCACATTTTAAAAGGTAAAACTCTAGCTATATATCAAAGTTACATGACAAAAAAATATAATCTGAAATCCATAGACACTATAATTCATTAGTAAACTATAGACAAATTAATTTAAACTATAAATGGACATGCTCTCTGCAACTTCATTTTGTCCGGAGCATTACATTGGAAATTTTTTAGACACATTAATTAGTTGAAGATTTCTCTATCTCTTGATCATCACCAATACTACTACTAATTTCTCTATTTTTTGATAAATAATCGACATGATCTTTATCAACTTCTTTGTGATTATTATTGTTGACATGTATTTTATCATGATCTACTATTTCTAGTGTGGGCATAACAACAACTTCTATATCTTCAGTTTCTTGGGCAATTTTTGATGTAGCCAATTGAGCAATCTTTTTCATTTCTTTACTCTTACCCCAAAGAACCATGTACAAACCACACACAATCAACACTGCTCCAATCAAGCTATATATTACCAAACCAAAACCATAATCAATATAACCATTTTTTCTTTTATAAACAAATATAAATTGTTAGTATATTAGCTAGGTGAGTATATATACATACCTTCCTAAATATAAATTTTCATCCAACGTCATAGAAGCGACAATCGTCACAAACAAAAGCATTAGAGGGTTGAAGACAGACGCAAATAGTGGGCCCCTCATCTTTATGCACCATGAAGTCACAATCACCACTAATCCAGAGGCAACGATTCCCTGCAATATTAAATTAAAATTAATCATTAAATAAAAATTAATTAAATTCCTTTTATCAATTTGTACATGAAATTTATACAATTAAAGGAGTATAAATATATGAATGAGTCACAAATTACAACCATATTAACTAATTGGAGATTTTTTAAATTAAAAAGAGTATATATATACCGAGTAAGCCACAGCTAATAACCTAATATTCCAACCCAACTTCCATTGGCTCCAATCCCTTTCAACACAAAGACCAAAAGCAGTGGCTTGTATTGCACCCATTGTAGACATTAAAGCTGTACTTGAGTAATGGCTTGGATATTCTTTGCTCATTTTAGCCTGTGCCGCAAGTGTAAAAAATTGTCAATAAAGAGTAAGCTAAATTAAGAAGAAAAAAAAGCTATATTAAGCTTTTGGGTCGGCTCAAATTTGAGGCCCATAAAGTCTTAATTCTAAGTCCATCAAGAAGCATTTACAAAAAGGGCTACACAAGCTTATGAAAAAAAAGTAAAAAAATGAGCTTATGAGCTTATAAAACGTCTCAAATTAGTTTATCAAAAAAAAAAAAAAACTCAAATTATATGTTGTCATTTGTCCACAAAGTGTGTTAGGGTAGTGGTAAAAATTTGAATTTATAACCTTAACCAAAAATGTTCAAATTTTTTCTCATCGTAAAATAGTCATCAGTATCGGTTTAATTAATACAATAATGGTTTTTCCTTTCACTAATTTTTTTTAAACAAAAATTTATATTTTCAAAGATAAAAATTAAGGTTTAGAAGAAAAAAAAGATAAAATTAAGCTTACCTGAATTATTAGCCACAATGAAAAAGAGAAGCAGCTTGCTACTGCACACAGAACACCCAACCATTTACTACTAGAATTAACATTTAGTGATGCCACGTGGCCATTTTGGTGCTGAGGTGGATGCAAAAGGTTGATGTGGAAGGGCCAGATATTAATTTCTACACCTTTGAGAAAAATCAACATCATTGCTCCACCAATTCCAATTACTGTTCCTAATACCTTAGCTTTTCCAGATGCTGCCCTCAAATTTAATTTTTCAAATCTGTATGTACAAAATTAGAAATAAATTTAATATTAAACTAATGTAATAATAATAATAAAGTAAAAAATATTTACTAATTAATTAATGCAATTGCATGAAAATTATGATGATTGATGATTAATTACCCGCAGGAGATGGCCATGATAAAGGTTATGGCTGGAATAAGGTTGTAGATGGCTGATGCAAAAGTTGCCGATGTTAAAGCCAAGGCCTCATAGAAAAGATTTTGAAATAAACTTCCCCTGCAAAATATAATTACATAATCGGTTTGATTAATAATTATTCATACCTTAACTACCTTATAATTTTCCTATTACATAGTAATTAATATACTACTATATTGTTTACATAACATACCCAAACAAGCCACAAAGAAATGCCATGAATAGTACTCTCCAAGTCAACTTTGGCCTCTTCTTCCTTCATAGACGAAAACAAAACAAAACCAAGTTATTTAATTATTGCCATATGTAATTAGATATACTACTAAAAATATGCTATTTAGTGACGAAATTATTTCGGTCTCTATAACGAGCGTATTTTGTAATTGTTGATGAATTTAAATAAATTAAGAGTCGATTTGTGACCAAAATAGAGACTGATTTACGAATTGTTGCTAAATAACTAACTTCTAATATTAGCGATTGATGTAACATTTTCGGTCTCTAAATTCGTCACAAATTCACGAGTCTAATTAATTAGATAACAAAAGTAGGTGCAAGCAAACCTTTCAGAAATGAGAGCGAGAGGAACAGTAAAAGCAGAACCAAAAGCAAGACGATAAGCAGTAGCAACTTTAACGGTCATTCCATCATTGATGGCAAGCTTGTAAAGAACATTAACTGCAGCATATGCAATTTGTACCAAAACCATAAGCATCACTGGTTTCAAACCATGCATTCTATTCCACACCCCTTTCATAATTAATATATATTTGAAACAAATCAAAGAACTACGAAATTTGAAGCAATAGAGAAAGAAGTGTGAAGGTTTATAATATATATCCACAAGAAAATCAAAGGGGGGTATTTATACTTGTTTGCACGAATATATTTGAAGATTCAGATTCCAAAAAGAGTGATTGGATAATAGTTTTTTACATAAAGTATAGGTGTAACACACCTTTTAAATTTATTGAAGAGCACTAATTAGATTATTATGATTAGTATAATCCAAAATATAAGTTACTAGTCTTTACGTAATATTGGGAAATAAAGAAGCATGCACAAAATTAGAGACACGTGCAAATGACGTTGGTCAATTAGGATGTCTTGCCAATTAGGCCTTAAACTTTTGCCTTTAATTTGCTTTATTTATGCTGACAAACACTGGACAATGGAAGACAATAGTTGACAAATTAGACCTGTGGCAAGATTACATGAATATGGATTATGTACAAACATTATTGGCTGGCCTTGTTTGTGTGTGTAGGAGTAGGACCATGAATTGCTTCATAGTAGTATACAATTAGCTTTAGAATGTTGTGGTTTAATTTCTTGTCTTTTTCAATTTCCCTCAACAACACTACTCATAGAAATGTTTGTCGTTTTTTATTTTGTCACACCCTTCTTTTAGAATATTTTGCAAGCTAAATATTGGTATATATGGTATACATATTTACTAAAATTATGTGTACGTGTGTCTAGATTAGAGAATTAGTATATACATATTATATGGAAGAATTTTTGACTTGTAGAAATGTTCTTCATTTTCATAATAGATTGAGTTTGTTGGATCACGGTGTTCCAATGATTCATACAACCATCTTTTTGAGTGGAGTAAACTCCAAATGATTAATTAATGTAGAATTCTTTAATTTATTACTCACTTATTTTAAGGTGGCAAGTCGTCTTCGATCTTCTCCCAATATCCTCCTATAGACCAATGGGTAAAGTGCGATTCTCATGGTGGAATTTTTGTTTGAGATAATCATGCTACTATGGGTTGTTTTGTGTCTTTCTATGGTCATAACTAATTTTTGGATGTTGAGAATTTCATGGTTTCATGTTAGTAATAGAGATCGCCTTCTCTAAATGCCAATTCAACCTTGGCTTGATAGTGATTTACTTATAGTGCATATGTGTTTGTGTGTGGAGGAACTTAGTCCCTTGAGAAGCTCCAAAATAGGTGGAGCAATTATCTCTCACTCTGACTCAACAAATGAATTTTCATGTCTCTCGCACTTTTTTTTTTTTTTTTGTATCGGTGAGCTGTAGTATTATAGACATTTAGTGGTGAAATTTAGCACATGATTTTATTAAGGAATACCTCTTCCTTGCTCGGTTAATTCTTTCATCATACAAATTCAAATAACGCTCCTTATTTTGAGAATTTTGGTTTTGTCTCGGTCCCTATTTTTTTGTTCATTTTATATGATACTATTGCTAAATAATGGAGTATATAGTTTGGCATGATGCATTGATTTGTAAATTACTAAAAGGTGCCTACTAAACAATAGTATTATAGATATTTAATGCATCATTTTATTAAAGAAGACTTCTTCCTTAATCAGTTATACCTCCTTTTTGTTGTTCATTTTAGCTATAGTGATGTTATAGTGAGTAAAGAGGCCAACTAGTTGAAATCGCAGATGTTATAGTGATGTCTGCATACCATCATTCATATTAACTTTAGAAAATACACTTCTTTTTGTTTTCTTGACATAATAGAAATTTAGGTGTATATGCATTTTTTTCATATAAAAAAATAATTTAGGTGAATTAGATTTGGTAGTCATGTCAAAGGAGACAGAGAATTAGTTTATATATTGTTGACCAGTTGTTAGCCGTAGTTTATATTCCATAACTTTGTTAATTTTTTTTTTTTACAAAATAACTTTGTTAAATATTTATTATTAACACTAATTGTATTTGAAGTTATTAATTTGGAAAAGTTAATATGTATACTTAGAAAAATATCAAGTTCCATTATCCCATATTTGAGTTTCTAGAGCACTTTTAGCTACCTGATGAATTCTTACGATTCCACGAATCAAACACCTTTACTAAAGTGTTAATGTCCATTCCTTTTTATTGAGTGCCAGCATGTGAACTTTATTTTGTTTTCGGTACATAAAAACTAATTTTTTATTTCTTCATTTTTCATAAATTTTCTCTACTCAACTTAATCATGTTTAAATCGTGTTAGACACTAAATATAAATATTTATTTTAGTATATTCAAATTTAATTCGTCACATTGTCGTTTTTGGTAGACTCAACCCCTCTTGGCTAATGAATTCCCTTTTATATTGAAGAATTATATATAGTTTTCAATTTTAACATGATATTAGTACAAAAAATTACCATAAAAAATATATGGATACAAAATTTTACTCTGCCAAAAAATTTGTGAGACACATAAGATAAATTCTCCTCTCCAATTTTTTTTTCTTTCATAAGTTAAAATCTAAACTATTCATTTCAAAAACCTAAAATCCTTTTCACTTGAACCAATTAATTGTTGCTAAATAAAATATAATTTTTAATCTTATATTATTATATGATATGATACACCCAAACAGGAAACATACACTACATATAAATCGGACATTAAAAGATGGGTCAAGTTGGCAAAATTAAAGGAAGATAGCTGGAAAAAGGGAAAGAGCAAATCCCTTATCCTATGAACCAAATATCCAAGATTCTAGTATAAAACATCAATTCAATTGCATGATTGATTTTGCATTAAAAATGTCTAGCATAATGATTTGGACATAAACTTGTTTGATACTATTAATGTATCAATCAAATTATGATTTGGTGTTTGGTGAACATGATTATGATCAATGATTAATGAATTTGATTTTGTAAATTACTACTATAGTAGCTACTAGTACTAGCTAGTAATCTAGTATGCATATTCATGGCATGCACAGAAAATATTTTTTTAATCATTTATTATTTGTCTTCTAAAATTAATGGTACGTGAGCATATATTTCCAAGAACAAAATTGATTCAAAATTTCAAATTAAGTAACCAAATTGCTAGAATCTAAAAAAATCAAATTTCATATACATATGAGATAAAATCAAGTTCCCATAAGCATAATTCAATTAGTAGGAATATCATATTATATTATATTATATATATATATATATATATATATATATATATATATATATATATATATATATATAAACATACTAGAGTACTTGAATGTTTGAAAATATTGAGTTCTAAAAGTGATTTATGTTAATACTCCGTATGACATAAAGTTCCACAACATGCTAGCTATAAATATATAGAATAATCACTATTTTACAAGGCAATTTTTTAAAAGCTAAATTAGATTCAATATAAATTTTAAAATGATATTAGAGTCAATTAAAAATTCATTTGACAAGCTACTATCTATCTGATCACCACCATCTAGATACTTGAGTCACACTCTAAGATCAATTTAAGAGTTTGGAGAAATGAACTTGAGAGGAGAGAAAAAGAAGGGGAAATAATAGAAAATATTCCGCCATATATTGAAAAAGTGATTTTTGTAAAGACCAATCGATAAAAGAATATTTATAACTAACAGTACATTTTTAATGTTAAGAATATTATAAATCGTGTAAAGAATTTAAAAAATTTATCTAAAATCCTCCAGCCTTATATATTCCCCAAAAGAAGAAAAATGAACCACCAAATCCCTCTCATCCCCTCATAAACTTCCAAACAAACTCTAAGGGGTTAGGGGACCTTTTGGTGAAATGGAAGGATAAAGGAAAAATGATAGAAAAGATCGTCTCAAACCTAAATCAGTTAAATGAAATATTTTATTTTTTCTTCACAATATACATTCTATTCAAAGTGAGAAACTTAAAAAATGTGTTGGAGGAAGATTTTTGAGGGTACAAATAAATTTTTAAATTCAATCTACGTTGTTATAATACTTTCAAAATTAAAAATATATTTATCATAACTATTTATTTATAATTGACAGAAATACTTTATCAAATAAAGGAAAATGCTAAATAGTGCACCCGGTGCATTAGTTAAGCACATAAATAAGGAAATTTTATATTGAATTTCGTGCATTCAATATATTGAAAGTATAAAAAATTGTCTTTAACAATATTAACTATATAATTTATTTCTATTTTTGATTTGTTTAACCAGTGCACCAGATGCACCGTTTAGCATAACCTTTAAATAAAATATAATATTTTTCTCTATTTTCCTCTCCTACCCGTAGACTCTTCCTAGTTTCTTCCCCTCTACTCCAAAGCATAATTATTCACTCTTAGACATGAGTAGGGTCGATCCATTAATTTTTAATAGTAAAACAAAAAATAAATTTTAATATGCTGAACCTTTTTTGGCGAATATATTGTGTTTTTTTGTTGAAAGCTTAAAAATAGGGCTTTAATTGTCTTATCCTTAGGTCAATTTTGAACATGAGGCGTGCATGTGTTTAAAAATAGCGCATAATTTTTACATTACAAGTTGGTTTTATAAAAATTGAATTATAAATATAATGAATCCAAACTTTAGGAATTAATGTCTAAATATTGTCATTAATAGTATGTGTCAAATTGATTTGTGGGATGCTTAAATTCATTCAAATTACTTTAAAGTTTTAGATTAAGAGTGTCAAATTCATTCATTGTATAGGAAAAATGCTAAAAAATATCTACTTGAAGAGTTGATCGTAGTTGCTAGAGCAGCAGATCCTCATTCTTCAAATTCATATCCAATTCAATGATATTTTTTGGTCAAAGACCTACTTTAAGGCTCAATGGAGCATAAGCATTATTGTACCATACTTGAGTTTTTTAATTTCTCCAATATATATTGTTTCTTTTCATTTATGTTGGAACTTTCAAATTCAGTTCTCTATATCTTTTTGTTAATAATGAAACAAGAGTTTTTAAAATAAAATCCAATTGTAATTATCTTAATGATTTCAAAGAGATATTGCGCACAATAATGAATCTTGCATGTGGTTTATATGATTGTGGAAACTCTGTATTTGTCTGGGTTAAGGCAAATCAAATGGTGGAATACTTATCTTCAATTAGGGGCCAAATATTCTAAGTTCATCAAATTCAAAATGGTATAGACTGTTGCAGCATGTGGCATCTTGACAAAAACAGACTTATAAAGCACCACAATGTATGTTCTATATTATGCCAAGTCATGCTACCATTTTAATACACTAAATATATATAGAGGAAAAGTGTGAAACACAAAAATATGAGCTATTCTTACTAGACATAAGTCTAAATTAATTATTCTTAGGCACACAATTGATTAATATTTGATGATGTTACTAAATTATTTATCTTTCATTTTTTTCTAATATTATTTGTGTGCCTAAATATAAATGATTTGATGTTGTACCCAAGTTAGGATTTCTAAAAAAAATAGATGTACCTAAAAAGTTAGGGGTCATGTAGGAGTACCTGCTCAAATAAGCATTGGATTATTTTTATTAAATGTATCTTTAAACGCATAACTTTACATTTCTGTATAAGTTTCAGTGACGTTTGTCATTACTATTTCTTATTATTAATAAATAATAAGATTTTTTCTTAAAGAATAAATAAGGCATTTTTTAAAAACTTGACTTACATAAATATTTGACTAAGCCTTTAAATAGAAATTTTGTAAGACGTGGTTCCTTGATAATGCATCATATATATTTAACTCATACACATTTTGCTATATCGGTAATAAATTATGCAACCTTTAAATAATCCATATTTTTAATTTTTTTTTTTTCTATTTCTACTTCATATTGTTTTAAACTAAAATATTAATTTATTTTAATCCAACAAAAAAGTAATAGTTTCTTTCTACGACACCGCATCTTAATTAAAATACTTCAATATTTTGTCACATTGGATTCTTCCAATAAATTAAAAAGTTAAGATATAAATTCACTCGGATATGAGACTCTCTATGAAACTTTTATTAAAAATACTCTAATAACATTGTAAACTCTTATTTTAATTTATGCAAACCAAGTTAACTAAATACACATTTTAAACTTGTACTGTGTTCAATATGGTAAGTCCTATAGATTTTTGTAAAAGAAATCATCAATGTGCTAGTTGTTGTTGCACAAAAGTAAGTATAGATTTATCGTCTCCACAGGGACTGATGCGATATCGATGCCGTTCAACAATTAATATCGTTTTAAGTATTGAAAAAGATGTTTGTTCATAAAAACTTGCGAAAGCATAAAAGAAGTAAATTGACAGAGAGATTGAATTGCTGGGATTAGATTTCATCAACTCATTCATTTGTATTTCCCTAATCAGTTATGCAGATTTTAGCTATTCATCAATATTATCACTTATTGCTCACGTACGTTTCTGTGTCCAGATAACGACGAGGTTCACGTTGTACCTATCAATCCTCGATGTCTCGAGTGATTAATCAATGCAACGGCTATATTGTATTATTTAAACTTCCGATGTCTCGGATAATTTCAACAACACAATATCATTAAGTTCCAATACACAAAGTGAATATTAATCCTAAATCTATGTCTAGAATTTAGGGTTTTAATAAGTGTTCATCTTAGTTCCTTGATTCAAACATTATACGTCTATAAATTCAAATCCAAAGATAAAACATGAAGATTAAAGATGACACTAACATTGATAAATAAACTAAAATCATATAAAACACCATGATCAAAATAAATACATACTAATAGAGTTAATTACATCCAATCCCAACAAAAGAGAGATTAGCTATTCATTGTCATGATAGCTATACAAAAGATAAAGAAGAAAAGAGATGAACAAACTTATCAATGATGATTTCCCAACTATTGTAGTGAATCCACCTTCCTATCCCCTTGAATCTGTCTCCTAGGGTTTCCCTCTCTGTTTCTGAGTTATATTACAAGTTATCTTGCAAGTCCCCCTTTAGAAAAATGACAGCAAGCTCTATTTATACTATTTCTGAAAATTAGAACTCGCTGAGCGAGCTCCAGCTCGCTCTGGCGAGTTGATCTTTCTTCACCAGAGGGTTACTGCCACGTCATGAGTGAGTTTGAACCGCCTTCACTCGCCCTGGCGAGTTGTTACTCGCCCTGGCGAGTTGCTGCTCGCTCTGGCGAGTGTATCAGATATCAAATTTGATGCTCTCTGCCTCTACTCGCCCTGCACTCGCTCTGAACTCGCCCTGGCGAGTTAACTTGCAATTTTTCTTCAAATTTCTGCACAAATGTTGAGATTTAGGGAGACTTAATTGAAATAAATGACTTAAACAAATATGTACATTTAAGTGAGGAAAAACTAAAGAATATCTTACAAAATAGTTAATAAGTGCTTAAAATATATATGTAATTTGAGCTACTTTTTGGCACTTATCACTAGTTTATAAATTAACCTCTAATCTATATAAATAAATCATCTTTAAAATACACTTCTATGAACTTTGTCAACTTATTCTACCTCAAAAATAAATACATTTATACTCTTTTCTTTTTTTATTTTATAAAAAACGAATATAGAATGAAGTCTAGCTAATTCAAAGTAGAAAAGACTTTAGAGATAAAAAATATACTCAAAGAGATTTACATTAAAATCTTTTCAAAATACTCTCACCCGGAACTTTAAAATTAAAGGTCTATCTTTTTAGTTCATAAAACTTGTCACACACACACACACACACACATATATATATATATATATATATATATATATATATATATATATATATATATATCAATTAATTTTTGACAAACTATATATATCAATTAAAAGCTGCAAACCAATGATTTTTTTTCCTTCTATATTCCATCATTGACCAATGTACACAGGTTCATCGTATTTTACCCTATAGGTGCCTTGGTATTTTTCTTTATTCTCTACCATGCATGTCAAATTAGAAAAATGTGCATGTTCAATTAATCACGCCAAAAACTCTATGTTATGCATTACCACCCATTGTTAAAAAAAAAATTCTCTTTGTTAAGAAATGATAGATGAATATACCGAGATTTTCTTTTTATTAATTTTCTGTATTATCTAATCGAAAATTAGCATCTATATATAACATACAGTAATTAACAATTTTTTAAAAATAAGCATGTTTATGGTATGGTGATTTAGGATTTTATATATATATATATATATATTTTTTTTTAAAAATTTTCTTCATTGACGTTAGTTAACAATACCTCCATGTAAACTGCGGATTGGGATTTATGTATTCGTGACTAGGTGTCCTTTCAATGATGTTAAGAAGAAATTATTAGATTCAAGTTTAATGATTTGTTGCGAGGCTATCTCGTTTTGGTTGCAACCAGAAGTGAATTTGTTAAAAATTAACTCCAATGAAGAAGTTTATAATCAGTGTTTTAAAAACCGGACCGGCCGGTTGGACCGGTCGGACCGGTCGGACCGTGAACCGGAGGGTCACCGAGTTGGTTCGCTAATAAACCGGACATGCAATCGAACCGGTCCAAACCGGGAAAAAACCGTTGACTCGTAATTTTGAACTGGCCGGTCTAATGTGTGAATTTTTAAGAAAAAAAAAAGAAGGAAAAAAACATAAAACTGAACAGATTAGAGCCAATATAGGAAACTGGAAAAAATAGAAGAAATTAATTAGAAACATAGGAGGTGAAGATTGAAACTGTAACATAGATTTAATCCTACAATTTTAGAGGCAAAATTTTCTATTTTATGATTATGTTATTATTACTTCTCATAAGTATTAATGCTGCATGTTTGTGGGATGGGAATAGAAGAAGTAGAAACAATGAAACAGAGAAGGAAAAAGTGAAGAACAAATTTTGAAGTAGAAGAAGAAGAGGAGGCAGCGGCTGGTAACAACAACAAAACTAGGGTTGTTTTAATTTATAGTCTTATTTTAAGAGATGGGCATTGGGCTGTTACTTGTTTTAAGTCCATATATTATTTTTTAAGTAAAACCCATATAAAAGATGAGTACTTTATTAAAAAAATTAAATGAAAACGTATTAAAAAAGGAAAATGTGAGAGAGATGGGTATTGAATTGATTTATATATAGCATAGCATAAAAATAATTGATTTATATAGCATAGCATAAAAATAATTGATTTATATTACTATTCTATTACCCACTTATCAGTAGGTTTTCTTAATAAAAAGTGGATGAAATTTAATTAGGGAGAAAAAAAATCAAAATTGCTCAACTTTCCTACACCATTTTTTATTTATTAAAATTAGAAAATAGAAATAGATTTTGTTTTGATTAGACTTTGTTCAAAATTATTTGAATTTATATTTTATACTATTTTGTTGTATGCGTGAGTGATGACTATGTTAAGAATTTAAATTTAAAGGATAAAATTGTGATATTTTAAAAAAATTCATATTTTTTAAGTGTTATGATTTTTTAGAGAGGAGTTATCCGGTTCGACCATGTTTAACATCTATATAATTTGGTTATAGAGACCGGTTTATTCAACCGAGTTATTCGGTTTTATCCGGTTTAATTATGCGGTTCGACCAATGACCCAGTGGTTCGACCAATGAACCAGTGAACCAATACTCTCACCGGTTCGATGACCGGTCCGATTTTTAAAACATTGTTTATAATTGAGCAAAACAAGAAAGAAGAAAAGTAGTTACCATGTATAAGTTGTAACTAGATTCTTGCACAATGTGAGCCCAATATATTTTAGAAGCCTAGAGCAGTTAGTTTGGGCCAAATCAAGCCCAGGTTTGAAAACGGTGCTAATTGATATGAGAGGTATATGCGATGTAGAGGAATGAAGAAAAATCTTTTGATAAAAAAATATTAAAATAATTTTTGAATTAATTTTCTTTGAAGAGAATTTATTTTAATTAATAAATTAACGAGTTCATATAATTGAAAATAAACTAAAGAGCGTACAAGCATGTTTTGGGCCTCGGCTCTCTTTTGTACAAAAAAAAAAAGAGCATTCAAACATGTTATCTAGGATATTTTGAGGCTTAATGCACAATCTATATAAAAGATGCAATATTATTTGAGCCACAAAATCGTCTATCAAAATTTTATAATACAACAACTCTAACATTTCACTCAATAATATGTCTAATTCATTCATTCGTTCATTTTATCTTATAGAAAATTGCAAAAACATAATGGGGCCTAAGGTGAGTTCTTGTTGGCCTTGCACTAGACAAGGCCTATGTTTGGATAAGAAGATACAAGTTTTTTTAAAATAATTTAATAGAAATTTCAAGTTTGAATGAATATAATAAAGTATTAATTAAGGGGTTGAATAGTTCTAATATTAACAACCAATAATTAATTTTAGCTGTTTAAAAAAAAATAATAAGTCACCGCACCATAAAAAATAGATGACATGCATAAAGATAGAATGGTTGAAGACCAAAATCAGAGAAAAAACCAAATAATTACAACTTAAACCAAACTTAAAAAAATGACTTAAAAATATATTTAGCACGAGAAAATTTCGATTTAGAATATTCTTATTTACACATTTTAGGCCATCATTCAAGACTTCACTTGAAGGATTGAAACCAATTCTTGTTTCCCATTATTTTCATTGTGTTGTCCTTCATGTTCACATTTTGATGAATCATTATCATGTTCATGATCCTTGCCAACAATGTTAATGTTGCTCTTACTATTGGTATGATTGTTGTTGCCACGGTTAATGTTTTCAGGATCTACAATGGTGGGCGTGACAATAACCACAATTTGGTCGATTTCTGAAGTGATTTTTAAATGAGTGACTTTTTTCATTTCTTTGCTCTTACCCCATAATACCATGTATAATCCCACCATTATCAGCACTGCTCCAACTACACTATATAAACATGTTTTAAAAATCAGATCATGATCAACATATAAGTAACTTCACATAAATCACATATTACAAAGCAGAGGAAGGAAGTCTTACCTAGACACAACTATATAGGCACAAAATTTAAGCACTTTTAAACAAATCAAAAAAATAAAAGAAAAATAAATTTATATTACTTTAATTCTTTTCTTTTTAATTTTTTTTATTTGTTGTGAGTGTGCCTAATACTATTTATTTATATTTGTATTTGTGCATATACAAGTATTTTCCTACAAAGCAATATAAATTGAGAAAATGTGACATGTATTTTTTGTGTATTTAATTTTAAATTAAATTTTCAAATTGAGTCATATAATACATTTTTATTGAATGTTGGTGTAAAATCAATATATTAAATTCTAAGAAATAACAATAACAATAATAATAATAATAATATAAATAGTAATAAAAGAACCATCATTGTATATATCTGAATATCTGATCCTAATGCAATGCCAATTTCATGATCAATATTTTTTTTATAATTAAAATTTGCTCTGAAATCTAAACCGTTTGGTCTCAATCCAACATCTATAATTGTATTGATTATGCGAATGCGTCCAAACTCCAATCACAAGCAATCCAATTTCTTAGAGTAAGCTTAGACACAATTAATGTATATATTACCTTCCTAAGTATAAATTCTCATCTAACATCAAGGAACCAGCAATGGCTACAAGCACAAGCATAAGGGGATTGAAAACAGAGGCGTACAATGGACCTCTCATCCCTACACACCATGCAATGACAATAACCATTATACCAGAGGCCACAATTCCCTACAACAACAATTCAAACCATCTTGTTATTACTTAATTAATTAATAAAACATGTTATGCTAATTACTAATTATGTACGTAATAATTAATTAACATTTAACCTACCGAATATGCTGAAGTTAGAAGCCTAATACTCCAACCCAACCTCCATTGGCTCCAATCCTTCTCAACACAAAGGGCAAAAACAGTGGCTTGAATTGCCCCCATTAAGGACATTAAAGCTGTACTTGAATAATGGCCTTGGTATTCTTTGCTCATCTTAGCCTACAAAGACGTCATGTATTAGATTAAAATGATAATTGAAATTGAATAATGGCTTGAATTATCAACACTTAGAAAGCATGCTCTGACAATCAACATGTTTTTATATTATTTGTATTCAACACTTTTCAGAGCCGGCCCAATAATCTTCAAAATTAAGTTAGACTTAAAGCAAATTTTGTTGTATGAGGCCTTTTATATATATATATATATATGAGATTTTGTTGTATGTATATAAGGTATTTTTGTATAATAATTTTTTTTTGTTGAAGGCCTAAAGCTAGGGATTTAGTAGCCTTACCCTTAGGCCGGCCCTGACACTTTTGATCTTTTATCACCGGAAGCTGTAAATCTTTTGAAAAAAGTTTAAAAAGTCATGCATAGTAATATTGTGTCGCCTAAATTTACGAATATAATTTTTCAAAGATTGAATTTTACTATAAAAAAGTTTAGCGGCGCAGTTTATTGCTCTTCTACCTTTTATTCATGTGTAATTATTATATATATATATATATATATATATATATTATTCCTTTAATGAAACTGTAACATCAATGTTTTTTATGTTTCTATGATTTTTTATTAAATTAAACTTCGTTATTGTTTAATACCTTAACATGACAAATTGTAAATCATAATTCATAACTAACATATATTTTTCCAACTAACCTGAATAATGAGCCATAATGCAAAACAAAAGCAGCTTCCAAGTAGGGGTGTTCATGGTTCATGAACTGCACTGAACTGAACCATTAATATGGTTCAGTGCAGTTCATAAAAACCACTTTAGCAAAAACCAGTTTATTTCTCAAACCAGTTCCAATTCAGTTCAGAACCGGTTTAAAACCGGTTTACATCTTTGAACCGGTTTGGTTTCAGTGAACTGGTTTAAATCCGGTTTTTTTTTAAACCGTTTTTTTTTATAAAAAAAAATTGGTTTTAATCCAGTTTTTTTTTTACAAAAAAAAAAAACCAATTAAATCATGTCTATTCATCTGTACTCCTCTAACTTCATATCGAATAAAAATCTGCAGCTACAATATTAAGAGCCAGAATTCGATTGCAAATTTGAAACTAATCTCACTCATTTGCAACAACTAACATAGATTAATTCTAACAAGAGCATCCTATGGTGGTAAAGTAAGACAAACATGCAGAACAAAAAGTAACTTATCATATACCCAACTGAACCATACTTAGACAAATTAATCACTTAAATAAAAATCACTTAAATATCACTTAAAAATCACTTAAATAAAAATCACTTAAATCACTTAAAAATCACTTAAATCACTTATCATATACCCATCTGTAAGAGAGAAAAATTGAAGCAAGTTGATTTTGAGCAAGTTGAAGCAAGAGCGAAAAATTAAAGCAAGTTGATTTTGAGCAAGTTGAGAGAAAAATGAAAGTCACATGCTGACACGGTAGTATCGGCTAAGAAGTTGAAATTGATGTTGAAGTTGGACGGTGCGGCGGTGGAGATATTGGTGGTGGACGGTGCGGCGGTGGAGATTGGAGAAACGAGAAAGAGCGATAAGTGATTTGGGGGTTAGGGTTAGAGTGAAAATGGTGATTAATAAAAGGTGAAAATGTTAATAAAACAAAAAGAAATATTAAATATTTATTTTTTAATTAAAACTAGTTTATAAATTTAAACCGGTTCTGAACTGGTTATAAATTGAATTGTAACTGTTTTTTAAAAGTGGTTCAGTTCACAAACTGTTTTAAATGGTTTGGTTTAAAATATGGTTCAGTGCAGTTCGAACCACAGTTTGGTTCAGTTAACTGAATTTTTGAACACCCCTACTTCCAAGACCAAAAAAAATACCCAACAATTTACTACCAGAGTCATCATTAAGTGTTCCATTTTTTCCCTTATGCAGGAGGCTAATGTGAAAGGTCCAAATGTTAATTTCAACACCTTTGAGAAATGTTAGCAACATTGCCCCTCCAATTCCTGTTATTGTTCCTACCACCTTAGCTTTGCCTGCTGCCGTTTGGATATTCAACCTTTCGAAACTAAACAAATGATAGCGAAATATATATTAAAGGACAATTAATGTCAGTTATATAAGTTATATATTATTCCAATTAATTTATTTTTATATATAGTGGTCGTGGCCAATGCCTTCTTTGATCTATCCTAATTTTTAATAATTCATTGCACATTCACATGCATGTGTGCGCACACATAGCAGTGCTATTTCTAGCGAATTTTTATTTCGCGAAGTATTCACGACCTTGTGATAACCGTATTACCATACACAGTTGGGGTAAGTTTGAAAGTCAAGCCAATAAAATATTAATAAGTAGCATTCGTGAAGATTTCGGGATAAATCCGTTCGCTGCAAGTAGCATTTTCCTTTAATATATTAGGATATCAATAAGTTAAGCCCATCATTTGGTGCTTCTTAAAATACGAGATTTTGTGCCACCGCACACTATAAACATTTTTAACAAAATTTCAAATTATTTTTAGGGGATTTGAACTTTAGTACTTACCCAAAAGAAACAGCCAAGATAAAAGTGACGGCAGGAATGAGATTATAAACCGCGGAAGCAAATGTTGCTGATATTAGTGCCAATGACTCAAAATAAAGGTTTTGGAATAAGCTTCCCCTGTTATTTTATTGTATGATCATGAAATGAAAAAAAATGTTAAATTAATGTGTATATATAGTTAAATTAATCTTTACTTAAAATACATATTAGCAAAAAATGAAGTGGAAATTACGTAAACTTACCCAAATAGACCACAAAAGAATGACATAAAAACCACCCTCCAAGTCAGCTTTGGTCTGTTCTTCCTATAATTAAATAGTAAAGGAAAAATAAAAGAAAAAGAAAGTTAATTAACAAATCACTATAGTTAATTAACAAATATTGTACATAAGGTGTATTTTTTTTTTTGTAATTGTACTACACAAAGTTTAATTATCTAGAATATAAATGCATGGAGAAATTAAGTACCTTTCAAAAATTAGAGGAAGTAGAATTGTGGTCGCTGCTGCGAAAATAAGACGATAAGCTGTAAGGACTCTGACGCTCATTCCATTATTTATAGCAAGTTTGTAGAGAACATTTACAGAAGCAAATGCAATCTGAACCATCAACATCATAAGGGCTGGTTTCAATCCATGCACTACTTTCCTCATGTCAAGTGTTGTTGTAAACTAAACTTGTGATTGAAGAAATTAAGTGGTAATTAAATAAAACGATGAGTTATAGAAGTTGCAGGGTAGTTTATATATGTAATGCAAATGCTACATTGCTAGTGGAGCACACAGAATTCCAAGCTCAATTCATAAAGGCATGCTTTTTTATTCAATTTGCTATAGTTACGCGTCATTGATTAACAATTGAAAATTTGGGGTCGAGGAAGCAAAATCTAAATTTTGTTATAACCTTGTATTAGTGCAAAATGGAATCAAGTGTGCTTAGACATGTTTTTCTTTTTAACTAAAAAGTGTACTTATACATGTTGAGTTAAAGAAAAAAAGAAGTGTGCTTAGTATAGTGCTACTAGACGCATTGAGATTAATTTGCTGCTGTCACTACTTTTAATGCAGTTTCAAATCCTGTCCATTAATTACTAATCATAAGGTGTATAATAAAACTTTTTTAAAATCATATAAAATGATCTCGGCCACAGATTTTAGATTGGACGGTCTTGATGGAAAACTGTGTTATTAGCTATAGTATAGAATTTGTTTCCCCACTAGACAGGGCTGCCCTGAGCATAGGCGTAGAGGCGACCGCACAAGATCACTTTTTTTAGAGTTTAAAAAAGTTCTTTTTTAAATATAGTAGTAGTATAAATATTAAAATATATTTTGGAAATAAAAATTGCACTACATCTTTAATACAAGAAAACAATTATTGCTATCTAGTTAGTTTTATAAAATTCAAAAGAAAATTGAAGAATGGCGTGAGAAAATTGGACCTTTAAAATCTCTTCACGCTTATATTATTTAAAAAAATTCTTGTGGCCAGAAATACACCAATAAACTTAAAAAAAAATTATCTCAATATATGTTACAAACCAACTCACATCTGATGTAAAACATTTAACTGAAGCAAATGCATTTTCACCATCAACATGCACATGATACTGGCTTCAATCCATGCCCTACTTTCCTTATATCTCTTATTTTCTTTTCAAGTGTTGTGGTGGTGATGAGGTATCATTAAGGAGAAGGAATGAAGTTTATGGGTGAAGAAGAATGATAGGGTCATGATGAAGGAGATCCTTTTAATCCTAATTTTTATTTTATTTTAATATAAAATATAATATATATCTATGTAAATGATATATTTCCGGTTGGATTCAAAAATTAAATAAAAAATAATTAATTTGATATATTGGCCTGCCACGTTATCAAATTGCACACTCATGTGACATCTGATATGAGGGGTTAAAAATAGAGAATTTTTATGTTTCAAAGGTGAATCGCAAATATATATATATATATATATATATATGAGTAAACTAAAATTCACTCAAATGAGTGAGGACAATTTTTTTTTTTTATAAATTAAGAACATTTAGGCATTAAGAATTGAGTAGTCATTCTAATAAGTTGGCACCTCTAATTAAATACTCTTATTCTATATTTATTGTTCATAATAATATAAATAAAAAGAAAATAAAAAAATATGTACATGGTAAAGTCTTAGAATTAGAGGTTGACCCTAATTTAACCCTACAAAACCAACCTGTAAAGTGAAGATTGTCTTTTACTTATAAATTCATGTTCAAACCAACTCACATCTGATGTGAGATTTTTTTACACACTCCCTCATGCCCAACACATTGAGCTTGGTATGTGTAGATATAAATGGTTGGTGGCCCGATAGCTGGTATCCAACAAATCTTTGAGAAGCTCTGATATCATTTTAGAATTGAGAGTGCTTTTCAACTCAACTCTAAAAAACTGGCTTGTAAAGTGAGGAGATTATCTCGTACTAATAAACCCATATTCAGGCTAACTTATATCCGATGTGAGATTTCTTTAAACCGTATTTACGTCTAGTACTATTGAGCTTGGATAAAAGTAATATTAACACTTATTTCTATAACAAAAAATAATTAAAATTAAATTGTTTTTGTAATGTTATGAGTTATTATTATAGGTTATATTTAAGATAGATGTTTTTTCCTTCTCTTCTGTTGGATTATCTTTCAAAAGCTCTAACTTATTATTTAGTCACTTGTTTTTTTAATAAAATAAATGGCAATAATATAACTTTTATTTTTGCATGGTTGTGGTGTCACAGTGAATTGTTAGAGCTTATATATGCGAGAGTCTATTACCATATGCGCAAACAATGCAGCCACATAGAAATATTGTTTTATTAAGACCCATAAAAAGAAATATTGTTTTATGGATTTGGTAGGCAATGGAACTGTTGGAATTTAGGAGAACGCACGGTATAAGAATTTTGGGCATTAGAAATTTTGCTTTTCATGTGCAGAGCAAGTATTTTTTTTTTATATTAAGGAGGGCCTAAGCCCGAAAGAAAATTACAACACGGTTAGTCTAAAAATATTGGTCTCAGCTTTATCATCAAGAAAAATATGTGTAATTTGAGTTGGATATAACTCATAAAAGTTCATAGAAGAACCAAACTCACGCCCAATACGTGCAAAAACATCAACACACCGATTCGTTTCACGGTAAGTATGACAAACCTTCAACTCTCACTCCAATTGCAAAGTATTTATTAGCATTCATATTTTATAAATTAAATAATGGTGAACAATGTTGTACCCTATAATTCAGGGGATAAGATTTAACACAGTAATTATGTTAACACAGTTACTATATTAGTTGTCCGATTATAAAAGAATGGTTCAAATTTCAAACAGTTAATTTATTAATATATAATTTAGACCGTCTGATTTCTATCTAACGGTCGAGAACCTCCACGTGCAAAATTTAGTTGGGTGTGTACCATCATAATATATTTTTACGTTAATTTATTTTAAAACAAATTGAATTTTAAATAAATTTTATCTATAGAATAATCAATATATAACCAAACGTTAATATATCTTTTCTTTTTGTAACAAAAAAAGTTTAAAATATCTAAAAATTGATCTTTGGCATAATTGCATTTATGACCCCCAAATTTTAACGTCCCAAATTTAAAATGAGCAATTTTGACCCAAATATTTCCCTTATATAATTTCCCCCCACCCCACCCACACACACATTCAACTCTGTTTCAAAAAAATCACTTGAAGGTGTTATTAGTGGGATAACACAAAACCCATTGAACTAGCCTAACCCGACCCAATTTTTAATGGGCTAACTGATATGAGTTTAAAATAGAGAATTTACTTTGGTATCCTCCATAAGTACTCACACACCTTGCAATTTTTAAAAAAATACCAAGCTTGTACTTAAGTTGAGAATTGATTCACATTTAACTAGTGAATGACAATTTCTTTTTTATCCCAGTCCCACCACTTGCACCCGTCGCATTCCCCAATAAAATATTATGGTAAAATACAGTTCATTATTTAAAGTACAAACTCAATTTTCATTTTAAGTGAATCTTCTAAAAAGTTAAACTTTTTTTTCTTTTTATTTCAATCACACACTCATATAATGTTTTGTTTAAACTATTTTGATGGGGTGAAAAAATGATTCATATTTTAACTTGTGAACAATATTTTATTTAAAATATTTTCATGAGCTGAGGGGCACACTTTTTTTTTTTTAAAGTAGAAAACTCTATTTTTCCATATTTTACATTTTTACACATTTGCTACTTATCGTACAAGTGGGTAAAATTGGAGAGGCAGGAGGCGTAAATTTTTTTTCTCTTAGGAATATCAATCTGATTGTTTCTTAATGTGCTTTTTAAGGTACATCCCATATTAAGATACAAGTTTATTTTATCTTAAAAAAGTGATTTTTTTTTTCTGTATTTTTAAAAATAAATTTTTAAGAGAACTTAATTAAAAATATTAAAATTTATTTTAAATTCATCTTCTTATAAATGAAAATAGTGATTTTAACATTCATTAATTTATCAATTATACTTAATCAATTATAAAGTTTGTGTTAGAAAAAAAGATAAATTACATAATTGGTCCCTTACGTTTATTTTAGGTTTCAATTTGGTCCCTTACGTTTAAAAATTTTTAATTTAGTCCCTTACATTATCAACGTTTGCATTAGTTGATCCCTTCCGTCAGATTTCACTGTTCCACTGTTTCAATTGTCCACGTGTCAATCCACGTGTGCAAACCGTTTGCCACATATGCAAAAACTGACGGAAGGGACCAAATTGAAACCTAAAATAGACGTAAGAGACCAAATTGAAACTTTTTAAACGTAAGGAACCAAATTAAAACCCAAAATAAACATAAGGGACTAAATGTGTAGTTTAGCATATAAAAAAAGTATTGGCCATTGTATAAATATGGAACAGTACTTGATATATATTATATTTGTGTCAATTTGTTTTTTGTTTTTTTGATGAAATTATCATACTCTTTATAATTTGTTTGAGTCTTTATATATAAATATATAATACTATATTCAATGAACATTGTTACTGTTAAGTGTTAACCCCCACTCTCAAAGTTTCAATTAATGGAGATGGAGGCTCAGCTATACCGGCGGCAATTTGGTCGTCTTCTTTTCACCAACCAAGGTGGTACTGTATTCCTTTACAACATCATGGCCAAAAGAAAAATATTCCCTTACAACGTAGTACTATTAATTAATTTTTTAAATGCTGATTAACTTCTTCAAAGGGCTTTGTTTTTATATTAATTTTTTCCCAAAATAGAAGAAAGTAAATCTATCTATCTATTATCTATTAATCTATTAATCTATACTAAAAGTTGATCATGTTTGTTGAAATTTCAACCCTAAAGCTATTCCAACCCTAATTCCAACCCTAAAACTCTAAGTGCTTACCTAATTCCAACCCTAGAATGACTCCAACCCTAATTCCAAACCTAAATAAAACCCTAGATGCTTACATGTGTCCTAATTTTCGTTTGTCCAATTGTGTGTTACCATGTAATACTAAAAGTTGATCATGTTTGTTGAAATTCCAACCCTAATTCCAACCCTAAAGCTATTCCAACCCTAATTCCAACCCTAAAACTCTAAGTGCTTACCTAATTCCAACCCTAGAATGACTCCAACCCTAATTCCAAACCTAAATAAAACCCTAGATGCTTACATGTGCCCTAATTTTCGTTTGTCCAATAGTGTGTTACCATGTAATCTCACTTTAAATTAAATAAATAAAAATAAATAATAAATAAATAAATTCTATGTCCATGTGCTACGTTTACTGTTTATTGCACTATTCATTAGTTTCTACCATGTCCTTTCATCATTACTTGGTTACACATGTTTTCTAACTAAACAACAACCAATCAATGTATGTGTGGGGTATGTTACAAGTGTGCTCTTATGGTGAGTATTTTTTTTTGACACAAGCAAACTTAGTGCATTTCATTCATAATAATAGTTTCAATACAAGGCGGACAACTATTAAAAATATGGGGACTAGCATATAAACGAGTTGCCTGAGCAAGACTATGAGCTACTCGATTGGCTTGTCTCCTGACATGACTGGCCTTACAGTTTGTATTAGAGCTTAATAAACTACGACATAACTCGATAACTATACCAAACTCTGTGTTGTTCCTAGTCTTAGAATGGATAGCTTGGATTACTTGAAGACAATCCGTTTCAAGTCGGACATTTGTCATACTTTCCAATTGAAGCCATCGAAGAGCTTCCAACACTCCCACGGCTTCCGCTTCCGATACCTCCGGTTTACCTTCAAACCACCGTGTGTAAGCTTTGACAAATTGGCCTTGGGAGTCCCGCACACAGGCTGCTATACCGAACCTGTTCAGCTCACTATAACAAGCAGCGTCTACATTGCATTTCAACGTACCTAGGGGCGGCTTGGTCCAAGAACTTGCTGCAGCTGCTGAACTGTTGTTATTGTTGTTCTGCTGCGTTTTCCTTGCTTTGGTCCATGCTTCATGCTGTTCCCGTGCTCTTATGATTACAGTATATGAGGTTGGGGTTTGTCCTTGCCAACATACTTGGTTTCTCTTCCACCAAATAGCCCATAACAGCATGACTATTTGACAAAACAGTTTTGTTTCTAGTTCTTCAAGCATTTGAAATAACATTTGGATTATCCCTATGGCATTCTCAATATATGGTTGCACTTGGTTCTATAAGGGGCTGTGTTCCCAAATTTCTAGTGCAGCATCACACCCAAAAAAACAATGCCACTCATTCTCTTCATAATTAGCACAATTCGGACATTTATTATCACACGATACTCCTATTTGGACTAATCTCCCTCGGACCGGTAAACATCCTCTCAACAAGCGCCATAAGAATATTCTCACTTTATTTGGAACATTTAATCTCCATAATGTCTTCCAATTACCTGGCTCTTTGAGGTTATTATTGTCAACAATATGCTCCATGAGTTGGCAGTACGCTGATCGGACCGTATAATTACCGGTCTTGCTATACCTCCATATTGGCTCATCTTCTCGATTAAGTAAATTTAGAGGCAGTCTACTGATCTCTGCAGCGTCTCTGTGGTTGAACAATTGTTGAATAAGCGCAATGTTCCATGTGCCTGTACTTTCATTTATTAATTCTGCTACCCTCATGTTTTCTCTACCAGCTATCGTGTCGGTGGTAACATGAATACGATCATCATTCCTCAGCCAAGGATGCTTCCACACGTTGATGTTATTGTCGTTTCCAAGTCTCCATCTCAGCCCTCTTCTGACAACTACCTGTGAAGCATGGATACTACGCCAGACATAGCTTGGGTTGTGACCCAATTTTGCTTCAAGGAATCCTTCCCTCGGATAGTATTTAGCTTTGAAAACTCTAGATAATATAGTATCTTGGTTGGTTAGAAGGTGCCAACCTTGCTTCCCTAGCATTGCCAAATTAAAGCCGTAAAAGTGACGGAAACCCATACCACCATGTTCTTTCCTCATAGCCAGTTTCTCCCACCGTAACCAGTTAATTCCTCTACCCGAGGCTTTATTTGTCCCCCACCAAAATGAATTTATCATTCTCTCCAGCTCCTCCCCTAAGGTCTCTGGTAATAATATAGTACTCATGCAATATGTGGGTATGGCTTGTGCAACTGATTTCACCAACACCTCACGCCCTGCTTTAGACAAGTGCTTACCCGACCAACTTTGTATTCGGTTCCACATCCTGTCCTTGAGATAGCTAAACACTGCCTTTTTATTTCTACCAATCATGGATGGCATCCCAAGATATCGGCCTGTGCCCATAACCTCATGCACTCCCAAAATATCGGAAATTTGATTCTTGATGTGATGCGGTGTATTTCTGCTGAAGTAAACTTCTGATTTTGCATAATTCACAGCCTGACCCGAAGCGTTTTCATAATCATTAAGAATTTTCTTCATACAGTTTGCTTCTCTAACATCAGCCCTGAAAAATAGGAAGCAATCATCAGCAAAGAGAAGGTGTGAGAGGCTAGGTGCCCCCCGACAAACTTTCACTCCATGTATATCCCCTCTTCCTTCATATTTTTTAATTAGTGTTGTTAGTCCCTCAGCACATAAGATAAACAAGTATGGGGATAGAGGGTCCCCTTGTCTGAGGCCTCTTCCCGGGGTGACCGGTCCAACACTCTCCCCGTTTACTAGGACAGAATATTGCACTGAATTAAGACACATGCTAATCCACTTAGACCACTTCTCACAAAAACCCATTTTTCTCATCACATTCAGGAGGTACCTCCACTCTACTCTATCATACGACTTACTGATATCTATTTTTAACGCGACTTCACCTACTTTGCCTTTTACTTTACATTTCATATGATGTATAGTTTCCATGGCGACCATCACATTATTGAGGATAAACCTATCAGCAATAAAAGCAGATTGCTCAACAGAGATGTACCTGTGAAGAAGTGGTTTCAGCCGGTTGGATAAAACTTTTGAAAGAATTTTGTACACCACGTTGCACAAAGAGATCGGTCGGAGGTCTTTCATAGATGTCGGTCTGTCTACTTTTGGTATAAGGACTATGTTGGTGTCATTCATATGCTCCGGAAATCTTCCTCTTTGAAGCCATTTCACGCTTGACTCATAAATTTCCTTGCCACATAACTCCCAAAAGCGTTTGTAAAAAGCCGGGTTGAACCCGTCCGGTCCCGGGGCTTTGTCAGAATGCATGCTGAATAATGCTTCTTTGAATTCTTCTATCACAAAATCTTTAGTCAAGCTATGGTTATCTTCCACTGTGACACAGCCCTGCAACATATTTGTAACCATATCATCATCCTCATGTGTGCCTTCCTTAAAGATTTGAGCAAAATAGTCTTGTGCGATATTGCACATTCCACTTTGATCATTAATTAGCTCCCCATTATTATTGCTCAATGCTGTAATGTTGTTCCGCTTTCTCCTAGCTGAGGCCGTAGCATGAAAAAAATTTGTATTAGAGTCACCATCCTTCAGCCAGTGCGCCTTTGCTCTCTGCTTCCAATACTCTTCCTCCTGCTTTAATACTTTACTCAAATTATCCATTGTTGTTTGGTATTTCAGCATATTCATTTCACTGCTAGTGTCTTGATATCTCTCCATCTCCTCTCTATATTCTTGTATGTCTCGTGTGAACCGCTTTCGAATTTTGGTTCCCCACGCATCCAAGTCCTCTGCACAAGCCTTGAGTTTTTCTGTCAAAGGGTTGTGGTTATCCTTATTCCAAGCATCTTGAACCACCGTGTCCAGCTCTTGCTCCTCTAACCACACATTCTCGAATTTAAAGACTCTAGCTTTTCTTTCCCTTGTCATATATATCAGTCGGAGTAGAATCGGTGTATGGTCCTAACGGTCAGCGGTGGCATTAATGAATTTGTAATGGGGAAATTCATCAAGCCAATCTTGTGTAACAAGGGCACGATCAAGCCTTTCCTCCGTTGGATTACTCGTTCTACGGCTTTTAATCCAAGTATACGGGTGACCCTCCATTGGTAAATCAATCAGTCCACTATCCTGTACCGCATCCCGGAAGCCTCTTATTAACCAGTTTGGTTGAGCTGTACCCCCTCTTTTATCATCGGCAGAGAGCATGTCATTAAAGTCTCCCATAACACACCATGGCATTGTCGTATCATGAGATAATGATCGCAACAAGTCCCACGAGTCACGTCTTCGCTCATGATCCGGATATCCGTAAAAACCAGTAAATCTCCACGGTCTACCATTGTCATATTTGATTTCGGTATTAATGAAATTTTGGGAATAGTTTATGATGCGACATTCTGCTTTCCTCCTCCATAAAATAGCAAGTCCACCACTCCTCCCTATTCGATCCGAAGCAAAGGCATCTTCAAAACCAAGCTTTGTCTTTATCTCTGTGATTTTATTTGCATGTACCAATGTTTCGGAGAGAAACATAACGTCCGGTTGGTACGTCCGAACGAGGTCACGAAGTGTCGGAACTGCACTCGGGTTGCCCAGGCCCCGGCAATTCCAGCTTAAGATACTCATTGTCCCTGGCGGGCCCCGCCAGGGCCGGCCAATAAAAAATGAGGGGATGGTTTATTTGTTGTTTCAGTGTCTGTGTGCTGGTCTTTTCCTTCATGTGTATGCATATTCTGTTTGAGTGTTTTTTCTAGCTCTCCTGTTCCTCTTGCCCGTTTCCTGTCTCCTTCTATAATTAACTCATCCACGTCATCCTCATCCATATTTTCAGTATTAACTCTATTTTTATTTGTAGCAGCCTTTTTTGGAAATAATTTTTCGGGCTCACGGAATATATCAGCCAGCTTGTTTTTGTTTGCTCTCACCTCATTACTAGCATTAATTTCGTCATTATTGCCTCCTGATTTGCTGCTACTGCCTTGATTGCTCATCATCACCGGATTCGGCGCTACCCATTCCTGATCACCGCTCTGCCGGAGCCACCGTGACTCACCTCCTCGGTTCCGTCCCATGTCTGCCCTTAATTCTGGCCCCCATTCTCGTCTAATCTCAGCATCTGTTGCATCAAACAGCTTAGGGCATTTTAAGTCAGAGTGACCTAAAATACCGCACACATAGCAGAATGTGCCAAGTCTCTCATATTTGAACTGCACCATTATGCTCTCAGCGCCTTGTTTCTTGATCTTTTTCTGTCTTTTCAATGGTTTACGAACATCGATCAACACTCGGATGCGCATATATTTCCTCCATGACAGGTTGTCATTCTTATCGTCGTATTCCAAGAACTCTCCTACGTAATCTCCGAGACTCTTGCCTGTTTTTTGTGTCATATACCCTCCTGGAAGATTGTGGACTCGGACCCAAAATGGGACGTTGAATAGCGGAACTTTACGCGGATCCTCATTGTCTGCGATAGTGTTAAGAACGAGTGTGTGGTTGTCAAAAGACCATGGACCTTGCTTCAAAATATGCTGCACATCTAGTTGGTGATAGAATTTGAATATAAAAAGTCCTGGATATGTTTCTTCTATATCCATTCCTTTTCCTGGTTGCCAGATATCCCCCATCTTGTTTATCATAGTATTCACTCGAATTGGTCGATTTGTCAGGAATCGTCCAACGAGCCAAAACTGTTGCCGCTTGTCCTGGGATTGATCCTCATCAATCTCTATCTCTAGTTCATCGTCTTCATCATCGATGACCAGGCCTGCAATGTTTGGAATGATTCTTAGATCTGTGTCGTTATTGTGACTTGTGTCCGCCATGCCTAAGTTGCTTCAGTTTTTAGGAATATTTGATCTGATATCAGAAAAATCTCATATGAGAAAATAGCTCACAAACGGAGAAGAGGATTCTTGAACGCATAGAGAGGCTCTATCAATCTTTGTGACAATCGAACTAGGAATTCCTAGTGATCATCAACGCGATTGAATTCTCTACACTTTCTCAAGAAACCCTTCTTATGGTGAGTATATATTTTCTTTTTTCCAACTTTTCTTCATTTGTCAAGTTTCTTTCTCTCTCTTCTCTCTTTTCTCTGATACGTTCTTTCTCTCTTCTCTCATCATCTTCATGTTGTTCATGAAGAACAATAAGAACACCACTCGTGTTCATCCCCATCCCCAGATTCCGGCGGTTAGCCACCGTGAATCCCAGATTCCGGCGAGCCACCGCCGCCGAAAAATCCCAAAAATTCAAAAATACCCCAAATCAAAATCAAAATCACCCAAATCAAATATTAAGCTATCAATAAACTATATAGAAAATCCCAAATCACCTTTAAAACCGTTTTTTCTTAAAAAGGAAAATCAAAGATTCAGAGCATATCCACTCCTTTTTCTATACCATATATCCACTCTTTTTTCTTTTTCTTTTGTTCTGTTTTTTTTTTCACTTCTTCTATGTTTTGTTTGTTTTTTATTTATTTTTTTGGTTACAGGTTATGTGTTTGACAATGGGGGTGATGGTTTGTTGTAGTCTATCCAACATGGTCTGCATCTCCCTATGCTTTGCCTTCTTCCATCTCCTCTGCATCCTCCCGTCAAATTTCCGATCTCGCCGCCGCATGTGCCGTCACTCCTCTCTGCATAACCAACGCAGGAGAAGAAAAAAGAAATTACGGGGTTAGTTTTATGGTTTAATCAAAACATTTATTTCAAATTCATGCGATTCTTTCTCATTTTTCCAATTAAGGATTTAAGGTTCTGTTAAACCTAATTAAAAAAACCCCAAATCCATGAAACGAAAAAGTTGTTGAATTTTTAAGAAATCAAGAGACCCACTTTGTTTAAACTATGGATGAAAGATTGAATTTAACGAAAATAGTACTTTGTGTTCTGAATTGACATGTGAGGTAATTAGGTTTGTTTGGATCTACAGATACCACAATATTGGCAGTAATAGTGTCTGATATCTCTGAATTTCAGTATTTCATCACTTTGCAAAGCTTCTTCCATGGTTGATGAACGAAATTGTTGGGAAATTGCAGTTTTCAATTTGAAACGGATTGTAAGAGTGCAATCTCCATCTCCATTTTTTAATTTGCTTCTCCTTCCTTGAATTTGAGGTACTGCTCTTTTCTAGATTACTATTATTCATTCATTACTATTCAAATTTTGTTGTTAACATTTTGCTGCTATTTTTTTTTCTTTCCCAGCACACATTTATTTTCCATTTGGAAATTCTAAGTAATTCTATTATTAAAACTTATAACTTATAAGCACTTACATTTTGTACTTTTCTCATGCAGGGTTCTATTGGAGTTGTATTCAGGAATTGTTTCTATTTGGAGCTATCAGACAAAGGTAAAAGAAATTATATGATGAGCTAAAATATAATGATTTCTCATACAAATAACTATTTTCAGATTGTTGTAGAATTTATTTATATCTATATGTATGACTTTGGAGTTCATTTTTAACATTTATTTTGGTACTATGACAGACCAAAGAGGACTCTTTCAAAGTTAGTTAATCTCCAGGTAAATACATATCACAGTGTAACAGTTATGTTATCTATTAATTTTTCCATTATTTGTTTCTTATTCAAGTTATGTTTGTTTTGTTTCTCATTTTAGGAAAGATAAGTTTGGTCATTTAAATTAATCATATAGTATTGTTTATAAAATTGGTTTGGTAGTTGTAATCTTAAAAAAAGAAATGAAATATATCTAAATAAAATTACTGGTGTGCCTTTTAAAAATCGTTCTCAGATACTGGCTTAAGGGTTTTCCTCAATGGGTTGTGATGCTAATTATCTCCAAAATTCATATTTCTTCTGTGGTTAATTAGTAGTAAGATTTTTTTTTCTTCTTTCAGCAATTTGGTTTACATCTTTTCAGTCTATTTATGATGTAATGTATTGGACAGTTGGAATTTATTCAACTCATGAAGGGTTATCTTATTTTCCAATATTATTTTTAATTCATCTTTTTTCAGGGTATTATTGGATTAGAAACTGAATATGGAACTCTTCATACAAAAGTAAGTGTTCCCTATTTTGAGGTGTTTAAAATCCGAATAGCAATGACATATTTTAGTGCTTTAAGAAATTTATGATAAATCATTAATCTCTTTATTTGCTTATTTTTTGTTTTCTTAATCTCATATTAATTATGATTCAATTTTTTATTTTAATCTTGATTTACATCAAAGGATATAGCTTTTAACTGAAAGGATGGACTACATGTGTTGACTCAAAGACATGAATTGAAACCATAAGGTATGGATAATAGCACTATCTAGCAACTGCCAGGTTCTTATAGCCATTTATATGTGATTATTTCAAGTACACTATGAGGTGTATTTTAGGATCAATATAATATGATCTTAATGGAGAATTGACAATGATTTCTTTTTCCTCACAATCTCCTAAATAACTCTTTATGCGGTGTTATTAAAATTGAATTTTTTATGGTTTCAAATTGTGCTTGATTCACTCTTTATGCGGTATTATTAAAATTGATTTTTTTTATGGTTTCAAATTGTGCTTGATTCTCATTGATGTTGGAAAACCGGAAACTTCAACTAATATAATACAAACTGGCCTTCTTTTTCCATTTCTCTAGCCTACATTTCGCTTATGAAGTTATGATTTACAATATACATGTCTTATGTTTCTTATATGTCAGGAATGGTAGCAGCCCTTACCAATAAGAGTGCCAAGAGCAAATCAGAGATGATATGTCTTATGTTTCTTATTGATGTCTTATATTTTGCACAATGTACATCAGAGATGATATTTATCACTCATATAAGTGCACACGAAGTAGAATCACTTTAAGTGATTGTTTTTTATCATGACTACTATCTTTGCTAAAAATAATTATGTTTGGTAGTCTTTATGTGTTTCCACGCTTATCTATTTGGGTATGTACTTTTGAGCTTTGAGTTTGAACTTGGTATTAAGACTTAAATTTAAGTATAGTCATCCATCTATCTTCATAAGTTATAAATTCAAGTATATGAGAAATATCTATCTTCATATGTTAATATGTAGATTGCACACTTAAATCAAAGCTTTCTAATCAATTAGCCACAAATGTATGATTTCATGCAACCATGGCAAAGATGCATCATATAAATTCCACCCAAATTTTATTGCATCGAAACCCACCCATGATGAGAAGCTAAACAAAAAAAAGTACTATACAACTCAAATTTTATAATAGCCAAAATAATCTAAAAAAAAAAACATAAAAAAATATCAAACATTCCCTGGTATTAGACAACAGGAATGTGAGACCAATACAAATAAAATTGGTGTATTCCGAATGATAATGTCATGTGAATTTTAAAACTAAAAATTGGATCATCACATGTGGAGGATATTTATTCATCTATGCTCCAATTAAATTCCATGTAATCAATTTTGACTCCTACTTATATTTTCAATAGTACTTCTATGTTCCAAATAGCACTCATGTATATTCTTAAATAGTAATCTATATATTCTCAAATAGTAACCTATGTCTCAAATACTAAAATGTTACAAATAAAAGATAAAGGATCAAAGTGTTACAAATATATAAGATAAAAGGCTAAAGTGTAACAAAGTGTAAGGACTATACTAAAATATAATGCAAAATTTAGAGATTAAAAACATATTAAACTATTCATGTCTATTAAATCTTATATGATTTAATTAAATTTGATTAACTTTGTGTTGCCGTAAAGTTTTCTTTAAGCTTGATATCTCCTTAACAATGATAAGCCAAATTTTTTTAAACACTAATCACCAGCTAAATTTTTGTAAGATTAAATTTAATTCAAATAAGTCATTTTTGTTTATATTGTGTAATAATTATGACTAAAAATCGTATTGTTGAATAATCTTGAAAAAAAAAGAAAATTATTATGGAGATTTAATTTAAACTTAATATCTAATTATTTTGTTAAACTATATCATATCTTTGTTTAGATCTTATAGAAGAATATATATATATATATATATATATATATATAGGAGTTTGCTAATTTAGACCTGCACTTTTTCACTTTGAACAAAAAATCCTTGATAATTAGTTATTTTACACTAGAAAATTAAGGGTAAATGTTGTTTGAGAATTTTAAGGAAGGATAAAACATGTTTTGCTTTTTTTTTTTTAAAACTCCAAAATTGTCTTTTACTTTGAGCTTATTTGAAATAGTAGAAAAAGAAAATTTTTAGAGTTAATAGAAAAGATGCACCTTGCTAATTTAGACCTTCATATTTTTAGGTGAGTTTAAATTAACAAACCATATATATATATATATATATATATATATATATATATATATATATACATTTTAAAAAAATCTTATAGAAGACAATTTATTTTAAAATCCAATTAACTCTTAGCAAATATGCAAGTGTATACCTCCATAGCATGTTTCATAACTCAATTTTTTTTCTTTCAAAAACTATTCAACATGATAGGTCTGCGTGTCATCCATGCAACATTATATTTTTATCATCTACCTCTAACATAATAATTAGTACAAACACAATCATTATAATCTACAGTCTTTTATTCTCATTCATCACATGAGTCAATCATTTCTTTTTGTTCTCTTTCCCTCCAAAGAAACACATGTCAACCATATTCAACACACAATTCTCTCAATACTCACACGCAAATTCTCATACACATTTGCCAAAGAGATATATAGCTAGGGACTACATTCTTGCTATCTTTGATTAATTTTTAAAGAAATTAAATTAACTATAATCATTTTTGGCACCTAATTGGTCCTTTGCTTTTTTTTTTATACCAAATATATCCTTTAAGTCATAAATTTATGTGCTTACCATTAATTAAACTTTTATTAGAAAGTAGAGATTTTGGTGCCTAAAACATGTGTAATGATAATTTTATTTAACTATAATTGTTTGCTAAAAGAGAGACTAATTGTTTTGTTAAACTCTAAAGTATATGTTATAGAAAAACAATCATTAGTGTTTATTTTCTTTAAAAAATCATTAATTTTTTTGGACATTTACCATTTTTTTGTGACTATTTTGGAATAAAAAACAAGAGTAATCAAATAATAAAAGCTACTAAACTAATTTTTTTCTGTTAGCAAGTCCTGTTGCCAAGCGAATTTCAAATAATGCAGTATCAGGTACAACATATGAGGTACAACATACAGAAAATAATAAATACATGAAAATGATACAACTTGAATATTACAAAATCTAGATCCACAAAAAAATATCTTATAGCTTGATTTATATGGCTTGGCGATCCGTCAAACCGTGCGTAGCACGGGCAGCCCACTAGTAGACAATAGAAGGAAGATTAAAGGAAAGACAGTAAGCAGAAAATGAAAGTAAATGGAAAGAAAGAGACCTAAAATTGAAATGATTTATTATTTATTGGTATGAGAAAATGAAATGAAAGAAAGATAATTAATCTTTTTATTTTCTCTTGTTTGAGAGGATGAGAACTAAAAAAAGTGACAAATTATGGGTTCCAAATTGAGTCTATGCGTATTAGTTTATGAAAAATGCTAAATAGTGCACCAGATGCACTAGTTAAGCACATAAATCAGGTAATTCTATCTTGAAATTCATACATTTAATACATTAAAAATGTAAAAAATTGTGTTTATCAACATTAACTTTATAATATTTTATTTCTATTTGATGCACTTGTTTAGCCTGACTTTAGAGTCAACTTTTTAGAACTATTGGAGGCGGAAGTGGATTGTACAGTGAAGCATATGAATACAAAGAGTTTTGTTCTAGGAAGCACGGACACCGGACACGACACGGACATTGATATGGCGACACCGATAAAAATTTGAAAAAATGACATAATTTAGTGTAATTATAAGTGTCGTGTCGGTGTCGGACACCGACACGGACACGTGTCGGATACGGACACGCTTAATCCGAGAAGTGTCCGTGTTTTATAGGTTGTGGTCCTTTTTATTATAATTTAATTTTGAAGAGTTTTTAATCGTTGGATTCATCAAATGTCAAATATTTTTATTTATTTAGGTACACTTACATATTTGAAAAAAAAGAGACAAAAAAAAAAGTATATTATTATTATTTTTAGTAGTATATTTTTATCATAATTAATTGATGTGTTTTTATATTTGTTTCCTAATATTTATGATCATGTAAGATAGGGAACATAAAATTAGCGGTATACTGTATTTTTTAAAGATTTTTCTTGGGTAAAATACATTTTCAATACTCACTTTTATAACGAGTTTTGGTTTTTGTCCTTCTAAAATAAAATCATTTATTTTCATCTCTACAAAAAAATTTCTTTTGCTTTTAGTTCCTAATGGGTAAAATTTTGATATTTTTTTAACATAATATAGACTTATATAGATTTAACATGATATATAGACATAATATAGACCATTTTGAACGTAAAAATATCATAATATTGGTATTAAAATGTCAAAATTTTGTTGATTAAGGACTAAAAGCAATTTTTTTTTGGGATAAAAATAAATAATTTATTTTACAGGGACGAAAACCAAAATTCACAATAAAAATAAGACTAAAAACATATTTTACCCGGTACACGGAGTAATGATAATAAATGCTTTAAAGCATTGTTTAAGGTACTCAGAGTCAAGGTATTCAACACACACTTTTTTATATAATTTTTTTTATTCCTTAAACAATATCATAAGAGCACTTAATATTAAACTACAGTAGCACACACAAGCTAGTGGAGGTATTGATTTCCATTATTAGTTATGAATAATAATAAATTAATTAAAGATGTATGCCACAACTTTGCTATCTTTAATTTGCAGCCTCGAGCTAATTCGTGCTTCTAACTGGAGTGATCAATATATATAATATGTTTGACGTTGATTATAATATAAGCTTGCATATGCATGTTAATGTTAATTTCCACATACACCAAACACATTACTTTATTATGAATTAATCATTGGTTTTAAGTACAATGTTTAAGTGCATTGTATACAAAGGGCTGATATTGGAAAACACGTGGTTGGGACATATTCATTTTTATTTTATTTTATTTTATTTTTATATAAGCAACTTTTATACCTTCATTTGATAGTATGATGAATACATTGTCCTAATATTAATTTACCATTAAATTAGACTTTCTATATATGGATCAAGCTCAAATCAGAAGCAAAAAAACCGCATTAAAATTGGCCAATACGATATGCACTATGAATAAGCTAGCTAGCACTAATAATAACTCATGCTGAATTCAGGCTCATATAATTGTCCACCTTACCTATATAGTGGAATGGAACTTATCAATCAAGCCACTATACTTTATGCATTTACAGAATCACATACAGGATAAGAATCGGTGAAAGTAACTTTGTTCTGTTTCTCTCTAAGTCCAAAGACATAGTCCCTTCTTATCAGGGGCGTCTCGAAGTTTTTGAAGGCTCTGTGCAAAATATAAAAGTGGTCCTTTTAATAATAAAAAAGAAACATAATTTTTTTTATAAGAAAAAACCACATCAATTTAAATTGCAACTAACATAAAAAAAATAATAATCATTCTTGTAATTAACATAAAAGGGATTTACAGTCTAATAATAACATTAAAATAACTTCTAGCTACATATATTTACAAGAATGTTGCAATACAATTATTTTTACAACCCTTATTTACTAATACTACTACAATATAATTTTTTTTTGAGGCCCTTAATTTTTGGAGGCCCTGTGGAACAGCCCATGCTGCACATGCAGTTGGGCCGCCCCGGCTTCTTATAGGTTTTTCCCGCACCACTCTTCTTGGCCAATTTTAATTTCTAGCGGAAGAGGTCAAGTACAAATTCAGTTATGAGAAGTGACTGCAATACTTGTTTTTTTTTTTTTGAATAAAATAAAATATATTCATTCATTCAAATGTTACATCAGATTTAAGTACAAATTCATTACCGCTACAAAGAAAAAGGATGAATTTGTGAACAAACTCACATCATTCAAGTCAAGTCAATAGCATAAAACGACATACTCATGCGTTATGCCTACAAATAATGTGATAAAATCAAAGTATCTATGTTTTCGAATCTGATTCTTTGACGAACTTAGTCATTGTATGAATCAGTAGTTGGTCGAAGTTGATTGGTCAATTCAATCAAACAAACACCGCAACAAGACGAGAAAGTAACAAACACCGCACGAGAACGGAAAATTAAGCCAACACCGCACGAAGACGAAAAATCAAACAATGTCGCACGAGATGATGAAATGACAAAAAAAAAATACAAAAGAAAAACTTAATCCATATAAAAATCACTTATAAATTTAGACTAAAGCAGATGAAAAAAAGATACACATGAGTGATTTTGGGTAAAAAAAAACTCAAAATCATCTTTTTTTTTATGAAAGAAGATGATTAAACATTAAAGAGAAGGAAAAGTTTATCACACAAAAAAAGTAGGACCTGATAGATAATTTCTATCTTGATGATGGTAAAATTCTAACATTACTTTGTGTCTACACTCTCATAATCCTTCAATTAAAATTAACATATGGTGGAAGAAAGTTATGAAGAAAAGAAAATTATTGATAAAAAATAATTCTATTATATCATCAGCCATCCTAGTAGTTAGGGTTTAAGCATTTGCTCTCATTCTAAAAAAATATAGTTTATATAAAACATGCTGTACAATGTTATGTCATTATCTCGATTTATTAACCAAATTCATAAAACAATCGGTATTATTTATTGAATTGAATATAAATATATGTTCCTTCCAATTTTTAATAAAATTACGTTCCCGTGAGTTTTTGGCAGGAACATTGTATTATATATGTAGGGGCCGAAATTTAAACTCCAAAACACTCTACTTATTCACTATAAAAGTGAAATTTCTAACCACCAAACTATTTGATAAAAAAAATAAAATTATAACATCATTAACAATGACTCTAATTATATCAAGCAGAATCAAGTCCATCTTAATTAAACACCACCCAATAAAAATTATGTTCCTTCCAAGTGTTTCACTTTTTCTTAGTTTTGTTCTTCAATTTTTTTTTAATATTCGGATGTCTTTCAAACCCTTCATGTACATGTTCACCTTGCCCTTCATGTTCTTCTTTTTCTTATTGTGAATCTTCATTATCCTTAACCACTTGTAAAGTATTGCCTTGAGATTGACCATTGCTATTATTATGGTTGTTTTTATCTTCTACAACTATTTCAACTGTGCCAAATTTATTAGAGCTTTGTGATGGCACTAATTGGTTCTTTTTCTTCATCTCTTCACTTTTACCCCACAAAACCACATACAAGCCACATACAATCAACATTGCTCCAATAATGCTGAAATTATTAACAAAAAAAAAAAGTTAACCTATAAATTAGTAACATTGGGCCCAATTAAATTTAAACAACATGATATATTTGAATGATTAATAAATTGAAAATAGGAAAAAGAAAACATACGTTCCAAGATATAGCTTCTCATTCAACATGGTACAACTAGCCAAGGCCACAATGACAAGCATTAGAGGGTTAAAAACAGATGCAAACAATGGACCTCTCATATGTACTACCCATGAAATTACAGCTATCATCACTCCTGAAACCACTATACCCTGTACCACATCAATTCACATCAAGTAACAATCAATAAAAATATTGAAACATTATAAATACAAGGTTATTTGTAGGGAGTATTATATAGTCATATACTACTATATAATAGGTTTACATACATTTTTTTATCACCCAATTTTGATCAAAATTAAATTTTAATCCCCTCATTTGTAAAATTGAGTTTTTGATCCCCACATTACAAGTTATTTCTGTCCCTCATTTTTTATCATGTGTCTTCAATTGTGACACATAATTAACGAATAAGACAAACGGTCAAAAATGAGAGGATCAAAAAAACTCAAAGGTTATAAATAGAGATTCAAAATCCGATTTTAGAAACATAGAGACCAAAAAAATTATTTTTTATTTTTTAGTAAGACAAAAAGTAATTTTTTGTCAAAATGGAAGACAAAAAATATATTTAGATCTAAATCTAAATAGTATTAGAAAATGATGATAGTTATAAAATTGATGCATGAGAAGTGTATATTACCGCATAAGCAACAGTTATTAGCCTAATATTCCAACCCAACCTCCATTCACTTAAATCCCTCTCAAAGCAGAGAGCAAACACAATGGAAATTAGTGATGCCCAAAAAGACATCAATGCTGTGCTTGAGTAATGAGTTGGGTACTTTTCACTAAATTTTGCCTGTTCACAAATTTAATTAATTAATTAACCACCAAAATGTATAATTAAAATATTATTGATTATTTGACAAAGTTAAAACTTACATGAATAATAAGCCACAATGCATAAGAGATGGTACTAGCCATGGCACATAGAGAGCCTAAAATGGTATTAACATTGGATATAGTAGCGTGTGGGTGTGATCCGACACCGTTTTGGTTATGCAAAAAGTTAAAGTGGAATGAACCTATCTTGATTTCAATTCCTTTAACAAATGTTAATACCATTGCCCCACCAATTCCAGTCACTGTACCTATTATCTTTGCCTTCCCTGCTTTTGTTCTCAAATTTAATTTTTCCATACTGAAAATTAATTTCCATTTCATCAGCTAAACTATATAAACTTTGGTCAAATTTAATTGTATTGTAAGAAATATAAATTTAGTAAGAAATTGATCATTGACAAATTTTACAAGTAGGTACACTTTTCTTAAAGGTTGATACTTGATATGACAAAAAATGAGATTTAATACTTACCCTAAGGAAACAGCCATGATAAAGGTTACAGCTGGTACAAGGTTGGCCATAGCTGATGTAAATGTTACCGAAGTTAAAGACATGGCTTCTAAGTGGAAGTTTTGAGCTAATGCTCCTCTACATATATAAAAACCATAGGCTTAATTAATACATTTAAATAAAGGGTTTTGCTAACATGTGTTCTTAAAACATATGTTAAGAAGGGTTTTGCTAACATGTGTCCTTAGAACATATGTTAAGAATCTAAAAATAGAAATATTTTTTTGAAATTTGAACAATTAATATGTTAAAATTTAAAAAAACAAATTATTATTATTATTATTATTATTATTATTATTATTATTATTATTATTATTATTATGTGCATGCCCTTTTATTGATTAATTGAATGATAAACTAAAATGTTGGGATTCTACTACAACGACTCTACCTTATTACTCGATCCTTTGTCTCCACTATGGGAGTGCTTCAATATAACTACCCTATCATGGGCCCCTTACAAGTTCACTCCTTCTGTTGCTGAGGGCATCTTGTGTGGCCCAACAAGGCTGGAATGGAGGATCTCAGTTGAACAAAATAATAAAGACAAATTAATTAAATTTAGTACTCCTTTCGTCCCTATTTATAAGAGTTAGTTTGACAAAACACGAGTATTAAGAAAGTAGATTTTAGTATTAAATTAATTGACAAATTATATTGATTTTACATGTTTAACCTTACCATTAATTGTAGTGTTTTGTATCAAACAAAAGAGAATTTAATGCTATTAAAAAAACTGTGCAAAGTAAATAAGGGTAAGTTTGGAAAAAAAATAATTAATGTCATTGATAATTGTAAAAGAGTATTATAAAAAAGAACAAATTTTTTGTCACATTAACTCTTATAAAAAGGGACGGAGGGAGTATTAATTATTTCATTAAGGATCTAATTATTCTTACTACTTATCAGATAGACCATCAAATTGTAAACAAAAAATATATATATAGACCATCAAAATTCATATTTTTAAAATATAGTCTTGCAAGGTCTCAGGTTCAATTTTCTAAGTGTCAATTTTCGTAAGCTATATAAAGTTTGAAAACGCTTGGTCTCCTCGAATTAATCAGTTCTTGGAACGAATACTGAATTTTTTTAAAAAAAAAATAATGTCGTAAGATTTTAAGGATAAAACAGTACATTAGTTTTAAAATTTCTCTACTTTTAATTTATTTAACCAAATATTTATTTAATTAAACTATTTCTCCTCTTTTCTTTTTCTCCTCTCCATTAAAATTTCTCTATTCCCCTCGGTTCATTTGAATTTGTTTTGGACCGAGCCTAAGCACAATTTGGTGCCTAGCTCGGCCCAATTACTCGTTGGCTCAAAGCCTCGGGCCCTTGCCCAACGGCCACAAAAGTAAGTCCTTTTGTAGCGCCCGACATAAGAATTATTAGTATTTACTGTCAATCATGATTTTTCAACCGTTTTTCCGACCACCATCAACGTTGGGGCTGTCACATCCACCATCACAATGATGGTCTTGACTCCGCGCTGGAGACTATACATACCTTTCTCATATAAAAGGGCCAAATAATTCATCTTTTACTCTATAACCTTTCACTTCACGCAAATACTAATTTGAACGTCGCACTACGTCAGTTCTAATGAGGTAAGATCAGAATTAAACGACACTTGGACAACACAATTCTACATTTTCACCACTACTAGACATTTGTTCTGTTTCTCTTCAAAACAGAACCTAAATTAAGAAAAGCTTCATTGAAACGATAATGAAGTAGCAAACTAGCATAGTATAAAGTAAAATAATACATGTAATTACTACATACATACCCAAACAAACCGCAGAGAAAAGACTGAAACAGTATCGTCCAAGTCATCTTTGCCCTCTTCTTCCTGCACCCAACAAAAATCATTAATTATAATTAAAATCTTGAATCATATCTTTAAAGAATAAAGAAATAAGTGTGTGTGAATGAATGAATATTAGACCTTTCAAGAAAGAAAGCAAGTGGAGCAATGAAAGCAGTTGCGAATATAAAACGGTAGGCAACAACAATCCTTAAGTTCATGCCATCGTTAACAGCAAGCTTGTAAAGAAGATTAACACCAGCAAATGTTATTTGAACCAATATCATTAACAACGTTGGTTTCAAACCATGCATTACACTGCACAACTTCTCCATCATAATTAACTTGAAACTATTTCACTTAATTAAGTTAAGTGAATGATTAGTATATAGTTAATGAAATGAATAGAAGAAGGGTTAAGGGTATTTATGGTGGTGAATGGAGATACCAATTCCAATATTCCAATTCCAAATTTGGTGGGTATTTATATATGTTGGTGGTGGTGACTGTAGATTCCAATTTCCTATTCCAAAAGGTGGAATTAATTAAAGCGGAAATGTTTGTTTGTATGGTTTACCACATCATCATCTACTATTATAACACTATGATATGATATGATGCCCAAAATGGGTATTCTATCATGTCATATTTTTATATTAATTTATATTTAAAAATTTGTGTTATAAATGAATTTTGTCTAAAGAGTAATAATATTAACAATAATAATTTATCCTATAGAAAAGCTTATATAATAGAGAATATCGATCACACAAACGGGCACGCGTGCCCCCGTTTGGCCGCTAGTTTTAGATCAAATACAATATGAAATTATATTGTACACAAAATAATATACTGTGGTTCTTTAATTGTTCGATTGTGTTATTAGATTAGTCTTTGAAATTTTTCTTGTCCCACATAAGTCATTTGTGCACTGTTATCTTTTGACACAGTTTTATAACAAAAATATCTCATATTTCCCACATTAATCATTTAAGACGTATCAATAAGACTCATCTTTTGGTGTGTTAATAACGTGGCAAAAATGAAATTGGTCACTTGATTTGTAACACAAGATTATAACAAAATGTATTTCGCTTATATGACATGTAACACAAGATTATGAGTAGCAAAACAAGATATATCAATCTAATCAGTTTAATAAAATTATAAATATATCTAACAGAATCAAGTACATCTTAGACTCCACCCAATTAAACACTATTCTTTTTGGTGTTTCCCTTTTTGTCTTAGCTTTGTTCTTTAAATTTTTCTTATGCTCCTGTGTCTTTTAAAGTTGGAGAAACAAAATAACTCTTTGTATAGAATAGGTAGCTCAACCAATTAAGAAGTAAGTAGTCTATGGTTCAAGTCCCGACAAAAAAAAATAACACAACAATTTGTCATAAAAAAAAAATAGCCCCCGTTGGTAGCATTTTTGGGCCGATCTCGATGGATAACAATTTTTCAATTTTGGGCCCATATGTTGGAGTTTGATACATATAATAATTTGATATATCTTAGTCATGATGGGCAATTTCTTCTCCTTTTTCTTGATCTTGTACATGTTCATGACTTTGCTCTTCATGTTCATGTTCATGTTCATGTACTTGTAAAGTATTATTACCTTGAGATTCACCCTTTCTATTATTATTATGGTTGCTTTTATCTTCTACTACAGGCCTCACAACTATTTCAACTGTCCCAAATTCATTGGTGCTTTGTGATGGCACTAATTGATTATTTTTCTTCTTCTCTTTACTCTTACCCCATACAACCGTATACAAGCCACATACAATCAAAACTGCTCCAATAATGCTGAAATTATTAACAAAACAATAAATTTCAAGTTAGCCCAAAAAAAATACATAGGGTCCAATTAAACAACAAGTTATTACATAAATATTATTAGAATGGTTTTTTTTTTTTACACAATATTATTAGAATTATTAAAAACTTCAAATAGGAAAAAGAAAACTTACGTTCCAAGGTATAGCTTCTCATTCAACATAGTAACACTAGCCAAGGCCACCATGACAAGCATTAGAGGGCTAAAAACAGAAGCAAACAATGGACCTCTCATATGTACTACCCATGAAATTACAACTATCATTGCTCCTGAAACCACTATACCCTGCATCACGCAATTTACATGAAGTAATAATCAATAACATTATTTAAACTGCACCGGCTTTCTATAATAGTATAATTAATCTAAAAAAAATTATACATTTTTTATCTTTGTTACTGAACTCCGGCCCTCGCCTTTCAGAGAAACAATTTAAGTTAGGCAGGGGCAGATCTATAGCCCGACAAGCCTGAACACTTGCCCAAGCTCCGGTAAAAAAATTCTGGCTCCGCCTGAAGTTAGGGTTTTCAGGTGTGAAAATTCTAGGCTTAAAAAAATTAAGTTAGATATTATATAGGCAGGAGTTAGAGTTTGAACTCAAAATTATCTACTTACTAGCGGCCCGTTTGTGTGATCGACATTCTTTATTGTGCTAATGTAGATAACTACTTTACCTCCTTTTTTTATTGTGTTTAGTTAATGGATAACTATTTAACCTCCTTTTTGTTGTGCTTAGTTATTAAAAAAAATTTACTAAAAAAAATTGAAAATCAACTTTTGTGTGAAAATTATTTTTCAACATATACAAATATTTGAATCTGTGTCAAAAAAATTTTGAATTGAGTGAAAGGGCAAAAGTGGTAATAAGAAAATTCTACACTAAAAGAGATATTATCTTAATATATCGGTATAGAATAGATTTATTTTAAGGGGTAATTCTTGACAAAAATAATATTGAATAATCATAGTTAAAAGTTGATGCAAGGGAAGTATATTACCGCATAAGCAACGGTTAGTAGCCTAATATTCCAACCCAATCTCCATTGACTAAAATCCCTCTCAAAGCAGAGAGCAAACACAATGGAAACTAATGACGCCCAAAAAGATGTCAATGCAGTGCTTGAGTAATGAGTTGGATACTTTTCACTCATCTTTGCCTGTTTAAAAATTTAATACGATTAAATAACCAAAATGTGTAGTTGAAACTTGAAATTAAAATATTATTAATTAATTGAAAAGCTTATAACTTACATTAATAATAAGCCATGATGCATAAGAGATGGCACTAGCCAAGGCACACAGAGAGCCCAAAACCGTGCTACCTTTAGATATAGTAGCATGTGGGTTCAATCCGACGCCGTTTTTGTGATGCAACAGGTTTAAGTGAGATGAACCAATCTTGATTTCAATACCTTTAACAAATGTCAATACCATTGCCCCACTAATTCCAGTCAGTGTACCCATTATCTTTGCTTTCCCTGCTTTCGTTCTCAAATTTAATTTTTCCATCCTGAAAATAAAATTTTCATTTGATTAGCCAAAATACTAATATATATTAACCGTGTGATTCAAACTTTTGTTGAAGTTAATTGTATCGTATGAAATATCAACAACCGAGAATTTAATCTATTTAGGTATTTCAATGGGACGAGGATTGAGTGGGAGTAATTTACCACTCTTTTTCCCTTCATCTAAAATGTTCCGCATCCTCATTCATATTCTCCATTTCGAGGAGTATTCTTCTACATCCTCATTTTCACAGTTTTCGTGGAGAAATATCAACATTAAAAAATATATCAAATTTTTATTATTTTTTTTATCAAAATTGTTGTAAAAAACTAAATAAAGTTTAATCTTAAAATAAATAAAAAATTAAGATATTATTGTGAATATTGTAACAATAATAAATATCACTATATGTGCAAAATTATAAAGAAATGTTTTTTTTTTTAATTTGTAGATATGTTGAGAAACACCGCTTGAAATTCACACACAACTTTATTGGATTTGAATCCATAGCACATATATATGTTCAATCTAACAATATTAAAATTGTCAATTGAATTAGCCATTAAGTATGAAGGTATAGTTTATTAGTTAATGTTAACTCTACGTTGAAAACAACATATTCGATAGTAATAACTTGTAAGTAGTTGGCAAAAATGAAATTTAATACTTACCCTAAGGAAACGGCCAAAATAAAGGTTATGGCTGGTATAAGGTTGGCCATTGCGGATGCAAATGTTACTGAAGTTAAAGCCATGGCTTCTAAGTAGAAGTTTTGCGCTAATGATCCTCTACAAATAAAAACCAAAGCCTTAGTCCCTTTAAATGAATTAACAATTAATTAGAGTTATATGTTACCAAAGAAAATGAAAACAAGTAAATAGCTAGCTTCCTCACCAAATAAACTAACATCAACATCATATCATATAGTATATACTTTTTTCTATAGAAAATCAGTGATTATATTAATTTTTAGAAGTTGAACCATTCGATTCCTTTAGCTCACGAACTATAGTAGCTATTTTCTTAAAGGAATAAATATATATTTGGCAAGACCAAACAAAATTGACTATATTTCATTATATAAAAAAATTGACTATATTTCAATTGAAGGAAAACATATTTAATCATAAAATTAATGAATTAAATAAATTCAATTATTATTTATAGCTCACAAACAGAACTAGTATTTGCTAGGCTTTGTGAACTTAGCTCAATTGACAGAAATATTGTATTTTATATTCAGGAGTCGTATCCACTTAAAAATTAGAATTTATGGTCACTATGCTACCTAATAAAAACTAGCATTTAGTAATTGCAACAAAAAATCATAAACTAGAAGAAATATACACTTCTTTTTCTTTCTTTAATATACACTTTATTTTTCCCTAATTCTAAAACTTTTTTGGAACATTTATTTAACCCTAAATATTGCTCTCTATAAATTTTTAGATACACTTACTAATTTTTCAAAAATGACTATAAACAAACATACATTAGCTTAAAATAAATGAATTACATTCAATCAATTCTTAAATTAAAAAATTTGTGTGACACATAAACAAATTAACAAACAAACATATTTAAAAAGATGATCAACAAAAATAAAGTTATTTATAATTTATTTTTAGAACAAAAACGGTTCTATATATATAGCTATCTATTCCTATAAATTTCTCAAAAATTGTCGCCTAAAAAGAACCCCATGAAAGCAAAATGCATATTTTATTTTATTTTTGTACTCTATATGGCCATATGCTTGTTGATGTAATTCTAAAAAAGAGCACGTAGATATAGCAACTATAAACACAATCCATGGTTGAGAAATAGTCACACACACTTTTTACGTGGACAGCACAATTTGGCATTTTCAGTTTCACCTCTTAAGGAGCAAAGCTAGCATATATAAAATAAAATAGAACGGAAAAAATGTAATAATTGCTACATACCCAAACAAACCGCAGAGAAAAGTCTGAAACAGTATCATCCAAGTCATCTTTGTCCTCTTCTTCCTGCACCCAATAATCATAACCAACAAAAAATCATTATTTTTTTCTGTTTTCAAGTTAATTTCACTTTCATTAGCTTCTCCACTTTGCTAAACTATACTGACACGACACTAATATATATATATATATATATAATTTTATTGAATTATGTCATTTTATCAAATAATTATTTTTATCAACTTATAAATGTTTATGTCATGTCTGATGTTTATGACCTGGTTTTTATGTTTATACTTCATAACCAGTATGTATGAAAAGATATGCTCTCGAATCATCTAAAGAAGATTCAAAATATTTTTAGAAAATGCATATATTTTCACAAATCAATTAACAATCATTGATCATAATTAAGTACTCTTAAATATGTTTATGTTCAAATTAAGAATAGAAATGAAATTAACTAGATAAAGACCTTTCAAGAACAAAAGCAAGTGGAGCAATGAAAGCAGTTGCAAATATAAAACGGTAGGCAACAACAATCCTTAAGTTCATGCCATCGTTAACAGCAAGTTTGTAGAGAACATTAACACCAGCAAATGTTATTTGCACCATAACCATTAACAACGTTGGCTTCAAACCTTGTACTACATTGCATAAATTCTCCTTCATCACAACTAACTATAGTATATTTGTGTTGATATTTTGATACTATATAATTCACTTAATTAATCAATTAAGTGAATTATTATTAGTAATATGGTTAATGAAATGAAAGGAAGAAGGGGGAAGGGTATTTATGTTGATGAATGGAGATACCAATTCCAATATTCCAAAGGTGGAATTTATTAAAGCGGCGGTGTTTGTTTTTTTGGTTTACCACGTCATCAAATTGTACTATACTACATAATAACTTACACGTTTTAGCTTTCAATTTGACACGTGCGAAATTTGGTCTTCATGGGCTCAATAAAATATCAAAAGTTTTCACCAAAACTGCCTCTACTGCATGCTGCTATGCGTGAAACATAGTGATATCAGATTGCTTCATTGTCTTTGTTTTTGCTTTTCTTTTGTAACTTTGTTTTTTTTATTGTTGGTTTGTTCCCTTTTTTTTCTCTTTTCCGAATATTGCTAATACTATTTGTATTTTGGTCTTTTGATTTCTTTTATATATAATATTTACCATTTGAAAGAAAAAATGTTAGGAAACACTTTCAAGTTACTACCTTCGGTTCTTATTATAAGGAAAAAAATAATTTTTAAATACATAGAATATTTAATGTATCTAGTTCATAATATTGTTTAAATACATAAAAAAACAAAAATTTTTTTATAATAAGAATAGAAAGGAGTATTACTACATGTAATTTGATTTCTCCTTTTATATTTACATATACATAAATGAAACATTTTTTTCTTTTGAAATTGACGTCCCTTACATCTATGTTCAATAGCTCATACTAAGTCATAAAGTACATTATGAAAAAGCAAATTTATTTTTTTGAAGACGAAAAAGCAATTCTTGTAGTTCCTAATTAACATCATGTCATTTTTTTCTATTTATTACTTTATTTGGCACATTGTATATAGTCTTTGGAAATTGTTAGAGTTTGTCCACAAAGTTCCACATATATCGACCGTCTATTGTAAGAAGCAAATGTCATTTTGGATGTTAATAGCATAGAATTTATTATGATTTGATTATCCAAAAAAGCACACCACACCGAATGATGAACAAGGAAAGTTGCAGAGAAGCACATGTAATATAGTAGCTTAGTGGGTCTCATCAAAATCAGTTAGTAATTTATTAAAAGTCAAAAGAACTTCATGATGTTGGTGCCATCCTTTCCCGCAGCTTCTAACATGCTTCCAATTGGAATTTTGTTGAATATTGATGGTGATATAAGCATTTGCATGCTTTCAAATGCCCTCTAAAAAGATACTACAATTAGTAGTAGTAGTAGTAGTATATATAGATTTAGTACTGAAGTCATAAAAGCTTTTATCATTATTATTGTCAGCGATGTCTAATTTTTGTCGAAACTGAGTTATTTTTCTTCAAATCGTATTCTTTTTGTATGAAGTAGAAATTAAATTTTAATTATCCACACTTAAAAAATCTAAAATCTCTATTACTTGAATCAATTTATTGTTGTTCGGTGTTTATTTATTTCCTGATAGTATACATATAGACTATATAGACTATAGTCTTGTTATATTAGTGCACATCAATCTCCAATTTTGCATTTCCGACTAAGCTTTTAACATAGTCATCTCCTTTGGGTTACGTATTATTTGCACCCACCAAAAGATTGGTCGAATTTGGACCAAGTTATTAGCAGCCTTTGATATAGTGTGTTATTTTATTTGGATGGATGAGATTTAATAATATTGTGTACATGCTGTTCAAGTTGTTTGATTCCACACACTTGCGTAAATTTGGTCATACCGGATTACAACTTCTTCTTTTGTGTCAAAGAATAGGAAAGTGGGCTGGGCTGGGTCAGTTGATGGACATAAGAGAGTATGGGCAAAATATGGGCTCAAATTGTGTAACAGCTCCCATAATGTTGGCTTGCGGTTCCCTTAATTTATAGAAAAATGTAATGTAATACTAGTCTAAAGTTTTTCTTTTTGGCCATAAAGGTTATTCAAAGAAGAGAATAATTATATTTGTTGGTGTAAATTAATTAAATAGTTTAATAGTATGCTGAATATAGGAATTGAAATTTAAAAATAATCAAGAGAGCTAATAGAAAGGATTTTGGTGTAGAATGGAAAGGAAAAGAATGAGAAGTATTGAGCATTTTTTTACCATACTATAGGTATGATATTTTTACCGATGTTTAGTATTATTAATCTCAGTCGAATAACATGTGGGGTATAAGGTGAATTATTCCCCTCCCAACCATTTTTTTTACAAGAGGTAGTTACAATCGAATTTGTGAACAATTGCTTAAGGGACTCAAATCTCTTATTATTTAGACCAATTTATTATTGGCGGCTTTTAATATTTATGGGAGAAACTAATAACCTTGACACTATACTTTTGATAATTAGGTAATTTGAACTCCATTGGTCTCACTTTCATTCATCAAACATAAATAAATTTTAACATAATTTAAAAGCTTTTGGGAAAAAAAAAATTTGAAACGAAAATTTTTTGACAAATATATATACAAAAATAAACCATTTCAATGAAATATTAAAAGAAAATTACTTTTGCCGCCATACAGGTTACTCGTGCGCTCTACGTATTTCCTATTTTACCCTTGCGCTATTTAAGTAGCGGATGTTATAAAATGAGTAATTTTTTAAAAATATTGTTCGCTACTTAAGCATCAGACGTTATAATTGTAGGATGTTTTTAGGGGTATCCGCTACTTAAGTAGCGGATGGGGATATTTTGGTAAAATTGTAGGGAGCGCGATAAAATATATAGGGTGGCAAAATAACACTCCTTGAAATTTAGACACATTGGTAGAAGTTGTAATGAAGTGGCCCATTTAATGGAAGTTTCATGGATTCAAAAAGTGTTGGAAGTTCAATCTTTGTAGACAAACAGAAGAGAAGAGATGTGGGTGTGCGAATTATAAATTGCATTAAATAAAACTAAATTTCAGGAACAAAATTTAAATAATTACTCAAATTTCCATAATAATTGAATGAATTTCTTGAAGCACAAAATGGAAAAGAATCACATAATAATTTGTAAATTTGAAGTATCAAATTGACAGCCCAATGAGCCCATTTATGTTTAACTAACAACGGTTGCACGTTCTTAGTTCTCAGCCTTAGCTTCGGGTTTCACTTCGGTGGCTTCAGCCTTTGCCTCTTCCTTAACTTCGGGTTTCTCTACGGTGACTTCGGCCTTCACCTCCTCGACGGCTTTTTCGTTCTTGGCTTCACCCTCCTCTTCTTTCTTTTCTACATTCTGTTAACACACATATATCATACATTATAACTAATCATAACATTACATTAATATATATTATCCATCAAAATAAACAAGATTATGCAAATGAAATAAATAATGTCGCGCTATAAATAAAAGTTTAATTATTAATAAAAATTCATAAATAAATAAATAAATTTTCAAATTTTAGCAATTCTTAATATTCGGCCACATAATTATTGATAAATTTATCTGATTTTGATTTTGCATTGTAAATTGTAAATCAACATTTTTTCAATAGTAGCAAAATATGGAACAATGAGCAATACATACCTCATTGAGCAAGGTGCTTAGAGACTTCTCTTCGGAGATGACCTCGACGGTCTCCTCTGCTTTGGTCTCTTCAGCCTGTTGTTCAACCTTAACCTCCTCGGTGACGGGCTCAGGGACGGGCACGTCACTTTCGTTGGTCTTGGGGCGGCCAGCACAGTTGCCCATGTTGAACGAATTTATTAATTAATAAAGTACTTGGTACAATGAGGGAGAACAAACCAAGTGGTTTGTTCTTGATTGTTCTCCCTTTGAATATGAGCAAGCAAGGATGAAGTGATGATTAATTTCTCTATGTGAGTTTTATACAGGGTTCTTTGGTTTTTTTGGGTGGTGAAGTTTCATGTGGTGTGGAAAGTTTTAAGGAGGCTAACGGTTGTTATTAGTGTGACTTGTTTATTTTAAGTAAATGCTAATGATTGTTCAATTTTAAATCAAAGTTGACAGACTTGGGACGTAACAGCTGTGTGTTTCACAATTACAGCCTGGGCTCTTGTCAATCAAACCATATTCTGTTGGTTTCATTTCATTTTATATATATAGGTAAGCAACTTTGACATCTCCCAATAAATACTTTTTTTTAGGCACGGTTAGGAATCGAACTCATAACTTAATAGTTTAAGAAATTCAAATATATATCATTTGTGTTACATGTTGTTGGTAATAAGTCAACAATTTTATAAATAGATTGATTAAAAAAAAATTATAAATAGAAAAACAGATATTATTTGTTTGTGTCCATATTTTGCCAGCTATTATTTGTTTGTATGTTCTACAGGGTTCTTAGTAGTTAGGTCTTCCACATATTTACACATTTAAGACATCTCTAGTTGTTTCGAGCGGTTTAGATTCAAATAAACAATTTATATGGTTTGTGTCCATATTCTACTAGCTATTATTTGTATGTATTCTCTATAGAGTTCTTAATAGTTAGGTCTTCCACGTATTTACACATTTAAATTATCGGTAGTTGTTTGATCAAGATCGAGCTGTTTAAATTAAAATTTGGTATTTTAAATTATAAATTAAATGGCAAAATATATTTGTTTAAAAAAAATATATTGGATCAAAATAGGACGGTCATCGATATCTCAAATGCGTGAACACATGACATTATAGAATCCAATTTTGTAAACCATGATATGAATATTGTATATAATTTTTCACCCTTGTTACATTTTCCTTTAGGTAACTTTTGTGTTTAACTTCAAAAAAATTCAACATATAATAGATAGAAAGAGTTTGGTTTGCTTCATTTACTTGCTCCAAAAAAAATTCAACCATACATAAAATATGCAACTGACTCGAGATCATTTTACAGTCTCCCATAGCTTCTTCTTTACTTGCTCCACACATTGGACAGGGGTGATTTCTTTTTCATCATTAGGACTTGACCATAATTAAGTTACTTTGTCATTGTTTAGCCTTAATTCATTTAAAGTCAAAGTATTCATTCACATCTTCATTTCAAACAAAAAAAATAAACCCTATGAAATCATATTTTTTTCTTTCCGATTATGCAATCCTCAGCTATGAAGCACATACATATCTAGAATTAGACGTTTTCTTGTGTCCCACTCATGTTGGTGTTCGACAACTCTAAGATTAGACTTGTCGTTATTTTCGACATGCGTTGGTGTTTGACGCCCTTACGACAGTCGAACGACACATTATCAAAAACTCAAGTAAGTGTCTTTAGAGTAACATTGCCTTGCGCAATGCAGAGAAGTTGACACGATACAACTTGGTTTTTGCAAAAGTGCATAATATTGTGGCTAAAATTGTTTTTTGATGTAATTAGTAGCCCAAGCTTGTCCTTTAAAACAAGAGAAATGATTGATAGTACAAATGACATTTATACAAAAGGCCAAGAAATGATGATTCTAAATTTGTGACAATTCATACCATATATAGCATTTCTTCCCTATTAATTAAGTACTAATAGCCAAGAAATGAACCTCAAACAATTTAAAAAAACACAAACTGAGTTTATATTCATGCACCATTTGCTTTGGATTCAGCATAAAGCTCTTTCATTTGCTCAATTTCATCGTAGCTTCCAAGGAATATTGGCGATCGATCATGTATTTTCTCCGGAACCAAGTCAAGTGCCTGCAGACCAAAATAGCGTACGAACATAAGATCTAACAGATGTAAATATTGATCAACCGGCCTATCAGGTCAAAAAGATTAAATGAATGATGTAATATCAAATACTATGATTCTTGATAATACAAAAGAATATATGATTCATGTTCATTTAAACTTTGATACTGAATGTCAAATTGAAGATGCAGAGGTGCTTGAAAATCTGCAACCACTTTGAAGTTATTTAGTTTGGCCAATTGAGAAATTTTTGTTAGAATGAGTAACAAATTGAATTGTTGCAACTACATGGTTTATGTAAAAATGTAATCCATTAGAGCAAAGAAAAATAGTAATACCCTTTGTTTTCCTGTGAAAGCTTGACCTCCAGCTTGCTCCATCAAATATGACATTGGAAAGACTTCATACAGAACCCTGATTTCATAGTTGAATTTCATAACCATAATTATTCCATCCGTTATTGCTTTAAAGAGATATATGAATGTGTCAAGTTCTCATATCTATATATGGAAAATTGCATATGGGATTACGCCATACGACTTCCCAACAGTTTAGGTCATACGAACCTGCTATGAGACTAATTCATAAGTTGGCAGTGAAATGTCTTATTTTTCACATAGGGTTATGGTGTATTTTAACAACTACATTATGACTTAAGCAATAGAACTTTTTCTACGGGAGAATCATGTTGCTAACTCTCCTGACACCAAATTGATTTCTAAACGCTAAATATAATATAGTTAGTTCGAAATAAACATGCCAAAGCGCCAAAGCTATGTCCGTAGTCTTACCTTAGCTTTCCATTTGGGTTTTTCTTATCAGCAGGATACATGAAGATACCGCCATATAGCAATGTTCGATGAATATCGGCTACCATACTGCATTGTGCATTCTTTGTTAGCAGATAAAATTAAGACATTTGAAGGAAAACCAAGATAAAACTACACAAAGTTCAGAATCATAAACCTGCCAATGTATCTTAGAGATTTTGGTGATGAACCATCTTGTGGAAACTTGCAACTTTCAACATATCTAGATAACAAAATTCCAAGGATTCATTTGCAAATTAATTAAATTATTTCATTGTTGAAAATTATGTTTCAAATAGTACTAGGTAACATAATCTTCAAAACTTACTTGGTGGTTGGTTCATCCCAGTTTTTGGTATTTCCTTCATTCACAGAATAAATCTTTCCTTTCTTTGGTATCTATTCAAATAACACATTACAACAAATAAAATTCAGAATTGCTTAAGCCAAAATCTAATAAACAATATGCAACTTAATTTATTTACCAATTTGAAAGCAACATAATGCATGCATGTATGTACCTTAATGTTTGGATGAGTCAATATGAACTCTCCAAGGGAAGGATCAAGTGTAAAACCATTCACTCCATTACCTGTGCTAAGCACAAACTACAATTTCACAAATTTATTTAATCAGAATCAAATATTTTTGACATGAAAAATGGATCAATTTCATTATCAAATAGTTTCAAAAAAACTTTATAGTATTCAATTTGCATTATTGGTGCTTGTTTTTACCGTGCAAGAGCTTCCATACATGCAGTAACCAGCTGCTAATAAACTGCTTCCAGGTTGCAATGCATCTTCAATGGAAACATTATTTGTATCCTTCACCATGTAAATACCAAAGATCTATATACAATAGGTAAAATGCTAGTTATTAATATGATGATTTCTATTTTGATAATTTTTTTTAAGAGGCCTATTTTGATAATTTAACATACACAATTAATTTTTTTTTTAAAGTCTGGCAAGAATTGTTTCTACCAGGAATCAATCACGGGTTCTCCCGAACAATTTGTTCTAGGAAAAACTCATTAACCACATGAGCTTAATGTCTCAGTTAAAAATTAAAATACGCAGATAAGTTTGGGATAAAAATAAGACAAAAAGTCCTTACAGTTCCTATTGAAACACCACAATCAATGTTTGAGGAGCCATCCAAAGGATCAAACACAACAATGTATCTTCAAAGTGAAAAAGAATTTGTCAATTTTATATGCATATGATTAATATGTAATTTGATTTTACAATGAAATTAAAATATGGAACTGACTTGCCACGCTGTGCTGGTGGCACAATGATAGCATCTTCATTCTCTTCAGAAACAAGAAGGCACTGCCAAATAAAATGCATATGAATTCATCAAAAATAAATAAATACTAAAATCTATGGAAATAGACCATTAAATGATGTTATTAAAGTATATTTGAGTGTGAAGAAGTAGACTTACAGTGCGTCCACTGCTGATTAAGGCCTTCACAAATACTTCATTAGAAATCACATCCAATTTCTTTTGTTCCTCGCCCTTAAAAAGATAAAATTTTAATACCATAGTTGAAAACAATTTATAAATGTTAATGACATAGTACTCTATATGTCATCAAACTATGTGGACCTCCATGAATTTGTGAGATGAGTTTCTAAAATATGAATTTGGAAGGTTGCCAAAAAAAATACATTTAATGATGTTGTGTATATACAATGTGTTACTTTCATCGGCCAAAATTTTGCCAAAAAGATTTCTTCTTTTCTCCAGTGTACGAAAATAATTGAACAAACTTTATTCTCTAAATTATCACAATTGCATCATACACTTTAAGTTTAACATGTCTCCACAGTCCACGTACACTTTACAATTATTTGTGCAATCATCGTCACAACTTTTTTCAAGTTATTGCAACATTTTCAATTATCCAACATAAGTTGACTGGTGAATTTTAACGGAAAAAAAAATGTAAGTTGAAAATACAATATAAACAGATTTAAGAATATGCATCTTCAATGTAAAACAAAAAAAAAAAACACATTCTCCATTTTTAAAATTAGATGTGTGGCATGTCACATATTAAGATGAGCACCTAACCTTCTTAAATAGAAGGAAAATAATTTATTTTCTACTCAATATATTACAAAACAGAGAACTGACCTGAACATTGGTGTCACCAGCAAGTCCTAGGATTTTTGCCAACCCTGCCTGTCATAAAAAAGGAATAATAAAAATATTCAGCCAATGGTATAAAAATAGAAATAAAAAATATTGAATTTTCTCTTTTCTTTAGGGTTACAATATAGAATCTGTAAAATCGAACTCTGATCACTTGTTTAAGACTCTTACCGCTTGGAAATTCATTGTTGGTAAATTGTGAATTTTGTCTAATCAAAATGAATGAATGAATGTCGAATGACAGACACATGAGATAAGAGTAGGTACCTTGTTAACGGAAGAGCAAACAAATTTGCAGCCAAGAACAATGTGACTGATGAGGATGGTGAAATCACCACGTGATTCAGCATACTTTGATTGCTCATTCAGAACAAACCTTGTTATTGTCATCAAATCAGTCCTGTTTGCATCCCCTTCATGATCCATTATGAATTAATGAATGAATTCACAATTTCTTCTTCTTCTTCTTGGATATATAACCAACAAAGTGTGCAAATTAATTCAAGGAAATGTATTTCATTAGGAAAAGAAAGAAAAAAAAGTGGTGAATTGGGTTGAGAATATGAAGGAGGAGGAGGATAAAAGAATATTTATTTATATGCTAGTGCGTTTCTTAAGGAGCAGCAATTTGTTTAGATTTGGAATATAAAAAATATTGTCAACGATTGAGATGAGATAGATAGGAACAACACATAGATCATGACCTGTTATTATGGATGAATCAATCTCCTTTGCGACTCTTTTACACTATTTATATCCGTATCTTTTATTTATTTTATTTGTATATGTAATTAATAAGACAATTAATAAGTGTGATTCAGTTTGTACGTGGGGGGAGAACTAGTATCCAACCCCTGTAGAACACCCTTCTTTGGATAGGACTGAATATTTTTAAGTTGCACCCGATCGGTTATAATTAGTTCAATAGTTGGGGTTTAATGACCCAAATTATTAGCTCACAAATCCTAGCTCAATTGGCAAAAATGCCAAAATTACTAGTGTCGGATGTTATGATCAGTGTTAGAATTCCAATCTCTCCACCACTTTACATCTGTAAATTTCTAATGGTTTACCATTTGGTTTATCTACCAAATAAATATGTAAATAGATAAACAATTTTAGTTGGATGGTAAATTTTTAGACAACAAATTTTAACTCCTTTTGAGGTGTCCGGGCAATGTTGGCAACACCAATAAACTAGTTTATAGCTTATTGTACTCATTTATAAGTTTATTTGATAAAAATAAAATGTGTTTGGTAACAAATTTTTTTACTAGTTTATAGTATTTTTTGAAATGTTATTTCAAATAGTGTTTGAACTTAGTTTTTTTTTTTTTTTTTTTACATTTTATCTCATTATTTTGTGTTTGTAATCGGCTGCGCATTATTGTTCATCTTCTCCATCAGTAGTCACATGTGTATTGAATATACACCATTTTGTTCCAAGCACTTCAAACCTTCCACATACACAACTTATAGGATACATTGAAGTTCTCTAATGTTCCTAATTCATATTTGGTTTTCCATCAAACTATAACAAATTCCCAAAGGCTTTCGAAGTTGCCACGAGTAATCATTTTAGCATTCTCATCGATTAAACAGAATAGATAAATGCTAATCATCTCAGTTTTCAGGATATTTTTTTACTGTTTGGGAAGAAAAGAAAGAAGGGGAGAGATTGATCGAAAAATGAGAAACATTTTTCTAAAATGTTTTTATGTACATTTATAATAATACAAAATTAACTAATTGTGTACTTTTATATAATTTTAGATTTATAAAAGTTAATTTCAATCAACTAGATTTTCAACTACAAGCAATCTTTTCAATTTTCAGCTAGCTTCTAGCTTAAATTTACCAAATAGAGTCATAATCTATACAATATTTGGCATATCAAGGTAGTGTGATAAGAATGTGATAGGAAATGATAATTTTTGCATAGCCCTTTGAGGAATGTGATAGGAAATGATAATAAACTCTTGCATAGTTTTAAATATGTTGAGTTGTATTATAGTTTCACTTTTAACTTAACCAACATAAAGGATTAATCATACAAAAACACTGAAATTGCACTGCAAACCTGAAAACCAACTAAGCATAAAATAAATATAAACAGAAATGACTCAAAAATCCCCTTATGGGAGAAAAATAGGCTGAAACTTATCCTCCTCCTAACTTGAGGCACCTAAATTCATGGCCAGCATGAAAAACAAATAAAATGAAAATCAAACCAAACAGATCCTACAAAGTTCAAATACCATCCCGCCAATTGCATAAAAATAGTCTGGCTTCCAAGGACCTAAAGAAGAAACATATAACATATTTAACTTACAAATCCATTCATTAAACTAGATATATTTCTATTGAAAACCCAAAGCAAAGCATCATCAAATAAGTCAAACCAAACTTGACTGGAACATGGCACAAGACTGGATGTATTTAGAATTGATAAGCATCCATAGGAACTTGACCAACTCAGAAGCACTTTCTGTGAACGATGGCTGGACCAGATTCATCATATTCACCCTTAGAGATCCACATCTGCATAGAAAAGAACAAAGAAAACGCCCCATGAATAAATTCAATAGAATATTCAATTCTGCTGATTATGAAGATGAAAAAAAGTAAATAACAAAACAATTGAGAAAGCATGAGTTCAAACCTGCTGAAAGGTGCTGAGTGATGCCAAGATAGAACCACCAATCCAGACACTGTACTTCCTCTCGGGAGGTGCAACCACCTTGATTTTCATGCTGCTTGGGGCAAGAGCACTAATTTCCTTGCTCATACGATCAGCAATTCCAGGAAACATAGTGGAACCTCCACTGAGCACAATATTTCCATATAGATCCTTCCTAATATCCACATCACATTTCATGATGGAGTTGTATGTAGTTTCATGAATTCCAGTAGCTTCCATACCAATCAGAGAAGGCTGGAAGAGTACTTCGGGACAACGGAATCTCTCGGAACCTATTGTAATGACTTGTCCATCAGGCAACTCATAGCTCTTCTCCACAGCAGAGCTACTCTTGGTAGTCTCCATTTCTTGTTCAAAATCAAGGGCCACATATGCTAGTTTCTCTTTAACATCACGGACAATTTCCTTCTCAGCAGAGGTACTGAAGGAGTATCCTCTCTCAGTAAGAATTTTCACCAAGTACTCTGTTAAATCACGCCCAGCAAGGTCCAACCGAAGAATTGCATGAGGAAGAGCATACCCTTCATATATGGGCACTGTGTGGCTCACACCATCACCGGAATCAAGCACAATACCTATATACAATAAACAATTCAAATCAGGAAGGAAATAACGTTATAAGCTAGACCAAACAAATCAGTGTAAAATTTCATGTATTGTCATTGTCATCCTTGTACATATGGAATAATGCTGGGTAAATATAATTCAATTAAGCATATAAAAGCAAAACCAAATCATATAGAATTTAAAGTTACAACCAGCTTCCCTAAGTTTCAAGACATGTACATCTAAAGTTGAAGATTGCAACATTTTAATCAGACACAAACTTAGCCAACTCACAGCATTGCTAAGAAATAAAAGAACTGAACTAGTCCAATTGAAAACACATGATCACAAATTAGCAGAACTAAAATCATCCACAAAAACAAACCTGTAGTACGTCCACTGGCATACAGAGACAAGACAGCCTGAATTGCAACATACATTGCAGGCACATTAAAGGTCTCAAACATAATCTGGGTCATCTTTTCTCTGTTGGCCTTGGGATTGAGTGGTGCCTCAGTAAGAAGCACGGGGTGTTCTTCGGGAGCAACACGAAGCTCATTGTAAAATGTGTGATGCCAAATCTTTTCCATGTCATCCCAGTTGCTAACTATACCATGCTCAATAGGATACTTCAACGTTAGGATACCCCTCTTTGACTGAGCTTCATCACCCACATAAGCATCCTTCTGACCCATCCCAACCATTACACCAGTATGACGAGGTCGACCAATAATACTCGGGAACACGGCCCTAGGAGCATCATCTCCTGCAAAACCAGCCTGCAAACATAGGACAAGATAAACAATATGAATGACATTGTCTGAAATTGTCCTTAATATCATACAAGCAAAGCACAAACTAAACAATCATGTATTCCAGTACCATTGCAGATCATATTCATATTCACTAACCTTAACCATTCCAGTACCATTGTCAACAACAAGGGGTTGAATGTCCTCAGCATCAGCCATCTTTCAAAACCTGTATAACAGACAGAACAAAAAGAGATCAATTACTATGCATCAAAAAGGGATCAAGTAAAAACAATTAAACCAAAATTAAAGAATGTGTAATGATCAAAATTCATGCAAAACAGATCAATTACTATGAACCACGATTTCATTTTTCCTTCAAACGAAGAATGATACATCAATATTCCGTCATTTTTATGCATATAAAATGAAAAACATAACAAAATCAACAGATCGGAAGCATGCATAGCAAAATCAATAAAGAAAAACACAGATAAAAAATATGAAGGCTAAACAAGTTTGATCAACTAAGAATCGCATGAAAAAATAATCAAAAATCAAGTCCTGATGCATCATAAAGCAGTTTAAAACAAAATTAAGCACAGATTAATCAAATCCGAATCTACACACGCAAGATCAGTACAGCTACATAGTAGATCCAGATCAGCAAGAGCAACTAGAGTCATAAAATTCTCGATCTATAAAACACATCAAAAGTTTACCGATCTAGAAACGGAAAAGACTAAGTAAACGCAAAAAATAAATGAACAAAAAATGAGATAAAAACGCTAATCGAAGATTCGAAGTATTGATGATCGAAACGAACCTTGTTAGAACGGAAGAAGCGGGATTTGCAGGGGAAATGATTCGGTGAGCGGTGGAGCAGCGGCAGAAGCAAACGAGTGGGAAGTGTTACGGGAAAGTGTGTCAGAGAAGAAGCCTTTTATATATGAAAGGAGCTAAATGAGAGTCAAATGAAACTCAAATGCAAATGAACTTTTTCAACTTGGACAATGCCGATTATCATGCGTTTGGTTTTATGATAAACCCTGCCGAAAAGAAGGGGAAAGAAAATTCTGAAAGATTAATGTGGAAAACACGGGGAAAGAAAATGGACTATTTTATCAAACCAAACAAAATAGAAAACACTTATTTCATTTTAGTCAAATCAAATACTAATTTATTGGATAAAATTTCTCTTAAGATAAATAAGTGGAGTATCTGAATTTGAAATTCAACTTCTTACTATAAAATATGATATATTTATCGACTGAACTTAGTTCATAAAGACAATATAAAACATTTATTATGACTTTGTGAATATCTTGAAAAGCTCCGTGATTTTATTAATTTGTTAAATTGGTCATTCTATTTATTCAGTTAATATAAATTAGGGCAGTACTTTCAGAGTAATGGTTAAGGAAACAAAAATGAAAAGTAAAGCAAAAGTTTTCGCTAAAATTTCTTTTTAAAAAAATTTCAATATATTGAATGCACTACTTACAACATTATATTATCATTTTGTTTTTCTTAACCATTTTTCTGATATATTTTTTAGCATTTTCATATATTCATTATATTTTAATCACTTACTAGCTTAATTTTACTCATTTGCTATCAATGTAGTTTTTATCGTACTTTCGGAAAGATTAATATCAATAAATTTTGGTAGAATAAAAAAACTTTTTTAAATATTTATAAAATTATGGATCTATTTGAGAACTTCTTACAAAATTATACCAGTTTAATCTGGTTCGGGAGTCAGTTCTGGCATTTAGTGGTTCCAGCACACTCTCAATCACAGTTGCAGGGGATCGAATCGCGGTTTTTCCCACTAATTCAACGTCAATCACTACTAAATCAACTAACAAATTTACTATTTTTTTTTGCGCAACCAAATTTAATATATTTCATTCGTATAAGATGGACAATAATTAAAACATGAAGTGACTAGAAAAAACGAAATTCACTATGTGACATTTTTTTCTTATGAGAATCCACCGAAATTCTCAGCCGTCTATTTCTTGTGATGTGCTTTTTGAGACTACTTTTACATCAAATGCCACGTCACCATGTCCATGGGCGGCTACGATGTGCTTGTGGGGTCTATTAGGACCGACCAATTCTCAAAAGTTTTGCTGTAGTCCTGTTGGATCCAACTCTCTGTCAATTGATCTACCAAACATTCAAATTCAATGCTCCTATGGAATCATTCAAACTAAATCTAAAATTAAAGTATTGTGATCTAAGAATTAGTAGGAAAAAATGGATTAATATGTGTTAAGAATTCAGCAAATGGGGATGGAAAATGACTGCAGGAAAAGAAAAATAATTATGAAAGGTTGAAAGATTGAATAAAAAATACGTGTTTCCACGTTCCGCTCAAAAGCAAAAAAATAAGGGGCAATAGGATTACAATTTTTTTTTTTTTTCACCACCGGTTCAATCTGGTTCGGGGGTCAGTTCTGGCATCAAGTGGTTCCAACCCCCTCTCGATCGCAGTTGTGGGGATTAATAGGATTACAAATTTTTGTTTATTACAATGAAAATGTTAAATAGTACTTTTAACACACTAATTAAAGATATTAATATAGTAAAATTATATTAAAATGTATGTAATTAATGTTTGTAAAATATAAAAAACATTGTTTTCAGTAGAAAAATTGTTTTTTTTTATTCTTAACTAATGTCAGACCCTAGTTAGCATGACTCTTATTGCTTTCATTCTTCGGACTAGACATAATTCTTAAGAATGAATAAATTAAATATAACTAACTAAAAATGAATTGATCCAATTCGTAAAGATTTTATATTCTTTAAGTAGTGATAAAGTATTAGATCTTTGATTCATGTGTTTGAAAAAAAATATGTTGAAAAGAAAAAAACCATCTAATTTAATGTTTTTGGGCAAAAATTAATCGTCTTTAAATGAAAAAAAATTAAATGTCATGCGACTGAATTGTTCATTTATTTTGATATAATGAAAAATTGTATGAATAATTAGTGTCTAGTGAACGTAAACATCAATGTTCATTTGATCAAAATCGAATAGTCTAAATTATAAAATTAAAATTTAAGTTTGTATAAAATGATCACATATCTTTTGATTGCACCTGAATGTAGATTCCCCGTGACCAAAGGGGAACCAATGTATGGGTCCGTTTGATCTGCAAAATGAAAGTACTAGACAGAACAGTACAGGACAGTACAAGGCAGAACAGCACAGGACAAACATTTACGATATTAAACAAATTTTGTCTTGTATGATATTTGATGGAAAAAATGTTATTTTGGTGATTTAGAAAAGTTGTGCTGAGGACAAAAAGTTGTCCCATGGTTCAGTGGGGGACAAGAATATCTGATTTTGTCCAGTCCCTTGACCTCCAGTTTGTCCAGTATCAGTGACAGTTTTCAAATCAAACACAGTACAACATAGGTTGTCCTGTCCAGTCCCCTGTTTTTTAGCAGATCAAACGCACCCTATAACTCTATGGATGGAGGTAATGGTACTTGCAAATATTTTAATGCTCGAGTTTATATTTAATTAAAAGAATGATAGATTTGTCCAAAAAAAAAATAGAATGATAGGTTTGTAAAAAAATAAAAATAGAATGAAGGTTGTCATTCAAATTCTATTGCCCTATGTTTTATTTTATAAGTGAGGTGTCATTCAAATTCTAGTAAAATTTGTTGTAGATAATAACTTCTTGTTTTGTGAAGTTGTCTCTTGAAAGGTCGGGGAAATCGAAGCCACTTTAGAGGTTTATGGGACAACTAATACGTAATTTACAAACTTCAATAAAACATAGATATCTTTTAGAAAAAATACAAATGTTAATCTCAGCTAAAATATATCCTCCTGATTTTGTGTCATTGAAGTAATAGGTAGGAAAATACACTGGCATCCCCTCAATGGTTGGTTGCAACATAAATACATTATTAGAGTATTCAAGAGATGGATTCTGAAATAAAATACGAACTTTGAAATCTATATATCTTTCTCGTGTTGAAAAAGAGGTTTTTATTAAAGTGTGGGCTCAATATATTTTTTCGTATTGCATGAGTGTCTTTGTATTCCCTAATTATATAGGAGAGTATGCTTAACACCTTCTATGAGAGTTCAAAGAAAATTTGAGGTCATAAAAGAGCTTCTCCGGCGGGGGTTATTTCACATTGGTCCTCCAGCATGGCATTTGGAAAAGTGAGCATTTTAACATGTTCAACCATTGAGGTTGGCCAGCTCATAGTACCGTGATGTCAGTAAGCTACGGAACTTTGAAAGAACTTGAATTAAAATAATAATATGTTTGTTACTTTTTTTCTTTTTACCACAAACCTTGCAACATTGGAGTAATAAAATATTAATATTTGAGGTAAAGTTGTAGGACCCAATATGAGATTTTTAGAGTTTTATTGTTGGAGTAAAAAATGAATGAGTTATTTTAAAATGATATGATTTAATGGGACCCACAAAATAACTCTAGGTGAAGTTCACCATTGGAGTTGCTCTAATATCAATTAGCTAGAGTGGGACAGGTTAACTCTCATTAAAGAGAAATGTGGATTCAACATGATCTTGAGGGCTTTTAATTTGGCCATATTGTGTAAGAAAGGGTGAAACCTTATAACCAACACTCGCTCCCTACTTTCACCGGTTCTCTAGGCTAAATGCTTCCATAAGAATGACATCTTACATGCTAGTATTTAGGGGTGTGCAAAAAATCTGGTTAACCATAACCAAAATACTAACCAAACCAAATCCAATTTTAATAACCAAATCCATTTTATAAGAAAACCACACCAATCCAATAAAAAAAAAACCAATTGTAAATCATATCCATTTTTTTATAATTGGTTTGTAAACCATATCCATTTATTCGATATTTCAGATAAATATAATTCCGAAAAAACTTTCAATATTTTATTCAAAAAAAGTTCTCGATTTTCAGCGGGAATTTTTTCTTCAGATTTTCCCGGAAAAAAAGTTCCCGATTTTTCCGGAAAAAAGTTTCTGGTTTTTCCGGAAAAAAAGTTTCCAATTTTTTCCGGAAAAAAAGTTCTCGATTTTTCCGGAAACAAGTTCTCGATTTTTTTCCGGGAAAAAAAGTTCCCGATTTTTCCGGAAAAAAGTTTCCGGTTTTTCCGGAAAAAAAGTTTTCGATTTTTCCGGAAACAAGTTCTCGATTTTTTGCCGGGAAAAAAAGTTCCCGATTTTTCCGGAAAAAAGTTTGCGGTTTTTCCGGAAAAAAAGTTTCCGATTTTTTCCGGAAAAAAAGTTCTCGATTTTTCCGGAAACAAGTTCTCGATTTTTTGCCGGGAAAAAAAGTTCATGATTTTTCCGTAAAAAAGTTTCCGGTTTTTCCGGAAAAAAAGTTCTCGATTTTTCCGTAAACAAGTTCTCGATTTTTTGCCGGGAAAAAAAGTTCCCGATTTTTCCGGAAAAAAGTTTCCGGTTTTTCCGGAAATAAAGTTTCCGATTTTTTCCGGAAAAAAGTTCTCGATTTTTCCGGAAAAAAGTTCTCGATTTTTTGCCGGGAAAAAAGTTCCCGATTTTTCCGGAAAAAAGTTTTCGGTTTTTCCGGAAAAAAAGTTCTCGATTTTTTGCCGGGAAAAAAGTTCCGGAAAAAAAGTTCTCGATTTTTTGGCGGGAAAAAAAGTTTCCGATTTTTTCCGTAAAAAAAGTTCTCGATTTTTCCGGAAACAAGTTCTTGATTTTTTGCCGGGACAAAAAGTTCCCGATTTTTCCGGAAAAAAGTTTCCGGTTTTTCCGGAAAAAAAGTTTCCGATTTTTTCCGGAAAAAAAGTTCTCGATTTTTTGCCGGGAAAAAAAGTTCTCGATTTTTCCGTAAACAAGTTCTCGATTTTTTGCCGGGAAAAAAAGTTCCCGATTTTTCCGGAAAAAAGTTTCCGGTTTTTCCGGAAATAAAGTTTCCGATTTTTTCCGGAAAAAAGTTCTCGATTTTTCCGGAAAAAAGTTCTCGATTTTTTGCCGGGAAAAAAGTTCCCGATTTTTCTGGAAAAAAGTTTTCGGTTTTTCCGGAAAAAAAGTTCTCGATTTTTTGCCGGGAAAAAAGTTCCGGAAAAAAAGTTCTCGATTTTTTGGCGGGAAAAAAAGTTTCCGATTTTTTCCGTAAAAAAAGTTCTCGATTTTTCCGGAAACAAGTTCTTGATTTTTTGCCGGGACAAAAAGTTCCCGATTTTTCCGGAAAAAAGTTTCCGGTTTTTCCGGAAAAAAAGTTTCCGATTTTTTCCGGAAAAAAAGTTCTCGATTTTTTGCCGGGAAAAAAAGTTCCCGATTTTTCCGGAAAAAAAGTTCTCGATTTTTTGCCGGGAAAATGTTCCCGGTTTTTTGGAAAAAAGTTTCCGGTTTTTCCGGAAAAAAAGTTTCCGATTTTTTCCTGAAAAAAAGTTCTCGACTTTTCCGGAAAAATGTTCCCGTTTTTTTCCGAAAATAAGTTTTGATCTTTTGCCGGGAAAAAAAGTTCCCGATTTTTCCGGAAAAAAAATTCCGATTTTTTCCGTAAAAAAATTTACGATTTTTTCCGTGATAATTTCTAATATTTTTTCGGAAAAAAGTTCTAATTTTTTTTTTTGAAATTTTTTTCTGATTTTTTAGGAAAAAAGTTGGTTCAATTGAATAATCCAATTTTTATTACTAACCGGTTATGAATTGGTTTCAAACCGGTTATGAACCATATCCAAATTGATTTTATAAAATAACCGGTTTGTCATTGAAATGGTTTTGGTTATAAACCATATCCTAATTTATGGTTTGGTGTGGTGTGGTTTCAAACCATTGCACATCCCTACTAGTATTGATTATAGTACATGCTTTATTTGGTAGCCTATTTGAAGATTATTCATTTGTTGAAATTGATTATTGTTGGAAGATTGGACAATGAACAAATATAAATGTTTGTAGGAACTTCGGTCCTATCTTATATATATAATGCAATGTCCATGAGCTAAATTTATTAGAACAAAACATGATTTTTTTTATAATACTCAATTATAGGAAAAAGAAATTATAATACTCACAATGTGCATGAAAAATCTCTCCAAATTAATCTATTTTTCTTCAGAAAAATCTCTCTAAATTAATTTATTTTTCTTGAAATATTTTTTCTTTTTAATTACTATATTTTATGCGTTAAAAATATTATTTTATTTAGTTTTATTTCTCTCTTCTCCCACGTTCATTTTTCATTATAGTTGATCGAAAATTACGACTGCGCGATACCCAAACGAAAAAACGACACCGCCGACCACCTGATCTCTCTGCAACTTCTCTTCACACTCCGCCATGTATGTCCCAAAGCTTCTCTATTTTTTTTCATTTCCATATCTATTATTTATATTATTTATACTATTTGATTCGATTGCAAACACGTTTTTCGTCTCCAATTTTTAAATCTAGGGTTTTGAAATCTTGTCGCGATTCAATATTTTTATACAATTTTCTTAATGATTCAGTAATATTTTTTCATCCTTTTTTAGTGTAAGCTTCCGAGAGATTGATTAGGTTAATCCAGTTCTAGAAATGATACAAGGAGCGATTGTTATGTTAGATTTATTGCTACATAGTTAAAATCATTGATCGATTTTTGAGATATATTAATGTTAACGTGACGATTTGAATCAGTCTGATTATGGGCTTGTGGTTGATTTAGTGAATATTATTCTATGAAGGAAAACATATGCTGAAATACTTACAAAAAATAATTATAATTTTGTTTAATCAATTTGATACTCATGTTTGTTTTTTCAATCATGTGTGACTTTAGATGCCTTTATGATTAAAATCAAACGTGATTAAAGATCTAAGGGTTACGATTGGTTTACGGTGTAATTTTTTTTACACTGTGTATATGAATCAAATTAAATTCTTGGATTTTATTGTGAATTCAGGGCTGACGAGGAACCTGTTGATCAGAAGAGACTTCTTGAAGAGTCTTGCAAACCAAAATGTGTGCGACCTTTACTTGAATATCAGGTTTGTGAATTTTATTATTTTGAAGTGTAGAATTATAAGCCGAATCATTTAAAGATTGAGTGAAGAAAAAAAGTTAAAGACGAGTTTCGTTCTTAATTTAAGTGACCAATAGTTGGTATTTTTTTACTTTTGTTGATTAATTGTATTATCCCTTTTACATTTGGACATTTTATTATGATATTGTTTACTCATTGGAGAATTCTGTAGTCATGAGTGTACATGAAAATAACAAAGAAATGCAATGTAGCGAAGGAAATGTTGGATTGTTGAAAGAAGTATCTGGTAGAGGCTATACAATCTTATTATCTGATTATTTTACAGTGTATGAGTGGCTTGATAGTCATGAAACTAAAATTATTATGCCTAGCTACAACATGATAGTCTAACTTCTTGGTGCTTTTCCTTTATGCTGATGCATTTTGCTCTTCTTTCATCTCTCATTCTGAAAATATAACATTTCTGCTGTAGTCTTTTATGGGGGACTTTAGGGTTCTGCTCCAAGTGAGGAAAACTAATATAAAAATGTAGGCAGATGGATTATGGCCATGAGAATGAGTATTTTCTATATTCTTTTGGAGATGCGACACAATGGAACGTGATATAAACCAAGGCCCCAATATCACATTTTTGGGGTATGCTGGAATAGTACATAGATCGTCGTACTGCTTTTTGTTGTTTCCTTTTCTTTATTATTTCCTTTTCTTTGCCGCTGCATCTTGTGATGCTGTTTTTCTGGGCTTTGTCCCTTTGTAACTGCTTTTGGTGTTGTTCTGTGCATGCCTTATGCTAGAGCTTACCAGTTTCTGTTTCTAATAAAATTTAGCAGTTTCCAAAAAAAAAAAAAAAGTACATAGATCGTTGTTTCAGTTCTGTGTTTATTAAAATGTTTATTTTAGCTGGGGTTGCCTGTTATATTCCCTTCCTTGTTTTGAGTTGAGAGAACCAACATTGTATGACATTAGTGGGAAAACCTCAAGTTCTGATATGTGTAGATGAATAGTAGATACCTTGAGTGATTCTTAATGGACAACAAAGTGTAGCTCCATTGTGGGTCCGGGGAAGGGTAGGCCCATCGTGAATCTATTGTAGGTTGTCTTATAAGCCAAATTTTCATTCCAATGGATGCGTCAAGACAAATTTAGAATAAAGAACAAGTATTGACAAATTTTGCTTATAAGCCAAATTTTCATTCCACCTTATCCTTGTTTATGAAAGTTCTTGCAAAAAAACTAATTCTTTAAATTGCTACAGGCATGCATTAAAAGGATACAAGGGGATGATTCTGGGCAGAAACACTGCACTGGACAATATTTTGATTATTGGTATTGTGTTGACAAATGTGTAAGTATTCGTTGAATCATTAATGTTTAGTTTGCAAATAACCATTGAGCCGTTTGATTTGCTATTGTATGGCTGATAAATTGTAATCTTGCAATGCAGGTTGCACCAAAGCTATTCACCAAACTGAAGTAATAGGGGAGAATATCTTGGTATTAAAATATCGTTCTGTTTTATCTTCAATCCCAAAAACTACTCCTAAACATATGATTTTGTAAACAAAACTCATGTTCTGTATGGTTTTCATTTTGCTTATTGGGAAATTTTGATCCCATGGAGACATTGGGTGATAATTAATAATAATGTGTTTGGAAGTGTGGCTTTTTGGATTTCCTGTCTATGGTGCAGCTTTCCCTAAACAACCGTTTGTTGAATTCCACTTGTTCTCTTAACGACTGAACTGAGTATTAGAGGTTCAAGTAATAATTTAGTATTCAGGGTTCCAGCCAGGGTTGATTCAATTTTCGATGGTGCATGATAAGCTTCCATGGATAATTGATATCTAAAAATCGAACTATAAGGGGCAAGGTTGCGCATTGTGGGCGATATAGCCGGGTCTCCGATTGTAGCCCAGTCCTTAATTAGTACTAGTACCAACTACAGAGTTTCTAGTATTGTAATTGGTTTGGACTTCTGAGCATGGAAAAATAATCCATTTACTAAGCACTTTATTGACACTTCCTTTGTGTCTTCTATCCAGGCAATTGCATGTTACCTCATGAAGAACAAAGGAAACAAACAAATTTCCACACACCCTCTACAATAGCCAATCCGTGATGTGATATTTATTAATTTTCAATAACTAGGTGGCGTTATTCCAAAAATGCAAATGAATTTAATTTATCAACAATTTTATGTTACTAAACGTCTCCAGCCGCTACATTGAATATACATGAATCACGTTGTTGTTGATTGAACGCAATTACAAAGACTAAATTTCAATTGCATGGTGTTTTCCATTTCCCTGACTTTGTTCATATTGTGCCTCTAACTGTGATGACAAAGGAAAATTGGAATTAAGTATTGTAAGGGCAGTTTTGATTCAAGAGCCTTCTGCAGTTCCTTTTGTTTTGCATAGTTCCAATATTGAAAAAGTGGCTCAACTTTCGTTTGCTCCTCATCGATCTTAAAATGATCAACCTTACACATAACCATTCCACACATTTGTAGTTGAATTTGTGCAGGGGAAGGGGGGAGGTGAAGGTTAAAGGAGGGAGTTCTTGAATTGAGAAAAATACCAATTCAACAATTAATTAGTAACATTGACTATTTTGAAAACAATACTATCGTCCTTTTCATTTTTTGACACATCGTCCTTTTCATCTAACTGCTCATTTTGAGAGGAATTGAGTTCAAACCTTGATGAGTACGTTCTTTCTAGCAATTATACCTAACGGACAACAAAATACATTTTTTGTCTTAGATGAAGTGATAAACACTACTGAAATTCATATATACAACTGTTAAATTTGGAATTCAAACTCGAATAAAATTCATTTATACTTTTAGATAAAAAAATTATTTTTTGGGAGTAAATATAAAAATATAAACAATGATTATAAAAAAATAATATACTAAGTTATGTTATGATGATTTGACCGAAATGTACAAATTGGATGGAACCCGAATGTAATAACTAACAGGAGAGAGTTGTATTGTATGTATAGCACTTGCACTTGATCTCAAATTTAGATTCTGCGATATCAAAACGAAACAACAACACAGCCACTCACCTTCTGCAACCTCACTTCGCGCACCGCCATGTATGTCTCAAAGTTTCTTTATTTCTTTCATTTTTCATCTATTATTTATATTTATATTTTATTCGAATGCAAACACATCCGATTTTTAAATCTAGGGTTTTGAAATCTTCATTTTTGATTTGGTTAATCCAATTCTATAAATGACGATGGATTCCTGTAATTGTTTGTTTTAATGTGTGATGATTTGAATCTTTGGATTTTATTGTGAATTCAGGGCTGACGAGGAACCTGTTGATCAGAAGAGATTTCTTGAAGAGTCTTGCAAACCAAAATGTGTCAGACCGTTAATTGAATATCAGGTTTCTGAATTCAGTTCAAATATTTTTGTTTTCCACGTTTAAGAATTCACATTAATTATACCATCCCTTTTACATTCATACCAATTTATTACTATGATATGGTTTACCGAAATATATGATTGGAGAATTCTATAATCATGAGTGTATACGAAAGGAATGAGGAAGGGATTACTACTAACCATTAAGATGAAAATAGTAACAAAGATTTTCAATGTAGCTAAGGAAAGGTTAAATTAAACAAGTCTTATGGCGGAGGCTATACAACCTTATTATCTGTTTGTTTTAGAGCGGATGATTGGCTAGATAGTCACGATGAAACTATACAATCTTATTATGATTTATTTTGCTGTTCTCTCGTTTTATCGAAAATATAACACTTCAGCTGTGGGGAATTTTAGGATTATGCTCCAAGTGTGGGAAGTTAATATAAAAATAATTTCCATTTAAGTTGGATTAGGATCCTCTTAATTGGAGAAAAAACATGAGGAAGTAATGCGAGAATCTAGACAATTAAAATATAAAGAGGGATAGTATTGGAATTTGAAAAATAAATGGAGAAACGATAGTTAAGGGTTGAGATGTGAACATGAGAGGAAAAAAATGGAGAGGATCTGTTTCCGTTTACGACAATGAGAATGAGTTTTTTTGATATTCTGTTGGAGATCCGACACAATGGAACATGATATAAACCAAGGCCTCAATATTACATTTTTGGGGTATGTGGGTATAGGCTAAGGGTGTAAGTGGACAAGATAAATCCAATGAACCTGAAAATCCATTCCAACCTGAAAATGATTGTTTGGTTCACGTCCAGTCACAAAAATTGCGTAAAACGAACCAAAGCAACCTATACATATTTGATTGGCTTGGATTTTTCCCTATTGAGAACTGAAGCTCACTGACCCATTACACCCTCAGCCTTAGGAATAGGTATAGAGAGATGACGGTTTCAGCTCTGTGTTGAATAACAGTTTATTTTAGCAGGGGGTTGCCTCTTACACCCCCTTCCTTCTTTTGAGTTGAGAGAACCAACGTTGTATGAAAATAGTAGGAAAACCCCCCTAGGTGATGACTTGTTTGGTTGAATAGATACCTGAGTGAGTATTAATGGACAATAAAGAGCAGCTCCATTGTTGGTCTGGGGAAGGTTAGGCTCAATGTTGGCCTATTGTAGGTTGTCTTATAAGCATAGTGGAATCAGCAAGTGTTGGCAACTTTTTGTTCCACCTTATTTTTGTTTATGAAAGAAGCTCGTGCAAAAGAAATTAATCCTCTAAATTGCTACAGGCATGCATTAAAAGGATACATGGTGATGATTCTGGGCAGAAACACTGCACTGGACAATATTTTGATTATTGGTATTGTGTTGACAAATGTGTAAGTATTGATGTTTTGTTTTTAAATAACCATTTATAGCTACTTGATTTTCTTCTATATTCCCTGATAAATTGTAATTTTGCAATGCAGGTTGCACCAAAGCTATTCACCAAACTGAAGTAATAGGGAGAATATTTTGGTATTATAATACCGTTCTGTTTTATGTTCATTCCCAAATAACTGCTCCCAACCATGTGATTTTGTAATCTTCATTCAAGACACATATTTTGCTCATTGGGAAATTTTGATCCCATGGAGACCTTGGGTGATACTTAATAATAACATTATGCCAATTCATAATTTTGAAATTGTAATATTAGTTAGGGAACAAAAGCAACAATATCAACACAAGTTTTGTCTTCTACCAATGAATCAGGCTGGTTTAATTTATTTTCCATTTATAACTATATTTGCGTCTAGCATTTTCTTTTATTAAGTGCCAATGTTGGAATAATTTGAGCTGTAATTTTGTCACTGGAATTCAAGTTAGAATATGTAATAATTTTTCATTCTCAAATATACAGTAATATGTTTGAGTTTTGTCACTAATTAGACTCTTCGGAACAAATAAATAAAATAAAGTTAACAAATCATATTGTATGCATCCGAGTCACGGTTCGATTGAACTGAATTATTTATAAATAATAAATAGGTATAAATCTCAAATTAAACAAGTAAAACTATTAAATCTCAAGTATTTTCTCCCATAGATATCCTCCATGACAATACTCTAAAAATTATACCGATCGAGAATTAAATTGGTAAGATTTTTGAGTCATGATTCAATCGATTGAACTGCCAACTTAATACTGCAATTAATAATAAAAAAACAACACTAAATCTCAAATAAAACAATATTTAATTTTATCAACTCACACGAGTTAGTCTAGTGGTGAACCGAATGCTTGGAACCTTGGAGTTCCAACACTCACGGACAACTCCCCAAAACATCCATCAGCTCGGGGACCAAGAAGGAGTCTCGAAGGGATGGAACCACAAAAAAGAACAAACCAATTAGGATCTCAACACTCCAGACAAAACACTCCTACACCAAGCTATCAAACCCAACACAAAAAAGGTTGCACCTCTCATACATAGGAGCGTAAATATTGAATATGTTATTCACTAATTATTGACCTCTCAAATTGGATTATCTCCTTTTCAATTCTATAGCACTGAAAATTGAGATTTGAGACATTGACTGCTTGTTATTGACTAGTGGTTGGAAAGTTAGATATATATCAAATAGTCTTCTCTAGTTGACAAAACCCTTTCCACACCAATATATACATATACATCACCATAACTTTTTTACTACACATCAAACCACACAAGTTTGAACTGCTTGGTTCAACTATCTTTAATCTTTATCATCTTCATCATCCTAAACCAGAATTTTTTTACTACACATCAAACTATCTTTATGATCTTCATTTTAAAGAAAATAAAAAACAGCAAATCACAACTCTCACACGTTTGAACTGCTTGGTTCAACTAAAGGTATATGCATATCCCTGCATTTTTTCACTTCTTTAAGATATGATTCTACAATCCACTTCTCTTGCATATATTTATATACTATCAAAAACATATAGTAACTAAACCTTTTTTTGTTATCTCTTTAAACATACTTTTCTCTTTTAGTGCAGTAGGTGACAAACGGCACCGGACGAGGCGGGGAAGGGGAACACAATGTCGTTCTATGACCGTTGAGGCTCAACGACATTTGTCGAGCGTCATGGGGCATGGGTGGAATTGGAAATAGAAGCACCGGAAGTTTCCAATCGCTACCATATTTGGTAGCTTTATTTAGTTCATCCATTTGATTATACCGCGGATTCATAACAATGGATGTTGCATTGTTGATTTCGATCAACACTTTTAGATGTGTCATAGAGGCCATCTACAAAATTATAAAGTAAAGTAATTCATTACTTTGGACCATTTTTCTTCAATGTAATTAGTTAATTTTTTTCTCAAGCCAGAGATATATGTAAACGAATGATTCATTATATATATACAAATCAATTTATTTATTTATTTGTTTTGCTTAAGGTAATTGTCAATTTCATCTATCAAGTAAATCACTGTTGGAAAATAGAGCAAATCCAGTTTGAATAAATGGAATCTATTATATTAATCTTTCACTTATATATGTCTATCTTTTATATTAATGAACAATAAATAAACATTAGAAATAAATAGAACAAATTCTGAATAAATGGCACCAGCGCATAATTAATTTCCATAAGCACATGCTTATATAAACCAAAACGTAGCTGCCTTTGAAACTTGCTGTAATGGGGTGGATACTTTTAAAAAGTTCTCTGACCATAGCTTGTTCGGAATCTCAGCAAAATCATCTTAATTTGTTCCTTTCATTTTTAATAGTTTTGGTACAATATGGCTTGTGTTATTACTGTTGTAGTAGTATTTGTTGTATTTACCCCCCCATATTGCACATCTTGTGCTTGTGGGTCTAAACAATTCAATAAATTCCATTCTTTACTTTGCAAAATAAAACGACAGGACATAAAATGAATAATAAAATTCTCTTTTAGTACCGATATTCCTTTCCCACGTTCTATACTTATTAAAATTTATCAAAAAATTATCAAAAGAAAAAACTTTATTAAAAAAATATTGAATCACAAGATATTCAATTTTAATTCAACAAAAATGGAATAAAAGGTGATACTAATCTATATTTTAAGGGTACATTTTAAGATATTCAAACATAAATTTTTTGATTTAATAATACAAAAAATTAAAGTTTAAAAATTTCAATATATAAATATGAATTTTTTTTCTACATTTATTTTTTCTGACACATGTTAACATTTTTCTCAAATAAAATCTTGTTTTTTTTTTGTATTAACTCTCTATTATGAATTTTAGAAAAAAGTGGCTTCAGTAATTTATAGTTCGACAATAAGATAAGTAAAATTCAACAAAAAATTATTCTAATTAGAAATCATACTCGAATTCTTTCAAATAATCTGTCTTGAAAAATGTAACATCCCGGATTTTTAGACCGAGACATTATGACTAATTCTCTAATATAATAGGAAAATCTCTAGAGTTTTTTTTTAATCATTTGAAATACGTGTCAAATCGGAATTTTCTCAAAAATATTCAATTATTGTAAACATTTACGAACTGATTAAATCCAAAAATACTACAAGTCATCAACTTCAAAATATCTTAAATTTACAATTATAGGCTAATAAAATTGTTAAGGAGCCTTATTTGAAATTTACAACTATAGAATAATAAAAACCCTTTTTATTTATCCCCGCGCACGTACAAGCAACACATCAACTTCATATTTCTTTGGTACCTACAACCATATTTAATATAAGGGTCAATTTCCTTATCCAAATTGAATCATGCCGAACAGAAGGTAAATGTCATAAAATAATAATAAAATGTTTGGCCATAAAGAAGAAATCAAATAAAATCGACTCAAGAAACTATTTTTAATGACACATTATACCAATTAATAATGCATGAAATGCACTAGACAATGATCCGGATATCAATATCTCCGCAGAGCAAAAAGTCCCGCTTGGACAGTGTCCCGCTTGGACACAATACCCCGCTTGGGTATTAAGGTTTGGTACCCCGCTTGGGTATTATTCCGAACCAACCTATCAAACCGCTATATGCCATGCTATGCATACTATAGATATTCTCTCATTGAATATCCCACAAAATTAAAACCTCTCTAAATCCACCTGATTAAGAGACAAGATTAACACCTTTAGTAACCATTGGTACCAATCATAAATACCACCTAATTAGTCATTTAAGTTATAACCATAAACATAAACAATCAGAAGTCATAAAATAATCCACAACCACAACACCAACAACAACAATCAACAACCACAATACCAACAACAACAATCAGCCACCCACACCACTTACGGTATCTTAAAATAACATAAAATGTCACAAAAATAATTCTATCATTTTTTTTTCTATCATCATTACTCCTTATCGGTTAACTATTCCATTATCAATCTATAACACAAACCCTAAGTGCATGAGTATTTGGGGAAAAAGCCCTTACCTTAGCCGCTTTACTTCCTATCGCAATTAAAGTCTCAAATTCATAGCTAGCTACGGTGCACACACAATATACAACACTCTAGACTTTGCTACAGCGACCCGACCGTTGAATATGAAGAACCACGTGTCTTGAACCTATTGTCCAAAATTGAGAATGATCCAACATTTAACGAAGGCGCGGTTGAAATTCCAAGGTGACAGTTTTGAAGAAACGTAAATGGCAAAGAATTTAGATATTCATGAAACAAATAGAAATAGAATAGAACAAATTTATACAGAAACTCACACGAATTAGATTAGAGGATAATGAGACCTAAAATAAAGGTTGATGATCGCTTGAACAGTCAAGATGGTTGCAAGTGATAGAAAAGAGGCAAACGTTCATTTGTGAACTAAAAGGTAGGCAGACACATGTATTTGTTGCTTATGCCGTTTCACTAACGCATGGAACCAAGCTAATTCTGGAGGAACGGTTTGTTGAGGTCAAAACCGTTTTGATGTATGTTTTAATGACAACAAACCATGTTGAATAAATGTTAAGTTTTATGAATGGTGATCTACTGATGTTTGCACTTGAGTTTTTGTTGATTGCTAGATAATGACAAAAGTGGACGAGCTAGAGGTCACTCACATCAACAAGTGCATTTTATATACTCAAACAATGAAAGAATTGGAGTAGCATCATATGATCATAACAGTAGCATCACAAGCTTCATGAACATATTTAAAGGATGTTGTTTGAATCATAAAGAGATTCATTGAAGATTCAAGCAAGAAAGTGAGCTTCATGGTTAATAGTCTTCCACATCATCACAAGGTTCACAACAAGTATTGAATGTTCAAGGAAGAATTTGATGATCGTAGTTGAAGAATCAAGATGGAAAAACCTGCATCACATGCTACAAAAAGAATATGTTTTGATGTTATGAGACAAAACTCACATTGAGTTTTGTGTCACATACTTTGGGGATTTACTACTACAACTAACATCAATGAGAATGATGCATTCATTGAGGATCTTCAAAACCTACTCAAAGTATCATGCTACCAAAGCTTATCAAGAGGAGAAAGTTTTGAGAATGATTTTCCATGAGTTTTCAAATAAGCTTATGCAAAAGGCATACAAGTTTCAATCATTCTCTAAACTAGAAAATGATACATTTCAATGATGAGTACTCTCACGCCTCCACTAAAGAATCTTAAAGATACTCAATGAACGAGTAACAATATGTGCAAAACATCAAAGAAGAATTGTGGGAAGTTTTGCAACAAGATTTCAAAGTTGATTGATCAAGATCAAGTGTCTCACTCCTTGAGAAAATCTTGAATATTGTTTCAAGAATGTTCTGAGAACATTCTCCAGTTCATGCTTCATTCTCACCAAGAACAAGCTTCAACGCAAAAACACTTATTTCTCTAAGTGAACTATGTACAAGACAAAGAAGCATTTTTTTCTTCGAATTTACTCTAAGAATCTCAACAGTATCAATGTCAATTAAGGCAAGGAATTTATGAGTGAAAGTTGGACTTTCCTCTTTGACTTATGTTAAGGATCAAAGCATGTGCACATGGATTTAATTGAAGACAAAGATCATGAGCTGTCTATTTTGTGTTAGACAGATTTTTCATAGATCAATGGACTTGCTTGCACCAACTCATTTCTAACTAAGAGTTGGCATGTACCTTTTGTGGAATATTAAATGAACATTCTCCCACATGTGTTATTCTTCTCCAAGACAATTGTACTTTGATGGTACAATGTGAATAGTGCTTAAAGGACATACAGGTGCATTTCTCTACCTTTACAGCTGGTTATTAAGAGAAGAATCAAAGTTCCTTGGAGACCACGGTTATTTTCTGCCCAGAATGGAGAACGCTCTCATAACGTTCTAGGAGAATGATGTTCTTATTCATTTTTTAATCAAGCTCAAGAACAGCTGGATAAAGCATGCCTAAAAGTAGTCTAACGGCTACTCTTGTAGAACAAGAATCAAAGTACACTTTACAACTCACTGCAAGCTCATTACCACGCTCCTTTGTTATTGAATTTGAAGAACATCCTGGAGATCATTCTGAGAACAATCTGTCAGATTTACTTTTCTTCAACAACTTTAATGAGCTGTCATTTTAAAGGTGTTTAACAGCTAGTTTCTGATCCAAACGGATATATTTCATGACCAAGCAACACAAGACAATCCTCAGCTATAAATAGAGCACTTGGTTACCTTTGAAGAGTAAGAGTTGAAGCTACAAATCATCAAACACTTGTTTTTGTCTACAAGTCACCAAAACTCTTCTTTAATCCCTCACACTCAAGATCTTCATTTTCATCATACTTCTGAGTTTACTGAGTGTTTTTATTTGCTTCTCAAACTAACCTTTGAGTTTCTAAAAGCAAATCTATCAAGAGACCACTTTTCAACACAAGCCACTTTTAAGTGATTGTATCTTTGTCTCTTCATTTTACCACTCACACTCCAGCTCTCTATCAACTCTTGGATCAAAATATTTTGAGTGTACTGAGTGTAATTTTTTATAAGCTTCTCAACGTCGTTTGAGTTTATTGTAAGCTTAGATCCAAATCATTGTCTTTTGTAAAAGAAAGATTGGCTCAAGTCAATACGTAACTATTGATTGAGTGACACCCTTACTAGTCTGTACGGCTGGGGTAGTTTTAAGCTTGTAGGGCTTAAGGTTTTTGATCTTGGTTTAGATCAAAGAAGATTTGTATTTGAGATCAGTAGTATCTCAAAGATCATAGTGGAAAACTCACAGGCGTGGGGACTGGACTAGCCCAGGATTTGGGTGAACCAGTATAACTTTTGTGTGTGTGAATCTCTCTTACCTTAACTCTTTATTTACTGTAAACACACATCAGACATACCACTTCATTTACATTTCATTTGAATTATCACGCAGCAGAGAACATTCTCAGAACAATCTGTTTTATAGTGGAGAACGTTCTCCGATCAAGCTCTTCTATAATTCACTAACATTTATCCAAGTATACACTTGAGATCAATTTTGTAAAATGCAGGATTAATTTTTAAAAGGGTCACAATTCAAACCCCCCCTTTCTTGTGACTATTTCTTCCACTTCACGGTTCTGAGGAATAAAGGGCATGATCATGAAGTTAATTGGAGGAACTTGAATAGTGAGAGTTACGTGGCACATTTTAAGGAAAGAAGTGAGAGTGGAACATCATGTTTTGATCAATTAAATAAATATAATTTGTATAGATTTGTTGGCTGGCTAAAGGATAATCACGTGTGGTTATAGTTTGGTTTAAGGCTAAAGCATTTCAATTTTGACTTGGTCAAAATTGATTTATCACTCTCCCATTGAAATAACCATTCTCTTAATTAGGAATATTAAGAGTAAGATAAAATAGAATATAAAATAATTACTATCATATTATTGTGGGCGACACCAGATTGGTAAAATAAACAGTTAAACAAACTCAATAAAGATGAGAGTCCCAATAAATTAGATAAAACAGAAGGTGCAAGAATTTTCTTAAAATCTCAACACATACAATAGGTTATCCAATAATAAGTCAAGAAAATTATTAATAACTACATGTATAAAATTTTGGGATGTTACAAAAAAACTCATTAACCTCTTGATATTGATTTAAAAATTTGATAATACTACTATAGTATTTGAAAAGAAAGATTAGTCGGTATAAAGAGATAATTACCATCCAAAGTATGAACGCATTAGATTCTAAATTAAAGTTTATGTTAGAGGTATCACGCGTGGCACCCACTAATTGAATTCTATAAATACCTTATGCGTGTGTCTTCCACACTTACTCCAATATCCAATATTCTAAACTCATAATTTCAATATTTCACATAGTATTTGTAAGATCTATGGCTGAAATTCAACATCACCATGTAGCTACACTAGCTCGTAGTGAATCAAAAGTGTACAACATGGATGTTGAAAAAAAAGGAGAAGAAAATGATGAAAAAGATTATACACAAAGAGCTCAATGGCTTAGAGCAGCTGTTTTAGGTGCTAATGATGGTTTACTCTCAACAGCATCCTTAATGATGGGTGTTGGAGCAGTTACAAAAGATGTTAAGACAATGATTCTAACTGGAATTGCTGGTCTTGTAGCTGGTGCATGTAGCATGGCAATTGGTGAATTTGTTTCCGTTTATTCACAATATGATATTGAGTATGCACAAATGAAAAGACAAGGAAACACTTCTCAAAAAAATAAATTACCTAACCCTTATTATGCCGCTTTTGCCTCGGCCGTTGCTTTTGCGGTCGGGGCCTTTGTGCCGCTACTCAGCGCGGCGTTTGTGAAAGATTATAAGGTTAGGTTGGGAGTTGTGGTTGGTGTTGTTAGCCTTGCTTTGTTTGTTTTTGGATTGTTGAGTGCTATTCTTGGGAAAACACCTATGATTAAGTCTTGTTTGAGGGTTTTGATTGGTGGATGGCTTGCTATGTCTCTTACTTTTGGTTTAACTAAGCTTGTAAACCATGTTGTAGTTTGATCATTTTGATCATAACTTTAATTTCTTTATTTCCAGCACTGCACTTTAATTTATAATTTTACCCCACATCTTCTTTTGTTATATATAAGTTTAGTTTGATGATTTATACATCTTTTGTTTTTGTTAATTAGATTTAAAGTTTGATGTCTGTATCCTTTATGAATGGTCTCAAAATTTCATTTTGAATAGAGTTTTTTACTTTTCCTTTTCTTTCAATGGAGTTAATTAATTAAAGCATAATTTCATGAATTAATAGTCCTCCAACTTTACTAATAAAAAATGTTCGCCAACATTTTTTGACGGGACTTTATTGCATTTGCTAACTTAGGTTGGTCAGCAAATTGGTTATTTTTGTAAATCAGTTACATGATAATAAATTTTAGAGTGTTAAGGATGAATGGTGGTTTTTTATTGGATGTCTGTGTAAAACTAATTTACACTGACGATAGAGTTTAATTGATATGCACCGACGGTGTAAAATAGTTTTACACCATCGTCCAATAAATAACTATCATTTTGCCATGTTATGTCAAGAAAGTGGGACAAAGTGGGGTGATGTGGCGGAAAACATGGTTGGTACTGGTTGATGATGTAAAATTATTTTACACCGTCGGTGCATATCAATTAAATCCATATATCATATTACAATATTAACAAAATAATTTTTATATTATATCAAACCCTTAATCATTATTTATGTTTTATACGAAAGATGAAAGGATTTCGTCAAAAGAAAAAAGAAAGATGAAAGGATATATATATTTTAGAGAAAAGTTAAAATTAACTTTTGCTGGGATTTTTTAAGGGAGTTAAATTTAACCCTCAATATATTTTATAAGGGAGTTAAAATTAACTTGTGCTGGGATTTTGCTTTCATTCATATTCCTCTCCTTTTGATAATTGAATCAAACAACTTCAATTTAAAATAATCTCTTATCTCATTTCCCATCCAATATCCCCTCCAATTGTACTTGTACTGATCAACTTTGGTTTCTCAATTTGCTCGCTGCTAAATTCAATCAATAACAAAAATAATTTTAAAATTAATCTATGACATTTTCATCCGATGACAACTTAACCTTTTTGTTATGATGAGTCAAAATTAATAAAATTAAAGATTAATTTGTCATTGCAAGAAATAAAATGAAATATTCTAAAGTCATATATTAGAATGTAATGTATTGCATATATATATATATATATATATATATATATATATATATATATATCATGACGATAACAAAAAAAATTATAATCATCGTATATTATGTCATAATTAATTAGCCACGAGTTCAATTGTATAAATTTAGAACACCATATCTAATGATATAAGAAGAGAGTGAGAAAATTTATCGTTTAAAAATACTCTCTTAATATTTATTTGATGATTTCCGCCTCTTATTTCTTGATAAAAATGATATATGGACAGTAATTCTATTGATTGTTATGTTGATGTCACTGGTGAGATTGTATGTTTATCCATTAAAATTTGAGAAAAATAGTAGAAAGATTTGATTCTAACAGTCTAAGGTTAAAATAATAATGAAGAAACCTAACATAACATGTGCCCATGTTAAGGAACTTAATATGAGAATATCCGTCATAAAAATCGTGCATTCAGTTTCTTAAAAGTCAAAATATTATCTATTTCAATATAAATTTTCCACTTATGAATTCTTCAAGGGTACATGTTAATAACACCCTAAAATAATTAAAAGTTTTTGTATTTTATTTATTGATAGATCTAATAATTTAGAAGAACAATATTTTTTATTTAAAAAAGCTACTTATATCAAGAGAGGGGGAAATATATTCTTCTTTTGTAGTGGACAAGGAACATATATTCTTCTTTATTGTTCTATAGTTATCTCACAATAAAGCAATTAATTTTTAGCGTTTTCTTTTCTAAAGCAAGAATGCTAACTTTTAAGCTAGCTTTAGAGCATGCATATCGGTGGTGGTATTACTGATCCAAAGACACCATGTCAGTATGGACACCACTATTTGGTTTTAATTGGATGGTAATATTATACCACGGTGCCAAATTCAACTACGGTGGTTTTCTATTTTTTTGAATTACAATTGGATATAATGGGGATAGTGGGACCCAATTTAGACATTTTGATAGATGGTATTGATATTTAGAAAAAATAGTTGAGTTGTTTAAAAATTGGGAAGTGTAAAATAATATAAAATATTTGATGGGATCCATTTAAACCATCAAATTGAGTAGCATGAATATGTATGCTCTAAACTGCTCAATAATCTGTTTTTTGTTTCATCAATGTCGGCTAGCCAACAGGCTTATATACAATATGTCATTGAAATATGTCAATTTCAATCTTAGTTAAAGTGGGAGATTAGTGGAATTATTTCTTAACAATAAAAAAATAGAATAGTTACAAATTTGGGTAAGCCCTACGGTTCTACTTTCTATGACACATATACACGATGCATGATGCGGAAGATTAATTAGAGGAGATATTTTTTCTAATCAATTACTCCTTTCGTACTACAGTATAAGTTACTTTGATACTTTTACGCATATTAAAAAATGTAATTAATGTTGTATGGAAAATAAAAATTATGAGCTGATTTACAAAATTGTTCTTCATTTATGATAAGAAAAAAATAAATTGAAGTATTAAAAGAAGAGAATAATAAATAGTTAAGGGTATAATAGAAAAAATAACATTAAATACTTCATTAATAATGTAAAACAACTTATAATTTAATACAATTTTTTTTCTTAAAATGATTTATGCTATTTTGGTACGGAGGGAGTATTTATGATATGAAATCTTGGATGTTGGGGAAATAATTACTTAGGTGGACTCAAGTCCACAGCTTTAGCTAAATTAAGTGGAACCAACCATTAAAGTATTGGTTTGTTCTGTCACTAATCCACCCGTTAATTATGGAGATTAAATATTCCTTCATTTAATTGTGACCAAACCATTCACATGTATAAAACAATCAAATAGGAAAGTGAGCATTTTAATTGATTCCATTTGATTTACTACATCCTAATTGATTCCATTTGATGTACTACATCCGTATATATATCATATACATTAATTATACAATAAACCTAAAAAGATAAATTTTACCTATATTTTGTCATAAAGAAAGTAGGACGGGTACATTTTAATTTATTCAGGGTTCGGTGGTGAAAGATAAAAAAGAGGGAGATGATGGTTCGCGTTCAATTTGGTTGGCTACTATATAGAGCATTTCACATATCAGAAATAATATTATATCTAGGGAAGAAATTGTTAATTTAACTATTTTAGTTTTAGTTTATCGAATTGATTTTATATCTTGATTTTGGTTCATAATTTGCATATGAAATCTCTCTTCTTTTGTTTTTTTTTTTTCTTCTTGGTGTCATAACTCCTTCTTGGAGTAGTCTTTAAAATGTAGTTTTTAAATTATAAGAGCCGAGTACATTTTATAAATCAATTCAATTTTTGTTTATAAAAAGAACCGGTGGAATCATACAAGTAGAATCAATTTTCATAAAAAAATAATAACCAGTAGAAAATTGTGATTTCTAAACTAAGTTGACGATTTTGAAAGTAACCCAAATTAGAAAGCAAATAAACAAATGAAAGGAGTGTGTTCTCCACACGGAACAACTAAGCCATGCGTGTATTTTATTATTATTCTTTTAATTAGCAAATAATAAGATTGGAACAAAGATAATTTTCAAGTCCCATAGTTTGGACTATTAACAATTTTGGTTCTTCAGTTTTTTTCCAGTTAATTAATAGTAAAGTCCACTACTTAACCATAGTATAACGAAAAGTTTACTCTATCATAGTATAATTTATTTGCTTCACACTTTGTCCTTACACTCCCACAAACAATCGAAATTCAATCTCTTCCCTCTACCACATAACGTTTCCTACTAAATGTGAAAAATTTCATTCTGAATTGTATAATTTTTCAAATTCAAAATATGAACAATAAATCCCCAATTTCTTAAAAGAAAAATCAGTATAGCCGGCTTAGTCTACGCTGAGGCTTTTGTTTTTATAAGTGTACAAGTTTATGTTCTACATTTTCCAAAACATGAAATGAAAAATTCGAAAAATAAAACCAACGTTTAATTATTTAATTTTTTTCCTTCAAATTTTAAGGCGCAACGTCAGCTTAATCTACCCTACGCGACAACAACTCCTAGTTACACCACGAGTTTGGCGCAAGTAGAAGTAGTTAATGTGCAATTTGTTTGAATGTTGTAAACTTTTGAATATTGATTTCGACTCTACTAAAAAAACCACTCTTAGTTGTGAATCTCTCTTCTCGCATACTTTTTCCCTGACTTAGAAATCTTCAGCAATTTCATGAACAAGACTTTAGAAATGAAGCTTTCCGATCAAAAGTTCAACATTCTATGGTGCTATGAGTAGATCAGATCAACTAAAACCCCTTAATCCAATGCTAGGGAAAGATTGTGCACGGTGCGCCACCTATGCCGCTTGTGCACATAAGAGATTGCCCTCTAAGAAAGCTTTCTTTTTGTGAGCTATCGCTCGTCAATTTTATTTTAGCTACATTGGTAACTATAGCTTCCAATGTGGAAACCAAATATGTCGATAGCAGGCCAAATGATTAGGAAAGCAAATACGATTCTAAATGTTATTTAAGTGCATCAAAGTGCTGATAAAATACACCACATAAAAATCTCCAAAAAACAACTACAGTCATAAACTCTAGAATAGATTCTATTAGATGCTAAAATTACTTATGCAGTGCACATAGGCAACTGTTTTCACCTACATCTGATGCTATACAATATGGTTGACACTTCTCATCTTCGAACCAGGTAGCACGCTTCTGCACAAGCTCGTTTAGAAAATCATCAAGCTTCTCAATAGTGACGTTTGGCATCACCACCACATGAGCGATGTTCCCCTTGCATGCTAACTGCCACTTGCGTATAAATTCCTCATCATGTGGTCGCTCAAATACAACCGTGCTGCTAAGCTCATTAAGCATTGCACCAATCCCAGACTCGATAAGGCGGTCTTTGAAGTAGTGTGCATTTCGCAAGCATCTCTGTACTTCTTTCTGAAAGCCTCTGTATCCTTTCCGGTTCAAGGTATACCAAAGGAATATGGGAGCATGGCCATTTCGACTACCCATGATTGTGGCATCTCTAGAAGCAAGGTATTCCACATTCCTGGAAAGAGCATTAATATGCTCCAATCTTGTTATCTGCACACCACAAGGCATGGGGCACCCCACGAATTTGTGGCCAGAAACACTGACACTGCCAATAGGTTTCTTAAAAGTAACTTTTGGGGCCTGACAAAGCACAATTTTATTCTGTTATTATACCTATCAACCCTGTCAATGCATATGAAATAGCTACAAAATATCAAAGAATATGGCAACTGGTAAGGTTCACACAACATAACTACAAGAATAGCAAGTCTGAAATTGAAATAACAGGTTGAGTTTCTTCTGCATCTAAATAGTCAATGGTAGCCATGCTTATACTCAGTGGCGGAGCCAGAAAATTTCTAAAGTCTGGGCAAAATATCAGTTTTAAATAAAAAATTTAGTATTACACCGAAAAATTTCAATTTTGAATAAAATATCTCAGTTTTGTCCTAAATTAATCCCTAAAAATTTCAATTTTGCCCTAAACTAACCCCTAAAATACCAAAATATTAAGGTATTACACCGAAAAATTTCAATTTTGAATAAAATGTCTCAGTTTTGCCCTAAATTAATCCCTAAAAATTTTAGTTTTGCCCTAAACTAACCCCTAAAATACCAAAAAATTTCGGCCGAGCCCGGGCAAGTGCCCAGGCTAGCTGGGCCTTGTATCCACCCCTGCTTATACTTATATAAATTGGATCAAATGATAATAGAAAAGCAAGTCTCAACAACCATATATGAACAAAGTTTGATCATATAATAATTGGGATAAAGCCTACAAAATATGACCTTATTGCTAGAGTGAAAATGCAGAACAAATGAGACACCATAAGATAGACAGGGTATGCATCGAAGAACATCAATCGAGCTCACTAATATGAAATATGCAAACAACCATAACAAATGACAATGACACATTAACATTCTCTATCAGAACATATGGAGATAGCAAATGGAAGTTTCAACGTTATATCTCTCATGTTACATGATTTATTTATTCCTGATAAAATTAGCACTTACTCGTTTCACAAAAGGCATCATGAGACCAAACAAAGCCCCATCAACATGGATGTAGAACCTGTCATGCGAAAATCCAGCTTCTTCAAGTTTCTTTATGACCAGATCAAGATCATCCACAGCTCCTTTCACAGTTGTACCTGCAATATTTCAATTCTATTAGCCAGAACCAACATAGCAAAGATGACTGGAGGCATGGGACTATGGGAGAGAGGGAGGGAAACTTACCTATGTTCACATTTATAATTGCTGGCTTGTCCTGGTGGCAAAGAAGTTTAGCCTTGAAATCATCACAATCAATCTCGCCAGAACAGAGAGTCTCAACCTTCACACATTCCATTCTGTACATACGGGCAGCTTTAAAAATTGAATAATGTGACTCCCGTGAGGCATACAAAATCCCATCTGGTAACACCTCTCTCCTGCAAACGCAATTAAACCATATTTTATGTTCTTTACAAATTTTCAAAATGTTGAAGCAAATAAGTTTAGCTGACACTAACCCAACTAGGATGCCATGGAGATTGCCTTCTGTGCCACAGTTTGTTATATAGCCCCAGTACTCATTTTTCTCCAATTCCCACAATCTGGCAAACCAATCCAAAACGCCAACTTCAAACTGCCGGGAGTGGACACCATAATTGCTTTCAATAAATGGATCTCCAAGGTTGTTTATGGAAAAGTGCTGAAGTTGAGAGAGTGCACCATAATCGAAATCCAAATTATAGGGGTAGCCTGCAAAAGTTTTTTCATAAATTAAATGAGATGCTAGGCCTAATTAACTACAGAGATTTGTTGAAGAAGCGAGCTTCAAAAGTTACAAAACTCCTAATAAAATAAAATTTACTTCACAAAATGGAGTTAAAAAAAATTTAAATGCACTGTTATAGATTCAGCAAATGTTAAGTTCCAAAAATATATGCAAGATTACAAAAGAAATTCCCTCTATAGAATAATCTTAGCATTCTTTAAGCATATGAAATGCTCTTAACAAATAGAAAGATTTCTTCATGGATCCAGTCAATTGAATGTTTTCTCACATGCAGAACCTTCAAATGTGTAGATTTTGAGTATATTAAGGTAATATGCAGTGAAATTAGAATAGCACAGATGCAGTTGCATGTTCATTCTAAAGCAGTGTTGTCAAATATCGGCCATGGCAGATTGGGTGGCAGAATTCGATAACCGCCATGACCAATTTGTGAAGGATGGTGGTGCCATGGCGCTTTCTGGCGGCGATGTTGTATGGAACATAGTATTGGGCTGTAAAGAACCAACACAAAAATAAATTAAGCGTACCAGAGATGACGATGTTGTGTTGGATGTGTGGTAAGGCTAGATCGGATAGGATTAGAAATGACAACATTAGAGAGAGAGTTGGGGTAGCACTTATAGTAGAAAAGATTGTGGAAACTAGGCTTAGGTGGTTTGGGCAATTTCCTGCAGACAAAATCAAGCTTCCTTCCTACACTAGAAATTAAGATTTTTAAACCCAACATATGTAAATGAAATATCCCACCAAAAGGGATATGGGTCCATGAATTGAAGAAATAATTAGAACTCTTCATGCCAATATCTCCAACAATTAAAAAACCCAAACTTGTAAGCGCTGTTCATTCATTGGAACCTCTGTCAAATGCATTGGTTTATCTTAAAGATTCTATTTCAATTCAAATTTGGATGATACAAAACCATGACCATCATATGTCAAATTAAAAAAAAAACAATGACCATCAGAGGTGAAATTTCATAGTAACCACAGGTAAGTCCAAGATTCTGGAAAAATACTAGAAGTTCAGTAGAGATGGTTCAGAGGGATATCCATTTTGTGATACTATATAGAAGATTGTAGCATTTCTTTCTGACAGAAACCAAAACAGATGCTGTATTCTTTGTTAGTTTAAAAACAGTATTGTTTTTTATTAGGTTTGTAATGTATCCCACAAAGATTTAGAACGTCTTCAAATTAAAACTAGGGCTGGGTATACAGGCTAAGGTTCGCGGGCCGACCCGTTTAACCTGCAGTCCGCACGGGCTTAAGACCAATTGTTTTTTATCCGTTTATAGTTTTACCCGTGTGGGTTGGACCGTTAAAACCGTGGGTTATGCGGATTAAACCCGCGGGTTTGGCCCGTGACCCGTTTATCTTAGATTTTTTGTTATACTCTTAATATTGGTTTGGACTATTAAAGTTCTTTTTATTTTTTGAACAAAACTGTTGAAGTTCTTATTAAATATCGCTTGTGTTTATTTTATGAATTTGAGGTGTGTGTAGAATTAATGACGAAGAAAACTAGTTGAATTTGATTTTGGTTGCATTACTTGTATAGAGAAGATAGATAAACTAAAAAATGTCAGAAATTTTATTTTTTTATTTGTTACTTACAATTTATATGATATAACATAAAATTATTAACAATATAGTTTTTTTAGCTTTTATTAATTCAATATTTTAGTTATTATTTGAAAAAAAAAGTGATTTTTTATTTTTTTTGTAATAGTCCGCGGGTTAACCGTTTAACCCGCGGACGGACCGAACTCGGGCCTACATATCATAACCCGTTTACATTTGCTGACGGGCTTGTTCACCCCGTTTAATATGCGGGCTTATGCGGGGCGGGTTAAACGGGGCGGGCCAGCCCGCTTACCCAGCTCTAATTAAAACCCAGGACCTTTAGAGAAAGTTCTTACTTTTGACAAAAAATAGCTAGTCAACACAGGTTTCGCATCAGAAATATAAAGGAAGTAAGTGAGCTAAAGCATAAGTTCAAGTTAGTGCCAATTGGTGGGTGCTGGGTCGACATTAAGATGGAGCTAATTGATTTTTCAGTATGTCCACAGTCAAGTCATAAAACATAGTGCAAATCTCGAGTATAAATGAACCTAAATCCTAGGAAGAAAACCAAAAGCAGCACAATGATTTGAATTACTTGGTTGATATCCTGTTGGCAAACTGGTTTTATGTTTAAAATGAATGGGGTTGGATGCGGAGGATTATGACTTGAAGCTGTTATCATCGGCCCATTGAGAGCAAAATAGAGAATATATTGGCAATTAATGGGAATAAATTGGGATCATCCAATATAGGCAGGTATTTTGTGAAAGGATTTGATTAGAGGGAGAGTCGAAGTCTCTCGGATACTTATTAATAAACACTATTTTCTTTTATATCCAGAACCGGGACATACGATAACCCAGATACAACAATAACATAAATGCAATCAGTAAAGTAAAAGGATCAAAAGAGCAAATATCGTCAAACCTAAATGATACTTTGTCCTTTCGGTTAAAGATTTTCTGTATCTGGCCAACACACTTGCCATATGAGCATCACGATCCCCAGTAATCTCATCATCTGCTTCTGGCTCCGTGACTTCTAGACACGTGGTATGAATATTTCTCCCCAGTACTATTTCCCTTCTCTCTTTTCCTGCGTTGATCTGACCCTCTACCTTGTCAATGCCATTTTCTGCAACTACAGGAGGCAAAGGATCTTTGATAATGGCAGCCACATCAAAATCATCAGGCAGTACTGCAACTGCTCCGTTAATACTCAAATCATCGCCCACAACATCAACACTTCCAACCATTTTGTTATCCAGAGGAATACCTGATAAAAATTGGATTACAAAGTCAAGGGTAAATCATAAAATGGAAATCTTTTTCAAACACAAAAACGGACACAAACACCGTATAAAGATACAGTTTCCCTTTAATAAATAAATCCACTTCTCTCTCCTCAGACAAACATCAACGCTTACATGCAGGTTGTTGTATTGACGGTGTCTATATTTAAATAACACATCTCATCATAAAAATGGGAACTAAAATCGAAATATTTTGAAGATACTAAGGAATCCAAAAGGCCAGCAAAAGGGGGATGTTTGACTTTGACAATACAAATTACAAAATAGAATTCATCCATTCCAATGATCCATTGAATTTAACAAGAACATGATATAAAAATGCATAAACCTTAGAAACTTTAATTTAAAGATTCTGCATGCAAGCAAGCACGAGTAGTGAAACCATCCAAACAGGAAACAACACAAAACACAAGATCTAGTAAATTCCCTTCAAATCTATAATTATAATAATAACATTAAGTATGATTAATTATGAACAAAAATTACAGTCTCTTATCCTAAAGTATGTTAAAATAACATACACACGCCTATTATTATTTTTTGAATCAAACAAACAAACAAACGGTGAGAACATTAGGTAGAGTATAATAATAATTATGTGAAAATTAGATAGAAATGAACGAGATATCTAAAATAAAATCGAGAATTAAGAAGATGATGAATGATAATAATGAAAATGCATTACGAGGAGTTAGAGCATGTTTGAAATTGAAAAACGGAAGTTAGATAGATCTAAAAAGGAATGAAAAATACTAGTTAGTTACTGATATGATGAAGATGAAGATGATGAGATGTGGAATCGAGAGAGTGGCGCAAGACTCGAGCAGCAGCTAGCAATCAGTTACGCTGAAAATGAATGAAATGGAGCAACCAGAGAGTGTTGCGGAATTTTTTTTCTCTTCCATTTATAGACAACAAAGGGTTCCTCTTCTGTCAGATTCCCTCACGCGCTTCACATCATTACTGTTTCCCACACACACGCACGTGATTCATTCTCGTCTTTGAGTGAGATGAGAGGATTCTAGCATTACCTGCGTCGGTGGAGGGATTCTATTAGACAAAGGATCTTTTTTTTTTTTTGAAAATGGTGAGCATATTTTTAATGCCCTATACAAGAGAGACTTTTTCAAATTGTCATTTTGGCTATTTCTTTTGATTAATTCGAGATTTGAATTTCAATAATAACAATTGATCTAATAATTTCGATATAAAATATTAGAATTTATGAATATCATTTTAACTGTTTATTATTATGTAACAATACTTCATATATATAAAATATCTAGAATTATGAATTGGAAATACCTCTGTCAAAGAAATTGCAAAATGTCTACAATGATTGATTTAATTCATGCATTTAAAATATTAGTATATAGTTATTCAATATTATATTGTGATGTCGTGTCACAATAATGTTATTTTCTACAGTAAGATCTTTTCTCATATACTATTTGATAAATTATGATAAATCTCACTTAAACAGTAAGTAATGGTTAAGAAAATAAAATATAAACAGAAATAAAAAATTTAAGTAGAAAATATTCTTTTATAAAATTTTAAAGCGCACAACTTTTAAGATTATATGCCATTTTTAAGTATAAAATATTCATTTCTAAAATTTTAAGGCACACAATTTTTAAGATTATATTATTTTTTAGTATTTTCTTTAATTTATTAATTAATAGTTTGATATTACTTACTTTATATTCAAAATAAATCACTCACTCAAGAGGAACCGAATTTCAAAACTCACAAGTCACAACATTTCTATAAAAAATCACTCCAATAGTGAGTGGAAAATTATACTAATATATATGTATCTTTTAAAGTTTGGAACAACTTTTAAATGCCAACAATGACAAATTATCTTTTAGTAATTATGTTTTTAGAAAAAACAATGTTTACTTTTTTAAAAAATTAAAATTCACAATTTTTATTTATAAAATATATCAACAAGCATCATAAGAATACATATTGGCCTTTCCTCGTCAAAATGAAAAACTATAAAAGATTGCTTTGGATTTCCAAATTTGAAGTGAGAAAGTTGGATTCAGTTATTATTTCACAGTTTATTCTCACACCCCAACCTTAACGATATGATATTTACAGAGTTACACATTGACAAATTTGTTAAAAATAACACCATAAATACAAATACAGACACAAACGTAAACTTAAAAGTATTTATGGTTATATTCATAGTAAAAAAGTATTTGCATAATTTAAAAAATTGAACCGAAACAAAATGTTAATGGTGCATCCCCATTCAAACTAATTAAAATAAAGTCGAAACTATTTTTAAAAACAACACCAAACTAAATTATTAAATGGAACTAAACTATAATAATAGCTCATTAATTGAATCGAGTTTGAGAACTATTACTCACATTTTTTTGTGATTCAATTCAACAGTTCAGTTTTATTTTATAACACTCATCGTAAAAATTTATATTTTTTCATTTATTTTTTAAAAGTATAATTTCACTTTATTATTGAATTAAAATGCATAATAATTCAAACGTGCATAAATCCTAACTCCAAAAATTGCTAAATTGAACATCCTTAGTTGTAATCAAACCTAAAATCTTATAATTATGTATAAATTTTAGCAGTGATTACCACGTCATTTCCATTCTTTTTTTGTTGTGAAGTAGCCTAGTGGCTAGAAATTCTATTTTTAAGGTGAATAAGTGAAATGGTTGAGGTTCAATCCTGATCCCTTACATATATAATATATTGTCCTATCAATTGAGCTAATCTCACCGACAAAAAAATTACCTCTGTTCCAAAATAAATGACTTGTTTGACCACTGACACGTTTGCCAATGCACAACTTTAATCGTTAATATCTCTAATTATCTATTATTAAAAATTATAAAAATGGTATATTTTAAAAGTACTCGTCGAGCCAAATCAAACAACATCTCATATGTTAATATTTGCATGTATATATTAGTAGAAAAATAAGATCAAAGCAGGTCAAATGAATAGTACACTAAGTCAAAAAAATGTCATTTAAAAATTAAAATAGGACGGAGCGAGTATTTTCTAAAAAGAGAAAAAAAAAAAAAAAAAGGAAAATTGCAAATACTCACTTAAAATTCAACTCGCATTGATTGCGCGTAGAACTTGAATATTCCCTGTCCACGCTAGGCTGGCGTAGCGAATCACTGTCTCAATCTCAAATCCCTAATTTCTGAAATCACCAAAACCCTAGAAATTTAATCCACCAAATCTGAAGGTTCTACCTCACCCGAGTTTGGCCGGCGATGGCGATCCATGAACCGGAGAAACGAACAGAGACAGAGTCACATCCTCAAAGCCCTGATTCGTCGGAAAATCCTTCACATTCCGATCCTCACAAGAAAACTAGGGATTTGCCCAATTTGACCGAATGCCATGCGTGTGGCTTCAAGATTGACGTTTGCACCGGTAAGAACAAACTTCGACCCCTTTATAGCGAATGGCGCGTAGTTCTTCTATGTAACAAGTGTTTTTCTTCTATTGAATCTTCCCAAACTTGTTCCTATTGCTTTTCTGGAACTTCTTCTGATTCGCTTCGTTGCATCAAATGTAAGCATTCTGTTCACAAAAGTTGTTTCCGTAAGTACAAAAATGTTGCTCCTTGGTCCTATACTTGTGTGGGCTCTGAATTTTCTGTCTGTGTTGATTGTTGGGTTCCTAAACATATGGAAATTTCTAGGAGAAGAAGATTAAGAAGTTTAAGAAAAATCAAGAGTGGGATGATTGAGAAAAAGGGTAGGGTTGATTTTGTGAAAGAGAGTTCTAGGGTTTTGAGGGGTGGAAATTTGATCAGGTCTGTGGAGGATGTGGTTAAAGAGGCTAAAAATGAGGCGAAGAAGAAGGTTGAGGCGGCTGCTAGGGCTAGAGAGGTGGCAACGAAGAGAGCTGTGGCGGCTAGAAGGGCTGTTGAGTTGGCAAACAATGCCTTGAGTTTAGTGGCAAACAGGAAAGAGAGTACACTGAATCTTGACTTGCATTTAAATAGCCCGCCAAGGATTTCAAAGACTCGCTGCTTGTTGAATACAAGTTTTCCAAAGAAGTGGACTGTTAGTATTGATTCATCGTGCAAGAGATCAAACTCAAGGATGGCCAGTGGTTCTGATAATAAGCTTTCATTAGGATCCTCAAATAGTGATTCGTCAACTGATCTGAGTTGCCCAAAAGATGGTGTATGCAATGCCGAGTATGGTGTTGAAGAGATTGGGGAAGAGCTGTCGAAGAAAGGGAGGGAAAGTTATTCTGATCGGCTGATAAGCTTCAGTGGAGAGGATTGTTGGTTGGAACTTGATTGCAAGCAAGCAGATTCTGCATTGAATGGTGAAGAGCGGTCAGATCGTTATATCTTGAAGTATAGTAGGAGGAGGCCAAATTGTTGTCAATTGAAATATAGTAGGAGGCCAGATCGTTATTTCTTGAAGTATAGTAGGAGAAAGTCAGATCGTTATTTCTTTAAGTATAGTAGGAAAAATTGTTTAAAACCAAAGCTCAATAGTTAGCCTTGAGAGTCAGGATTTGAATGTTTGGATTCCATTCAATTGTTCCATATAATTGAGAACAACATCCAATGCTTCATGTTAGTCACGTAATGCTTGCTTCTTTACAATAATACCTTGTGAAAGTTGATATTTCAGAGAGCTGTCTTAAAATGGAATTGGTATATATAGTTTTTCTCTTGTAATTGTTCGTAGTTAACATTTGAAGCTGTGGTTATTCACATTGTTTGTTTTTATTTCTAACATCATATTTGCTCTTTTGCTTTTACTTTTAAACCAAAGGGAAAAATGAACAAAGGCCTAACAAAGAATTTAAGTTATGTAGACTGGAAAGGAATAATGATTAGTAAATGTTATCAGTAATTTGATATACTTGATGTTTTCATACTAATAATGATGGAATGCTGCAGTTATCTTTTATTAATCAATGGCGACATATGATATGATGGTTTTTACTTATTACTGCAAAATGGAAGATGCCAAAATAATTTTGTAACCTGTTTTAGTTTGATTTGGTTCTTATATTAAAATTGCTCTTGACTGTTTATCACAATTACTCAGCATTTGTCTGAAGTCTGAACAAAATTGTTGGTGGGTTTGCTAAACCTCTGAAAACATAAAGCTGAAATGTGGAGCTACTGATATTATAGAGACGTGTGTATCATGTAGTTTCTTGCTTTCAGACCACATATTTAGCAATTTCTATTTCCATTGGATTCACTTACCTTAGAGAGTGACAAATTTGGAGAAAAAGGCCTGAGACACAGTTTTTCTCTCTTCTTTTTGCACGGGGAATAGAGCTTACTTCTTTACATTTTTAGAAGTGGTTTGATAATGCATGGTTGCTTATTTATTGGTATCAAAATTATCTTTTTAACTATGCTGGTTATAGTCATTTTTGGCTCACCTTTCTCCCTGTTTTTCTTTTTAGTAAAAATATGAAATCTTTTATTATCATTGGTGGTTAACTAATTTTGTTTTGTTTTGTTTTGTTTTGTTTTGTGTGTTTGCCTATTTTCTAAGTAGCTGACCTTAATGTTTCTTACTATATCAACCTCAAAACGGTCACAAGTTTACCGGAGCAGATGTTTACTCCTGGAACCTTAGCGAAATATCCCCGATTATTTGCAGCAGTGTACTGCGTTGGGTTTCAGAAAACCTGATAGATTGGTTGATCACAGGTAAAGCTGATAGGGATAAGTTTTCATGTTAGCAATGTTCGTCTTTGGATGTATAGTGGTCTTTGCCAAGAGTTTTGAAATTTATTTTTTGGTTCAGCTCATTGTCAGCTGTTTCCGTATTACGTCCTCACATGTCTGAGTTGCATTCATTGAGGTTGAGAATATAGCACAATGCTTACCCTGAACAGAGCCATGTTTGCATCACATGCTTTGAAATGTAGTTTTCCTTTATTTATTTACTTTAAGAATCTGCAGATGAATTTTTATCTTGCACCTTTTTGGGTTTTATGCGATAAAAGGTTCAAGTTTTATTGTACAACCGTAAGACTGTTGTATATGGATGACCTATTTTATGCTATATCAACTGTTACTAGAAATTGGTTCATGATAGATAATAAAATTATGGTGGAGTGCATAAAAAGTGTAATAGCTCAAGATTGATAAAATGGACAATAAATCAAAATTATCATATCACTAGCAATAGATGATCGTATCAAAGGACTCAAATCTACAACCAAGCAGTTAAACAAAATAAATACAAACACAGATTGAAAAGTTTTTGGTTTAACACATCCAATCAAATTACGCCATGTAGATAATTGAGGAGATATTTTAGGAACTAACATATAAAATGACACTATGGTATAATTTGATCGGATAAATATGTAAAAAATATTACACAATCAATGCATATCAATTAATCTCTCGTCTATGTTCTTACTAACATATATAGTTTGATATAGTATCATATATGTTGTGTTGCTTTTAATTTATTTAAATCATACGAGAAATTTATCCTTTGGCTTTGATTGGTGGTATGCATACAAGTGAGTGGCTTGCCGTCCCACACCCAATGTAATTCTATAATTTTTCCTGTTTTAAAAATCATGTGTATTAGGCCACTAGGTTTGGCTTCAATGCAACTAAAAAATAAAAAGAAATCATGTGTATTTCTTTAAATTTCTCTTATGGTTTAAATAAATTAAAAGCACACAACATAGACTATTTGGATTAATAAAAAAAATGGCCAATTTAGAAAACAATCATCATATAACTCTACCAATCATGAATCAAGAGTTTCTAAACTCATTATATTCACAAAAAATTCAAACCCTTTTCTATTAATACTAGGTGAAGAAAAATGAATGGCATACATGTTGAATGCAGCAGATAGCTTGTTGGAGCTGAAAAATATTCAACAACTTACGAGCTTGACTAATTTTTACTCTATCTGGAACATATTAAAGTCAAGTAGGGTCTGTATTTTAAAGGCCTTCTCTCTTTATAGAGAAAAAGCAAACTCCAGAGTTGAAACACCTCCTAAGAAACTGTCAATCTCAATCCAGCATCCAATATGTATAATATATGTAACCCTTCATGCACGAGTCATAAATCATATGATAACCGACGGTAAATAACGATAACATAGCGCACAATATCATGTTTAACGGTAACTCAAACATGCACAAGATTTCAACAGAGCTAACGATTAGCAGTTATGAACATAAAAGAGTTTGATATATGTTCCGAATATTGCACATCAAAACATTGGTATCATAGATCCATAAAAAAAATTCCAAAACATTGTCATCAAAAGAAAAAATTGAGGCAGTAACAGCAACCCTCCAATTTGAAAACTGCAAAAATCACAATAACTTTTTCATCAGAACCATGAAAAACATGTACAAAAAGTATGCTCCATCAAAAAAAAATGTACAAAACAAATGTATAACTCAATGCATGTTAATTACCTCAATGAAACTAAATGTATCAACGAAAGCCTCCAGATCCACGACGCTCATACGGTCCAGCACGATCCCGGTCACGTCCACCACCATCCCTGTCGCGACCACCATCCCTATCACGGCCACCACCATCCCTGTCACGACCACCACCGTCCCTGTCACGACCACCAGAAGAGCGATCTGAATTCCTATCAGGACCATAGCCACCGCTATATCTACTTTCCCTGCCACCATACCTTCCCCCCCTCTCTCCTCCTTCACTAGGACATTCCCTGGCAAAATGACCAGGTTTACCACACTTAAAGCATTCCCCACCATTAGACCCTCGACCACCTCCATAATCTCGCCCACGATTGCGATCACGTGAGTCACGACCACGTTCGCGGTGACGATCATCATCATCTCTACTTGATCCTTGGGGCTGAGCTTTATCAACAGTAATAGTTCGACCATCCAAGTCAATTCCATTCATAGCCTCAATAGCCTCTTCCATTGCTTCCTTGTCATCGAATGTGACAAACCCAAAACCACGTGAACGTCCAGAGAACTTGTCAACCACCACCTAAATCAAATTTTTTAACGCCGTATATGCCAATGAATAATTGTTAGCAAGAAAATGTGTGTCGGAGTGGGAGTTATGTATCTAGTGAAAGTGCTATTTGTATGAGTGAGAGGAGTAAATCTCAACCATACAATTGTACACAGAAGGCCGATATTAAATTTTTTTAATAGTCACATTACTAGAATAAAAAGTAAATTCAATACAAACTCAATTTTATCATGGGTCTGTCTTGAATTGACTTATTTGAGCTTATTTACTGCATAAGCACTTGTGAGGCGGTTTATGAGAGCTTATAAAAACATTTTATGACGTGTCTATAAACTATTTAGGATATCTAGATAGTTTATAAAAACAGTTTGACTTTATTTTAGCTTATATTATAGAAAAATCTTATGCATAAGCACTTATATGGTAAACATTTATGCTATAAGTGTTTAATTAAGCAATTTATCCCAACAGATCACCAATATCCTTATGTTTGGTTTGCCCAATTTTCCAAGAAATAAGTTTAGTTACTACAATTTTCGTGCAATGTTAACAAAGAATAAAAGAAAAATCGCAGAACTTGGAAAAGTACAAGTAGGATACACACATGACGCAAAACAACTAACAAGCACGAAACGGTAACAAAGACAGTAAAAATGTGAAATTAATTACCTTTGCCTCTAGCAGCTTGCCATACTTTTCGAATGCATCCTTTAACTTTCTATCAGATGTTGACCATGCAAGGCCACCAATGAAGCAACGAAACTCATCCGCATCAGACATTTGAAACTGTGTATTTGCAGGAAAACTAGCATTATCCCCAAATATTTAAATCAACTGTAGAGATCCGAATCACATTCCACATACATGAACAAGTAGAAAAAAACACAATCATTCACATTCCGGCATTCCGCATGAATAAACCCAATCAAATTCACCTCGTATAAACAATTAAACGTCTGTGTAAGATCCTAAGAAAACTAATTCAAAGAAAGGGTTTGTCATAGTATTGTCATGTAGAACCACAATTGATGTAGAAGTACACAACTATATGAATATTCTTGCAAAACCCAAAACCCTCCACCCCTAAAATGATCATAGAACCCAACGGCATTAGCTTTATTACATTTCTCAACATTCGGGCCAAAACCAAAGTAATGAACCCAACAATCACATGATTTCTATATATGGTAAAAACACAACCCACAACCGTAGAGATCCAAATCCCAAATCTCATCCAACATACATACATACATAAACAAGTAGAAGAAATCATACACATTCCACATGAATAAACCCAGTCAAACCTCAAAAACTTCAATACATAATTAAATATCTTTGTGAATGAGTTTTTTTGTCATAGTATTAACGATCAAGTAGAACCACAATTGAAGTACAACTACAAGTAGAAAAATATATTTTTTCAAAACCCAAAATCCTCAATCCCTAAAATGACAAAAGAACTTAAAAAAAGTATCTTTATCACAATTATGAACATTAGAGCTAAAATTAAAGTAAACCCATGAACCCCATAATTTCCATACAAGAATCTAAACAAAACCCATCAATTTTTTCAGAAATAAAATTAGCAATTGATAATAAAAAAATAAACTTGAATCGATAACATGTGAATACTGAACTGAACAAGAATGAAAGAACATCTTAGAACAATACCTAACGTGAACGAAGATTTGTTCGGAGAAAACGGTGAAACAAAGAGATACACAGCCGCGCAGTTTCAGATTCCGCTTCTCGTCTGTCTGCTCTTTGTTAGATACTTTTACTTCTTTAGGTCTGCCACTAAATCGCACGTGCCACTCATATGATATCATATCACTTGTAGTAATATTTTTGAATATAATTATAATGTTGACCAAAAATAAAAATAAAGATTTTAATAAGTTTTTAATCCTCCTAAATATTTTAAATTTTATTTAGTTTCTATTAAATTTTTTTTGCTAATTTTGATCTCTAAATATTTTTCGTCACATTTTTTTGTCAAGTGGTCTATTGATTAGAAATATCACCTTAAGGTGAATAAGTAGGATGTTTGGAGTTCGAATTTCGATTCTTATATATAATGCAATGTTTCCAATTAAACTAACTTCACGTAAATTTTTGTCACAAATTTTAGTCAATTGTTGTAAGAGAAATTTTTATCGTAATGAACATGAATTAAATATACCCTACAAAAATAAAACAAGTATTAAATATGTCTGTGGAAAAATTCAAAATTTCGAATAATTATTTACATGCAAAACAACCTTAGCAAGCAAAAAAAAAACAACATTCCTCCACAAACCTCTCCTCCCACACAAAGAGACCTCTATGCTATCATCAACCCTCTCTACCCACACCCAGCCCAATCTACACATCTCAACCACTGAAATCTCCTGATCTGAAGCTAATCTAAATATTCTAGGAAATTTAGTTTATAAAGTTCAACTCCCCAATCAATTATCCTTCGAGAACAACACTCTTTCGTCGTAATATTCTTATCAATCCATTTCTCTTCGCTAACCTGCTTTCTTCCATGATAGCATTTAAATCCTTTCAGCATATTGACACATTACCTTCCCCACCCTTAACTCGGCCACTCTCCTCCCCATACTCAGCTGCAAGGACCTTAAACCACAATCCTCCCACTTCCCTAACATCTTCCACCACCACTTCCCTTTAACTTGCTAAGTCAAGTTTTATGAAAAAAAATTCATATCAAGCATGTAAAAATGGATTGGCAAGTTAAAAATTCCAACCAAACCTAAAAAAGATGTTAAACAGATTCACTCAACGGGGCACATACAAGGACCTTGAGAGGTGCCATGAGCATTGCATGTGGTACTATTACTCATATAATAATCCTTATATTAATTGCGTGAAATACGTGTACGAAACAAGGTTGTATAAGAGAAGATGAATGACTTTTAATTCCCTAAAGATATATTTTCTTAAGTTTTTTCTATTTAGGCAAAATTTTAAGATATTTGAATATAAATCCGTAAAGTTATTGATCATGAGATTATTTAAAATCTTCCAATAAATATTTTTTCATATGCCCCAATCAAAAATTAAACCATAAATCAAATGATTAACATATCTAAGTACTTTATTTATACTGCATTATATTAATATTTTATGAAAGTATCCAAATTTTATGTCCAAAATCTTATAACCACAAAAGAGTTTTTAATTTGCAAAACTTTTGAATAATGAAAAGCTTTTTTTTTTATACACTATGCATAAATAAAAAAATTGTTTAGCGCGCTCCCTAGATTGCTTGGCGCACCCCCCAGATTTTTAGCGTACCCTCAAAATTTCTAGCGCACCCCCAAGATTTTTAGCGTGCCCCCCATTTTCAATTAAATAATTACTTTTGTTCTTTGAAGTACATACTATAATAACTCATTTTCAATTAATTGTGTTGGATGATTATATAGTCATATTTTAATTTGAAATTACATACTAAAACATGTACTATAATTATGGTTTAATTTATCACAATTAACATAAAAACTATTAAGTACATCTAATGGTTTTGGAGTACAACCCTCTGAAACTAGTCCACAACAAAATGATTTTGGCATGATTAAGTACATCTAATGGTTTTGGAGTACATATCTCTGAAACCATTCCATAGCAAAATGGTTTTGGCATGATTTTAGTTTAAAACTAACTACTAAAACATTTAACCATACATAATAATCTGAAAATTACTCATAATCAATAAACTAAAGTTCAATTAATCAAAATTACAAAAAAAAAAAAAAAAAAACTGGGGGATGCGCTAAAAATTTGGGAGATACACTAAGCAATCTGGGGAACACGATAGAAATTTGGAGGCCATGTTAAGCAATCTGATTGTAAGACATTGGCTTATAAACAATGGTTGTCTTCCTTGTATATACTAGTATAGTAGTATATCATTTTGTTTGCAGCCTTGTGGGGACATGTGAAATAAATTCTCTCCATGTTATTTATTTTACTGCCAAACCTGCAATTGGTTTCTCTTTGTTATGCTGCTGGGTTATTTGGACTCAACATCAATAAATTATACTTTTCTATTATTATATCAAACATGTTATACACGTAACTACAAAGATTAATTTTTAAATTTTTATATATTCATTCATTTAAGAAGCTGGCTGCTCTTAAAAAATAATTAAAGAAATCATCGACTAAAAATCGAAACATAAATCAAATAATTAAAAAACTCAATTATTATCTATAATTTGTGTCGCACTAGATTGTTGGTTAAATAAATTGTGCTTCAGAAAGGACAACTGTAACAGGTGTTACTCCTTCACAATGATGTAAGACTAATTAAATATCAAAGATATATATAAGCCCCCAAAAAAAATGTACATGCAAATTGTAATGAATCGGTGACTCACACCACGCCAAACAAGAAGATATGCCTCCACCATAAAATCTCTCTAACCATAAATACTCATTCGGTGATGTGTTTATGTCTTTCTTATTCAAGCCAAAGTTTTTAATTTTGTATACAAATTCATGAGTTAATTAACAACTATTTTTATCATTATGTAAGGCATTGTTGTTGCTACAATTTTATAGTAATTGAAATTAGGAAAGCAACTTGCTTGCTACTACTAAAATTGTAGTGGAAATTTGGAAATAAACCAAGATTCCTTAGCATTAATTAAAGAGACAAAAGATGAACTACCACATTGTAAATATTCTCATTTTCACATTCAAAGACAATTAATTGACACGTCTTTGACATTATGGTAACTCTGCTTTATCCCGAAATGAACTTGTTGAAGAAAAAACAGGAATTGTAATTGGTAATACAGAAGTTGAAGTGCGTGAGGCTAAATTTTGCAGAAGTTTTTGATAAAATAGAGAAATGACAGCAATGCAAGATTGACTAAGGAAAGAACAAAAAGGAAAAGAGGTCAAGATTCATGCATTAGTAGTTGACACGTTTCAAACTTATTCTTCAAGGTGTCAACTTAAGGATGTCTATTTGGCATGTTTAAATAAACAATTTATTATGAATAAATGTTTATCACGATGATAAGTGATTATATATGAGTTATTTTTATTTTTATAATAAAAGTAAAATGAAGTTAACAAGTTATTTCAGAATATTTATGAAAATGGCTTATGAATGTGTTTTCACAATTTTTTTGAAATAATTTAATAAATATTTATGCTAGTAGTAATAAGGCAATTTAAACAGACTCATACAATACTAGTATTGTTAATTTGTGCAATGCAATAGCAGAAATTTGTGAAAAGTTTTATATTAAGATTGATTTATATTTGTTGGGTTTAATTATTGAGTAACAAAAGCATTTAACAATTACTATATGTGCAACATTGTTGGGTCATGAGAGACGATTAAAAGAATCATCCATATTTTGTTTAGAGCAATTACAAAAGTGAATTGGTATTAATTTTATTAGTTATCTCACTTATAAAGATACGTAAAACAGTTTGACCAGACAGGCGCAAGTAGCTTGAGTGCTTTACCCTTCATTGAAACATAAGCAGGAGACGTATCGGCCTATATTCCCATCAATGTTATCTCTACTTAACCTTTACTTTTTTAAACAATGTGAAATTTCCTTCATTAACTTCATATTTGTCACAACAATCTTCCCATCAAGTGTGAGTCGTTTAATTCATTATACCCTCCTTTAATCGGAAGATTCTTTCGCTCAAACACTTGCACTGTCATTGCCATTGCTACTTGCATCAAGATTTTCGATACAAGGAGTCGGTCGAACCATCAGCTGTGATACTACTGTTGGGTCATGAAAGGGCAGCCGAGAAATCGTTCACATTAGTCTTAGAGCGATTATACAAGTGAGTTGGACACCACATCTTTATCTAAAACCTTAAACATTACATTTATAGGTCTCCTCATTTATAGAATACTCAACATTTTCCTTTTCCAAACAATGTAAGACTTTACTCATCTTACACTTGTCACAACAACGCATGGAAAAAAATTCGTGAAAAGAATTTATATATTTTATACAATTTACAATTTGTTTGTGCTAAGTTATTGAAAATCAATAACGTGTAACACAATATATCACAATATCACATTAGACATCCATTAAATATTATGTATCACCAGTTAAATACCACTTTGATATTTACCTTTCACCTTTTCTTTCTTTGTAGCATTATTTAATTTGTCCTTCTGACACACATATCTCTATTATATATATCTGTGTGCTGTGATAGCTGAATGCATATTAGCAGATATACCATATTGTATTGTACTACTTAGTGATGGCTCCCTTTGTTTTTTTGTCTCTTTTATTCTTATGCTTAATTGGAGATTCTAAGGGTCAGCTTAAAGTTGGTTTCTACTCCAACACATGTCCTCAAGTAGAGACCACTGTCCATGATGTTGTTAGACAAGCTGTTTCTTCTGACACCTCCATGGCTGCTGGTTTACTCAGGCTTCATTTTCATGACTGCTTTGTTGAGGTACAATATTTCTATCCATGGCCTGTGTTTCTGTGTATTACTATGTTTTGGTTCTAACATTTTCTTTGACATAATTTGTTTGGTTTATTTTTCAGGGATGTGATGGTTCAATTTTGATAGAAAATGGTCCACAAAAAGAGAAATCTGCAAATGCACATCAAGGTGTTAAAGGTTTTGATGTGATAGAAAAAGCTAAGGCACGATTGGAAGCATCTTGTCCAGGAGTAGTTTCTTGTGCAGACATAGTTGCATTGGCAGCTAGAGATGCAATAGCCATGGTCCTAATTCCTAACTTTATTATATTTCATTCTTTAATTTCTCTTATTGCTGAAGAATATTGGATAATGTTCATATCTTTGTTCTTGTAGATAGTTAGTTACATCATGTTTTTCTATAAACTGGTTATTTCTGCGTGTAACTGCATAGACTAGTTTTTGAGTTAGATAATTATATCACATTGGCGATCATTTTTTTAAGAATTTTAACGTTATTGCATTAATCTGTAAATCGTGTAGGCAAATGGACCTTCATACCAAGTTCCAACAGGGAGGAGAGATGGATTGGTTTCTGATCTTTCACTTGCAAAAGATATGCCGGATGTTGGTGATTCAATTCAGCAACTCAAGACCAAGTTTCTGAACAAGGGTCTCACAGAAAAAGACCTTGTCCTTCTCAGTGGTACTCCCTCTATCTATCGCTTCTACGTTATACACGACACCTGACACATCGACACTGTAATATTTGAAAAAAGTAAATGAATTGAACATAGTGTTGGTGTCTATATCAAACACTGATGTGTCTGAATATGTCTTCTGATATCAGAAGTATCGGTGTTATAAATTTTTTACACATAGACATGCATAATTCATGCAGAGTAGATGAGATATGGTTGTTGAAGTGGTAAAGTAATATGAATTAGGACAGAGGAAAGATAGATAAATAATCACAAGAAGACATAGTAGGCCATACCAACCACATGATTTAATTTACTCAATTTGGGAAATTGATTGTGAAGGATTACTGTAAATTAATTAAATATGATTAAAACATTATAATATTTCAACAAATCACATTATTTAACATTTTGACAATTTTTCAAGATTCAAGAAATGTTGACATCAAATCTACTACTCTTTATTTAATGAGCCTGATAATGACCCAATAAAATAATACAAAAAGGTTCTTGGGTCTTTAGGATTATGTTCATTAGAATTTAGAAAAATCATATCTATATTATTTTTTTGTTACAATATGACATATCTATATCTATCATGTGAAATTCAGTTGTTGTTCCTTGTTAGTATTTTACAGTGAAAATTATGACTAATGTTATAAAAAAATTGTAATTGTAAACTAACATTACTAGTTTACCCTTTGATAATAACAATAATATTGATTGAACCATATTAATATACCATGTATGATCTCTAGCTAGCTTTGGTTAATTTCTTGGTTTGGTTTCACCTAATTTGCTAGATATTGACACACAAATGTCAAGTCAGATGGTATTGCTTGATTAAAAATGGCACACATGTAGCCCTACAGTTGTAAACCATATTGATGCATATCTGTCTTTATTATTATCACATTCTTATTACTACTATAGGATAACCTATTTTTGGATTAACATGTGATTTTCCTTTTCAATCACAATCATATATCGTCATGGTGTATGCTAATAAAATGTGATAATAAGATAGTAAAATATTTGAATAGATTTTACCGTATAATTGTTAACTCGTAAAATAACTAAAATATCTTAAAAGAGCTGTATGATAATTAGAGATTCAGACACATGAAATAAGTGGTTAGAAATTCAAATATGATTTCATACATAGAGAAAATTTGATTGGGGTGCGAAAAATTTAACTTGTATACCCAACAAAATCTTCAATGAAAAGCAGATATTTCATCCTTATATAAAATGTTAAATAGAGGACTCTAATATAGTATGAACAAAAGGGGTGACACATTTTTTTGTACTTTAGTGTTATAATTGCATTTGCAACTTGTATTAAATATTATATATATGCATATATGTTTTTAATTTCTAACTAACCATATTTGCAACTTGTGCCAAAAAATCAGCTGCACATACAATTGGAACCACAGCATGTTTCTTTATGACAAAAAGATTATACAACTTTTTCCCATTTGGTGGTGGATCAGATCCAGCTATTAGTCCATTTTTCCTTCCACAACTAAAAGCAAGGTGTCCTCAAAATGGAGATATTAACACACGTTTAGCTATTGATGAAGGGAGTGATAAGAGATTTGACAAAAATATATTGAAAAATATAAGGGATGGTTTTGCTGTGTTAGAATCTGATGCAAGGCTTAATGATGACATAGTAACAAGAAATGTCATTGATTCATATTTTAATCCCATTAATCCAATATTTGGACCTTCTTTTGAAAATGATTTTGTTAATTCAATTGTTAAAATGGGACAAATTGGTGTTAAGACAGGTTCTGCTGGAAACATTAGACGTGTGTGCTCAGCATTCCATTGAATTAATTCAAGACTAAGTGTTACATAAAATTGTTCATCAATATTCTTATTATTACTGGATTGTATATCAGTAGCTATATGCCTATATATATGTAGTTCACGTTCACATATTAATTGTGATGTTATTTTTATTGATACAAATTCATTGTTTATTTTGTTTTTGCTATGCTTTTTAGTTAGTATGTTAAAATAATCCTTGAATAGGTACATAATCCTTGTTTATGTATTCTCCAATGTCTCTATTTTATTAAAAAAAATAAAATTGTGGAGTTGGACTTCTGAGTGTAAACAGAGATACGTACAGATCATCCACTAAAGAAGTTTTCACGTTGATAGCAGAAGTTAAAATAAAACCACATTCTTCTTGCAAGATATGAGTCAACTTCTTACCAACCGAATCACTTTCATATACATTTAGCGTATTTTGTAACATATAACACAATTATAAAAATTCAATATGATTTATAATGGGATTGTTAAAATAAAATAAAAATATGGCATATATTAGCATTCATCCATAATTAGAAGATATAAGTTGGTGAAGCCACCCTTGAATAAGTCAAAGGGTGATAAAAGAAATAGAAGATGAATATTTTTCATACTAAACATAGCAAAGCCAAGAATGTCATAGTTAATTTGAGTCAAACACTTTCTAAAGGATATATGTATCACTAAATCTCCTTTGGCTCCCATATTTTCATGCTACAAAAACGGACAATGCTTAACTCAGGCTCTAATGCCTTCCCAAAACACAACAGAAGAAAAAAGAGAAGGAACAAAGGACAGATAGAAAATATTATCTATCTTTCTTTTCATTCCTTCTTTCTATTTTCATTTCATTATAAACATATCTTATTTCTTTAATAACAGCTTAATAGATAAACCATAAAGATTTGTGATTATCTTTCATTAATTATCCATTTGGGAAACTCAATTTTGTCCCTCTGGTGCTCTTCTCAGAAGGTGTAAAAATCAAACCAGAAGCATAGGAGCAAAAAATAAAGTATGCCACCAAGTTCAATCAGAAGAGCCCTTGGGGCAGTAAAGGATCAAACAAGCATAGGACTAGCTAAGGTTGGTAGCAGCGCTTCACTTGCCGACCTTGATGTAGCTATCGTGAAGGCAACAAGGCACGATGAATATCCGTCTGAAGAGAAGTATATACGAGAGATTCTGAGCTTAACATGTTACTCTCGGGCGTTCATTAGTGCATGTGTTAATACGCTCTCAAGGCGTCTCAGCAAGACTAAAAGCTGGACAGTGGGTTTGAAAACTCTTGTTTTGATTCAAAGGCTTCTATCAGAGGGTGATCCTGCTTATGAGCAAGAGATATTCTTCGCAACTCGGCGCGGGACTCGTCTTCTCAACATGTCTGATTTTCGTGACAGTTCAAAATCTGGTTCTTGGGACTTCTCTGCATTTGTGCGTACATATTCGTTATATCTAGATGAAAGGCTTGAGTACAAGATGCAAAGCCGACGTGGAAAGCGTAGCATGTTTGGTTTTGACGAAGAGGAGGAGGAAAGGGAAAGAGAAAAAGAAAGGGAAATGGAAATGGAAATGGAAATGGAGATGGAAAGGGAAAGGGAAAAGGACAAGGATAGAGAAATCATTGTAAGATCCACACCGGTGCGCGAAATGAAGTTAGAGCAAATTTTTTCCAAAATGCAGCATTTGCAATTGCTGCTTGAGCGCTTTTTAGCTTGTCGTCCCACAGGTTTGTGATCACAAGACCCTAAAATTTGTTTAACAAAATACCCTTTTTCCACTCAAATGTATTGAAGTATGCATAATATCTATTCACATTCTTATGCATCATCACTATGATGAACAACTATAATTTTTTTTCTTCCATTAATGAACACATACTTTAGCACACATTACATGTATAAAAAACATTCTCATGGCTATCTGTTTCAATGCAACAGGGGCAGCAAAGAACCATAGAATTGTGATAGTTGCTCTTTATCCGATTGTCAAGGAGAGTTTTCAAATATATTACGACATATCAGAAATACTAAGCATCTTAATTGACCGTTTCCCCGACATGGATGTCGCAGACTGTGTTAAGGTGTATGACATTTTCTGTCGTGTCGGAAAACAGTTTGATGAACTGGACCTCTTCTATGGATGGTCCAAGAGTATTGGAATTGCCCGCTCTTCCGAGTACCCTGAGCTAGACAAGGTCACACCAAAGAAGCTAGAGGTTATGGAAGAGTTTATCAAAGATAAGAACCTCTTAGCACAAACCAAGAAAGTTGATCAAGAAGAGAAGAATGAAGATGAAGAAGCCGAACCTGAACCTGATCCCGAACCAGAAGAGGATGTGAATGCAGTCAAGGCCCTACCGCCACCAGAAGAACCAGCTGAAGAGGTGGTGGAGGAAGAGCCAAAAGAAGAAGAGCCTAAAGAAGAAAAAATTGTGCATACCGAGGGTGATTTGTTGAATTTAGGAGATGATAGGGTGACAACTGAAGAACACGGGGACAAACTAGCCTTGGCTTTATTTGACGGGGCTGCACCAGTAACGACCGAAGGTGGAACAAAAGCACTTCCATGGCATGCATTTGATGAGGGAGCAGACTGGGAAACCGCACTGATACAATCTGCTAGCCACTTAGGGAACCAACAACCTGCATTAGGTGGAGGGTTTGATACCTTGTTGTTGGATGGTATGTATAAACAAGCAGAAATGAATGCAACCATGCAAGGAGTAGGATATGGTGGCAGTGGAAGTGCTAGCAGTGTTGCACTTGGTTCCGCCGGAAGACCTGCAATGCTAGCATTGCCGGCACCGCCAACATCAGGAACCACAAGTGATTCTACTTCAGGATACGTAGATCCATTTGCAGCATCATTGGCTATTGCACCGCCGTCTTACGTTCAAATGTCAGAGATGGAGAAGAAGCAAAGGTTATTAGTTGAAGAACAGCTCCTTTGGCAGCAATATGATAAGGATCGCAGACAAGGACATGCTGCACTAAATAACCAACAACCTGGTAGCAATAACTCTTATGGTGGAGGGTATCCACAAAACTATGGAAATTATCATCGTTGAGTAGTTAACTTTGTATTTAGTCAGAAATATTTTTTCTCATCACAGGGCAGGCAATTTTATCAAACTGCATTAGAAACACACAACTTGTTCTCGAATCTTGTTTGGACATTGAAGATTAATGTCAATATCCACTCTCCTAAGAAAAACTTGTTATTTTAATTTCTTTGCCTCCTTTAATTTCGGAAAGTATGTAATCACAAATCATTCATTAGTAATAATGTGTCGCTCGGCAAATATAAAATGAAATCATTCATTAGGTAGATTTGATAAAAGCAATACCATTACAACCTAAGTAAATTAATTTGATTTGATTCAGTTTAACATATCAAATTAGGGTTAAAAACATATCAAAACTAACCTTTGTCCTTATTAATTCATTTTACAGATTTATAAATATTACATACTCAACTTGCAACAGTATCAAACATGTAATTTCATCATATGTATTCTGACTGCATGCCTACATTCTTTTACTGTTGTTAAAATATTTCGCTGTATGAAAATCTCGTTTCATAAAATGATTGAAAGATCAAAATTAAATTCTTATTGACTCATAGCTACAAACATTAACCTCAATTGAGTCTCAATTTCCCTAATTAACCTCAATTGAGTCTCGATTTCCCTCGTTAACCTCAATTGAGTCTCGATTTCCCTACAAATGTTTGTGTCGATCATATAGCTATACCTAAACCTACTATCAACGAAACAGCTCAACTAACGTTTGTGTCAATCATATAGCTATACGTAAACCTACTATCAACGAAACAGCTCAACTAAAACGCGAGCTACTAATAGAGGGAAAAAGGGGAGAGAAACCATTTCCCTACAAGTAACATTATGTTAATCCACGCCACATTGATTTCCCACACATTAACAAAGAAACCATTTCCCTACAGGTATAACCATTTCCCTACAAACATAGATGTGTTCCCTATCTTGATTTCCCCCACATTTCAGTATGAGGCAACTCAGAAAAAATCCTCAAGTTGTTTCAGCTGATGAACTTAAAACCCAAATTCATTAGTAGTTTAATTTTACTTGAAGAATGTGGAGATGATAAACTAGAACTAACACCAAAGCCAACACAAACTAGTAGAGATGATATAAAATCTACAATCTTATAAAACGCTAAGGATTATTTTATGCAGGAGCAAATCATAAAAATTAGTAAAATCATTCAAGGAATTGATGGAATGAAAACAAGTACTGGATTGATATTAGCAATAACTTTCAATTGTCAATCACAAAAGATATTTCAAATTACAATAAATATATCATAAATCCAAAGAGAAACAAAACCTTCCAACAACACTGGAAAATAAAACATCAAAACAACAAATCCTAATTCTCCATCTAGAAGAGCGATGTTCCTTTTCCCTTCTTGTCACCACCAATCTCAAAATGCTTGCACCTCTGCATAACAATAATACAGATACATAAATAAGTAACAATAACTACAAACAACCAGATCAAACCACAAAATAACATTTTTTTTCCTTAAACTAAATCAACTAACCTTGATTGCATGTTGAGAAACATGTTTGCAACCCTGGCATTGCAACCTCAGAACAATTTTCTTGGTGGTTTTTGCCTATTCAATTAAAACCAAACAATAAATCAAATTTAAACTCAACCAAAAAAAACAAAATTTACATTCAACTAAAAAAACCAAAATTTGCATTCAACTAAAAAAATATTATTTTTATATTCAACTAAAAAAAATCAAAATTTACATTCAACTAAAAAAAAATCAAATTTACAAAATCAATCAGTAAAATACTAAAATTAGGAATAAAGGGGGTGAAGTGTTACCTTCTTGTGAAAGACGGGCTTAGTCTGACCACCATAACCGGACTGTTTGCGATCGTAACGGCGCTTACCTTGAGCGGCAATGCTATCTTTACCCTTCTTGTATTGGGTAACCTTGTGAAGTGTGTGCTTCTTGCATTCCTTGCTCTTGCAGTAGGTTTTCTTTGTCTTTGGAACGTTCACCTGCAAATCATCAACCACAAATACAATATGCTTTAGAACTGATTTGGGAGGAAGGAAGAGTAAACGGTGGAGACGATTACCATGATGGCGGCGCGTGGATGGAATCTCGAAGATGTATTGATTTTGTGGGTCGTGAAAATGAAAACTTGAAGGGAATGGATTGTATTAAAATGGTTTTGGGAATTAGGGTTTCGTAGATGGACTTTTCTCTTTTTATGTAAAATGGGTTTAAGCCCAATAATATGACCCGGACAGACTTATCCATATTTTTAAATGCACCCCTTTCACTCTAGTTTAATATTTTCATTTAGTAAAATATAAAGTAAATCAAAATCATGAAGGTTATGACTGCACAATAAAATTATAGTAGTTCAATAAAATTGTATGAAATATATAATCAATTGAACCAACTAAAAACCAACAAACCATCAGTATTATGATAGTTCGTTTTGAATAAAGCAAAGAGATTATACACGGTTCGCTTTCTAGAAAGCGAAATCAATCAGTCTGGAAAAAATACGTGATTTTTCTTAAGAATCGATGAAATATGGCCTTACCTTTTGTTTGATGCTTTGTTCTTTACTCCTTTGGTGATCTAGACCATCAATGAGCAGCAAACCGTTAATTTTGGTGTAGTTTAAGCGTTTTGGCATTTTGGAGTTTTTTTAATGTTATTTGCAAACTGTTCAATTGGGGGAAGAAGGTGGGACACATTATATATAGTAAGTGAATTCGCATCCTAGATGGTGAATTGGGTGAATGGCGTGATCACACCCTAGAAAGCGAATGAATTTTTTTCAAACCAAGGTGTTGTTTAACATGGGGGGGCGTGGTAGGTGCAGACGTTGGTTTGAGCAAAAAAAATTGCCACTTGTTGCTTAGGGTGCAAACATAGTTCGTATTCTAGAAAGCGCGGGAGATATTTTGAAGATTTCAGAAGACGTGTGAGAAATGACGAGGGGAGCAAAAAGAAAAACTCTTTTCTTATTTCTTTGCTTAGTCAAAGCTCATTTTGCTAAAATTCGACAAGCCATATTTGAGTTATATCTATTTCATTTAGTGCTTGTGTGAAAATAGAATTTCTTGTCAAGCTTATGTGAAGTTTTTTATTTTGTTTTTTCAAATGACACATATTAAGCAAAGGGAGATGGAATATTCGGTATTCGAACCCCAATTTCAATAAAATATAACAATTCTAATAGAATTAATATCCGGTATTGCACGGGTGTGATTCCTAGTATATTACATACTCAACTTGCAACAGCGTCAAACATGTAAATTCATCTTAGTTTTGGTATTCTGATTGCATGCCTACTTACGCTGTAAATGATTGAAAGATCAAAATTAAAATTTTATAAACTCAATTCTAATAGAGATGGAAAATTGAGAGACTCAATTTCCCTACAAACATTTGTGTCGAACATATAGCTATAACTTAACCTAATCTCAACCAAAAAACTTTACTTAAATGAGAGCTATTAATGGAGGAAAAATGGAGAGAAACTATTTCCCAGCAAGATGTGTTCAACATATAGCTTAAGCTTATTATGTTCATCCACGCCACACATTGATTTCCCACACATTAACAATAACAAAGAAAACATTTCCCTACAATTATGAATGTGTTCACCAAATAGCTTAAGCTATTATGTTCATCCAAGCCAATCAAATCATATTGATTTCCCAACAAGCCAATCACATTGATTTCCCACACATGAACACAGAAACTATTTTACTACAAAAACATATAACTTAACCTAAGCTATTATGTTCATCTAAGCCAATCACATTGATTTCCCACACATGAACATAGAAACCATTTCCCTACAAACATAGATGTGTTCCCTATCTTGATTTTCCCCACATGTTAACAAACAGAAGGGGAAACACGGAAAAAATTCACAAACTGTTTCAGCTACTGAACTTAAAACACAAATTCAAAGTAGTTTTATTTTACTGAAGAATGTGGAGATGATATAAACTAGAACTAACACCAAAGCCAACACAAACTAATAGAGATGGCGTAAAATCTACAATCTTATCAAAGCTGTGGATTATTTTATGTAGGAGCAAATCATAAAATTTTGTAAAATCATTCAAGGAATAGATGGAATGAAAACAAGTACTGGAATGATATTAGCAATGGCTTTCACTTGTCAATCACAAAAGATATTTCAAATAACAATATATCTATCATAAATCCAGAGCAATAAAACTTTCCAACAACACCGGAAAATAAAAACATTAAAACAACAAATCCTAATTCTCCACCTAGAAGAGAGAGGTTCCTTTTCCCTTCTTGTCACCACCAATCTCAAAATGCTTGCACCTCTGCATAACAAATACACAAACAAAAATAAGTACTAATAACTACAAACAACCATATATCAAACCACAAAATAACATTTTACTTTCCATAAACTAAATCAACTAACCTTGATTGCATGTTGAGAAACATGCTTACAACCCTGGCATTGCAACCTCAGAACAATTTTCTTGGTGGTTTTTGCCTATTCAATTAAAATCAAAACACACACCAAAATTAACAAACAATAAATCAAATTTATACTCAACTAAAAAAAATCAAATTTACATTTAACTAACAAAAAATCAAAATTTAAATTCAACTAAAATTTTTTTTTTAAAATCAACTAAAAAATTCAAATTTACACTCAATTAAAAAAAATCAAAATTTAAATTCAACTAAAATCAAATTTACAATTAACTTAAAAAAAAAAATCAAATTTACGAAATCAAACAGTAAAATAAATTAAATTAGGAATAAAGGGGTGGAGTGAGTTGTTGTTACCTTCTTGTGAAAGACGGGCTTAGTCTGACCACCATAACCGGACTGTTTGCGATCGTAACGGCGCTTACCTTGAGCGGCGATGCTATCTTTACCCTTCTTGTATTGGGTAACCTTGTGAAGTGTGTGCTTCTTGCATTCCTTGCTCTTGCAGTAGGTTTTCTTTGTCTTTGGAACGTTCACCTGCAAATTATTAACAACAATTACAATAAGGTTTAGCACTGCCGTAAACGATTTGGGAGGAAGGAAGAGTAAACTGCGGAGAAGATTACCATGATGGCGGCGCGTGGATCCGGATCTCAAAGATGTGATGATTTTGTGCGCCGTGAAAATGGAAACTTGAAGGAATGGTTTGTATTAAAAATGGTTTTGGGATTTAGGGTTTCGTAGATGGGCTTTTCTCTTTGTATGTAAAATGGGTTTAAGTCCGATAATATGACCCGGACAGACCTATCCAGTTTTTTAATTGCACCCCCTTTTCCTCTAGTTTAATATTTTCATTTAATAAAAAATAAAGTAAATCAAAATCATGAAGGATGAAACTTAGGTGGAGTGGAACTTTGTATACCTCTCTCAAAAATAATATTTTCTTTTATCAACCAAACAATTTCATTAGGTCATTTAAAATATATATATATATATATATATATATATATGAATAAACTTTCGATTTGGTCCATTAACTATCCCTTTCACTTCAATTTAGTCCATGGACTATCAAAATTAGCTACACGATTCACGACTGCACAATAAAATTATAGTTTTTCAATTAAATTGTATAACCTATATAATCAATTGAATCGACTAAAAACCAACAAACCATCAGTATTATAATAGTTCGTTTTCTATAAAGCAAAGAGCGTGATCGCACCCTAGAAAACGAAAGAAGTTTTTTCAAACTAGATTGTTGTTTAACCTGGGGGGGCGTGGTGGGTGCAGACGTTGGGGTTGAACAAAAAATATTGCCATTCGTTGCTTAGGGTGCAAACGTAGTTCACTTTCTAGAAAGTGAGGGGGTATTTTGGACATTTCAGAGGACATGTGAGAAATGATGAGGGGAGTAGAAGAAAAACTCTTTCTTATTTCTTTGCTCTGTCAAAGCTCATTTTGCTCAAATACGACAAGCCATATTTGAGTTATATCTATTTCATTTAGTGCTTGTGTGAAAATAGAATTTCTTGTCAAACTTATGTGAAGTTTTTTATTTTACTTTTTCAAATATTCATGCATATTAAGTAAAGGGAGATGAAATATTTAATATTCAAACCTCAATTTCTATAAAATAAAACAATTATTTTTATTTCTCCCAAAATTCGAATTTCTGATTATACATTCCAATTAATTTTTACCCCTCACAATTGTTTTGACCTCGGATCAGTCGGGTATAATTCATATTTAAGAAGACCTCAAGTATGAATTATACCAGAGAGAGAGAGAGAGAGAATAAAAGGTTTTAAAGTTTAGGGTTTGAAGTTGAGGGCTTGAGTTTTGGGCTTGGTGTTTATGGTTTGAAATTTGGAAATTAGCGTTATATGTTTAGGGTTTGAAGTTTATTGTTTTGGATTAAAAGTTTCGAGTTTATGTTTTAGGACTTGATTTTACAATTTAGTGTATGTAGTTTGAAGTATAGAGTATGAGGTTTAGAGTTTGGAAAATAAGATTTAGGGTTGCATGTTTGGAGTTTAGGGTTTGGATTTGAGAGGTTTGGTTTTAGATTTGGGGTATGGAGTTAAGGGTTGGATATTTAGAGTTTTATGGATTTGGGGTTTGAAATTTAGGGTTTGGAATTTTAAGTTTGTGGATTTGGGGTTTGAAATTTAGGGTTGGATATTTGGAGTTTGTGGATTTGGGGTTTTTAATTTAGGGTTTGGATATTTGGAGTTTGTGGATTTGGGATTTAGGGTTGGATATTTGGAGTTTGTGGATTTGGGGTTTGAAATTTAGGGTTTGGATATTTGGAGTTTGTGGATTGTTGGTTGGAAATTTAAGGTTGGATATTTGGAGTTTGTGGATTTAGGGTTTGAAATTTAGGGTTTGGAATTTAGAGTTTGGAATTTAGGGTTTGGAATTTAAAGTTTGTGGATTTGGGGCTTGAAATTTAGGGTTGGATATTTGGAGTTTGTGGATTTGGGGTTTGAAATTTAGGGTTTGGATATTTGGAGTTTGTGGATTTGGGGTTTGGAATTTAGGGTTGGATATTTGGAGTTTGTGGATTTGGGGTTTGAAATTTAGGCTTTGGATATTTGGAGTTTGTGGATTGTGGGTTTTTAATTTTGGGTTGGATATTTGGAGTTTGTGGATTTGGGGTTTGAAATTTAGGGTTTGGAATTTAGAGTTTGGAATTTAGGGTTTGGAATTTAAAGTTTGTGGATTTGGGGTTTGAAATTTAGGGTTGGATATTTGGAGTTTGTGGATTTGGGGTTTGAAGTTTAGGGTTTGGATATTTGGAGTTTGTGGATTTGGGGTTTGAAATATAGGGTTGGATATTTGAAGTTTGTGGATTTGGGGTTTGAAATTTATGGTTTTAAATTTAGAGTTTGGAATTTAGGGTTTGGAATTTAAAGTTTGTGGATTTTTGGATTTGAAATTTAGGGTTGGATATTTGGAGTTTGTGGATTTGGGGTTTGAAATTTAGGGTTGGATATTTAGAGTTTGTGAATTTGGGGTTTGAAATTTAGGGTTTGGAATTTAAGAGTTTGTATGTAATATAAACGCCAAACCCTAATATTTAAACCCCAAATCATAAACGCCCAAATTATAAATGCCAAACCCTAAATTTTAAACCCTAAATCCTAAACCTCAAATTCTAAGTTCCAAACCACATACTCCAAACCCCAACTATTAAATCCGATATTCTAAAACCGCAAAACTTTAAACACTAAACCCTAATATTTAAACCCCAAATTATAAATAAATGCCAAACCCTAAATTTCAAAACCTCTAAATCCTAAACCACAAATTCTAAACCCCAACTATTAAACCGCATATCCTAAAACCCCGAAAGTTTAAACACTAAACCCAAATCCTAAACCCCAAATCCTAAATCTCCTAAACTCTAAACCCCAAATCCTAAACTCCAAACTCTAAACTCCAAACTCAAAATCTTAAACATCAAACTGTAAAACCCAAACTATAATATGCACATGTTAATAAAACGTAAATTGTATCATTACTTTATATAATGTGTGTTTAGAATGCAACGTACATTACAATTATATCTTCTACATAATAGTCTTAGATGGCATTACATCTACAAATTCTTAGATGACTTCACACACACACGTGCGCACATGACACCAACGCTCACACACACAATTATTTTTTTTCTTTGAAAAGGAGTTGTAAATGAATAACACTAGAGATTAGCAAATGAGTGATCCCAACTTAATTAGACCAATCTCATGACTTAATTGTTGTATTACTCAAAGGGTAGATTTTATAGTATTTAATTTAATTTTACAATGCCACATGTTGACTCTACGCTTAGATATCAATAGTCCCAACTTTTTCTGATTTTCCCGTATATAGTTAAAACCGATGACAAATGGAGGCAGCTAAAAGTTAATGTATTTTGTCCAAACTTCAATTAAATATATTTTAACTTTTGTTTATATTTAACATAGGAGGAAGTATTTGTCAAAAAAAAAACATAGGAGCAAGTACCTCAAATGTGATTAAAAAGTTTACAAATTGGGGAAAACATCTGCCATCAATAACCAACACTGCCATGATTCAAAAAAATTGACACATTACACAGTACAGAATATTAACATTTCTAAGTTAGTCAACCCAATCTCAACTGTGAAGACAATTTTCTAGTGGAGACACCCAATCTCATCCCCACAGTGACCAAAGTCTCCAGTGATCTGGTGCTATTTGATAGAAGGTCTTCATCAATTGCAATCGAGTCCTGCATAACACAAAAAAAAAGGAAGCAAAATGGATGTCAGTTGAAGTTTTAAAAATCCCACTACTGCACATGCAGAGGATCATAAATAGTTTAAACTAGGAGTTTACTATGTTTTTTATTATATACTACCATTGGATAAAGGCTTCTTTTGCCTCTGGCTATTATTTAATTTAGTTTCTCACTATAGTAATGTCATGAAACAACTCTAATTCGACAACAGCCAGCGATGCGAACCCGGTGAACCATGAAGTGCACATACTGAATTACCTTAAAGAAGACAGAATCTTACACGTTTAAAAGGTAAAATGTTAGTTTTATGATTTGCATTCTGTCAAAAAAATTATTTGAAATGAATTTTTATTTCCCCATAGACAGATAAAATCCAAAATATAAATCTAGTCTAGGTCAGTAAAATAAGAACTCAGAACCATATCAACTAAATAGCTTTCAAACATGAAACAACCAGATTTTTTTTTTTAAAAGACAGGATGTATAATCAATTATAATACCAACCTTTTCAAAAACACAAATTACAGTGCTTCCACCAAAAGAGAAATATCCAAACTGTCAATTAAAGCAAACATATGCTGATTAGAAACAAAAACAATGAAGAAAATTGGAAAAACAGTAATTTATTGTAACTGGCTGGATTTCAAACCTCATCTCCCTTCTTGACATAGTCGCCCTTTTTCTTTGTGAAATTAATGCTACCAACCATTGTAGCTCCTATTGCAACAAATGCCACCTGAACACAAATCATAGATAACTCTCTAAGATACATGTAACATATAGGCCTGCAGCGATAATATGAAACTATAAAGTAGAGCCAGGGAACTTGTAAAAACTTTTAACAAATGTAACAAGCCATCAAAATAATAGCAAGAATGCAAGAGATGCAAAAGCATGAGTCATTATCTCGAGATCTCTAACAAAAGCATAGATAGATTATATGCTATTCATAAATAAATAAATAGATAAGAACAAGACTAGGTAGAAGTTCAAAAATATGTATAGGAGTACATGAAGTATAAGAAAGGGAAAGCCATTTGTAAACTTATACAAAGAAATAAAATAGTTGTAACTTGTAAGCAAACTTTCCCTTTCACAATCATGTCAATGGTTTTTAGTAAAAAATAAATAAATCATGTCAATGGTTGTGACATAATAAATTTGAAGAAGAAAAGCATTCAATTCATAAATTAAGCAAATCGTGGCATTCTTAAAACCATAAATATAATTTGCAATTGCTGAAAGGTTCAGTGAAGTATTTGATAGGTGTTATCACGAAATTCATATATTCTAATAAATTCGTACAGAACAACCTCAGAAGGATAGCGTTATAAACTCATGCATCACACACAGATTAATTGCAATCACAAACCTTTCCAAAATCTACAGTTGAAATTATTGAAACAACTCGCTTATTCTCTGTGAAGACATTACAGTACTTGCTATTTACAGCAATGGGATTGACCTAAGAGAAATAGAACACATCAGAAAAAGTTGCAAATGATAATCAACACAACGACATAAAATATTATTTTCCCAAAGTTTTATTTCACATACAGTAAACAGGCATCCAGGGATATTAACAAATTGCTCAATAGTTCCGGATACTGGCAAATGGAAACGGTGATAATCCTGCAAAAAATAAACGTTCAAATCAAAATTTGCAATCAAATGAACATAAAATTAAAGAAGCAATGAAAGAAAGCAACAAACACCTGTGGTGCCAGACGGAAAATCACAAGTGTTCCATCAGCAAAAGCACTGGAACACATTTCTTTCCCCAGAAGGCCTTGAACTGAAAACTTTCGACCCTGAAAGCAAGAAGTAACAATCCCAAAAGAATTTCATTTTGAACACATAAATGAATATAAAAGATTAACAATAGAGAGAAATAAATAGAGATATGCCAATATCTATGATAGTATGATTTTCCTTGTAGCTGATAAACAAGATGACAAAAATGCATCGTAAATAAAAAGCGGTGGATATAATAGTAGTCACATAACATTAAACAGTTGGGTCTTTTCATCATTAAAAATTGTTCAAGCAACTAAATAATTTCATTTAAGCAAAAACAGAACGCATTATAATCTAATATAAGCAAAAACCAATCCCTACCCCGCACCTCTGTCCTAATTTACAGGCGAGACATGCAGGTCAACTTAACTGAAAACACTCATTGCCGACTTCTAGTTCTGACTGATAACTGTCTTAAATGCATATTCTCAAACGACAAACATCTATCCAAATATTAAAAAGAAAATGCATTCTTGAGAAAGGAAACCTTCCATGTGCAAGAGATGCAAAAGAAATACCTTAATCCAAAATCTTGAACTATCATCAACTGATTTGAATGCCATTAGACGACAATCAGCACCACATACAGCAATGTTGTCATGTTCAGCAGAAGCAATTGGTCTTGAACCAGGCTTTAGCTCTCTAATGAAAAATTCATTGAATGTCTGCCCAGAATATTATTCAAGATAGGTGTCATATAACAAGATAGTTACTGTCATTATGAAGTCTAAATAATTTTTCAGTATAAATTGGTAAGATTTTGTTCATTTTCGTTCCAACTTCTTGTTCAAACAAAATGCATCTAGCTAGCTCAATAAAAAACAAATTCTTTTAGTTCTTTGTATAGATCAGTGAAAAAACAGGAGAACTTGAAGGTCCGACAAAAGCACATTGACTATGGCTAAAAGGCTAAATAAAAAACAACTGAAGTAGATCATACAAATGGTGCTATATTGTAATTGTTAAAAAGAAAAGAAAAATAGCCAGAATGAAAGTCATTAACAAGAAGCCTGTTTGTATATGACCAGAATTAAGGTATCAGAATATTTTTCAAGTATAGACAGTGACTAAATGAAATATGTTGTTACATAAGTTTTAAGTAAGCAGTGCCTAGCTTATGAAAACATTTCACACGAAATAGCATTTGTTAAATTAAGTCATATCACCATATGCATATGATGCGCCATTATTTTAATCTCTACATATGATCAACTTGAACCAGCAACCCATCTTTAAATAACTAATAGGATAAAAAAGTGTGTTAAGAATCAATTGTGCATCAATAACACATAAATTCAAACTACAGTTTTAACCCACCTTAAAGTGTTCCAGTGGATACTTCACTTCTGCCAAATTGATTTGACCCTACAAGACAATATTCACTTTATAAGATGGATGCAATCATAGGCAGACAAATCCAGCACATAAAGAACCAGGTGAAAATGGAATAAATGTGGCAGGAAAAACAATAGCATTGTTCTATGCCTTGAAACTGTTTCAACACACATGCGTATATACACAAACTCATACACATACACAATATATACAGTGCCATTGTTAAGTAGTCTTAATATATATTAATCAAATAGTTGTATGCGCACATATCTTTTGCACCGTATATGATTGTCATTTCCTATTGTATTGTCAATTGTGGTGCACATTGCCATTAGATTATCGTCCCTTAACATTTCATACCATGCTTATGGTAAGTCAGGCATGGACATTGTCTTGTGGTTGGGACAATTATACTTGCTTATCTTAACTTGAGTATGCTGAATGTTGAATGAAAGCATTATCCTTCAGTTTTAAAATACAGAAACAATCATAAATGAAAAGATAGCCAATTTGTGAAAGTGAAACAAAGTAGTTGTTCAGGATGTTCATTAAGCACACATAGAATGTGCATTTTTTATTAAAAAGAAAAGATATATTATTAGAAGAGATGGCTAAAATGCGCAAGATGAAAAGCAATACTCCAAAAGAAACCACAGCACTGAAACAAAGGGCACCACATATAACATAACCAAGAATTGCATTGATCCGCGACTTGTCAAATCAAATTATGCTATCCAGAAAGAACTAAAAGAAACATTGCCATACCTTATAAGATTCAACGAATTTCGGTATATCAGCAGCTGATTCAAGTGAATCCATTTTTGCTCCCTGCTTTTCAGAAATGTTTTGCAAGAGCTCCTTCACCCCTGCATACAGGAAGTACACCAAAGCAAAGCAAATAACTATTAACTCAACGCTGATGGAAATTTTTATTCAAGTTGAATTTGAATCTCATATTGACATCAAATCCAATGTCTCAAGCAAGTGCGACCCAAGTAACAGAAGGATGAAAGACGATAAATCATATTGTTAACCTGATATTTTTCTTTATCAGTAGTAATCTACTAAAAAATCACCAAATCAGGTTAAAGAAATGTCAGCAAGATGTAATATATGCAAGCATGTTTTAACCAGCAAATTTTTTATAGCAACAATTTCACCGACAACACGTCAGCAATTCTGTTGCACAAGGGCCATAACAAAGAGCAGTGACTTGTGAAGTTACATATACATTTAGCCTACAATTTCTTTCAACTATTTAAAGAGAGAAGGAAATAAACAGTCCACATACCTATGTCCATTAGACCAAGACCTATTTTTGACTGATAAATAGCTCTCATTGACAAAACAATCTTTTTGTCAATTTGTTCTTCGACAAGCCTTTGAGACTTCCGATCATATACCTGAAACCAAAAGTAAGATAAATTAAATAAGTAATACGTTGAAAGGGTGCAGAAGTACAAATATGGAATAAAAGATACCAGTATTTAGTATTGTGTTTCTAATTTCCTCAAATTATCTTAAGGATATTTCTAGTTCTCTACTTTTATGAAGTTGTTGAATCAATAAATTCGAATTCTTGAGACATCAAAAAAGGTGTGCACAACAAATGTTGATACTTGTAATCACATGAAAAGGCTGCCGGCAGGAGTGATACATGTTCTTGGTAGAAAGAATGGACATACATCCATGTATGATGCATGGTATGAATGTCTTAAGATTTTTTAAATAAAAGAAAGAAAGAGGAAATTGGTATGGAAAGAAATATGACATACCAGAATATGGGAAGAACTTGATCCAGATCGAATACCAACATCATAGGATGAGACATGGGCCCATTCACTCAGTTTGAAGAACCAGCTATATAAACCGAAAAATAAACAAGTGTTTTTTATTATCTCATGATATACAAAGTACAAACCATAAATACATAACAGTAGTCCATATATATGAATCAACTATTTTGTATATATAATCCCTTAGGTAAAAAGATCATGTCATATAATCCATATCCAGGTATAGAAGCACACCGATGATAAGTTAGCAAATTGCAAAAAATGTACCCATATCCAGGTATATAATCCTAAACCATAAAATTCTGTTATTATATATAATCCGTTAGGTAAAAAGATCATGCTCTCCTGTATCTTAAGGATTAAAATAGTAGCAAATTGCAAAAAATGTACCCATATGAAGCCTGCTTATCTGTCAAGAATCCTCCAGCCATCACCTGGTTTCCGGTCCCTTCGTCAAAACAAAGAGTTAAGTGGATCATGCTGTTCAACTGGTCAGAAATCTGAAGAACCTCACCACAAACCGGACAGCAATTCAACAGTGGTTCCCTGCTGCACCAAAAGCTAGCTAATCATATAAGAATCAATTAAATGTAAACAAACATCACTTGGAAAATTTATAATAAGCAGCAAATATATCTCTACTGCTAGCAAAAGACAACAGCATGCATACAAAACCAAAGATTTTAGTCTCATGTATTCTAGATGGAGCATTACTTTTCTTGTTGAAAAGCAAGCAGGGAAGCCAGTTCATCCATGCTTACAACACCATCTCCATTCTTGTCAGCTGCTTTGAACAGCTCCTCTTTCTATTGAAAAAGAATTGTATTGCTGAAACAGTATAATTCGTATATACAAAACTAGGTATTATATTGTAAATTCATTTTAGGATTTGCAAGGCAAAGATTCATTATTTGAACCTTATGCCCTGGACCTTCTGTAGTGAAGATTTGGACTTTGATATGACCAAAAACGATAATTTCCATTGTCCAAATTCGATATTCTAAATTCTGACATTCAGATTTTATCAGTTTCTATAAGCCATAATATCTGAAATTAGAAGGTAATAAAAAAATATGAATCAAAGTCCAAATCCATATCCAGGTATAGAAGCACACTGATGATAAGTTAGCAAGAAAATAATCCAAAACAAAAAAGTAACACAATAGTATAATGTGCAGAGTAGTTTGAACTTTGAACCTTGCTTGTTGCTAATTGATTTCCAAAAGCATCAATCAGATCAGAAAATTCAGAAAATGAAAGCATCCCATCTTCATTGTAGTCCTGCATAAAGCATAAATCATCTAGTTTGATAAATACTAGATGGTGCTGAATAAGATCAAAGATTTCAAATGTATTTCCATGTATTCAACTTATATAGATTTCCTTTCAAGTTTGAAGACCCTCCAATAGAGAAAGGAGACAGCACGAATAAACTGACATTATCACCTATTAATATCTACTAGTGGTAGCAATTTGCATAACAAGTTGCAAATATGTGTCAATATCAGAACAGTCTCAGCAACACTCCATGGTGCAATTTTGGTTTAACACCAACATCCTAATGTAGAGCCGGATGAGACTATATATCATCACTTCCTGTGCAACCCTCATAAGTCTTCGCTTTAATCTCACAATAAGCATGAGTTATCATAAAAAGTAGAGGAAGATCAAACTTACCACAATGGATAAAATACGTCTAACAAAGCCTTTTTCTGTTTCAATTGGATCCTGTTAATTTCCACTGATAATTGTTAGAAAACTTTATCATACCCTAACAACAATAGAATTGTATTTTATTGTATTAGTATACCGTATACCTCTACAGAGCATGAAATGGAGATGTTGCCAACCACTTTTCCAGGAACTGATGGATCTAAAAGGTTGAATGTTTCAATGTCAGAATCAGAATCCTGCACCATCATATCATTCATAATGAAAGTGTGTAAAATGAATAATTCTGAAAGGGCACAGAAGAAGCTGATACATTAACAAGTCTAACATCTGTGATTTCTTAAAAAGAACAAAAGACAAAGTTTCCTTACCTGAATCAGAAATTCAAGCAGATCAATCTCACAGTATCCAACAAGAGTATTGCTGGACAGTTTGTTGGTCTACAAGAGGAAAAAAAAATCAAACTTAGATGCAGCGTTTGGGGACAAGGGACACAAAGTTATAACAACAACAGCAACAACCAAGCCAAATCCCACTAAGTGGGGTCAGCAAACCAAAGTTATAACAGTATTGGTTTGTATACTATATGCAGTTTTTTTCTTTCACGTAAAACAATAAACTACAATTAAAGTTTTTTTCACCTGTCAAGATTCATATCTAAAGAGTAACGGATCATTTAACTCAAAACCATTCTCATTCGATTTATTTATCGTTTTCCTTGATCTTCTCTATCTCTAACTAACAACCTATCATCCACCTGATCTGTCCAAACAACCTATGGCATTTTTCCATCTTTGCTATAATAGGAACTACCCGCACTTTTTCCCTACTCTGTTCCTGATTCTATCTTGTTTTGTATCAACCTTCAACCAACAAGCACTCTCACCTCACCAACACTTAATCTTATTTCCCTGTTGACATTTTACTGCCCAGCATTCAGCTCCATGCACACTTGAGTGGTACTTTTTTTATCACAAACTACACCCAAAACATTCCTCCGTTTCATCTATCCTACATGGATCCTATGGCTAACACCACCTTCTATCTCTTTTAGGATATAGAACATAGGTTAATTAGTGTAGTTAAGAGTTAATTAGTAAAAGTTAGTTAGTTGATAAATTTGTTAGATGGTTGTTAAGAGTATGTTATTTTAGTTATTCTTAGAAAGGCATTGGGCTCAAGTGGTTAATGAGTTCCCCCTAGGACGAATCGTTTGGAAAATCGAAGTTTCATTCCTGGTGGGAACAATTCTTGGCCACGCTTTACTTACCTCGCGGCAAACTCTCGATTACCAGTCCCCCTTCCCTGGGAACCGGAGGGTTAATATACCAAAAAAAGTCTTTAAACAGCCCGCAATTAGTAGAGGGGAATGACAGCTTTGAATAAAAAAAAAATTGTGACTAGAGAATTATCTAGTGTGAAAGAATAGTGCTTCTTTGGGGTAGCCTTGTGTGCAATATGAAATCCTTCATTTGCTTTCAATCTTTATTCATTTGAATCTGTTTTTACAACACTATTCTAGGAATTATTTCTTGCTCAAAGAAAGGATCCTAACAATCTCATTGTCATTTTATAGGATGGATCTGTATTACTTAATCCATGAGATTTATGCTAAGGTATGTTCCCTGATTTTCCCCTCTATGTTAGTATTTCTGTGACCGTGCACTCCATTTGACTTCTACTTAAACAAAAATCATGTGCTTCCAAAGCTTGAAATGCATTAGAAACATACCCAGAAAAGGCAGCAGCCCAACTAAGGATTTCAAGCTTTATTTTATGTTATTAGAAGGGTACTAATTCCTTTTAGTGTGACAAAAATGATGTCGCACTACCCCCCACCCTGAAGAAAAACATATGCTTACTACAGGGTAATGCATAACCAATGAAAAAGTAACGTTAATTTTTAGAACACACCTCAAAGACAGAAACTCTTGCAATATGAGGCCCGTTCTGTTCCAACAGAAGTTTCTTTTCTTGCAGAAGAAAATATCAGTCACACAAAAGAAATATTGTCTTATTCGGTAGATCATCTGTCATAAATGATAGAATAAAGAAAAGAAGGACGATCTAACACAGCTAAAAAAAGTAAATAATGATAGAAAAAGAAGAAAAAAAAAGTGAAGTGCTGGATAAATGACTCAATGTTGTAGTAGTACATGCATTCCATACTTAACAATTGTGATCAATGTTGATGTATATCTGATAGATGGATGATATATGTTACAATTTGGTTGCACTTGATTAACAATTGTTTATTTAAGGAGTAAGAAGAAATTGACATATTTAACAACTACACTAACATTTTGAAGAACCAAACCAAAAAACTATGTATGCAAGTAACTAACTAACTAAGTAACACACAATAATGAACAGAGATACTAGACACCAATAATAATTTAAGAAAATAGAAGTAGTTGAGAGTATAACTATGTGACAGTTTCATGTCGGTGCTACAAGTAAATCTGTATGAGAAACTCCTTTTGAAAAAATGAACTAGTTATAGGGACTAATTTGGACGGGACCAATAGCACGCTAAATAATCAGGCATTGCTCTTTGGGACCATATATGATCTAACTAACTATCTATGAATCTATTTTGATCAATAATAATTTAGATAAGATAAGAGTACTTACAGAATTCCAAACAGGTTTATCTGTTCTGCAGCAGCAGCAGCAGTAATAATGAAACAAAATCAATACTAACTAGAAGAATGAAAGAAAATAGTAGTAAAATGAAATAAAGTGATGATAACTAACTGTTGAGAAGACTTGGTGCGAAAAGTTTGTTCTCCGAGGGAAAGGCACGCAATCCATTTGTCCTTGAATTGCATCTCCGCCTACAATCAACATCACTCTTTTTATTCATTCAATAATTTACAAAACAAATAATGTGCAGAGAGAGAGAGAGAGAGGTGAAGAATTACACGGAGGAGGGAGAAGAGAGCGATTCCGGTGAAATTGTTGGCGGAGAGAAGTTTGTTAGTGGAGGAAGAGGCGTTAGTAGTTTTGCGGCGAAAGTGAAGACGGTTTTTGAAGCGAGCGAGACGCGATCCTTTACGTACTTCTGATGAAGATGATGATGATTCTTCTTCTGAGGAGGTGGTGGAGAATTTGGAATGTTGGTGACCCATAATTCTCTTTCTCTCTTCTCTTCCTATGCGATGAATGAAATTGATTCAGTTGTTGTTTGTTACAAATTGCTGCAATTAATTGCAATGTTCAATTGAATTGATTACTAGCTAATGCGCTCCACCTAAGCAAAATCAATTTCACTAATACAACACTGTTTGTTGCTCTATTCGTTCATATTATCATGTTCTTTACTTCGCCGCCGGAGAACTCTTCGTATATTCCTGGTAACAATAATAATACAATAAAATACTATTACTTTGCACATAGCGCAAGATACTTTACTACTAGTAGTAGTTAGTTTGACTCAACCTACCCTTTGAATTTTACGTACAATACAAATAACTATAAATTTTTTATGGAACATATTTCATTTCAAATTTATTTTGGTCCACATATATTGCAATTGCAATTTAGTTACAACCAATGGTGTCCATCATAACTGGACCTAACCTGCAAATGGTTCAAGAAGAGGTGAAGTAAGCTTTATTTATAGGGGGTGATGTATTTGCTGCAGATATTCTAATTAATGCTCAAGTTGTGAGAGTGTGTTTTTTTTAATCATTTTTAGTCTTTATAGGACTCACAATTGTCTTCCATGACAAACATTGATAAATCATGATATTATTTTCATCATGTGGTCATAATTTCATCATTTGACCTATTTGGATTGGGTGTGCCTCTAGGACGCATCTATGATATGATATGATATAATCCACTCTAAGTTAGTGACTTTAGAGTGAATCGATCCGGATCCTCAGCAGCAGCACCCTCTGCTGCGGTGTTTTTTGCTGCATCCTGAGCCTTAAATTAATCCTGCGTTTGGTTTCATATTAATACGATTGCAATCCCACCGCATGTAATTAAACGCTGTCAAAGTCCATGAGAATTCTACGCGCTATTACTATTTTGTGGCCTTCTCTTTTTTAGACAATTGAGTGATTAAGAACAAGAAAACGGTACGACAGTCGCACGACTCTGTAACGGCAACGGATATTCACAAAGGTGCGACTAGTTTGGTTTCACACATAATTAAGAGTTAATACGATGAATATATACAATATAGTGTTTCTATTGGTGTTTGAAAAGCATGCACATGCTTGCATCACACATGACTTGATGCTTCCCTAAGCATGCAACCATATGTCCTTATCACATGTACAAAGAAAAGAAAAGAAAAGAGAGATTAAATTGTTCCTTAGCATGACACAAGACAACTAGCTACAAAATACCATCAAAGTAGCCAAAAAGCTAACCACAAAGCCTAATAATATGTTTATTAATGTTTAATGCTCAATTGCTCATAATTTGCAAGCTTCATCTTTACCCTTTCTTACAGTGTTCAATGGGCTACACAAAAAATATCCTTCCCTTTCTCATGTTTTATGGCTATAAACCTTATTATTCCCTAACAAACAATATTGCCTTGCCTGCACAGTAATTTGAAGATTCAAGTTTCAAATAAAATTCTGTAACTGCGATATGGACCGAAACATCAGGTTTTAGATATCTCTTTGCAGTGTGTTTGAGGCTGCATACATGGACAACATTTTCGTACCAAGCATCGCAACACAACCATGATGATTAATTTTAAAAATGTTTGTGAAGATTAAACGATGATGATATTATGCTTACAGTATCTGGTAAAGATTGTTCAACTCTATCTAATTGTTGTGACATGGTATATAATATTTGATTGGTGTAATTTAGTTGACTATGAATATTATTAGCATCTTTTCTCTGTTCGGAAGGGCTAACTATAGCCTTAAAAGGTGAGGCTTCTATTTCTATATTTTCTTTTGGAGATGTAATTTTTAAAGCTTCTAAGGGTGGATGGATAGATTCAACTATTTCCTTTTTAGAAGTTTTCCATTTAATACTCATTCTAGTTTTAGTATTTAAAAATAATTTTTTAGCATAAGGGTTTAATATGTTATTTTCCAAACAATATAATTCAAACCAAATAAAGAAGTAAATATTAATTTCATGTTCTTCCAAAAACTGATAGAATATTTTTAGATATAAACTTCTCTCGGTTTCTGAAAAAGTATCAAAATACCATTTTCTCTTAGCTTTATTATTTTCTAATAAAAATTCTTCCCTTATCCAAGGTTTATCAATTTCAAAGGGTTCTTCCTTTTTAATCATCCCTAATATTTGAGATTCAGTAGGTGACGGAGATCTACTGATCCTTTCTTGATAAATTGGTCGAGGTATTGTTGGAGAAAAATTAACTCCTGCTAAGTTTAATCTAATAGTAGAGTCTACCGAATGTCTGGCAGAGGAAGATCCTATGCTAGGACTCTGATTGTATCTATAGGACTGACTTCTATTCATTCTAATCCTGATATTTCCATTTTGATCTGTGATAATATCTCTTATAGATCTTGATTCTAATTTTTCTGGTTGGATAGCGTTTTCTATTATCCATTCTTCTGGTATTTTCTCCTTTAATTCTGAGATAGTTAATATTTTAGGAGTAATTACGCTGGACTTTTTAAGATTAGCCTCTATAATACAAGTTTCATTTCTAGGCGTAGATCTTAAAGATTTATAATTATAATTAACATTTGTAATTTTATAGGTTATCCTGGTAATAATATCTACATTAGATATTCCTTCTGTAAAGTTATCATTTTGGTGTTGAACGCAGATGACTAGAGATGAGCTTGTAACTTCATCTCCTAAACTCATCGAGTAATTAGGGTAACAGTTAAAATAAACAGGACCATCATTAAGATTGGACTCTAACATGGCTATTACAGAGTCATGAAAGTCCCTAATTCTAGAATCTCTTAAAATTAGTAATATAGGTGAATTTAATCCTAATTTATGTAATGGTTTAACAGCCACTTGGACTAACCCAAGATGGATGTATCTGAAGCCATCTTTATAATGTTGGTCTAATAATTTTTTATCTAGAAGTGTAAAAGTTTCTTGTTTATTTTTAACATTCCTAGCTTGTTCTAAAGTATGTATAATTTTTTGACTTTTAAAATCGAAGGTACTAATCTTATAGATTTCATTTAACTTAATTTCTGGCATATTCCAGTTAATTAATTTATTTTCCATTTCTTGCACTTCTAATTCTTGATTTTGAAAAGTATCTTGATTTAATGTTGCTTCAGTATCGGAAGAAGTAGGCGGAACTAAAGTCCTATTAGATCTACTACTCCTACCACTAACACTACTCCAAGCTCTATTCAGTATCCGAGACATCTTTGAACTAGTTCTACTTTAAAGTTTAAGCTTATTGACTCTAAATTTATATTTTAAAATTTTCTTGCCTTATTTTACTATGTGACTCTCTCCTCCCCCTTATTTTTGTTTGAGTTCTACAGAAAAATACAACTAGGCTAAACCAACGGTTTCACTGCCCTCTCTGCGGGTCTTACTACCTGGACCACCCAGCTATTCAGCATTCTTCTAATAAAACAAGCCAACTCTCAGGGTTATGGGGTAAATCAAAAGCAAAATAATTAAAGAAAAGATTAAAATAATAATTTAAAGTACAACTGGCTAAAACTTTAAAACTTATTAATTCAAGAGGTCTCAGAACCGTATAGGCTCTGATACCAAAACGCATGGAGGCTCCAATTATTAAAGAAAAGATTAGTCATGTTTTAGAAAAATTTAAGAAAGATCTTTGCTCAGAACAGCCTAATGCGTTCTGGAAAAGAAAAGTACATACTGTATCTTTACCATACGAACCGGATTTTAAGGAAGTAAATATACCGACAAAAGCTCGTCCAATACAAATGAATAAAGAACATCTTGATTACTGCAAAAAAGAAAAAGAAATCCTTTAACAAACATAAGAAAAATCTTAGTAAATATGACAAGAAAGAAAATTACCCAAGGAAAAGTTATCAAGAAAATAAAAGATTTTATAAAAATACAAAAAGAAAGAATAGTAAAAAACCTTACCAAAAATCTAATAATAAAGACATTAAATGCTATAAATGTGGACGATTCGGTCATTATGCTAATGATTGTAAAGTTAAAGAAAAAATTCAACAAATTAGTAATTTAGATATATCAGAAGAATTAAAACAGAACTTAATTCATACCCTAGAAAATATAATGTTATTATCAGATGAAGAAGGTTCTTCATCTAGTGATTACGAAACCGAAGATATTAATCATCTAGCAGAATCTAGCGAATCCAGTGAAGAAGAATTAGATGAATGTTTAGGTTTAGATTTTTGTAACTGTAATAATTGTATTAAAAGCATTAATGTTTTAACCAATCATCAGGCTAATACTCTAATAGGAATATTAGATAAAATGGAGGAATCCGAAAGTAAACAAGCTTTTATGAGACAGATAAAAGACATCATCGACGATAATGAAATTGAAAAGAAAGAACTACATAAAGTAGAATTTAAAGATGTTATGGAACTCTTTAAGAAACCAGTTCAAAATCCTATAACTTTAAGAGATTTACAGGAAGAAATTAAAATTCTCAAAAGAGAAGTTCAATCGTTAAAAAATAAAGATGATGAATTAGAAGTTAAATTTTTAGAACTACAAGGAACTATGATTATTCAAGAACAAAATAGACTTCGAAACACTGTTTCTATACCTTCTACGAGTAAAGGAAATGAAGAAACATATATTAATAAAATAGAAAAAATGATATCACATAAATGGTACACAAAAATTAAATTGATAATTAAAGAAAAAACTTATGAGTTTACTGCACTAGTAGACTCTGGGGCGGATTTAAATTGCATACAAGAAGGATTAATACCTACTCAATTTTATGAGAAGACTAAAGAATCCTTACGAGGAGCTAACGGTAATAAATTACAAGTTTCTTATAAGCTATCTAACGCCAAAGTTTGCAAAGAAAAAATTTGTTACATAACCTCATTTCTATTAGTTAAAAATATTACAGAAGAAATTATCCTAGGAACACCCTTTTTAACTTTACTTTACCCTTTTAAGGTAAATGAAAATGGGATAACTACTACAGTTTTAGATAGAGAAATTAATTTTGAATTCTTAGACAAACCAAAAATTAGAGATTTAAACTTTGTACAAGAAAGAGCAGTATCTCGAATTAATTTAATAAATAAAAAGAAAAAACAAATTAATTTCATTAGTAAAGAAATACACTTTAAAAGAATAGAAGAACACTTGGAGGCTCCAATTATTAAAGAAAAGATTAGTCATGTTTTAGAAAAATTTAAGAAAGATCTTTGCTCAGAACAGCCTAATGCGTTCTGGAAAAGAAAAGTACATACTGTATCTTTACCATACGAACCGGATTTTAAGGAAGTAAATATACCGACAAAAGCTCGTCCAATACAAATGAATAAAGAACATCTTGATTACTGCAAAAAAGAAAGAGGAAGTCCTCGATTAGTAATAAATTATAAACCTTTGAATAAAGCATTAAAATGGATTAGGTATCCAATACCTAATAAAAAAGATTTAATTAATAGATTACATAATAAAAGTATTTATTCTAAATTCGATCTAAAATCAGGATATTATCAAATACAATTAGAAGAGAAAGATAAATATAAAACGGCATTTGTTGTGCCTTTTGGCCATTACGAATGGAATGTTATGCCTTTGGGTCTAAAGAATGCACCCTCGGAATTCCAAAATATTATGAACACAATATTTAATGATTATTCAGATTTTACTATAGTCTATTTAGATGATATATTAGTTTTTTCAGAATCTATTAATCAGCATTTTCACCATATGGAATTATTTTATCAAATCATTAAAAATAATGGATTAGTTTTATCTGAGAAAAAATTGAAAATATATCAGTCAAAAATTAGATTTTTAGGATTCGATATAACACAAGGGATGTATACCCCAATTAGTAGGTCTTTAGAGTTTGTTAGTAGGTTTCCTAATGAATTAAAGGATAAAACCCAATTACAAAGATTTTTGGGATGTGTCAATTATGTGTCAGATTTTATTCCTAACCTTAGAACCATATGTATTCCTTTGTTCAAAAGACTTAGGAAAAACCCACCTCCATGGGATGATACTATGACTCAGAGTGTGTTAAAATTAAAAGAAATAGTTAAAAGGTTACCCTGCTTAGGAATACCAGATCCTACATCTAGATTAGTGGTTGAGACAGATGCCTCTGACCTTGGATTTGGTGGAATTTTAAAACAGATACTTCCGGGATCGGAAAAGGAACAAGTTGTTAGATTTTACTCTGGAACTTGGAACCCGACTCAATTAAATTATAGTACTATTAAAAAAGAAATTTTAGCAATTGTATTATGTATTACGAAATTTCAAGATGACTTATTTTCAAAACAATTTTTATTAAAGACTGATTGCAAAGCTGCGACCAGTGTTTTACAAAAAGATGTTAAAAACCTAGTTTCTAAACATATTTTTGCAAGATGGCAATCATTACTCTCCTGTTTTGACTTTGAAATTGAGCATATACAAGGAATCAAGAATTCTTTACCAGATTTCTTAACCAGAGAATTTTTACAGGGAAAAAATGAGCAAAAAGATAGATCCGCGTGACAATTATGGTCCTCCAATTAAAGAAGAAACTACATTAGCCAGTTCCTCTTCTTACATTTCTAAAGCTATTACTCCCGTTACTCCTTCGGCTATAACTGCAGGAATTAGACCCTCTATGTTAACTCCTTTAACCTTTACTTCAACATTAAAGACTTCTAAGCCTCAAAACAATAAAATAAATTATTATACTCCTCCTGCAACTACCCCAAAATCTACCTTCATTACCAAACCATCTTATGTTTCTATTATTCCATTAGAAAATCAACATCTTACCCCAAATGCCTCGCTACTACAAGTTGTTTCAAAAGTATTACCTTCAGGATTCTTTTTCCTACCTACTGACTCGAACAAATTTAAAAATAGAAGATTCTATGAGTTTATACTCATTGATACTGAGTCCATTACTCTCACTCACAATTATGATAAAAATAATCAAGAGAAAATTATTTTTTCCAAGTTTAAAATCAATAAAGTCCTATCTCCTTCTGACTGGGGTCAGCCTTCCTCAGAAGTGAAGAACTTTTCAAGAACCTTCATCCCACAAAGTTACTCTTATTTTGATTACATGTTGGCCTGGTATTACTTTTTAGACGTTGAACCTTTTAACCATACATGGTTTATATGGTTTAACAAAGATATTTCTTTAAAATTTCCTAACTGGTTTATTAAATGGTTTGAAACCATTGGTCCTTTTTTGGAAGTCTTACCAGATTATGCCAAAAAATCATATGAAGAATTTACTCAGATTACTACTTGCCCTGCCTATAAGTCATTACTTTGTTTTTGCGCTGCTTTTGGAATTACTTGGATCTCGTCCTGGACGTTTGGAACAGAACCATTATGGGCTGATGCTCCAGCTCAAGCATTAGTAAAAAGATATTCAGTCAAATGGTGGTCTAAATTTAATCCAGAATTAATTTCCTCAAAACGATTAGCTGATTGGTGCAGACAACATCCAGATCTCTGCAAACCATCTATTACGGCTCCTACCGATGCTAATTTTCTATCTGAAAGATCTAGGCTATTAGCATCTTTAGCTGCTACCTCTGATCCTCAACAGTTTATGAGCAAATTACAAGAAGCTATGTCAACATTTTCAGATTCAGAAAGTATTACTAGCACCTCTGATAATAATAATGAAGACGATTGCTATGGAATTACAGATCTTTAGTTATCTTGCAAGATTATCTTCAAGGCCTATGGCCTAGTCAAATCACATTATTACTTGTCGGCCATTCAATTTGGATTATTCAGAATTATGGCATTACTTTTACTGTTTCTCAGGGAATCTTATTGTCGGCCAGTTAGTTTGAATTATTGTATTACTTTCACTGTTACTTTGTTTGTTTGTAATAATTATTATTCCTGATTGGATCAGGACTTAAGTTTTATGTAACTTAGTTTTTATATTTTGAAGTCCGAACTTTTCCTTACATTATAAAAGGAGGGTTTGGCATTAGTTCAAGGCATGCAAAACATTCTCAGAGCTAAACACTGAGCGTGCTGCCTGACTGCATAATATTGTAAGCACTATTTGAAATAAAATGTTTTCATTATGTCATAATTTCTTCTTTAAGTTATATATTATTAAATTTGTTATATTTTCAACTTCTAATATTCCATTATTCATAAACCTGCTTCCATTATTTTCAACCTATAATCAATTTATTTGGATCATGTTTACTTTTTCTTCTACAATTAAGGTTTACCATGCGTTCTGGTATCAGAGCCTATACGGTTCTGAGACCTCTTGAATTAATAAGTTTTAAAGTTTTAGCCAGTTGTACTTTAAATTATTATTTTAATCTTTTCTTTAATTATTTTGCTTTTGATTTACCCCATAACCCTGAGAGTTGGCTTGTTTTATTAGAAGAATGCTGAATAGCTGGGTGGTCCAGGTAGTAAGACCCGCAGAGAGGGCAGTGAAACCGTTGGTTTAGCCTAGTTGTATTTTTCTGTAGAATTCAAACAAAAATAAGGGGGAGGAGAGAGTCACACACATATATATATATATATATATATATATATATATATATATATATATATATATATAGGGGAACTTTCAAATGAGAGGGGTTTTAAAATGAGAGATGAGAGGAGTCATTTATATCCATTAGATATAATTTAATGGTTAAGATTAAATGTCACTTTTAATGAAACATGTGACCTCTCTTTTTCAATAAAAAACACAGCCACGCGCAGGTTTCTTTTTCCATTAACACCTTCCTCTACCTTTGCCTACTTTCCAGAAAATCTCTCATGCTTGATTCCTTCAACCCTCTTTTTCTGCGGCCACGTTAGATTCGCAATTTCTATCTTATTCATAGCTAATTGAAAATTACAATAACCACTTTTGCATCATTTTCTTTTTCTACAATTTCCCCAATCAAGGTAAAAGAAACCAAACCCTTCCATACTTCCTCTGTTTCTTTGTTCTTTTTCCTTTAAGATTCAAGACAAGATAAAGAATTTACCACCATTGACACTTGCTCCAAAACAAACATTCAATAAACAACATCAATTTAAATTAGCACCAATGTCAATTTCAATTCAATAAACTCCATCGACAGCAGCAACGTAATTTAAATCAACTCTCCAATAATTAAATATCAAAACATTAGAAAGAATTTCCTTTAACAACTCGATTTGTGAGACTACAGCAGTTCGACATCGTCAAGAATTGGAAGAGACATGAGTGAATGAATGGGAAGGAAATGACCAACTGCGTTGCTTATTATCACCGTCGACGACTCACACAACAAACAATATCACCACCGCCGACACTCACACAACAACCACCATCTCCATCGACCTTATCCATCTTCATCGACCCAAGTCGTATCACAATTACAAATCTCAGTGTGAATATACAGAGACGCACGTGGAAGAAAATAATTATAATGGAGAAGGTGAAGTGTTAAAAAGATTAGCTACAACTATTAAAATTGAATAGCACCATAAAGATTGATCCAAGGATTATTATTTAACCCTCTTATCCTCTCATTTTAAAACATCTCTCACTTGAAAGCTTCCCTATATATATATATATATATATATATATATATATATAAATTTACAATGGCAAGCTACGCTGCTGACAACTGTATTTAATCAACTAGAAACCATGACAATATATATAATAATAATTAACAATTACAAGCAACTATTAGCTTAATTAACTATCACTTGTTTGCATCAGCTAATTAATAATTTGGTAAGCTTATCTCGTCAAGATCATCTAATGACAAGAAAACTTCATCTAAATAAGAGAGCTGATCCATTCCATCATCATCATCCTCATTTTGCTCATAAACTCGACATATCACCCATTTACTATACTCCTGAATCAAACAAAAGGAAAAACAAAACCATCAATCAAATCAAGGTGTTATATGCACAATACAATAGTTATGTAATAGTGATCTATCTTTAAAATAATTAAATTAACAATATTTGTATCTGACCACCCAAGTATTTTTCATAGTTATGAAGTTGGACTTTTATGTACTATACCAATCAAAGTGAATTCTTCCATTGGTACACAAATGTACTATACACAATTGGGATGAATAATTGTGACAAGTTCACCGATAGTGTTTATTAATTTTTTAACCTATTAAAATTATCCACCTCAGCAATGTATCGGTACATATCTAAATAAGATTTGTACCACACCTACAAATTATTATTGTTAGAATATAAAATATGTGTTAAAATATGCATAAAATTTATATTTAAGGGATTTATTTTAGTTTTAAACATATTCACTTCATTATAAATATCAAGTAGTATCATACTATTTCGTACCTAAATATTGTATTTAGGTCAATCATTATCAATAATATATATATTTATTATTGTTTTCTTTTATTTTTTTCCCCTAAATACCACAAATTCAACAATTATATATTAATTATATAAACTTACTTTCATTGGTTGTGATTTTCTTTTAGATGATTTGGCAGAGGAGGAAGCAGAGTCTAATAGACAAAATTCTTGCATTATCCAATTGGTTTTGATACCTGAAGCAGGGGATTCTCCAACATGGAACACAAAATGTTTCTTCATGCCAACTTTCTTATTGTTTGTACTAGAAATCACTGCCTCTTCCATTCCTGTTGCCTTCCAATAACCATTGTCAGTTACCCTATTTTGTGTCCTTCTGCTATAGTAGTACCATTTTTTTCCCTCCAACAAAGCTCTACCTACATACATATATGCACCAACACCCAAAATTAATATAAAGTACTTGCAATTTAATTAATCTTGGACAAAATTTAACGGACACTTATCTTCTGATCAAACTTGAGATTACTAAAATGGAGGATTCTGTATTAATCATTAATAAATATAAAATAATTACACATGGATGAAAGACAAACGAACAAAAAGTTGCGCCGCTAAAAGAAACAAACAAATAAATAATAAATGGTATATACCATGAAGTTGCCATGGATCATATGAGTATAGGTGAAGATCAGGGATGACATGAGGGTGGCAAGGTAAGAGTGTTGATTTTCTATGAAGGAAATGAACTACAAGTTCTTCATCTGTGGGATCAAAACGAAACCCAGGTGGAAGGTTGACATTGTAATTATTATTCATATCTGCCATTAGTATAACTTAGAGCAATTAATTAAGAACAACTAGAACAGATAAATGAAGTTAGAGAAGAATGGTGAAGGTGGATTTGGAGACATTAAGGTATTTATAGCAACATATATATATACTACTAGATTATCATGAGGGCCTGACGTGAAACAAAAGATGACCTTTAAGCCGTTCAAAAAAAAAAAAACAAGATCTTTAATCAAATTAAAAAAATACATCTCATCAAATCAAAATATATATAAAATAAATTATTGGTAGCTAGGTAGATGAATCAGCACTAAACACCACCAAGCAAGCACAAGGTTGTGGATAACGGAACGTGTTCCTTGCTAAATAAAATTGGATCACCAAAAAGTGGAATTTCGAAAGAAAAAAAAATCTTTTTTTTTTAAAGGTGAATAAGATACACATCTTATTTAAATATGTTCGAGTATACTATTGAAATGTACAATTTTAATTGGTCCACAAATAATATTTAATATAGAAAAATTAATAAACACTATTTATGAACTCATTACAATTGTCCATATCAGCAAGTGTATCGGTACACATTAAATAAAATGTACACCAAAAAATTCACAATTTTTAAATTTAAATGATTGACTTTGAACTTTACATGGTTCAATTCCAATAACTCACCCGATCTCAATCAAATGATCACAAAGTATAAATTATATGACTACAAAGAAACTCAAATTTAAATAAGTGTGAGTGAGAGAGAATGTGAAAGCTAATGTGCACTTTTTTTTGTTGATTTTTCTATATACACATAAATTTTTGGGGTCAGGCAGGCAATAACAAACCATTGATTTATTACTTTTTTATATGATATTTTAAATAGCATGTGAGTATATGATATAGTTTTTTATATTAACCGTAAAAGTTTAGATATTCATTACAAATCATTTTATTTATCTTCTTTTATTTTTGTCCATGTCATTTAATATTTATCATTTAGTTCGTCTTCTAATTTACCAAACACTTCAAATTTAATATTCTAACTTTTCTGCTGTTACTATCAATTAACTATTCATTATCAAACTAGGTGTCATCGGTTACTTTATGCCTAACAATGCCTTGTAAAGACTTTGAATTTTTGGCCTCGAAAGATCTTTTGGGTGTTCCTTTGAATGACAAAATGACTTTTATCCTGTTCATTTTCAAACTAGCTTCCATTGGTTACTTTTTGCCTAACAAAGTCTTGAAATTTTAAATTTTATGCTTCGAAAAATCTCGAGTGTTCCTTTCAAATGACAAAATGGTACTACTTCTATCCTAAAATAAAAAGGGTAAAACATATTTTTGGTGTCTAAAATATGGAGCACTATTAGTCAATCGGCTAAAATATGTTGATGATTTTTTAATCAAGTCATTTTTTTTAACAAAAAAAAAAGGAATATATATATATATATATATATATATATATATATATATATATATATATATATATAAGCGCATGAACAAGTAGACCCATTAGCACAGGGCGTACGGAGGAGAGCTACATAAGTTTACAAGAGATCCAAGCAAGCAACAAGATACTACATAGGTTTTCAATCCGTTCATTGTCTGTCTGCAGGAAACAAAAGCATCAGTTTGTGATGATTTTATGTGTTCGGCTGTGTGGGGTAACTCCCTTTGGTTTTTCTTATCGCCCTTCGGTAGGGGCGTCAAGGGGCTTACTTACGATCTGGGATACTACATAGGTAGAGGTGTGGTCGTCTCTTAGCCGGGATTATGTTTTGTGGTGTCATGATCGGTTTGTCAGGACTGGCGAGGAATTTCTTGTGGCGAATGTTTATGCACCTTGTGATCCTGGTGCGAAGCAAGGGTTGTGGAACGCGTTGGCCACTAGGTTTTTAATCATGTCATTAGTGTGAAGTATTATCAATTTTATTGATGATTAATTTATGTTGAAAACACATAATTGATCATTTTTAATGAAATTTTCTCCTTCAATAACATTTTTTTCTAATCACAAAATTCTAAACTGAAATACTTTTTAAGGGAATTCAAGTTAAGTTCCACGTTGAGCAACATAAATTATGTAACGTTGGTTGCTCATGATATATATGTTTTGCAATCATGACACTACATGTTGGTATGATCCACCTCTATTATTGTTGTCTACATAATGTGTTAATATGGGTTAGGTCTTAAACCAATATTAGAATGTGGTCACCCACCATCTTGGAGTCTATCTACAAATACCGACATATATGCTACATATAATTGTCACCCGACTATAGTACTTTTTTAGATTTAAATGCAAGTACAAGAACTTTATTATTTGTTTCGCTCTCACCCACCCATATGCGCTCTACCCACCTAAATATATGCTTTGTAACAATCAATGAATGATATGTAGTAGCACATACATCCCACACTTATATACATAAACAAAAGAATAATTTCTTGTTAAAAGAAAAAGAAGAATAATTTATTTATTTATTTATTTATTTGGAAAAGTGAGAGTTAATTTGAGTGTAAAAGCATTTTATTTATTGGGTCATATTTAAGGTAACTAAATATAAAAATAATGCAAAATATTAGATATTTAAAAAGTTGAAGATACAATTTTTAAGAGAATATTCTTATATTTATCTTATTGATATGTGTTCTAAAGGTATATGTTAACATTTTTCTTATTATATCTATATGAGTATAGTTCAATTGGTAGTATTACATTTTATATGTACGATCAGGGTTCGAACTCGAAATCTTCTATTTATTTACTTCAAGAGCTGAATTTTTAGTTATTGCACTACTTGATTAAAAAAAAGGAACTACCTTAAAAAAAAAGGAACTCGGGCCGGTCCGAAAGCCCGTACCGGGCCGGGCTCGGGCCTCATTTTTGCAGCCCATTTTTTATCCAAGTTTTTTAGCCCGGTCCGACAAAGCTCGAAACCCGAATGGGCCGGCCCAAAACGGGTCAGGCCGCCCGTTTTGACAGCTCTACTCCCTCAAGAGAAATACTTACTAGATACAACTACAAACTAGAGATACTTACTAGATACAACTATAAACTAGAGGTGTTAGGCGCACACACATAATTAATAAAAAATTAAAGATAAAATGATTAAAATTATATTAATTGATATGATTATTTTATTTTTATTTTTTTTATATTTTTTATTGATGTATGTGCCTAACTATTGTGCCTATATTGTTGTGCCTATATAAGAATGCCTCCTCCCTCAAACTATATACTTTTTTGCTAAATTTTGCTGTTCCATTTTATAAGAACCTTTTCAAGGTGAATTAATTCAATTTTCACAAAAATAATCCTAATTAAATGAAAAAAGTAAAAGATCACTATTTCTTTCTCTTAATAATTGGAGGGTAATTTTGTAAAGAGAAAATATATTATTGACAAATTTAATATAAAACTACTTTTCTTAATTTTTATGCATTTGTGAAAGAGGTCTTATATACTGGGACGGAAGTAGTAAGATATATAAATAAAATTAAAAATATTAAAAAAAATAATTATAGTAATAAATTTGTAAGAAAATTGTGATATATTTACATATTTATCTTTTTAATTATTGATATTATTAAAGAATAACATAATTTATATTATTCAACAAAAAAGGTTAAAAAAAAGTCGGTAGAAGAGAATACTGAATTTAAATTTACAAACTTAATATGAATAAATGAACAAACAAACATTTTAATTCCTAAATGTAAGAGCAGAGTGATATCACTTTGGATATCATACATCATTAAAAAATGGTTCATATAATGTTATATAATATTTATGCAACTTATACATATTTTGCTCCAATATGATATCACTTTGGGTATCATTCATTATTAACAAGTTATCAATTCTATTTAATTTGATATAAAAAAAGATAACATTAAATTGATGATACAGTACCTTAAATAAGGTACCGTATCATCAATTTTGATACTCTCTATGCCACGTCATAGAACTCCAATGATAAAAAAAAAGGTACGGGTGATTAGTCTATGAAATTCTCTTTGATACCTTATTGGAGATGTTCTAAGAGGTGTTATTGTCCTATACTATATATAGACTTTATTTTTTTGTCAAACTTTTTATAACAACTTTAATGTTATTTTTTTTTGGTACAAGCTTCTTAGTGTTCTTTGTTATTAATTTTATAAAAAAATTATTTAAGGAGTAAATTATCTAAAAATATATTTGATAATATTTACAAATCTTATTATTTATACACTATCTTTCAATCCAGCAATTATATTCATACATTTGCATCAAGCTGATTCATGCAAAATGAGTTTACTAGCTGAAACCATGAAGCCACATGCTCTTCTAATCCCATTCCCAACACAAGGTCACATAAATCCATTTCTCAAACTAGCAAAGATCCTTCACAACAAAGGCTTCTACATAACATTTGTCAACACTGAATTCAACCACAAACGTTTGCTCAAGTCCATAGGTTCTAATGTTGTCAATGGTTTGTCAGATTTCAACTTTGAGACTATCCCAGATGGTCTCCCTCCCACAAACATGGATGCAACTCAAAGCATTCCTGATCTTTGTGACTCTACAAGAAACCACTGTTTGGTACCTTTTTGTGACCTCATATCAAAACTCAATGATCCTCCAGTTACTTGCATAATCTCAGATGGTGTCATGTCCTTCACAATTAAAGCTTCTCAGCAATTTGGGTTGCCTAATATTAGCTTTTGGACTCATGGTGCTTCTGTTTTCATGAGCTACAAAGAATGCAAGAATATCATGGAAAGGGTCCTAACACCACTTAAAGGTATATACTGTATATCTTTACAAGGTTTACTCTAATTTTATTATTATTTTTTGGGTCATAATCATGACAGAGCTCGAGTTCTCTAGAATGATTCTTTAACTTAAGTTTTTTTCACATGAGAAGATCTGAACATGAAATAAGTAGAGATAGTTTCCACTTTACAAGTTAGTTTTCTAGGGTTGAGTTAAACTCAACTTCCATATTTTAAAATGGTATCAAAGCCTCCTTCGAGATCTATTGGGCCACGGGCCACCTACTTACAGGTTTCCGCTACCAGACTGCTGTTTTCTAATCTAGGGTTAAGTTAGATACAACTTTCATATTCTAAGAAGTTCATTAGTCGGTTGAGTCTAATCAGTTGTTTTGTACTTAAAATTTGGGTTGGTTCATACTTAACCCTTACAAAATTAAAACTTATGTCATCTAATGTGAGACTTTTTAACACATCTCCTTACATCTACTTCACATCTGGAGTGTGACCATGAGTGGTCTAATAGAGGGTGACCGAATAGATATTGGATAGACTCTTGTATCATCATAAAATTTTAGTTTGGCCTAACTCAACAAAATTGACTTGTAAGATGAAGACTACCGCTACTTATATATTTAGGTCTTATATGATATAATGTGAAACTACTAATTTCTAAACACATGGGAACACTAATGTTCATTTTTTTACTATTATTTTGAATTTATGATGTTAATTTTCAGATGCAAGTTATCTCACAAATGAACATTTAGACACCATCATAGACTGGATCCCTGGCATGAAGAACATTACTTTAAGAGACCTTCCCGGCATATTTCACACAACAGATCCAAATGATTTACTATTGAACTTTGTGGCAGAACAAATTGAATTAGCTTCAAAAGCTTCTGCCATTATTCTACCAACTTTTGATGCCTTGGAATCTGATGTGCTAAATGAACTATCCACAATGTTTCCTAAACTCTACACAATAGGTCCACTTGAGTTGTTCCATGATCAAATTTCAGAAAATAATGGATTTGAATCTATAAAATGTAATTTGTGGAAAGAAGAAAGTGAGTGTCTCAAATGGCTTGATTCACAGGAATCAAATTCTGTTCTTTATGTGAATTTTGGTAGTGTTATAGTCATGAAGCATAATCAACTTGTTGAATTGGCTTGGGGATTAGCAAATAGCAAGAAAAAATTCTTGTGGGTGATTAGGCCTGATTTAGTTAAGGGTGGAAGTGAAACATTACTTGTGCCACAAGAAATTGTAGAAGAAACCAAAGATAGAGGACTAACGGTAGGTTGGTGTCCACAAGAGAAAGTTCTAAAACACAAAGCAGTGGGAGGATTTTTGAGTCATTGTGGTTGGAATTCAACAATTGAAAGTATAAGCAATGGTGTGCCTTTGATTTGTTGTCCATTTTTCAATGACCAAATTCTCAATTGCAAGTATATTTGTAGTGAATGGAAATTTGGAATGGTGATGGATAGTGATAATGTAACAAGAGATGAAGTGGAGAAGCTTGTGGTAGAGTTGATAGAAGGTGAAAAGGGTAAGGAGATAAAGAGAAAAGCAATTGAGTGGAAGAAAATGGCAATAGAAGCAACCAATGTTGATGGTTCATCTTCTTTGAATTTGGAAAAATTGGTAAGTGAAGTGCTGCTATTCAAGAGTTAAGAGACATTACTGATTCAAGATATTGTTGTAATGAAAATCTTCTTATGATGATTTGATGTATTTCCAAATTGTGTTAATGTGTGATTAAATAATATATTTCTAATTATTCACATTTTATCTATGGTCATTTGTTTGAATGCTTTATTGCATCACTTAATTATTTTATGAAGCACGAACACAGACACGGAACATGATAAGATAGATTTATCATGAATTTCAAGTGTGATTCAATCTATATACTATTTAACCAGAGTAAAAAGATACACAAATACTTGTCATTTGATAAAATTAATTCTTACTTTTATATTAATTTATCTCTCACTTCGTTATGAAAATTAATTCTTAATAGATTTCCTGACAGAAATTAATCACTGCTAAACTGCAGATCTAAGTGCCAAATCGGTCAAACATAGAATAGCGGTAGAACAGGTCATAATTTACAAAATTGATATCCATTTTACTTGTGCACAAAACAAAGCAGATCTAGTGGAATAAACTACTACCTGCGTGTTTCACATGCCACTACCCTCCAAACAATGAACCAATCTCTTTTCCATCTTCTTCATTAATTTCTATTTCTTCCCTATAAGAATAACACACATATGCCACTAATTTCATGCATTCACAATCTCCACAAAAAAAACAACATTAAGCCATTATTCATGGACAACAACAAAAACAAACCTCTACATGTTGTTATGTTCCCATGGATTGCCATGGGACACATGTATCCATGTTTTCAAGTTTCCAAAATCCTTGCACAAAATGGTCACTTTGTTACACTCATATCAACTCCTTCAATCATAGATCGTCTACCTAAACTCTCACAAACACTATCACCATTCATTAAACTCATCAAACTTCCTTTATCATCTCATATAGACAAAAACCATCTTCCACAAAATGCAGATTCCACTATGGACATTCCATCCAACAAACTCTATTACCTTAAATTAGCCTATGATTGTCTTCAACAATCTGTAGCTGAGATACTCAAAACTTCAAATCCTGATTGGGTTTTCTATGATTTTGCAGCTAGTTGGTTACCACAGTTAGCAAAAGATTTGAATTTGAACATTTCATGTGCTTATTTTAGTCCTTGTCCTGCATGGAGCATATGTTTCTTTGACACACCAAGACAACAACTTGGTGATGATGTTGCAGCAATTCGAACAAAATCTGAAGATTATTACGGTCCTCCCAAATGGGTTTCTTTTCCTACAAAAATTGGTTTAAGACCTTATGAGGTAAGAAAATTGCTTGAAGATATCAAAGTGAACGAAACAGGGGCTTCCCCTGTTTTTGATCTAAACAGAGCAAATTCAGATTGTGACTTGTTTATTATTAGAAGCTCAAGAGATCTTGAAGGAGAATGGTTAGATTTTCTTGGTGAATTCTACAATAAATCTGTGATTCCTGTTGGATTGCTTCCACCAATAAGAGATTCTTCTTCTTCTGATGAAGTTGATGATAGTCCTGATTGGATTCAAATCAAAGAATGGTTAGATAAACAAAAAGGTTCATCTGTTGTTTACATTGCATTTGGGAGTGAAGTGAAATTGAGTCAAGAAAATCTCAATGAATTGGCTCTTGGAATTGAGATTTCTAAGTTACCTTTCTTTTGGGTTTTGAGGGATTTGAAAAATGGTTCTGTTGAGTTACCAAATGGGTTTGAGGATAGGACAAAAGATCATGGTATAGTGTGGAAAAATTGGGCCCCACAACCTAGAATCTTAGGTCATGGTTCTATTGGTGGTTGTTTGACTCATTGTGGTTCTGGCTCAATGATAGAGAATCTTTATTTTGGACATGTTCTTGTTATGTTACCGTTTTTATTGGATCAAGCTTTGTATTCAAGAGTAATGCAAGAGAAGAAAGTGGGAATTGAGATAGTGAGGAATGAAGAAAATGGGTCATTTACAAGGGATTGTGTAGCTAAGGCATTGAGATTTACTATGGTGGATGAAGAGGGAAGTGATTATAGAAAAAATGCTAAAGAGATGGGGAAGAAATTTAGTAGCATGGAGCTAAATAATCAATATGTTGAAAACTTCATTTCTTCACTTCAAAATTATAATTCATAGGAATGTTTAGAAATAATTAAGTAAACATTCATTTGATTTGAGATAGTATATGTCTTCTTACTTTTCATCTTCTATTTCACACCAACTTTTTGGTTTTAAATAAATATCTTAGATTCATCTTGTGGACTTGTATGTGATTTTTTGCCAATGTATTGGATTTTGAAAGTTTGTTAAAGGGGAAAAAAGCAGGAAAAGAAGAGATGAAGATAGATAATATCTTAATTTATCAAAAGATATGAAGTTTTTGATGTATAAAGATGACACAATTTTAGAATGCATGATGACATAATTAGGTTTTTACTTATAATCTTTTTGATCAAGTAGTCTAGTTGCTAGAAATTTCACCTTTTAAGATGAATAAGCTGCATATAATATGCAATATCTCAATTGAGTTAAGCTTAACGGACAATGTGGGTTATCTTTTGTTTAGGTGATGTAGCAAATTTTATTACACATGCCACAGCTAGCCATTTCATTTCACATAAAAAACATGGTCATTACTCATTCCCCCCTCATATAGAGAATACGGGGTTAAACATATCAATTTTTTTTAGTTACTCAAACTAAAATCGAATTTTGGTTCTTCAAAATTTTCTATTTTTAATTTTAATCTTTTTATTTTTTATGTAGCATGTCTTCAGTGACTTTTTATGATAATTTATCATTATTGAAATTTTAAAATATTATGAGTTTAATAATTTAACTATTTTATTTTTAGTTTAACACTTAAATCTTTAATTTAAAGTTATAGATAAATTAATAAAGATTAAATAGTTAATTATTAAAAAAATTAAATAGGTAAATAACAAACAAGTGATATATATTTTTAAGTTTTAATCATTCAACTTAAGTATTTAAGCTATCACAAGTATTTATAACTTAAAAAACTAAAATAAAAAAATAAAAAAGATCCATAATGTCTGGCACTCACAAGTTAAGAGATCAAATAAGATGGAAAAAAATTAAGAGACCAAAATGGAGCTTCCAAATCACTTAAGGGACAAAAGAGAAAATTTAACCTTATTTTTATATACTATGTTTGTAATCTATTACTATATCTATTAGTATATATAAAAAGAATACAAATTTTTGGGATGATTTTTTCATTATTTCTATTTTACCCTTAAAAAAACTACAAAAAAAAAAACTAAACATTTGTATATGTTGAAAAATAACTTCCACATAAAAATAGATTTTCAGTTATTTTTAGTAAATAGTTTTTTTTTCTCTTAATAACTAAGCACAACTTCCACATAAAGATAGATTTTCAGTTTTTTTATAGTAAAAAAAAATAAAAATTTCTTCTTAATAACTAGCCACAACAAAAAAGGAGGTTAAATAGTTATCAATTAACTAAGTCCCATAAAAAAAGAGATTAAGTAGTTATTTATATTTGCACAATAGAGAATTTCGATCACAGCAAAAAAAAAAAAAAGAGAATATCGATCACACAAACGGGCACGGAACGTGCCCGTTCGACTAGTAGTATATAATTTTCTCTACTTTTCAAAATCCCTAAATCCGTCCTTGACGGTGGAAAAATTGATTTTGAATTAATTGATTATATAAAATTGATTTCAACTAAAACGTTAGTTTTATTTTTACAAAACTAGAACGTTAGTTAAAGATTAAGTGATTTATATTTAAATAAAAGTTTCAAATTTTATAATCAAAAGAAGTTAGAGTTTATTTTTTTCTAGAAGATAGACAAAATGACAATATATAATTATTAAAAACTTATACATATAAATAGAGATTGATCCCACCGTCCGACTTAACAATTCTACAATTTTACTAATTGAGTTAGGATACGGATTAAAGTAGATTTTAATTTTTAACTTCTTCTAAAGCAAAACTAAACATACTATTTTGCACATAATCATACATTCATAACATAATATTCTCTCCGTCCTAAAATATAAATAAAAATTGATCAACAAAAATAAATGTATTTAGTTTAAATCTTTAACCAAATACATTAAATTTATTTGATTTATTTTTGTTTATATTTTGGGACGGAGTAGGTATTACTCCCTCCGGTCTTATATATAAGAAACATTTCACTTTTTAGATTCATTGTAAATTTGATGTATTTAGACTATATTATTGTCTACATACATTGATTTTCCAATGAATTTAAAAAGTCAATTTTTTCATATATAGGACCGGAGGGAGTATTTAACTTGAGAGAATCTTGACAAACAGCAAAGCACCACCATTGCCATCAAAGTACCCGATACCAAAACACAATCTATCTATTTTATATTTTTACAATAAAAATAAGTTGCTGCGAGGTACTCGTGGAAGACCAATTTGTTTTTATTTAATTTTATAAATCACATGGAGCCTCCTCGTGGACAAATAAAATATCGTTGTATTAGATGTGTTGTTCATAAGCATTAAGCACTAGTAATAAAATAATAAAAAATTAAGTTGTAGTAGGATAGTATAAAAATAGTTGTTGGACAACTAAAATGATGTTAAAATAACATTTCTCTATTAGGAATATTAACTAGTTTTTTAAAATAGCAATGTTTTTGGAACTCTTGCATACTCTTTGAACTCTTGCTATATCTTTGAACTCTTGCATACTCTTCTTCCTACTCATAGCTTCCACTCTGCATAATCTTCACACTCATACCTTTCAAGTTCCAAAGATATCCAAGTCTTGATGGGTTCAATTGATAATGAAAATGTCATCAACAACAACAAACCTCTTCATATTGTAATGCTTCCATGGCTAGCTATGGGACACATATACCCTTATTTTGAAGTTGCCAAAATTCTAGCTTCAAAGGGTCACACAGTTACCTTCATAAACTCACCTAAAAACATTGATCAAATTCCAAAACCACCCAAAAGTATTGAATCATTCATCGACTTAGTCAAATTACCTTTACCATACATTGAACAACTCCCACAAGGTGCAGAAAACACTATGGACATTCAACCAAACATGAACCGTTACCTTAAACAAGCTTATGAAGGTCTTCAAGATGATGTTGCCGAGATTCTCAAAACATCAAAACCTGATTGGGTTTTCTATGATTTTGCTTCTGGTTGGATAGTACCAATAGCTAAAAGTCTCAACATTGCTTCTGCTCATTACAATATAACACCAGCTTGGAACAAATGTTTCTTTGATCCACCTAAGGATCAAATCAAAACAAATTTCAAACTTGAAGATATCTGTGGTCCACCAAAATGGGTTCCTTTTCAAACAACTATGCATCTTAAGCCTTATGAGGTTATTAGAGCTTTTACAGCTCTTACAGATGAATCAGGTGGAGTGGCTGCTTTTGATTTGAACAAGGCTTATTCAAGTTGTGATCTTTTTCTTCTTAGAACATCAAGAGAGCTTGAAGGTGAATGGTTGGATTATATTTCTGAGCAGTACAAGGTTCCTGTTGTTCCTGTTGGATTGCTTCCACCATCTATGCAGATAAGAGATGATGAAGAGGAAGAGAATAATCCTGATTGGGTGAAAATCAAAGGGTGGTTGGATTCAAGAGAATCATCTTCTGTTGTTTATATTGGATTTGGAAGTGAGTTGAAGTTGAGTCAGAAAGATTTAACTGAGCTGGCTCATGGAATTGAGCTTTCTGGTTTGTCTTTCTTTTGGGCTTTGAAGAATCTGAAAGAGGGTACACTTGAATTACCTGAAGGGTTCGAGGATCGGACGAAGGAACGTGGAATTGTTTGGAAAACATGGGCACCTCAGCTTAAGATTTTAGCTCATGGAGCTATTGGTGGATGTATGAGTCATTGTGGTTCAGGATCTGTAATTGAGAAGATTCATTTTGGACATGTTCTTGTGACACTGCCTTATTTGCTCGATCAATGTTTGTTCTCAAGAGCATTGGTTGAAAAAGAAGTGGCTATTGAGGTACCAAGAAGTGATGAAGATGGGTCTTTTACTAGGGAGTCTGTGGCTCACACATTGAGGTTAGCCATTGTGGATGAGGAAGGAAGTAGTTTAAGGAACAATGCTAAAGAGATGGGGAAAGTTTTCAGTTCAAAAGATATTCATAATCATTACATTGATGATCTCATTGCTGCTCTTTACAAGTATAGGGTTCCTTCCAATTCCAACAACTAAGGAGACTAGTTTCATATCATGTGTTTCTTTTTCTTTTTTTATGTGTGATTTTTGTTTTGCAATAAAAGGTTTATTTTTGTTTCCTCCTTTTCAATTTTGTAACAAAAATCTTAGTTGGCCATCTCCTATATATATGTGATATGGCACTTTTTTCAAAAAAAAAATTGTATCTTAAGTTCTCTACAATACAATAATTTCTCTCCTAATTCCTATATTGTTGGAAATGACCTGAACTGAAAGGACTATAGTTCATCATCAAGTATCAACTTCTGCATTTGCATATATCTCAAACATGACAGCAGACATATATCAGAATTCAAATATGTGGCATGAAAGTTTAACATACAGAAAAATCATATATGGAACCCAATACATATTCCCCTTGAACAATTGAACAAAATAAGCAGATCAGAAACCATGTATGCATGCAGTTCAGCTGAAGAAGTTGGATTTGGATTGCATACAATTGGAATCTCGTGCATACATGCAGTCAGGACATCGGTGACCATTGTATAAAGATCTATGGTTCATATTTTAAGCATAATATTCAATGAAATTTATGAATTATAAAATCTTAATTAAAATTTAGTATAATCATAAGGAACTTTTTTCCAGTAATATATCCTTATTTAGTGCAACTCAATACACTTAACTAATCCACTAACAGCTATATTAATAAGGGTTTTTGAATAAATGAAGCTTATTTTATCATTGAATTTAGTGTATGTAGTGATTTTCTTAATAAATGTATATAACCTTTAAAGGACATGTAATATTATACTGAGAATAATAACTTGCTCATCAAATAAAGAAAAAGAAAGAAAGAGTAACAACTTGAATTGTCGAAGGAGAATGAACTTTCAGTGGGACAGACAGTGCATGTCCTTACTGCAGAAAAGTGAGAGAACAAACTCACTTATATGTGCTCAAATCATATATAAAGTTTCTTATAGTAGAAACTATTCGTTTTCATTTCAAATTTGTGACTTGAGTATAATGTTACAAATCATGGAATTTTGTTACAATTGCCTCAATTTTATTTCTGGTCTCCTATAAAAATTCTTTTTAAGGAAACCAAGAAAAATGGAAATAAAAACTAACTCGATGTAGAGGATTTGAAGACTTTGTTTCAAATCCTCACACTCAATGAATACTTCAAGTTTCCAACATGAAGCATGTGCTCTCCCAATGGAACTTTTCTGTTTCCAAGTTCATCAACCACACTCAAATCCTTGCAAACGTCTACCTTGAACCTAACCAACCCTTCCGATTTTCCTGCCAATTGCATTTTCTCAAAACCCAACAAGTGTTTCTGAGGTGCATTGTGCACATCAGGAGGTGTAAAAAATAATAACACTGTATGGCTACTACTCATTTTCGCCATGTTCTTGACACTTAGGTGAATATCAAATGCCAAGTTTTGACAATGCTCATCAGCAACATCAAGTGACTTGCATTGTAAGGAACGACATTCGTGATCCTCGGCTAGAGGAACGGACACCAACTGAGGCGCTTTAACTATTTTATGTTCGACCGTGCCAAAGCTCATTCCGTCTCCAAATGCGAAAACGGTTTCTCCTTTATAGAATCTGTAAGTCCTGCCAGGGTAACCAGTAGCAGGATCAGCTCTCATGTTCATGTTTGTCATCGGTACCTTTTCTACATATGATTGTGGATACCATGTCATTGGTAGCCTTGCACCTGCATCACAAAAATCTTCCATTAGTGTCAATGTTGTATACCATTTTCATTTTAAATGATGTCTGTGGCCACAACCTGTGTCGCGACATCAAGTTTTTATGTCTCCAGGATCACAATGTGACCACAATTGAGACTATATCAGCAGTTTTTGACTGTGATTCTCCATAATAATAGAGATTATGGCGCGAACACAAACATTGTAGGAAGATGTGAGTGACTTACTTGGATTATAGAAGCCAAAAATGACGTCAGCTATTGCAGCTCCACCCGCTTCTCCAGGGTAGCCGACCCACAAAATGCTTGTGATTTTATCATTACTTTTGGCAAAGGAAACATCCATGCCACCACCCGACATTATGACAAGAATCACAGGCCCTTTGGATGCATTTGCAACTTCACTCACTAGTTGTTGTTGCTGTCCTGGAAGTAGAATGTTAACTCTATCAAGACTTTCTGCTTCTATAGCTAGATTTGCACCTACAACAATAATGGTTGCATCTGCTGACGCTGCAATCTTCACGGCATCGTCTATCTGGGCATTGGCACATTGCACATCAGGACAACCAGGAGCATAACTTGTAGGAACCAACGCAGTTAGGGCTTGCAAGGGCGATGTATATTTGCAAGGGATGCCTGCAAAATTTCAGGAACTTGTCAAATGTGATGATGTTAAGCAAAAGTTAAACAGACCATTTGATAAGTTTTGTCTTGAGTTAGTATGTTTTGTACTTCTATGCATAATATATAGGTCCTGTTTGGATTGATTTATTTGAGTTTATCTACTGGCATAAGCACTTGTGTGACTGTTCGAGGGAGTTTATAAAAAAAACTTATGACATTTACATAAGCATATTTCAGCTTATATCCATATGGTCAAGCCATATAGTTATGCAAATTGCAGAAGTAGGAAATTTTGATACCTTCATAGTTTCCAATCATGACCCTTGTAGCATTAGCATTAGGTCCTATAACTGCCAATGATTTAATGGCTTTGGAATTTAGAGGCAATGATCCTGGACTATTTTTAAGCAACACAATCCCTTGTCTTGCAGCTTCACGGGCTAGCTCTTGATTCGCTGGAGTGCACACATCCTTTGGACCAAGGTTTCCATAAGGTTGCTTGCTTGGATCACCATCAAAGAAACCAAGACGCATCAATGTTGCAAAATTGTTCGACACAGCATTGTTAATGGATGCTTCATCCACAAGCCCTTGCTTTACTGCACCTTCTGTATATTGGCCAAGATAACTTCCACAGTCCAAATCTAAGCCTGTTGAATCAAAATTTACATACAGCGAAGATAAGTAAACTGTTAGAACAGCAATTCGGTTCAAACATATGAAACACACACAATATTTGGTCACAAAATTCAGCCAATTGTGCCTATGTCTTCGGCTGCAGTACCTTTATACTAATCAAACTTAATGTTTATAGAGTACAACTTGTGTTTAAATACTACGATTCAGTTTACGCGATTACTCCTGAACATAAACTATTAACCATACCCAACAACAGTGTTGTATAATTTGCAAACCAGTAATTTTGTAATTAACTAGCACAAAATTATTGGAAATCCAGCACTTTTCATTGGAATATGTTAAGTACAAATTTTTCTCATATTTTGTTACCGGACAGTATGGTTTTGGCAGCAGCCTCTTCGGGAGTCTTGGTATAATGCTGATCTTTGAAAAGCACTTCTACGGAATCACAGTCGGAAACTATATATCTATATTCACCACATAATAAATTCATATTACTTAGTGTCAAGACAACAACATGAACAATGAAATTTAACTAAATGAGATTTAGGAGAATTCTAATTACCCATTTAATTTCCATTTGCCTCTGATAACTCCCTTAAGGAGGTCAGGGTCTGCACAAGTTGGCTTTCCATTGACTTTGTTATAGGAACACATTACACTAGCAACATTCCCATCAATCACACAACTCTTAAATGGAGGTTGGAATGTGTCATCCAAATCTTGCTGATTCACCTAACAAAATCAACAAATAAAAGGGGTACCAAAAAATTATTTTTTGCATTCATAACCTTACAATCACTATGAAACACTGACCACAAACACAAACATCGAACACAACATCGATACTAACACATGTAAATAATTTGAGAAAATGGAAGCAAATGAATGTAATCACATGTGTCAGCATGGTACACGACATTGTTGGACACTGACATGTCGGATACTCAAACATGCTTTCAACCTATAGTGTCAGCGTGCCACATAGTACAATCCTCTATAGCACCAACATTTCTGATTGAAAGCGTGTCCAGTGTCCAACACGTGTCAATGTTCAACACCGACCCAAAACCGGCACATGTGATTACATTTAATTAATTCATTTTCTTAAACTATTACCAGTGTCTACGTGTTAGCGTTTTTCTTCATAGGTACAATCACATTAACTTCTTAAGTTTTCAATGAAATGTAGACAGATTATTACCACAGCATCAAAGGTGTAACGCTGAACACCTTTCCAGTTATCAACATCATAAGCTGTATAATGTTTGCAACAAGCAGCAACCTTAAGCTTGTCGGAATCTCCATCATCAGTTTGTTGAAGACCTTTCACATATCCTGCTGCATATTTGCTACTTAACAAAGGGTCTTCCCCTGGTGTTTCTTGTCCCCTTCCCCATCTTGGATCTCTGAATATGTTTATATTTGGTGACCAATATGTCAAACCAGCCAACCCTACATTGTACATTGCTCTTGCTTCAGTTGAAACAACCTGGAATTACCATAAATTAGTCCTTAACACCACCACTTAAAACCTTATTTTTGTATTAGTTTATTTAGTGTCCAAGCTTAACTTTAACTAATTGATAATTATCACAAAGTATATGCTTTTGCAGCAAAATAAATGAACTTTGCTTTTGTATGATTCAAACCAATTAATTACATTAACTTTTGATTCAATATGCAAGCTGGAAATAAAAAAGATAGTACAAATTTGGCATGATCACCCTGAGAACTCACCCATATTTTTGTTTCATTTATTATTCTATTTGCTCAATTTAACATATGTACCTAAAAGTCTTTTGCTTTTATGCCAAAAGCAATAAAGAAAGGATGATGAAAAAAATAAACAAATTCAACCATGTAAGTTGTAACTACCACCTACTTCCTTAATCACTAACTAATACATTTAACCTCATTGCTAAACCGCCAACTATTAATACTCAAACCTACAAAATTTACCAACTAATATCCTCTTAAATTTAACTCCATTTTTATAAACCAGATATGTATGTGGCTCGTGCGCGCAACTGAGGAAACTAATCTCGGGAGTTTAGAGATTGAACCCTAAACAAATGCTTAAGAGGCCTAAGTATCTGCAAATGTGGCACGCCACGATGGTTACTCATTTTAAATGGATAATGTACAATTTTAGATTGGAAACAACAAAGTATCCTTTCTCATTCAAAAAATACACCAAAATCTGACATTTTCAAAAAAGATCCACCAACTCCAATGAATAAAATTACAGTAACAAGTTTTTATGTCTTTATTCAATTATTCAATAAAAAGGTTGAAAAACATCATACTTTCCCAGTTTTTGAGAAGCCTACTCCCAAGAAAGAAAGAACAAAAAATAGAAGATTTCTATAGTATATACTCCATTTGTCCCACAATAATGGACTTAGAATACATTCGATTTTCAATACAAAATTAATTATTTTTTCCGATTATGCCCTCTGATTAATATTAATTGCATCACTCTTAAATAAATTTAAAAGAATCATTTGAAAAACTCGAGTTCGATTCGTAGTGGAACAATTTTTTGTCAGACTTTATTTTACCTCGCAACGGAACTCTAAAGCCCCTTCTCCTAGAACCAGAGGGTTAAAAACCAAAAAAGAAAAATTAAGAGAGAGAGAGAACTCACACTTCCAATGGCTTGAAAGAGAGTAGTGTTGAAAGAAGCTGCAGTAAGAATAGGCATAGGAAAACTAGTAGCACCTGGAACCAAACTTGAAAAATGTGTACCAGGACCAATGTTTGAAACTCCATGAAGAGCTTCAGACCACCATTCATACTTTGGTATACCAAGTCTGCTTACTTGAACAGCAGAGTTTCCAAGGTTTCCTATTTTCTCTTGCAGTGTTAGTCTCTTCACCAAGTCTGAAACCCTATCTTCAACCGATAATGACTTGTCACAGAATCCATAACTTGATACATTCGTATTCTTGGCAACATCGCAGGCAAATACAGTTGATGTTTGGCCATAAACATGGTTACAATTCAATATAACTGTTGCATAGAAAATTGTGAAACAGAGGAAAACAGAGGAAACAGAGAAAACCCTCGGTTCTCTGTTTTCAGTGTAAGCCATAACTGTAATGTAAACCTCAAAACAATGAAAAGGGTATGTTTTTTTATCTGTGAATTAAACGAAAAATGTGTTTTTTATGAACACATTGTTTTTTTAGTGAAAAAAATTGGAACTTTGAAAGACCCTTTTGAATGCAGTTGTTGTTTTTTGGCAGAGAGCCAAAAGAACAACTGAAAGAATCAATGTATTGTAATGTATCTTACCAAGATTAACTTGGTCTCTGTGTTTGGTTTATATACTGCATAATGCGTGCAAGGTGGTTTTTTAATTAGTAATTTTTTTGTTATTAATTTTATATTATAGGTGAATTATTATTATTATGTATAAAATAAAGTCAACATTTGCTTGCTACGGTAAATTACTCACCCGTGAGAGGAGTACTTTTTTGGCATTTGGTTTTGTTTGGGGGGGGTTCAGTATAACATATTGTGAAAACTGAAAAACTATTGCTACAAAAATAAAATTAATATAAAAGGTACTACCATATTGCATTGAAGAAAAATATATAATTCCTAACATAATAATTGATAATTGCATGAAAAGGGTTCTTTGTATGTGAGGTAATTGTGAATCTTGTGAAGCTTAGTTGGGGATACTATTTTAATTTAATATTTTCAGTATATACCAACTTGGACCTATGAAGCTTTTAGGCTGCATCAAATAAATGATTTTAGAGGGTGTCATTTTCATGGATATTAAAGCCAATAGCACTTGTGTTGGATAATAAATGAAGTAAATATTATGTGGTATTTCCTCCGGCGGCAACGTACAATTATAAGTAACAAATTATTTTTTAGATTTATTGAATAACTGATATATTTAGTTTAATATAATTATATGTACATTATTTAGTGGGTAAGTAGTCATAGTATAGTATTAGTATAAGGTAATGGGTAAGTAGTTTGTGACTAAGTGGCGGATACAAGCACAAGCCATTGGGGGCTCAAGCCCCCACCAAAACAAACCATTTTTCTTTAATACTAGTAGTACTATTACTTTTAAGCCCCCATGACTAGGTTTATTACCTACTCATCACAAATTTATTTTTTTATTTTTGGGTTAAATATGTTTTTAATCTCTACATTTTCTAGACTTCTAAAAATAGTCCTACATTTTTTTATTATATTTTTAGTCCTCCACGTTTTTTCCGTTTTCAACATTGGTCCTCTACATTTTTTATGATATTTTTAGTCCTCAACTTTTCAATTTTCACATTCTTTCTCTCTTAAATGTACTCTTTCTCTCTCATAATTCTTCGAATCATTAATTTCTTCTCTGTCAATCTTTTTTTATCACTTTCTCGTGTTTTACTTCTCTTGAATAATCTTTTAGTTACATATATATAGAGAGAGATTAACAAATTTTATGATGTTGGTAGTGAAAATATCATCAAAATTTTTAGAGTATGAAATCTCGTAGAAGACAATTGTAATTTATATAAGCTTTTGTGTATTGAGTTTTCTCTTTGTCATTATAATTGTTTATTTTATAAAAGTTTGTTATATATTCTTTTTAGTCAAATATATACATCATTTTTTAGCCCCCACCGGCAAAAATTCCTGGATCCGCCGCTGCGAGTTTTGTTTGTGTAATCTGTTTGGTCATAAAAATGCTATGTGTGATTGTTAATTTGTTTGTGTGTCCTCAAATTTTCAATAGTGTAAAGTATTAATACGGAGTAATTTTTAATGATAATTTATTGATATAGACTAACACTTTAGACTACATCTAAAGCTGGAGTGTATGTTAGGACCAGTTTCTTTATTACTAGTATTACATTTCAAATAATAATAACTTTATTCGGTTGGTGGTTCAATTCTTGCAAATAAAGAGAAAATGATGGAAGAATAATAATTAAAATGTAGATAAGAAAATATCTCATAGTATTAGTAACCAACTCATATTGGACATTGGAGACAGCAGGAATATATGGTGGTGAAAGTGAAGGTCATGAAGCCCGTGCTTGTACAGGGTTAAGTAACATTAAAAAATCTAACTCAAACTAAAAAAATTATATGTCAAGAATCATCAAAACAATAAACAATAATTTTTAGGAAAATTTATTTTTATTGAATTTATTTTTTTAATAATAAACTTAATTATTTTAGTTTTATGGAAATGTATTATTATTTTTAATTAATAATTACTAGTAAATTTATGTATAAGATCGAGTTAATATGTGTTCTTAAAACATTGGTTAAGAAATCAAAGAGATCATTTTTATATAAAAAAATATGTATCTCATGTTTTGACAAATATTTAATTTGTATTTCTAAATGGTGAAATTTTCTTTTTAAGAATTTCTCAAACAATATTTTTAAAGAACTTGTTAGCATAATTTTTTATAACACTTTTTAGCATGATTTTACTAACACGTGTTAACATGACCTTGTAATAATGCATTTCTCCTCTCTATCTTATTCAAACGGATAAAATATACCGATGAATCATGTAATTTATTAGGAAAATATAATACCGAAATATATCTTGTAATAAAAATGAAGAATTGTGAGCACACAAGTGAGACCATGGTAGTAATATGAGAGAAGAGAGTAGATCCTCTAAATTTTTATTCTCACTGCAGGAAGAGCAGTCCACCATCCAACCATTAAAATATCATTTTTTAAATTTTTTAAAGTTTTAAATTTTCAATGAATGGCCAGGATCTCACTGAATCCCTCCTCTACTGGAGAGGATCCAGTCTGGTAGTAATATATATATCTTTTATTGAAATATACTATCTTCTAATAAAAATGAAGAATTATGAGCACATGAAACAAAAACAATTGTGTATGTTGTGAATTCGATTAATAGAACCACACCAATAATCCTTTAGTGTGTGGGGCAAAACAAACAAAGCAACCAAATAACAATGGACTAAGCAATAATAATCAACCAACAAGAATAAACGGTGAAAGCGATAAAGAACACAAACTATTGTTTACCCAGTTCGGTGTTAATGAACCTAATCTGGGGGAGAGAGCAGCCTCTCCGTTCCACTATCGATAGAAACCTTGATTACAATGAGATTCTCCACCAGAGTTACAAGAATTAGAGTTTTCCTAATTCTACCCTAGTCCCGAATCTCTCCCCGTGACCAAGAGATTCAATCAATAAGTGTTTCCAAGGTGATAGAATGTTTCTCCCAACCCTAGAGTCTTCCCAAGATGTTCTCTATTAACCCTAGTATGTATGTTGGCCTTAGAAACCCTAAAAAACACCTTTTTTGTTTCTAAGGCCAACATACATACTAGGGTTAATAGAGAACATCTTGGGAAGACTCTAGGGTTGGGAGAAACATTCTATCACCTTGGAAACACTTATTGATTGAATCTCTTGGTCACGGGGAGAGATTCGGGACTAGGGTAGAATTAGGAAAACTCTAATTCTTGTAACTCTGGTGGAGAATCTCATTGTAATCAAGGTTTCTATCGATAGTGGAACGGAGAGGCTGCTCTCTCCCCCAGATTAGGTTCATTAACACCGAACTGGGTAAACAATAGTTTGTGTTCTTTATCGCTTTCACCGTTTATTCTTGTTGGTTGATTATTATTGCTTAGTCCATTGTTATTTGGTTGCTTTGTTTGTTTTGCCCCACACACTAAAGGATTATTGGTGTGGTTCTATTAATCGAATTCACAACAATTGGCGCCCACCGTGGGGCAAAGGATCAAACGAATTAAGAATCATGGGTCCAAGTCTAGGCCAAAGGGTGATGGTGGTGGCAAGTTCAAATGCTACTATTGTCAGGAACCGGGTCACTTCAAAAAGGATTGTCCTCGGAGAGGAGGCAACATGGTGGTTGATGGGAAGTTGACATCACCATCGTTTTGAAGGCACCATGGGTGAAACTTTCCGGTAACAATTTGGAATTGTGGAAAGTGAAGATGGAAGCAATTTTAATGGTCGAGAAGATGGATAAAACATGGAGTGTGGTTATCCGGTGCCTCGAAGACAAGAAGGCAATCAACATTAGCTCTTGGCTATCTAGTAGATAGGGAGGAGAGTGGTGATGTTGCATCAAAGGAGTGTAGCTATGGATACCTTGTGGTTTATTATCCGATTGTGGCTGAAGAAGTGCAAAACAGGTTAAAGAACTTCAGGGAGGCAATTGGAAGCAATGATAATCAAATTTGGAAACTTGTAGGACTGCTGGAGGTAGTTGGGATACAAGGAGAATTTGAGGATTGCAGCTTGTGGAACTTACCTAAAATTCCAAGGTTAAGTTGAGAGGCAAGCAATTCTTTGAGAGTACGAAGCGGTACACTTCGGGGTTCGAAGAGGGTGTGGTGTAAACAATTGTTGTGAATTCGATTAATAGAACCACACCAATAATCCTTGATGTGTGGAGCAATTCGAATAAGCAATAATTGGCGCCCCACGGTGGGCGCCAATTATTGCTTATTCGAATTGCTCCACACATCAAGGATTATTGGTGTGGTTCTATTAATCGAATTCACAACAGTGTAGATAATCATCATCGATATGCACACAACACAACACAAGTGAGAGTGAGACCATGATTTGTCTAAGATGATGAACCGTGAAGTCTAAGTTTAGATGAGAGGGACCCTACCCAGTGGTCTGGCCTGTAGAAACAAACAGATAAGTAAGTATCTTGTTGGTGGAAGAGAAGGGCCATCTCTTTGTAGGGTCCCAAATTGATTCATTAACCACTCCTATTGCTGAGGTATATCCTACCTGTAAAGCACTATCCACTCAATCATTATCCATTTGTCAAAACTAAATAGTACACGTTTTTCTTTTCAATTTTGGTCTTCACTTTATAAATTTGGATGTTGGTGCACAAAGATGAATAGAAAAGGAATATATTAATGAACTTGTTAAAATGACGGCTACAAGAAGAATAAATGACACTTACTTCTATGCTGACATAACTACTCCTATTTATACACAAAACTAGGTCATAAGGACAGCATAGTAAAATACTAAAATACCCTTAAATATAAATTACTTCTAACATCATCCCTTAATTTATATTTACACAAAAACTAACGCTCCAGAAGTTAAACAAACTTTTGGACTTTTCGATCCTCATCAGAAGCTTCTGCTTGCTTCTGGCTTTCTGTTTCTCCTTCAGCTTCAGCTTCAGCTTCTGCTTCGGCCTTTTCTTCTGCTTCTGGCTAATAACCTCAGAAGCTCTACTACTTCTGAGCAACACTGCTTCTGAGTAATGGCCACAGAAGTTTCTTCTTCTAACAGCTTCTGAATATGAATTACTTCCAGAACCATTCCTTAATTCATATTCAGCAAATTCAATTTCTGCAACACCAATTCCATCCCTCAAATGGATAAAGTGTTCAATCTTGACATCCTTCATCAGAGCATCTGCAAATTGTTTTTGAGCACTACAGTGAGCAGCTTCTAACACTTCATTCTGAACTTGACCTCTTCGCAGATTCTTGTCTTCAGACCAATCAGAGTCTATCAGCTCTGCATTAGTTTTAACACCAGAATGGCCCAAAAAATCATACCTCAGAGTCTCAAGTTTTTCTGTCATGGCCTGCAACCAGACTTGCTTCTCGAGAATTTCTTCAGTAGTAACAAATTCAAAACTTCGGACCTCAGAACTTGCTCCATAGTCTATTCCAGAGTCACAATCTTCTTCCAGTTCTGGAACAGTATCAGATGCTGGACAACCCACTCCAGAAGCTCCACCTTCAGAGTTTTGACCACCAGAGTCTTGAATACTCCCAGAAACTCTGCCTTCAGAAGTTTCACCTTTAGAAACAAGACCATTGTTAGAGGCTGGACTACCTTTAGAAGCTCCTCCTTCAGAAGGTCCACCTTCAAAGTCATGATTTCCTCTAATGGCATGATCAAATTCAGAAGCTTGTCCTCCAGAACCTACGTCTTCAGATTCTTGATCACCACCATCTGAATCACCATAGCTTCTGGCTATATTTGCTTCTTCTGACTTCCTTTCTTTGTTTGAACGACACTCAGAAGCAAAATGACCAAACTTCTGACAACTGTAGCATTGGATCTTCTTCTTGTCAAACCTCTCCTTTCCCTTCTGATATTTCTGCTTATCAGAAGTTGAGGTTTCTAGCTTCTGAACTCCATCAGACCTTCTCTTGGCTTCTGACCAAGACTGCTTCTGATGCTTCTTTCCAGAGTCTGCTTTCAGAGCCTGCTGCTCTACTTCTCTTTCAGAGTTTCTCTCAGTCAGTCGCAACTCTTGTGCTTCTAGACTGCTTTGTAGCTCTTCAATTCTCATGGAACTCAAATCCTTGGAATGTTCAATAGCTACCACAATGTAATCAAACTGAGGGGTAAGGGATCTCAATACCTTCTCAATGATTACTTGTTCTGAGAGTGTTTCTCCACAAGCTTTCATCTCATTAGTGATCAAAATCATTCTTGAGATGTACTCAGGGACCTTCTCATTGTTCTTCATGTTGAGATTCTCATACTGCTTTCGTAAGGACTGAAGCTTCACCTTCTTCACTGATGCATCGCCACCATAGCATCTGATCAGTGTGTCCCACGCGGCCTTTGCCGTTTCTGAGTCAGCAATCTTCTCAAACACGTTTTCATCCACACACTGATGAATGTAGAACAACGCCCTCTGATCTTTCTTCTTTGTATCCTTCTGAGCAAGCTTTTGTGCATCTGTTGCATCTGCTGCTACTGGAACGTAACCTTCAGTAACAAGTTCAAGCACATCTTGAGCACCAAACAGAACAATCATCTGTTTCATCCAGCGATTCCAGTTTTTGCCATCAAACACTGGAAGCTTGGTACTCATACCACTGTTTCCGTTCATCTTCAACCTTTGTGCGTTCACTTAAATCTCACTAACACTCGTGTTTCCCAATCCCGCAGAATCAGAAAATGTGATTCTGTTACAACTTCGTTCAGGATTCAACTCGAATTCAAGAAACGAAATCAATCACACAACGCCTCACGTTTCACTCGTGTTTCCCGTGGATTCGAACCGGAGCTCTAGATACCAATTGTTGGTGCACAAAGATGAATAGAAAAGGAATATATTAATGAACTTGTTAAAATGACGGCTACAAGAAGAATAAATGACACTTACTTCTATGCTGACATAACTACTCCTATTTATACACAAAACTAGGTCATAAAGACAGCATAGTAAAATACTAAAATACCCTTAAATATAAATTACTTCTAACATTGGATACACTAAATCATCATTTTAAATTCTAAAATGGTAAGTGCATGCATGATAGTATAATTTAGATGTTAAAATTTTAATTATATGTATAGATTTCTCATCCATATTGCTACTTAGTTTTAGAATTTAAATGACAAAAGTTTAATACACATAAAAAATTAGTATGAAACTAGTGTTTAAAATTTCATATGGCGTGACATCAATGCAAACAAATCGCGATGTTAATTTAATCGATTCCTACAAAGCTAGTTAACTTAAAAGTATTTTGAATAAAGTTAATTATAGATCTCAAATTATAGACATTAACAATCTCATTGAATTGAATATAAAAACGGTGGTTCATTAATTTGGGTATAATGCATGATTCAGATTTGAGAATATTGAGAAGTATTTATAGGAAATTGAAAGGGAGATATGAGTTGCAAGTTGCAAGGCAGTGTCAGTGATCAGTACTAGTATACTACTCTTTCGTGTAATAATAATGGGCCAATGTTATGTCTGCAATTCTTAACATTATTGTTATTCATGCCCCCAATTATCTTCCAAACTCTTATTCCTAACTTAGTGTATGTTTTGTTTCAATTTTGGAGCAACCAGAATTAATTCTGGATGTGTAGAATTGATTCTGACTTGTTTGGTTTCTCAAAAGTAGAATTGATTCTGCCTCCAGAATTGATTCTACATGAAGCTAGAAATCGTAGCTTCTGATTTCTAAAATTGATTTTTACATTCAAATTTTTTGTTCAACTCACTTCTGCATTAATATATCTAAACATAAACCACTTTAACTTAAAATCAATTTTTGCCAGAATCAATTTTAAAGAATCAATTCTGTCAAAATCAATTCTCATCACCGCAAAATCAAACATACACTTACTAGTAATTCTTAAAGCTACATGTAGTCCATATATTTAGAATTACTGATTTTAATGAAATAGTTAGATCTATCTTGACCGTAGGACTACATGTAGTTTTGACAGCATATAATTTGAATCCTCTTAACAAGTATCAAAAATTGGAGATCTTGTTTTTTTTATCCTATCGAGAATTAATTATCACGACAAAAATATGTACTTATATTGACCATGGTAAAGAAAAATGGACCTATGTAACAATTTAACATATTAATTTATATGTATGTGGAGAAGTGACCCAACGATATGTTGAAAGTAATTCTAAATCTAATCATGGTTATAAGTAATTTCAATCATCTATTGCAGATTGGGTTTTGTGTGTCTTTGAAATTTTAAATAATTATTTAATCATAATATTTAGTTTAATTGTCATTGTTATTTTAGGTAATTAAATAATTAAATTTTACTAAAATTATTTTAGGTAATTAAATAATTATTTAATCATAATATTTAGATTAATTGTCATGGTTATTTGTTGCACTGTTCTTATTCTTATTAGCTTTCACTCCAAGTTGTAGATCAAATTCATAAATCACTACAATATATACTCCATCTCCTTTGATATTAACATCATAATAAATAAACAATATTTAGTTTTCACACCAAACTATTTTTTATTATTGAAAGTTTCACACTTTCACTATTACAACCTTGTAAAGTGTTAGTATTGTATTATGACACTTGTGCTCTACATCTAGCTAAATTTTCTTATCACAATTTGTCTGCTAGCTATATATTAACTTTTATTTTTTGCCAGATATTTTTTTATTAGACATTAAAATCTGCAAATGAATGAATAATCACGTTGAACTTTGTCCATATCTTACCACACAAGTCAATTGTACTAATAAACAAATATGGACCTTTGCTTTTTCGGTGATCCGGAAAGCAACTCAATCTTCTTCAGCCAACTAACAAAGCATGAACAACCAACATGCATGAAGAATTTTTTTATACATTTTGCTTTGTAAGATAATTGGCAAACAAAAACTAGTTAAGGAGTGGTTACTACATGGACAAGTACCCTTCAACAATAGTCGTTCTTGTTAGGTGGTATTTGGTGTAATACAATTAATCTTATATTCTTTAATTGTGAGTACCTATAATTTGGGAACATCTTATTAAAAAAAATATACCCTATAATATGGTCAAAGTTTTATTTAGAAACATATAAGTTGTTATTTTATTAAGGTAATGGATGTGCATGCATGAAACATTTTTTATTTATTTATTAGACCATTGCTAGCATTTTTCATTTTTAAATTATGAATTTATGAATAAGAATATTATCCCATGCATGTAATGCAAATCATCTATTATGTGTTAACATGATCATGGCTTAACTAAACTAACATTAATTAATTATTAGTATATGCTAGATCTTAAAATCTAGATATGGACTGCACCCAATGCATATGCACTCTTCAATTATATCCAATAATTTATTTGGTAGAATCGCAACGCTCCGTGTGGTGTGTTCTAAATGAGTCCAATGATAATGAGATGAGAAAGTGGTAGGCAGAACCGCCACATCCTATATATTTTTTAGTTAATTAGTTTGTCTCATGTTCCAAATTTTTGGTCTAATCCGAATTAGTAGTTGTGTGTGTGTGTGTCATGTGTTTCTTCCAATAAAATGATACAATCACTAACTACGTTACTAATTAAAAAATTATGAGTATGTGCATGATTGATAATGAGACGGATCATTTGGTCATTGACCACTAATTAAAAGGTACATGCATGACATGAGTGCCTTTCAATTCAATTTCATTGCTCATTTGAGCGGAGACGTTAAGGGTGTTACACCCTATAGCTATATGCAGACAGACAGGCACTAACTTATCTTGTGATTATTTGTTGCTCAACATTCTTTTGTTTAAATACTTTTTTGTGTGGGAAAAGGGTTTAATGAGACAAATAAGATAGTACTATTTTTCAAACGCAAAGGCATCAATCAATTTCTTATTTATTCTACGTTTCATGTACTAAAAGACAGAGCAAAATTTGAAAGGTATCGATTTTGTTAATTATAAGGCTGTGAGTGGGTTGGTGAAAACTAGAGAATATGTAAGGATTTAAGTTATTTATTTATAAATTTACATGCATTATTGAAGTAGTATATTTTACACTCATTTGTCTTCTACTACATGAGTAGCATAGCATTCTTCTTCTTTTGGGGAGTCCGAGAAGTGGGAGAACTTGACTCGATGGTGATAAAGATTTTAAACACGATGATTAATCATTATATTTGGATCAACTTGATCACTCATCTACTAAATTGAATCAAGACTCTGATACCATTTATCAGAGAGTCAGGATTAAAGAATTGGACCACCAAGAGACATTGACGCTACACCTTGTATAAAATCATTTTGATGCTACATCAATATATGATAGTTACAAAAAAATTTAGAGGTTGTTTTACAATACAATAGTTAAATGGTTATGAATCTATTAGGAGCAAACTAATTGATTATAGACAACTTAGCTAATCCTTGTTAATCAATTGAATTGAGTACATTTTTATTTTTATAAATTTTTTTTTAAAAAAAGAGACAATTGTTGTGAATTCGATTAATATCTCACACCAATAACCTTTAGGGTCTGTTTGGTTCAATTGAGAAGGAGGGGAGGGGAGGGGAGGGATTTATTATGTTGACAAAATTACCCTCATTTTTTTATTAAAATTCAAAATTATCCTTGTTGGAATATTAAAATTCTAGGTTTTTTTTTTTTACAACAAAAAAAATTTAGGTTTTCTACTAATTAGATTTTTTTTTTTGTTATATATCCATTAATTTTTTTTTTGACGTAATATATCCATTATAATTTAATCCTTATTTTGAGTTTTAAGGTTAAGAGTAAAAAAGTAAATTACTTCTCCAAAATTTAAAATATTCCCTCACCTCCCCTCCCCTCCCCTCCAAAAACTTCGAACCAAACGGACCCTTAGTGTGTGGAGCAAACGATTAAAGCAACCACAAATTGAGAACAGACAATAATAATCACGAACAAGAATAAAACAACGAAAGCGATAAAGAGACACAAACGATTGTTTACCCAGTTCGGTGTTAATGAACCTAATCTGGGGGAGAGAGCAGCATCTCCGTTCCACTATCGATAGAAACCTTGATTACAATAAGATTCTCCACAAGAGTTACAAGAATTAGAGTTTTCCTAATTATACCCAAGTCCCGAATCTCTCCCCGTGACCAAGAGATTCAATCAACAAGTGTTTCCAAGGTGATAGAATGTTTCTCCCAACCCTAGAGTCTTCCCAAGATGTTCTATATTAACCCTAGTTTGTATGTTGGCCTTAGAAACCCTAAAAAACACCTTCTGAGCCCTGAAAACGCAAAACAACTATATAACCACGCGGGTCTGCGCCCTGGCACCCTCACGAGGACACGCCTGCCCGTTGCCTGCTGCCTGTTGAGCCCTCACCAGGGCACACCAGCTTCCTGCAATAGCATCATTTTCAAGGCAATATCCAACAATCTCCACCTTGCCTTTAAAACGATGGTGATGCCAACTTCCCATCAACCACCGTGATGCTACACCTGTTTACACCACACCTTCTTCGAACCCCGGAATACTTTCCGTCCTCTCAAAGAATTGTTTGCCTCCGACTATCCATGGAATTTTAGAATAGCCCTACAAACTTCACCATAACCTCTTCGACCCCCGGAGTCAACCGCTCCGTACTCTCGAAGAAACGCTTGAATCCAACAATCATCGGAATTTTAGATAGTCCTCCAAGCTCCACCTTACCCTCTTCAGCCCCCGGATTGTTCATATCCGTCCTCCCGAAGAATTGCTTGCCTCTCAACTTAACCTTGGAGTTTTAGGTAAGTTCCACAAGCTGCAACTTCAAACTCTCCTTGTATCCAACTACCTCCAATAGAATCACAAGTTACCAAGTTTGAACACCGTTGCTTCCAATTGTTTCCCTGAAGATCTTTAACATGTTTTGCACTTCTTCAGCCACAATCGGATAATAAACCACAAGGTCTCCATAGCTACACTCCTTTGATGCAACATTACCACTCTCCTCCCTATCTACTAGATAGTCAAGAGCTAATGTCGATTGCCTTCTTCTAGTCTCACTATCAGAAGCTCCACCTCAAACCGAGATTCCTCCACCAAAGTCTCACTATGTTTCCCACCTTGTAACCTGCAAAACTTAAGTATTCTTATCACCGCCTCTTCAGACTGATGTTGAGTATTATTCCACCGCCTCTCCAGGCCGATGTTGAGTATTGTTCCACCGCCTTTCCAAACCGATGTTGAGTATTATTCCACCGCCTCTCCAGGCCGATGTTGAGTATTATTACCACCGCCTCTCCAGGCTGATGTTGAGTATTGTTACCACCGCCTCTCCAGGCTGATGTTGAGTATTGTTCCACCGCCTCTCCAGGCCGATGTTGAGTATTGTTACCACAGCCTCTCCAGGCTGATAACCATCTATGGTTCCAAGCTTGTGACTATGAGTGCTCCCGCACTCTCATAGCCTTCCTCATAAGCTTCATCACTCACCGCAATCTCCTTTACCTTCTTGTCTTCGAGGCACCGGATAACCACACTCCATGTTTTATCCATCTTCTCGACCATTAAAATTGCTTTCCTCTTCACTTTCGACAATTCAAAATTGTTTCCGGAAAGTTTCACCCATGGTGCCTTAATTTGTTTGAACCCTTGCCCCACGGTGGGCGCCAATCGTTGTGAATTCGATTAATATCTCACACCAATAACCTTTAGTGTGTGGAGCAAACGATTAAAGCAACCACAAATTGAGAATAGACAATAATAATCACGAACAAGAATAAAACAACGAAAGCGATAAAGAGACAAACGATTGTTTACCCAGTTCGGTGTTAATGAACCTAATCTGGGGGAGAGAGCAGCCTCTCCGTTCCACTATCGATAGAAACCTTGATTACAATGAGATTCTCCACAAGAGTTACAAGAATTAGAGTTTTCCTAATTATACCCTAGTCCCGAATCTCTCCCCGTGACCAAGAGATTCAATCAACAAGTGTTTCCAAGGTGATAGAATGTTTCTCCCAACCCTAGAGTCTTCCCAAGATGTTCTCTATTAACCCTAGTTTGTATGTTGGCCTTAGAAACCCTAAAAAACACCTTCTGAGCCCTGAAAACGCAAAACAACTATATAACCACGCGGGTCTGCGCCCTGGCGCCCTCACGAGGGCTCGTGGCCGCGCCCTGGCGCCAGCACCCGAGACCACTGCGCCCGCATACCTGCGCCCTGGCGCTCTCACGAGGACACGCCTGCCCGTTGCCTGCTGCCTGTTGAGCCCTCACCAGGGCACACCAGCTTCCTGCAATAGCATCATTTTCAAGGCAATATCCAACAACAATTGTGGTTATCCGTTGTAAACTAATTAACTGAATTGCAAATCTGTAAATTAGCTATAATTTTAAAGTGTCATTGGATGATTGGCCATGTTGTGTCGAACAATTTTGCAACATTGTTCCGCACAACATTATAAGGTGTTTTTGAAGATTAAAACGCACATGTGAATAGGGGTGCTCAAATCCAAACCAATCCAAATAAAAACCGCAAACCGATCCAAAAAACCGAAAACCGCAAAAAACCGAATATTTTTGGATGTGTTTGGATGTTCTTTTTGTGAAAACCGCTGGATCGGATCAGATTTTGGATTGATTTTTCAAAACCGATCCAAACTGAACCAAACCGCATATATATTTTTTAATACTTATTTAACTTTTTATTAGTATGATATATTGCATAATATATTAATTATTGATTTTTATTTTCTCAATAATACTTATTAGTTCAATTTAATGTATTTATTTTTACTATTTTATGGATTTCAAATATAATTGATAATTTTCATTGCAAAATATTAATTTTTAACATATTATATATTGTGTTTTACATCTAATATATTATTTTACCGTGTCATTATAATATTAATATTTAATTAAAAAATTTCAATTTGTAATTTGGATATCCAAATTAAACCGCACAAAATTGGATCGGATTGGATCGGATTTTTTTTAATTAGTCATCCAAAACCGAACCGAACCGCAAGTAATATTAACTTTGGATCGGATGAATTTTTGCCTCAAAACCGATCCAAACCGAACCGCGAGCACCCCTACATGTGAATGAATAAATGTAAAGGTCTATCTCTATGGAGGACCTTAGAGAGTGGAGCAATGAGCAGCATCGGGCCATATATATTCTATCTTTGTTATTATCCAAATATACGACTTTTTGCAGTTGTGTTATAGCAGAAAGATAATATGATTCTGCATAATGTTTTTTGGATTGATCATTGTGTTTCATTGCCTTTGAAACCATTTGGACTTCCTTTACAGTCCCACTTGTTTCTTCAACTACATTCCATCATTATTGCCATTTGCCACTCACTCAATGTCTCTGATATACTAGTACTATTACTCCGTCCGGTTTTATATAAGTAAAAGTTTACATTTTAAGTTCATTTAATAACTAGTGCATTTAGTCTATATTAGAATCTGGATTACACGTAGTTATTGTTTTTGACCGTTCGATCTGCAAACAACGTTTGAAATCACTTACCGTTAAATTTATTAGTGTGTAATCTGAGCTGTCCGATTTCAAATCAATAATCAAAATTTAAAATTGCGTAGAGTTGTGTGCTGTTGCTACAGCAGCAGATCCTGGTCCTCTATATTAACGATATATTGTGATAGAGAAGATGATTTAATAACGATAATTTAATAAATGATAGTCTCAAAAAGCTTAAAAGGAAAAAAAAATATAACAAAAATTTACTACTAATAGTTTTAAGAAAATATTTTTATTAAATGACTTTGACTCGTATATTTTGTCTATGTGAACAATGCAAGAGAAGAACAACCACCTTTTAGAATTCACTTTAAATCTCATTTATTTTTGGCTGCTCATGTGCAAATCTCAAACCATTTGACTCAATTATGTGAGACATGGTTTTTTTTACTATTTGAGCACCTTTTTTAGTGCTGGTCTAGAAGAGGCCAAGAGGGTATACTACAAAATTTTATTGTAAATTCCACTTTTGAATCAAAGTACAATTTTGACCCCAAAAAATGAAGAAAAGAATCAAAATTACTATAATAATTCTTATTTTTTGAGGCTATATCTTACTTACTCCACTCTGATCCATAAATAACAGCACTATTACTACAAGTCTTAACATTTAGGTAAATCCTTAGGGGGTGGAAGCATTTTTGTTTGAGGATTAGGACCATCTTTCACTAGAAACACCATACTCATTCCCCAAGTAGCATGTCTCTCTATGTGACAATGCAGCAACCACATACCTAATCATAATCAAACAATAAAAATACAAATAAAATGTTACAATTTTTTTAATTTAAAAAACTTACTAGTAAAATTAAATTAAATGTTTTATTAAAAAAAAATCACCTGGATTATTAGCCTTGAATCTGATTGCAACCCAACCATTATTTGGTACTCCAACTGTTGTTTCCTCTGGTGGATCAATAAGATTATAATTTTTTGGATCTTTTTTAGGATCAAAATTTCCAAAACCCCAACCAACAACATAGAAACTATATCCATGCAAATGAACAGGATGATTATCACTTGCTAACACATTAGTCCCTTGCAATATAAGCTCAACACTAGCATCATAGTCCAAAACCAACACTTTTGTACCAAATGATGTACTCAAAAAATACTCTGGTAATTTATCAGCTGTATAGTTGAATTCCCTTTTTGGAATTTTTGGAAAATCCATTTCAAACACACCAGGGATTTTATAGTAATAAGCACTTAAAAAATCGATATCCGGGTGCACAAGACTAATGTTGTTCACACTAGCCGCAAACCTCATTCCGAATGGACCACTGCAGGGTCTATCGTGCGTACAGTTGAGCAAATTAACCGAAATAGTGAACAACAAATGTGTGTCGACTTTTTTAGGGACATTTATCGGACGATTTTTTGTTGCAAGGCTTCTAAATTTCTTTGTGAAATTTGTTGATGCTTGTGTTTTGTTGTAAGGAGGAAGATTAGGAAGAATTACTCTTTTTTTGTGATGTTGATGAGAGTTATTATATATAAGTAATGTTGTTGTAATTGTGTTATCAAAACCAGCACCAAAAGCACTAGAATATGATCTTGCAGCCATGAAATAGTGACCAAGATTTTGTTGATTTGCTTCCAATAAAATGTCCATAGATTGGCCAGGTGTGATCATTATGTAATCTGTTTTTATTGGTTTTAAGTATAATCCATCTTTACCAACTAATGTCAATTTGTGATTTGCAATTGCAAAGAAAAGTTCTTCATCCATTACTGCATTGATTATTCTAAGAAGATATGTTTTTCCATAGTCCACATTCATCTTGAAAGTATCTATCAATATCACAAGGGAAAACTCATGTTTAGGTAACAACTTTTTGATACAAAATATATGTAGAGTTTCGGTTCAACATATTTTGAACCGAAACTGAGCCAAATATTAAGCCGGAATAAAAAAAATTAAAAAACTGAACTGAACCGAAAAATAATAATTAGTGTACGTATAGTAATTAAATTGATAAAAATGTATGTAAAAATAGTGTAGGAATGGAGTGGACCTTTTTTGGAGCAGGGGTATAGATAACCAGGTTGACCATTTATGGTATATGCATTTGATAGAATTGGTTCTCCTCCAGTTTTGTTTGCTACACTTGGAATTTCCATAACTTGTTTCTTCCACCACTCTCCTTCAAAATCATGAAGGGGTAAAATAGAGGGATCAAAGTTGTATTTAAGCTATAAAACAAATGGAAAATTTTATGTAAATTATGTTGATGAGGGTAAAGGACTAAGGATAAATGGAAAGGGATAAGTGTGTCCACGTTTAGGATAAATGATGACAGCTCCATGAACTGTAGCTCTTGCCCAACCATTATGTGCATGCCACCATATTGTTCCTTCTTCTGTTGTCAAATGTATAATTTGTTTGAACATATTACCTGGTTTAATTGGGCACTGTGTTATGTATTCAGGTCCATCTGACCATGGATTCCTCACTTGTCTTGCCCCATGCCTGAAATCAAACACTCTTCCAATCAATTATACCACAATGTATAGAGATACATACATAGATGTGCAATTGTGCACTACTGGTATTGCACTATATTGGTGTCATTCGGAATATAGGATCCAAAATTAAACAAGCTCGGAAGTTATCTTCCGAAAAGTTTTGAGGGCAAAATTGGATTTTTGGGAGGTCTAGGAGCAATGTGGGAGGTCAGAAGAGCAATTTTCAATAAATTATGTCCTTCTTGTCCCATAATCTTGAAGAGATTATTAAAAGCCCAATTCTAAGCCCAAACCTTTGTGTTTTTTTTTTTGGGTCAAGTTGTAATAAATGAAAAAATTTATTCATTTTCTAAAAAAAAAAAAGTTGTAACCAAATGCTACTTTTACGCGAATTTATCAATCTTGACAACCGTTTTTTTCATATCATAGATGAATCGGAAGAAAAAACAGTTTTTTTTTTTCGATTGGATAGACAAATTTAAATCAAAGTAGTTTCTAATAATCATAGGGTGGAAAAAGAAGCTCCCCAAATTTACGAAGCACGAATACAGACACAGACACGATATTGACACTGATATGCCAACACTAATAATAATTTGAGAAATTGACATGATTCTTATCAGTGTGATCATAAATATCGGGAGTAATCAGTCAATTTAGTCCATATACTATCACTCTCTCACCAACTTAGTCCCTGAACTATTAAAACCAACTAAAAGGTCCCTAAACTATTTTTCATCCTTCAATTTAGTCCCTCAGTTAACTATTCTGTTAACTATTTTATTCAGTAAACCTCTAAAATATTACAGTTTCACTCTTGCGTTCTTACTTTTCCCTCTTCCACTCTTGTATTCGCAGAAACTCAAATCCTCACCGCCAACCACCGTGCTCGCCGCCAACCACCGTTCTCGCGGCTAAAAACAGGTTCTTTTTCTTACCAAAACGATTAATCAAGGGTTTGTATTGCGTTTTGGGTTTTGGGTTTGTATTGCGTTTTTTCTTACCAAAACGATTAAACAGGTTCTTTTGTTTTGTTTCTGTTGAGTGTAACTGTGAACGTATTTTAATTTGATCTGTTTACTAAATTTTTTGCCGATTTTAAAAAAAATAATCAAGGGTTTGTGAGTTTGTGATTTTGCAAGGGTTTGTGATTTTGTATCCCTTTGAAACCATGATTCTCTATTTTGTTTAAGGGTTATAGTGTTATGAGTGTAACTGTGATCTGTTTTGAAGCTTTTGTATCCCTAAGTTCTTTTTTATAGTTACTAAATCTACTTTTGTATAGTTACTAGTATTATATAGTGTTATGAGTGGGACCGGTTATCTTGCATAAGCATTTTATATGCAGCGTGCATAAACTTGTTATTTGCACCCCTTCCATTCCGTTATACACCCCCCACCCAGTCCACTTAAATCCGGTTACTGTGCACAGCCCAAAGACAGTTGCTTAGCGCACCCCCCTCAGTTGCTTCGCGCGCCCCCCATATACTACTCCATTACTTGTGCGCCCCCCATTTGCTTAGCGCGCCCCCCAGTTGTTTTTTTTTTCCTTTTTCTCCCTAGATTTTCTTGTGAGCCCCCCAATTTTTTTTCCTCCCAAAATTTCTAGCGCGCCCCCAATTTTTTTTCCCCTCCTCCAAACTTCTAGCGCACCCCCACCCAAATTTCTAGCGCGCCCCCAATTTTTTTTCCCTCCTTCAAACTTCTAGCGCACCCCCACCCAAATTTCTAGCGCGCCCCCCATTTCTAATTAAATAATAACTTTTGTTCCTTTGAAGTATATATTATAAGAATCCATTTTTTTCGTCATACACCCCCTCGAAGCCCAACATAATAATCAATGGTTCATGTATAACATCTTGAAACCAAATAATAAGACTAATGGTTTCAATGTATAACGCTATGAAACCATTTAACTAGAATAATGGTTTCAGTGTATAACGCTATGAAACCATTTAACTAGACTAATGGTTTCAGTGTATAACATCTTGAAACCAAAGTAGCCCTCTTATGGTTTCTAATAAAATATCCATATTTAGTGGCTTAATGGTTTCACTAGTGTTGTATGTGAAATCAAAGTAGCTCTCTTATGGTTTCCAATAAAATATTCATATTTAATTTAACATAAATATTATAACTGAAACCATAAGTGTGGCTTAATGGTTTCACTAGTGTTGTATGTGAAACCACAGTAGCTCTCTTATGGTTTACAATAAAATGATTTTCAAAATAACATAATGATTTTCAAAATAACATTGCATAAATAATCAATGAAACAGTAGCTCTCTTATGGTTTCCAATAAAATGATTTTCAAAATAACATAATGATTTTCAAAATAACATTGCATAAATAACCAATGATTTTGTAACAAAGTAATATGGGTAAAAATTCGTGGGGGTGCGCAAAGTAATACGGAGGGTGCGTAAAGTAATATGGAGGGTGCGTAAAGTAATCTGGGTGCACAAAGCAACTCGGGGGGTGCGCTGGAAAATTTGGGTGCAAACATAAAAAACTAGGTGTAAGTGTAAAAATTGTGTAAAAAATAAAACCAACAAAAAAAAAAAGAGAAACTGGGCTTTCAGGCCCAGTAGGCTGAAAATAAAGACAGCATGCGTGTGCCATCAGCAGAAAAGGGTGTGTGGATAGCGAGTTATTGGGGGGGCTGGGGGGCGCGCGCGAGAAACTTCTGGGGGGCGCGCGAGAAATTCTGGTGCTTATGCACCATGCATAAGGGGGGCCTTATGCATAATAACCTTGGCCGTTATGAGTATTATGGTAATGTAGTAGTGAATATTATGCTACTGTAACAATTTTTTAATTAGTTCATTTTGATGGATCATGGTTTAGTTGACTTATGTAATGAATTTGATGAATTATTATTTAGCTGGCTTATGTAATGAATGAAATGGATTATGGTTTAATTTGTGGTTAAGTTGGTTTTTTCTTTATTGGTTTAAGTTGAATGTACTACTTTATTTGTGTATAAAGACAATGGTGGTTGAGTCAATCAAAGGTTAAGCACTCCTTATATTACGAATGGTGAACTGGCTGTGTTTCTTGCTGGTTATGGGTTTCTGTTTTCACTCATTTTGGGGCTGTTGCGGTTTTGCTAGCAGTTTCATAGTGTAGGGGTGTGCTGGGTTTTGTTCTCTTTTTTCCCATTTGTTTAGTTTTGGCTTCCTGTTGTATGGTTTCTTTGTTTGTAACCTGTAGCGTTTTGCCATTTCTTGTGTTTTGGTAGAATTTTTATTAATAAAAGTTAAAGTTGTTAAAAAAAAGTTTAGGGACTAAATTGAAGTATTTTAATAGTTTAGGGACCACTAACAGTCATTTAACGGAAAAGTTAACTGATGGACTAAATTGAAGGTTGGAAAATAGTTTAGGGATCTTTTAGTTGGTTTTAATAGTTTAGGAACTAAGTTGGTGAGAGAGTGGTAGTATAGGGACTAAATTGACTGATTATTCTAAATATCGGTATCTGACATCGACGCGTGTCCGACACTATAATACATCTAATCTAAATAGTGTTCATGTTTCATAGTCCCAAATTATGCCTGAGCGTACATAGATGTACTAACAAATATGAAATTCCAAGATGTACTCAATCTTTTGATTTTGAAAATTAGTTTTGGTACATGTCAAATTACAAGTTATATATGGTTTAGGAATCAACATACCAATGTAATGTTATGTTATAATTTGCCTGGTTATAAACCTTGACTACAAGTGTGTCTCCTCTATGAGCTTTCAATGTTGGACCAGGAAATTGTCCATTTACAGTCAAAATGTTCTTGCTACTACATAGTCTTGTGAAAGATGCTGATTTTACCTGCAGAAAAACACAAACCATTTAATTACAAATATTCTGCATTATCACCATCATTAATTAGTGTCAGAGAAATTGAAGAAGCACATACCACAAACTTGTGATGGTGAACTTTTCCATTTGCAGTATGAATCAGAAGAACATATAGTATAGAGAGTGAAAAAAATCTCAATGTAGAAGCTTGAGTCTTGAACTTGTTGGTGATCATCATTTGGCTAGGATCATATGCCATTGTTATGGCCTCAAATATCAATTGTTGATACTTAAAATTATAGTTATATAATAATTAAGCTCTTTGGCTGTCTAACATTAATTAAATTACCTTCTATAAAAAATTTGATTTTTGCTTTAGAGATTATACAGATTTTTTATTTTAAAAAGAAAGGGAGAGAGATATACCTTATTATGAAAATTCATAGAAGGAAACTGGTTTTTTTTAAAAGGAAAAGAATCATTACCAAAAAGCTAATTAGCTTATATAAAAATCTTATTATGAAAATTCAATAGATACTTCATATTAAACAATATACAATAAAACTAGTTTCTACACCTATCAGCTAATTACCTTTACTCTTGTTTACAAAAAAAGTTAATCAATTAATAACCTTAAATAAAAATATTTTTATGAAAATTCAATAAATACTTTATGTTAAAAATATAGATTAAAACTAATTTCTACACCTATTTGTTTGACAATTCAAAATTTTAAATTTGTAGCAGACAATTTATTAAAAAAAAATAATTTGAAGAAAAATAGATTACAAGTCTATATGACCAAAATAAATCTGTTCTATAATATTTTTCTCACAAATTTATACTTTTTATCAGCTTATAGCTTTTTCTATCTCAATTTGAATATACAGCTTTTTAACTACTCCCTCCGTCCCATTTTAAATGACTTTTTTTTTACTTAGTGTACTATTCATTTGATCTGTTTTGACCTTATTTTTCTACTAATATATACATGCAAATATTAACATATGAGATGTTGTTTGATTTGTCTCGACGAGTACTTTCAAAATATACCATTTTTATAATTTTTAATAATAGATAATTAGAAATATTAACGATTAAAGTCGTGCATTGACAAACGTGTCAGTGGTCAAACAGATCATTTATTTTGGGACAAGCTTATAATTTTTTTTCACAATGAAAAGAGATTACAATATTTCCTGCTTCGATAATATGGAGAGAGAGAATGTTTGTTGTCTTGTCAGGGGTGGATGGAAGCTTAAATGGGCCAACTGATCGGCCCAATGAAAAAAGCCTGAAGCAGTGAGAAATTTTCTCTTTCCACCGCGTGTTTCTTTTCTACTTCATGGGTTTCCTTTTTTGCCTTTGAATAAATATTTCGGAATGCATTTTTCGAATTTTTTTGCTTTGGAACAAAACTTTAGAATTTGTTTTCCGAATTTGAACTAAATAAACTTCGGACAACGCATTCCGAAATTTTTATACAAGGGTAAAAATGGAAACACAAAGGATAGAAAAGAAATAGGGGGGGTGGGAAGAGAAAAATTCAATGCAAAGCCTAAAAATAATAAAATGTTGAAACGAAACTCGCTCTTCGCCTAAGCAGGGTGTGTGGGGGTGGTGTAATTAGATGAAATCTTTTTCAAACGAGCTTAACTTTAAAAAGAAAAATGTATTAAGAGATAATATATTTTGACACACAAATTAGTATCAATTTAAATGGGTAACACATTTTAAAAAAATGGGGAAGACATTTTTTTTTTTAATTTAAGCGATACTATAATGAGTCAATGACTATGTTACATCAATTGCATTGAGGATATCTATCATCTGTTTTTGAATTGTCCTGTCTTTAGAGCTGTTTGGAGTGGCATCATTTTCTGGTTGGAAATCACGTGGGTTTGTCCTGATAATGCAATTTCGGTGGCATCTCAATTTTGTGGGGCTCATGGTTTTTACAAAAATATTAGGACCAGTTTATAAGCAAATTGGCTAGCATCAATCTGGTTTATTTGGAAAGCTAGAAATGATAGAGTTTTTAATTGCACGGCAATTACTGTTGACATGTTAATCGTTACCACCAAAGTTCATGTATGGTGGTGGTTTAAGGCGAGGAAAAAATGTTTTTGTTTCAATCTAGATCATTGAATGCTAAATCCAAAAGCCTGTATAAGGATCAATACAAAATGATTCTTATCTTTGCTTTTTCGTTATATTTGAACTCTTATGTAGGCACTCCTTGTACTTACTTTTAATTAATATATTCTTTGACTTCTTAAAAAAAATACTATTTTACAAAATACATAATATTATCATATCATGTGATGTCTTAATGTCTTTGCACTGTATTTTTGCAAAAAAATGTGTCCAAGTATATATGATATATTTATTAACCATGATTTCATGTTCATATACACTTATGAATTAATTATGGTTAATAATTTTCAAAACCATAGTTAGATCAGATGTACGTTTCATTTTCATAGATGATCAATGAATTGAGTCAAAATAACTAAGGTGATTTGTGTCTCAAACCCGTTGTGACAACGATATACATTATAGTAGATTATTGGCATGAATGACTTGGTCAGAGTATATACCGTTAACTAGTAGTACTCCAAAACGTTGATTTGTCTCCAAACCATTAGATTCATATGACGCAAATATGCTCTTTACTTGGTCTAAAGTCTAATGGTTTACTGGGAATTTTGGAGCATAATATAATCCAATTTTTGACTAATTGTTGAAACTAATATAACTATGCCATGAGGGTAGAGTCTCTACCTACTTTCCGTACTCAAATATTTGTCTATATTCATATAAAATAGAAGATATTGTTTTATATATATATATATATATATATATATATATATATATATATAAATTATAATTAATTTTACCATATTAAAATTGTTAGACCGAATATTTGTGATGTTTTAAATTAAAACTTAAAATTATATTAAATCTCTCATTTATGCATGTATAAATTTAATGCGATATTTATCATTTTGTCTATGGATACCTTAATCTATTTGTATTTATTTGTCCCCTCTTTCTCTCTTAGTATGCTTTTTTTATTAATTCTTGTTCTTTTCTTTTATTAAGGTTTGGGTTTTGTCATTTTCAACTTTTTGTTCGCTAGTCTTGACATGCATGTTTGTATACTCATGTTGATCTCATTGCTAGAGAGATTTTGCTATAGAACAATGATGTTGGCTGTGTTTTTTGCTCAATTCCAAAATCTTGCCAACATATATTTTTCGAGTGTTGTTTTGCTAATAAGCAAGTTTGAAAATATGTATTAGTGGTTGAATGATCCTTTGTAATCAGTAGCGGAGTCAGCAATTATATTAAGTCTGGACAGAAAATTTGTCTTAAAAAAAATCTCAGTTTTTCCTTAAATTACTCCATAAAAATTTCAGTTTATCTCAGTGTTGAATAAAAATCGCAGTTTTGTTCTAAACTAACACCTAAAAATTTCAATTTTGCCCTAAACTAATTGCTAAAAATTTTAGTTTATCTGAGTATTGAATAAAAAATCTCAATTTTGTTTTAAACTAACCCCTAAAAATCTCAATTTTACCCTAAATAACCCCTAAAAATACCAAAACATTTTGGTGAAAGCCTGGGCACCTGCCGGGGCTTGCCCTTGAGTAGCTTCGCCTATGTTTGTAATATAATGGGATTGTAGTACCTCTTGTACGTACTTTCCTTAATGCTCGTAAAAAAAAAATGTGTTTTCGAGTATTTGCAAATCGTTTAATTTTATTTCTATCAACAATTTCGATTACCCTTTTTTAGATCTCTTCAATGAATTCATTCATATTTATTTTCTATTCCATGAATGAAATGAATTAATTTTCCACACCAACAAGTTTGTGAAGATTATACAATATCAAAAACAAAAAAAGTTTGTGAAGATTATTGAATTTTTGTAAAGATTATGATCTGTTAAAAAAGAGTTTGTGAACCTTTGTCCAAAAAGAAAAGAGTTTGTAAAATAAAGGAGTAAAACGTTGGTCCCTCAATCAAGACTTATTATTGGTTTGATTCCACTTCTAGATCTACTGTATATTGAATTTTTGACCGAATCTAAAAGTTGATCAAATTTTACTATTTCTGGAAACAAAATGTAAGTTGAGATCAAAATAAATGTGATTCTTTCTTAAATATAAAGTTCGATTTAAAAACTAGAAATGCTTGACCAAAAAAAATTAAAAATAAAATAAAAACTAGAAATTTATTTTTGTGAGCGTGACAAAAACATAAACTAAATATAATTAACTAATTTTTTTTAATAAATATAATTAAATGATAAATGATATTAAATTATTAATATCAAAATTATTCATGTAAAGAATAAATTATTAGTAACCCACGTATCACATGGTAGTGCTTATTATTCAAAGTTGAGACAAGCTTTAAAATTTAAATAATATCCAAGTAAGAAAAAGGTAAGCAAAAAGGAGAAACTAAAACAATGGAAAAGAAGAAGAAAAAAAAAATCATTTTTTTGTTTCTTTTGATAGAAGAAAGACAACAAGTGGTTGAGTAGTTTTGACTAAAATATCCAACATAATTAAGAGTCGGAATTAATTTTAAGAGTGTAATTAAATGGATCTTGATATATATTTAAAAGTACTGTAAATTAACCTGTGTGCTCCTTTAAAAAATGGTAATGTTTTTTTTATAAAAAAAAAACAATTATTGAACAATACAGCATTTTATTTTTGCTTCTTAAAAAAAAAATCAACCATTTTTTATAAAATATGTATACAGACTTCTAAAAAGTCATTAGTGAATTTTTTCCCTAGTAAAATACTAGTAATCATGTGTTTGAAAAATGTCAATTTTGTTGCGAAAGAGTCCCAAAGTGATGCACAAAACAAAAGGTTACAAAACAAGAAGCTGAAATTTTTAAAAAGTTGGCCGCAAATGTTGCGAACCTGCCCTCAAAATTTGAGCGAAATTCAAGGTTAACAAATCGGGAACGTTTTTCTAAGATTGATTTGAAAAAAACGGGAATTAGTTTCTCCCTTCTCTCTTTAAGGTTGTTCTTTCTCACAAAATCCACTCTCATTACAACTCTAGTATTACCACTCTCCACTTATATAAGTGAGACATAATGGACTAAAATCAGCCTTGAGAAAAACAACACTAACTTTTTTTTAAGGAAAAACAACACTAACTTGTTAAACAAAATATAGCATAAATGATTTATCCTTTTTTATTATGTAAAAAGTTTACACACACACACTTGCAGTTTGAGAGCCAAATTCAACAATAATTCTTTGAAAGCTTGCAACTACAACAAATTTAACACAAAAAATAACTCAAAACTCGACACGAGTAATTGAACATAAACTCAAATTAAATGCAAAAACACAAATAACTCTATCAGTATGGTCAATGGTCTCAAACACGCCTCCACACACTCCTCTACCAAATAGATTTTTACTTCCACAACAAGACTAGCTAGAACTATAATACTTCCTTCAACCTTTTTTTATAAAATATAAAATTGACAATTTACTTGTGTCTTTATTTATTATGAAAGAAAAATATATTTCTTTTGGTTTTTATTATGAAAAAATATATTAAAAATAAGTAAATTAATTGAATTAAGAATAATTAAATAAAATTATTTATATAATAAATTTAAAATTATAGAAGTATTTAATAAAAATAACTTTCAATGTGTCTTGTTTTAAATATAATCTTATCTTATTTATGCTAAGTATATATCAAGATGTATGTAAGTAAGTAGGGTTGCTTAAAAAAAATGCAAGTAGGTAGGTAGACTTATATTAGTCCTTAAATAGATGAATCCAATGATATATCACATGATGAGGAACACAAAATTTACTTTATATGTATTTTTGAAGTTTCAACATTTTGAAGATTCTTTCTTTTTAGTGTATATTTTATCTACATTAAGATATTAGATTCAAATGATTAATAAACTTTTATCATAACAAATTATTTAAAAAAATTCAAATTTAATTTTTATTGAAAATAAATATTGATAAAATTTTACTTATTTCATCTTCATACTATGAATTATCAAAATCCTATTGGTTATAAATTTAACAAAATAGATGGAACTTGGAAGCAGGAGTGGGGTGGGGACAAGTCACAGCCGTGCATGCGTGCATCTTTGACCCTACTCTCTCTCATATCTTAATCTCACTTTCTAATTAATTAATCACCTATAATTACTCATAATATTCATGTAAATAAAACAAATAAATTTAGAAAAAAAAAGGAATAATAATTAATTAGAGTAGAATGAGAAATTTCTGAGTAAAGAAAGGATGCAACATTCATTCGTTGACCTGCCTCTTCCCATTCTTCTTCTTAACCTTTTCTATTTTCTCTCTCTCAAAACTGTTCCTTTCTTCTCTGCATTTTCACCATAAAACCAACCATACCCATATCATTTTTTAGCTTCAATTCCAACTCAACAACACTAACAACCAAAAAAGAATATATTTTTAAGCTACCCATCATTCGATTTCATCAAATTATCAACTTCACAAACAATTTTCTATTTGGTCAACTTGGTCAAATATTGTGGAGTTTGATGATTTGTGTCGTGTAGATCAAGAGAGGATTTGTGTTTGTTACTAGAGAATCAAATCAATTGTTTTTGAATGATTATGAAGGTGTTTTCTAGTTGAACAAAACATGGAACAAGTGACTTCATCTTATAAAGTTTGGTTTCTTTTTTGGGCAATTTTGGTGTTTGATTTGGTTTTTAAAGCTTCTTCTAATGTGGAAGGTGTGTGGTTACTTTTGTACTTACTATATCAGGGTTTTAGTTGTTCAATAAATGTTTATATCTATTAAATTTAAATGGGTGCTTTAAATAAATTATCTTAATTAGGAAAGTTAATCACCTATTATTTTTGATCTACTAGGTTGCCCTTTATTGTTACTATTCATATGCTTGATTGAGAAATACTTAAACTTCATAGTAGAGTTGGAGTAGCTTTTGTAATATTTCAACCCAAATAATATGCTGCTATAGGATAGAATTTTTGTTAGAAAGGTAGGATCATGTGATTGAAGAATTTTAGTAAATTTTATATATGATTCTGTTTTGCATGACTAGATTAAGCTGTTTCTTGATTGTTTAGTGGTTAGTGCTTAATCCCAAGCTTAGGGAATTCACCTTGATTGGCTATATTGTATAGAAATTCAATATATCAAAATGGTTTCATTTATATCAGTTGGCCTAGTATTTAGGTGTTTGCTATTAAGGCTGACCAATGAAAGTTGGGGGTTCTTGTTACCTAGTATTTTTTTTTGAAACGGCCAATGTTAGTATTTTATCGTTAGTTTGTTAATTTTTGTTGGAGATGGGAATCGAACATGAGACTGCCCTTATTACTCCACGCCTTAACGCTCCCACCTCAACTACCAAGTTAACCTTATGAGGGTTCTTGTTAATGATCTTGAATCTAACATTGTACCGTGTATGCCACTCCTGCTCCACGCAAGTTAATAGTATTAAGGATGTTTGTCACTGAAGATTGATTCTTTTTAGTACAGGTGATGCACTGAATGCATTGAAGAGCAACTTGAATGATCCTAATAATGTTCTTCAAAGTTGGGATGCTACTCTTGTGAATCCCTGTACGTGGTTTCATGTTACGTGCAATGGTGATAACAGTGTTACCCGTGTGTAAGTTAATATGACATTTTCACATGTAGTTTTATGAATGTTTGTACACATAGTGATCTATTTATTTATTTATTTATTTACATTTGGACAGTGATCTTGGAAATGCGGATCTTTCTGGTACACTGGTTACACAACTTGGTGATCTCACAAATTTGCAGTACTTGTAAGTTGTGAATCAGATATGATATTGTTGAATAAATTTGACTGCTCCTGAGAAGATTAAGCTCAACCTTGTTTCTTGATTGATATTCTTGTATCTTAGAACTGTAGAAAGCCTCATTCTATATAAACTTTACAGTATACGTGGTGGTGTTCTATTTCGGTTTGTCTGGTTGCGATCACGACATGTCAGCTTCATACAAATCGCATGAATATGATTTGTCACCTTTCAACTATTTGTTGAACTTTTTTGTTTGCACAAATCTGAACTTTCTTCCCTTTTCAATGGCAGGGAACTTTACAGTAATAATATAACAGGAAAAATCCCAGAAGAGCTAGGAAATTTGACAAACTTGGTGAGCTTGGATCTTTACTTGAACCATTTAAGTGGTAACATACCGAGTACACTGGGGAACCTTAAAAAACTACGTTTCCTGTAAGGCATACTTTCCTTATTCTCATATCTTTGATCTGCAAAATTTATTTATGTTGATTTCCATTTTTATTTTCTTCCTTTACCTTATTCAACATCTTTTTATTTTGGCTTCCCGATGCAAAATTTGGTAGATTTTGTAGCCTCTACAACATGGCCATTCCATTTCCAGCAAAGTTGAAATATACAAAAATGAGTGCTTAAAAAACTATAGTACTATTTTTGTTATTCCTGCTGCTGGTGGTTATAATTACTTGATGCAATAGTGTGATTATGTGCCAACTCTATCTATGTCTATCAATGTTGTAACCAATTCAAATTAATACTAGTTTATTTATACACATTAATGGACTAAGGAGGTGGTGAAGGTTGCTTGAAGTTTCTTCAAGTTTCTGATTTAACTAGTTTATAAAAGGCTAAATTGCATTTTTGGCCCCCTATGTTTCAGAAACTTGCGATTTTGACCCCCTATGTTTCAAAATAGCATTTTTAGCCCCCTATCTTTACCTCATTTTGCAAAAGACTAAGTTTGACCAAATCAACGCTTATATTTGATCTTGAAGTCCTGCCACATCAGCAATTTTTTGTCATCTTATAATTTTTAAAAAAAATTAAAATAAGCAGAGGAAGAAGTCACATGGAGAAGCAAGTGAAAATTTTTCTGGAGGTATGATGATGAGCTTTATTAAAAATGAATGACGCACTAAAGAATAAGGAGAGGAAGTTGCACCTATAAACTTTGTTTTGCTACTGTTATATCTCCATTTATTTAGCTACTGGGTCGTGTGGAATTTAGTTTTTTTCTTTTGACGCAGTGTGGAATTTAGTGTTCAGTGGCTAGTGGATTGGTTGTTTTAGTTTCAAGGTGTTAGCATGCATTGTGTCTGTGTTGTGGGGTAATTGCAGCCGTGTGAGTGATTGACTTGTAAGTTTGTAGGTGGGTTAGCGTTGGTTGTAGGATTATGTCATGTTTGTTTTGTTGTTCTTTGTAAGCATTCACTTACAAAGTTACAACAGGTCTAGCTATAGTTTTAAGCATTTTGTGCATTCACTTACATATAAGCATTCACTTACAACATGTCAAGCTATAGTCTTAAACATTCACTTACAACATGCTATAGTTTTAAGCATTCTATAAACATTTTGTGAAATCAGATTTCATCTTTAATTTTATCTTTAATTTTGTCAAACTTAGCAACTGAGTCATTTAAATAACTTGTCACATCATTGTTGATTTGGTCAAACTTAGCCATTTGCAAAAGAGGATAAAGATAGGGGGTTAAAATCATAAGTTTCTGAAACATAGGGGGCCAAAAGTGCTATTTTGAAACATAGGGGGCCAAAATCGCAAGTTTCTGAAACATAGGGGGTCAAAAGTGCAATTTAGCCTTTATAAAACTTGATTTAGCATTTTTTTATTTCATTTATCAAATAATCTTGATTAGATGTGACAATCCAACACTCTACCGTTGCACGTTTTGAATAGCTAAAGCTATGAGCCTGATGGCATGTTAAAGGACTTGTTAGAATATATGAAATATCCTATAATATCTTAGTATTACGTTATAGTTTTCAGTTTATCTTATAGGGTTAGTTTCATAAATTCTAAATGGACTGACTCCCAATTGTTTGCATGGTATTTGCATGCATTTTTTCTTCTTTTGTTTTTTGCATTAAAGGGAATTCACATTTCGTGCTACCTGATGTGTAAAATTTTCTAATATAATTATCTAATCCATTCATGTACTTGTAACTAAGACTTCAATTTATGAATTTATCCGTTATGCCTTGGGTGAGATATAATTTCATTTTTGACAATTCACTTTGCAAAATAGAATTTTGTTATCTACCTTCCTATGCTAATAAACAAAATTTGTTTATGCATTTGATAACTAGTTTCCTATCATGACTTATTACTCTACTTTTTTAGTTGTATATAGCAAACTAATTATTCATCTTGCTCTACAAAATAGGCGTCTCAATAATAACACCTTGACTGGCCGCATTCCTGTGCCGTTGACAAGTGTTTCTACGCTGCAAGTTCTGTGAGTGGTTACTCCCTTATTTATATTTGACATAAGTTAAAGTGAAAGTAGATTCATGTTTATACTAGAATCATATATTTTGATGTGTAAATTGACACAACGGCCATCTTGGAATACAGTGATCTCTCAAACAACAATTTAGAAGGGGATGTCCCAGTGAATGGTTCATTTTCATTATTTACCCCTATCAGGTCTGTGGAAATTCTTATGTTCTTATCTATGTTTTATTGTTGACAGATGACCTGAAACTTTGTTAACGCCCTGTGTTCTACTTTACAGTTATCAAAATAATCCTCACTTGATACAACCTAAAAATGCTCCTGCGCCACTTTCTCCACCCTCACCAGCTTCTTCAGGTTTGTTGATTTCAGTTTTTTATTGACAATGATTTTAAATTGTTAAAAGAATAACTTGAACTGAAAGCTTCAATTTAGAATATAACTCTAGCTTTCTCATAACTCCCGAGTTCAACTTCAAACCAAACTCAATTTGTCTTCGAACATTTAATTTTAAGACAGGAAAATACAACCAAACTAGGTCAATTTGATACTGATATCAAGTTAACAAACTACTTGAGCTAAAAGTTTGAGTTTTTAAACGAAGACTAAGGATGGTTTTCTACAACTCATAAAACTAGGTCAACTTGGTACTGAACTTTGGGATTCTTTTTGGGTAATAATTTCTTATTAAACTGTTGATCCTTTTTGCAGGTGGTAGTAATACTGGAGCTATTGCTGGAGGAGTTGCTGCTGGTGCTGCTCTGTTGTTTGCAGCTCCTGCAATTGCACTTGCGTATTGGCGAAAACGAAAACCAGCGGACCATTTCTTTGACGTTCCTGGTTAGTTAAATAACATAAAACATGGTTATACATGCTGAATATATATTTATTACTGGTGAACCAACATTTTGTCTTTTACCGTGGCAGCTGAGGAGGATCCTGAAGTTCACCTTGGTCAGCTTAAAAGGTTTTCTCTACGCGAGCTTCTGGTAGCAACAGATAACTTCAGTAACAAAAACATTCTAGGTAGAGGTGGATTTGGAAAGGTTTATAAAGGACGCTTAGCTGATGGCACACTTGTAGCTGTAAAAAGACTTAAAGAGGAACGCACACAAGGCGGAGAGCTGCAATTTCAAACAGAAGTGGAAATGATCAGTATGGCTGTGCATCGTAATTTGCTTCGGCTTCGTGGTTTTTGCATGACATCTACCGAACGTTTGCTTGTGTATCCTTACATGGCCAATGGAAGTGTAGCATCATGTTTACGAGGTGCCCCATCTTCTCTTTCTCTCTCTTTCTCTCTCTCTCTCTCTCTCTCTCTCTCTCTCTCTCGTGTCCTTTTCTGGAAGAAATGCTATAAGTGCTAGTGTTCAATGCCAAATATGTAGGTTTCTGATTTCTAATCGGAAAAATAAAAATTAGTATTTCCTACATATTAGCTGGAAGCTACACAAACACAAAAATGTGGAAATTCTTGAATAGCTCAAATTTTCAAATACAAATGAATGCTCATACTGATGAAAATCAAAATTCGCAGTTGCATATTAAAACCGTGTTTTTGTATATTGATTTTGATGTTGATGTTGTAGAACGTAACGAGTCTGAACCACCTCTTGAATGGCAAATGCGGAAGAATATTGCGCTGGGATCTGCCAGAGGGCTTGCTTACTTGCATGATCATTGTGACCCTAAGATTATTCATCGTGATGTGAAAGCTGCAAATATATTGTTGGATGAGGAATTTGAAGCAGTTGTGGGAGATTTCGGTTTGGCAAAGCTTATGGATTACAAAGATACCCATGTTACTACTGCTGTTCGTGGTACGATTGGGCATATAGCACCTGAGTACCTGTCAACTGGAAAGTCTTCAGAAAAGACTGATGTTTTTGGATATGGTGTGATGCTTCTTGAACTAATAACTGGACAGAGGGCTTTTGATCTAGCACGTCTTGCCAATGATGATGATGTTATGTTGCTTGATTGGGTAGGTTTTTAATTAACTTTAAATATGTCATTAGTACTTAAACATTTTTTGTTAAACATGGAATGCATTAATCTCTTCACAATGATCTATGCGCTATCTTAGAATTCGGGTTAGACTAACTCAACCCTTACAAAATCAGCTTGTAAAGTGAGGGATGCCTCCCACTTAAAAAGTCATTTTCAGGTCTTATCTCATCTCTTAACACACTCATCTCACGTTAAGGGACTGGACATTTGGAGTATGGCTTGAGTGGTCGATAGCGGGTAGCCCGATATATGAGCTCCTCCTAATCAATCCCAAGAATTAGGGAAAGAGTTAACTAAGAAAGGAAAGCTAAATCAATATAATAAAGACAAAATTACATAATATCCCGACGGATACTAATCACATTTACAATATTTAAACACACTCGAGCATTATTTAGTGTATCACCATCCCTTGCCGAATACTTGATATTTTTTTCTATTCATGGTTTAAAAAGTCGCTACTCCCTTCTTAAACCACCAAAACTTTACCTTGGCTAATTTTAAAAGGGAGTGCTGTATTTTTTATTTTTTTGCTTAAATATGTTTTTGTCCCCTATGATATACCCATTCTTTGGTTATATAGTCTTTTAAATTTTTTTCTTTACTTCATCCTTAAATATATAACAAGAGAGTGATAGAAGTAGGTGACTGTACTGTACCTAATCCATATTACAAAAGCATATGTAAAGCCATTTTTCATTTATTGGTTTCTTGCACATTGAGGAGTAACTATTTGTTTCTTGCTACACATTTGTAACCTCATTTTGTTCATTGTTGCATTGCATAGACTATAATGTATTATCAACTCAACACCAATGACCAATCATTGCTGACAACTGTCTGACATTGTTTTGAGTGCAGGTTAAAGGACTTCTCAAAGACAAGAAGTTGGAAACACTGGTAGATGCAGAGTTAAAGGGAGAGTATGATGATGATGAGGTAGAGCAGCTAATCCAAGTGGCTTTACTATGCACACAAGGGTCCCCTATGGAAAGACCAAAGATGTCCGAGGTGGTGAGAATGCTAGAAGGTGATGGTTTGGCCGAAAAATGGGAGCAATGGCAGAAAGAAGAAACGTATCGACAAGATTTTAACAACAACCACATGCATCACCCTAATGCAAATTGGATAGTAGTAGATTCAACCTCACATATTCAGCCAGATGAACTCTCAGGTCCTAGATGATCCCCCTGAAGATTCTATCATATCGACAAGTGAATACACAATCCTTCCTCTGCCCGAAAGAGATAAACTTCATGATTTGTGCATATGCTTTTCACCATCTTTTCCACTTAATATTTTCTTTTAATCTTCTTGAAATTATCTTGCATGTTCAGGTTACATGTCCATTGATCAGGTTATTATTATTTAAGAAAGAAGTTTGTAATTGTTATTGGGTTGTCAAGTTGCAGGATAAAGTGTAGGACACAAGCAACCAACACTTTTGTCATTGTATGTATGAGAAACTAGTATAGAGCTTTTGATGAAAATATATGCAATTTTATTGTATTTCTGTATTTCTTTGGAACTTGGAAATAAGTAGTACTTCAGAGGAGTTGCATGTTATCTTTTAATAATGGATGGCAATGGCATTGTACTTTCTCTGCAAATATTTCTCTGGAAGATAATGAAATCTCTTTTTCAATTTCTCTTTGGAATCTCCCATTTAATTAATCCTATGAAATCTTTCGTTTCATAAGCTATAACCTACTTTTGTAGTACAACCTGTAAGGTCTTGGGTTTGAATTTAGATGAAAATGTTCAGTCTAATCTATCTACTATCAACAGAAAAAGAATGAAAAGAGCAAATGAGGGACAACTTTCTTTTATGCTTTAGGTGTTGTTTTCCACTAAAGTGAAACTTTACAATTGAGATTTTTAAAGTTTTTTTTTTTTCCAAGTAGTTAAATGGTCAAAATTTCACCTCTTATTGTAGATAATTCTATGTTCAAATTTTGACTTCTACATATCGTAATATCCTTGTCAATCAAGTTATAAGGTGAGTAAGTATAGGTGAGTCGAGTTTTGAGGCCTAATAGGATTAGTCAGATCTCTAGACATCACTAACATCAATATATTTATTTAGAGATTACCTATTAGCAAAGAGTTGAACACTTGAATTGAAATCTACATCTTTACATATAACCATGACATTTCAACTAACACCTATCCGAATTCCGTCCAACTTTGACATAAAAATCCCGCTTTGACTGGTGCAAATTTTTCTCAAATTTCTAAATCGCGATGAGATTGAAGATGAGAGTGTTGATATCTGTCCCACACTCACCCGCCAGTGATTTTATTTTATTTTTTACTATTATATATACATATACTCATTATTTTATGTACTAACTACTTTTTAAATATCACAAACTTTAATCATCCATAGTGGGTCATCTTCTTTATCAACCCAAACATAATCATATGATTAAAGTGTCTCATTATCAATTTGTGTATGAAGAAGATGGTTGGCCAAGCAATTCTCTGCCGGAATGCCACCGGAGAAAACCAAAGTTTGAGACACAAAGCAGTCTTTTGAAGTGGACCACCACCACCTCCACCCACCACCACATAGTTAAAAGCGTACATATTTGACCCTTCATTGTTCATATTCTATATTATACAATCTTTCTTGTTAAGCCACATGCATGTTGATGAATTTTCAAATATATAAAATTTTGTGTTGAATGTAAGACAATCATTTTCAACAAATATTTATCCAAGACTATATTTTTATATTTATTTATTAACTAACATGTGTCCTTAATTAAAAATTATTCATGTAACAAAAGCCATATGATGATGGGTTTCGTGTAGATCAAGAGAAAGTTTGTGTTTTGTTTATGAATAAACATGGAGACAGTGACTTCATTTTCTCAATATTCCTTTCTTTTTTGGGCAATTTTGATGCTTCATTTTCTGCTTAAAGCTTCCTCAAATCCAGAAGGTGTGTGGTAACTTTAATCTTTACTCTATGAAGCTTTAATTTTTTTTAATTAGTTGTTTAATTTTTCTTTTAAACATTAAGAGTTTGTTTATTTATTTAGTTGTCATTGATCATATGTTGTGCCTGTTTGGTTCCACAATAGAAAATTCCAAACTTGAGTTTGCAAAGGTCAAACTTGGTTTGACCAGATTTATTTCAAGAATCAATTTAATTTGAACTGAAGCAACTATTTGTAGATTTCGTGTTGAAGTTGAATCAATTCTAACTTTTTTGTAAATTTGTATACACATGTTACTTAAAACTACTTTTGGTAATTATACATTCGATGTCAATTTTCACGCTGCAGAACCAAACATACACATTATTTAGTGAAGAATAAAACTAGAGATGACCTCGTAATAGACTTGGACTAGCTTTTGTAACGTAAGATTGGTTCTTTTTAGCACAGGTGATGCCCTGACTGCATTGAAAAGCAACTTGAATGATCCTAAAAATGCTCTTCAAAGTTGGGATACTACCCTTGTCAATCCTTGCACATGGTTTCATGTTGAATGCAATGCTGATAAAAGTGTGACCCGCGTGTAAGTTGATATATCGTTTTTACCTGTAGTTTTATGAATGTTTATTCACATGTTGAATTAAAATTATTTATTTTTGAACAGTGATCTTGGAAATATGGACCTTTCTGGTACACTGGTTTCAGATCTTGGTGATCTCTCAAATTTGAAATCTTTGTAAGTGGTGATTCATATATGATACTGTTGAGTAAATTTTACTGTTTCCGAGCAGATTAAGCTCAACTTGGTTTCTTGATTGACACTCTTATAATCAGTAACTCTATATTAAGTAGCCGTCTATTTCGGTTTGTCCAATCGAGTTCACAACATATCATATTCATTCAAATTATATTGATGTGATTTGTCGCCTTTTCAATTATTTGTTGGACATTTTTGTTTGCACAAATCTGAACTTCCTTCCCTTTTGAATGCTAGGGCACTTTATAATAATAATATAACAGGCACAATCCCAGAAGAGCTAGGGAATTTGGCAAGCTTGGAGAGTTTGGATCTTTACTTGAACAATTTAAGTGGTACTATACCTGATACATTGGGCAAGCTTCAAAAACTACGTTCCCTGTATGACATACTTTCATTATTCTCATATCTTTGATCTGCAAAATTTATTTGTCTGTTTCAATTTTTTTCTTCCTTTACCTTGTTCAACATCCTCTATTTTTTTGTGTTTTCCGATGCAAAATATGGTAGATTTTGTAGGCTCTACAAGATGACCATTACATTTTCAGCAAAACTGCAGTATACAAAAATGCATGCCTAAAAATTGATTTTATTATGTTAGGTTTTGTAGTCCTATTTTCAGTTTTGCTGCTTCTGCTGGTTATTATTACACGATGCAATTAGTGCGATTACACGACACTTGGTTGAAAGATTTAAGGTATTTCTAATTATTAGTAAAGACTTAAGGCTATCGACCAAGTTGGTGGAGTTTAACCTTTAGTTAAGATGAAATTTTATTTTGGTTCAACTACTACTGCATGTTTTCCACCCTTGAATCAGATGAAAGAAATCTTAACAGTATCTGTTACACGTTTTGATCAATTCGCTCTCTGTCTATCAAAGATGTAACCAATTCAACGTAATACTTTTTTTATACACACACTAATGTACCAATACATCGGACACCAATATTGTCTATATATCATTGACCCTTGTATTACTCAACTTAATAGTATCTGTTCTTTGTTTCTTTATGCATTTGATAACTAGTCGTCTATCATGATATATTACTCTACTTTATCAGTTGTGTATAGCAAACTAATTATTCATCTTGCTCTCCAAAATAGGCGTCTCAATAATAACACCTTGACTGGCCGCATTCCCACTTCATTGACAAATATTTCAACGCTGCAAGTTCTGTGAGTGTTACTCCTTTATTTTGATTTGCCATAAGTTATAGTAAAAGTAGATTTTTTTTTCTGAAGAAATCAAAGCAGATTCTTATTTATACTAGAATCATATATTTCCGCGTGTAAATTGACATAACGGCCATCTTGGAGTACAGTGACCTCTCAAGCAACAATCTAGAAGGGGATGTTCCAGTGACTGGTTCATTTTTATTATTTACCCCTGTCAGGTCAGTGCAAACAAAAATCATATTGTTGACAGATGACCTGAAACTTTGCTAATGCTACGTGTTCCACTTTACAGTTATCATAATAATCCTCGCTTGAAACAACCAAAAATCATTCCTACACCACTTTCTCCACCATCACCAGCTTCTTCAGGTACCACTAATCCTGGAGTTATTGCTGGAGGAGTTGCTGTCGGTGCTGCTCTATTGTTTGCTGCCCCTGCAATTGCACTTATTTATTGGCGCCGAAAAAGAACACCACAAGATCATTTCTATGACGTTCCTGGTTAGTTAAATAACAGAAAAGATAGTATACATGCTCCTAAATGGTAATATATTCTATAGTTATTAATTACTGGAGAACTAACATTTTGTGTGTCTTTTACCGCGGCAGCTGAGGAGGATCCTGAAGTTCACCTTGGTCAGCTTAAAAGGTTTTCGCTACATGAGCTTCTAGTAGCAACAGATAACTTCCGTAACGAAAACATTCTAGGTAGAGGTGGATTCGGAAAGGTTTATAAAGGGCGCTTAGCTGATGGTACTCTTGTAGCAGTAAAAAGACTTAAAGAGGAACGTGCACAGGGTGGAGAGCTGCAATTTCAGACAGAAGTGGAAATGATCAGCATGGCTGTGCATCGTAATTTGCTTCGGCTTTGTGGTTTTTGCATGACAGCTACCGAACGTTTGCTTGTGTATCCTTTGATGGCTAATGGAAGCGTAGCATCATGTTTACGAGGTACCGCTATTAGCTCAGTATTTGAATTGCTTTTATTTAGTCATAATTTACTTTCTTCCCTTGTGTATAAACCTTCGCTCTCATATATCCTTTCCTTGTAGAAATGTCAGATGTGTTTGTGTTCAGTGTTAAATCTGCTTCTGGTTTATTTTGATTTAACATTGAAAAAATAGCAATTAGTATTTCGTATATTAGCTGCTAGCTACACAAACATGGAAATTCTTAAATAGCTCAATTTTTCTAATGCAAATGAATGCTCTTACTGTTGAATTCAAAATTTGCAGGTTCATATTATAACTGTGTCTATGTATGTTGATTGTATTGTTGTAGAACGCAATGACTCTCAACCGCTACTTGAGTGGTCAATGCGGAAGAATATTGCGCTTGGAGCTGCCAGGGGGCTTGCTTACTTGCATGATCATTGTGACCCTAAGATTATTCATCGTGATGTGAAAGCTGCAAATATATTGTTGGATGATGAATTTGAAGCAGTTGTTGGAGATTTTGGTTTAGCAAGGGTTATGAATTACAAAGATACTCATGTTACTACTGCTGTTCGTGGTACGCTTGGGCATATAGCACCTGAGTACCTGTCAACTGGAAAGTCTTCAGAAAAGACTGATGTTTTTGGATATGGTGTGACTCTTCTTGAACTAATAACTGGACAGAGGGCTTTTGATCTTGCACGTCTTGCTAGTGATGATGATGTGATGTTGCTTGATTGGGTAGGTTTTTAACTATCTTCAAATGTCATTAGTACTTGAACAATTTTTGTTAACCATGTATTTACAGTGCTTTTTGGTGAAGTTCGTCCTCCAACACCGTGGCATGTGTTTGACATTGTTTTGAATCCAGGTTAAAGGACTTCTCACAGACAAGAAGTTGGAAACACTGGTAGATGCAGAATTAAAAGGAAATTATGATGATGATGAGGTAGAGCAGTTATTCCAAGTTGCTTTACTATGCACACAAGGGTCCCCTATGGAAAGACCAAAGATGTCCGAGGTGGTGAGAATGCTAGAAGGCGATGGTTTGGCCGAAAAATGGGAGCAATGGCAGAAAGAAGAAACGTATCGACAAGATTTTAGCAGCAATCACATGCATTACCCTAATGCAAATTGGATAGTGGTAGATTCAACTTCAAATATTCAGCCAGATGAACTCTCAGGCCCTAGATGATCCCTTCAACATTCTATGATATTGACAAGTGAATACACAATCTTTACTCTGCCTGAAAAAGATTAACTTCATGATTTGTGAATATGCTTTTCACCATCTCATCTACTTAATCTTTTCTTTTCATCTTCTTGAAATGATCTTGTATGTTCATGTTACATGTCCATTGATCAGGTTATGATTATTTAAGAAATTAATTTGTAAGATGTAGTGTAGGACACAAGCAACCAACACTTTTGCTATTGTATGTATGAGAAACTAGTATAGAGCTTTTTATGGAAATATATGCAATTTTATTGAATTTCACTCCACTAACTACAATTTGTCTCCCATTCACAAACAACAAACAATCAAGTAGTAAAACTGACAGACACACTGGTCAATCACACCAAACATAATTTTACAGGTCAGTCTCATTTTCTTCACCAAACAAATACATGTACCTGTCAGTTTCATTTTCTTCTATTAAAATAGCACCCTTCTCTCATGGAATCACTATTACTTCTCTTCCAACACAGAAAAACTCCCTTTCAATGTTCGCTTTGTGTCCTAGATCATCGCCAATCTCCCCAATCTCAACTATACGGCTATTACTTGAAGGTTGGTATGCAAGCTGTGGATGTTGAGATTTGGGGATTGGTGAGAATCTAGGAGGCAGTGCGTGGCGTCATGGAGGTGATAGAGGGTGGTAAGTGAGTGAGTGAACATTAAGCCATTGACTAGTCAGGTGTGGAAAGTTAGATACTCACATGACTACCCTCCTATTCATTCAATCGGTCAGTCATTCATTCAAGTTTCATCTTACCGGCAGTCATTCAACTGTTTTCTATTAAAATGTATACCACCCTCCTCCCATTTCCCTTGCTGTCTCCCTCACCTCACTCCCTCTGTACAATATCAACAAAATTTATATGTGGATCATACATATATTGAAGGGTAAAATATTTATAATACTTAGTTTTACAGCTAATTTTCTATATCCTTTACAAAATTCAACAATGAAATCGACATATACACTTAAAAGTCTGTTTTGCAGAATCATGAAAAAACTTCTGATCATAAAACTGGAAAAGAAAAAGCACACAACATACACACTTGTATTATTATACGTACACTGAATGAAAAATATTACTAAGCATCAGTCGATAATATCTTCAAAGTATGCACACCCCACAACAAGATCGGAGAGCAGCGTCCTCTACCTTCTTCCAGTCGCCCCAATGCGCGGTTTGCCCTTGACCTCAGATTCCTGCCTCTCACAGGAACATATCAGTAACTTTAAGAATAAGACTAGACAAGAAACTTTAAGACAAGCTTTTGGAATTGTATCCCATGCATATCAATCAATAGTTTTTTTAAAAAATAAAGATAAACATGGAGGAAATAATCTTGGATACACATGCAAGAGTTTTGTATGCATATCGGTATAGAATATGGATACAACTGAAATGTTTTAGCAATTTTGGAGTATATGGCTTCATAGGAGTAGCCAAACCAAATACCTGTGGTAAGTGCAGGAAAATGTAGGTCTTTGCTGTTGCCGGATTATGATTTTCTGCCCCTTTACTCCAGTCATAGCAAACCTACAAGTAGGATATAAGTATATCAATTCCACATGTTTTAACGATATAAATAATAAAATGACTTCCATCAAGGCGGCCCATGTACTAGTCTTTTGAATACAAAATCCTTTTATCAGCAAGTTATGAACTACAATTAGAAAGGAATTTTCTAACAGAAGGAAATTTTACACAAAAATTTCCATTGCGAGATTAACATCATAAAAGAAAAAAAAAATTGACATCCTATGGAAGACTAACACCAGTTCTAGTAAGAAAAATGGATCAAATGAAAGATTGTCTAATTACACAGGGTAGAAGAAAACCTAATGGCCTAAGAAACTTTAAAAGAATCCAGTTATAAAAGACATTTCTCTAATTTATTTCAATAAAATTTAAATTTTTAATAAAACCTAATGGTTTTGATTGATTATTGCAGTCAAACCACGCCTTAGTGGCCATAAAGCCTGTAAGTATAATACTTGAAACTCAGAAAAACTTACATAGACGAGCATAAGATATTTCCTATGCATGTAACGTTTGAGAAGTAAAAACTGTGATGCTTCTCAATTCTCAAAGCAAGTTCATAAAAAAAACATGAGATCTCTGACTCCTCTCTTGCAGTTTCACTATAAATCTGACATATTTTTCTTCCCCTTTTAATAGTATGAGGTTCAGGAAGTTAGATGGTTATAACTGGAAGGGAAGAGGCTTAGCTTAAATGGTAGGAGACATAGAAGGGAAAAGCATGGAGATTTGTTAGCAATTGGGAACTAAGCATTTGCTCTAAATGGAAAACCCTTTTTTTTTATGATAAGAAAGGGAAAGATAATTTTATTCTTTTCTTTGTTGACATTCAATATTCAATAAAGGAGGCATTTTTTCTCTTCTCTGTTTGACACCTCTCTTTCTAAATTCCCTTATTCTGTTAGTAGGCTCAGAACACCTACTTTGAAATTCTGAACAGTTATCATGCATTTTGGCATCCTTGCATGCTGCGCTCAAGGAACGTTTTTGCAAGGCATCTTTATAACTAACTGAACAACTAAAAAGTAGCAGAAGAAAACAAAACCCCAATTTACAATGCTAGAGTAAAAAAGTATGCATGACAGAAAAAGGTTGCCAAAACTTATTTAACAATGTTGCAAACTTGAGCAGAATGAGATAGTGGGCATACTGCGTAAGCATATATTGAACCATCATTGTTGAAGGCACTGCAAGGAACAGGTTGGCTGCATCTTAACATGGCCTGAAACAAGAGAAGATCACATTAAATAAGCATGTATTATGCCAAAATATAACTATAATATGCATCGGTTGGGAATAAAATGAATGATAATAGATTGAAATAACCTTAAGCCTCTGTTTACTATCCTTGTCCCAAAAATTGAAAGCACCATCAGAACCAGCAGTAGCAAATGTGTGGTGCACCTAAAAAAATCAAATATTTACGGGAGAGAAATGAGAACAGACTAAAGCGACAAAAGAATGGTACGCACTTGCCAAAACTCAAAATAGAAATGAAGCAAAGAAGTTTGTGCGAAATTCCATAACTGAATGTATAGGATACTGAAGATATTTAAACAAAAAATGTAATTAATAAAGGTGTCAATATATGACGGCACTGTAGATCTTCGGAGAAATAGAAAGTCATGAGTATCTGTATTTCTACTACTAAACATCTACATTCCGCACAAGAGTTTCATGAACTGCAATAAAGGGAAAGCAGAAATTTTTACTTAATTCACCGCATTATTAATTTGCATTTTGTCATTGTCAGTATGACCATCACAGAACCGAGTGTTAAGAATAAAGCAATAAAATGTGTTAAAAACATAGAATTTACATTTTTAATATATTTTATAAGAGATAAGGAAGTCATGAGTTTAATTCCACCCACTATATATATATAGGAAACATAAATTGGGAATAAAAAATAGTAATAACACTAATAAGTAAGAGTGTGATTTCAATTAGATAGCTAAATTGCATTTTAAATAATTCATGATGCCATCAAATGTTATCAAATTTTAAAAAGGAAAACAACATTTATTCATCACAGAAATTCCATGCTTGGTTGGTTTTCAATGTCATGATTAATTTCCATAAGAATTTAGATTTCTTTAAATCAGTACTGCAGGAGAATTCCATCTTTTGGTTCCAATGGACCAGCAATCAGCAAACCACACATATATAATCAGAGAATATTTAAGATTTACAGCATGCTCGCCCTAGCACTTGGGATCAATAGGTTCTTTCAAGATCAATGTAAAGTCTGTTTCTCCAGAGATATTGGGGTGAAGAGATTTTCAATATAGCCAACGATAATTGAATAACCGCAAAAAAATAAAGCAATGGCAATTCATCAATATAAAAATTCAGAGGTATAGTATGGGATGACAGAGTTTCCTATGAGAATAAAGTGCATAAGTTTCAAGCTGAGTGAACTCTGTTCTTAGTTTCTTTATCATTAAAATAATTAAAATAAATAAAATAAAGTAATAAAAATGATTTTCAGCAGTGTAAGTAACCAGAAATGGGTGCAATTGACACTATATAATTGACTAAAAAGAGAGAAAGAAGGTGAAAAGATCATACATATTACTGATAATGTAAAGATAACATTACAACTTCAACAATGTAAAGTAAACCATATTAAAGCTGAATAGTAAGGCCAAGATGAAACCATAAATCTTACAGGATGGAAATTTAAAGAGTTGACCGAGTATATTTCATTCCCTTCTCTGTGGCATTTGAAAGTGAAGTTTTTAGCCTGCTGACTATCATCTAAATGATGCACTCCAACTCTTCCTTCTATTGATCCAACCTACAGCACAGCAAGTAGTGTCAGTTGCAACATCCCAAACTAATTGGTCTAGATTGCGAGTAAATGATGTGTGTTTAGATATAGTTCACTATTGACATTGTTTGACTAACATAACCAATTCCACTATTGATAACAGGCTTCAGTTGTTGTAGGCTTACAAGTTACAATTGAAGACTTAACAGGAAAGAAAATCTGGAAGACAGAGGGATATTTTGCAAATTATTCTCTAAAAAAGAAATAGATGAACATTAGTTTTGGTCAAAAGGTGGAAAAGGACAGAAAATGGAGTACAGTTCAAAATTTCTTTATTTCTTTAGCCAACTCAAACAGAATTTTCATCAATGGAGAGTAATCCACTTGGCAATCTGATGTAACACTAGCATAACTTCAATTACATCTCTCATTTAAAAAATGCTAACAAATTTATGAACTCTAAAATTTTTACATTTTCAGAAAATATAATCTTAATTGATTCATACTATTATCACATCCAACTTAATCATCAATTTACAAGATAACGTTCATGCTCCTTGTTGTAAATAAATAGTAAATATTTTATTATTAGAAGCAATCTTTTATTTCTATTAGTAATATGTATTTGGCCCATGAGCCCATTAGGTTAGAATAGCCTATATAAACACATTAGTGATTGTACATTATTCATAACTTGAAATATAATATTCAGTTTTCACATGGTATCAGAGCTCTCGTTCTTGAGGGTCTCGCTTCCGCATAAAAAACCCTAGCCGCCTTTATTGCGCTCCTTTTTTTTTTGGTCTGCCTTCATTGCAGAATTCTTTTCTACTGCCTTCATTGCAGTCTCAGCATCAAACAGGCATATTGCACTGTTCATCGTGACACTGTTCACACGCACTGTTCACACGCACTGTTCACGCGTACTGTTCATCATCGCACTGTTCACTTTCCGGAACTGTTTATAAAAAATTGGGAGAAAATTTGGAGGTTTACTCTGAGCTCTTTGTTGCACTCAGGGGCTATACTATTCTTTGTTTGCTATTTTAGTTCTCCTTATTAAGACAGTTGCTTGACATCGGGCAATATGTCAAAAAGAGAATTTGTTTCACTCAACCAAGATGAAATAAAGAAGTTGAAGTTTTTTCTTAGTGAATTAGAGAAACCAACAATAGTTACTTCTCTGGCATATGCAGGTACGTTTCTGTTTCCACTTTCTCTTGGTAAGTCTCAATTTTCTTTTGGATTTAATGCTTCAGATAAACCCTATAACCAATACTGGATACTGGATTCTGGAGCCACTGACCACATGACACCCTTACCCACACACTTCTCCACTTATTCACCTTGTCCCAGCAACAAGAAAATATCCACAGCAGATGGTACCCTTTTAACTGTAGCCGGCCAAGGAGATGTCCAAATAAATCCATCTATAATCCTACGAAATGTCCTTCACATTCCCAAACTTTCTACTAGCCTAATTTCCATACAAAAACTCACAAAAAACCTATCATGCAATGCTGTTTTTTATGACAATGCTTGTGTTTTTCAAGATAAACATTCGGGGAGGACGATTGGAAAGGCAAGAGAATGGAATGGTCTTTATTATTTGGATAACCAAAATCTTCCTCAATTTCCACTAAGCAACAATTCACTTTTTTCAGAATCAATTAAGAACAATAGGGAGAAGGTCTTTCTATACCATTATCGCCTTGGTCATCCCTCATTTAGAGTCATGAAACAAATATTTCCTTCCTTTTTTAAAAATTTAGATGTTGAGAGTCTTTGTTGTGAGGTGTGTGAACTTGCTAAGCACAAGCGTGCCTCTTTTCCAGTCAGTAACAAATTGAGTACTTCTCCATTTTATTTAATTCATACTGATGTGTGGGGTCCTTCTAATGTTCCAAATATATCGGGTGCTCGATGGTTTGTAACCTTCATTGATGATTGTACTCGGGTTACATGGGTCTACTTACTAAGACAAAAGTCTGAAGTTACCTCTGTGTTTTTACATTTCTTCTCAATGGTAAAAAACCAGTTTGGAGTGAGTATTAAGAGGGTCAGGTCTGATAATGCCAAAGATTACTTCAATCACGGACTTAATTCCTTTTGTCAAAAAGAGGGTATTATTCATGAGTCCTCCTGTGTTAAAACACCCCAACAAAATGGGATTGCTGAGAGAAAAAATAGGCACTTGTTAGATCAAACACGTGCTATATTATTCCAAAATAAGGTTCCCAAGAAATATTGGGGAGAGGCGGTTTTAACCGCATCATATCTCATAAATCGTTTACCTTCTAGTGTCCTTGCCTCTAAAACTCCTATGGAGGTTCTATCCTCATTTTATCCTGATGTGTCCACCTCTTCTAATCTTATTCCTAGAATATTTGGGTGTAAGTCGTTCGTCCATATCCATAGTGATGGTAGAGGGAAACTTGATCCTAGAGCCTTAAAGTGTGTCTTTATAGGGTATTCTTCCACCCAAAAGGGTTACAAATGTTATCATCCACCGTCTCATAAATTCTTTGTCTCTCGAGATGTCACCTTTCATGAACAAGTTACTTCATTCAAACTCATCTTCAGGGGGAGAGCACAAGTAAGGAAGATGAGTCTCTTGTACTTCCTGACCTTAATCTTGGACTAGATGTTGAGACTGAAATTGGTCTTGAAAATGTTGAAACTAAAATTGACAATGTTGAGGCTGAAATTGATTCTGAAAAAGTTAGAAATGTTGGTGTTGATGTGAGATATGGGAAAAATTTAGTATACACAAGGAAAAAGAATACCATTTCTGAATCTACTCGTATCCATGAGTCCGATCCAACATTACATGAGGTAACTTTCCTCGACCCTTCAAACTCTAGTGATTCAATTTATGAATTTTCTCATGCTCGGGAACCAGAATCTAGTTCAACCTTGTAAAGGGAACCAGAATCCAACCCGATAAAACATAAAAAACCAAAATCTAGAGAAGTAACACCAATACACTCTAAAGACTCACATCTCCCAATTGCCCATAGGAAAGATACTAGAACCTGCACCAACAAGCCACTTTACCCTCTATCCAATTACCTATGCTTTGAACAGTTATCACCTACTCATAAAGCCTTCCTCGCAAGTCTAAACACTACCACAATACCTACCTCCTTATCTGAGGCATTGTCTGACAGGAAATGGAAACAAGCCATGGATTTGGAAATGGAGGCACTTGATAAGAACAATACTTGGGAATTGGTTTCTCTACCAAATGGAAAGAAACCTGTAGGGTGCAAATGGGTGTACACAATAAAATACAAGGCTGATGGATCTATTGAGAGGTACAAGGCAAGATTGGTAGCCAAAGGGTTCACTCAGACTTATGGAATAGATTACTCAGAGACATTTGCTCCGGTTGCAAAAATGAATACTGTCAGGGTGATATTATCTTTAGCAGCTAATTACAATTGGAACTTGCAGCAATTTGATGTAAAAAATGCCTTCCTTCATGGAGAACTTGAAGAAGAGATCTACATGGATGTACCCCTAGGATATCGTGAAGATATGGCTGCCAATGCCGTGTGCAAGTTAAAAAAGGCTTTATATGGGCTAAAACAATCACCACGAGCTTGGTTTGGAAGGTTCACTAAAGTTATGGTTGGTTTAGGCTTCAAACAAAGTCAAGGAGACCATACTTTATTTGTCAAGCACTCTGAGTCAGGGGGAGTCACGGTGTTATTGGTGTATGTGGACGACATTATAGTAACAGGTGATGATGAAGAAGAGCAACAAATGTTAGCTCAACACTTAGCCAAGGAATTTGAGATTAAGACCTTGGGAAAATTAAAGTATTTTCTAGGAATAGAAGTGGCTCATTCTAGGAAAGAGATTTTCATATCCCAACAGAAATACATTACTGATCTTCTGCAAGAGACTGGCAAGATAGCATGCAAGCCTGCATGTACACCAATTGATCCAAATGTAAAGTTGGGGAATGCAGAAGAAAATATTGCAGTTGATAAGGAAATGTATCAAAGGTTGGTCGGCAAACTTATATACCTATCACATACTAGACCGGATGTTGCTTTTGCTGTAAGCTTAGTGAGTCAATTCATGCACCAACCAAAGGAGATTCATTTACAAGCTGCACTCCGAATTGTTCAATATTTGAAAGGAACCCCAGGTAGAGGGATTTTGTTCGAACGAAATGGAAGTGTGGGACTTGAAGCATATACTGATGCTGACTATGCCGGGTCAATTGTGGATAGAAGATCAACTATAGGATATTGCACTTTCTTAGGTGGGAATCTTGTGACTTGGAAGAGTAAAAAACAAAGTGTGGTATCCAGATCTAGTGCTGAAGCAGAGTTCAGGTCAATGGCACAAGGAATATGTGAATTGCTATGGCTGAAAAGCATCTTGGAAGACTTGAGGATAAAGAGTGATGAACCAATGAAACTCTATTGTGATAATAAATCTGCTATTAGCATAGCCCATAATCCAGTGCAGCATGATAGGACCAAACATATAGAAGTTGACAGACACTTCATCAAAGAAAAATTGGATAGTGGTCTAATTTGCACTCCATATGTCTCTTCCCAAGGCAACCTTGCAGATCTTCTAACTAAGGGGCTGAACAACAATAACTTTGAAAGAATTGTTTCCAAGCTGGGAATGATTGATATTCATTCACCAGCTTGAGGGGGAGTGTTGTAAATAAATAGTAAATATTTTATTATTAGAAGCAATCTTTTATTTCTATTAGTAATATGTATTTGGCCCATGAGCCCATTAGGTTAGAATAGCCTATATAAACACATTAGTGATTGTACATTATTCATAACTTGAAATATAATATTCAGTTTTCACACTCCTGTCTGCACATTCTAATTTTGGCAGGAAAGTTTATTCCTCTTGATTCCAGCAAAGGAAAAGTGCAGAGCTGAAAGACTTTTCCAGTCCATAGAAAGATGCATGCAAGAGATTTAGAAAAACCAATAAAAATAAGTTATAGAGAAAATGTTCTTCCAGAGATATTAAATAGGAGCGCCCTATTGGGAAGAGTTGGATAGCACTTTGACAGATAAAATGAGGGTAGGAAATAAGATTTGTGAAATACATATAAGCATTCAAAGATGTAAAAAAAGTGAGGAGTGATGCATATGCATACCAAGAAACCTTGTTGATCAGGAAACGCAGCAAGGCACCTTGTCTGATACTTTAAGGGTGAAACAATTCTCTTGAATTCAGCCTGTTGCAAGTGAACAATGGTCAAAACTAAGAGGTACTTGCAAAACTGAAAGCATTGAAAGAATGATGAACTGAATAAATAGTGAGCAACTGGCAATACATAAGAGAACACATCAATTTAATGATAGCATATTGAATGCCCAAAATGGAAATATTGAATACGCGCACGTACGCGCGCACACACACACACACACACACACAAGTTAAAATTGCCTTAATGTCACAGGTTAATTACATGAGAGAAAGCAAATATAAATAATGAAAAATATGGTCAATTAATGACAAACAAGGTGTTACCTGAGGATTTTGCAAGTTGTAAACAATAAGGTTTCTATCAGCAGTTCCAACAACCATGAGAGGATGTTTAACTGTCATTGCATAGCAGCGCTCTGGGAGTTGTTGTGTGTGCGCTGGATTTGGTTGCCTTGTATCCCAATACCTAAAAGAGACCAGGAAAAAACACGAGAAAAGGAAGAAAATGGCATATAAAATAAAATAGTAAGATCCATATTTCATAACATATCTAATCAGAAAGACGCAAAAATCGCAATAGACATTACTTAATAGTCCTATCCCAGCTTCCAGTGGCTAAAAGGTTAATCTCAGGAATCCAAGCAATCTGGTTGATGGGTGCGTCGTGCATTGCTACAGTAATTGGTTGTCCTCCAGACAAAAGTGGCCACATTTTGACTTGCTTATCACATCCACCAGAAAAAACAGTTGTTCCATCATCCTTCCAAGCAGAGCACAAAACCTTTACAAAAAGATATCGCGAATATAAATCGAATCTAATTGAGTTCTTCATGATCATCATGCATATAAAGAAAGTGATGAAAGTGATGAAGATAGTAATGACAATTAAACAAAAGTGAAATACATTACCGGATGATCATGTGCTATAGAAGCCTTAGGCATAGTGGCAACATTTGCTCCATCACGTGCTACTTCCCAACACCGAACCTAGAAAAGAAATCAAAATTAGTCGTTCATAAGAAGCTTCACGAAGAGGAAATTGCAAGAATAATAGAAAATTCCATTGAATTTGCATAGCATTGATTCATTGAAGAAGAAGAAGAAGTGAAGACCTGATTATCCCAAGAAGTAGCAACGAGTAAGTTGGATTTGGGACTGAAATTGAGACTTGAAATAGAATCAGTTGGAGGCTGATTGACCTGCAAAGAAATTTGGGGAATGAGAATGAATGAATGAATGAATGATGCATGAAGGAGAATTTTGAACATACCTCAATGGATTTGTTAGGGTTTGGATTAGAAGAAGAGTTGGTCAAGAAATTCGACATTGAACTCAAACAGTGAAAATTTTGACGGTGAGAAAAGAAAAATTGGAGGGAGTGAGTTAGAAGAAGAAAACAAGGAAGAAAATTTTGTGTTGTGTGTGTTGAGTGGAGGTTTTGTGTGAGCGTGGGGAGGTGTAGGTATCAAATTATATCACCCTGCGTTATTACCACGCTTCCTTACTTATGCGATTTTGTTGGAAACGGATTAAATCATGTCCGACCGTCGGTGGTAGTAGAAGGAATTAAATTCGATGTAGTTAGATATTTACTTTGTGCACCCCGAGACTCACACGCATCTTCTCATGTTCAATTTTTATCCTTCGTTATTTAGAAATTGAGTGTGTAAATAGAATTGAGGAAAAAAGAATTTGTTTTCTAGATAGTAGATTGCAAATGGAGTTTGCTTTTTAGAATGTGATTCTTATAAAAATCAATTATTTTTTTTTATTTATCTTCTCTCATCTCTCGTGAAATAACTTTGAATGAAACAAAATTCGCAAGTTAAAGTGTGAATCATTCATTCATTTAATTTCATATTTCCTATCAAACTTATGAATTCTTGTAGCCTTGAACCATGTCGATCTATTGTAAGTATAAATGTAAATTTGGTTATATCAAATAAAGTAACAATTCAATATAGCTATCTTTACAGTGTGTGTGTGATTGGTCGATAATGTCACAACCGCTTCAGTGACAAATTAAAGTATGATATAAGATAGTGACCGCATTTTTATAAGGTTCATTAGTTAAAGTGTAAAAGTGTAAACTGAATTCGCACTCTAAATAGCGAACTGTGTTTTCGTTCGCTTTCTAAGTAGCGAACTTTGTTTCAGTTCGCACTCTAAGTAGAGAGTGACATATTTTACACTCAAATTGAACGTCCGCACCCCCTACGAATGAAAAAAAATCATGAAAAAAAAGTTCGCTTTTTAGATAGCAAACAATGTTCGCTATCTAGAATGCAAACGTTTTTTTTTCATGATTTTTTCATTCATAGGGAGTACGGATATTCAGTTTGACTATAAAATATTGTCACTAGACTATTTGATATCAAATTATAGGATAAAATTTGTGATTAAGTAAAGTATAAAATTGCAAGATCTATTACAATAACAAATTTGTGATAGATAAAAAACCTATATGAAACAAAATAAAAATAAAGGATTGATGTATTACAAATAAATAAGATTTCCATAAAAGAAAATAAAAAAAATAAATGACTATCTGTATAATTTTGTCTTATTTATTTTATGGCTCATGCTACTCCAACCCCACAGTTTGCTGAGTACATCCCCACAACACAACTAAATTTCCCGAACTTGACAAAAAATACCTTCATAGGACAACAAAAATTGTGTAGAAAGAATTTTGTAGCGCAAGGCATGTGATAAATTGAAGTTTTAATTTGTTAAAGTTACATCTATCTATAACAGTGAGTCAGTGACCAACACAAAATCTCTTAATCATATCTTTAATGAAACGTTATCAAACAACCAACTCTTATAAATTTAACTGATAACTACTGTTTTTTTTTATTAAGTAGTCTATTGATTTAATTTGGATATTCTTCCTTAAACTTTTTTGTGATATTTAATATTCCACTCGATCTAAGTCGAGTTTCATCAGTTGTGTCTTATTTTGTGATTTAATATTGTGGAATTTTAGATGTCATATATTTTTTTTATACATAAACGAAATGACAAAGTCATTATAAACTCCCACACACAAGTGAGGGAGCCGGGGTTCGAACCCCGATCATAGCGTCCGACCTAACAATTTCGGCAATATTTTGCCAGTTGAACTAGGACTTCTAAACAGATGTCATATTATATTGAATACATGCATTACTGTTTAAATTTTTATTTGATATTTATGTAAATATTAATGTATAAATGTTATTTTTTATATTCTATTTTTACCCTTACTTAGCACAGGTCATAATACTAGTTTTTATATTATTTTTCAGCTGACCATATTATTTCCATTGAATTTCTCAAAAACTGTTTTTGCTTAATAAACTGCATTATCTTATTGACCAAAAAAAAAACTGCATTATCTTAAACTGAAACGAATCTAAAATATAGAATATGAACGTCCAAGACTTGTATCTGGTTTTGCTTGTTTGTTGACTTCTATTTGTCCACCCTTCTTTTATTTTTATTTTTTATTTATTCAAATGAGTGGTTTTTGTGGTTATCCAACAACCACTAGTATAGGTGTTAATTGAACCTCACTTTCAAGTTCCAATTATAATGTACTAGCCGTCAGTGCCCGTTTGTGTGATCGATATTCTCTTTTTTTTATTTGTTGTGATCAAAATTTTCTATTGTGCAAATATAAATAACTACTTAATCTCCTTTTTTATTGGACTTAGTTAATTGATAACTACTTAACATCATTTTTTGTTGTGGCTAATTATTAAGAAGAAAAAATATATATATATTTTTCTTTACTATAAAAAAACTGAAAACATACTTTTTTGTGGAAGTTGTGCTTAGTTATTAAGAGAAACAAACAATTATTTACTAAAAAAAACTAAAAATCTATTTTTATGTGGAAGTTATTTTTCAACATATACAAATATTTAGTTTTTGTTTGGTAGTTTTTTTTAAGGGTAAAATCGGTATAATGAAAAAGTCATCCCAAAAATTTGTATCCTCTTTATATATAGTAATATATATAGTAATAGAATAGTAATAGATTATTGGGGTGTTTTAATTGCAAAATTAGACCAAGCTTGTATTTTTCTCCTTATTCTGTTCACATATATATCTTCTTTTTCAATTCAAAATATGTCTTTAATTACTATACTATATTAATTCACAAATTTTCAGAATTCGGCAATAAGGTAAGTAAAATATGATTAAGAATTGTTCTTTCTGACAATCAAACTCGGATTCTTCAAAACAATTTGTTATAGAAGAACTAATTAATCACTCGAGCTCAATTACTTGATTTGTTTGACATGGCTTTGTATTGCTATTATTGTTCTTATCTTTTGGAATGAGGTCAATTTCCATGTAGTTTCTTAAATAACACACTTTCCCTGAAGTTCTGTGTGTATTGTATTTTAGTGTTCAAAAGTAAAGATTAATTTTCCAATGATGTTTTAGAACAACATGTATTGTATCAAATTGTGTGGATATATTGCATGCAAAAATGTGAGTCCAGATTAACTGTTCCTTGGAAGATCACATAGATTATTGGCTCTTGTCATTTTCAAATGCATGCTTGTTTGCAATTGCATCTCTCTTGTTCTATCCATAGTTATTTGTATCTCTCGGTTTCTCTCCCGTCCTTATTATTAATATTATTTTTAAATAAGATATCCTTTACGCGTAATTGAAGATACTAATCTCTCGAATCTTGTGAGATATATATAAATGAATAGTAAACTCTCTCTAAGAGTTTTAACGTTGCTTCATGCCTAAGTCAGAGATCCAACCAGGATATTGGTTAAGCTAAAAGAAATCCGTGTTATATTATCAAAACCTTTTTAGATTAATTTAATTAAGTGAATATTTTATAGATAGATAATATTATTTAACACGTGGCTAGACATTAGGAAAAGTTTTACTTTTCAACAGAAAAAATGGGAATATTCTCACTTCACTAGCTAGTCCATGACAAAATATTTTTCCTTCACCATCCAGCTTACAGGTCACACATCCTATATTCATGATAATGTAGTTTCTTTTTCAAGTTACATTCTTAATATAGTTAATTAGATAAATGAGATAATTAAAGGACTCTATAACTATTGGTCTAATGACAAAATACAAAAGTATTTCCTCCCATTTGTAAAATGCAAAGGAAAAACTATATTAAGTTTCAATTTGCACATATTATGTCTAACAAAAAATTATTTCTACCAAAAATTAAACTTAAGTTCTACTATTAAATAATCTGTCCTAGAGGGAGCTCATTAACTACTTAAGTCAAATGTCTTAGTTGTGGAATACAATGTTTTTTACTTTAGTTTAATTGTCATTTGTGGCATCAAATATTTAGATACCATCTTTAATGCAAATTTTTGGATGTTGATGCATTGTGGAATTGAAATATTATGGAGTAAAAAAATAAAAATAAACCCCTCTATTTTTCATTTAAATGTCCCGAATTTACTCTTCTTTCATGTCAACGGAGAGAATCCATTTAGTAAAAATGATAAATCCTCGATACATTTTCCAAACATATTAAATAATATAAGAAGACACATAATGGAAAAGTTTGAAATTAGGTGTGTGGAAAATGAATTATTGAAATTGACATTTGGGAACTCAATTTTGCTATGACGTATTTGTTTAGTCCACAACTCTTAGTTTGTTAGTTACATCTATAAATTTGCATTTGGTGATAGTAGCACAATTACTACATAGTCATCTAAAATAAGAACCAAAGACTTAGAGAAAAAAGCTTCTGGTTTGAGAACAAATAGCAGGCATAAAATGTACAAGACATCAAATTTGAGTTTAATGTTTAGTCCAAATTCATTGCAGCCTAGGAGGATGTCAGTGAACAGGTAAACACAAATTTGGAAAATGTTAACTTATACAAATTTCAGTTATATTCATTCTGTTTTCTCTTACCCTTCAACAATAGGTCCCCCACTAATGCACACTTCAAAATAATTGACTTGTGTATCTAAATGATAATTACAGGTTTTCATGCATATTGAAGAATCAAAGTGTGAAAATTGGTATGCATGTATAACTCATACTTGTTTGGTTCAATTTTTGTTTGTTTGTTATGGGTTCATTTTCTTCGTTCTTCTTAGTCTTAGTCTTAGTCTTAGACTTATCAGTTTGATTGTTAAATTTGCAGGACATTGCACAAATGTACCGCGGAATGTAAACATGGAGAAACTGCAACATGGTTATTTATTTCCTGAGGTGATCTTCAATAACATTTCTATTTTTTGATTGTAACAATTTTATGATATATGTGCTATAAGTTGTTACTATCTTGATTTTATCAGATTGAAAGACATGAGCTTCTTCACTTAAAGAAGTATCCAAATGCAAATGTGATAGACCTTGGAATTGGTGATACTACAAAACCTTTACCAACAATTGTAACATCAAGCATGGTTGATGTAAGCTATGAAGGTTCTTTATGAGTATGATTTTTGTATGTATTTAAAATAAGAAAAAAGAAGATTATTGTAAGTAGGTATGATATTACTATATATGAGAACACTTCTTCATACACAGAAAGTTCTATCATGTTTGTTTAACAACTATCCCCTAGCATAAATAGATAAAGGTATACACTATACAGTAAACTTACTAAAATAGCAGAACACTCTTACTTTCATATGAGAGGTACAAAGGTTAACACAAATGCTTCTTGAAGTAATTGTTTCTAATAACCAAATAAAATGGAATTCTTCATGTGAGGATATGTAGCTAATAACCAGCAATTCAACGCGGTACTTAATATCAGCCGTTGATTTGAGATCGGACGGTCTGAATTGTACATCAGTTTTAACTTTTAACTCCTTAACACAATTTCAACTGTTTGATTGAGATTGAACAGCTGAGAACAGTAACTTCATTAAAGCAGTTACTGCACCAAATCTGATTTCGTTGTTCTGTCTCGTGATTTGGTTAAGAAAATGTGCACTCATATGATATTTTGCAGTTTGTGCGTGGCCTTTCAACAGCAGAAGGTTATAAAGGATATGGACCTGAGCAAGGTGAAAAGGTATCTTGTAACATCTTTGACCAATCAATACATTTTTCTCATTAAAACTGCAAAAATAAAAACTTCACATATTTGAAAATTTCCTCATTTTAAGACATGTTTTTAAAGTAAAAATGTGTATGTTTTTGGTAAAACTTGCAGGCTCTGAGAAAGGCAATTGCTCATGAAGTTTACAAAAATCTAGACATAAAACCTTCAGAGGTTTTTGTTTCAGATGGTGCACAATGTGATATTTCTCGTCTTCAGGTATTCATTCAATCAAAATACTATTTCAAAGAAATCACATTTGTTTCATAATTTATTCTTGTTCCTACGTAACATTGATTTGTGTCAACACATGCAGCTTCTTATGGGTCCCAATCTGAGGATAGCAGTACAGGATCCATCCTTTCCGGTATTTTCAATATTGAATAATCTATTTTCACCAACAAAAAATTGAATAATATATCTATTTAAATATACTATGATTTTCACCAACAAAAGATTGAATAATACATATATCTAAATATGGTATGATGCTAGCTTTGGACCAAGTCCTCTAAACTAACAAGGAATTGAAATATCATCTAGTCATGCAAATATACAATAGTTTGCTTTTAGTCTTTTTATTTCTTTTTTAATCTTGTAAATATATCACTTTGTTTGTGGTCATGTATGTTTTGCTTTAGTCCTTGCAAATTTTTTGCTCATATTGAAATTGATCATTGTAATGTTTATTTAGTCTTTATTTTGAAGGACTAAAATAAAATAAAATCAAATATTCTACATATTATATGTACGAATTTAGTATAAATAAATTTTGTAAAGTAAATCAACAAAAAAAATGATATATTTGCAAACACAATGATATATTTCCCAAGGTTTGGTTTTGCTTACTGGCATTTTGTGGACTATGAAGAACAAGACACTGCTGCCAACACAAAGCAATAATATTGTTCTTTTTGCATGATTACATTTGAATTGTATAAAGTTTTCCATCTTGCTGCTTCTTATGTTTTCACTATAATAATGTATAGTTTCAATGTATTCTCAGACTGAATGCATTCTTGCAAAAGTGTTTCTAATCACAGAAAATTCTTATGATGCAGGCCTACATAGACTCAAGTGTAATAATTGGTCATGCTGGAAAGTTTGTAGATAGAATTGGCAAATATGAAAACATAGAATACATGACATGTGGGCCTCAAACTGACTTCTTCCCGGATCTACATACCATTTCAAGGCCACAACTTATTTTCTTCTGTTCTCCTAACAATCCTACTGGCCATGCAGCAACAAGGAAACAATTGCAGCAACTTGTACATTTTGCCAAAGTTAATGGATCAATCATTATCTATGATTCTGCATATTCTGCTTATATCACTGATAATAGTCCTAAATCAATCTATGAAATTCCTGGGGCCAGAGAGGTATGTTTTTGCATGGGATTTGTTTTGTTTCTACCATGCACTATTCTCTATGATGGCAACTTTAATCTCTTAGTTTCATGCTTTCAGGTTGCAATTGAAGTGTCATCCTTCTCGAAATTCGCTGGCTTCACAGGTGTTCGCCTTGGTTGGACAGTGGTCCCTGAAGAACTGTTATATTCAGACGGCTTCCCTGTTTTGCATGATTTCAACCGCATAGTGTGTACCTGCTTCAACGGAGCATCCAGCATATCTCAGGCTGGGGGACTAGCATGCCTTTCCCCAGAGGGTCTCAATGTAAGGTTTCAGTTCCCTAAGAATCTGTATAACTTGACAAAATTCCTGTTTGTGTTTCATTTCAAGTTTAGTTCCTAGACTAAACGCAAGATATTGCATCATTATTACCTTAAACACTATGAAACTGTTCTGCCATTGGTGTGTTTGTTGCCAAATAAATAATGTTTTGGCAAATTTCTCAGGCTGTGCAGTCCCTTGTTGACTACTACATGGAGAATGCAAGAATACTGGTTAATGCTTTGACATCTCTTGGTCTAACAGTTTATGGTGGTAAAAATGCACCCTATGTTTGGGTCCGTTTTCCTGGCTCAAAATCTTGGGATGTCTTTGCTGGAATTCTCGAAAATACACACATAATTACTATTCCAGGGAGTGGTTTTGGTCCAGGTGGTGAAGGGTATATAAGAATTAGTGCTTTTGGCCAGCGAGATTCTATCATTGAAGCCTCAGAGAGACTCAAATACCTTCTCTACCAGGAGAAATTATAATTCTTTGCCTATGGCAATTTTATAATCTATACACAAAATAAAGAAAAATGGCAAATCTGAGCTTTCATTACTTCTTGCGAGAGGATTCCCATATAAACTACGCTTTCTACTTTTACTTATAATAATATTGTGTATTTGTTGTACAATGAATAAGTATAACTCAATCTTTCACTATCAGAACTTAAAGTTACAAGACAAATGTCGGAGTGAATGGTAATTTAGGGAGCTTGATATTAAGCTAGCAAATGTTAGTTGAGGATGAGATTCTCTCTTTTGTTTTTCCCTCATTCTTCTCTTTCCTTACAAATATTCAAAGTTATGCAATGTATAAGGGAGAAAATGAGCAAATAAAACATATAACAGAATAAATTGAACATCTATTCAACGAAGACAGTATCTGTCACATTGGTTCAAGACCAAATGCAACTGTGTGGATATATATATTCAATGTAAAATGTAATAAATATTTTATAATACATTCAGATTTGATCTACTATGTTTTGATATTCTTAATTTGTAAATTTTTTAATTGTCCGTGTATGAGTTAATGTGAAATTACATCTTATGGATCAATCACTTACAATTTGAAATTCTCATTTCCACAATGACACCAGCCAATACATGCATATAATGATCTGAAATCAGAACCACTAGAGGACTTTACCTCCAAAAGTCAAACTTTAAGGGATTGACAGCTAACTAGCTCAGCAGATCTACCACTCCTAGAAGCAAAAACCCTCCAAATGTCTGTCTCTGATTCTGCTGATGATTCAGCAAGTTCGCTGAATGAGCTATCCGGCGATGACGACAACGACTGGGAGGAAGCTAAATCATTTTGCATGTCAGCTTGCAACACTGCAATGTTGTGATTGTCATCTTTAGTAATGACATGGAGTTTTCCAAGCAAACTAGCTAAAAGATAAGGAGATTCTGAATCAGCAAAATTGTGAATAGGAACATCTCCCACAACAACTTTCCAAGTATCACCTTCCTCATCATATACCTTAATCTTTGCAGAGTCGAGAGAGCTTGAAGGATCAAGTGCATACAAATCATTATTGACAGTAACACTCAATTTTGTTCCAGCTTGCCTTGCTGGCCAACCATCGCCCATGCCAACTGGCATATCAAGCCAAGAATCTATATCTGGATCATAAACTTCTCCCCCAACGTCAACAAAAAATGGCCAACAATACAAACTCTGAGGAACATACAACCTTCCCCTGTATGAAGTCATTCCTGTGGCAATAGGCTTGAGCAAGTCAGCCAGAAAAGCAGTCGGTAGTACCTGAGCTTTTGCAAAAGGCATGTTTGGTAAGGGGGACCACGTACCGGTGTGCGGATCAAATACTTCTGCAGATTGAAGGGGATTCAATCCTCCACGACCCCTAGTAACCCCTCCAACAACATAAAGCTTACCATTCAATATACCTGTCTTGCTGTATGCTCTGCCAACTGACATTGGACTAACCTCAGTCCAACAGTTTTTAACAGGATCATACCGCCAAACAGATTTCATAGCCGAAGCTTTAGAAAATCCACCTAAAGCATATATGCAGCCATCAACAGCTCCAATGGAGCAACCACAAAATGGCATCCGATCCAAGGCATCTCTCCTTCTAAGCCAGTTCATGATAACATCTGCAATTCTGATACTAGAACCCAACATGTTCCACATCCGACGGGGAATGGCGGCGAGACCCTTTTTGGCTTCATCTTCAACAAAAACATTTGGCATTAGAGGTAATCTTTGCCATCTTCCAGAAAGAGGGTCTAAAGCATACCATAAAAGCTTATCGTCATTGACTTTTGTCAATATGTACAGCCACTCCTCTGATGTTCCAAGTTCTTTTCTCAAACAAAATAGTTGAGAACTCGCAAGGGCTGCCTTCCAAGCACGAGAAACTGACTTGAGATTCAAATAACGAATGCGAGGAACTCTAGCCAGAATCTGAACTGATATCTCGTCAGGAAGGGAAGGAATGAGTCTTGAGTTATCCTCATAAGAAGTTGACAATAATCTCTGCCTCTTGCAAGCTTCCCCCGGCAAAACCTCACTAGTTGGAGCCTTCTCCCTAGCCTTGGTATTGTTGGGAGCGAGTATATTCCCCATAAAATCACGTAAAATTCATTCAAATCAACAGCAAGATCATCAAGCTTCTGAAATAACCTGTTGAAGAACATGATCATTTTAAATCATTTTCTTCCTTTTCGACAAATGGATAGTATAAACAAACACTATAGTGGCAGATTCATTAAAAAAAAAAAATGAGTCTTTGACCAAACACTAAGAGAACCTCAGAAATTTAAGAAAACCCAAGATTAATAAGAAATCATGAGTAATAAACTAAATTGGGTGTTATGAAATGATAAACAAAATTAGGGTTTGAAATCTACATATATAACTGAAGACAGATTACAGAAACTGCAAGTCTGTGTTCATAAAAAATCATCATCTAACTAAAGTCAACATGTGAATGCATTGTTGTGATCTATTAAAATTGATACATATTGAATTAATTGAGCATAGTATAAGCAATAATTGTGATTAAGAAAGGAATCAATCAACATATGAAATGAGAATCCATCAAAACATGATAATATAGTGCTACATAGCATAGAAATGAATGATTGGAATTGAAAAATAAAAAAGAATTGAACATGAGAATTGAGAAATAGAGCAAAATAGTTAAGAAGCTTACTAGTAATAATAATTAAGAAAAGAGTTGAAATTTGGAGAATGAATGATGGGGGAACCCAGAAAATGGGATTACGGTGTGTCGTGTGAGTGTGAACGAACGAACACAACAAAAATTTAGCAACAGTGGCACCTTATTCTACACCGTTCATATTTTTGTAACCATCTTCTCCCGGACACCATCATTTCCAATTTTACCCTTAAATTTATTTCAAAAAGCGTTTTTCAAAGTGCAATTTTATTCGGAAAATATTTTTCGAAATATCCGTTTATACACATTTGAATATAAATTTGTCAATTTTCTATCATAGTTTTTTTTTAATTTATATTTTCCAGTTTTTAATGTTTGTATTGTTTGAAGATGAAGTTGTTATTTTTAATAATATTCATTTGTATCGTTTGAAGATGAAGCTTTCAATTATATTTTTTTCATTCACATTCTAGTATTTTGGATATTATTTTCCAAAAAATTTTAAAGATCAAACTATTTTTGAAAATGTTTTCCAAAAATTCCTGGAGATTCAAAAGTTTCGAAATGCAGAATCCGAAACTGGTTTGGAATGCATTTTTCAAAGGGATTTTGAAAAATGTTTTCCAAAATCCTAGTATCTATAGTCATAGACGTAAATTTGATGTTCTAACTTGATTAAATTATTAGTGTCAACCATTTAATCGTCATCAAACTCATCATATGATTGTCATTAAAAACCAAACATAATCCAAATAACATAAACTTTTTGGGTTACCAGGTTATAACATCAAATTTGCGTTTCTAATCATAGATACTAGGATTTTGGAAAATGTTTTTTTTTTAAATTCTTTTGGAAAATGTTTTCAGAACCATTTTCGGATTTTGCATTCCAAAATTATTTTCTAAAAACCGACAATTTCATATTCAAATGTGTATAAACGGATATTTCGAAAAATGTTTACTAAAATAAAATTGCACTTTGAAAAATGTTTTCCAAAATAAGTTTGAGGACAAAATTGGAAATTTGGAGTGTCTAGGAGATTAGAAAAATGAATTCTCATTTTGCCATCCTACACATTTTCTCGCGCTCCCTACAATTTTATCAAAATACCCTGTTCGCTACTTAGGTAGCAGATACACTAAAAAACACTCTACTATTATAACGTCCGCTACTTAAGTAATTGATGACATTTTTCAAAAATTTCTCATTTTTATAACATCCGCTACTTAAATAGAGGAAGGGTAAAATGGAAAATATGTAGGGCGTGTAACTGCGAGTAACCGTTAGGGTGGTAAAAGTAAATTTCTAGAAAAATTCCATGATTGATAGTGGTCGAGGTGGGCTTAACAATATGCGGCCCAATAACAAATAGTTGAGCTGATCGAACTGGAGCAGTCCATTGATTTAATTAATTAATTAATTCAGTAATTTTTGCCTTTTCAAAAAAAAATTAATTAATTCAGTAACATCAATTTTGAGTTTTGAAATTACACTAAATGAGTAATGACAAGTACTTTACAAGCAAAGTAATATACTTAGTTACATGTCAATGGTTTTCATTAAGAAGATGTCAGTCTCAAGACTATCAAAAAACACTTAAACTCATATATAATAAAGCAAAAATACTCAATAATAATTTTAACAATATAGTGCTTAGCCTAAGAACCTTGCCGGTATATATATGAGCAACCATGTCTGGTTGTATTACAAATTTGATCTCAAAGTTGTGCACTTTTTGGTATGACCTGACCACTGCTTAAGGACTACTCCCGCCAGGCTCCAGCCACAAATATAATTAAAAGTGCATATTTTAGATTTATTGAGTAATAGATGTTTTGGTCTGTATTATAGTCCGGATACATCAATTATGCAATGAATCTAAAAAATGCACTTTTGCTTATAATTGTGGCCGGAGGGAGTACCTTGTATGCAGTTTTCTATTTCAAATCAAATCATGACAAGACAAGACAACTTGTACAATATACATATGTTGAGTCCCAAAAAGGAATTAACAAACTTGTTTGTACAAGTCAATGCAGCTTATAAGACTCTGTCAAATCCAAAGCTAAAAGCAGATTATGACTATGAAATTGGTTTGTGTTTTAGCCTTCTGTCTATGATTATTCTGCTTTATTTATTTCATATGATTAATTACATTCTTCAGCAAATATTAAATCAAACTGCACTGCATGAAATCCAAATCCTTTAATCAATTAGAGTTGTGTTGGACAAAAACATTGAAGGTGTAGGCCATTAATCTGTTAATTTAGTTGTATGTGTAAGCTAACCATGACATCAACTATATAGTAAACATTAACTCTGAAAAATTATTTATTAAAATTATCCACTTCCATTATATATAACTCAATCAATTCATGAACTCAATGTTCTCTCTTTTATTTTTAATTGTTTTTTTCTCCAATCATAGAGTATATATAATTCATAAAAGAATATTGTTACTATTATTATAGCTTCCACACCATATGATAAAAAATATGCAATATATAATATAATCAACATAGAAAACAAACTTATTTCCCTTATGGCTTTCTATACATCACATCATCAATTTCAACTACAAATAAATGAAAATCAAACAAAACTACTACATAAAACAAATCTATGTGCCCTTTCATTGTTCCTAAGAGCTTTGTTAATATCTTCACACACTTTTTCAGCTTATCTGATTTAAACACACTTCAATTGGAAAATAGTTATGTTGTTCATTAATTTGCACCCTTTCCACCAAAAGTTGAAACAGCATCACCAACTGTTAGAAATATTTTATCTTCGCCGATTAAACCCGTTAACTTTGATGCATGGAACTTCTCAATTACAATTGGTCCCGGGTTCGCCACAAGAAGCTGTCAGAAAGATCACAAACATAAAAAATCATTTAGTATAAGTTGTAGCTGTTTTATACATTATAATAATATCATTATAGATGGATTTCTTGGCACACAAGCAATTCTTTGACTAATTAATTAATTTAAGTTATGTCATTAGGGGTTTTCAATTTTGACAGAATGTTGAATTATGTGATTGTTTAGTACCTGAACATCCTTTTTCTTGAGGCTCTTAAGTAAATCTTCAAAGGCATGGATGCCACTAGTGTCAATATCAGTAACAGCTGCAATAATATGGTTTCTTAATTAGTAAATTCAATTAACAAAATCAATCATGAAAAAGTGAATGAAAAGATTTCATTAAAAGCCTTACGCGACATTTCAACGATGAGATACTGAATACTTGGATATTCACTTGATGTCCTTAGAATCTCTTCATCAGTCAGCCACTTCAATGTTCTGTAAATTATGTTCCACTCACTCATCAGCCTCAATTCCAAAAAGAAGAAACTATTCTACACTTCCTTAACCATGATCTAGGAGTGTGTACAAATTTTGAAAAGACATACCTGTCCTTGATGTAGTTGGAGTTTGAGAAGTAGATTGCAGAGTCAATCCTGACAATCAGCATGCCAGGAATTTGTTCTGCTTTGGGATATTGTAGGACGTTCCTATAAACCGTTGTACCTGGAAGCTTTCCAAGTACTGCAGTCCTTGGCCTTGTAACTTGTAAAAGAATTTTGGCAAAAGATATTGCCACCTGCATGCATAAACAAAGTAATTAAGTAAATGCTAAACAATGTTTTAAATCGCAGTTATGATTTGTAACGTGAAAATTAAAGAATCACTCTTTATAAACTCTTTTTAGACGCATGAAGTTTTTATATTAGGCCTTGATGATTCAATTGCATTCGAAGAAACATTCAGAAACATTGATGATGATAAATGAAAGAAGAAACGGTCTTGATATTTTCATTACCGCGATTAGAAGGCCAATCTCAACACTTTTGAAGATGACACCAAAGAAGGCTCCCATGCATGCTACAAAATCAAATTTATCAATCTTCCAAAGAAGAATAGCTGCTTTAATGTCAATGAGGTTCAACACAGCAGCTATGATAATTGAGGCAAGCACTGCATTTGGAGTGTACTTGAATAGTGGCGTAATCACTAACAGAGTTAACAACAAAACAAAGGACATAACTATGTTTGACACAGCAGTTTTACAACCAGCCATATAGTTCACAGCTGAGCGAGAAAACGATCCTGCATAAAGATCAGAAAAAAACACTGATTAAGATAACATTAATAATAGGTAAAGACTATAAAACGATATATTTAGAGGGACGAAAAACATATTTAATCTTGTATGTACTCAATTAGTCCTTTCTAGGGTACCTGTAGCAACATAACAAGATGTCATGGAACCAATAACATTCATTGTTCCTTGTGCCACCATTTCTCTGTTACCATCAATTGAATAGTCTTTCATAGCAGCAAATGTTCTTCCAATGGCCACAGCTTCCTATAAATATTTCAAAAATATGGCTCAAAATGTGCTATATATATGTTTATTAAACAAATAGGGTGAGGAATTTTCAATAAATTTGCTTACCGTGAGTGCTACCATACCCGCAATCAAACCAATCCTAATACCAGCACTTAAATAATGTCCACTGAAATATATATCACTAGCAGATGCTGGATTCACACCCTTTTTAATATGTCTCACCTGAAATAGCATAGTTTTTAGTCTTAACAGTGCTTCATTTTGTTTGAAACTTCAATAAAAATTTTACAAATTTTTTTACTACTTACAATTGCTACTCCTTTCTTGTCTGCTCTTGTAATGTAAACAAAAAAAGTAGACAGAATAACACATATCATAGGAGATATTGCAGCCACCCAAAAGAGATTCTTTTTCTTCTTAGCCTGTTCATTACAACATAAAAATAACAATAGTCATATATAAAGTTTCAATAAATATTAAATGGAAATGAATAGAGGAAGGAAAATTGTTGGTATTCTTACAATATATTTGGTTATAAGAAGGAAAGCCAAGAATGATAGTCCAATTACTATTGTCCGCCAATTCCACTGTAACCAAACATTAGAAAAAGTATTTGTTAGTTACCCTTAATTTACTTTTTCATGATTCATATATATAAAATAGAGTTTAATTTTGATACAGTGTCAGCAAATCGCAACCAATCATATGTCTTACCCCATGGTGGGCGGCACTAAAAACGGATCTCATGACAGAAATAATATCAGTTTTCGTAGTGAAGTCCTTTACACCAAGAAGACCTTTAAGTTGTTGAAGTGCAATAGTAATGGCAGCTCCACCCATGAATCCAACAATTGCAGCATGAGATAGGAAATCAATCAAGAAACCAAGCCTGCAAAAATTCACATCATGGATTGTAACACAAGCAACACAAGACAAGAATGATTTTACATATGCAATACAATGATATTACTGTTATGTACCTTAAAAGTCCAAGTGCCATTTGAGTGACTCCTGCAAAGAAAGTTGCAGTAAATGCGAGACGAAGGTATTCAGGACTTTTGGTGTCTTTGATCTCATCTGAAAGTAAGGTACCAAGCAAGAGTGACACCACAGCTACTGGTCCTATGGCAATATCTCTTGAACTTCCCATGAAAGCATACACAAGAGGTGCAACAAAACTAGTATCTGTAACAACAGTGACAAAAAACTAAGTCAGAAAGGATATATATGAACTAACATGTCATAATTGCTTATAGTATAATCCAAGATATGCTTACAAAGTCCATATTGAGGGTCCAAATGTGCAAGCTTTGCATATGCAATATCCTGTCATGCATTACACATATCAAAGGGTGATCATTCAAAAACACAACCAATATCTATTCAATAAATAAGCCTTTAACATGTAAAAATAGCTTAAAAGTTTAATACAAAAAAGTCTAATAATATTATACTCACCTGAGGAATGCAGAGACTAGCAATTGTGAGTCCAGAAATCAAATCACCCTTAAAACTTTTAAGGTTGTAACCTCTTCCCCAATCAAAAATTGGAAAAACAGATTGTAAACCAAGAACAAACTTTCTTGATCCTTTTTGGTCCTTAAACTTGCCAAAAGGGTCATCTGAGAAGAAAGTTTCATTGAAGTTATGTTTGAAATCTTGGAAAAGTGTTTGCTTAGGAGGACTTGAAACTTTGTGAATATGTGGAAGAACATCAGCACCATGTCTACGTGAAGTAGGATTGCTATTTATTTCTTCTGTATCTATGGCCCTTGCCACAGCTCCATCACTAAAAACCTGACTCATTATGATTAATTACCTGCAAATAAACCATACACTAATTAATCATATGCATGTATAAACACAAAGTATATACTATATAGCTTTTGTAATGTAGTATAGTCAACTCTATTTTTTCTAAAAGTCAACTGATTATAAAACTATAGCTAGCTAGTTAGCTGCATATTCACATTTTGTCATGTGAAGCTTAGCTTAAAAAAATGAATCACTTTTGAAATATAATTGAATCATAAATGTGAAAGTACCCTACCAAGTGATGTTACAAGAGAGGATATGACCTTAAACTTGTTTTTTTCTTGTGACGAAACTAAGCTATATATAGAGTTAGAAATGTGAACGGTTGGAAATATTATATATTATTATATAATAAGTTGTATTGTACGAGATATGACACATATAAGGCTTCATGATCTTAAATCTTAATCAAACTAAATACAATAATTCTATTAATTGATCCAAGTGTTTGAAAATAAATAATTTGATCCAAGTCAACCATTATATTACGTCAAGTTGTTCTAAGAGAATACATACTTTTTCTGTTACCTTTAATTTTATTTTATTTTCATTATAAAAATAAAATTATACCATTTTTAGATTTTTGCTCTAACCTCACAAAATTAACTCTTTAAAAAACGGGGTGGGCGCGGGTCGGGCATGCCCACGGGCTTTGTTATTTTTTTATATTTTTTTTTAGATGAATATTTCGATATCTTAAGCCCAAGCCCAATCAGTAATATTTTTTTTCTTCTTGTTTTTTATAGAAAAACTGATTGTTATTTCCCTTAAATTAATATTACTAGGGTTCCATTCCATTTGTTTATTTCATGTACCGTGTGTGCTACTTCTGACATCTTCTTCCCGTCGTGTCGTGTGTGCTACTGCTATTTACTCTACGTGCATCTTCTTCGTGTGACTCTGTGTTTTAGGGTTTCTACACAAACTAGAGTTTTTAAGGGAAATTTTATTCCTATATGTATTGATTCACGTGGTCTTTAGGTTCAACCTATTTGGGAAGTTTTTCCATCTTCAGTTTTCGCATTACGGTTTGCACACTTTTTCTTTGAATGTCTAAGGTTGTGAAGATTATGACATCATTTTATTTAATTTTCTTACTAAAACTCAGTTTAACTTTTGTTTCCTATCATTATCACAACAATTTTATTTAACTACAATGACTTGAATGTTCTTCAATGGTGGAAGGAGAATAGGTATCGATTTAAAGATTTATCTTTAATGGCTCGTGATTTGTTAGGGATTCCTATCACTACTGTTGCATCTGAATCGGCTTTTAGTATTGGTTATATCATTCTTAACAAGTATATAAGTCGTTTATTGTCGAAAAATGTGGAGGCTTTGATTTGCACTCGCAATTGGCTACACGGTTTTAATAGTTCAGGTTTATAATCATATCTAATCACGCTTTTTGATTGATTTATTTCATTTATATTGTTTGGCTACATTTTATGTATGGTTGTGACTTTTTTTGCATTTTATTTTATGTAGCTGTAGTGGGTGATGATGGGGAGAGGGATGGTGGAAGGTTCCAGCCCACCACTACGACATCAACCGAAGCTTCTTATGTTTATGACTTAGATGTTGATGAGGATTGATGAAGCGTTTGTCATAAAACTTTTGAGATTGATTTTTTGTTGCTAATCTTTTGATGAACTATGTACTTGGATAAGTCCTAATTTATTTATATGGTTCCTTAGATGTATTTTGCTTCTTTGCTTTTTGGTATCAGTTTCTAATATTGACACGACAGTTTGTTAATTACTAACTTTTTGGTATCAATTTGTATTCATGCCGTAATATTGGCAGACAGATTGTATTTGGTTTAAGCCTAATTTTTAATATATTGCTTCTTTGCATTTTGGTATCAGTTTGTAATATTGGCATGATAGTTTGTTACTAACTTTTTTGGTATCAGTTTGTATTCATGTCTTATGCCTAGTTTAGTAGTTTTTAATATATATTGCTTCTTTTTGTCAAAAAAAAAAAAATATATATATATATTGCTTCTTTGCTTTTTCAAAAAAAATCAAAAAAATATCAGGTGGTGTATTATTAATTTATTAGCAAACCTTGTGTATCTTTCTATTTGAATAAAATTCTTTTGTTATCTTTTAAAAAACGATAATGCTTAATAACTTAGTAATTCAAATGGTAAAAAAAAAAAGTTTGGCGGGCCGGCCCGCCAACCCGCCTGCTCGCCAATAAATGGACGGGCATGAGTATTGAGCCCAAACATCTAAATTGGCCCGCCCCGTCCCACTTTTAGGCGGGCTTAAACGGGGCGGGCCAGCCCACTTTGCCACCCCTAATACAACATATATACGTGTAATGTAATAAAACATAATTTTTTTATCATCAATTTTATGCAAGTATTAGTTCAAAGTTAATTATTGATGATTTCTAATAACTTAACACAAGTAGAATAATATTTTAAAGTATGCAATTTAGTTTTTTTATGATAACTTATGCCTATTATTAATTAATTTTTTTCACCACAAATAAAAATTATGCAATATAATTTTTGTATTTAATTCCACCACTGGTTGTGATATTGTGTTAGGATTGAATTTTTTTGTCAAGTAGCTAATTTAATGGATGAAATTCCATACTTAATTAAGATGAATAAGTGGAGCATATAAAATTTAAATCACAATTCCTAGCTAATATATAATATGATGTCCCTATAAACTGAGTTAAACTCACCAAACTGTTATATGATTGGTATCTAATTACTAAAAACTTACAAAACTGCATATAATATAAAATATTGTCAAACATTTTTTCTTCTTTTTTTTGGTTTAATTTGGGCAAACGTGTCTAATATTCAAATTTTATATAAAAGTAACAAGTTGCATGTTATTTAAATACTTATATACAAATTTTTAACAATAAACACAAAGTCAAAAATTTGATAATAAAGATTAAAAATGAATATAAAATTTATTTTTTAGCTAAACATATTTTATGATTTTTTTTTCTTTTTTTTCTTTCGTACCGGTTCCGACCCACCAAAGGTGGGCGACTAATCCGGCTCGTGCGTATTTTATGATTTTGTAAACAACTAGAATTTTATATTTTTTTCAAGTGGTTAGGGAAAAATGATCAGTTGACATTGTAGAAAAACGCGATTATATGATAAAAAGTCTTAAAACATTGGAATTCTCATATGAAAGCTATGAATTGGACTAACTATGACACCTGGATAAGCTTAATTATTGATATTGACCAAAAACTATCAATTTGTTATTTACAAACAGTGTATTTCGGTTGGTCCTGAGTTCGATCCTCTGTCGGTATATATGGATCGGAGAAATCAACCCTTTAAGCGTATCTTAAATATACATTTTTTTAGAAAAAAATTAATCTCTAAAATTGCATGCAAGAATATATTTGATTTAAAAAGTTTTAAAAAAATGTGCTTAGAGTTTTTATCTTTTTGCTTAGTATGTCGACGTGGGCCATCTATCGAATATATGTTTTATAAGATTGCTTCCAAAAATTCCCTAATTAATAGATTTAGACCTCTGCTAAAATGAAATTAGACCTACAACTATGATTCTTGGTTACCATTTTATTTTAAATTATAATATACTATAATGACATGCCAATAAATATATACAAAAAGTGTGCCAACAGCAACAGGTAACAAGTAACTGAGTAAGGAATAAAAAAAGTGATTATACTTTTTTTGGTTTCTCTAATATGAAACTCACAAAAATGGTGCAAAGATGAAATTTTATCAATATTAGTGAAAAATAAATTTTTTTAATAATAACAAATGAAAACAAATATAATATTTTATTAAAATTTATTACAAGGTCTAACATGTTTGTTGTGACTATAAGCCATGATGCAGATGTTTTTACGAACAAATAAAACTTAATATTTTTTCAATTGATAGAAATATTACATTTTATAGGTAGAATCGGATTTGAATCCGAAATCTTTCATTTATTCCCCTAAAATAGTTAGCCATCTGCATGATAAAAAATGAGTTTGATATTGTGTAAAAAATAGAGAAAGAATTTTGATATAAAAAAATAAAGTAGTGGTCATGTACACTGACAAACATGCACGTCTTGGTTAAACATGAATCATATAAAAAAAATCAAAGTTTAAAGCTATATCGTATTATAAATTATGAAAAATATATTTGCTATTGTCTTACTTGGGAGAGCACAATGTATTGCTTGTATTTTCAGCCAAAGAAAAAAAAATGTATTGCTTGTATTTTCGGTGTATTCCCACATAGTCACTAGCTAAACTACATAAAAAATAAATAATCAAATAACAAGTTATCTTTTTGTTTGCCAACACAACTTAACGTCGGTTAAAAGAACTTAAATATATATAAAAATATAAACTCAATCCTCTAAAACATTCAATGTGTGGTTTTCTTACTTACCAAAAAAATTCAATGTGTGGTCTTCAATTGTATTTACTATTTTGCTGGCATAAATTATGTTTATGCACCGTGCATAAATACTCCAGATTGTTTAGTGTACCCTCAGATTTCTAGCGCACACCCCAGATTGCTTAGCGCACCTCCCAGATTTTTAGGGGATACGCTAGAAATTTGGAGGTGTGCTAGAAATTTGAGAGGTGTACTAAATCATTTTTATTATTTATATATGGTGCATAAGGAAAAAACTTATGCACCATAACCACTCCCCTATTTTGCTTACAAACAAAAAAATCTTAGTAAAATAGAACAAAAATATATAGTAAAATTCTGAAAACTATAGAAGTTATTAAAGCTATATATCTACTACTATAAAATTTTAAAACTTGTTATTTGGAAGTCTCCTCTGAAAACTTGAAGAGTACTAGTCTCTTGTTGATATTTTAAGGGTGCTTTCATCCTAAAGCACTTTTTTTTTCTCTCTTTGCCAATGCAAAAAAAAAAAACTAAGTATTTATTTACTGGTCCCCACAGTCTACATCACAAGATTCATGAACAGCTAGAAATCAAAATCAGAAATGCAAACTATTGAAAAATATCAATTATCAAGTACTACTAGTAATTACTACTGTAATTAATTAAAACCGATATTCTTGAAAAGGGAGAAAGATATTATAAGGGGATGAAGAGTGCCCTTATTGCGTCTAAGTTCATAGAGGTTTGAAAGCGTTGAATTTCTATGTTTGTGCCACAACATGTACTAGGTGAAGTGCTGTAAATAGAATGCTAATTTTTAATGTTTGTATTGTACGTCACAAGAAATTAAATCTGGTTTTGCTTGCTAATTGATTCATTATATATGCTATAATATACTATATACTATATTCCTATTCATTTTAGTTGACTGTAGACATGGTTGGCTGTTGTAGTGGTGAGCAATTTTTATGTGAGTTGATAATTCGTTAGTACTATATGTAGTTGAGAATGGATTATTGAATATTTTTGGGGGTTTGTTTTTATATTAAAAAATATATGTAACATTATTGCATAATGGTAAATCATTGATAATTATTTAACTATTATACATACTTCCTTCACAATTTCAATTTTGGTGTGTCAAGATCTATAGCTGTAAAACAGCATAATCATATGAGAGAATAAGTTCACATTTGAAATCCTGTTTCTGATTTTATTTTTTACAATATTTTTTTTTATAGTTGAACACTAAACATAAATATGTTTTTCTGTTTACAATATATAGTTTCTAATTCATTAGTAATTTGTAAACAAAGGGATCGTTTGAATCGACTTATTTTTTAGTTTATGTAAAACAGTTTATGCAAATATATAAGTTTTTATGTATTATTATAAGATTTTTGAGGTAATTTATGAAAAAAATAGCTTATAAAAATACAAATTTTGTCAATAAAAATTTATAAATTAATTTATTTGCATAAATTATTTTTATAAGCTAAAAAATAAACCAAATTCAAACAGACAGAATTTGGTAAATCAGGAAAGTGGTAAAATAGAAGACAAATTGAAGAAGACAAATGATATATTCTTAGCAAATTTTTGTTTTTAACTGCAAAAAAATTCATTAATAAAAAGATGATACATAGTACAAGTGGTGGTACTAAATCCACAAAAACAAAATGAAGTAGAAATAATACTCTAAGCATCTAAACCCCAACACCAATCAAAATTAACTATAAGCAAGCAATCGATAGGGTTTAAGAACCATTGAAGATTCTAACAATTTATAATTTGAGACGAATTATGTTGCTAATATTTTTTAAACAAGTAAATAAAGATGCGCTTTCTCTCATGCTCTCCATTCAGCACTCAACCATTGATTTTTTTTTTCTCTTTTCTAAACTTACATTTTTCTCTAATAAATTAATCACCCTTGGATGATAAAAAAGGAGAAAGGACCGGATTAAAATAACATAAGAGGATCCAATTTTTTTTAAAAAAAATACTAAAAAAACAATGCATCTTCTTATAAAAGGGTTTATAATTTATAAATATTGTGTTATTGTCCGGAATTCAACTTACATAAATTATTAATTTAAACTTTCACTCGGATTCAAATACCAAATTCTTACCATTGTGTTTGTGAGTTTTTAACGGTTATATGTTTTTGTCTATTAAAAAAATCTCTTTAAATTTAAATACAAAGTCAATAACTTGTCGTTCATATGATTTTATGAAAATCTTCTATTTGTCTGAATACATTAGAAGCACTGTATATTACTAATCTTATTTTATCTTTTTTACCAAATATCTACTAATCTATTGATTACGTCTTTTACCATTTGATACATCTATTTTGACCGAAAAACCATTTGATACATCTTATAATCTATAAACATGTGACTATATATTGACTATAACTTCTAATTAAACACGTAGTACTAATCAGGGATAAGAGTTAATGGTTTTCCCCCAATAATATTAAACATTGTGAAATATTATCTTAAACTCATATATCTATTTTTATATCAATTCACAAATTTATAAAGTATCATGACAAATTTGTGAATACTGTATAAAAAATTATTTATTTATATAAATTATTTTGTATAAACTCAAAAATAAGTCAATACAAGACTAAGAGTAACTTTGGCTTTTAGCCCTCTTGATCATAAAAAAAAAAGACTAAGAGAGTAAAAGAAAAAGACTAAGAGCAACCTAATGCATGTTTGACATAAAAGCGAGTTTGTTAGTAATTAATCATGATTTCAATAAGTTTATGATAATAACTAAACATACATTTAGTTCTTTTTGGTAAATTGACAAAGAAAGGAAAAAATATCAAAAGAAGAAGAAGAATTCTAAGATCATCCTTAATGCATTGGTGAGGAGAACATTGATTATGTTTTGGTAACCATATTTATCAGGACCAGTCTAATAAATCTAAAAGTATAAAACAAAATTTAAAATGAGATCTTTTAAAAAAAATAAAATAATTGGAGGCTTTTCAAGTCTAATTATCTTTTAAAAAAAGTGTAATTATTTTTTACGATACTAAAAAACTAACAAATAAATATTAATGCATTCACATTATTTATTACTTATTTACTGAATTAATTAGTGTCAAAATTAATGAGTAAAATTTAGACCATAGGGACAAAAATGTTTCAAGACGAATAAACTAAAAGTATTAATTAAATCAAAAGTATAATAAATTAAAAAAAAATTAAAAATATACTAATATATTTGGAGATGTACTTTTCGCGCTCCCAGGTTCCTCTTTTACCCCAAAGAATGACCATAGTCCATTAGAAAGCGAACACTTTTCGCACTCTAAATAGCGAGTATCAATATTTTATACTTAAACTGAACATCAGCACCCTCCATGGATGAAAAAAAATCATGAACAAAAAAGAGTTCGCATTCTAGAGAGCGTCGCTACTTAGGGAGCGAACATGCGGCCACTATCTTATATCATATTTTAATTTTCCACTGGAGCAGTTGTGACATTATCGACCAATCACATACGTACACCGTAAAAATAACTATACTGAATTGTTACTTTATTTGATATGACCAAGTTTACATTTATATTTACAATAGACATGTATCAAGGTTACAATAGTTGATAAATTTGACATAAAATAGGATATTAGGTGAATGAATGGTTCACACTTTAACAGCTTAACTTGCAAACTGTGCTTCATTCAAAATTATTTGACGGGAGATGAGAGAGGGTGTAAAGGACAAAAAAAATTGATTTTTTATAAGGTTCACATTCTAGAAAGCAAACTCAGTTTGCAGTTTGCTATCTAGAAACCAAACTCTTTTTACTCCAATTTTTGTTATTTACACACTCACATCCTAAGGAACTAGGGGAAATTGGATATGTCAGGGGGTGCGTGTGAGATTCAGGGGGTGCGAAAAAAATGACTCGTATATTTGAGGCAAATTGCAGTACTTGGCTGGCCTTGCTATATCTTATAGTCCATTTATTCATGGTTCACAGAATAAGCAATATAAGGAGAAAAAAAATTCCACACCCCTACATTTATATCTTCACCTCTACAAATTAATTTAATTTTTTTTTCCAATTTATCCTTTTATTATTTGACATCACCCCCACAAAGCTAAAACTAAAAACTGGAATTATTGAAAAAAGTTTTTTAAAATGGAACCCAATGAAGGGTTCTATTATGGAAATTTTTTTCCAATGATTCCAGTTTGTGATTTTAGCTTTGTGGGGATGATGTCAAATAATAAAAGGTAAAATTAGAAAGTAAAAAATTGGTTTGTAGGGGTAAAAGTATAAATGTAGGGGGAAGAGGAATTTATTTTGTAATATCATTGTTTCCCCTTCTATATGTGGAAGGAACTATACGGGATGTGATTTAGTTAAAGTAGAAAGGAGTTTCTTTTGCCGCCCTACCATTTTCTCAAATACCATCCGCTACTTAAATAGCGGACGACATTTTTTTCCTTAAATTTCTCATTTTATAACATCTGATACTTAAGTAGCGGATGAGTAAAAATAAGGCGCATGAGAAATTGGTATGGCGGAAAAAGAAACTCTCAAAGTAGAAAGCCTTGAGAAAAAATATATAAATAAAATTTGTTAAAAAAAGTATAAATAAAAGAGAACAATACTCTTCTTTAATAATTAAATTACCCTTATAATGTATAATGAAAAAAAATGAAGATAATTATTTAAAAAATGGTTTAAGGGTGATGTAAATTATATTAATTAGAGTATAATTAAAAAAATGTAAATTAATATTGTGATAAATGTTTAAGAATAATGTTAGAAAAATCCATTTTTCTAACATTTTTTTTTCAACACTCACTCTTTTATTAGGTGAAGAGCACGTGATTCTCATTTTTTTTGAATTGCGCCTCACATAAATGGTGGCACTACATGTATTTCACTCAATAAAAGAGTAATTGTTGAAAAAAAATGTTAGTGCTATCCTTATAATGGTTGCTATGCTCCTCCTCTAAATTGATTAGAATCCAATCATGCCCCTCCTTCATCGAAAAATATTTTTCAATAGTAGAAATTTTATTGAAAGATATCTTTCGATTGTGTAAATTCTACCAAATTATATTTTCCGATGATTTATTTAGTATGAGTAATACGGGGACGAAAAACAATCTTCTTTAAGCCCCATTCACCAGTAAATAGCATTTTTCTTTTCAGTCTCCAAAAAATGGTGTAATAAATAATGGTAAACATAGGTTAAAAAAACATATAGTTTCTCTTTGAAAAAATTGAAAAAATTCTTTATAAATATTCAACTACTCGGTGCTAAAAACATTCTCTCTAACTTTAATCTGGTTGAAATTAATATGAGTCACTCACTTTAAAAATATATCTCACATAAAGTGACGAGACTTATGTCATCCAATTAGAGAGTGAACGTTCAAAAGAATATTAAAATAGAGTATGTTACTATTGAAATAAATAATATTCAAAAAATTAAACCGTAGCAAGGTATATATTTTTAACCTTTCTCATTGGAATTGGTTTCATCGCAAGTAAAAATAAATAAAATTATTCAAGGGTCATATTCTCTCTTGTAACATCGGTTGATTTATTTTTTAACATCACTTGGTTTGGCACTTTTACAATGTCACTGTTTGATTCCAACTACATTCTTTTTTTTTATTTCGGTCAAGGATTCAATTATATTCTTTATCCAAAAACTAAACGGGGATTCCAATAAATTCCTTTTAATTTAAAACCAAACTTCTCAATATGACAAAATGTAATTATTGTAACTATGCATGCAATGCATCTACCAGTTGATTCTTAAAATACATTTTCTTGCTAAATTACAAAAGCTACTTTCTGTTTCTGAATTATTGATGATTATTGTATGTTTTTTCTGCAGGCTATTAAAATGAGGATATCGCGATATTCAATTAAACTTCGAGATAAAAGTGTGTTCACTTTAATTTACAAAGAAAGTAGTTTTTAGTGATTATTGTATGGTTTTTCATAGAATTGGCCATGGAAGAAATAAAAAGCAATCCTTCTTCACGTATACATGGTGATGATATTCATCCACATATTCACAAAGTTGCAAGTCCTCCTAAGCAGACACTTTTCCAAGATATCAAACATAATTTCAATGAAACTTTTTTCCCTGATGACCCTTTTGGCAAGTTTAAGAATCAAACAGTATCAAGAAAGTTTGTTCTTGGTTTACGATCTGTTTTTCCGATTTTTGATTGGGGAAGAGGTTACAACCTTAAAAGTTTTAAGGGTGATTTGATTGCTGGACTCACCATTGCTAGTCTTTGCATTCCTCAGGTAGATATTTGTAGAGATATTTCGAGAAATAATATTATTATGACATACACATATCGATATATACCGTGAAATTTGATTAGATGTTTGTGTAAATATGAATGCATAACAGGATATTGCATATGCTAGTCTTGCACATTTGGATCCACATTATGGACTATGTAAGCATCTTGCTTTATTCTATAAGCAATTTTTTGACATGTTAATTAGTTCTATAAGCAAATTTTCATTTATTTGTCAATGTTGTTACAGATACTAGTTTTGTTGCACCTCTTGTGTATGCTTTCATGGGAAGTTCAAGAGATATTGCCATAGGACCAGTAGCTGTGGTGTCCCTCTTGCTTGGAACCTTGCTTACAGATGAGATCAGTGATTACAAAAGTCATGAATATCTGCGTCTCACATTTACCGCAACTTTCTTTGCAGGAATCACTCAAATGGCACTTGGAATTTTAAGGTACATAACAGTATCATTGTATTGCATATGTAAAATCATTCTTGTCTTGTGTTGCTTGTGTTACAATCCATGATGATGTGAATTTTGCAGACTTGGTTTCTTGATTGATTTTCTATCTCATGCTGCAATTGTTGGATTCATGGGTGGAGCTGCCATTACTATTGCACTTCAACAGCTTAAAGGTCTTCTTGGCATAAAGCACTTCACTACAAAAACTGATATTATTTCTGTCATGAAATCCGTTTTTAGTGCCGCCCACCATGGGGTAAGACATATGATTGGTTACGATTTGCTGATAATGTAAAACTTTTTTATGCTAACAGTGTATCAATATATATGAATTATGAAAAAGTCAAATAAGGTTAATTAACAAATACTTTGCTTACAGTGGAATTGGGAGACAATAGTAATTGGAGTATCATTCTTGGCTTTTCTTCTTACAACCAAATATATTGTAAGAATATCAACAATTTTCCTTCTTCTATTCATTTCGATTTAATATTTATTGAACTTTATATAGGACTATTATTATGTTGTAATGAACAGGCTAAGAAGAACAAGAAACTCTTTTGGGTGGCTGCAATATCTCCTATGATATGTGTTATAGTGTCTACTTTTTCTGTCTACATTACAAGAGCAGACAAAAAAGGAGTAGCAATTGTAAGTAGCAATTTTCTTTTATAAAAATTGCTTGAATATAGTTTCAAACAAAATGAAGCATTGTCTTAATACTCAAAAGTATTATGCTATAAATTTCAGGTGAAACATATCGAGAGACATGTGAATCCAGCATCTGCTAGTGAAATATATTTCAGTGGAAATTATTTAAGTGCTGGTATTAGAATTGGTGTGATTGCTGGTATGGTAGCACTCACGGTAAGCAAATTTATTCAAACAATTATTGAGCAAAAATTTATAGGACATTTTGAGCCAACTTCTTTTTAAAAAAAATTTAGGAAGCTGTGGCCATTGGAAGAACATTTGCTGCTATGAAAGACTATTCAATTGATGGTAACAGAGAAATGGTGGCACTAGGAACAATGAACGTTATTGGTTCCATGACATCTTGTTATGTTGCTACAGGTACCATAGAAAGGACTAATTGAGTACATACAAGATTAAATATGTTTTTCGTCCCTCTAAATATATCGTTTTATAGTCTTTACCTATTATTAATGTTACCTTAATGAGTGTTTTTATGTGATCTTTATGCAGGATCGTTTTCTCGCTCAGCTGTGAATTATATGGCTGGTTGTAAAACTGCTGTATCAAACATAGTTATGTCCTTTGTGTTGTTGTTAACTTTGTTACTGATTACACCGCTATTCAAGTACACTCCAAATGCAGTGCTTGCCTCAATTATCATAGCTGCTGTGTTGAACTTGATTGACATTAAAGCAGCTATTCTTCTTTGGAAGATTGACAAATTTGATTTTCTAGCTTGCATGGGAGCCTTCTTTGGTGTCGTCTTCCATAGTGTCGAGATTGGCCTTCTAATCGCGGTAATTAAAAGACAACATTTCTCTTATATTTTGCAAACTAGTAGCATCAAGGTTTCAAAGCATAGATAGGGTCACAATCATGTACGCGGCGGTTTAACTTGAAAACCTTGTTTTACATGCAGGTAGCAATATCTTTCACGAAAATCCTTTTACAAGTCACAAGGCCGAGGACTGTAGTACTTGGGAAGCTTTCAGGGACAACTGTTTATAGGAACATCCTGCAATATCCCAAAGCAGAACAGATTCCTGGCATGCTGATTGTCAGGATTGACTCTGCAATCTACTTCTCAAACTCCAACTACATCAAGGACAGGTATGTCTTTTCAAAATTTGTATACACTCCTAGATCATGGTTAAGGAAGTGTAGAATAGTTTCTTCTTTTTGAAATTGAGCCTGATGAATGAGTGGAAAATAATTTACAGAATATTGAAGTGGCTGACTGATGAAGAGATTCTAAGGACATCAAGTGAATATCCAAGTATTCAGTATCTCATCGTTGAAATGTCGCGTAAGGCTTTTAATGAAATCTTTTCATTCACTTTTTCGTGATTGATTTTGATAATTGAATTTACTAATTAAGCAACTATGTTATTGCAGCTGTTACTGATATTGACACTAGTGGCATCCATGCCTTTGAAGATTTACTTAAAAGCCTCAAGAAAAGAGATGTTCAGGTACTACTAACCATATGTTTGTTATGGCAAAGCTTAAGTTAATCAATTAGTCAAATGAATTGCTTGTGTGCCAAGAAATTCATCTATAATGATATTACTATTATAATGTATAAAACAGTTTCAATATGTACTAAATGATTGTTCTTGTTTGTGATCTTTTGACAGCTTATCTTGGCAAATCCGGGACCAATTGTAATTGAAAAGCTACATGCATCGAAGGTATCAGATTTAATAGGGGAAGATAAAATATTTCTAACAGTAGGTGATGCTGTTGCAACTTTTGGTCCAAAGGGTGCAGATTTATGAACAACATAATACTATTCCAATTGAAGTGTATCTAAATCAGATATGAAGAAAAGAGTGTGTAAAACTGTTTAAGGAGCTCTTAGGAATAATGAAGGGGCATGTAGATTTGTTGTCTGTAGTTTTGTTTGATTCTCATTGATTTCTAGTTCCAATACCTGTCATGTATAGAAAGTCATAAGCGAAAGAAATGTGTTTTTATATGTTGATTATATTATATAATGTATCTTTTTTATCTTATGGTGTGAAAGCTAATACTAGTAATAATATTCTTTTTGTAAATAAACAATGTTATAGAGTTGGTGTCATGGCCTACACATATGCACCTAAATTAACAGAAAGATATACTAATAATACTATACAATTGTAAGATCTAAGACCATAGGAATTGTTAAGAGGATGGCATGTGTGCTATGCTATCTATGATTTTCTCTGATCGATGGCTCATTTGTGACGGTTTTTCTATTAAAACAACTGTGATTTTCTTGATTAAACCGCGGCATACAATGTCACTATGGGAAAAGCCTATGGAATATCAAAAAGACATTACAAAGGGCTAAGAGTTGGTTATAAGTAATCAACATTTTCTATATCTATTGTGCAGCTTATACGAGTTTGCACTGCTACCGATGATCTTGTTCCTCCAATAACGAAATTTGAATACCATTATATGATAATAGATCCATGACAGGTGATAGATCAAGAGAAATAACATTGAGTTATTAGGGGAGAGTTGTGTTTGTAAAAAAATTGTCAGTATTTTGCAAATACTTCATGCATATTAACATATATGTTTTGCACTAATTTTTGTGCTATTACTTTATTTGTAAGTATGTTTATATTTTAATGATAATTAATAATGAAAACTGCAGTAAATAAACTCCAATTAAAGATAGTAATAACTTCATAAGATGCATCAAGAAGAATTAATCTTGAGTTTATTAGTATTCATTAAAATCAAATCAACTCCTCATAAATTGTCTCTAAGATTGTTTCAAAATAAAAATTGTCTCTAAGATTGTCACTAGATTAGCAACTACATATATAGATTTTAAAGGATTTATATAGTCTCTCATGGTGAAGTGGTGCAATAACATATGGGAATGCAGCATCATCAAAACTTTTCAGAGAATTTGTTCGCCTATTGTAGTTCTATCTGTTCGATAAATTGGTCTCTATCTTTGCACGCAGATAATATCAAAAATTAACAATCCGATTTCAATAAGATTGGATTCCCGCTTACAAATAATAATTGTGGTTTCAAATTGCACTATGCATCCGCAATTACGACTACAATATTGGTGATGTGGTAGCCTCCGCTACCGCATCACACCACAATTGTGTTGTATTTTTTTATCACGTGTACGACCGCAACGTAACACGGCATCAAGAACCACATCGGACAATTTCGGAAATATTCGTTTAAATCTTCTTACCCAAAATCAAAATTTCAAAACCCCAAATCCCAAAATATTTTTGGTACAAAGAAAAATCTTACGTTAATACTCTCTCAACATTATATTTCAACCATCTCCCGATTAGTCTTTAAGAGAAAACAAATACTCTTCTATATAAGAGGTAAATAGTGCACTAGGACGGTGGTGCCAATTAGTATAATTTGTGAAGATTAAAAATCATTTCACGTCGCAACATGCCGCAATCGCATAAATCACAAAGACCGCAGCCGCAACCCCATCTGTGTAAGACCCAAGATTTCACTGTACAGTTTTTCTAAGGAACTCTAGTGTCGGCTACGAGTTTAGGGTTTTTGGTGAAGCGGTTTTGTGAGTATCGTCGCATTAATGAGATTTTTGCTGAAACGAAGCTTGTTTTGTGCTCGTGCGCTGGAAAGGCACAGACTTTCGGGTCGTGATCCTCTTTTAAGTATGAGGAGATTTCTGTGGTCTTAGAATAACGAGTTTTGGATTATTCTTGTTTTTGGAAAAACGAGTAGGATTTTACCCGCGGATGGAAAATCTTACTGCGTCTGTTTTAAGTGAGGTTTCGGATGGAAGTTTCATATATCTGCGCGAGTTAGGATATATTCTGAGATTAATTTTCTAAGGTATGAAAGAAAATTACAGTCGCGGAAAAAGATTCGGCGATAAGTTTTGGAATGGAAAAACGATAGACGTTCTTTCCGTAGGTTTTATGTTTTGGTGAGTTTTGTTCGTCGCGGCGCGCGAGAGCTGAACGTGAGAGTGTTACTAAGAGGTGTTGAGTATTATCTCAAGTGGATTTGGTTTGGGTCGATCCAATGGCTAGGGTTTCGTCTTGGCATTTTGTCTTTTGATCCAATGGCCTAAATCTAGCAAGACTTTTATAAGTGATGGACTTAGAAATTATCACAAGTTCACTTATTCCTTTCTCTTGGCCTTGAGCTTCTTTTCCACCTTCCCAACTTGTGAAGTTTTGCATTCCTTCACCATATCACTTGATTAGAAGCTTGGTTGAAAGCTTGGAGTTGTGAGATTCTTCTTCCTAAGGTAACTAAACCTATTCCCTATCCTTGTTTGGCTAAGATTCTTAGGGAGTTAGGATTTTTATGATTATGTTCTTGGGAGAAATTTCATAAGAATTGGTTGTGAATGGTTTTTGTTCCATGAAAGTTGTTCTTGAGGTTTAGAGAAGCATGTGTAGGCTTTGTTATTTCAATTTTCCATGAGTTTGTGAGAATCTCATGAGAAAAGTTAGGGTTTTGAAAGTTTAGTGTATTGATCAATTACATGAGCTTATGTTGTTTGGTTTTGGAAAACAAGGTTGTTTTTGAGCCTTTGGGCAAAAGGGAAATGTGTTGTATGGTTTTGTTTTAGAAAATCCGATGAAAAATATTTTGGAGTTTATGAAAATATTCCTAAGTGTTTTGAGTAGTGTTTTTGGGGTCAAAGTGGTTTAAAACTCTTGTGACATGTGGTGTTACTTTTTACCTTGAAAACATGTTTGAAAATGATTACCGGACGGTTGAGGCCCGTAATAAAACTTGTGCTTGGATTTGGTTTTGATTTTGGAAATGAAAATCAAATAACTTGCACTCGAAGCAACCAACAAGCTTTCGGAAACGAATTGCTTGCTTATGAAAATGGTTTGTTTTTGTGCCTTGAAAAAGTGTTGGGAGCTAATAGAATCAAACTAGGCTTGGTTTGGAAAAAGGTGGAGTGAGTTGCTGTCTTTTGCTGTCATGACAGGTGCAACTCGCTGAGCGAGTGTTAACTCGCTGGGGCGAGTGTCACAGGTCATGAACACGCCAGGGCGAGCTCCACAGCGAGTGAGACCTGTCTTCACTGCCTTCACTCGCTGCCAACTCGCTGGGGCGAGCTCTGAGACCTAAAATTTTGGATTCTGATTTCTAAACTTGGTTTTTAGCTTTCTAATCCCTTTTTATTAATTTATGGAAGTGGTTGGGATTGGAAACGGGTTTTTCGGGTACTCGGAAAGTACGTAGCTTGTAACGCAAGAAAACGGCCATTTTGCATTTCAAATTATTTAAGACTTTGGCCTATTGTTTTGGGTCCTAAAAATAGTACAAATAACTCATGGTGGTTGATCAATACGATAGTTTTGGTATGGTATCCGAAAGAGTGAATTTTCCTTAGAAACCTTTAGGTTTTTGGGGTTTTGGTTTAGTTTCAATACGTTTGGTTTAGAAACAATGTATTGATGGTACGCTGCTTGTTTTAGGAAGCGCGTTGTGTTGTTTGGACGAGTTTTGGTAAACGGGAGCTTGCCGAGGTAAGGGCTCCACTTTATTTCTGTCTTTTCACTGAGTTATAACATGTTTGTTGGTTATTTTCGGTGATGCGTGTTTGTGTGTTTGGCATGTATGTGTTATGTATTCTCGTGATGAGAAAGTGTTTACAATACGTGCGTTGTTTTGCATATGATTGGAGATGTATGTATGAACATGTGGGTGAATACATATGATTGGAAATGTATGTATGTTTGTTGTGGTTTGTTACATATGATTGGATATGTATGTATGTTGTTGGGATGGTTTACATATGCTAGGTAGGTATGTATTTGTTGCATTAGTATACATGGGGAATCGTATGCTCATGCATTGTTAGTGCGTAGTGGCGGGAGTGGACTACGAGGTGTGGTTGCAGGAGTGGACCCACCGGATTCTTATAGGGTTTTATTGAGTTCAACACATGGTTGCGGGAGTGGACCATGGGGTGTGATTGCGGGAGTGGATCCACCTAAATCTTGTGTGATTTAGTTGAGTTCGATACATGGTTGCGGGAGTGGACCATGGGGTGTGATTGCGGGAGTGGATCCACCTTAACTTTGTGTCTTTGTTGAGTTTGATACATGGTTGCGGGAGTGGACCATGGGGTGTGATTGCGGGAGTGGATCCACCTTAATCCTTTGTGATTTCGTAGTGATCGGGAGAGCTACGAGATTGTTGTTGAGTTCGATACATGGTTGCGGGAGTGGACCATGGGGTGTGATTGCGGGAGTGGATACACCTTAACCTTGTGATTTCGTTGGTGTTTTAGTAGGGGTTGGACCTACGTTTCCGAAACTCATGCATTGTGGTAGCTAGGGTTAGTACCACGCATTGTAGAGGTTGCATTATAGGTTATGTGTGCATTGCTTATATGAACCCGTTGGTGGGAATTGCTTGGGTGGTTAAGAGCTTTCTCTTGTGTTTTGTGGAATTATTGTTATGTGTACAATCTTTCGCACCGGTTATATATATACATACTTTTATTTTGTGGTGACCCTTTCTTTCATTTGCGGGCTCATCCCACCCAGATGATGGGTTAGGTCGTGGTGACGACGGTGGCAGTTCTAGGCTATAGTGAGCACGTGGTGAAGCTTAATATAGTTAGACTATGCGCCGGTGTGTTTTGTGCACCGTGCTTTTTGGTTAGCATAGGGTTGTCTAACTTGTTTTGTTGTAAGTATTTGAATACTTAGACTTGGATTGTAATTATTCAGGAATACACTTTGCTTGTCGAAGCACCTTTTGGTAATGAGTTCGTTTGTATATTTGAATGCCGGCTCATTGGAAAATATTCTATGCGCACTCTGAGTGTTAGTTGAAAAAGAAAAAAAAATTATAGTGCCTTTTTGGCCTTTGAAAAACGGGTTGTTACAATTGGTATCAGAGCACGGCTTTAAATCTTCAAAGGGAGAGTGTATACTTGAGTCGTTAGTTCAGAGTCGGTTAGAACGTAACTAGTGTTGAGTTAGTTCTAGTGTTGTTCTGTGTCGGGTTATGAGTTAGTAACCGTCGGATGAGATTTTCTGTTGAGACTCAGAAATGTTTGGATAAGGAATGTTAGTCGTTTGGTAAGAGTCGCTGAGAATGAGTGAGAGAAAAGCACATGATGATGTGGCTTATGTCAATAGAGGATTGACGGAAAGAATTGCCTCACACCTAGATGGAAAATCATGGTTGTGCGGGTATAGTACGGATTCAAAAGCACCACCTGAATGGATGTCATAACGGTGCGTGTGTTGTATGTGGGAATAAGAAGGATAAGAAATTGTCTAATGGCAAGCTGATGGAAATCGGTATTGAGTAAGTATTAGGGATTCAGATGTTGTCAACAAGGATGGTTGGGCAATGGTAATGTGAGGAATGCCCTGAGTGTTATTTGAAGGTAGGTACCTCGACGAGAGTGGTGATGTTCGGAGTGTTTAGGATTGGTCAGGGTGACCAACTCTTTTGAGTAAAAGAGGATTTAATTGCAAGAGGAAAGTAACTCAAGAGAGAGTTCAGAATTAGAATGGAATTACGAGGTGAAGAGGATGTGCGCCGACGATGGTAGTCGACGAGGTTAAGCGTTTTGTTTAAGGCACGCGAGATCTATCTAAGTGTCGTTTGGAAGTAATATGAATGCATAAGAAGCCGATTCTGGGGAATTGGGGATTTGGATAAAAGGAGTCCAAGAGAAGTAGATGGTATAGTTTGGCAAGTGTCAAGACTATGAGGAGTGTAATCACCAACTGGAGGTTGGGATTGTTTTATGTAAGTCGTGTTTGGAATGAGACTCGTGGGTGAGCATGCGGTTTCGGCGTATTCATTGAGTTGCGGACTCATGGATATTGGTGAGGTGTGAAGTTCTTCCTAAGAAGAGATAACTTGTTCGGAATGTAATGGTTTTGGTGGTACCTGCCGTGGTGGCATTGTATTACTGTTGAATGATGTTCAACGGAGGTTTCATGAGTGGAATCATGAGAGCTTGAGCGACGTGTTTTGAGTGTTGTGTCTTGCGATTTCGACGTGTATTCGTAAGAGATTGAGGGAAACGTGTGGGACCATTGTGCCTCGGAGGACCTTGAGCACAAGTGGAATGAAGTATCACTTAAGTTGGGTAAAGATGGTCTAGACCACCATCATGATTGTCGACTATTTATTGACAAATTGAGGAACTGATCATCCTTAATCCCTTGTTGATGATAGACGGAGTCGTGTTGACTGGAAATGACTGGTTTTGCCGGCTTTGCTGGTGCGCAGAAAGTTTCGGTGTTTCTTTTTGGAGGGTAGCCACTCACAACTTCGTGTGAAACTAATGGAGTGGGCTATGTCGCGGAGGCGAAAGAGGTGACTTTGGAAATTTTGTTTGTGGGCACGAGGATCTTTTGAGGAACTAGAGGTTGTGAACCTCTGTTGTGAGGTTAATTCTGAGTGGTGAACTCGTTGATAGTTGCGGTTGGTGCACGGTTGTGCCAGTGTGTTGGTGAGAGTATCTGTGTGACTTCACCCGGTGTTAGCATCTGTGTGGCTGCACCTAATCCTGAGGGATTTTGTTGTGTTGGTGGTGGTAATAACTAGTTGAGTTGTTACTCTTATCTTTAGTTTCGAGGACGAAACTTCTTTTTGGAGGGTAGTAATGTAAGACCCAAGATTTCACTGTACAGTTTTTCTAAGGAACTCTAGTATCGGCTACGAGTTTAGGGTTTTTGGTGAAGCGGTTTTGTGAGTATCGTCGCATTAATGAGATTTTTGCTGAAACGGAGCTTGTTTTGTGCTCGTGCGCTGGAAAGGCACAGACTTTCGGGTCGTGATCCTCTTTTAAGTATGAGGAGATTTCTGTGGTCTTAGAATAACGAGTTTTGGATTATTCTTGTTTTTGGAAAAACGAGTAGGATTTTACCCGCGGATGGAAAATCTTACTGCGTCTGTTTTAAGTGAGGTTTCGGATGGAAGTTTCATATATCTGCGCGAGTTAGGATATATTCTGAGATTAATTTTCTAAGGTATGGAAGAAAATTACAGTCGCGGAAAAAGATTCGGCGATAAGTTTTGGAATGGAAAAACGATAGACGTTCTTTCCGTAGGTTTTATGTTTTGGTGAGTTTTGTTCGTCGCGGCGCGCGAGAGCTGAACGTGAGAGTGTTACTAAGAGGTGTTGAGTATTATCTCAAGTGGATTTGGTTTGGGTCGATCCAATGGCTAGGGTTTCGTCTTGGCATTTTGTCTTTTGATCCAATGGCCTAAATCTAGCAAGACTTTTATAAGTGATGGACTTAGAAATTATCACAAGTTCACTTATTCCTTTCTCTTGGCCGTGAGCTTCTTTTCCACCTTCCCAACTTGTGAAGTTTTGCATTCCTTCACCATATCACTTGATTAGAAGCTTGGTTGAAAGCTTGGAGTTGTGAGATTCTTCTTCCTAAGGTAACTAAACCTATTCCCTATCCTTGTTTGGCTAAGATTCTTAGGGAGTTAGGATTTTTATGATTATGTTCTTGGGAGAAATTTCATAAGAATTGGTTGTGAATGGTTTTTGTTCCATGAAAGTTGTTCTTGAGGTTTAGAGAAGCATGTGTAGGCTTTGTTATTTCAATTTTCCATGAGTTTGTGAGAATCTCATGAGAAAAGTTAGGGTTTTGAAAGTTTAGTGTATTGATCAATTACATGAGCTTATGTTGTTTGGTTTTGGAAAACAAGGTTGTTTTTGAGCCTTTGGGCAAAAGGGAAATGTGTTGTATGGTTTTGTTTTAGAAAATCCGATGAAAAATATTTTGGAGTTTATGAAAATATTCCTAAGTGTTTTGAGTAGTGTTTTTGGGGTCAAAGTGGTTTAAAACTCTTGTGACATGTGGTGTTACTTTTTACCTTGAAAACATGTTTGAAAATGATTACCGGACGGTTGAGGCCCGTAATAAAACTTGTGCTTGGATTTGGTTTTGATTTTGGAAATGAAAATCAAATAACTTGCACTCGAAGCAACCAACAAGCTTTCGGAAACGAATTGCTTGCTTATGAAAATGGTTTGTTTTTGTGCCTTGAAAAAGTGTTGGGAGCTAATAGAATCAAACTAGGCTTGGTTTGGAAAAAGGTGGAGTGAGTTGCTGTCTTTTGCTGTCATGACAGGTGCAACTCGCTGAGCGAGTGTTAACTCGCTGGGGCGAGTGTCACAGGTCATGAACACGCCAGGGCGAGCTCCACAGCGAGTGAGACCTGTCTTCACTGCCTTCACTCGCTGCCAACTCGCTGGGGCGAGCTCTGAGACCTAAAATTTTGGATTCTGATTTCTAAACTTGGTTTTTAGCTTTCTAATCCCTTTTTATTAATTTATGGAAGTGGTTGGGATTGGAAACGGGTTTTTCGGGTACTCGGAAAGTACGTAGCTTGTAACGCAAGAAAACGGCCATTTTGCATTTCAAATTATTTAAGACTTTGGCCTATTGTTTTGGGTCCTAAAAATAGTACAAATAACTCATGGTGGTTGATCAATACGATAGTTTTGGTATGGTATCCGAAAGAGTGAATTTTCCTTAGAAACCTTTAGGTTTTTGGGGTTTTGGTTTAGTTTCAATACGTTTGGTTTAGAAACAATGTATTGATGGTACGCTGCTTGTTTTAGGAAGCGCGTTGTGTTGTTTGGACGAGTTTTGGTAAACGGGAGCTTGCCGAGGTAAGGGCTCCACTTTATTTCTGTCTTTTCACTGAGTTATAACATGTTTGTTGGTTATTTTCGGTGATGCGTGTTTGTGTGTTTGGCATGTATGTGTTATGTATTCTCGTGATGAGAAAGTGTTTACAATACGTGCGTTGTTTTGCATATGATTGGAGATGTATGTATGAACATGTGGGTGAATACATATGATTGGAAATGTATGTATGTTTGTTGTGGTTTGTTACATATGATTGGATATGTATGTATGTTGTTGGGATGGTTTACATATGCTAGGTAGGTATGTATTTGTTGCATTAGTATACATGGGGAATCGTATGCTCATGCATTGTTAGTGCGTAGTGGCGGGAGTGGACTACGAGGTGTGGTTGCAGGAGTGGACCCACCGGATTCTTATAGGGTTTTATTGAGTTCAACACATGGTTGCGGGAGTGGACCATGGGGTGTGATTGCGGGAGTGGATCCACCTAAATCTTGTGTGAATTAGTTGAGTTCGATACATGGTTGCGGGAGTGGACCATGGGGTGTGATTGCGGGAGTGGATCCACCTTAACTTTGTGTCTTTGTTGAGTTTGATACATGGTTGCGGGAGTGGACCATGGGGTGTGATTGCGGGAGTGGATCCACCTTAATCCTTTGTGATTTCGTAGTGATCGGGAGAGCTACGAGATTGTTGTTGAGTTCGATACATGGTTGCGGGAGTGGACCATGAGGTGTAATTGCGGGAGTGGATACACCTTAACCTTGTGATTTCGTTGGTGTTTTAGTAGGGGTTGGACCTACGTTTCCGAAACTCATGCATTGTGGTAGCTAGGGTTAGTACCACACATTGTAGAGGTTGCATTATAGGCTATGTGTGCATTGCTTATATGAACCCGTTGGTGGGAATTGCTTGGGTGGTTAAGAGCTTTCTCTTGTGTTTTGTGGAATTATTGTTATGTGTACAATCTTTCTCACCGGTTATATATATACATACTTTTATTTTGTGGTGATCCTTTCTTTCATTTGCGGGCTCATCCCACCCAGATGATGGGTTAGGTCGTGGTGACGACGGTGGCAGTTCTAGGCTATAGTGAGCACGTGGTGAAGCTTAGTATAGTTAGACTATGCGCCGGTGTGTTTTGTGCACCGTGCTTTTTGGTTAGCATAGGGTTGTCTAACTTGTTTTGTTGTAAGTATTTGAATACTTAGACTTGGATTGTAATTATTCAGGAATACACTTTGCTTGTCGAAACACTTTTTGGTAATGAGTTCGTTTGTATATTTGAATGCCGGCTCATTGGAAAATATTCTATGCGCACTCTGAGTGTTAGTTGAAAAAGAAAAAAAAATTATAGTGCCTTTTTGGCCTTTGAAAAACGGGTTGTTACAATCTGCGAACACAACCACAATTTAAAACAATTATAATAACCATCCTTGTTTTCATAGTCCTAAATTAAACTTGATTAATTCAATAATTTTCATTTTCACAGATAGATTAATTTTTTGCAAGTAAATAAAATTATTCTTTTTTGAATCAATACAAAAATGAATGTAATGTTAATTATGTGAAATAATACAACAACATAATCACATAGAAACAAATTAAGCTAAAAAAAAGAAAAAACTAGTTAAGATCAATGATGATCTTTGTTGATATTGTTCTTGGCCCTTATTCTACTACCCCATGATCCTTCATTACGTTTATGAGACCTTCTTTTCAACTCAACCACTTGTTCCATCCATCTACTTCTTCTCAAACCCAAACCAATTTCATAATCATACTCTTCTTTTAGCTCTGGATTTGACAGAGTCTTATAAGCTGCATTCACTTGTACAAACATCCTTGTTGATTCTTCTTTCTTCAAACGATCATGACACAAATCAGGATGATATTGAAGAGCCATTGTTCTATAAGCTCTTTTTATGTCATCCATTGTTGCACTTTTTGGACTCAAACATAGTACCTTGTAGAAATTTCCATCATCATCATCATCATCAACCTCATGAATTGGAACATTTTTTGTGTTTGTGGCTCTGCATGAAAAAGAAAACTTCATACTAGGTTGTTTAATTTGTTGTTTATTTGAGAATGGATTATTATGATATTGATATGGTTTTGAAAAGTTGATTAGGCTTGATGAGTTTAAGGATAATAAAACATCCATTTTGGTTGTGTTTTTTGTCTATGTTTTATGTTGAGAATGCATGTGTGGGTGTTGGATTATATATATATATATATACACATAATTATAGAAGAATGGTGTTTGAACTTATCTTATGTTAATTGATTTAATATTAGACCGTAAGAAGACTAATTAATTTTGTCAAAAAAAATAATTATTAATTAATTATTCAAATGCCTTTCAAAAAATAATTTATTTATTCAATGCCTACGCGTTTTCTACATGGTGAGCGTCGGTTATTTTTATGTGGGGTTTGGTTATTTAGATTTATTAATTTCCTTGGGTATATTCTTGGGTAGTATATAATATTTACTACCCAAGAATTTTATTTTGTTAAAATTATAGGTAAAATGCATCTATAGATCTTTAAGTTTTACATTTATATCAGATAGGTCCTTTAAGTTTTTTAAATATCAGATAGGTCCTTTAAGTTTTATGTTTGTATCATATAGGTACTTTAAGTTTTTTAAATATCAGATAGGTCCTTTAAGTTTTAAGTTTGTATCATTTAAGAACCTATTTGATACAAACTTAAAACTTAAAGGATCTATCTGATACAAACGTAAAACTTAAAGGACCTATCTGATACTTAAAAAACTTAAAGGACTTATCTGATACAAACGTAAAACTTAAAGAATCTATAGATGTATTTTGCCAAAATTATACTACAAAGAATTTTTTTTCTTATATTTTTTATGACCTCCTACCAGATTTTCAATCATATTAATTATTTATTTACCGATATATTTTTCTAATTATATTATGTGGTTTTGGTGACTTGTATTCTGGAACGCTAGTTAAAAACTAAAAGATAAATAAAATAATTATGTATTAAAAAAACTAAAATTTAGACTTTTAATGTATTGACAACACCATTTTCAAAAAAAAAAATTACTAAATTTGAATTTTTAGCAAATAATTTTGAGACACTATTTAACATTTCCATTTATATTATATACTTATTTTTAAGTGAAATATAATAAATATTATAAATTCGTGAGTACAGTTCAATTGGTGTTACCAATTAAGTTGACATGATAAAGTTTGGATTTAATCATGAGATTATTCATTTCTCCGCATTGGTGTGTGTAGATATGAGAGAGTGTTCAATTGAAGCTCTTGAAATTAAAAAAAAAAAATGCAGATACTCCTATACTCTTATTTATTTATTTTATATTTTGAATCCTTAATTTACTTATTTTTCACATTTAGCCTAAAAATATTTGTCTATATTTAATTTTTTAACTAGTGGTTAGCATTGCAGCTAAGGCACGTTTAGTAGAAGCTAAAAATTGCAGCTTCTCGATTAATCTACAAGTATTGGAATGCGGTTTTCCTTTTGTTGTGTTTCCAACTAAAAAGTGGATCCAAACATGGTTTAATTTATAGGATGAAAACCTTTATTTATCGTACTGTCGTAGTATTATTAATTATTTAATTAAGCGGTTTTAAAAAAAAACGTTTTGCACTCCACACACATTATTATTATTGGTATTAACGACATAAAACAAAGTAACATGGTCAGGAAATAGTCTTCATTTGTCAATAAAGGAAGGAAATGGTCTTCATAGGACTAGTTCAATTCATGATGAGCTACAAAGAAAGCAAAATTCATTTTTAACTCCCCTTTCAATTTGGTACTCTAAAAAAGTCATTATTCTTCTAAGAGCAGTTTTTTCTAATGGGTAACATATATATAAATAAATAAAATAATTATTCGACTACATGAATTTAACTCAATTGATAGAAAATTGCATTGGAAAAACAAATAACCAAACAATCTTATAAGAACAGTATTATTTAACTCAAAACTTATGGATACCAAAAAAGTAATATGGTTTAGCCAACTTTGTGTAACTCTTATCTAATTATTATAATCTTTGAAAGAGTAAGTCATGATAATGTCAGATTTTGAGGTTATAATTTATAAATTGAAATGATAAAAAAGACTTGTTTAATAACAATATTTTCTTACGACTTTATAATTTATTTTTACTAACTTAGATAACTAATTATTTTTCTCTCAATTTTATTTCTATGTCATCTTAAAAAATAATAATATTACCCGTACTAATTTATATTTATAAGCCGTTAACTTATAAAACACTAGAAATTTAATCGTTTAACTTATCTATTATAAACTTACTTATACGATATTTACTATAAATTTATTCTCTATAAACTCGTCTATCATTTATCTACTATTTTTTGTCAAACATAGTTTAAGGGTTTACCAAGCTAGAATTTCACCAAATTAATCTCTCAAATTACATATATATATATGCAAGAATTTGTTTTGTTCCACAGATTCACTTTCCCTCTACTATTGGTAATCGTATTTAATTTATGCACTATTAGAAGTATTAAGATTCAAACAAATTTGAATCTAACTCATTAGCTAAACCCAACTCGGATTTATAATAATAATAATAATAATAATAATAATAATAATAATAATAATTTAGTAACAAACCTTCAAAGGACAATAAAACAAAAACCTTTAGGCTTTGTTTGGTTCAACTGAGAAGGAGGGGAGGGGAGGGGAGGTGAGGGGAGGGATTTTTAAGGAGGGGAGGCGAGATAAAACATAATTTATTATGTTGACAAAATTACCCTCATTTTTTATTAAAATTCAAAATTATCCTTGTTGGAATATTAAAATTCTAGATTTTTTTTTTTTACAACAAAAAATATTTAGATTTTCTACTCATTAGATTTTTTTTTTGTTATATATCCATTAGATTTTTTTTGACGTAATATATCCATTATAATTTAATCCTTATTTTGAATTTATAAGGTTAAAAATAAAAAAGTAAATTACTTCTCCCCTTCCCTCCCCTCCCCTCGTTAAAAAATTGAACCAAACATAAAAATTTAAAATATTCCCTCACCTCCCCTCCCCTCCCCTCCAAAAACTTCGAACCAAACGGACCCTTAAAGGACAGATTGGATAAAATCGGTAGAAAACTATATAATAAGTTGACAATTTAAATTTAAGGAGACTAAATAGAAGATTAAAAAGGTCTCATAAGTCATAGCTCAATTGGTAAAATATGTTAAAATTGTTATACTGTATGTCGTAATCCAGGTTCGAACCCGAGATCTCACAATTATGTGAGTTTAATTTCAGTGGATTACCACTTCATGTAAGACAAAAAAAAAAATAATTAAAAACTATGGATGCTGACCCCTAATTAATCATACTAGTTAATTTTGTTTTAAAACACACCCGTGAACAATTTATCACAAGATTATGATTATAATGCATGAACCAAAGACTTTATTATGTTGTTATGGAAGTAAACAAACGGTAAAATCTAAAGACAATATTAATGGCAATCCTGTTTGACCGGTACATACTACAAACAAACCAATTTGAGTTTTATATACGGATTTCTCTAACGTATGAAATATTGCACTTATTAAAATAATCAAAAATAGTAATTTATTTTATTAAAAATAAATAATTATTTATTAAAAAGTTATATATTTAAAATAAAATATATAAGTTTCAATATAAACGTACTATTTTAAACTTCTTCACATATTACACCGGAAAAATCCTACATATATGAATTCAGCCGGCAGAGTCAACTATGGTTCAAAAGAAAGATAAAAATGGTTTGATTACATTAGCAATATTCAGGCCTTATTCTATGTATAGGATAAATAAATGTCGGATTATTTTGAGCACCTGGGACCCTTGAAGGGAATGAGACAGCAGCTACATGACATACAGTACATCAAATATTTAGATATCGTACGAGTTAATCAACTTCACCAAACAATAAATTGTTTGAAAAAATTCAATTTTAATTTTTGAATGTATAACATAATTTTTTGTCAAATTTTATATATTTTACGGTCAAACTCTGTATGATTAGAGGTTACTTAAACATAAAAAAAATGTTTAGCTACACCACATCATAAGAATAATTCGTTCAAAAATATAATTAATGCAGTTGATTAGATGATTAATTCAGTCTATGTAATTAGATGTTCATACTATTTTCTTAATTGTACCACACCTAATTATAGGACTTTTTTTCGCAGCCAAGTGAAGTGAGAAACCATTTCTTGAACATATTGTATTTAGGCCAAATTTAAGGAAGGTTGCAAACTTGCAACTTGCATTGTCTGTCCCTTCTTGCGACTTTCTTGGCGCATGCTAGCTAGAAGATTGAGGGAAAATACAGTGAAACTTGTTCAATTACACGTGTGCTTTAATTAATTGTAATTTGGAGCTAGCTAATTAAGGGAAAATTAAGACAAAAGATAATATAGCTCAAGCTTGGTTTGTTGAAATTGTGGCGTTTCAAAATTTGTACCTTAAAGTTGAAAACCCTCAATTACAATTTAGCGTATGTTTAGAGATAATTTTAGTGACTTATTAAGAAAACTACTTTGCAATATATATAAAGTCATATATCAAAAAGAAAATCATGCATTGGTGTTCTTTTGATTCAAAATATATTAAAATACATCAAAAATAAAACATGCCACATTTTCAATAGACACCAAAAATAAAATTTAATAATTTTTTAGGGATAAAAAATTTATATAACTCAAATAGTATATATTTGTCTCTAAGTGAGCATGTGAATGGGTAATTAATTACGTCACAAAGAAAAGCTACCCTGAATTTTAGGCCAAGCTAGCTGTGCTAAGATCCAACTATCACACGGTGCACACAAAGTTTAAGCTGTTTTGTTAAAAACCAATTATTTGTTCATCATATACCTTGCACACTAGTCAATATATATTATCAATCATACCATGCATGCCCTAGAGGAACATAGTTTAATGAAAAACATTTGGATTTAGTGATGGTTTAATGCCAAACTATAGATCATGCAATTTCATTTTTAATATATCATGAAAACAATTAAGAATTTAGGATAGGAATTGCTAAAATATTAAAATTGAGATATATAAGTATGCTGGTTTAATTGTCTTGTAGTTTGAGAGATAAATTCAAGGAGCCTTACAGCCATAATCCAACAAATGTTCATGTCTTCCATTGCAAACCATCTGTCAACCCCTAAAAGAGAGACACGGTATGAAATCAACATGAAGGCATCTTCTATTTGCCAGTGTCACAACTTGTCCCATAATTTTAAGGGAATTTTTGTGGTATCCAGACTAATTGAATGATTCGGCACAATTAAGTTATTTTTTAATCAATAAGTCAACATCTTTTTTAATTATTATGCTATTTGTAGAATCTTTTTTGTTGGAAAAATAGGGCTAGTCCCAAAATAAATACTAGTTTAAAGAAGGAGCAATAAGAGGTTGTTTGTATTATTATTATTTTTTTGTGTAAATTAAATATCTTCTGCGTGTAATTGCAGAGATTAATTACAAATTTTTCTCAAGTATTTTAATATTGTTGTATGCTCAAGCTAGAGATCCAACTACCAAGTCAAAACTTTGATTAAGTTATAAGAGATTTGCGTCATCTCATCTAAATATTGTTGGGTGTGATTATTTGTACTTTATTAATGATTATTAGTGATCGGTTACAGGCCCACATGAGTATGCCCAAGAGAACATTGGGCCAAAAGAAAGGGATCATATTAAAGTGCTGATTTTGACGGCTGCAGACTTCATTTATTTCTTATATTTTGCTCATATCACAAACTTTAAAATCATATCGCTTCAATTTGTATGCAGTGCTGCTGTGAGGAAAAAGGAATTTCGGATGTTGAAGAGGAAGAGAATAGAAAGATGAAGGAATTTGGGAATTTAGGGCTGCAAATTCGTTTTTTGGTTTTAGTCCCTCCGTTTGCCACCTAAGTATTTTTTGAACGGAATTGGACGGTAGGTACTAAAACGAAAAGAATTAACACATTGAATGACTAATTTAGAACAAAAAAACTTACAGGGACTAAAACCAAAAAATTGGGAACATACAGGGACTGAAATAATATTTAAGCCATTTTATTTTGAAGAATCAAATATTCAAATTGTATTTCATTCATAATAAAATTCCGGATTATTGGAGTTATAATTAGTGGTTCTAATTACTAGTTAGTTAGCTTAAAAATAGGTCTTTTTTTTTTCGATAAGCAAATTTATTTATAAGGGAGTACAAGGGGTACTCAATCCCTTACAAAAGGATAGTACAACGTTAGATACTCTAAATACAACCCAGAGGATCAAGATTCCAATTCAAAAACGGAATGCTACTATTACGACCGTATCGGCTAGACAACCAAAACCAAGAAACCGCTTTGATGTCGTTCAAGAGTGCAGTAGCGTCCGGTTTGACTCCTTTAAAAATCACATCATTCCTGTGCTTCCATATGCTCCAAGTAATGGCCAACCAAATCAAGCGACTAACCCGACCTCCGCCTTTTTTCAAACTAACCAAGTCACGAAACTTTAAAAAGTGAGTCCATCTATCTACTTCAGTTGGGACAGTGTTACCCAACCACTGAGATATAGCATCCCAAATTCCTTTACTAAATTGGCAAAGGAAGAATAAGTGATCACAGTCCTCACCAACATGGGAGCAAAAGATGCAATGCAAATCATCGGGATTAGTCAGAATACCTCTGTGATTAAGAGCTGAACGCGTCGGGAGTTTGTCCAATAAGAAACGCCAACCGAACACAAGGGCTTTTGAGGGTACATCAATCCGCCATAATTTATTAATAGTGGTCAAAACATCACCATCTAAAGTAACAACCTGCTGCAAATCATTAAGTATGGAATAACACGATCGGACTGAAAAAACTCCCATAGAACCTGACTTCCACCGCCATCTATCCGGACAATCTGGAATTAAAGAAAAACCACCCAATAGCTCTTTTAATTCTTCTAATCTATTAGCCTCGCTGAGTGTTAACTGCTGACTCCATTGCCAAGACCAAGACAAGGCGAAACCATCATTTTTTAATCTCTCTGAAATCAAAACATCTTTATCCGCTTCTTTTGCAAAGAGTTCTGGAAATAAAACACTGAAAGATTGGCCCCCATACCATTTGAACCTCCAGAATCCAATGCTTAAAAATAGGTCTTGTAATATTCATTTGTAATTATTTTCCGCATTTGTAATATTCTATTTTGATCAATAGTTTTTCTAGCTTTCTCTCAACTTCATCCATGGATAACATGTTTGATAATACAAATACATCGGGATTTTACCCTCTTTTATACTTTTTTTTTTTTTGAATCCATGATAAAATGTAATAAAAAATTTGGTAACTAGCATAAGAACGAGACTTTCTAGCTAAGAAGCGAGCAACACAATTTGTTTTGTAACTTGACAAACTATTATGTTATTGTTGTATCCTAAAATATATTAGAATCTTTCCGAAAGTTTGTGATTTACACTTATCATATCAGTTTGTAGGTTTGTGAGATAAAAATAACAAGCAAAAAAGAGAGAAAATAATAGGAAACTTAGCCTCATCAAAATATTATCTCCAAATCTTCCATTCCTAGTTACACACACATTAGTTGTGGTCCACAAATATCACGTCATACGATAATTTTTACATTTAGAAGTGCGCTACCAACACTCTCTCCTTAATATTCACTCTTTTATTTTCAAAATAAGTCTTACATATTAAGTGGTGAGACTCTTTTAAAAAGTGATAGTTTTTTTTTTTTTATAAGCAAAAGTGATAGTTAAATGGTGTCGAAAAAAGGTTTAAGTACTAACACTTGGTGTTTATTGAGCATTGCAAAATATTATGGCAATGCAATATCATCTAAAATGTAGCACTCACAAATCATCATCATAATATTATTCGTTCATTGATTTGAAATGAAAGCTGCCTCTAAATCTTTTAATAATTTAGAACAGTTTTAATTTATTAAATAGTTAGAGCAATGGAATTTGAAGGTATTGTTTACCCCGATTTTTAGCAAACAACCGCTAGTTTAATTATTACAAGAAGGATCAACTAGTAAATCCTGGGACATATGGATTGTGCAAAGGATAATGAAAACACTTTCATATTTTCTGGGTTAAATCGGATAAATTGATAAAACGGCAAAAACATTCGACACAGTCAAATGATTGGTTTAAAGTAAATTGTTTCAAAGTTAAATTTGCAGAAAACTTGTAAATGAATTGCAGATAAAGTTTAAAGAAAACTTTGAAAAGTAAAGACATGCAATGAAATAAATTGCAGAATGCTTAAAGTGCAGAAAAGCTTTAAATTGCAGAAAGCTTAAATGACAAACAAGTAATCAATACTTGCAGAATGTAAATTGCATTGATAATTTGTAAAAGTGTTTACAAAGAAAGGTGCACAGATTCGTACATGTTCCTGTTCGCATTCATTTCGCTCGTTGACATGGGTACTCTGAATATTATAGGAATTCGCATGTGAAAATGTGAACCCGTTTCTCCTATGAGAAACTCATATTTATAGACAAACAGAATAACTGTCAAAAACCTACAAACGTCTAATTATGCTCCACGTGTCTTTGACAATTTGAATTCCCTTTGACACCTGGCGAGCCTTTCAAACGTTATCCACTTTTGAATATTTTGCTAAGTCCAGAGTACGCTTTCTCCGTTCTGCATAATACGTTATACAAGTAAACACACATATATATACATATAAATATGAATTCGACAGGCATATAGTTGTCGAACCAAATACTCTTATTTAAATAAATAAGGTTCTGTCGAATTCGACAGGTTCAACCAGGATTCGACGAAACAGCTTTATGCATTAAAAGCTTTTGATGTCAAATACCTTGATCTTCTCTTGATTTATGACTAAGATCAATTCCCAAGAGAATATTAAAACGTAATGATATACAATAAATGAGATTTCATCATCTCACTCCAACTCATTACTGCCTGTCGAAAATACAGGCTAACAAATTGCCCCCTCAAAAATGCCAATTTCGACTGCATATCGAATATGCAAGGGAGAAATGGCAGTTTTGAAGATTGTCACCTTTGCCAATTTCTGAATTTTCATCACCATCATAAATGGTATCTTGACCATTATCTTGTGGTACATCTGCCCCCACAAGTTTTGGCATTGACAATTCCATAGAAGCAGGTTGATCTATAATGAGTTTATCTTTAATTTCAATCAACTCTTCTAGTTTCTCACTAGAAATTTTATAGCCAGAAGCTATTTGAGCCAAATCATTGGCTTCTTGATTTTCTATGCGAGGTACATGTTCAAAAATAACTTGGTCGAAACGTTTTAACAAAGAAATTGCTATGACAAAATATTTCATCAAGTGCTCTTTTATGCATTTATATTCCTTTGTCAATTGTTTCAACACCAATTCTGAATCGCCTCTGATCAAAATATTTCTTGCCCCCAAGTCCAGTAAAATTTCTAAGCCTGTTATCAAAGCCTCATATTCTGCTTCGTTATTTGAGCAGAACCCATTAATTTTATATTTGAACTTGGTGGGAATTCGGGAGGGAGAAATGATTAAAATCCCAATCCCAACTCCATGTTTATGTTTAGAACCATCAAAATATAATTTCCAAGGTTCTGAATCTACATAGTTTTGTGGAGTTTCTAATGCAGAATGATCTGCTATGAAATCAGCCACAATTTGGCCTTTAACTGCCTTTAAAGGTTTATAAGTTAATGAATACTCTGTTAAGGCTAAGGCCCATTTTCCAATTCGACTATGCAGAATAGGTTTGGATAACATATGTTTGATGATATCACAATGAGAATAAACAAAAACATCAACAGGCTTTATATAATGCTTGAGTTTCATACAAGAAAAATACAAACATAAGCATAATTTTTCAATACTACTATATCTAGTTTCAGCATCATTTAAAACCCTACTTAAGTAATAAATGGCTCTTTCTTCACCATTTTCATCTTCTTGGGCAAGCATGCTACCCAACGTCGAATCTGATGCTGAAATATACAACTTCATGAATTTGTTCCTTATTGGAGGCATTAACATTGGTGGCTTTGACAAATAACTCTTGATTTCGTCAAAAGCTTGTTGTTGCTCTTGCCCCCAAGTGAAAACGCTTTCTTTCTTGAGTCGAAGCAGTGGTGAGAATGGTTGAGCTTTACCACTTAAGTTTGAAATAAATCTTCTCAAGAAATTAATTTTCCCAAGTAAGGACTGAAGTTGCTTTTTTGTAGTTGGAGATTTGGTCTCCATAATAGCCTTCGTTTTGTTTTGATTTATTTCAATGCCCTTTTTGTGCACAACAAACCCAAGGAAATCTCCTTGCAGTTCTGATGAATTTGCTCCTCAGCAGCCTTTCAATTTCTTCTTTAATCTTTGACATTATTTCTGGTGCGAACCTTCTAGGCAATTGTTTCACCGGCTTTTTATCTGGTCGAACTGGTAGTTCATGTTCCACCAACTTTCTGCTCAAACCTGACATTTCATTATAATCCCAAGCAAAACAATCTTTAAATTCCAACAGAAGTTGCACCACTTTTGCCTTCAGATCTGGAGGAATGTTTGCACTAATATACGTTGGTCTTTTTGTCAAACCATCTCCAAGGTCAATTTCCTGCAAAGGATCCTGTGCTTGCATCTTGTGACTTTGACTGATTGGATCTTTCTCAAATCCTAAGGGTTCGTCATCATAGATGCAATCCAGCTTTTGCAGTTCTGGCTTGTGTTTGCCAAGTCTCATGTCATTGGCTGCAATAGCCATATTTTCTGACACTGCATTGGCTTCCAAAGCCATTTTGATTCTGTTTTCAGCCATGTAGGCCGTAATATTTGCCCATGTTTGGGACTCAGACATAGTAATCCTCTTTGACATCCCACCCAGTTGGGTAGTTGTGGCCTTCATATTCGCCATCCTCACTGTTTCCGTCTTCTCTCTCCCACAAGAAACCATGTGTGGGGTCCAGTTTGATCGAGTGTTGGACATTTCCCACTGAAGGATATGCAAAATCCCTTTCAGTGCATGGCGAGATTGTTGCCAATTTTTTGTCAAAAGAATGCTTTGTCAGATGATGGACTTCAGTTTTGAAGTAGCTTTGGTCAGCTTCGACATTCTCCACTATACCATCATCTCGCCAGATAATCAGGCGCTGGTGTAAGGTGGATGGAATTGCCCCCACGCCATGAATCCACTCTCGTCCTAGGAGCAGATTGTAATTTGCCTTGGAGGCCACAACCAAGAATAAGGTTGGCCTTATAGTACTTCCGACAACCACATCCAACTGGATTGCTCCTAAAGAGAAACCAGTCTCACCCTCATAGTTTGACAGAACTATGTTGTGAGGATGAAGATCCACCAAAGATTTACCAATCTTTCTCAGTAGGAATTCTGGCATGAGGTTAACAGCAGCACCACCATCAATTAGCACTTTGTTGATTCCGACATTATTCACCTTAGCCTGAATGAAGAGAGGCTTCAAGTGACTTTTCATGCCTTCGTCTGGCCTTTCAAATGTAGCCAGTTGGTCCTCCAAAGCACCATTGCTCATCACATAGTAACAGACTGGCCTGTGTAGAGCCATTTGCATCCCAGATTCTTCTTCTTCATCTGTTATTTCAGAACAGACGTCGAACTCCCTTGGCAGAATTGACACGACATTTACTATTATGTCGAGGTCTGGTTCAGAATCCAGAAAATCATCTGCTTCCATGTGTTCGTCTTCGACATTATCAGCAATTGAAGACTCAACTTTTGGTTCGCCTAACCTTTCCTTCATTGGCTTTTTAGCCAATTGCAAAGGCTTCTCCTCATTACCATCAGCAGTAATTTGAGATTTTTGAGCAGCCACCTTCTTCTGGCGTTGATATCTGCGCCATTGAGATCTTGTCATAGGATTCTTCCCTTTGTAGTTATTCCTGTAGTCATATTTCCTTGACTCAGGATCTTTTTTGGGATTGGAGTTACTGGAATTTCCCTTCTCCATGTTCCTTTGACCATAGCCCATATTTCTTCCATGGATCCATTGGTTGACAGGTGCCCGGCTTTGGGGGACAAATGATTTTTGTGGTCCCAACCTTTGATGCACAGGTGCCTGTTGACTATTCAGGACATTTGAATAAGTTGGCTTTTGACTTGGCCAATTGTTTTTGTTCTGGCTATGAGGCAGAAATTTGTTGAGGCCTGCAGCAGCCTTCTTGTCGAACATGGCACTACAATGAGGACACAATGTAGCTTCGCCATCGTTCTCCTTACAGCGTTGAAGGAAATCTAGTAAAGTCTCCCCAGCACGTGGATATACTTCCTCCACTTTGTTTTCATATTCCTCTTCAGGAATGGAAACTAATTGCCCCCCTTCAGTGAGGTTCAATGCTTCTATCATCAGGCACTCGAAAGGCTCTGTGTAAGCAGCATCAGCAATCTGCAATGGATCCTCGTCCACTTGCTGTTTGGATTTTGGCTTTTCGCCAAATTTGAGTCTCCCTTCCTGCAAGGCTTTCTGGACCAGATCCCTGAAAAGAACACATTGTGAGGTTCTATGACCCAAGAAATTATGATATTTACAAAAACCTCTTTTCTTACGTTGTTCCAAAGGTGGAATTTTCAAACCCTTTGGTACAATTATTTGGCCGTCAGCGACCAATAAGTCGAAAATTTCATCACATTTAGTAATGTCAAAAGTATATGTCTTAGAAACAAATCTATCATTTTTTGGTTCGACGGGATTTTTCCCATTTGATGGTTTTAACATTTTACAAGTATAGGGAGGTCCTGGTTTCAATTCAGCAATATTAACCTCATTGTTTTCCATGTAATCCTGATCATCGTCGAACTCATTTTCGCTTTCATAAGTTTCTATATAGGCCACTTTTTCTTTTTTATGAAACTTAGAATTTCTGGCTTTTTCAGCCCTGAGGCGTTCGACCTGTCGAACACGATCTGCTAATTGGGCCATATCTCTTAAATGTTGAGTATCTAACTTCTTTCTAATGGAATAATCAAGGCCACCAGCAGCCATCTCAACCAATTCATGTTCAGGCACTTGAGTAAAGCACCTTGCCTTCAGGAGGCGAAACCTGTTCAGATAGTCATCAATGGCTTCTGCAGTTTTACGTTTCATACTGGCTAATTCTTTGAGGCTAATCCTAGATTGTCCCATGTAAAATTGTTCATGAAATAGCCTTTCTAATTGAGTCCAATTATGAATTGAATGAGGGGGAAGTGTGGTAAACCACGTGAAAGCATTTTTTGTGAGGGAATTAGGAAAATATTTCATCCTTAGATCCTCATTATTTGCTATATTTCCTGCCTCTGCGAAATATCTGGCAATGTGTTCGACAGTAGACTCATTAGTATCACCAGCAAATTTTGTAAATTTGGGAATTTTACATCCCCTTGGTAGTTCTGCCTGTAATACATATTCAGACAATGCTGACACAAAATTTGGCCTATGTAATCCTATATTCAAACCATTTTGGACCAAGATATTCTCTACCAAGTTGGCCAAGTTATTCTGCCCTACTATGTTATCTTGTCGAACATGCCTAAGAACATCATCAGCGTTTTGGTTCCTATTAACCAATACCACTCCTTGTTCTGGCTGTTCTCTTTCAATGCGCAGTGGTTGGGCTTGAACTTCTGGCTGAATCTCTGGGTTTGCACGAGGCACCCTTTGGTTGTTTGGAGCATCAGGGGCACCAAAAAAGTCTGCCATCCTCCCCATTTGATTGGCTAGCAACAAATAATTATCATTGGCTGTTTGTAGAACAGGGTTGAAAACTGTGTCAATCTGTTGGGTCAATGCGTTCACCATATCATGGTTACTTTCATCCATTTGTTGCCTAAGTGCATTCATAGAATTATTTGTCAACTTCAGAGAATTTCCCCTATTTCCCATCGCAGAAGATGAGGGAGAACTTTCTATCGAAGGCCAATTATATAGGCTTGCCATCGTTGTCGTTGGCATTCCATATTGTGGGTTTCTAGGCAACCATGGGGGTCTCGACGGTGTTCCACCAACTTGACTACCGTCTGTGTATCCCTGTGTGTGTGACACGTTCGTTGGCATGGATGATACATTCATTTGTGTCATCATTGCACCATTTGGATTTGGAGGAGGAAACCCTCCTGCCATGCTTGAAGTGGTGGCAGGCATTGTTGATCCGCTGGCGCTCACACCAATGGTTCCGGAACTTATTACAGGGTTCGAACTCCCTCCATTAACATTATTGGTTGGGATACTTTCAGAATTTAGGGCAGGGCTGGTTGGCCCACCAGTAGGATTGGCGCTAGGATTGCCAGATACTGGTTGATTGGGTTGCCCTGTCACATTCTGTGGATTTGGAACAGGATTCGTTTCCGTTCCATTATTATTATTATTATTATTAGAGGAATTGTTTGGTGGTCTCACCATTCTAGAACGAGGACGAGTTGGTATTGTTGAAAATTCTGGGAGAGATTTACCACTCCTCAAATGCATATAAAAATATACACACAATCAAAAGTACAACACCAAACAACGAATTTTGCAAGAAAATTTTTCAAAAACACACAAAACAAAATACACAATCCAAGTGTCCCACTGGGCGTGCCAATTTGTTTACCCCGATTTTTAGCAAACAACCGCTAGTTTAATTATTACAAGAAGGATCAACTAGTAAATCCTGGGACATATGGATTGTGCAAAGGATAATGAAAACACTTTCATATTTTCTGGGTTAAATCGGATAAATTGATAAAACGGCAAAAACATTCGACACAGTCAAATGATTGGTTTAAAGTAAATTGTTTCAAAGTTAAATTTGCAGAAAACTTGTAAATGAATTGCAGATAAAGTTTAAAGAAAACTTTGAAAAGTAAAGACATGCAATGAAATAAATTGCAGAATGCTTAAAGTGCAGAAAAGCTTTAAATTGCAGAAAGCTTAAATGACAAACAAGTAATCAATACTTGCAGAATGTAAATTGCATTGATAATTTGTAAAAGTGTTTACAAAGAAAGGTGTGCAGATTCGTACATGTTCCTGTTCGCATTCATTTCGCTCGTTGACATGGGTACTCTGAATATTATAGGAATTTGCATGTGAAAATGTGAACCCGTTTCTCCTATGAGAAACTCATATTTATAGACAAACAGAATAACTGTCAAAAACCTACAAACGTCTAATTATGCTCCACGTGTCTTTGACAATTTGAATTCCCTTTGACACCTGGCGAGCCTTTCAAACGTTATCCACTTTTGAATATTTTGCTAAGTCCAGAGTACGCTTTCTCCGTTCTGCATAATACGTTATACAAGTAAACACACATATATATACATATAAATATGAATTCGACAGGCATATAGTTGTCGAACCAAATACTCTTATTTAAATAAATAAGGTTCTGTCGAATTCGACAGGTTCAACTAGGATTCGACGAAACAGCTTTATGCATTAAAAGCTTTTGATGTCAAATACCTTGATCTTCTCTTGATTTATGACTAAGATCAATTCCCAAGAGAATATTAAAACGTAATGATATACAATAAATGAGATTTCATCATCTCACTCCAACTCATTACTGCCTGTCGAAAATACAGGCTAACAGGTATATCATGCTTGTAAATGAAGGTAGTAGTTGTAGAGTTGTGGTGACCACCATAAAATGCACCTTCCATGCAACTAAATTTAATTAATTACTACTCATAAATACATATACATATGAATGAGTAGGTTCAAGACACACAATGAATTTTTATCTAAATTCAAGTTACACACACACAATGAAAATAGCTCTAATGGTAATAAAAAAAAACATTGAAATTCCAAATAGTTCCTCATGTTATAATCTTCCTAACCTCAAAATGGAACTAGACATTGCTCAAAGGCCTACAGATAAAAGGAAAACAAGAAGGGATAGAGCTGAAATAGGGAGCAATGCTGATGCTGCACTCTTGCCAGTCGGTGCGGCAGCCGGTTCTGTAGATAGATCATCCACAGAAGGAGTAGTCACACCAGGTGCTTCAGCAGATGGAGTAGGAGAATATGCTGGAGAAAGGCTTACACCTACAAAATTACTTTTATGTAATGATTCAAAATTTGAGAAACCATTCATGTGAATATCTTAATTCCAAAAATCAAATTTCAAAAACTAGATGATTTTTTTTTCTTTTTGGTTGAGGAAAACATGATTGAACCTGTATTTTTTAAAAAACATCATTACATTTTTTTAATCAACGGACACGAAACTCGTTTTAAAAGAGAGAGTACGTAAGGAAACGTACCAGGAGCAAGAGCCGGAGCAGGAATGGGGGCATCAGACACTGCAACAATCAACAATTAAGAACTCATTATTACTGTCATGTCACAAACCTTTTAGTTATGAAGATTCGTGTTACAAACAATCTCGTCGGAGTTATACAGAAAAATAAAACAAGGGAATGGAAATTCTGAAAAGAAAATCGAAAAAGAAGAACTTACATCCACAGTTAAAAAGAGAAGGAGCAGCAACTTTGCAAAAAGAAGGAAGAGTTAAAGTCTTTGTAAGATTCAAAACAAGACCAAACTGAGCACTGTTTTCAAAAACCTCACAGAGACAAGAAGGAATACTTTTGAGAACAATTTTCAAACCAGAACAACATGTCCCTTCTGGTTTGGTTACTGTACTGTTGTTTGTAACAAATGACAGACAATCAGACATTGTGATAACAAGGAGTGAGCAATCAACAGAAGGTGATGGAGCATTGTGTGATGATGAAGCACTGTTGGTAAAATCAATGGCCCATATGGCAAAAATGCAGAGAATGAGTGAAAACTTTGATGCCATGATGATGAAGAAAACAAGAGAGAATGGATAGAGGATTGAGTGAGAATGAGGTATTGTTGTGATGTGTAGAATTGAGGAGTAAGTTGGTTAAATGAAAGGTATCTATGTATGCAATATTCTAAACCACCTCAAGTACTGATTGATTTGAGCGTCAGAGTGTTTTTGAGTCACTTTTCAAGGATCAATTCTTCCACCGATCCTCCGTCACCATCGTGAGTCTTTTGAGTCAATTCAGAACAATACACACTCAATTATAGGCCAAAAAATGAGGCGCACATATGCTTTAGGTTGCAACTTGCATCGTCTCCTATATATCTTAAATTAAAATTGAAATTGTGCATATTTAATACTTAAGCAGAGTTTTGCTCTTATTTGTTATCATATCCAACTCGAGTGATTAATTTATGCACTCGTGCACGAATGTTAATCAATTTACACCAAAATATATATTATAATGAAGTACAAATTATTATGTGAAAATATACTCGTGTCTCAAAGTGAGCATGTGAATGGGCAAGCACGTCACAAAGAAACGTTGTTTGAGCAATTTCTAAATCTTTGCATATGAATTTGAAGAAGATGAGAGTGATTGAAAGAGTTGTTGAATTATACAATGGAATGAAAACTTTAACAAGGAAAAGATTGCATTTTATTGAACACAAATGTGACTTATATACAAGTGGTTTTCTAACTAACCAACACATTACTTGACATGCAAGTTATTCAACCAACTAAACTAACCTCATGTTTCGATACACACAAGTAGTGTTTCGATACAATCTCTCCTTGGATGCATGAATTACTAACTACTCTTGATTTTAGGCCAAGCTAGCTGTACTAAGATCTAACTATCACAGTGCACACAAAGTTTAAGCTGTTTTGCTTAAAACCAATTATGCATAGAAACCATATTTAATAATGTATAACAGTTTTTTTTTTTGTTGATTAAGAGCTTAGATCAAACAGTTAAATCAATCATCTTGCTTGTAAATGAAGGTAGTTGTAGAGTTGTGGTCACCACCATAAAAAGCACCTTCCCATCTGTTACTAGTTAAGAGTTTAACCACAATACCATTCCCTTGTGTTTCTTCACACATGTACTTGTAATACCAAATGGATCACATTCACACCCATATCAACACATATAACAATGATAATAATTCTAAATTTACTACTCATAAATAAATAATAAATATACATATGAATAGGTAAGTTCTATTCAGTTCATGCAATGAATTTTATATCCAAATTCAAGTCACACACAGAATGAGAATAGCTCTAATAGTAATAAAACTCAAAACATCAAAATTCAAAATGATATCCTCATGTCATAATCTTCCTACTCTCAAAATGAAACTAGACCTGGTGGCTTAATAAAGACCTGAGAATACAGATAAAAGGCAAAGAAGAAGGGATCCAGCTGAAATAGGGAGTAATGCTGATGCTGCGCTCTTGCCATTTGGTCCGGCTGCAGGTTCTGTTGATGAAGGAGTGGTCACACCTGGTGCTTCAGTAGATGGAGAAGATCCTGGGGAAAGGCTTACACCTACAAATTTAATAGAGAAAATGAAAATCCTGCAGTTTTCAAACCAAAATACCTCTTTTTTCATACTCAAATAATCGGATACTAATAAATCTCCAAAATCGCAAAAGATTAAATTATTGACAACATGGTTTTGAATTACAATCCGCAACCACAATTATGTCTGCATTATAAAGGATTTTGAGGTCTATGCAACATCATCACAACCACAATTTCAACTGTATTGGCTGCATTTTGCCGTAACAGAAAGATTCACAGCATAATCGCAACAAGCGAGCACAAATTAAAACCATGAGTTACAAAAGGACATAATCAATTGTAATAATTTATTTAAAACTATACATAAGACATAAGTATATAAATTGTAACAGCTAGCAACATATGAAACAAAAACAGCAAAATTGGATACGGTATTCAATATTTTGGGACCATATTAATCAAGCATTTATGACCCTATTTTCAAATTTGGAACTAAATTCAATACAAACATCAAAACCAAAGATTTGTAAATGACATAAGGAAACATACCAGGAGCAGCAGCAGGGGCATCAGACACTGCAAATAAACAACAATAACTCATTACTGTCATGTCACAAACCTAGGATTAAATCAAAAACTGGAATCTTTTATTCAACAAAAGTACAAAACATTTAAAAAACCAAAATTGATAGTAAAAAAAAAAAAAAAAACTGAGAAAACCCAAATGGGGGGTAATAATGAATCAAAACACAAACCTAGGATTCTTCAAAAAAAAAAAAAAAGCACAAACCTAGGATTAATAATTAAAAATAAATAAATTCTTCATCAGAACGCTTAAAAAATCAAACTTTATAATTAAAAATAAACACCCTTATACAAAAAAAAAAAAGGAATGAAAATTCTGAAAAAAAACCCAAATGGGGTGATAAAAAAAGAAAAAGAAACAAGAACTCACATCCACAGTTAGAGAGAGAAGGAGCAGTGACTTTGCAAACAGAAGGAAGAGTCAAAGCCTTAGTAACATTCAAAACAACACCAAACTGAGAACTACTTTTGAAAGCTTCACAGAGACAAGAAGGGGCAGTTTTCAGAACAGTTTTCAAACCAGAACAGCATGTTCCTGCTGGTTTGCTTATGGTACTGTCGTTTGTAACAAATGACAAACAATCAACCAAGGAGGAAACAAGGGATGTACAATCAACAGAAGGTGATGGAGCATTGTGTGATGATGAAGCACCGTTTGTAAAATTAATAGCCCAGATGGCAAAAATGCAGAGAATGAGTGAAAATTTTGATGCCATGATGATGAAAAAATGCAGAGAATGGATATAGGATTGAGTGAGAATAAGGAATTGAATTGAGGAGTTAGTTGGTTATAAAGGGTAGTGGCAAATTTGAAAAGGGTTGCAAAAAAAGAGGATTTTTTTGAAGAGAATGAGTCGGTTTTGTGTGAACTGTTTGTGTGATGTGTACAGACTGTGTGTGTGGAGGTTACAAATGGGATTGTCTGCATGTAATAATTTCACACATTTTTATATTTTATGCATTTGCAGCCATTGGATTAAAATCCAACAGTTTAAATTTTAATAAAAATATTTAATTTTTAGAACAATAGAAACAGTAAAAGAAAAAAAAATCTAAATCAGAAGAAGAAAATAATCTCAGTCAAAAAAATGCAGTTAATCTCTGATATAAAAATTGATTTTATTATCAATACTTTTCTTTTTAGAAGAATTTTTATTATCAATACTATCTTAGTATCTTTATCTGCCCTATATAAACATAATAATTATTTATTATTTAAGATTTTGATTTTGATAACTTAATGTATAAAGTTTTACATATATTATTAGTCCACCACAATAATCATGTACTGTATGTTTTACAGATAGTTATGATAAAAATTAGTAATTTGATGGTTATTTAGAAGTATATAAAATTAAATTTATTATTTAAATAGAACTTTATACTAACTTAATGAACCAAAATATTAAAATTGTTAAGTCGGATGTTTTGATCAGAGCTAAAATTTATGTGTGAATTTTAATGATTATTTTTATTTTTTCTACCTACACAAAAGAAAAAATCATTATTTATCACTAAAAAAACATCATTTTGTGACGGTCAAAAGCCCACACAAATACACAAAAAAAATCGCTATAAATGTTTGGTTGCTAATTTAAGGAGTGTTCTTTACTCTTTAGAATTGCTTCCTCAAGTTTTATTTTTTATTTTTAAGCAACTTTATATCATGTCACCATCCATCCTACAAGCTAAAATAAATAAAGTGGTTTAGGACTAAAAATTTGAGACGAGAAAATAATGTTAATACACTTTATGTTTGTATTGTATTTCGGTCGTAGAAAGAGGGCATAAATTGGTATGCCGTGTGGAGTTAGGCATCATAGTTTGTTAGTGGAGATATATATTGAACTAGAAACGTAGTATTTGTGTAAGTACGTGTGTTGTTTGTTTCTTTCCAAATTTCACTCACCAACACAACCTCTCACGTATTTTGAGTGTGTAAGTTCTTTGAAAGTTGAAACTTGAAACTATATATCATCAATGTGAAAACGTGGTTTGTTTGATGTTGCTTTCCAAGTCTAATTCGACCTTGTTACTTGAGACTTTTCATTCTTCACGAATCTAAAAAGTACATTGCACTCCTTTGTACACTAGCTAGGTGGACTTCAAATCAACTACTCCTTCTGTCTTAGAATGAGTGGTTCCGTTTGATATATCATGTATACAATTTACATCTTTTATTTTGATTTATTTTTTTTATTAATAAATAAAAATAAATATTGACATATAAGTGATTAATTACATATTCAATTTATGACTCTTATGTATAAAAAAGTCGGTTGAAAAGATAGTAGGGGCGGATTTAAACGTGGTCTTGGCCCTCCCATATTTCTCTATAAATTCTACACGAAAAATTAAGTATATGGTCACAACCAATATGTGATAGAATATCAAGTGATCTTGATTTTTAAAAAATTAGATATGTTATGAATAATTGAAGTATATGTCATAGTGGATGTCCATCCTAGCTCTTCCCTTTCCTATAACCCCCACTAGTGAGTGGACCTTAATTACCTTTGTCCTTGCACTCCCTTATTTGTGTCCTATAAATATGACCCTTGTTATGATATAATCACACAAGTGAAGAGTTGAATACAAACCTCTCATTCTCTCTATCTCTATGCTTTAGCTTTAGTAGTTTATTTCTAACACGTTATCAGCACGAAGCTCTAACAAAACAAGTTGAGGTAACATTAGTTCATGCTTGTTCTCAATATTATTTGTAATGTTGCATATTTGTTTGTCACATAATTTCTTGATTATAGTTTAGCCAACAAATCAAATTAAATTATTAACAAATTTACATAAACTGTCGAGATTTCAGTTTGTAATTATTTATCCCTTAGCATGCTCCAAAGTTGAGATATATTATTCTGTTGATTAAAAGATCATAAGATCATGCACTGCACTTTGTCTTAATTTGGATGATTCTCATTAAGAAATTTTTAATCATATATTATCTTTCAACCAATATACTTTCTTTGATGGTTTGATGAGTGTTAGCTAAATGTGTTTCGACCAAACTTTAGCACCTCTTAATGAGTCTCGTACACATACAAACATTCATCCTTGTTCTTGATATTACTTATAATATTGTATGCCTATTTAGAAAATAACTTTACAATCTACGAAAATCAAATACAAACCAATGTCTTTCAATCTTAACTTAACAAACATAGTCATGTCTTTCTGCTTAATGTTTTGTTATTAATTTGGACTAATATATAAATTTAGATGAGTGAGTTTCAACTAAGTTTACAGGTTACATATACTTTTATTTATGCATCTCTTAAATTTTAATCATGTATTTGTTTTTATTCATTTAAATGCCGAGGGTGAGATACAATTAAAAAAGGAAACAATTGGAGGTAGTTTCTTTGTAACCACACAACTTGAACTGATAAAGAGACCGGAGCATGGAGATCGAATTCTCCCCTTAAAATTTTGCACAAGGGGTCAGGTACATATTATAACCTTTAAACCCCACAAGTTTTGCTTTTTATATTCAATCTGATTGACTATGTATAAATTTTGTGATGTAAGATAATGTAATTTAGTGAAAGTTATAAAACTGAATGATGATGCAATTAGCTTATTTTAAAGAATTGTGAGTTTTTATTGGTTTGGATAAAAAAAAAATCAATTTTTTATTTATTTATTTATGAGCATTCCGAAACTTGTTTAAAACCATGCAATTGACCTCAAATTTAATTCAATTTAAACGGACTATATCAATTAAAATATAAGTACTGTTACAGAGACGAAATTCTTTTGCACACTTTATATTTTTAACCAATGGCATAGTGAATATAATGTTTATGTTTAATTTATAGATATGTGTGAATCTAATATGAGATGCTATGTTGAGTTAGATGTGTAGTATATATTTTGGGAACCTGAGAACTAAAATGAAATTGAAGTGCAGAGTTATTAAGACAATGAGATTCTATTGTAAACATTTGAGTACTATATAGCTACTATGTATGGATTAAGATTATAAAGATGTATCTCATATAATAAAATCAATAAAAAAAAAAAAAAAACTATTATGTAGCTTTTGAAGAACTCATGTCAATTTATGTGGGATTCTAGAAGAATTCAAAAACATAGTTTCTGAAGAACTTTTTTTTTTTTTTTTTTTTTAGAATTTCTGAAGAATTCAAAATGATAGTTTCTGAAGAACTCAACATTATTCTATGTGAATTCTAGAAGAATTCAAAAGGGTTAATCCCTGAAGGATTGATTAGAGAATTGATTTTATTGCTAAAATATATTGTATAGTTCTTGAAGAACTTAAAAAATTCGGTTTTTATTATCTATGAATTCTTGAAGAATTTAGTAATGATATATCACAGAAGGATCGTACAAATAACTGATTAGATTGATTATATTAATTTGAAATAAAAAATTATTGTTAAGAAGATTAATTTTGAGTTCCTGAAGAACTATATTCATAGCATGACAATAAGATCTATTGATCTTGAAAAAATAGAGAAAAATTAAGAGACAATATGTGTATTTCCACACTACTCGAATATGCTATCGAATACCGTGGTTATTTGAATGTTGTTCTCAGAAGTGAATGGTTCAAATACTATTTATTTGTGTATAATCAATGTTATGATTATGATAATAAATTTCCTGTTTGTTGATATTATACACGTCAAGGTCATAAAATTTTCATTAATAAAAACTTAAAGATGAGATGACACTATAAAAGATTTTATGATATTATTGAGTCATCAAAGCTCATTGACTCCATTTTGCAAGGATTAATGTCACACTCTTAGAGGTAGTTTTGCATTCCCCTGCAACTTATTATATAATTGCATAAAAAAAAAGTTGTTTTCAATATTATTTGCTCATATTGACCGCATGATAATCCATAATTAATAGAGTTATTTTGGTTACAAGGTGAGATTTGCTTAGTTTCTTTGTTTTCACAATTTTAAGATATTATTAATTAACACATTTCTTAGTCTCTTCGTTTTTCCTACATGGAGTTTGACAATTATTATTATATACATGGATCTTTGTTATAATTGATCTATAAATATTTTCTGCAAGTATTGTTTTAAATTATTTTTGTTACTACAAATTTATTGAAAGCTTTAGAAGAGCTAATATATTGTTACACAGAGAACAAAGTTTCCTTTGAGAATATATATATTAGTGCAATTGAAGCACAAATTATTGTAAACCTGAAGTTTACAAATCATAATAAGTTTGTCTTTGGCAAGACCGGTTGGGTTATCCCGGATCTATTGCGATGCAAAAAAAAAAATATATATATATATATATATATATACTTTTTGGATATGTATTGAAGAGCCAGGAGTTTCTTCAATCCAATAATTTGTGTATTCCTTGTTCCCAAAGTAAGTTGAAAATTTGAAAAATTGAGTCTCTCACAAATTTTGAGAGTAGATGACATTTGTAAATCAAATCACCAATTACCATTTAGATATTATACGACTTTAATTGATGCATCAACTAAATGTTCAGTCAACTCACAACAAGAAGTTTGTGAAATTGGTCGACCAAAATTGATTTGAATATCTTGTAGCATATGCTCATTAAAAATATGGACCTGAAGATTCATTCTTTAGACGTCTAAAGTTAAATGTGTGATTGATACTTATGAAATCATAAGTAGAAAATTCTACTTTGGGAACATATGAGATCATTTATATCGAGTTTTTGCTTCGCATCGAGCCAATAAATTATTATATGAAAGTCCTCCCCTTAATTTGCATTTAAGTTTATGTTTATAACCTAACATTTTTCATAAGCATTTTTGGATGTGTTGTGTATATCACAGTTGCTCCAATATAATGCACTTAGATAGATCTTGGAAGAATATTGGGAAAATATATTTGATATGAATCTCCATCTATTATAAAGTATATTAAGTTAAAAATTGGAGACTTGTTTACAGCCCAGAAGGCTGATTATCAAGTGATGAATTAGTTTTCCCAATATTATGGGGAGGGAAGAAGCAGCTGAAAAATATGAACCTAAAGTTTAAATGAATTATTTGAAAATAAATAGTATTGTCTCATCTTGATCCTCAGAATATAACTCATTTGCAAAATTAAGAAATTAAAATAGAAGCTGCTAATGCTCCAAAGAAAATAGATATCCTTGTCGGATAATAGAATATTGCAAATGAGTCTCATCTGCGCATGAAGCGTGGTAAACTAATTGGTTCCAAATATAAAAATCCTCAAACTAGAAAAGGAGCTAAAAGGAAAGATAACCCAAATGAGGATGTAGAAACTCTTAAAGAGTTGTCTGATATGATTGATTTTTAAGTTCTAGAAGAACTGATCAGGTACCTGAAATTTATGAAAATAAAGAGATCTCGATAAGTTATGAATGAAATGAGATGGAACCAAAAATGAAAGTCAACGTTGACGATGTTTTTCTATAGCGCTATATATATGTGATAAGTGATAACGAGGATCATGAATCAATGTATATTAACGATTATAGATAAAGAAAATATCTGCAGATGGAAATAGACAATTCCAGTGAAATCAAATTCTAATGAATTGTTTGGACTTGAAGTCCGCACACTTGAAAATGTGAAGTTAATTAGATATAAATGATTTTCTTACGTGAAAGAGAATTATATTGATAAAATATTTACTTGTAGAGTTTGATATGTTCACCAAAAGTGGATGGTAAATGTCTACAATTTATTTTGATGAGACATACTCACCTGAAGTGAATTCATGAAATATATGTTACAATACATTTGTATGACTCACTTGAATTGATGATTCTATGAAACTCTCTGGAAGAGTTAATTTTGTTGATACATTGAAGAAATGACATCACATGTCCATTGGAAATAAATTTATGTTGATTATAGAAAGATTTAAAATTACATATGTCGCATGCCAAAAGTTTGTTTGAATTTGCAAATTTATTATTTAAATGAAATTTTGTGCATCAAGAATCTTATATAGCAAATGTATTAAAATAATTTGATATGGACAAATCTAGTATATTGCACACTAGAATGATTGTGATGTCACTTGATCTTAATACAAATCATGTCCTCAAGAAAATGATGAACAACTTAAATTGGTCCTGAAGTACAATGTCTAGTTCAAACGAGGACATTAATTTATTTTGTTAATTATTAATTATATGTATCGTGGTATTTTGTTTTTGTCAATATTTGTAAATACAGGTGTCAGAGTAAAGTCAAGCATACATTTTGTATCTTGGAGAAACAACGTAATTAAGGAAGCGGGGAATGCTCTTTATTAAGGATTATGAGTTTCAACATACAAGAAAATTGTGATTTAACTGCCGGAAGAATTAATGCAACAATTATCATGAAGAATGGTGATATAAACATTCATTAAATTCGTTCGTATGATAATCTAGCAGGCTTTTCACAAAGTCGCTCACAAGTAGAACTTTTTGACAACCGATACAAAAGTTTGATTTTTCGTCGTCTTAGAGATGGTTGTATGGGTTAGGGGGAGAAATAAATATATTATGTAAAAGGATGATGTACTCTTTTTCCTTCACTAGAATTTTTTCCCATTGGGTTTTTCTCTAGTAAGGTTTTAACGAGGCACATCCTCGATGGACATCCAAGAGGGAGTGTTATGAATAATTGAAGTATATGTCATAGTGGATGTCCATCCTAGCTCTTCCCTTTCCTATAACCCCCACTAGTGAGTGGACCTTAATTACCTTTGTCATTTCACTCCCTTATTTGTGTCCTATAAATAGGACCCTTGTTATGATATAATCACACAAGTGAAGAGTTGAATATAAACCTCTCATTCTCTCTATCTCTATGCTTTAGCTTTAGTAGTTTATTTCTAACAAGTTAAAATATTTGAATAATAGAGAAAGAGAGATACCCATAATGAGATTGGGCCCGGTAAGTTAAATGATTAGGAATCATAATTCATAAGCTCAAATCATACCATCCTCTTCCTATTTTCCAAAAGGTAATTAAGTTACAGCTTATTGTATCATCAACAAACAAGCATGTTACCGCAATCATCAACGGAAAGGAAAAGCATTTGCTCATTTTTTTAGCTCCCTTTTATGCACATGATTATGGCCCCAAGAAAAGTATATTGTCAATTTTAATTTATTTTTTTTTGTCAATTTTCATTCATTCTTTGTTCATTTGTCATATTTCATTTTGACACATTAAAATAAGAGAAATGTTATACAGCTAAAACTATATTACAGAATGCATAGGCAATCACAAAATATTATTGTTATGGATATATGATATATCATATATTTAGAGTGGTGGTATGTCATGGAATGAAATAAAAATAAAAGTTTAAATATAGTTTTAGGCCTCTTATTTTCACCATTTTGTAGAATTAATCCTCTTATTTTAACTTATGACAGTTTTGGTCTCTCTATCATATTTTTTAACTATAAATTAACGATGCAATATATTTTAAACGACATGGTATATGAGATAATAATAAGAAAATACCAACATCGATGAAATTGTAAAAAAAAAAAAAAAAAATCATTTATAAACTTAATTTAATGTGTTGTCTACGATTTGCTCCGATCATTTTCTCATTTCTGATGGTTTACTTGTTATAACTAACAACCAACCGTAATTCCTTTGATTAGAGATGTTCTCACGGTCAATCATCTCGACCTTAGGTAATACTCCCTCTAGTCTTATATATAAGAGAAACTTTATTTTTTAGAGATGTACATCAAGTTTACAATGAATCTAAAAAGTAGAGTTTTCTTATATGTAGGACCGGAGGGAGTAGTTGTTAATTCTATTTTCATTTTCCTCCAATCTTTTTTGGCTTAAACATCATTTTCGTCCCTGTAAGTTCGCGTTTTTTTTGTTTTAGTCCCTGTATCTTTTTTTGTTACAAATTAATCCCTGTATGTTCAAATCTTTTGGTTTTAGTCCCTTAAAACTAAAATCCGCAGGAAACGAACGAATTTTCCTGCGGATTTTAGTTTTAGGGACTAAAATCAAAATGATTTGCACATGCAGGGACTACTTTGCAACAAAAAAAGATACAGGGACTAAAACCAAAAAATTATGAACTTACAGAGATGAAAATGATGTTTAAGCCATCTTTTTTTGTTAATAAAATGTTCATTTAGATGTTGAGGTTGCTGTTGTTAATAATATGTGTGTAGGTACAAGTTATTCCAACAAGGAGTGTACAATCCATACTCACTAAACCTGCTTAACTGATATCTACACAACAAATGGTATATCCATTATACAGCAATAATCCCAAGGTAGGTGGAAAGTTCATTGGAAAAAATTGCATCTCTTCACAGTATCATGATAAATTTACCCAACTGGTTCGGTTGTATGTGCACGTGAAATATAGATTGAAAATGAGACAAATAAATGAGAAATGGCTATCTAGTTTGAACTAATGACACTATAACAGTTACATCATCAAGCTTGCCACCTGCATAACCTACATATCCCAAAGCTTGAGCTGCATCGCCGAAAGGACTTCTGGTAGATCTTGAATTTCCAACCTCTTGTGCCCTTGTCGCCAAGATTTCCGCTATATCCTGCAAGTTATCCATACATGTAAGCATAAGCTACCAAGTGTTTTAGACTCCATAAGCACATGAATGATGGAATTTGAAATACTTTTCGAATAAATCTACATTATATATAATGTAGAGGATACAATAATCAACAAAAGAACTTCTTCAGTACTCATCATCGCTACATGTAAGCAGTAGAAAGATGGACAGACCCAAAAGGAAAAGAAAGACATTAAGATGAGAACCAACCTGAGGTTTCAAGCTAGTTTTTAGTGATTTTGATATTGTTGATGCTATTTCTTGTTCATAAAGATTGTCAAAAAGGCCATTTGTGCCAAATACAATCACATCACCATCGTGTAGATCGATCTTGTAATCCTGAAACACATTTTACTTTGAGTTTCTATTATATTCGATCTATTTATCCAAATTATTCTTGTAGGTTTAATGAATATTATTAATTAGTTAGTACTCCAAAATCCTCCAAGCCACTTCTATAATTTTGAGTCTCAATGTTCATATGAAGTATACTCAAAAGCTCATGTCAATAGGAGAAAGGAAACAAATAATTTTCCAATTATTTCTCATATCAGGTGAAAATGAGAAAATGTTACCAGATAGATTACATACCTCAATGATTTCTGAGTGGTCGTCACCTTTAACTATATGTATCGGAAAGCTGAACTCATGAAACATGGCATTTGATATTTTGAAGATGGAACCATGTCTTATAATGATAAATCCAGTGTTCCCAACATTGGCTGCATGGAGGGCCTGCAGATAAATTGCTATAGATGATTTGCATCGTTGGAAAATGTGTTGTAGAAGGATTATATATTCATACATTTATGATCTCTGAGAGCACAAGACAACCCAAAAGTAAAGAAACAATTATGATTGCAACCTAAATCTAAGTCAATGTTGTCAAGAGCGGATCGCAGGAAAATAGCAGTTTGTTCAAATTTCAAATCCTGTTATGATTTAAACTATTTCGCAAAAACAGATAATCATTTACCTGTCCATCAAAGTAAGCGACCAAAACAGAAGATGACCCTGGAGATTGTGTTTCAGCAGCACTTCTGATAAGAACTTCTGCAGGTTTTATTGTTGAATTGTTTTCATAATTTGACACAATATTTTCACAGTTTCCCATGAGTTCCCTGATATACACTCCAGTATTACTTCCTGCATAATTTTTTCCAGGGAATAAGTACAGTTTACAACCAAAAAAGACTAAAAATAAGAGCCTTGATAGTGGCAACTTGAAAAGGTACTCTTTACTCAGTCCAGCAAATGGAAATAATATTTTCAAAATATTAAATGCAAGCTCACAAATTACAATGAGTTAAATAAAAATATATTCGATAAATAGCATTTTAATGGTTTAATTGGACTGTTGTAGTTTGTATTAAAAGTAACATTCAATGCAGAAAGGATACCTTCAAGTGACCACTGACCAACTCCATCAGCCACAACTAGCCAGTTTTGTTGGGGAGAAATAATATAAGCATCTTCTCGACTTGTCAGTGCCTGAAAGTTGTTATATTAGTACATATGGCAGGTTACATTACATCAAGACTTGAGTAAGTGCTGAAATTGAGGCACTCAGTCATTTGTAAGCTTAGCCTGACTTCATTTTTAATCCCTATTGATTGAGTAGAACAAGTCGAGATATTAATGTCAGGAAGGTACCTCAGAGGGATGAGGCAAGCAAGCAGCACCTGAAACTAGGAAAAGCTCCGTTTTTGAAATATTTTCCCTGTGCACATGCAATTAACCGGCAAGAAGAACCATGAAAAGGGTCAATCCAAATTCCAAGAAATGTGTTGGGCATTGTGTCAATCAGGAAATCATATCAATGTGTAATTATATTTATCAGCTTTCCTAGAATAGGTTAGATAAATCAAAGACAAATCAGGAATTGGTTTGTTCCTGTAACTTGTGACACATTAAACTTAGATAATTGCATGTCATATATGACAGCCTTTTGCTTAATAAGACCATTAGAAACTTTGTGTTTCATTCCTTACAAAACCGATATTTTGCTTCCACCATATGCAACTCCTATATCAGTCCCAGGCTTCAAAAATGTTCATTGCTTTATCACCAAATTCAGCAACTAGGATGTGCTCAGAAATATTTATTTTCAACGAAAAAAGTGAAAGTTTTACCAATGGAACATATTTGCCTAATCACATACTGAAGACGATGAGGAGAGAGAGTGAATGTAATTTAGAATACAGAAAAGAGAAAGATAGTTAGCATACCCGTCACTAGCCAACTCGATGGGAAGTATCTCTGGTACAGTATTAAGTAATGGATTTTCATAATCACTTCTTTCAGTATTGCCAACATCTATTTTGTTTTCCAAATCTGAGGATGGAATCAAATCATCCAACTAAACACAAAATTAACAAGAAATCATATTAGAAGCGTTAATACACTCAAAGAAAATCATATGCGCAGTAAAGTGAATTTTGGCCCTCCATGAGGAAAGGGAATAAGTTATAAGACTAACCAATACTAAGTTTTCCATTTCATTTGCATCAACTGAGTCATCCACAATGTGGTTACTTGTTTCATCATCATTAGCATGAAGTTCAGACCCCAAAGAAGTAGACACTGGTGGCAATTCGCTTACGTCGGCATCAACACCACCAGTCAAGCTATCTGTTTCCCTATAATCAACTTGTTCAGGCTCTAAAGAAGTGGATATTGGCACAGATTCACTTAACTCGGCATCAACACCGGAAGTCAGGTTGTCCGTTGCACTATAATCAACTTGTTCAAGCTCTAAAGAAGTGGATATTGGCACCAATTCACTTAACTCGGCATCACCACCATCAGTCAGGTGGTCTGTTTCTCTATTAACAGACTGTTCTGAGTCTAAAGAAGTTGGTACTGGCACAAACTCACTTATTATGCCATCATCAACACTACCAGTCAGGTTATCAGTTGCACTATAATCAACTTTTTCAGAATCTAAAGAAGTAGATACTGACACCAATTCATTATTGTTAGCAACATCAACACTGCCAGCCAGATTGTCTGTTGCATTATAAACAACTTGTTCGGACTCTAAGGAAGGAGATACTGGCATCAATTCACTTATTGTGGAATCCACACTGCCATTCAGAGTGTCTGGTGCACTATAATCAACCTGTTCGGACTCTAAGGAAGGGGATGCTGGCACCAATTCACTTATTGTGGTATCAACACTGCCAGTCAGGTTATCTGTTGTACTATACTCAACTTGTCCGGACTCTAAGGAAGGGGATACTAGCACAAATTCACTTATTGTGGCATCAACACTGCTAGTCAGGTTGTCCATCGGACTATAATCAACTTGTTCGGACTCCAAAGAAGTCGCCATTGGCACCAATTCACTATCATCAGCATCAACACCGCCAGCCAGATCATCTTCTGCACTATAATTAACTTGTTCGGACTCTATGGAAGGGGATACTGGAACCAATTCACTATTATCAGAATCAACACTGCCAGCCAGATCGTCTGCTGCACTATAATCAACTTGTTCTGACTCTACGGAAGGGGATACTGGCACCAATTCACTTATTGCGGCATCAACACTTCCAGTCAGGTTGTCTGTTACTTGTTCGGACTCTAAAGAAGTCGACATGGACACCAATTCACTATCATCAGCATCAACACCGACAGACCGATCGTCTGCTGCACTATAATCAGCTTGTTCGGACTCTACGGAAGGGGATACTGGCACCAATTCACTTATTGTGGTACCAGCACTGCCAGTCAGGTTGTCTATTGGACTATAATCAACTTGTTCGGACTCTAAAGAAGTCGACATTGGCACCAATTCACCATCATCAGCATCAACGCCGCCAGCCAGATCGTCTACTGCAGTATAATCAACTTGTTCGGACTCTAAGGAAGGGGATACTGGCACCAATTCACTATCATCAGCATCAACACCTCCAGCCAGATCGTCTGTTGCACTATAATCAACTTGTTCGGACTCTACGGAAGGGGATACTGGCACCAATTCACTTATTGTGGAATCAACACTTCCAGTCAGGTTATCTGTTACTTGTTCAGACGCTAAAGAAGTTGACGTTGGCACCAATTCACTATCATCAGCATCAACACCGCCAGCCAGATCGTCTGCTTCACTATAATCAACTTGTTCGGACTCTAAAGATGCGGATACCGGCACTAATTCACTGTTGTCAGCATCGAAACTGCCAGCCGGAACGTCTGTTTCACTATCATTAACTTGTTTGGACTCTAAAGAGAAGGATACTGACACTTCACTTCTTGCGGCCTCAATACTGGCAATCAGATTGTCTGATACCGTATAATCATCTTGCTCAGACTGTAAAGTAGTGGATACTGGCACGGATTCAGTTATGTCAGTATCAACACTGCCAGTCAGATTTTCTATTGCACTATAATCAACTTGTTCAGACTCTGAAGAAGTGGAAACTGGCACCAATTCAGTTACACCAGCATCAACACTGCCAGTATTGTCCACTGCACTATAATCATCACGCTCAGACTCTAAAGAAGTAGATAATGCTTCCAATTCACTTATGTCGGCATCAACACTCTGGGACAGGTTGTTTGTTGGCATGTTGACAAAATGATCCGACTCTAAAAAAGTGGATACTTGCACCAATTCGGTTAAATCAGCAGCATCAACACCACCCGCCGCATTGTTTGCTGCTCTATCCACACCGCGGCCATTGTCAACTGTAGAGAGATGAGCAACTTCAATGTTAGCCTTCTACCTGACAAACAGAAAATAACATTCAAAAACTTCAATGGACAATATTGATTAAGAAGACATCACATAAACCAAAATCCAACCTTCCTCTTTCTCTTCAACTTCTTCAGTAGTACCACTGCTATGATCAGAAAACACATCTGACTCTGGAGAAACCGTCGAAACGGCAACTTCTTTGTGACTATCAACCCGAGAATCTTCTTCCTTAGACACACTCGAAACAACATTAGGCTCGGAAGCAACATCTTCACTACAAATTCCATGCTGACTATCATCGCCATTCTCAACCAAATCCAACTTCAAATCTTTATCAATTATTTGCAAATCATTGATCACAAGAGTCTCACTCTCAGGGTAACTATCAAGATCGACACTACTTTCGTTTTCACTCACGAGAAGCTTAGAATTTTGATCAGCAATAGCAACAACCACTGCAGTTGAAGATGATTCAATTTCTTCACCTAAGTTACTACTATCATCCTCATTAGTCAACTTTTCAACACCATCATCACTCAGCAAAACACTAACACCTCCTTCATCAACACCCTCAGGATCAGTAACAAGTTTCTGTTTGTTTAATTCAGCTATCATTTCCTTAAACTCACTAGCATTTCCAAATGTAAACACAAAACTTCCATCCGAACGCTCTGTCAAATTAAGCAAAAGCTAAAGTATATTAAACAAAACACAAACACAAACAAAAAATATACCTCATTTTCAAAGAAAAAACAAGACCCACTAACCAAAATTGAAAATTGACAAAAACCCAATAAATAAAAAGGAAAAAAGATAAAAACTTGAGAGTTAAATGAGCAGCTTACGAGTTGAAGAGATAACATGAACAACATCATCTTGTTCAGGTTGTTGAGGAGCAGGGGTTGAGGATGAAGTTGAATTGGGAAGCACATGAGTATGGCGGGTGGAATTGAAGATGAAGCGTCTGGGAAATGGGATTGAAGGAGAAAATGGAAGGATTTGAGAAGGTGGTTTAGTAGAAAGATTGAAGCATGGAAACCAGAGACAGTTGAAGCTTCTGGAGAATAATAGATCAGACATTTCATCAATAATATGTAATTAACATAATATTAACTGATTGATTGATTCTATTTCTTAGTGTAGGAGTTGCAACATGCAACTATGTCTGTGTGTGGTGTGTGTGCTTGTGTTCTGTAAAGTGTAAGAAAGAAGAAGGTCACGTGGTGAAAAGAAACAACAATTACTATTACTCAAAAGTTCTGAACCATACATGTCATTAACTTCATCCATGTAGATATTTATAGCATTTTAAGTTGTCTATTACAAACATCATGTTGTTAATGAGTATATATATTCATGTGTTTAAAGATTCTTTTGAGAAAATTGTTGATTCAAAAAGTTAAATATTTTAAAACATTTAATATATTTAACACATTCACATAAAAAATTACTATTTAAGATGTTTAAAGTAGTTCTTGTGAGCACAACTCAGTAAATAAATATATTATATTTAAAATGTAAGGATCGTAGTTCAAACTCTAGTACTCTCATTATTTCATTTTAAAAAGTTAAATTTTAATCACTAAATTATTTAAAAAGAAAATAGTATCTTCGAAATACTCACTAGTATTTTGTTTAGTTACATTTATAATTGCTCTCTCATGACATTATTATAAACAAAATTGACAGATATTCAAGGAATTACTGTTACGAATAGTAGTAATTGTTAGATCTATGAGTTACATATGTACAAAATATATGCTGAGGTTAGGAATAGTAATTGTTGCTCTTAAAAAAGAAGTAATAGTAATTGTCCTTAGAGTACCAATTAATTGTTTTCGCGTACCAATTAATTATGATATCCACTTTGAGGATGCTTTAACATTTGATGTGTTAATGCTTAATGAGAAGGAAAAGAAATTGGTGGAATTGAGAAGCTTGTGGATAGGGTTTTGTTTTTGGGCAATGGATGTTTGTTTTATGTTTTTATTTTTAATTTGTCTTTTGCCCAGTGGCAAATCCGAAAAAATTCGCTAATGGAAGCTAAAAAATAGTGTATATATTTCGATTAAAAAATATATTACAAACTTTCATAAAATACAGTGACAAAAAAGAATTCAATACATAAAAGTTTATATAAATTATAATGTTGTCTACGAGTTTCATATTCTATGATATTTTCACTACTATCATTAAGTTGTAGTAGAGTTGTAATAAAATTTGCATCAATAACATTAACATTTCTGTTATAAAATTTGTCACTCTCTCTTAATGATCAATTAAGAGAAGTAAAATCAAGAGAAAGAGACAAAAAATAATTGGGAGAGAAGAAATTGATGATTCGATGAATTAAAAGAGAAGAAGAGTACATTTAAGAGAGAAGGTGTGTGAAAATTGCAAAGTTGGAGTAGTGAAAAATTTAAAAGTAGGAACATAAATTTGTTGTGAGTGAATAATAGACCTATTCATGAGGCTTAAATAATAATAATAATAATAATAAGAGAAAATTATTTATTTTGGTGGGGGTTTGAGCCCCCAATAGGATGCACTTATCCGCGTCCCAGTTGTTGCAAAAGGAAGTTGTGTCATCTTTATGGACAATATCTTTGACATTTTAGACAACCTGATATGGGATAGTGGCATGTGTGTATATGACTTGGACCAATGTCTGCTTTTGCCTTTGAGTGATAATCCCCGACTATCTCAACTTGTTTTGGCCACCTGCAGAGTGGATTGTCAAAAAACTGATGCGTAAAACTAAAAAAAGTATGCTATCTTGCATTCAAAGATTTCTAATATGATAGTGATATAGTATTATTGTGTTTAGTTTCCGTTGTTAGATTTGATAAACTTTTCAACTATTTTTTTTTTTGTCTTAGATGAAGTGGTAATCCACTGAAATTAAACTCACAATTGTGAGATCCCGGGTTCGAACCCGGGTCATGACGTCCGGCCTAACTTTTCAACTATTTCTAATAGAAATGAGTAAATACCAAAAATGCTTATATATTAATTGCTTTGTCTCTTGAATCTATTTAGTTCCTTGCATTATAGATATTCCAAAATGCTTTCTTGAGGTAATTTTAGAGAGAGAATGAAATTGGATGCACTACTTCATTCATTTGTTTATCACACCTGATGATGTCATTTAAGAGAAATGATTTTTGGAACAAAATCAACCCTCTCCCATGGTTTGAAATCTTATTTTCTTTATTTGTTGTCTTCAAACACATGTTATGTAACAATTATTGCAATTTGTTTCCTGTTTGCTTTATTTATGACTATATTTGTCCTCATTGTTTCTTGTTTATTTAGATAAGGTTATGATAGCTCATCCTTCATTTGAATCTATCTGTATCTATGTGCATGTAAAATGTATGATCATACAAAATTGTACTGTAATTATTTTTTACTTTAGACTACTCAATCATAGCATATGATTTTATGATGACTTGAGAATGAAAATATTACATTTGGAACAAAAAATAAACATAATAGGAGTTAATCATTCTATTAAATAAAAATGATCAGATCATATTTAGTACAAAGAAAAGATATTGTGTCTTTTGTGAGGGATGTGTGTACATATGTATATATATACACCGGATATTACAAAACTCTTGTATGGAATTCAATGTGCTTCTAACTAAAATAGTTGTAGTTCACGTAAATAAAATACATGGGAATTTTAGTATGGAATGTGAGATGTATGAATACGGACGATAAATTCACTCTTGTAAGAGATCGTGTTCAAATTTGAAGAATGGTTGACCAGAGACAACATGAATTTGGTAGATGTTCCAGCGACAACAACTGAATGAACAACCATATATCTTCTTGAAGCAATTTTCCTTCAACCAAAATCCATCTATCACCTTTTAAAATGTTTGATTCTAAAAAATAACACTTATCCTAAGTCACATACAATCAAATCGTTAGACTTAGATGTTACAATTTTTGTTAAGTTGTAGATAACACTAGAGGACTCTGAGATTGAATTGAAAAAGATATATACACAATGTGGGGTGCATGTTTAAATACTCTTGTTTTGAAACATGCAGAGAAACTACTATACAATATTGATAAGCTTGATATGTATGGTGAGAATAGCAATGTGACAGCTACAAAAGTAGTTCAAAACATAGATAATAAAATAGATTATTTGACACATAGAGTTGAAAACAGAACATACATGGTGAAAGTACAACCGCCAAATCTCATTTTAAATCGTAAAATTTATCGATTCTAAATTTTTAGATATGATTTTCGTGTTAAATCGAACATAAAATCGTTTTGAGTGAAATCGCAAGTCAAAACGAGTTTACGCAATTTAACTCTATAGAAACTCGGTAAAATCACTTAAACTCGCACTTTTTCACTTACTTGAACAATTCAATAGCTCAATTTTATTTTATTTTTTGTCAATTCAAAAACTCAATTTATTATTTAAAATTTGCACAAATATTTTAATTTTGTTTCACAAGAGGCACAATTTTTTTAGTAATACATATAATATCATATTAGTATTAGTAATAAATATAATATTGTATGTCTAAATATTTAGACTTAATTTTATAATAGGATATGTTAATAATTAGAAAGATAACAATTTTTCGTGATTATTTTTCATAATAGTATACCCCGTGGTCCTTTTTTTAAACAAAAATTCATTTTTTAGGTTCATTGTATGATCAATGTATCTGCTTTATATTATAAATCATGTACATCAATTATTCAATGTGAGATTTTACTAATAATAGGGACTAGAAGAACGAAAAGAGTACATTAATAGTTAGAGAAATAACAATTTTTTGTACTCGAGCGTTCTCAACAAATTCTCTTATTGTTATGCATATATATATATGCGAAAAGAAGAAAGAAAAATAAATAAATACAAAAGAATAGATGAAAACAAATGAAGATGAAACACATAAGTAATTGTATTTTGATAAAATAATATGGTATTAAAAAAAATTATACAATTATTTCAATATAATAAGTTATTTGATAAATAATAGATATATAAATATAATAGGAATTTTGTAAAAATAAAAAAATAACAGGGTTTAAAATTTACAATCACTTTATATTTCAATTATATATAATATTCTTTCTCACATAACATATATGACTCATAGCCTTTCAAAAAAAAAAAATGTATGACTCATAGAGTCAAATTTAATACATGAAAAATGAGAGAGATCTTATTCTTTACAAGATATATTGATGGACATATAGTTGATTGGTGTTATTTATTATTGAAAATGCATGACTATAATAGTCATATTTAATTCACGGTAATGCTGGATGAAGCGAATTTATTCATCCCGAAAGCATCACGAATTAATCTCATTGGCCAGTGACCCATGTATTCCTCTAATTGCTATTGAAAGTGACACATATATTATGTAAACAAACAACAACACGTCATCTCGTGAATTTTCGTTATTCTTTTTCTCGCTATGTATAGCACTGCCCTTTAATTCATGAGAATGGGAGAAAGTCAATTGAGTATGAATAATCTAATATTCAAAATATTTTTTTATTTAATATAAAACTAATAATAAGTTAATTCTTAATTTCAAATTAAGTTCAAAATTAAATTATCGATTACGAGTACATAAGTTCAAAATTAAATTAAATTAAATTATTGATGTATTCCAGAGGGTTTGAAGTATGTGTGAAGGCTTGGTTTCTGTTGCATTGAGCTACCCATTGATTCTCAAGTAGTTACTATAATGCACACGGAGAGGAAGTCAATTAGCCCCGTTTATTGGAGTTTAGTTCATCGTATTCAAGGTCTTATTTGGCCGAATTAAAAGATCATAATTAAACACTCCTATTGTGAAGCGAATATGTATGCCGATATTTTAACTAATCAAGATTATAATTTGGCATCCCCCTTTAATTTTTTACGAGTCTTGTCCGACTCAAGTTAGTTTGATGTTAGCTGCTAATATGTTTGGGGTTTCTATCCTTTGTTTGATTTCCTTGTAATATTTTATTTTGGGTCTATAGACCCTCATTATTACCAAAAAATTATCATAAATAAATTAATTCAACAAAAAAACATTATAAATTATTAAGACTTCAAGAAAAATGAAGTCGTGTTTCATATGAGTTCAAGTTTGATCTATTTATCTATATATAAATTATCCATAGGTTGAAGACGTTCATGAGGAAGTAGTTTTATCAAGTATCACTGTTGATACGGATCTTGTGCAGGCTGTACTTGCAACAAATTTAGAGGATGATCAAGCGAAGAAATAAGTAGAAGAACAATAGGGTAATACATATTCCAATATGCGTATTGTTGGCTCTTGGAGTGATGCAATAACAAAGAATGACTATGTTCGTGATCCCCAGGTGGAGTGGTTCATATTCGAATGATATTGTTACTGATGACAATTTACATTCCAATGTTGCTCATGATTTGGAGATATTGCATAATTTGAAGAATAAAAATGCTAGAGAAATTAAGCATAGGATATATATTGATAAAGAAAAAACATCGACAACTATTAAATATTTGCATAATCGTTCTATTACAAGTGAAAAACTTTTTATAGAAGTGATCTTTAAGACAAAGAAAGAAATAATATGCCGAAGGAATTTCAGTATATAATACCCGCTCAGGGGGTAGAAAACCTATGTAATATGAAGAGCTCATCAATTTTGCTTTTACTTTTCTTTTTATTTTATTTTATTTTATTGGTTAGATTTATTATTTATGTTTTATTTGTTGTCAATTTATGAAAGAGATATACTCAAGTAGGAAATTATTAAAATTGGTCACACTAATCCTCTCTTTCTCTCCCATTCTTATTATACCTACCATTTTTTCCAATATCTTTATAACACTATATTTTTACATAATTTTAATGTCAAAAAATATTTTGTAAAAATATTCAATGAAAAGTTATTGAACAATATAATTTTAAGCTCGTATTAGCTTTTCTTAGATTTTTTTTTTGAAAGGAGCTTTCCTTAGATATGTGTGAAAAAAGACAATTAGATTAATAATACCATATCTTTGTGAGGTCAAGAAGCACCAAGTGCTAAGAGCCTCAGACACATATTGCCTCAGACATATTTTGCTTCATTAAATTGTTGTTTGTTTGGATTTATTTGCTTTGCCATCCAAATTATCTTCCTTAATAAACATCAACAATATCAAAAGATAGAAAGACAACAGTTGAGTGGAACAAAGTGTCCACGTGGTTGGAAGCCAAATCAGCTGAAGATGTAAATCCATTTCCTATTGGTTCAAAATCTATCCATTATAGCTTAAGATTTCTTCTTCAGATTTCATTGTCCTACTTGGCCTTCTATGAAAACCCCTTCAGATTCTCTCTCCCACTCCACATCCACTCACACACATAATATAGTCTCAAACTGCTTCAACTGCAAAGTGAGCTTCAAAACCAACTTCTATTAGTATTTTCTTACTATATCTTTTTAGAGAAACTTCTTTAGAGTGTATAGAGAATAGAAATGGCAGCTGCAACATCTGGTGCTGTGTTGAATGGTTTAGGATCTTCCTTCTTAAGTGGTGGAAAGAGGAGCCAAACCTTGCTAGCTACTGCTATTGGAAGCAAAGTTAGTGTTGCAGCTGCTAGTCCTAAAAGACTTATTGTTGCTGCTGCTGCTTCTGCACCAAAGAAGTCATGGATCCCTGGTGTTAGATTCGGTGGAAATCTCGTTGATCCAGAATGGCTCGATGGATCGTAAGTCTACCACACTTAATCAATTTCTCATTTTTTTCTCTTGATTTTTAAGTGTATGTTTGGTTTCACTTTTGCACCAGACAAAATTGACTTCGTACGTGTATAATTGATTTTGACATGTTTGAATGTTCTCGAGTAGAAATGATTCTGCGTCTAGAGTTGATTATAACTTAAAGTTAGAATTTGTAGTTTTTGCTTGTACGATTGATTACTAGCCCGAATCAATTTCACAAAATTAAGAAATCAACTTTTGTCGTCGCAAAGGCAAAGAGACTCTTTCTTTCGAAATTTTGACTTGACTCATGTTTTTGGATTGCAGGCTACCAGGTGACTTTGGTTTTGACCCACTAGGACTTGGCAAGGACCCAGCATTTCTCAAATGGTACAGAGAAGCTGAGCTCATTCATGGAAGGTGGGCAATGGCTGCAGTTCTAGGCATCTTTGTCGGTCAGGCATGGAGTGGAGTTCCATGGTTTGAGGCCGGGGCTGACCCGAATGCAATTGCTCCATTCTCCTTTGGTACACTTCTAGGAACTCAATTGCTTCTCATGGGTTGGGTAGAGAGCAAGAGATGGGTTGATTTCTTCAACCCGGACTCACAGTCAGTTGAATGGGCCACTCCATGGTCAAAAACCGCCGAGAACTTTGCAAATTCAACCGGAGAACAAGGCTATCCAGGAGGAAAATTCTTCGATCCATTGTCCCTTGCTGGCACAATTGAAAATGGAGTTTACATTCCAGATACAGAGAAGCTAGAGAGATTGAAATTGGCTGAGATTAAACATGCTAGGCTTGCTATGTTGGCTATGCTCATTTTCTACTTTGAAGCTGGACAAGGGAAAACTCCCCTTGGTGCTCTTGGTTTGTAAACAAAAACAATTCATGTAGATAATTGTACTGAGATGCTAGACAGTTGCAAATGAAGTTTTTTCATAAGTGTGTTGCCCAATGACAAATTAAACTATGTTCTAATATTTGATGCACTCACCTTGTTTATGTTCTTAGATGTAGTCATGGTATATATACTTTGCATTTATCTTGAAAACAGAACTATTTTGATCATGTATATGTAGCCGATTCGCATACAAAGTTTAAACTTTGCCGTATGCAAGAAGGTAAAAATATGTAAAGATATTTTGGATTTCATACATAAATAAACACTCTCAAAACAAATCAAAGCAATAAAGAACAAAATATTAAGATAATTTTCATTGAAAAAATGCATATAGTAAATGTTCACAAAGTTCTGCATTCAAAAGTAGAAGAATTTAACTAAAAGATGAAGCAAATTCATCTGAATTTCAAGTAAGGAAAGAATGTGATTTAGTTATTAGCTCCCCATAGCCATCAAAAACTCACCCTCACATACAACTTCACCTCCAACATATGCCTTACCATCCATCTTGGCAATTCCAAATCGCTTTTGCAGCTTAGTAAGTGTCATTCTCATAACTAAGGTGTCCCCTGCAATCACTGGTTTACGAAATCGCACTTTGTCTATCCCGGCAAAGAAGAAGTTTTCACGAGAACCACCCACGTCAGGCTGCAACATTACCAAACCACCAACTTGTGCCATTGCCTGCAGCACAAGACCTCGCATTCAGGTTCTCTTTTTAAGCATATTATAACAGAGAGCATATTCATTTTTTCCTCTTATTGACTTACTTATTGTATAAGTATGAGATTGTTCCTTGATCAAATGGAACTCCTATCAGGTCATTTGCATAAAAAAAATAGTTTTCAAGCTTATCAGCAAGCTTATAAAATTACATACACTGGTTGTTTATATCAATTATCAACTCCAAAGGTCTTTTGAGAATCTAAGTAATATGGCAAATGATCTATACCATCTAACAAGGAATCAAAGGTTATTGTAAGCTGGTCCAATGAAGAAGGCAAGACGCTAGTTTCATAGACCAGATATTGAGCTCTTGCAGGTGTTAATTTCAAATTTAAACACTAGTTTTAGACTCCTACTAATCCTAATCAAATAATGAAACAAATCATAAAATATAAAAAAAAATATGGAAACCAATCCTTAGAGATGATTTAAGATAGTGTACATTATTAAGGTACATCTTAGTATTTTGAGGTACTTTTCACATATTCTAACACTACTCTTTAAGCCAAAGCTTATAAAATGGATATGTGAGAAAGATTATGATTGCTAGTTACATGAATATGAAGAGAAAAAGAGCAGAGTGGTGACCTCAACCATGAGAACACCAGGCATGATAGGTCTTTCAGGAAAATGACCAGGAAAAAAATTGTCATTGATTGTAACATTCTTTATGGCAACAGCAGAAACTCCAGGATTGTATTCAATCACTCTATCTACCAGTAAAAAAGGAAACCTAAAAGGAGAAACATGAATGATTCACAAAACAATAAGACATTCATTATGCTTGCGCAAATCACAAATGCTTGTCGAGTTGAGTTAACTTACCTATGAGGTAAAATCTCAAGAATCTGATTGATGTCCATGACTTTTGGAAATGCAGGATACACTACAAAATATAACCATATACAAACAATGTGAAATGTTGTTAATTGTCATAATAGTATCTCTATAGCACCGACGTTTTGATCGAAGATGTCTGACACTAATACATATGATTACACTCAATTATTCATAGGTTATAAATAAATATATAAAGTAGACATAAAAGATAGAAAAGAAAAAAATGTTGCAAATCATACTTAATTCAATGGGGATAGTGTCCTGTTGAGGAAGAGGATTAGTGGCGGCGGTGGCATCGGAGGAAGAAAAGGCGGTGGTTAGTGGTGGTTGTTGTCTGAATTGAGATCTGGTGGGGAAATTGATGATGAGTGGAAAAGTAGGTTTGGATGGTGAATGGGAAATAGGAGGAGAAAGCAGAAATGTGTTGGAGAGAGTAGACACTGCCATTGAATTCATTCTGAAAGTTTGTTCCTCCTTTGTCCTGATTATTCAGTTAGTCTTAACAAACAAAAACAACAAGTTGAATTAAGTTAAAGTGTTGTTCAATCTGTGAAAAGTAAGTAAGTAAGTGGAATACAGTATTATCTTAATCTAATCTAATGTTAAAAAGAACCAAAGAAAGCGATATTAACGATGGATGAATGGCATCAACAAACAACACCTTAGTTGGGGCGGACGCTCCAACGTTTGTTTGTTGTTTTTTGAATAAAGAAAAATACTTATGTTGTACAAATCCAAATAAAATATATGTTGGTACACATTCATAAATAAAATAAATTATAACAGAGTTAAATAATGTGACTATTTTATTTTTTTTTTTAATATTTTTCATTTATGTGTGTATGTCTAAATTTTACTTTTTTTTTTTTTTTGAACAAACGAAAATGAAATATATATAACGAAGACAAGCAAACCCCTCAGCACAAGGCGTACTAAGGAGCGCTCCAAAAGTTTACCTGAGTAAGTGCTATTCACAAAATAGAATATATAAATAACACTGAAATTAATAAGATAAATGTTTTTATCCAAAAAGTAAAATTTTTATTGCTCTAATTAAAACATCAAACTGCTCTAATTTATTTCTTATTGCTTTTGTTAGTAAATCAATTTGTTGAAAACATTACTGTTTGTGGTTTCTTCGAATGTCAATGTAAAAACATAGTCAATACTTTGTGGAATAGGGACGTTTTAGAGAGAAATAGAGATTATAAGTAATAAATAAGATGAAGATTGAGACAAATAAAGTACTTCATACCTTCACATCGTTGATATCCTTAATTTTACATACATCAAAATCAAGTAAAAAACAAAAAACGACTCGTTGTTCAAAATTATAAAACTCCATTGATGTGTGCGTATATATTTCTATCATACATCACATTTCCAATTTATTCTTTTACTTTTCTAACATTTTGGTAAAAATTACAAGAATACAAGTACAAATGATACACTTTAATGGCAAACATGCCAACAATACAAAATAATCAATAAAATGAAAACATGTTATATGCATTAATTAGTTGAAAGCAGAACATATATTGCGAATTTCACCATTAGAACCTGTCTTCACTTCAATGTTACTCATCTTAACCATTGATGTTCCAAATTCAACATTAAATGTTAATCCAAGCAACCCTCTTAAACCCAAGTATCTTTGCACAAAGGTCTTTGTGGAAGCATCATTCCATAGTGCTTGATCAGATTGAAGAATTCCACGTCCATTCTTCAAATTAGCATAGTAAGAATTATCAAATTTGTTTTGACTTCCAGTATCAAATGCAACTCTATTTGTAGCACCATTGTTTTGAGGGCAAAGTGTTTGTAATTGGGAAAGAAATGAAGGGTCAATGGAAGGGTCAGAAGCAACATTTGTTGTGAAGTTGTACAATCTCTTATTGAAGAATTGACATGCCACAGTTCCAATTGTATGTCCACCTATATATATTCATTAAAATAAATAACACATGTAGTTAATGATATTCTTGTATCCTATTTGTAATTTAGTACCATTAATTTGATCAAAAGAAGTATTATCAGATTAAAATAAATGCGGTTGCAACTTTAACCAACTTAAGAATTTTCTTATAAAGGTATTTTTGTACTAGTGATATGAAATTCTAATGTGATAAATGACTTTGATGTGATAAATGACTTTGGAATATTGCATGTGTGTGTTAACTTACCAACTAATGTGACAAGGTCTTGAGTGTTAAGGCCTTTTTCTTCAAATTTTCGTTTCTGCACATCGACAGAATCGTCAGGAGCAGGCAAATTATTAACATCTAAAGCCAGTGACACACGTCCATCTCTACGTCCAGTAGGCACTTTCCAACTCAGTCCACCACTCTGTAGTGCATACATAAATAATTATTAATTAGAAGTTAGAAAATATATTATGTCATTTTTATTGATCCGATTCTATATACCTATCAGAAATGTTGAATTATCAATAGAAAAATGAAATGGATCTCTAACTATCCCATTTCTAATATATGGTTAAATTTGTTAATTACCAGAACAACAGAATCACGAGCAGCAAGGGCAAGGATATCAGCACAAGAGACAACACCGGGACACACATTTTCGAGCTTTGTCTTAGCATCATCAATAACTTCAAAACCTCTTAAACCAAGGTTCGGAAATGCAGTTCTCTCGGTGCCTAGGCCAGCGATGAGAACAGAGGCATCACAACCTCGGACAAAACAATCATGGAAATGCAACCTAAGTAAACCAGGAGCCAAAGAAGAATCAGAGTTAACATGAGATGTAACTGTGGACTTAACAATTGATTCAGCTTGAGGACATGTACTAGAATAGAATCCTACATATGTCTCTTGGCTATGGACTTGTATGTTCACAATACCTAAAACAAGCAAAAGAATCACAACCTTAAACAAACTACTCTCCATTTCTATTTTTCAAGGAAATTAAGAGTTGATATTAATGCAACGAATGGCCTAATTATAAATGAACAAAAGTATATGCAAGCTAATAATATGAAATATATAACTGTTTAGGACTTTTGGATTTAGGTGAATATGTAAAAGAGCTAGTGTATATATAATGATTATGTGAAATATGCAATTCATGAGGTACAAGTATTTATATGGAAATTTGGAATTAGATTTTTGGGGTCAAAATTAAGATTAAGAGAATGAGTAAGCTAAGACGGCTTCTATATGTACAAGTTATTATGTGGGAGCCATGCAAATATGAAAAAGTAATTGAAGATGGATAAATATATATATATATATATCCATAGTGGGAGAAATGGGAATGAGTATAGTCGTTGGTGGATGCTAATATTTCTTGTGGTTGCAAATTTGCAAATTTTTCTATTTTTTACAAAATGCAAATGGTTATTTTTTTATTTATTTTTGTTACAAACAATAATATGATTATTTTAAACTCTAGAAACAAATACAATGTATATGCAACTAAATTGTAATTAGTTTCCGTGTGAGAGTTTAGAAAATGACTGAATGTAGATATTTTGTCAAAATTATGTGGTTTACTTGTCAGAACACAATGGTTAAGGAGTAGAATGATAAATAACGAATTAACAACATACTAAGATTTTTATGTTATAAAAAAAATAAATTGTATTCTATTATTGTGTCTTTAATATATATGTCTAATCAAATGTCATTTTAGATGTCTCAGATATGGAGGTTCTAAATTCGAAATCCGTCAATAAAATTGTAAAGGAAAGTATATGTAAAAAAATTTGTAAGTATTTTTAAAATTCTAAGATTTTTTATATCTTAGACCAAGTTACACTGTCTCCTCATTCTAAATTTTTTATTATAAAAATAAAATAAAAAATGGATATATGCATACATGTAGAGCTTGCCATTTTCCTTGGAAATATATTACTACATGACCGCATCCTTTCACATAGGCTGCTTAATAGCATCACCGCGTTTTCATTCTCCGAGGATGGCCTGGTTGATTAACTTTTTTCTTTATTTTTTATTTTATCTTTTTATTCAATTAAAATTGAGTAATTTGTCCCATAAGCTTAGTTTAATTGGTTGGGACATTGCACTATATGTGCAGGAGCCGGGGTTCGAACCCCAACACTCCACTTATCCATCTTTAAGGTGAAATTTCAAGCCACTATGCTACCTACCAAAAAAAAAAAAAAATTGAGTAATTGAATTACTATATTCCTCTCAAATGTTTAAGACTTTCAGTTTATATTTTAGAGAGTCAATGTTCTAGAATTATAAGAGAGAGATGATCAAATATTAAGATATTAGGTTTATGATTCATTTTTGTTATAGTATATGCGAAACTTAACCACTTACACTTGAAATTCAACGATATTTTTCAAGTTTGAATTCACACATCCTAATGATTCAATATCAAGATTTACTCATGCTCATCCACCAAATCGAACTACGGCTCTAATACCAATTTATGGGGAGTCTAGAGGAGCGTCAACAAGTCAATGTTCTAGGAAAACATGATAGAGAAACGTCACATCTTTCACCCAAACTTTAAAACAATATCTCTTATATATGTAACATTTTTCTCATTCATAATCGATGTTAGACTTAATCACTCGCACTTAAAATCCAACTGTATTTGAATGATATATTTGTTTTTGAATTTCAACAACGACAATTAAACAATTCATTTGTCAACTAAAACAATATCTCTTATATATTTGTTGTTGTTTTTTTAATAAAAAAAAAACTAGGTTGACAAAAATTGTTCTTAATTACTTAAAAAAGATTGTTATTAATTAATACAGTTGAAACAATTAAGTAGCAGACATTCTGTTTGGATTAGTTTATTTTTGTGCTTATGCAAACAACTTATACAATTTTTATGTATTATTATAAGTTTGTCAATGTAGTTTATGATAAAATAGCTTATAAAAATTAAATTTTTCACTAGTGTGAACTTGTAAAATAGCTAAAACCTAATTTATATTGCATAAACTAAAAAATAAGCTAATCCAAACGGCCCATTATCAAAATGAGAAATTTTTAAGAAATTTTGTAAATATAATTGTTTATTAAGATGCTTCTTCGATATCTCTACTATCTATCTGCAGTAATGTCACTGCATGAAGATCCATTTCCCACCCTCTAACCTTTTATAAAGCAAACCATTTCATAAATTCTAAATTTGATTAGTGATAAAATATTATGCTGCATTATTTTCTATTCATTGCATTTTTCCTAGAGGTTATGCAATATATGATGTATATATATTTTTATAATTCAATGCATTCACTCATTGAGATAGAACATATATAGATATATGGTAGCGGCAGAGTACTCCCAATAGAATTGCTTGTTCAATAAGAAAACTCAATTGATATATATGTCACATTTTCCTTTAATACTTTTACACTTGCAAACATATTTTGAAATGATAACAAAAAGACTACAAGTAAATATTATACACTTCAATGGCAAATTAACATGCCAACAGATACAAACTATAATCAACAAAATTAACCACTTCTGCATTAATTAGTTGAAAGCAGAACATATCTTGCGGATTTCACCATCAGTACCAGTCTTCACTCCAATGTTACTCATCTTCACCATGGATCTTCCAAATTCAACATTAAATGTTAATCCAAGCAATCCTCTTAAACCTAAGTACCTTTGAACAATGGTTTTTGTGGAAGCATCATTCCACAATGCTTGATCTGATGGAAGAATTCCACGCCCGTTCCTCAAATTAGCATAGTAAGAATTATCAAATTTATTTTGACTTCCAGTATCAAATGCAACTCTGTTTGTAGCACCACTGTTCTGAGGGCATAGTGTTTGTAATTGTGAAAGAAATGCAGGGTTGATGGAAGGGTCAGCAGCACCAGTTGAATTAAAGTTGTACAATCTATTACTGAAGAATTGACATGCGGTAGTACCAATTGTATGTCCACCTATATATATTCATTAAAATAAATAAGTACTTAATTACTAAATAACTTATGTAATTAATGTGATTATAACTTCAATATGTAATTCCTAAAGTGTTAAATGAATTTGAAATATTTTATGATCACTTACCAACTAAGGTTACAAGATCTTGAGTGTTAAGGCCTTTTGCTGTAAATTTTTGTTTTTGCACATCAACAGAATCACTAGGACCGGGCAAATTATTGACATCTGAAGCTTGTGACACACGTCCGTCTCTACGTCCAGTGGGCACTTGCCAACTCAATCCACCACTCTGCAATGCATACATAAATAAATAAATTAGGTTTTATATCACAATAAATTATTAACTTATTACGCTTAATTAATAATATACTCAACTCCAGTAAATTTTATTGATATGATTATCTGAACTACGTATCATAGAAGTTGAATTGTTGACGGAAATTAGAAATCTTAATAATAAATTTATTTTAAATTTTAACATATATCCAAGATTACTACATTGAAAATTGTTTTTATTATCATTTGTACACTATATATAGTTGAGTTAGTTAATTACCAAAACAACCGAATCACGAGCAGCAAGGGCAAGAATATCTGCACAAGAGACGACACCAGGACACGCAGTCTCGAGCTTTGTCTTTGCATCATCAATAACTTCAAAACCTCTTAAACCAAGGTTTGGAAATGCAGTTTTTTCTGTGCCGGAGCCGGTAATGAGAACCGAGCCATCACAACCTTGGACAAAGCAATCATGAAAATGCATCCTAAGTAACCCAGCAGCCAAAGAAGAATCAGAGTTAACATGAGATGTAACTGTGGACTTAACAATGGATTCAGCTTGAGAACATGTACTCGAATAGAATCCTACACGTGTCCCTTGGCCATGCACTAGTGTGTTCACAAGACCGAACACAAACAAAAGAAACACCACCACCTTAAACAAACTACCCTCCATTTTTTTTTATAATTTGATACAAATAGTTGTTTAGGAGTATAAGTGAACAAAGTAGAAGCTTAGGTATATATAATATAATTGTTTAGGACTTTAGGCTTTATGTAAATGATTGTGTAGTGGAATGCTATGAAACTGCCATGCATGGTGCAAGTATTTATATGCATAGGTTTGGACTTTTGGGTTCAAAATAAATATAACTAGTAAACAAAGACGGCTACAAATTACAAGTGGGTGTTGTGAGTGGAAGCCAATTATCAAAAATAATTGAAATGATTTTTTTTGGATAATGGGCTAGTGCTGGCCCTCTAATATTTGTCTTGTGGTGACAATGGTCAATGATTTTATGTATATGCATGCAAGCTTACAATAAAATGCAGTTTCCGCGTGAGATAATTGAGTTTAGAAAATGAATAATGAGTGTGTGAAAATATGAATGTCAAAAATGCGGTTCACTTTATCTTATTATCAATTGTGACTTGAATGTGTCTAATCTAATCAAAGGACACTTAATTTGGATGGCTTAGGTTGTCAATTTGCACCCCTCATGCAGTGCAATATGATTGGATCCATTCACCAACGCGTTCACTTTTTCTCACTATGGCATGCTTGGTTGACTTTTTATATATACAACTAAAATAGAGTGAATCATAAGAAGAATGTGAATCAAATGTATTCCTTTAAAATCCCCTCTTTTGTTCCAATATATAAAAAGAAATTGATCAATAAAAGTAAATGTATTTGGTCTAAATTTCGAATCAAATACATCAAGTTCTTTTTATTCATTTTTGTTTATATTTTGAGATAGGGGTGGATAAAAAAATCGAAACCCGTTTCAACCCACAAAATCCGAAAAATAAAATAAAGATTTGGGCGGTTTATAATGGGCCACGGGTTAGCAGGTTGAAAAATTCGGTTTCTATTGGGTTGGTATGGGCAAGTCTGGGTGGAGGGAATTGGACCGACGGTGTCTGAAACCCGCCCGCATGAGTAAATTAAAACATCGCATTTTGCACTAGGATTTGCTATATACACACTCTAAGCTCTTATCATGCCTCTTCTTCACACTTTCTCACTTCACCTCAAATTCATGGAGACTGAAACAATCATGGAACATTTTGAAACATATATAATTTTATCTTCTTCATCTTGTTTGTCTAATTTCATTGAAATCAAATGTAATGTTTTTAATTTTATTTGAGATTTTTGTTTTTTCTTACTTTTTATATTGATTTAGTATTTCTAACACTTTCTTTTTGTGTTTGTTTCATGATTCTCTAATCTCTAGTTACATATTTTCTAGATCTAAACTCCAAAGGTTGAGTTTATTACTATTTTATTTTTATTTTTAATTTTTAAATTTCTAACAGAATCAAACCGCCTGATAACCCGTTTAAACCGCAAATTCGAACCCGTGAAAACCGATCTTTATTTTATGGACGAATTGGACCTTATTTTTTGACTATGCGGTTTAGACTGGATGACAACTTTGGATCCGAATCCGCCCAAACCCACCCACTGTCCACCCCTATTTTGAGACAGAGAGAGAAAAAAATTGAGTTTGCTTTATTTATCGACTATTTATGAGAAGGATATATATAAAAAAAAATAGTACGTGGAATGTATTTTAATAGGGATCCTATAAGTGGGTTACACTAATCTCCCACAGCTTGTATCTATTTCTCTTATAAATGGACAATGCATATAAGAATGGAGCAAACCTGAACTTCTTAAATATTCACTTTGTCCCAAAATAAATATCCATTTGAAATAAAAATTTGTCTCAAAATATTTGATCTATTCAACTTTCAATGCAATATTTTTCAACTATACTCTCTAATCATTACTACGTACTTTCACAACTTTCAAATAAATCATCGATAATTTTTTAAGGACAATTAAGTAAAAGTCACATTATCTTTATTTATAATTATTATACTGATCTAACTATGTAAAATGGTCAAATAGATAATTTAAAATACGACAGGGGACAGGGGAGTAAATGTGTAAGAAAATACAATCTTCATTCTTAATTCTATCAAAAAAAGAGTTAAAATTTATTTCGGTCATTGAGAAAAATTTCAAGACTCAATTCCATAAGAAAAATTTAGCCTCCAAAATAAATAAAAGCAATTTTAGTCTTTGAAAAAAATAAACCGAGACAACTTGGTCGTTGCCTTACCTAATTTTTATTTCTTTGGTTGATAAATGAAATATAGAGGAAAGTAAAAAAAAGAGAGAAAATGAATAAAAATATAAGATGATTATGTAGTAGGCTTAATTGCACTTTTTATCCCACTATTTTATAATTTTTACAAATTTAGTCTATCATTTCTAAATCAAAAATTGTGGCTCCTCTACTTTCACATTTTTTGCAATTTTACCCCCAATACCCATTTTGGCCTTAAAAAATTTGATGTGGCACTTTTTAATAAGGTAGCATCAAAGATGATTATGCGACAAATACAAGTGTATTTTTGTTATCCACCTCATTAAACACACACAATTTTGCATTTGAATTTAATTTCTAACTTGTCTTGCAGTAATGGTTCATGTCATTTACATAAATAATGAAGGAGAAGTAAAAAGTGTAAAATAAAAAATGAGACTGATGTAGTACATATAACATTAAGAGAGGAGTGTCACAAAAACACTTTTCAACGTAATCTTTTTTTAGTTAAAATTTACATACACACCTTAAATTTTCATGCACGTTCGATAAACTTTGATGAGATTTTGGTATAAATCATAAGATGGTAAAAGAAAGAGAATGAAACTTGAGAATTCATTGAATGAAAAAGAGATTACACAAGAAAATGATGAATCTAGCTTCTGCAGGAAGCAATTCTAGCTTATATACAAACTGTAAACTAAAGCTACTTCTAGATCCTTCTCTAACTAACTTTGCCAGCTGGTGTAACTACCTCTTAGCTGGCATACAGCTGGCAGCTGACGTGGCATGAGTTAATCAATACAAAGGAAGGAACTAAGACTAACTAAGGGCACTAGTGAGTGAAGGTTAGTCTTCTGCTGGTGTTTCTTGTATGGCAAGCAACTCTGAGCTAGTAGCTTTGGCAGATGGTGAAGTATTTATCTGCAAGTTTGTTACCCTCCCACAAGCTGGAGTATGATAGATGTTGATCAGACACAGCTTGGAAACAAAAGAATTGAAGATCTTAGTTGATAGAGCTTTGGTAAAAAAATCGGCCAATTGAGACTTAGTAGAGATAGGAAGCAGTTTGAAAATGCCCTCTTGAACCTTATTTCTGACAAAATGACAGTCAATCTCGAGGTGCTTGGTTCTCTCATGAAATACAGGATTGGAAGCTATGTGAATGGCACTTTGATTGTCACAATATAAGGCAGCAGGTCTAACACAAGTAATGTGCAAGTCATGGAGCAAGTAAAGTATCCACTGTAATTCACAAGCTGCAAATGATAAAGACCTGTATTCAGCTTCTGAGGAACTTCTAGAGACTGTATTTTGTTTCTTAGACCTCCATGAAATGAGTGATGAGCCAATAAAAAAACAATATCCAGAAGTAGATCTTCTAGTGTCAATACAATTGGCCCAATCAGCATCAGCAAATCCCAATACTTGAAGAGTTGAATTTCTGGGAAAGAAGAGACCTCTACCAGGAGTGCCTTTGAGATACCTTACTATTCTACAAGCTGTTTCATAATGAACAAGTGTAGGCATAGTGAGGAACTGGCTGAGTTGTTGAGTAGCAAAGGCAATATCTGGCCTGGTAGTGGTGAGGTATAAAAGTTTCCCAATAAGCCTTCTGTACGCTTCAATGTCAGCATAAGCTGCACTATCATCTTGATGAAGTTTGATGGAGGGGTCTAAGGGTGTGGGGGCAGGCTTGGCCCCAATGAGACCAGTGTCTCTCAACAGATCAAGGCAATACTTTCTCTGGCAAATAGAGATTCCTGTCTTGGAATGTGCTACCTCTATGCCAAGAAAATATCTTAACTGACCTAAATCTTTAATTCTGAATTCATTATCCATAACCTTCTTGATTCTAGTAAATTCATGAAGTGAATTGCTGATAAGTGCCAAAAAGTAGCTCAAATTACATATATATTTTAAGCACTTATTAACTATTTTGTAAGATATTCTTTAGTTTTTCCTCACTTAAATGTACATATTTGTTTAAGTCATTTATTTCAATTAAGTCTCCCTAAATCTCAACATTTGTGCAGAAATTTGAAGAAAAATTGCAAGTTAACTCGCCAGGGCGAGCTCAGAGCGAATGCAGGGCGAGTAGAGGCAGAGAGCATCAAATTGGATATCTGATACACTCGCCAGAGCGAGCAGTAACTCGCCAGGGCGAGTAACAACTCGCCAGGGCGAGTGAAGGCGGTTCAAAACTCACTTATGACGTGGCAGAAACCTTCTGATGAAGAAAGGTCAACTCGCCATGGCGAGCTGGAGCTCGCTCAGCGAGTTCTAATTTTCAGAAATAGTATAAATAGAGCTTGCTGTCATTTTTCTAGAGGAGAGACTGGTGAGATAACTTGTAATAGAGTAGCAGAAGCAGAGGGAAACCCTAGGAGCCAGATTCAAGGGGATTTGAAGGTGGATTCACTACAATAGTTGAGAAATCATCATTGATAAGTTTGTTCATCTCTTTTATCCTTAATCTTTGTAAAGCTACCATGAAAATGAGTAGTTAATCTCTCTTTGTTGGGATTAGGTGTAATTGACTCTATGTGTATGTATTTCTTTTGATCATGGTATTATATATGGTTTTAGTTTAGTTATCAATTTTGATGTTGTTCTTGAACTGTATGTTTTAATTCTAGGTTTTGAAATGGTATAGACGTATGCTTTTTGAATCCGAGACCTAGAACAATCATCTATTAAACTCTAAACTCTAGACATAGATTTAGGTTTAATATTCACTCTAAATATCAAGTTTTAAAACTATTGTGTTGATTAAATTGTCCGAGACATCGGAGTTTGAGCAATACGATATAGCCGGTATATTGATCGATCACTCGAGACATCGAGGGTTAATGAATATAGCGGGATTCTCATCGTGCTCTGGAAACGGACACGTACGTGAGTGATATGTGATAGAATTGACTGATAGCTAGAACCTGTGTAACTGATTCGAATGATACATGCGATTGGGTCGGTGAAATCTAATCCCACCAAACTTTTCTCTCTGATAACAATTCCTTTTATTGCACTTACTACTTTATTTTCACAAGTTTTCATAACAAATATTTTCAAATCACTTTACTTAGAATTATATTGATTGTTGAACGGCGTCGATATCGCATCAGTCCCTGTGGAGACGATAAATCTATACTTACTTTTGTACTTCAACAATTGCCTGCTAGTATAATGTCATCTACATATACTAGTAATGCAGTGAAGTTAGAACCATTCTTCTGTGTGAATAATGAATGATCAGAGTTAGATTGGCAGTAACCTTGGTCTATAAGCAAGGAAGTGAGTTTTTCATACCATTTACGACTTGCCTGTCTTAATCCATAAAGAGATTTTATCAATTTACACACTTGATTAGGATTAGAGCTAGGTACTCCTTGTGGTATGTCCATGTATACTTCCTCTTGCAGTTCTCCATGTAGAAAGGCATTATTGACATCCATTTGATGTAGATGCCAATCATTGATAGAAGCCAGGGCAATAAGAGTACGAACTGTAGTGATTTTTGCCACTGGTGAAAAAGTATCAAAAAAATCTAACCCTTCTATCTGGTTATAGCCTTTGGCTACTAACCTTGCCTTGTACCTTTCCACAGTGCCATCAGCCTTATGTTTAATTTTGTAAACCCATTTGCTTCCAATTGGCTTAATGTTGGCTGGTTTGTCCACAAAAATCCATGTCTTGTTCTTGTTTAGAGCATCAATCTCTGACTCCATAGCCTGAACCCAACAAGGTATAGTGCTTGCCTCTTTGTAATTCTTAGGTTCAACATCAGCTATTAATGACTTTGAAAACTGACTAAGAGATTCAGATATATTAGCATAAGAATGGTAGTCACTAATAGGGTAGAGTATACCTTTAGATGAGGGCCCAGATGAATTGTGTGAGAGATTGCATAGATAATCTGAAAGGTACACAGGTGGACATGGTGCTCTGCTTGATCTTCTAAGTGTAGCAGGCAATGGTGGTGTAGGGTGTGGTGATGTATCTGGGTTTACAGGTGGTGTATCTGGTTCAACAACTGGCTGAGTGGAATTTGAATTGTCTTGTTCACTATCAGAGTCACCTGTAATGGTTTCTTGCAGAATAGGCAAGGTAGCAGAAGTGTTATCTGTGTTAGTGGATTGATTGTTCATGGTTGGAGTGTTGATGGGTGGATTAGTGTGATCAATATTTGGTGTATGGTCAATGATAGGTGTAGAAATGTCAGAATTTTGTGAATGAACAGAATGGTAAGTCCAAGGTTCAATAGTAGTGGAATTTTGATAAGGTAGAATATGGTCATAATGCACAACATCTCTTGACAGAAAAATTTTCTTATCAATGAGATCAAAAAGCACAGCACCCTTGACTCCATGTTTATAACCTAAAAACACACACTTTCTAGCTCGTGGATCTAATTTTGTTCTGTGGACATGTAATGTGGAAGCATAACATAGTGATCCAAAAACTTTGAGCTGTTCAAGATTAGGAGGTTGGTTATAAAGCAAGTGATATGGTGATTTGTTGTTAAGTAAGGGTGTAGTGACTCTGTTGATAAGATAAGTAGCATGAATAACAGCATATGACCAAAATTTCTTAGGTAATTTTGACTGGAAAAGTAGTGATTTACCTACATTAAGTAGGTGTTGATGTTTTCTCTCTACCCTCCCATTCTGCTGAGGGTTTTCAACACAACTTGTTTGATGAATAATGCCTTTGTTGGCATAAAAAGAAGGAATTAAGAATTCAGGTCCATTATCAGTCCTGACACATTTGACAGACACAGAAAATTGGTTTTCAATCATTGTGATAAATTGCTGAACAAGTAAACTTACTTCAGACTTGGATTTTAACAAAATTACCCAAGTAAAACGACTAAAATCATCAACTGCAGTTAGAAAATATCTATGACCATGAATGGAATGAATAGAATTAGGACCCCATATATCAAAGTGTATTAATTCACCACAAGTGGTAGCTTTATTAACACTGAGTTTGTAAGGTAATTTCTTATGTCTAGCTAGATGACATATATCACATACTGAATCACAATCAGCAATTAAAAAGGGAAATTCATGCTTCATAGAGAGCAATCTTTTATTTGAAAGGTGTCCTAAACGAAAGTGCCATAGAGCTTTACTAGGAATATGAACACTAGAGCTGTGGATATGGCTTGAAGAGGCTTGAGAAATGTTGGCAGTGATGAGAGGATGATGAGTATTGGTCTTTATGGTTAAGTAGTACAATCCCTCGATCAATTCACCCGAACCAATCATCTTCAAGGTCCTCTTGTCCTGTATGAAACAATGCACATTGTCAAATATAACAGTGCATAATGAAGACTGGGTTAGCTTAGGTACAGAAATGAGGTTGAGTGAGAATTCAGGCACAAGTAGCACATTGTGCACAGAGAAATGCTCAAACAACTTTACAGTACCAGCAACCTTAGCATAGGATATAGTGCCATTGGCCATTCTAACTTGAACAGGAGTTATATCATGATAACTGTCAAACAAGGTTAAGCTAGAGCAAATATGGTCACTGGCCCCAGAATCTATAATCCATGAACCATAAGTGGAGTTGTTGAGGGAGTATGCAATACCTGCATGATGATGCTGAGCTATGTTCACCTGTGCAGCATTAGAAGTGCTACCAAGAGTAGTGGTTTGTAGCAGATTGACCAATTTTTCATATTGGTCCTTGGTGAGGCCATAGGACTCTATGCCTTTACTGCTCCTAACATCATCGTTCTCATTATCCTCAGCATGAACATGATTAGAGCTTGCATTCTTGCCATAATTTGGGGGAAACCCGTGCTTACGATAGCAATTATCTATAATGTGATTATCCTTTCCACAATAAGTGCAGTACTTGTTAGATTTCTTGTTGTTACCATAGCTGGAATTTGTATTTCCTTTACCACGATTATAACCTTGTGATCTTCTAGTATCTGTAGCATTAACTAGTGCTTTGCTATCATCTAATTCATTAGAAAATTGTGCAGCAAATTGCCGCTCGTGTTGTATAACCATAGAAAACACTTTGTTAATTGGTGGCAAAGGTTCCATAAGCAGAATTTGTGATCTAACCATATCAAAGCTATCATTTAAACCGGTCAAAAAACGAATCGTGCGAATCAAATTGTGCTGAGTCTTAGCATTACTAACACCGGTGATGCAAACACATTTTCTAGGACAATTGCAAACAGGTGCAGGGAGATAGACCTCTAACTCTTCCCAAAGTGTCTTAAGAGAAGTGAAAAATTCAGAGACGGATTTGTTACCTTGTTTAAGACCATAGATCTCAACCTGCAATTCAGAAATCCTGATGTAATCACCGCGTGCAAATCGTTCCTTAAGCTCGTTCCACACATCGATTGCGTTTTCAAGATACACAATGCTCTGTCCAATGGAATCATCAACAGAGTTCATCAACCAGGAATGAACGAGCATGTTGCATCTACACCATGCTCTGTAGCTTGGATCAAACTCATCAATCGGAACCGCAATTGTTCCGTTCACAAAATCGAACTTGTTCTTCGCGCCAAGTGCTCGCCTCATAGATCTCGCCCACGAATGATAGTTGGAGTGATTCAATCGCGGCGTGACTGAAACTGACGACGGTCCGTCGGAGGAATGAACATAATACACATTGCCGGGAATTTGAGATGGATCTTCCGGTGGTGCATTGCGAGTAACCATGGCGGTTCACGGCGAAGAAACGGTTAAGAAAAAGAGAATGCGCAACAGAGCTTCTATTGCTCTGATACCATCATAAGATGGTAAAAGAAAGAGAATGAAACTTGAGAATTCATTGAATGAAAAAGAGATTACACAAGAAAATGATGAATCTAGCTTCTGCAGGAAGCAATTCTAGCTTATATACAAACTGTAAACTAAAGCTACTTCTAGATCCTTCTCTAACTAACTTTGCCAGCTGGTGTAACTACCTCTTAGCTGGCATACAGCTGGCAGCTGACGTGGCATGAGTTAATCAATACAAAGGAAGGAACTAAGACTAACTAAGGGCACTAGTGAGTGAAGGTTAGTCTTCTGCTGGTGTTTCTTGTATGGCAAGCAACTCTGAGCTAGTAGCTTTGGCAGATGGTGAAGTATTTATCTGCAAGTTTGTTAGTAAATTTTAACTAAAATATAAAAAGGTGTTATAAAAAAATTGTGTATTAGAAAATGAGTTGCACAAAATAATTAAAATTATAGTATTAAATGGAGTATTTTTTTAGGCATTCTTTTCTTTCAAATGTGGATTATGAAGATATGAAACAGAGAAGTGAAGGATACATGCATTCAATCAGAACAATTCATCCATCTCTTATATATATGTGACCTTATTACACCGGAATCCTAACAAATAGTGTTGCATAAAATGTGTATTACAAAGTTCAATTCCAACCGATTAACAAAAACATCATTAGAATTGTTGAGCATAACAACTAATCAAATAAAGGTGCATATTGATATATTGAGAAATTATTCAAGTTAAAACTTACAACACCATTAAAATATATATAGAGAAAGAATACTTTCTCACTTATTTAAATCTCATAAGACTCGAAATTTTACATTAAAGAATATCAATTTAAAAAAAAAAAAAAGATAGAGATAACAATATCGAGATATTGACCGTGTTCGAAAATAAAAATGTTCCATTGTCATCGTTGTTTGACATAAAATTAAAATATATTTGTACTCCAAAAAAAAAATTAAAATATATTTTACGATGCATACATTCATTCCCTAAACCCTCACACGGATTTTAAAGGGTCAACCATGCCAGCATAGCATCCACCCACCACCCATACATACTATATAGTATATACTATATTCATATATATGGATCATTTCATGAATTATTTTATATTCTTTGATTTTTTCTTAATATTATTTTATATTTTTAGCTAGTAGCGGGCTTTGCTTACTTATTCTCTTAATTTTGACCACAAAAAGTCAAAGCCTAAATATTTTCATATAAATACTTGCACCTCATGCATGGCATTTCATCACAAAATCATTACAATCTCTCCTATATTCACCTAGAGCCTAAAGTCCTTAACCACTATATAAGATTTCATTTCATATAAGCTTGCATTTTAGTTCACTTATAATTACAACGCATTAATTGCATTAATTTCAACTCTTTTTTAATAGTATTTCTTTCTTTTTTACATATAAATGGAGGGTATTTCGTTTAAGGTTGTGTTTCTTTTGCTTGTTTTGGGCATTGTGAACACAGTTGTGTATGGCCAAGGGACAAGAGTAGGATTCTATTCAAGTACATGTCCTAAAGCTGAATCCATTGTTAAGTCCACAGTTGCATCTCATGTTAACTCTGATTCTTCTTTGGCTGCTGGCTTACTTAGGATGCATTTTCATGATTGCTTTGTCCAAGGTTGTGATGCATCTGTTCTCATTGCTGGCTTAGGCACTGAAAGAACGGCATTTCCAAACCTTGGTTTAAGAGGTTTTGAAGTTATTGATGATGCTAAGACAAAGCTCGAGACTGCGTGTCCTGGTGTCGTTTCTTGTGCTGATATTCTTGCCCTTGCTGCTCGTGATTCCGTTGTTTTGGTAATTAACTAACTCAACTACATTAGTGTACAAATGATAATAAAAACAATTTTCAATGTAGTAATTGGCTTGGATATATGTTAAAATTCAAAATCAATTTATTATTAAGATTTCTAATTTCCGTCAACAATTCAACTTCTATGATACGTAGTTCAGATAATCAGATCAAGAAAATTTACAGGAGTTGAGTATATTATTAATTAAGCGTAATAAGTTAATAATTTGTTTATTTATGTATGCATTGCAGAGTGGTGGATTGAGTTGGCAAGTGCCCACTGGACGTAGAGACGGACGTGTGTCACAAGCTTCAGATGTCAATAATTTGCCCGGTCCTAGTGATTCTGTTGATGTGCAAAAACAAAAATTTACAGCAAAAGGCCTTAACACTCAAGACCTTGTAACCTTAGTTGGTAAGTGATCATACAATATTTCAAATTCATTTAACACTTTAGGAATTACAGATTGAAGTTATAATCACATTAATTACATAAGTTATTTAGTAAGTACTTATTTATTTTAATGAATATATATAGGTGGACACACAATTGGTACTACTGCATGTCAATTTTTCAGTAAAAGATTGTACAACTTCACTACAAATGGTGCTGCTGACCCTTCCATCAATCCTGCATTTCTTTCACAATTACAAACACTATGCCCTCAAACCAGTGGTGCTACAAACAGAGTTGCATTCGATACTGGAAGTCAAAACAAATTTGATAATTCTTACTATGCTAATTTGAGGAACGGGCGTGGAATTCTTCAATCGGATCAAGCATTGTGGAATGATGCTTCCACAAAAACCTTTGTTCAAAGGTACTTAGGTTTAAGAGGATTGCTTGGATTAACATTTAATGTTGAATTTGGAAGATCCATGGTGAAGATGAGTAACATTGGAGTGAAGACTGGTACTGATGGTGAAATTCGCAAGATATGTTCTGCTTTCAACTAATTAATGCATAAGTGCTTTTATTGATTATAGTTTGTACCTGTTGGCATGTTAATTTGCCATTGAAATGTATAATATTTTACTTGTAATTTGTTATTTTGTTTTTTTTATCTTGATCAGAAGAAAAATGTTGAAATTGTAAAATGACGACAATCAAGTTACAAATGACGACAACATATTGGGCCAAATTCGTTTTAAAAACATATGTGAATCAAAATCGCATAATTGCGATATTTTGAGGGGTGAAAGTACATTTAAGCCTTACTATTTCTTATACCATTAATGAAATTAGAAAGCAACTAATGTGGGCTAAAAAAAATAAGAGATACAAATCTCACAGTTACAAAAGTAAGAGAGTTAAAAGTGCAATTAAATAAAAATAATGTAGGAATGAATAAATTTTTGGAGGTGTGCATCATGTATGTGACTATGTGAGAATAAAACCACCCCTTAAATTGCACATTAGAGTGTATCTTAATGTCACTAATACATTATCAATGATGTCACTAATACATGTGAGAATAACATCTAACTCTGATGTTAATATAATTTAGCAGTACATAATGTCCAAAGTTGTTTTTGTCACTAATGATGTTACTAATGCATGTGACAATATTAGCCGTCCTGATGATTGAAAAACATAGCAACAAGAATCCAACCTTTTTCAAGTTCATATACAGCTTTACACGACATGTCCAAGGTTGTTTTTGTATCAAACTATGTAGTAATTAAATGACATTATATAATATCTCTTGATATTGTCAAAAGAATATCAATATGTTTATACCCTTGTTATTGCCTTCAACTATAGGATTAACTAATTAGGTACATTCAAGATTAGAAATGAGTCTCATGATTATTCATTTTCAATCCTAAAATCTTAAACTAGGAACTTCACAATGGGGTTTTACCTTTTTGTCCTTCAACTTATTACTTTTTCAGTTCTTGCTATAGCTCAAGAAGAACCTAAAGGGGACCCCAATGATGCACAAAATAAATCTTCAGATAATAAAAACAATAGCAATTCCAATCTTTTATTATTAATTCTCAATGTGGTTCTTCTTCTAGCAATTATATTGCTATTGATTCTTTACTACAACACATCAAAAAAACTCAACAGAATAGTGAAAGGACACATTTACACATCTCATGAACAAGAGAAAGATGTTGAAACAAGTATTAATGTGAAGAGAGTTGAGATAGGAGAAGGGACAACAATGATGACAGTAGAAGAGAGAAAAGAGTTAATGTTTTTCAATGATGAGACAAAATTTCAAATGGGAGAACTTCTTAGAGCTTCTGCTGAAGCATTGGGACATGGAATTATGGGGAATAGTTATAAGGCTATGTTGAATAATGGACATAATATTGTTGTGAAGAGGTTAAGGGACTTGAAACCATTTACTAAGGAGGAATTTGCAAAGATAGTGAAAATTATTGCTGATCTTAAACATCCTAATTTGTTGCCTTTGCTTGCTTATTACTATTCAAGAGATGAGAAGCTTATGCTCTATAGATATGCTCAGAATGGAAATCTTTTCTCTAGACTTCATGGTAATTTACATCAACTTGGTCTTTTTTCTATTCTGAATTTGTACCTTGATATAATTTTCCTTGGAATAGTATCCGTTATTGTGCCACATATGGTATATGGTGGGTCGATGTTTGAAAATCATCGTTCAATCAAACTTTGACGATGATAAACGTCATCACCTTTTTAAGGTCATCTACGTCCTTATAATTGAGATGGTGACATGATAGGTGTTGATTCACGAAAAATGAGAGAAATCATATATCATTTAAGTTTTGAGGCACTGATGATTATCATTTATCTTATTTTTTGTTGACCTAACATCGATTGAGTCACAACCTCACAATTGTGACTCTCAATTCTCAATTGTAAGGAGGAATAATACCATAAGCTTTCTACTTTTGAGGAGCAACACTGGTCACTTTTAGAGTGTGTTTGGATCAGTCATTTTAAAATTTAAGGGATTTTGAGATTTTATGGAATTCAAATGCTTTCATTTGAATTTCTTTCATTTCAAAATTTTTTGTTTGGATGACACATTTGAATTCCCTTCATTTCAAAATTCTTTGTTTGGAAAAGGTAATGAATTACAAAGTCATTTTCAAAATTGTCATTTTTTTTCGATATTATTTGAATAACTATAATAAAAAAACTCGGCCTGAACCATAAAACAGGTCAAAAAAACCAAAAATACTCTAAACCCAAAAAATCGGTCGTAAACCTAAAAATCAGCCGAAAAACCTAAAATCAGCCGAAAAATCTAAATTTGGTCGAAAACCCAAATAATCGGCCGAAAAACCCTAAAATCGGCCGAAAAATCTAAAATCGTTCAAAAACCCTAAAATCGGCTGAAAACTCTAAAATCGGCAAAAAAATCTAAAATCGGCCGAAAATCCAAAAAAAATCGGCAAAAAAACTAAAATCGGCCAAAAAATAAAAAATCCCCTAGAAAGCCCCTAGAAATAATGTTCTTGCAATGGTCTGCAATAGATTATATGTGACACTTCTCTACCTTCAAAGCCCCTAGAAAGAAATGTTTTCTTAGATCAAAATATAAAGAATGCTTGCTTGTTAAAATTTTAGATATTCTTACCATAGGTTTTTTCCAATTTAAATTCCAAATCATATGACAATAGAAGTATGGTTACAAACTGATTTTTGTCTCACAACAATGAATTGCTAATTAACCAAAAATGTGCATGACTTTATCAGATGGAAGAGATGGAAACAGGGTTCCATTCAATTGGAACTCAAGATTATTAGTGGCAAGAGGCGTGGCTAGAGCATTAGAGTACCTTCACCTCAACAACAAGATCCATAACATTGTCCCTCATGGAAATCTAAAGTCTTCAAATGTTCTATTTGATGAAAATGATTCGGTTCTTGTATCTGACTTTAGTCTTGCATCCTTAATAGCACAACCAATTGCAGCTCAACATATGGTTGTATACAAATCACCTGAATATGGATCTGCAAGAAAAGTTACAATGCAATCAGATGTTTGGAGCTATGGATCACTTTTAATAGAAATTCTAACTGGGAAAGTTTCTATGTGCTCAGCTCCACAAGGGACTAATGGTGTGGATCTTTGTAGTTGGGTTAATAGAGCTGTGAGAGAAGAATGGACTGCTGAGATATTTGACAAAGAAATATCTTGTCAAAAGAGTGCTCTTCCTGGGATGTTAAGGTTGTTGCAGATAGCAATGAGATGCATTGAGAGGTTTCCTGAGAAACGTCCTGAGATGAAAGAGGTAGTTAGAGAAGTTGAGAAAATACAACAAGTACATTTGATGTCTGAAGATGAGGATGATGTTTCTTGTGATAGGTCTCTAACTGATGATTCATTTTCAACAAGTAACTCAGGGATTTTTATTGGAGATTAAAGATAGATTCATAGATAGTGCTCCAAAAGAATAAAGTTACATACTTCTACACATGCTTGTTTCTGTCTCAAAATGAAACATATTGTTCCTTTTGTTTGTCATATTTATCTAATTTAATTATATTAGAAGAATATATAATATTAGTTTTTCACAACGACTTTTTATCGCGAAGAGAGAAATACAAATTCCTTATATAGGGTCATACTTTACTTAAGCCGGTCTTTGTAATGTGAAAAACTGGCAGGAAAATTCTTTTCCAAGACAAGCGCGATTGAATAATGTTGGTCTCAAATAATTTGATGACTGACCATCCGCTGCACAAAGTCTTGTCTTTCGCATGAAAATAATTGTATGATCAATGTATGATCATACATTGATCATACAAATGTAAAATGTGTGCATGAGTATCACGTTTCAAATTACAAATGTACATCAGTGTTATGACATTCAATGCAAAAATGGATCTTAAATTAAAAATGGGATCCAAGTAAGCCCGAAATAATTATACATCATCTTATAAGATGGCATGAAAATTATAAACTACACACCATAACGTGCTAAAACTGGTTTCGCATTCACTAGACATTACCCCCTATATAAGCTTTTTCTCTACATCGGTAGAAGAATCTTCCTGACAGACCTGTTTCTCAGCCTTTACTAGTGGATTGATAGTTGATTCGTGTATCTGTCAATTAAACCAGAAAATGAGGCTAGGACCAAACAATAGCATTCTACTTCATTGGAATGTATCAAAATTCATGAAAGCATACCATGGCCCTGGATTTGAAAGGTGCAATATTGTTTTGAAGCAGCGTTGATGGATGTGAGGGCCTATGAAACAATAAGTGTGCTATAGACCGATCAATAGGATTTGTGTTGGTTTCGATATCCATTAACCCCGTACACCTGAAGAAAGCTATGTGTTATCAAAAAGAAGATTAATTGATAAGCACTATTTATAGATAGATCCAAGAAGGACGGTTTTGGTCTGGCTAGTGAATAACAAAAGAATATTTTTGGAAACACTACAAATTGCAGATAAGAACTCAACACGTACTAATACTCAAAATAATATTACACAATCATTAAAACTCTGATCCCACTTCATAATGGCTACCTTGTTATTGAGACAGATAATTATGATGCTATAAAAGTGAGCATTACCTGCTTGCATCATGTGCCATTGTGTCTTTGCATGCTTCAGTGCCATCTCCATTACAACCATTTGCGTTTGAATTATTATCTCTTTGCTCAGCACTCTTAGCTAAGCGGTATAAACTGTCCCTTATGCACAGTTTAGTTCTGATATCCAACTGCAATCAAACAAAGTGGTTGATTTTTCAGCAATAAGTGACATTTTATACATAGATAATAACCATAGTCTCTTTAGGTCTACAAAAACATTTTCAGTTTCCATTTTAAATTGCAAGAACTTCACCTTGTTTTCTGTTTTCAAAATTTTGTATAGGATACATGTGAAAAATGTTTTCATTAAAACAAGTTAAAATGAAGTAAAAATGGGTGGCAGTTTTGCAATTAAAAATGAACATAAGAGATATAAACAATTTCTTTTCACAAACTTGAACGTCACAGGATTCTAATACCTGTTCCAACACCTGTTGCAAGTTGCAAAAGCTATTTGCTTCAACCAAGTTTTGGTCCAGAGACGAGCTTGTGGGTGAGCTTTCCTGTACAGTTGATGAGTCTATTTTTGATGAAAATCCTAGACTAACCCCTCGAACTTTACTATGACCTTCATTTTCATTTTCAAATTGATGAGCTACCTGCTGAGAAGAACCTGGACTATGAAATGGCATTTCATTTTCCCTTCTTTCATTTTTGTAACTCGTACTTAAGAGGTTACCATGGCTATGATACTTTTCCCTATTCTCATTTGTTTTCAAGGCAGCAGCCACCAAAGAATGACCATGAGAACAATCCATGTTTGAAGCATAAGATGATTCTATAAGAGAAGGAGACATATATCCATCATGCTCCTCTCTTGGTCCAGAGAAATTTGAAGAGACGGAAGTGTGATTTGGAGCATGACTAAAGTCTAGGTGCGTTAAAGGAACTTGTGTCAGTATGCAGCCTAAAGAATCATAATCTGTGTTCTGCTTATGCTTCTGGTTACTATCAAGAGAAGTAACTCCGCTAGAAGAGGCTCCAAACCGCTGATTTATTTCTGCATATTGCCCAGGAGGAGTATAACAATGAGCAGAATTGTCATTTTTTCGCTTTCCTGCTGATGACTTTGGAAAGTTCTTCTGCAATTGTAATACAAAGAAACTGTTGTGATATCCAAATTAAAAAGGATTTAATCCAGTTTACACCTTCATACTAATAAAATACACCAGGCATTCAGAAACTAACCCACCCTTGCTATCAAACTTGCATTGTAAACAAGACAAACCCAACAAATTACCCTCAAAATGAAAGAATTTTGTTTAGGTCCTGCATAAAGGTCAAGCACAAGTTCCCAATAAGTGAAAATAGTGAAACATGAAAAAACATTATTCACAACAAATGGCGAGATTGCCCTAAATACAAACACAGTAATGACAGTATCAGTTACAACTATAACCAGGATAAAAAAACATTAGGTCATGAATATACCATAAAAATTATCATACTCAGAGACCAACTGAATCCCATTCTAGAATATACCATCTATGAGGTCAGAGGCATGTATAAAAATTACTTTTGCATGTGCATTTGACAGGATCATCATATGGATATCAGTATGTACCCCAGTGTTTTCATAAAGAACCCACATTGAATTATAGCTTCATAATTTGAAATTCAAGAATTCAAACCTTTTCTTTGGACACCAAGGCATCTTTATGACCATATTTTTTATCTGATTCATTGAACATTGACAACGAAGCAGGGACACCATTGTCATCCACATCCATTTGAGGTCTTGTCTTCTTATCACCGGGGAATGACTTTTTGTTTGAATCATTGATCGGAAGAACTTCAATATTGTCCTTGGATGAATCCATATTGTACTCAGATATATTTTTCAATGGACTCATGTCGGCACAATGAAGCTTTAAGTCAGACATTAATGCATCATCTGAACCTTCAGCACTGTGCGAAGAAGAAAACCAGCAGAACTCCTCTTCATTATTGAGACTCCCCATTCCAAATGTTAAATCACAACTTCTGCAATAAATTTAAAAGTGGTATTTAGATATGTATATGATGATTGCAACAAATCGATTAATTTTTCAGACAAAGGGAAAGATGATGAAACTTCTGTCAAATTGAAGGATTTCTTACAACATCCTGTCAACATCTTCTAAGTTTCCTATATCCAGCCACCCATCATTATCAAGAAAACTGAGTTCATTATCAGCTTCAGATATGTGATTTTTTGGATGTTGACACGCCTCATCATCTTCCACCCCACACTTTTCTTCCAAGGTGGTATCATCTGCACAAAGCTTGCTACCTCCAGAATCTATATTGCCACTCTTGAAACAGTGGTCAAACATGCCTGTATGATCTGAAGTTAGCACTTTTGCTTCTCTGTATGAGTCACCATCACATGAAGAAAATACACCTTCAGGTGTGTCAGACCATGAATCCTTTTCTGGCATTCTTTCGTTCTGGGTCATATTTTGCAAGTATAATTCATCTTTACCCAGAGTACCATAGCTACTGACATAACCACTACTTTCTAAACCATGTAACTCGTGATGTGATTTCTTACAGCCATCACCCTTTGTTACAAATTGATTATTGTGTTGGCTTCCAGAATCGGGGACTATGAGATCATTCTCATCAAATTCGTCCCACACATTATCTTCAAACTGTAACACAAAGACATATTATGAAAATAACTTATAGTAACCTGGCATGAGATAAAGTGACAAATTTATAAAAACACAGTATCAAACCCAATAAAGAGATAAATTTAAATAGCAAACATCAAACTAGTACAATTACAATCCACCACTACCGAAAGATGTTCATTTTTTATAGAGAAAAAAGTTTCTTAATAAATAATAATAATTCCCCGAAAGATGTTCACCCTGCAAGGGTTCTGAATAACCTTGTGGTAAAAAATCTACCTCAGAAAACACAAACCATATCATTCCAAGATTCAAACTGAACCTCGACGAAGTTTAAATCAGGCATGACCAATTTAAAGGGATTATTAAAGAAACAATTTGTGAAGGAGAGAAGTGGAGCTGTTGCAACTTGCAAGCAAATTGTAGAAGGAAAGGTACACAAATATAAGTTTCAAATTTACCATTTAACAAGGACTGCAATCTGTACACTTCACAATAACAGTAACATCAGCTACACCCACCACCAATCAACAAGAAGTTTCTCAAGGGAAAATGTTTCTGGTGTCTTGTTAATAGCTACCAAGCCACTTCTGCATCCCTAGCACTATTGAACTTTGATTGCACAACAGCCTGCTTTTAAGATTATGCTACAGACCAAAAGCACTCACTGCAGAAATGAAAACGTCAAATCCAGAATCAGATAGTGATATCATCAATGCAATTACAGAATAGTTAACTTTATACAAGCAGAGTCCAAAGGTGACTCAACAAAAATGGCATCATACTTGTGGTCTTCTATGGAAATGAATTAGCCAACTGAATGTTCTGTATCGTGTTAAGAATGGAATTTGAAGTGGAGTAATGGAGACAGTAAATACAAGAAATGGTACTATATGAGTATATTGTGGCAAGACTGCAAAGTAATATTGTATACTGGATTTGAATTTAACAATAGCTCATACCTCAAACATGTAGATGTTTGACATTCCCCTCAGATCTTCTATCCATCACTAGTGATACATTCGATGTTTGATCCAATGTCATGTTTATGTTTATTTAGCAAACCTGTCACCAAAGATGATTTTCAATCACAGAATACACCGATCATAAAAGATACCTGAAGCCACATATCCACTGTGTCTATAAATTATGAATAGCATTGATCAATGATACTAATAGTCGGTGAATTCTTATTGTTAGATTAACACTTATAGTTGACTTGTTCATGAATCTAGAGATAGTCAACCGACATTAGAATTGACACCAACTGTCTTCTTATTGGCAACATATGAGCAATTGCATATACCTATCCCACGATCTCTATTGAGCAGTGTCATCTTGAAAACTTAAATACAAAAATAATTTGCAAAGGGTTTAGATAAATCAGCTACTACCTTTTCAGTCAAATAAATACAAAGTTGTCACAACCGCTGCAACTTTTTGGCATCTCTACTCTAGATTATGAAATGGGATTCAAAACCGTTTCAAAAAAAAAATGAAATGGGATTCGAAACTTTCCCGTTTTAAGTTTCACAAAGAAAGAAAAAAAAGTGGAGCCTGGTCAAAACCTTTGCCAATTATAGACCAATTTGACAAAAAACAAAAAACATATTAGCTAAGGAAAGTTACAAAATTATCATGTGTTAGATTTAACTTTTACTATAAACATGAAACAAAGGTGGCCATAAAAAAAAAATGGGAAAAAGAAATATTCTGAACTTTAAGCTTAAGGCATAGCCAATAAATATTACTAAATTCAAGCAACTTCAACTTACAACATAGTCCCTATTTGGATAAACAGTTTATTTTGCAGCTTATAGCATACTCCCTCCATCTCAAATTATAAGCAAAAATAGGTCAAAGAAACTTGATTCATATGGTTACAAATTCAAACCAATTTTTTGCTTATAATTTGAAACAAAAGAAGTATTTTTATAATTGACGATAAAATAAAGTCAAATTGTTTTCGTATAAGCTGTCTTGTAGAGTTTATGGAAATAATCTGCAAACAACTTATGAAAATGTCATAAAATGTTTTCTTAAATTCTCCAAATCAGTCTCACTAGTGGTTATGTCAATAGATAAGCTCAAATAAGTCAATCCAAATAACCGATACTAAAAATTATTTAGAAAAACAAAATGAGCAACAAACAAACAGAAATTGAAGATCCAAATTATTGGAAGTTCATTTTCACCCTTTCCTTATCATCCAAACACTTCACCAACCGGATTTATATGTTCTAATCAAATCAAATCAAATAAAATAAAAATAGAATAGAATAAAAATCACACCAATTAAAATTAAACAAAGAATCAATAATAACTTAATAACATATTTAATTGGTAAAAAGAATAAAAGCAAATGAATCTCAAAGATATGAATAGTCTAATTAACGTTGATATAAGTATAATTAATTAATCATAAATTAAACTTAAAAAGAAGAGTATGAAGAAGCTGAATTGAAGACAAGTGATTCTTCTTGAGTCACGTAGTTTTCTTGATATTGATAAACTAAAGAAGAAGAAAAAAAAATTACCAAAACGTGGAATCAGCAAAGAAGTGATTATTTTGAGAGCTTTTTTTTGGCCTAAAGCGTTGTTTGGATTTGTGATTCGTTTTCTTTCCAGACCCTTCTTTCCCTACTATCCTACTTCAAGTTGCACAAACAATATTTTTTTACTCCATCCGTCCCTATTTATAAGAGCTGATTTTACAAAACACGGATATTAAGAAAATGAGTTTTAATATTAAATTGGTTGATAAATTATATTTATTTTACATGTTTACCCTTACAATTATTTATAATGCTTTGTATTAAACAAAAGAGAATTTAATGCTATTAAAAAAACTATGTAAAGTAAATAAGGGTAAGTTTAGAAAAATAATAATTAATGTCATTGATAATTGTAAAAGGGTCTTATAAAAAGGGACAAATTTTTTGTCAAACTAGTTCTTAGGGACGGAGGGAGTATTATTTATTTAATTTAGGCAAAGAAAAATAACGAGGAAAAAACTGACACGTGGCAGGGAAATATTGTTCGTGGTTGGGAGGTGGGTGCTTAAGATCCGATCATTTACTGTGTTTCTATTGGTCCACAATCAGTTTCTGTTTTACTACCAGACACGTGTCCAATTGCCTACCCTACTGCCTATTAGTCATTACTAGTAGTCAAAACATAGGGAAAAGGTTGAAAAAAATTGGGTAGAAGGAAAAGGATAAATTTTTTGGTACATTAAGCAAAATTCATTCAAATTTTTTCAAAAAAAAATTAATATAACTTTTTTTATAAAAAATATTATTTTAATATAATTACTACAATATAGGTTACCAAAATGTTCATTGAGAAAAAGGGATACTTTTGTATAAAAACTAAATAAAATCAAAACGCATAAAAAACATATATTGACATCAAAATAAATGAATAAAAAATTTAGAGAAAGAAAGGAAAATCAAGTTCACCAATCACCATTAATAATAGCAAAATTCACAATATATTATTTCATTAATTTTAGTATAAATATACCGATCAAGTTACATGATGTGACTATTATTCCCTTCACCTATCCTCTAAACAACACTAGGATTCCACTTAAAATATTGTATAGATCCATCATTTACTTTACATGGTTCATAGTCATTTTTTTGCCAACGACATTCTTTGTCGCAATCATCATCATCTCATTTTTTATCATAAATATCAAAATGTTTAGCTCCGATAATTCATGAAAAACTACAAAAGTATAGTTTAGTTGGTATAAAGGGCGTAGGCTTAACGGTGAAGATGCAACTTTCTTTAAAATGTATGATTCGATACCCAAAATCACTATGTTTGTCTTTACAATCTACACCAAGCTGAAGATTGTCAGTTAAATTGTTGGTAACATATATGGTTACTGGGCCGGAAAAAGTCTTATAACTTTTACTGTCCTTGAATTGCAAAGCAATGAGAATTGTTAGTAACATAAAAATTGACTTATTAGTCACTTGAATTTCACGGGCATCTTTGGTGCATATATTAGTCAATTGTATAGTTGTTCTTAAGCCCAATATAAATGATCCTTCGACTGCCCTCTCGTGACCCAAGACACTGTACATAAGATTTGAGGTATATTTTCATAAATGGTAAATTATATTCCAACTTGTAGTTGCCGCATTGCGTGCGTGCGTGCATGCATATGTTATTTTTTCAATTGTTTTCTCTAAGTGCATATGTTCTACCTTCCATTTTATTTTAATTTAATGACTTTTGTTATTTATAAACTATTTTTGTTGATAATAGGACCACTGGATTAGAATATAATGGTGGGTAGAGATTGATCCATTTATAACATAAATAATTTTATTTTGACGTGAATAAATAACTACAGACCCACTTTTGTTAGAGTCTATAAAAGGGGAACCACATAAAACATCCAGTCGCTACCATACTTGGTAGGATTAGTTGAATGTTTACTTTGGCTTTATTACGGCTTTCAGGACCTAGACGGCATTTTAATCATTTCGATTAATGTCATTGGATGTGTCATAGAGACCATCTGCATTATTTTATTCATTACTTATGCTCTTTTACATGCTCGGGAAATTTATTTTATTATATATATACACACATTTATATTTACAAATCCTAATTTAGTTTTAAATTTTTTATTATAAATTTTAGTTTATTTAAAAATTATTTGTACCTTATAAGTTCGTTACCAATGTTTTTTAATTAGAGCGTTCGACCTTCATATTGCTCGTGACAATGGATATATTGGTTTATTTTTATCGATCTTCTTAGCTATACCATTTGTTGTAGCTAAGAAGGATTGTGTCACTATACTCGGATGGATCTGTGCATCCGTTTCGATTGTTGTTTTTGCGGCACCACTTACTGCCGTGGTAAGTTAATTATATATAATTTAAAATTTACTATTATTATTATTTAAATTGTTGATTTGTTGTATCTTTTATCAATATTATGTGTGTAGATACAAGTAGTCCGAACAAGGAATGTGGAGTCCATGTCAATCTCTCTGACCGTCTCTCTCATTACTGAACAAGGAATGTAGATACAAGATACTTTGTTGAAAGCCTTTAACCGCTTTTCTTTTTTCTTCTTCAAAAGCTTCAGTGTCAGTAGGATCATCATCTCGTAAACGCCCCTTTCCAAGAAGACGATGACATTTCCACCAAATATCCACCGTAATTTTTCTTCTCCCTATTATTCACTCACAAACCTTAACCATATTCATTACAATTTAGAGTTGTTATTATAATGAACCTGCTATGGAACTTAATTTTTATGATAACTAATTTGAATTTATGAAATTATACGAGCTAAAATTTTTAAAGGTAGTGATGATAGAAAGGCGGTAAGGATGCTTATGGAGAGTAGTGAATGCAGTAGTAAGTCATTCTCATTGCACTTTGTAGATATCATCCTTTATGTTATCCAACTTGTTTTGATTCAAGATTTGTATTTTACCACACATGCTTAATTGATATGTTTACAATTTATATTTTTCAGAAGGATATGAAGAATTTGTATTTTACCACACATGCTTAATTGATATGTTTTCCTACCTCATAATTAAAGAGAGCTTACATTTCATGAGATCTATTTTGATAAATGGTAAATTATATTCCAACTTGTAGTTGTCGCATTGCATGCGTGCGTACATGCATATGTTATTTTTCAATTGTTTTCTGTAAGTGTGTGTTATTTTTTTCAAACCAACAAAACTAATAACATGTCACATTCAATATATTGTAGGTTAGCGAGTCAAAATATTATATCTTATTTGGATATGTCTTGGTACACTGTTAAGATGAACTATTCTAATAGGTTCATAAGTAGTATTTGATATAGAAAAATTAATAAATATTATTTGTGAATCTATCACAATTGTTCATTACTGAACAAGAAATGTAGATACAAGATACTTTGCTGAAAGCCTTTAACCGTTTTTATTTTTTCTTCTTCAAAAGCTTCAGTGTCAGTAGGATCATCATCTCGTAAACGCCCCTTTTCAAGAAGACGATGACATTTCCACCAAATATCCACCGTAATTTTTCTTCTTCTTATTATTCACTCACAAACCTTAACCATATTCATTACAATTTAGAGTTGTTATTATAATGAACCTACTATGGAACTTAATTTTTGTGATAACTAATTTGAATTTATGAAATGATACGAGCTAAAAATTTTAAAGGTAGTGATGATAGAAAGCGGTAAGGATGCTTATGGAGAGTAGTGAATGCAGTAGTAAGTCATTCTCATTGCACTTTGTAAATATCATCCTTTATGTTATCCAACTTGTTTTGATTCAAAATTTGTATTTTACCACACATGCTTAATTGATATGTTTACCTACCTCCTAATTAAAGAGAGCTTACATTTCATGAGGTCTATTTTGATAAATGGTAAATTATATTCCAACCTGTAGTTGTCGCATTGCGTGCGTGCGTACATGCATATGTTATTTTTCAATTGTTTTTTGTAAGTGTGTGTTATTTTTTTCAAACCAACAAAACTAATGACATGTCATATTCAATATATTGTAGGTTAGTGTGTCAAAATATTATATCTTATTTGGATATGTCTTGGTATACTGTTAAGATGAACTATTTTAATAGGTTCATAAGTAGTGTTTAATATAGAAAAATTAATAAATATTATTTGTGAATCTATCACAATTGTTCACCTCGACAAATGTACTGGTATATATTTGTTAAATATGTACTAAAGAATTTATCATAAACAATTGACCGGTGAATATAATAAACAAAGATGGTAGATCTATTGACCAATCAGTAGAAGAAAATCAATAGACATAGCTGAAAAATAATTAACTAGTTGATATGTAGCTGAAAAACAAATTTGACTGATAAGTGAATTTGCTTAATATTATATATTCCAAAATTTTGAAACATATATTCAACGTGCTTAATCAAAATTTTAGGGCCTCTTTAATTCCCTTCTTAAAAACTGGTTTTTTAAAATTATAAAAGAATAAAACTTGTTTGTTTGACTCTTTTGTAATTGACTGTTTTAAAAACTATTTCTGTTTTGCTCTTTTTAAAAACTGAAACAACTTTTTGGTGTTTTGCTTTTCAAATTTAAGTTTTCAAAACACACAAAAAATGCATGCTTTTCAATAATGGCATTTTTGTGAATATATTAACGCTGGAGTATTGCTTGTAGCGATGGAAACAATTTTTTAAGCAAGGAATATTCAAATAGGTTTTATTTTAATTTTTGTTCTTGAAATCGGTCTTCAAAATTGGATTTGCAAAAGAGTTTTTAAACTTAAATACTAATCATAAGCTTTGATAATCATGGATATACCTACGACGTAGATGCACCATAGTTTGACTACCTACTAACCTTATTCTTTTTATTTTTTTGCACTTTACAACAATTTTTCTTGGACAAAGCAAGAATAAATCATATCAGGTAATCCATTGACACCGGCTATCAAGCAATTCTTCTATAAGTATAAACATAAATAATATTTGTTAGGCACCGGCTCATAAGAAACATACATATTAAAAAAAATTAAAATAATATGATTTAATGTGACAGTTTTTTTTAATTCTTTTAATTTATATATGTGTGCATAAATTTAGTGTCCTATACACGTGGATTACAATTAATTAATCCAATGGCTATGTGATTCTAGCTAACCACACCCCAGCTTTATTCTTTTTGTGCCTACGCACGCATTCATCTCACCCTCTCTGTTTCAAAATGTGTTTGACAAAATCCACACTTGGTATGATTTCTCAATCTGTTATTTATTCAGGTGATTTCTCTTTCCGATTTTTTTTTGACACCTATAGTGTCAACATATTTTCACTCAATCATTTTTTTTTTACAAAAAATATTTTAACTCAATCTTATCAAGTACAATATCGATAAAATTTAAGTGAACTGTTTAATATCAAGTGGTTTCAAATATAAACAAATTTAATTATTTATTCTATATTTATATTTAATAATATGATTTCTAAAATACTCTCAGAACAATGTCTATTTTAAATTTTCTATTATTTTATTAAACAAATTTCTTCATATTATATAACAAAACAAATTCGTACAAAGAATAAAAATCCTATCAAGTTTAATATTGATAAAATGTGCTTTTTAGTTACAATTTATTTTTGTAAGAACCTAATAAATTATCATACTACTCATGATGCATAGGGAATTTTTTGTCAAGTTGTTTACTTGTCAAAAATTTCATCTTACAGGTGAATAAGTGAAATGTCTACTATTCGAACCTCAATTCCTATATATATACGTAAATATGATTTATAATGGATTTAAACAAAAATTATAGCTTAAGCATATATAATTAATTACATTTTTTATCACTTTATAAATTATAATTTTGTCCATGTTCAACTTCAATATTATCTCTAAAAAAAGTCTAATCCCTAAATATATATATAAAAAAGCAACAAATTGTTCTTTTTACTTTTGCACTGCGACAATGACAAATCAAATATGTTCTTCTCCTATTTTTTTTTAGACAAAAGAGACTTGCTTAGAAGCAAGTCCTCAAAAAGTATATATATAGAGATGATGTATCACATGAGAATGGTATATTTATATGAGAATGATAAGAATGATTGTACACCATTAGATTGAAAATAGAGGGTTGGGATTAAAAGTTTAACCATGTGTCTCTCCTATTCTATTCGATTCCCAAATTCATCTTCTCCGAAACTCCAAACCCAGATTTTGATTCAATCCCTCTTTCATTCTCGCCCCACTGATAACAACAATTCTTTTGTCTTGCCTCTAAATTCCATAATATCATAATGGTTCAATCTGTGTTAAGAGAGAATTGAAACATCTGCCTCTGTATCTAATGGAAAATTGGAAAGAGAGAGAGGATCGAAGGCAAGTGTCAATAGCATAAAGGGTAAAAGTTATTGGTGATTTTTTAATCTCTTGAAAGGGATTATGGTCTATTTGTTTGAACTATATAATTTCTTGTATTTTCACTTGATTTCATGAGAGATACTGTACATTGAAGGTTTCAATTTTCAATGATTTAGCCCCAATTCAAAAATGGGTTAAATCACGAAACACAACACGACTACACAACAACTGTGGGCAGCGTTGCTATGTGCACGGCGAGAGTGACGACGAGATGCTATTCGGTATTCAAGACGACGAGAGTGACGACGGAGCTTCAGTTCTTCCTCTTTGATTTTAGTTCCTTTTTAATTTGGGTGATTAGTAACTTACAGTTCTCTAATTTTGGGCTTTGCTTAATTTAATTTAGGTTTGCTGATTAGTGACAAAAGAATTGTTGTTAATGGTGGGTCAAGAAACAAAGAGGGATTGAATCACAATCTAGGATTGGAGTTTGGAGAAGATGAATTTGGGAATCCGATAGAATAGGAGAGACACATGGTTAAACTTTTAATCTCAACCCTCTTTTTTCAATCTAATGGTGTACAATCATTCTTATCATTCTCATATAAATATACCATTCTCATGTGATACATCCTATATATATATATATATATATATATATATATATATATATATATATATATATATATATATAATACAAAGAAAGAAGGGGGTAAACAACTGACCCTCGGAAAAAAATATACAATTAACAGAACCTATAAAATGACATTCTCAAACGATTCCTACCAAAATCATCTAACAGCATAGATGGAATATCATTTCACCAGGTAAAATCAGGTAAAGATGATCCTATGTTTGCCAGTTTATCCGCACAATGATTTCTTCTCTCTATATATATATATATATGAGACATAAAAGTTCATGTTGAAGATTAACCATAAGGAGTTATCTTTAATAGTTGAGAAAGTTCATGATGGAATATCTTCTATTTTATTTTGTCTTTGATGTCATGTAAATTTATATATTACCGCATACATGCTTATTTTTTTTATAAGGTCATGCTTGCGATTTGAATGCATACTTATAAATTATAATTTTCCTCATTGACCTCTTTTACTTTGTCTTGTTATTTTTTATGATTGAGTAAAATAATAGCGGTATATACAAGAGTATTAAAAGATACTGATCCATTTTTTTTTTTGAACAGACAAAAATGAAATATAAATATATATATAAACCAAGGAATCAGGTAGCCCTCTCAGCACAAGGTGCACCAATACGGGCTACAAAAGTTTACATGAGAATTCAGTTAAGCTACATGATAAAACAAACATTAGTCGATACCCAAACAGAGCAGAGGGTTCGACCACCAGTGATGATAGTAAATAGCTAAAGTAGCATCTGTAGTCCTCATCCACCGATATGATAGCGTCTTGACTTTGTCCAGAAGCTGGTACATTGAGTTTGCCGAATTCCTGAAGACTCTGATATTTCTTTCATTCCAGATAACTCACACACAAGTGAGCCAGACAAGCTGCAAGAAGGTCCGCCTCGCACGAAGACCACCAACGGAATAAGTGAACTGAACAAAATGATCTGGAAGGGTGTGTGCATCCGCTGCCGAAAAACCAATCCAAGATTGGACTATGGGCCAAAGTGAGCCAAAGGTACTGCATAAGAGAAATAAATGCGGAGCAGACTCCACGGCGCCACATCCTATCACACAGAAATGACTGTCTTGAGGGAGAATGCCACGTGCAACCAAGTTTGACCTCGTCGGCAGCCGGTTGCGCAGGAGACGCCACGCGAAGATAGATACCTTCAGAGAAACCTGCTTGTGCCATAATAAGTCTTCAGTTTCCCCTAGAGTAACTATATCCTGAGATGTCAGCGTCTGATATGCATCACAAACCGAATAACCTGTAAGGGGATCGGACCGCCACTGCCATCTGTCTGGAGACTCAACCTGCAAAGTCACGGTAAGTAATAAGTTCTGACACTCCCCAACAAGCTCCTCCTCCCACGCCCATAACGGTCGCCTCCGCACCCACGCCTCCCCTCCAGACTCCCACCCTGAGGAACACATCTCCGCCACCGTGCTCGACTTGGTCAATGCCAAATCAAACAGTCGACCAAACCTCTCACACAAAGGTGTCCCGCCCAACCAGGCATCAGTCCAGAACAAACTTTCTGACCCATCCCCCACCTTCCTCGTCACACTCTCCCCAAACCAGCCATCCCTAAGCCCGCTAACTCCGTCCCTGATCCTCACGATCTCCCTCCACCACGTGGATCCCAACCTATGACTAGTTAATAATTATTGATATGTTTCCTTATGGTTGGTATAGTAGTTTTTTTAATAAGGGTATTGTTTACACTGAAAAATGGTAAACAAGCGCTAGTTCTAAGTATTTAAACTTGCGAGATCAAACTAGGAATCTCAGGACAATTTTATGCTTGTTTTTATGAGAAAATGATTTCAATGTTCATTAGTTTTTAATAAACATTTATGTTTTGGTTTCGTTTAAACAAACAGAAGAAAATAAGTTGATTTGAATCGCCTCAAGATCAACAAACTTCATAAAACATCAAAAGAAACATCGAGAATTGCTTGTAAAGTAAATTTGCATTAAATGTAAAGTGCAAAATACAATAAAATGGTTCACAAACCGTACATGTTCTCTCTTTCGAATTCCTTTCTTTCTACGCTGAGTACTCAGAATTTCAGAGAAAAGTATGTAAAAACAGTTTTGCGACCTCCATTCCTTCTAAGGAATTTCTATTTATACTTCGATGAAACTTCAACTGCTTTAGATCATCTTGACGGTCCAGGTTTGATCTTCGAACCCACGTTCTCCACTTCATATCCTTGCTTGGCGCGTTTGCATTTTGGGCTCAACCCTGAATCCTTTTGGGCCATTATCATTTGGCCCACAATCCACTCGTTTCGTTTCGAATCTTATATCAAGCTCCTGCTTTCGATGGGCGTTATCACAAAGACTTAGCAATCGAACTTGATTGCAACGATTTGAATCCGCTTACATCGAATCAACCATTTGGAGGCTATCTTCAACAATTGTGAAATGACACCTGTCACTTTAGAATTAATTCATTATTTTGTTGGACCAACATTTTATATTAAAAAACATTAAATCAAAAATTCAGTCCAACAAATTGCCCCCCAAAAATGCCAATTTCGAATGAGCATTCGAAAGAGAAAATGGCGTTTTTGAAGAGATTCTGAATCAATCCTTCACACTTCTCAATGACGGCTATGACGTCAGACCATCATTACTTTTCTTCCATAACCGTCACCTCGTTTCCCACAACCATCATGACTTCCACCTTTTTAGCAATCATAGGCCACGTGTCAGTGTGAGAAGTCGAAACGGAAAAGACTTTTTTCTGAGTTTTTTCAGCTTTTCCGGAATTTCTTCAAACCCTATAAATAGGATTTCCCAAAATCTATTTCATTTTTTACACTCTTGAACTCTCAAACTTCTTCTTCTTCGTCTCTTTCACCATTCTCAGATTTCTTCACTCTCCTTCACGATCTTTTCTCCGAATCTTCAAACCTTCACTCCAAAATCCATTCTTCATTCTGAAACAATGGCTTCTAGTTCGGTGCAGAAACGTCAACTTCCTTTGGCTGGAAAATGGAGCGAATCTATTCTCCGAAGTTATAATCCCAACACGGTTCCAGAACCGATGATGAACACTGAGAGGCGAAAGATCTGGGAATCCCAGGTAATGTTCCCCTACTCTATTGCTGATAGGACCTATGCTTTTGGTGGCCCTTTGCCAGATGCAAGTAGCAAATCTGCTGCCATTTTAAACATATTTCCTGTATACAAGCCTTGCGAGCCTAGAGCTTTTTTAGATTCCCCTTATAGTTTCAACTTTTTGAAACCTCCGAATAAGGTTTTTAGGTCTTCTCCTTACTATGGCAATGAAGATTACATTAAGTGGTTAGATAGAGTCCAAGTAGGCTATGGGGAGTTTTGGAAAGACTCTGGTATCTATGAGTTAATCCAACTTTCTAGAGTAGGCCCTAAATATCACCAAGAAATGTTGATCGCTGCTCTACATTTCTTCGACAGCTCTACAAACACTTTTCACTTCCCATGTGGGATGATGACGCCTACACTTTTCGATGTGGCCGCAATCACGGGGCTCAGCCCCATTGGTGATACTTATGACCCAGCCAGGGTAAGTCCTAACATTGTTTTTGACCCCAAGGAAAAAACCTTTCAAAAATATATTCAGGAGAACCATGAGGCTGGTGACGAAGAGGTCTCTGATGTTGAACACGTAGCATTTCTCACCTTGTGGCTTTCCCATTATATTTTCTGTTCGAAGTCGTTACAAGTCGCTAAAAAATTCATTCCTATGGCCATCCAACTCCATGAGGGCCAACAATTTGGACTTGAACGCTTGATTCTAGGCTGTTTGTATGAGTCAATGCAGTCCTTAAGTGAGAACCTTAAGAAAATTGGAGATGGCTCCACTTTCTTAGCTGCTGGGCCCTTCTGGCTTTTACAATTGTGGCTTAACGCCACATTCAAAAAAGAGCTCGAACTATTCTTGCCTGAAGACTATGAAGCCGAAACAAGAAGGCGCCAAGTCGAAGGAACCAGACTAGTAAGATTACTTCCCTTGCCCAGGGGACTAAACTACGAACAGCAATTCTTGAAATACTTCAATGTATTTTTGAGCTTGAAGATTTTTAAAGAAGAGTATGCCCCGCTTGTCAAACGTAAGGTTGGACCTTCTTGGTTTGTGCAACCATTTCCTCCTATCGAAGGATACGAAGAATCCGTGTCTGAGCAATGGTTGACCTATCTTGATCCTACTGTCCTTTCATGTCGAATAGGTATCACTTCGAAGGATTTTGGGTTAGTGGGGTATTTCCCTAACTTTGTATCTCGCCAATTTGGCTTTACCCAACTCATTCCCAAGAGTTTTTATGAGCATGAACGAGGTATCTGCCTAGGTTATAAAAGCGTGACAGAGGGGTACTTCAGATCCTACTTGAAGAACACTGAAAAGCACAAGTATGAGATCACGCCCTTCTCCTATCAAAACTCATTTTCTTCCACAAAGGAATTCCAAGACTGGTGGGAAAGGCATTATTCCTCTTCGATCCCCAGCGAGGGGGTCTTGCTTACTCGAATTTCCAGTGGATTCGAGTCTTCACCTTTGGAACAAGTTAAGGCCAGAATAGTCAAAGGTATTATTCTCCTTTATCTATGATCGTTTCCTCTCTATTTCTATGCCCTTTGATTGTGATTAATTGAACTTGCCTTAAACTCAGGGACTAAGTCCAGGACTGCTTCAACATCGTCTCACACTCTACCAGTTAGAGAAGAAAAGAAGGTAACCTATTTCTCTCTTATCTATTTCTCAATCTTTTATTTACCTTTGCAACCATTTGTTGACGAGGCATTTAACGATCCCCCTTTTTTCTTTTTTGCAGAATTCGAAACGAGTAAGCAGCTCTGTTGCTGAGAAGCCTCCTAAGAAACCTCGAAAGGAAACTATTGATCTGACGGTCGCTGACAAGCAGGTATATTTTTTCTTCGTGCACCTTTTCCTTCTTCTGTGCTCCTTTTACTAACTTTGAAATTTGGTTTTGACAGAACATCGAAGCGGAACTTGGCAGGGTTATTGCCAAAATTTCGAGCCAAACACACCCAAACACCTCTGTAAAGGCCACAGAGAAGAAAAAGGAAAAGAAAACAAGTCCAGTTATACCAACGGAACAGAGAGATGATGATACCACAGATGCTCCCGTTGAAGTTCCAAATGCTGAGAAACCCAAAGACAAGAAAAAGAAGAAGAAATTGAAGAAAGCCTGTTCTGCTTCTACTACCACCATCCCAGAGCCTCCAGTAATTAACGAACAAATTGACAACCCAAGCGATGCCAACACTGACAAGCTGCAGAATCCTCCTCACAGGAAAACATCTGAGCAAAACAATGAGAGTTCACACTCTTGCGTACAAACTCCTCCTGTCAAGGTATTTTTGAACACACTCTCTCTTGCATTCGAAGCTATTTCATTTAGATTCGTTTCTTATAACTTTGTATTCTTTTTAAATCTTTCAGGTGCCTGCTTCGACAATTCCTAACTTACCTGAGGAAACTCAAGGTCAAGAAACCCCAGTCACTGAGAATGTGACAAAGGAGGCTGCTCAGGAAGAAAGGTCTACTGCCAATTCGCCTCCTAAAGGCAGCCCTAAAAGACTTCAACGAGACCTCCCTCGCGTCGAAGTGAATGACAAGGCAGATGAGGGACCACAAAAGGGTAATGGCATGGTTGATGAACAAGGCCCTGTTGTGCAGGATCAAGTCTTCCGTGAAGAAGAACAACTTCATCCTCGACAGGACCAAAATCCCACAAACAATGAAGAACCCTCAAATCGAAGATCTCCAACTTCTTATCATGTTGACATGAGTCACTATTTTGAATCCAGCAATGAAGAAGACATTTCTGCACAACCTAGGGGTTCGAGTATTGACCCTCAATCTTCTACTTCCAAGATCTCAGCTGCAGCAGGAATTCCAGAATCTCTCTTGCAAGGACTAGATGTTTCTACCCCAGAAGAGGCACTCGAAAAACTATTATCTAGGGGTAATTTCAACACCAACAGTGAGGGGACCTCAGCTCATGCAGAGAATGATGAAGCAGCTAGGCTCGAGCAAGCACATTTGGAAGCTAGATTCATTGAAGAGTTTCTTCATCGAGATGTGCTGGATATTATTGACACTGACCCCAATGCCTTCTTTAGCCTCAAGGCTTTGCTCCAACAGCTGCAGACAGATCGCACTAAGGAGGCTATGTTATTCTTGGTTAACCAAGCAGAGGCCCACATTGACCAATTTGCCAAGAATCAACAACTGCTCATCAATGCTCAGAAGTCCTATCAAGCCCAAATGCAGGCTCATGCCTCTGTGCTAGCTGATGCAAATGCTTGCAAAGTCGATGTGAACAACCTAAGGTCTGGGGTAACCGCTGCTTATCTGAAAGCTGCAGCTTGTGAAGACAACATTGCTAGCTGGAAAGCAGAAATTAGGGAACTGGAAGCCAAAATCGCTGAAGAGGAACGGCTGCAGCAACACTACGTTGAGCTTGCTACTGAAGTGTCTCCTGCACAGATCGAAGCAAAAGCGAACGAAGGCCTAAGACTTTGCAGCAACGCTGCAATGCTCCAAGCTACGGCTCAACGTATTGATAAGGACAGCAACCTGCTAAAGCTCAAATTATCACAACTCAAAGAACTTTACCGAGCTTTCCAGCGCTCCTCCCTTGGCCACGTTTAAGCTTTCTTTTATTTGTTCATTTCAATGTAATTTTGTTGTGTTCCTTCGAACATGTTGTAAGAATTCGAAATCATTTGTTTGCTCTGGATAATGACTTATGATTTTTAATCATTTTAATACCTTTCTGTGGCAAATTTCTTCTTTACCATTTAGATGCTATCATGCTTCGAATTACTCCGTGCTTATGTTTATTTCTTGCAATGATGGTATATATTTCTTCAAGTATTTACCGTTCATATTTACTGTGCGCTGCTCAGGAGTTAACTCTTGGATTTCATATGCACCATTAGACAATACTTGAGAAATTTTGAATGGTCCTTCCCAATGTGGTGACCATTTCCCAAAGACTATCTTTCCTATCTACAGGCAAGATTACTTTCCAAACTAAATCCCCTAAGTTAAAGGCTTTATACTTAACCTTTTTATTGTAAGCTTTAGCAACTCTTTCTTTTTGTCTAATTAAAACATCTAAGGCTTGCAATCTTTCTTCGTCTAAATCAACTAATTCATCCATCATCAGATTTTCATAATGTTCACTAGGAATTTCCATTTGCCTTTGCACCCTTATAGATTGCACCATGATTTCGACAGGCAATACAGCATCATGACCATAGGTCAATCGAAATGGAGTTGAATTTGTAGATTCCTTAGGAGAATTTCTACAAGCCCACAATACTTGATCTAAAGTGTTGTGCCAGTTCTTTGGCTTCTGGGCAATATGTTTCTTGATCAAACCAATTATAATTTTGTTGGCTGCTTTAACTTGACCATTTGCTTGGGCATAATATGGTGTTGATGTCAACAACTTGAAACCTGCCTCATTAGCAAAATTTTGCATCTTTTGTCCAACAAACACTGTTCCTTGATCAGTAGTTATAGTTTCAGGCAATCCAAATCTATAAATAATGTGATTTTGGATGAAACTAATCACAGTTTCCTGATCAACTTTTGGCAAAGCAACAGCTTCGATCCATTTTGTAAAATAATCAATTCCGACTAAAATGAAACGTTGGTTTTTGGACGATGCAGGCCTAATTTCACCAATCAAATCTAAGGCCCAACCTCTAAAAGGCCAAGGTTTAATTACTGAATGTAATTCACTTGCAGGAACATGTTGAATACCTGCATGCCTTTGGCATTCCTGACAGCTTTTAGCAAATTCTATACAATCCTTAAGCATTGAAGACCAATAAAGGCCTCTTCGAAATAGCAACCATTTCATTTTGTGGCCTGCTTGATGGGCGCCACATGAACCACTATGTACATTGGTAATGGCTAGGAATGCCTCATTTTCACTAAGACATTTTAACAAAATTCCCTCAGGAGTTTTCTTAAACAACTCATTTCCAATGATGGTGTAGCTTAAGACTTTATATTTTACTTTCCTATCAGTAATACCTGATGGATTCTCCAAGTATTTAACAATTGGCTTTCTCCAATCAGTATCACTTAAATTGTCAATGACAAAAATTTCTGTTACAAAACTTTCGAAGTGCATACCAACATTTTGGAGGTTGGAACTTTCAAGATTTTCAAAACTTTCAGAATTTTCAAAATTTTCAAAATTTTCATGAAAACTATGGTTATCTGCCCCCAAATGTTTTGGCATTGACAATTCTTCACTTAAAGATGCATTCGAAATTAGTTTATCCTTAACTTCGATGAGCGCTTCGAACCCGTCTTTCGACATTTTGTAACCTGAGGCAATCTGTGCTAAGTCATTTGCTTCTCGATTCTCAATTCGAGGCACATGTTGAATAACATAAGATTCAAATTGCTTTAGCAAAGAAAAAGCAATAACAAAATATTTCATTAAGTGTTCTTGAATACATTTGTATTCTTTTGTCAATTGCTTTATTACTAACTCAGAATCACCTCTTATTTTAACATGTCTTGCCCCCAAGTCTAAAAGAATTTCTAAACCTGTAATTAAAGCTTCATATTCTGCTTCATTATTCGAACAAGACCCATTGATTTTATACTTAAATTTTGTGGGAATTTTACATGGTGAAAGTATAAAAATCCCAATTCCTGTACCATGTCTATGTCTAGATCCATCGAAATATAAATTCCAAGGTTCAATATCAATAGACTCTATGGGGGCTTCACTTACTGAATGTTCAGCAAGAAAATCAGCCACTATTTGGCCTTTAACAGCTCTTAATGGCTTATAAGTCAACGAATATTCTGTTAAGGCCAATGCCCATTTTCCAATTCTACTATGCAAAATTGGTTTTAACAACATATGCTTAATAATATCAAAATGGGAATAGACATAAACATCAACTGGTTTTATATAATGCTTAAGTTTAGTACAAGAAAAATACAAGCAAAGACAAAGCTTTTCAATTACAGAATATCTAGTCTCAGCATCATTCAAAACTCTACTTAAATAATAAATAGCCCTTTCGACGCCATTTCCATCCTCTTGAGCAAGCATGCTCCCAATGGTTGTGTCTGATGCTGAAATGTACAACTTCATTTCTTTGCTTCGCATTGGAGGCATCAGAGTGGGAGGGTTTGATAAGTAAGCCTTGATATCATCAAATGCTTTCTGTTGATCAATTCCCCAATGAAATACCTCATCTTTCTTGAGTTTTAGGAGTGGAGAAAAAGGGTGAGCTTTTCCACTTAGATTCGAAATAAACCTCCTCAAGAAATTTATTTTGCCAAGCAATGATTGAAGCTGTTTCTTTGTTGCTGGAGATTTTGTCTCCATAATAGCTTTTGTCTTATTCTGGTTGATTTCTATGCCCTTTTTATGCACAACAAAACCAAGGAAATCGCCTGCACGTACACAAAAAGCACATTTTAGTGGATTCATCTTTAATCCACATTTCCTCATTCTTTCGAATGATCTTTTAAGATGACTTAAATGATCAACAGAAGATGAAGATTTGACAACTATGTCATCAATGTAAATTTGCATAAATATTTCAATGAAATCATGAAAGATCGAATTCATTGCCCTTTGGTATGTTGCCCCTGCATTTTTCAATCCAAAGGGCATCACTACCCATTCATAAGTGCCTAATGCCCCAGGGCAACGAAAGGCAGTTTTGGCAATATCATCATCAGCTATAAAAATTTGATTATAGCCAGAATAGCCATCTAACATGCTTAAATATTCATGGCCTGCTGCTGAATCAATTAACATTTCTGCCACAGGCATTGAATACTCATCTTTTGGTGTAGCATTATTTAAATCCCTAAAATCTATACAGACTCTAAGTGATCCATTCTTTTTCATAACAGGAACAATGTTAGCTAACCATTCTACATACCTGGCTGTTCTGATGAATTTGCATTTGAGCAACCTTTCGATTTCTATCTTGATCTTTGTCATGATCTCTGGAGCAAACCTCATAGGAAGCTGCTTCACAGGCTTTTTGTCCGGTCGAAGGGGTAACCTATGTTCAACCAGCTCTCTGCTCAATCCTGACATTTCGTTATAATCCCAAGCAAAACAGTCCTTGTACTCTTTAAGCAATTTAATTATCTTTACCTTCAAGTCTGGATCAATATTGGCACTGATATAAGTTGGCCTTTTAACTGAGCCATTTCCAATATCAATTTCTTGCAAAGGATCTTGGGCTTGCATTTTTTGATTTGAACTAATTGGATCTTTTTCGAAACCCAAAGGTTCTTCATCATAAATACAATCCAATCTCTGATTATTACCAGGAATCAAAGCATTAGCACCTGTTGCCAATTCATTGTTTACATTACCATTGGCTTCAACAGCCATATTTTCACTAGATTCAATAGCCTCAATAGCCATTTTTATTCTATTCTCGGCAGCATACGCCGTAATCCTGCTCCATTCAGGGGACTTAAACATCAGGACCATTGTCAAAGTCTCCCCACCCAGAAGCCGGTGGATGAACATCCCTAACATAGGCTCCATCAACTGGCTCCCTCTCCCAAATAAAACCATGGGTAGGATGTAGCTTAATAGAATGGCAAACACCATCAGGATTTACCATGTTTGGATTGAAGGCAGCATCTTGCTCACCACAAGGAGCAATATTTGCCAAATTTTTGTCGAAGTTTTGAATAGTCACAGTGCTCGAATCAGCTAAATAAGCACTCTGATCAGCCTCTACATTTTCGACAAGGCCATCATCTCTCCACAGAATCAGCCTTTGGTGAAGGGAGGAAGGTACAGCACCAACTCCATGAATCCATTCCCTTCCCAGCAGTAAATTGTAGTTTGGCCTAGCAGCAATAACCATAAACAAAGTTTTTCTAATTGTGCTGCCTACACAAACTTCAAGTTGTATAGCCCCAAGTGAGTGGCCAGTTTTTCCTTCATAGTTGGCTAAGACCACATTATGGGGATGTAAGTCAGTGTCGAATAGACCCAACTTCTTCAGCATGAAATGGGGCATGATGTTGACTACAGCGCCACCATCAACTAGTATTTTATTAACCCCGACATCATTCACTTTTGCCTTGATGAATAAGGCATTTAAGTGATTCCTCATCCCTCCATCTGGCTTTTCGAATACAGCATCATGTGCCTCGACGCAGCCATTATCCATTACATAGTAACACACTGGCTTATGATTAGCCAATTCTAGGGCCTCGAAATCCTCTTCTATCTCTTCTATTTCTGTTGGAACATCATACTCCACAGGGAGCACATATACCACATTCACCAGCACATCGAAGTCAGATCCATCATCTAGAAGATCATCATCTTCCATGAAATCTTCTTCATTCTCAGCATCCTTGTTGTTCTCAGCATCTGATTCTTTTATAGGAGCAAGCCTCTCCTTTATTGGTCATTTGACCATTTCAGCTTTCCCCTTCTCATCAGCATTGCCCCCAGCCTTATTTTGTTGAGCAGCAACCTTCTTTCTACGCTGGAACCTGCGCCATTGGGTTCGAGTCATCGGATTCTTGCCCTTATAGTTGTTTCTGTAGCCATACTTGTTGGCTTCTGTTGCAACTTGTGAATCTGGTGGTTGGGCAACCACTTTCGAACCAACTTGTGGTTTCGCCCTAGCAACAACCTTGGACTCAGCAACCACTTTCGAAGTCCCAGCAGTAAACTTCACATTAACATTGCTTGAGCTTCCCTTCTCCATCCATTTTTTGTCAAAAGCCACGTATTGGCCACTGACCCACTGATTTGTAGGTGCTTTGTTGGATGGCTTAAAAGTTTTCTGAGGGCCTAGCCTCTGGTGAACAGAAAGCCCTTGATTGTGGGACTTGCTCCAATCAATTCTCAGATGTGGCCAGCTCTTTTTATTTGGCTTGGAACTTGGCCATTTTCTTTTGTGATCAGCATAAGGCAACACCTTCTTTAGGTTTGATACCGCCTCCTTGTCACACACAGCACTACATCTAGGGCATAGCATGACTTCAGCATTATTCAACTTACACCTGTTGAGGAAATCTACCAATTCCTCTTCAGCAGCAGGGTAAGCCTCTTGCAGTTTCTTGTCATATTCTTTTTCAGGAATGGCCTTGATAGCGGCAGCCATATCAGCTTCTGACACTTCGACCATATTGCAATCCAAGATTTCGACAAGACTCGCATCAGCAGTTGACAGTGGATTAGTATCCACTTTCATTGGCGGCTTAGTTTTTTCAGCAAACTTAAGCCTTCCTTCATTCAATGCGCGTTGAACCATATCCCTGAAAAGAACACATTGATGAGTTTTATGGCCCAAATAATTGTGATATTTACAATAACCTCTTTTCTTTCTTTGTTCAATTGGAGGTATTTTCAAATCTTTTTGAACAACTATTTGACCATCAGACACCAACAAATCAAAAATTTCATCACATTTAGTAATATCAAAAGAATAAGTTTTAGTGGCATATTTTTCATTCTTTGGTTCGACTGGATTCTTTCCGTTCGAAGGCCTTAACAATTTACAAGTATAAGGAGGCCCTGGTTTTAATTCTGCCACATTAATATCACTATCATCAATATCCACATATTCATCTTCAGTTTCATATCTAAACTCATTATCATATGAATCTAAGAAAGCAACCTCTCTCTTTTTATGAAACTTAGAATTTCTAGCCTTTTCAGCTTTCAATCTTTCGATTTGCCTAACTCTATCAGCCAATTGAGACATATCTCGAAGATATTGAGTATCCAATTTCTTCCTGATAGAATAGTCTAGGCCACCTGCAGCCATTTCGACTAGCTCATGTTCAGGCACTGATGTAAAACATCGAGCCTTCAGTAATCTGAACCTATTCAAATAATCATCAACAGTCTCTTGTGTTTTTCTTTTAACACTAGCCAAGTCTTTAAGACTTATCTTAGTTTGGCCCATGTAGAACTGTTCATGAAACAATCTTTCTAATTGAGTCCAATTGTGAATCGAATTGGGAGGCAAAGTTGTAAACCAAGTAAAAGCATTTTTGGTTAACGAATTAGGAAAATATTTCATTCTTAAGTTTTCATTATTTGCCAAATTCCCTGATTCTGCTAAGTATCTAGCAATATGTTCGACAGTGGACTCATTGGTATCCCCTGCAAACTTAGTATATTTAGGGACTTTCCAACCTCTGGGTAACTCTGTTTGCAACACATACTCAGATAATGCAGAAACAAAGTTTGGCCTTCGAGTATCAGTATTAAGGCCATTTTGGTTCAGAATAGTTTCAACTAGAGTTGCTAAGTTATTAGGCGCAGCAAAATTATTATTGTTCTGAACATTTCGAACCACATCATCAGGATCTTGGTTCCTTCGAACCATGACTATTGGAGGAGGTTGGTTAACCTCGTTTTGATATTGGTACTCCTCTTGGGTCATTTGTACAGGCTCTTGTTGTGGGATAACTTGGGGAATCACATATGGTGGCCTTGGGTTAATAGGAGTGGCAGACATAGCAGGTAAAATCATTTGTGGTGCCACATGATTAATCCTAGGCTGATTTTGAAGGGGAGGAGTGCCAAAAAAGTCAGCAATTCGACCCATTTGGTAGGCTAACATTTGGTAACTGTCGTTAGTATTTTGAATTAAGGGGTTAAAGACAGTTCCAATTTGTTGCGTTAAGAGATTAACCATGTCATGGTTACTTTCGTCCATCTGTTGTCTTAAAGACAACACATACGCAGTGGTTAAAGGTGTTGGAGTTACCCTAGGGGTAGTATATCTTTCAGGTTCAGACGTGGGTATTGAATGAAAACCCATCGTAGGTGTTGGTATAGGACCATATAAAGGGTTTGTGACCATAGGAGGTGGTCTTAAACCAGACGAAACAGAATGAAACGCCATAGTTGTTATTGGTATCGTAGTTCCTGGAATATATCCAGAACCACTTACGCTAGGAATTGGCGAAGTAGATGTAATGCTCGCCACGTTCGAATCTGGGGGGGGGGGGGAGAAAGACTACCCTCACTACTCGAAGAGCTTATAGATTGACTGGTTGTAGACCCATGCATTTGATGAGTTCTAGCCATAACCGTTAATGGCAGTTACTAACACAGAAAAATCTTATTTCTACAGAAACAAAGCACAAAACCCGTCCCACTGGGCGTGCCAATTTGTTTACACTGAAAAATGGTAAACAAGCGCTAGTTCTAAGTATTTAAACTTGCGAGATCAAACTAGGAATCTCAGGACAATTTTATGCTTGTTTTTATGAGAAAATGATTTCAATGTTCATTAGTTTTTAATAAACATTTATGTTTTGGTTTCGTTTAAACAAACAGAAGAAAATAAGTTGATTTGAATCGCCTCAAGATCAACAAACTTCATAAAACATCAAAAGAAACATCGAGAATTGCTTGTAAAGTAAATTTGCATTAAATGTAAAGTGCAAAATACAATAAAATGGTTCACAAACCGTACATGTTCTCTCTTTCGAATTCCTTTCTTTCTACGCTGAGTACTCAGAATTTCAGAGAAAAGTATGTAAAAACAGTTTTGCGACCTCCATTCCTTCTAAGGAATTTCTATTTATACTTCGATGAAACTTCAACTGCTTTAGATCATCTTGACGGTCCAGGTTTGATCTTCGAACCCACGTTCTCCACTTCATATCCTTGCTTGGCGCGTTTGCATTTTGGGCTCAACCCTGAATCATTTTGGGCTCAACCCTGAATCCTTTTGGGCCATTATCATTTGGCCCACAATCCACTCGTTTCGTTTCGAATCTTATATCAAGCTCCTGCTTTCGATGGGCGTTATCACAAAGACTTAGCAATCGAACTTGATTGCAACGATTTGAATCCGCTTACATCGAATCAACCATTTGGAGGCTATCTTCAACAATTGTGAAATGACATCTGTCACTTTAGAATTAATTCATTATTTTGTTTGACCAACATTTTATATTAAAAAACATTAAATCAAAAATTCAGTCCAACAGGTATACTAGTTTTTTAAGCTTTTATAAAAGAAGAATTTTTTTAATATTAATATTTTTGTTTTTTTAAAAAAGTGATTTTTATTTTTTATTTTTATTCTATAGACTAATGCGGATCAGACTCGTGTCAACTTATCATAACTCATTTTAATTTATTGACGGGCTAGTCCGACTCATTTAAAATATAGATTTATCCAATATAGGTTAGATAGGGTGGGCAAGCTCGCATATCCCCTTCTAACTATAAGTACCATTTTAAAAGAAATATTAATATGCAATTAAAAATATAAGTACCATTAAAGAAATGTTAACATGCAATTAAAAAAGTAATAGTTTTTTTTTTTAAAAAAAGGCATAGTTTGATTTATTTATTTGACTAAATCAAGGGAATAAGAATAGTCTAAATTTGCCAAAAAAAAAAAGAATAGTCTAAATTTAACTAGTAAATTTAGCTAAGTTGTCGGAGATTACATGGATTCGAATCGATCATCTTTCTCGAGCAACACTTGCTTAAGCACAACGATTTAGGCACACATACACAAATCAAAATGATTAAAAAAAAAATTAAAATTATCACATCAATTAGTATCACTTCCGTGCATAAAAAAAAAATTCGTATCACTTCAATCATTTTTTCTTTATTTTTATTTGTTTCATGTGAATATTTGTACTTGTGTCTACATAAGTATTTCTTCATCTTTCTAAACATTACTTTCAGAAAAGAAAATCTTTCTAAACATTAAGCTTTTTTTTTTTATAAGCAAACATTAAGCTATTTGAATTTGAATAATAAAAAATAGTCTAAATTCGATTTTTCATATATTTTATTAAAAAAAAAAGATCAAGGGAAGAAGAGAGAGAGTACTATAGGAAGCTTTGCTGAAAGCGTTTCCGCCTCTTCTTCTTCGAACCTTCAAATGTCAGGATCATCATCTCGTTCCACCGGTAAACGCCCCCTTCAAGAAGACGATGACAATTCCATCAATAATCCACCGTAACCTTTCTTCTCCCTCTTATTCACTCATAAACCCTAATCCCATTCATTATAATTCTTAAATTTTCATTCGTTGTTATAACTGATTTATTAGGTTCTGTGTTGTTATTATAATGAGTTTGTGGAACTTAATTTTGTGATAATGATAATTGATTTGAGTTTATGAATTTGTACAGTGCAAAGAGGCCGAGGTTTCCAAAAGGTAAGAAAGGGAAACCAGTAGATGTAATAGTTGAAAAAGTAATTGTTGAGGAGAATGTCAATGACTTGTCGAATCCGGTTGTTGCTGCGAAAGAGCGGATGAAACGTAGGAATCAAATTACTGCTGAGCTTTTGAGTGAGGAAATTTCAAACAATATATCGGCTGCTGAAGTGAAATATAAGGTTTGTTTTTTTAGAGTTTTCTTTGATTTATCACGTTGATGGATAATAATAGGGTTCTTAGTAAATGAGTTAAATTACTGTTTATATGGTGTGCAAAATATGAACATTGATGAATGAATTATTCTGCACTTTGATGTTACTTGGGAATTTGAGTTTAGTTTGCTCCATTGTATAAAAGCTTGTTGATATATTCCAATTTTCAGCACTTGGAGTGTTTCATTAATTTGCAATGCTTGGGATGAATCTTTTTTCTAAACTAATTTGTAGTTGTTGTATGGAGTGTTTGTAGTGGATCTTAGTAGCCTTAATTGTACGCTTGTGAAGTTCATAGCCAGTTGGCTTTTGTTCGAATTCAAATGCATTTGTGTAATGTGATTCTTTCCTAAATTGGTAGTAATTTTATAGTCAATTTGTTTCCACATTCATGCATCCTTAGATTGATATTAAGGATAAGCAAGCACACAGTGATTGGTGATGTTTGTTGGCAGGCAAATGAGAATTTTGTTGAAGACGGGATTCACATTGAGCCTTTCAACCTAGAAAAAGAAAGGGAAGAAGGTTATTTCGATGCATCCGGGAATTTTGTTGAATATGTAAGAGATAATGAGATTAAGGTGAGGTATTTCTATTTTCTAGTATTTTTCATTTTTTATTCACAACTGTTTCTTTTTATTCTATTAATAAATTGTCGAGGATACTTGCAGGATGCATGGCTTGACAGTGTTGAGATTGATCCTAGATTTGCTGGATTAAGCTCTGCAGCAACAAAAGATGAAGAGGAGGTCCAAGAACTTTCTTCTAAAGATGTGGCAATCATGAAGAGGCGCATTGCAAATGTTCTTGAACCAGAGGAAACAGTAAGACCTATGTTCTATCATTCGATTCATTCTTAGGTCTGATTGATTTGTTTATTTCGTTAGAATTGGTCCGATTGATTTGAGAAAGCAAGTTAATGATTTTGACATTTTGTAATTAGTGATAGTAGAAAATGAAAACAAAAAATATTTTCTTAAACCAAACAAACCCTTAATTTTTGTTTTGTGATTTGTTGTCTTCGTTATATTGGAACACCATTGTAGAATGTAACATTTATTTGTCAACTCACTCCAGAGTATATGATATATATACATGTTTTAGGAATTAGGTAAACATTGGTTTTCATCATGGCAATGAAGTTTTGAAGTTTCTCTTTGAGGGAATTTATGCCCTTTAAATATGCCGCAGTTAGTTTATCCCATAAATGTGTAATTTTAAAGTCAGAATGAAAGACTGCCCAAAATTAAATAAAAAAAGATAGTGTAATTTGCTTTGCTGTAAATTCCATAGTAGGCTATTCAATGTCACTTTAAACCCGACTTGTTACTGTTTTCTCCCTATCATAGTTAGCAGAGAAAAACCAGGTTATCGCCTAATTTATCCTAAAAAAGGGGTTACAAATGTTCTTAAAACTAGAAGCAAATTATTGTTTTAGAAAGTCATATATATAGCTAGAAAACTGACTACCACTGTTAACTTTATATAATATTTAAATGTGTTCTCTTAATTCTTAATGTCTTGCCATTGGAAATTAAATCACTATAATTGACAATAGAACTTACGTACATATTTATTTTGTTAAGGGATGTTGAAGGTCATTTCTTTGTTTATATTAATTGATACTCTTTCCAATAGGTCTTGCAATGTTTGAGAAGGTTAAAAGGTAGTGGTGATAGAAAGACAAAAATGTCTGGTGAGACTAAGATTGTATTTGACCAACTAACTGAGGATGCTATGAAGCTTATGGAGAATGGTGAATATGGTGAGTCATTCTCATTGCGTTTATGTTATCTAATTTGTTGTGCCTTCAAGATTTGTGTTTTACCACACGATGCTTAATTTTGTTTTCTTTGTTTTTGTCTGTTTGTGTTTCTTGCAGATGTTTATCATGAAAAGAAAGATGTTTTTGAGCGGGAAGCGGGTCAGTGCATTACACTATGCCTCTGTTCTATTTTTATTATGTGCTATTGTTGTATTCACACCTTTACTTTTATGTTTTGTGACATGAGTTAATTTGTTATCATGATGTATTATGCTTCTTAATTTAATAGTACTTGATTTTTAATTATTAACTATTTAGCTATGTCTTATGATGACCTAATTCTATTCCACTTACTTTCATATCAGAGTTGTGATGTGAAATGAAATATGTTGTCCTATGATCATAACAAGAATATTTTTTTTTAGACCATCACATTAAACTTTAGATTTAGGGGTAGTTACACTTTGGTCCTCAGCAGTAATATCAACATTTTTCTTGTCTCTTGTTCCAATGAATAGTGATATTAGCGTATATATTAACGTATGAATGTTGATGCTTATGCATTTTACAATTTCTATTTTTTAGAAGGATATGAGGAATTAGCCAGGGCAAGAGGAGAAGGAACATCTTCACCTTTGGCCGGTGCAGATGATTTTGATATGTTTGGTGATGATGATGATGATGCTGCCACTAAGCCATCTACAGATGAAAATAATGCAGTTAGTGAACCATCATCAGATGCCATTAATTCTGGTACAGAGGGTAAAAAAACATCGCCTCTATAAATTTCGCATCTGAAATGATAATTTTGTTGCCGAGTTTTATCTTTAAAGTTTTTAACTGGTTCTACTTTTCTTTCCAGGTGGAGATTTGCAAAGCGATTATGTGTATGATGAATCTTCTGGGTATGACTTTTCTCTTTTCTATACTTTTTTTTTGGAAATAATCTAAAATATTCTACAGTACTCACCTTTGTTTTAATGCCACAAAAATTCATTTAGTACTCATTTGTTCTTGTGATGAATTCTTTATAAAAAAAAATCTGTTGAAAATTTGATCTGACATTGATTTATGTATTGGTCCAGGTACTATTACAGCAGCAGTTTGGGCTATTACTATGATCCAAATACAGGGCTTTATTGCTCTGCGGAGTCAGGGAAATGGTATTGTGAATTCATTCATGATTCATCTTTGTGTGTAATGTGTCTTTTTTTAGGATTGTAGTCTCTGTATTAGCCATCTGAAACATCAGCATGCCTTTAGATATGAGTTCTTTGCTCATTTGATTAAATCCTAGTTCTATTGTCGTTATATAGATATTTCTTATATGATATTTCTCATATGGTAACTATATCAATAAGCATGCATGATATTTCTCATGTTATCTCATTCAAACGCTCTTGGATAGTAGCTGTATAGTTTATTTTCTGCGTTTTATGATCGGTTCATTCTTGGTCTTATTGATAGTTTTGTTTGTAGCTCATTGGGAATGCTTATTTTTGTTTAAACACAGGTACTCATTTAATGAGGAGGCTGGCACCTACGACGAAGTTCCCGAGGTTTCATCTAATTCGAGTTGAGGGGCTTGTCCTGCGAGTCCCGTAGCATACTCTCTTGACCTGCGAGTCTCGTAGCATATTTCCGTGTCTTGCGGTGGAAGCCTTGTGATGGCACTGTATCCGACGTGAACACCCCATGATTGTGGAAACAAACATAGCAGTAATGCGTTTACCCTTCGAATTGTGAATGTTATGCTCATGCAATTATTGGATGGTTGTTTTTGGTGTCAATTTTAGGGACTTCTTACTAATGTGTTGCTTGCTGCGAGTACTAGCTACTCTCTTTTTTGAAGTTTGTAGATGAAATGGCAACTGCCACTAAAACTTTCAGTCACAATTGCGCGGTTTAGAGTTCGAAATAATTTTGAAATTGTTAGATGGATTAGGAATTGCAATTCATATTCACAGAAATAAAAAATCAAAAATAGTAAATCATTCATGATCATCTAAACAAGTAATATTCTTTTACTGGTAATAATTTAAACAAGTAATGCTAACTGCAATTAGAAATTAGAAAACAAAGGAAAGTAATGACACCACATTTATCGGAATATGCTGTCTTAAACCATATCAAAGAATACGATGAAAGCAATTGGACTGTTTACTGGTCCACACAATTCACAAGATACAGCTAATTTCCAGGATAACATGAAGAGTGTAAAGGGAAATGATATTATGACATAAATATTTTGATCTCAAATACAATATTCTTTAATTTTTTGTGCTTTTAAAATATGTGCAGATTTTATCATAAAAAAAAATATGTGTAGATTTCTTATAAAACAAATATGTGTAACGAGTTTTTTTATTGTGTGTAAATTTGTAGTACATAGAAATTCAAAATAGTAAATTTGTATTTTATGTTAGAAAATTATAACCAATTATGTGTGAATTTAGAAATAGTTATGATCAAAGTCAAATGCGATAAATGATCTAATATTATGAATTAAAAGAATTTTCCTTTCAAAAAAAAATAAATTTAAGCACATTTTTTTTACACATAATAGTTTCATTTTATGTTACTTTATAAAATATTTATATAAAAATTGAGATGTAATTAAACGTATGTATAAAAAAATCATGTATATAAATTAACTTGATGGTAAAAAATTAATTGTGTTTATTATGATTATCATTTATCATGATAGTCTTTATTATTATTATTTTTAGTTACAATATTGTATATGGAACAACATTTTCTGGACAAAGTCAAGCTCTTCTCTTATCGGTGGCTGTGTACGACAGATGTTACTTTAGCTACCAACTTACATTACTGGTGGTCGAACCCATTGCTTTGTTTGGGTATCGACTAATTGTCTTTTTACTCATGTTGCTTATTTGGACCTTGTTGTAAACCTTTGTAGAGCTCCTTTGCACGCCTTGTGCTGAGGGGCCTGTCTGTTTTCTCGTGATATATATGTTCCATTTTCGCTTGTTCAAAAAAAATATTGTATATGGTACAATAATGTTTCTCCATACAAGAGGTAATTATAAATTTCTAATACGGTAGTCTTATAATAATAATAATAATAATAATAATAATAATAATAATAATAATAATTGTCCACCAAAAAATAATAATAATAATAATTGATAATTTTTTTTGTGACAAATATAGATTATAATGTTTTATTATAAAAGAAATTATAATGTCTTGACCAAAAAAATAAAATTATAATTTTTTTATGGAGAAAATAAAATTATAATGTTACTTAAAAAATAAATAAATTATAATTTATGTCTGAGGCTCAACTAAATTATATTTCAATATTTTAATTTACTCTTCTTCTTCACACATACTGTAACTGAAAAAATGAAAACACTTCCGAATGTATATGGCACTTCACTCTCCAAAATCGAACCATATCTATGCGTCGAACCCTAAAGATTCAGATTGATTTACGCATCATCCAAAATCACCTGTGATTGGAATCCATGTCGGAGGAAAGTGGCGAAATCAATGGCGGATTCTCGATGGACTCATCGGAATCACGATGGGTTTTCCATGAGGATGAAGATGAGGACGTGTCCGATATAGAGGAATACCAAGCCGATTTGAGATTCAGAGGACGCGCCACTGTACCTGATTCTGAAGATGAAGATAACGCTGAACAAAAACTCATTCGCACTGGTCCTCGAATCGATTCCTTCGATGTTGAAGCTCTTGAGATTCCTGGTGCTCACAGAAATGACTATGAGGTCCTTACTTTCTCTCTTTTCTTGCTAATCATGATGCATAGTAATTTTTTTATTTTGTTTTTAGCTTTTGTTACTAATTTTAGAGTTGAATGTGGAATTTCCAAGATTTCTAATGATAGTTTATGAGGTAGCATTTCGTATTCTGAGATGGTAATCGATATCGAGTAGAGTTTAGTTTAGTTAGTTATAGTCTTTGAAGCGGACACTCCTCCGATTGAACGTGTCCAGGTGTCTCTGACACTTGCACAATGCCGCCGACACTTATGATTACTTTGAATTGTATCATTTTCTCAAATTATTATCGGTGTAGATGTGTCAGGGTCCTTATTGTGTCCGGTGGCCATGTTTGTGTTAGTGCTTCAATGGTTGTAGTAGCTTGAGAATCTTTTGGTTTCAATTTTATTTGAATTTTAGTTATAAATTATAATCATAAGTTGAAATTTCAGAATGGGTAAATATTTAAGTTAATCTTAAATTTAGTGTTCTATTTCAGTATGTGATTGGAACCTCATAATTGTTAATTGAGTATTATAAGCTAGTTGTAATTTGTAAATGGAAAATAAGAAGAAAAATGAGTATGACATTTAACATGGTTCAACCTAAAGCCTAAATTCACAGGCAGAAAAGAGAGGTGATTTAATATGATTGGTGAAGATTAAACAAGTATCAAGTATCTGCCAATGCGCTAAATCGCGAATTCAGATTCTCTGTAGTACACCTTATTTCTCATGAATTTTACAACCTAACTAATGATTTTACTATACAAGCTACTTTAGAATGTTTAGTGTCTAGAGATGCTTATTTTTGTTGTTGTTGTTGTTGGACTATTACTTTTGGGGGTTGATATTTTTGTTTAGTTTATCGATTGTATGAAAACCTACTTCACAACTCACTGATGTATTGTATATGGCTTGTGCTCAGCTCACCCTTTAAAACCATGTGCTGCTCATCATATAAAATTGTAAACTGTAGTAAAACATAAAAAAAGTCTATATATTAATGTTTATTGTCTTCATAATTTATTGCAGGATATCAGTGTAGGAAAGAAAATTATATTGGCTTTTCAGACTCTTGGCGTAGTCTTTGGTGATGTTGGAACCAGTCCATTATATACATTCAGTGTTATGTTTAGAAAGGCTCCTATAAATGAAAATGAAGACATTGTTGGAGCATTATCACTTGTCTTGTATACTTTAATCTTGATTCCTTTGGTGAAGTATATCCTGGTTGTTCTGTGGGCCAATGATAATGGCGAAGGTATATTAAATATTCTAATATAGATTTAAGATTTTATTTGTATCACCATTAGATGTAACACATTTGTACACATGCATCCAATCAAATCACACACCATAGTACCACATGTAAATATTTCTCGAGACATTTTAGGAACAAACTAAAGAAAGTGACACTATCAGTGTTCTGACAGTTATGTCCTCAATATCATAGTTGTTTTTGAACCACTGCAGGTGGTACTTTTGCCTTGTACTCCTTGATTTGTCGGCATGCTAAGGTGAGTCTTCTCCCCAACCAGTTAGCATCAGATGCCCGTATATCAAGCTTTAGGCTAAAGGTGCCATCCCCTGAGCTTGAAAGGTCATTAAAAATCAAGGAAAGACTCGAGTCTTCTCTGACTCTGAAGAAGACGCTACTGATATTAGTGCTTGCTGGTACTTCTATGGTGATTGCTAATGGTGTTGTAACACCAGCAATGTCAGGTCATTAACTGCTTTTACTTTATTTTGCCAAAAAAAACTGCTATTACTTTATGTATTTTTGTAATATCTTCGGACTTGCCTTGGTCATGTCTTTGGAATGATACCCATAACATACCTGTAATGATATCTTGTTACTTGTGTTCGTCAACAACCGGTGTTTTGATCACCATTTGACTACGGTTTAGTGTGTTTAGTGTTTTCTTTTGTATAATAATTCTTACTTTCTATCTATGTCTTTCTGCAGTATTGTCATCTGTTGGTGGTTTAAACGTTGGGATAGATGCAATCAAGAAAGGTATTATATTAACCTATATCTATGTTATCTGTAACCAGGGCCGATCTAAGGCAGTGAGGGAAGGGCTTTAGGCCTCAACAAATTTTTTGCCTAGTATTATTAACCAATTTTTTTGAGGAAAAGTAGAAAGGCCTCTCATGATAGAAAAGGTCCAACTTTAAGCTCTCTCATTTCAAATGCCTCTCTCAAAATTTGCTTTAGGCCTCACTCACTGTTGGGGGGCTCTGTTTATAATCGTTATTGATGCTTGGGTTTGACATTGTTACCATCAAGACCAGCTTTAGATGTAAAGATCCGGTGACATCCAACAATCAGTCTTAGCCACATGCGGTCTTAGGAATGAATACAGAAGTCAAGCACCCTAGACGTCGGAAAAGACTAATGAGGCTTAGCTCAATTAGCAAAATTAACTACAAGCATGCTTCCCGTGTTGACACAACTCACAAGCCAAAGTGGATAAGTTGGGCAAGTTTGGCACCAATTTATGCAACTTTGCAAGCCTGGGATAATTCAGTTGACCGTATATTAGAAGGGGAAATTTGTGTTGCTGCAACTATGAGGATGAGTAGTGAGTTGGTAGAGGTCATTAGACTCACATCGCATATGATGCCAATCATCTGGCCTAAACTCCAGTTCTACAGTATTTACTATATTTACATGATAACGCACAAGCATAACTGTCCTATATACACTATTTCTAATAATTTACAATAAATATTTGCTACTGCAGTCTATATACTTGGTCTGAGTCAATCAAAAGCCTTTCTTGTTTATTTTTGTTTCTGTGGGTTAGATAGGTGAACATATGAATGAGCTGAGCTGATCTATAAGCTTATTATTTGGTCATTTCTATAGCTGCGTTAATATTTTCTCCATTTTTAACTATGCAGATGAAGTGGTGATGATATCAGTTGCCTGCCTGATTGTTTTGTTCAGTGTACAGAAGTATGGAACAAGTAAAGTGGGACTTGCAGTAGGACCTGCTTTGTTCATATGGTTTTGTTCTCTTGCGGGTATCGGGATATACAATCTTGTCAAATATGACAGGAGTGTCTTGAGGGCATTTAATCCTATTCATATCTACTATTTCTTCAAGAGGAACTCAACTAAAGCATGGTATTCTCTTGGGGGTTGTCTTCTGTGTGCAACAGGTAAACAAAATATGCAGGATCTTGAAACTGGAAATGTAATAATAGTATATATTTTATCTTGCTGGTTAGGTAGATTTAGTAATGTGTTTTTATTTGTTTATATACAATTCATTGCCAACAATTTTGATTGGCGTTGTCTAAGTTTGTCCACAATAATTTTTTTATTGCGGTGAACATGCAATATAAATGTAACTATTGCTGTACACACCCTGTACAACTACTTATTTAAACTCTCGCTGAACTATTGCAGGTTCTGAAGCCATGTTTGCAGATCTTTGCTACTTTTCTGTACGATCAGTGCAGGTAAAGTCGTATTCATTAGAGTATCGTGCTTCTTTCATATTTTTTATTTCCTCTGTCTTCTTGTGTACTAATACGTGATGCTTGATGGTGCTAATTTGCAGCTTACGTTTGTCTTTCTTGTTTTGCCGTGCCTGCTATTGGGCTATTTGGGTCAAGCTGCATATCTTATGGAAAACCATGCTGATGCTGGTCAAGCCTTTTATTCTTCTGTTCCGAGTAAGTGGTGACAATATCATTCTTTACACCGGGCTGTCTTAGCAATTTATCTTTTTTACAGTGGGTTGTTTCCGCTAATTACAGGATTTTTCAAGTAATACTATTCTGTGTGTAGGTGGTGCATTCTGGCCAACTTTCCTTATTGCTAACATTGCGGCACTGATCGCAAGTCGTGCTATGACAACAGCAACATTTTCATGTATAAAGCAATCAACTGCACTTGGTTGTTTCCCTCGTCTTAAAATCATTCACACCTCCCGGAAATTTATGGGCCAGATCTATATCCCTGTCCTAAACTGGTTTCTACTGGCTGCTTCGCTGGTGCTTGTCTGCTCTATATCAAGCATTGATGAGATTGGAAATGCCTATGGTAATGATTGTTTTAATGTTCTTTTATATCTGCAGATAATCTGTAAAATTTATCAGCAATAATTACGCTGCTTTGTGAAATTGAAACTTGGTGATAATGTTAATATCACATTTTAGTTGAGATCGACATTCAGAACAGAATGTTTTGCATCAAAAACATATGTTACTGTAATTATGTGGAAGAGCATTGACCTCCACTCATATTTATTTTGAGTGGATAATCAATAATACAACCAGAGCCCTATAAAAGAAGATCTAATTTTCTTAGAGAAACCCGTGCACAGAGACCTTAAACCCTATCGTTGCCCTGTTTTTTTTATAACTCGGAACAATGTCTTATTTTCAATCTATGTAAATGTTCGTCCATCAGCAAGGCTTTTAAGAGGTAGTGGCTATGGCTATCATTTTATTACAAATGGGTATGGTCACACTTGTGTTGAACTTTGAATTTGTGAAAGGAATAGATCCTGATCGATAATAATTTGATTTGGAAATCTAGATAGGGGAATTGCGGCTGGAGAGTTTTGTTTTCTTTGGCTTTCAGGCACTGAACTCAGTTCATTATTATTACTATGTTATTAACTTATTATGGATTATTAATGAATTCATATTCAGCCTTTTCCTTTTTCCACTTTCAGGAATTGCTGAGATGGGTGTGATGATGACGACCACTGTTTTATTAACCCTTGTTATGCTTCTTATATGGCAAATACGCATCATCATAGTGCTGTGTTTTGCGGTAGTCTTCTTGGGATTGGAGTTGACTTTCTTTTCATCTGTTCTGTGGAGTGTGGCAGATGGAAGTTGGATAATATTGGTCTTTTCCATAATAATGTTTCTTATAATGTATGTATGGAATTATGGAAGTAATCTCAAGTATGAAACTGAAGTCAAGCAAAAACTGTCGATGAATTTGATGCGAGAATTAGGGTCTAATCTTGGGACAATACGTGCTCCTGGAATTGGTTTGCTTTATAACGAACTGGTCAAAGGAATACCAGCAATTCTTGGACATTTTCTGACTACACTTCCGGCAATTCACTCCATGATCATATTTGTGAGTATCAAGTATGTTCCGGTTCCTGTGGTGCCTCAAAGTGAAAGGTTCCTTTTCCGGCGAGTCTGCCTCAAAAGTTATCATATATTTCGTTGTATTGCCAGGTAACTAGCTCCTTTTATTCATATTTTTGGCTCTGTGTATAAGTGTGTTAATAAGAGGGGATGTTAACTTTTACACCCTGGCAAAGTGGTTTAACCTTGGAAAAGTTTAATGGATTATCAAAATGTTACAAATGGAGTGAAAGTGAAGAAATTTGTAAGGGTTGATTGGATGTCTACAGAAAAGGGAGAGAATTATCTCTTTCCAAAGGGTTTTCCCTTTTTCAAATGAGTTAATACTCAGTTTTCCTATTATATTAATTCAGATTTCGGAATCAAAATCTTCTTTTACTCCTCTCTTACTATTTAAGTTAACCACCAACCCAGTTATGCAGCTCTTAACTCTTCACTACCAAAGTAATTTTCTAACTCTACCAGAAATGGAGCTTCTAAATATTTCTTCTGACACAACTTGTGCAATGACTTCATGTAAATATTACTTTAAGGGGATAGTTTCTTGAAAAATCTATAATGTATGCTGCTATCATTTAATAAAAGTATTTCTATCTTTGCTTTTATGTCAACAGATATGGTTACAAAGATGTTCGAAAAGAAAATCACCAGACTTTTGAGCAGATGCTGATTGAGAGCCTAGAGAAGTTTATACGCCGTGAGGCTCAGGAAAGATCACTAGAGAGTGATAGGGATGAAGATATCGATTCAGAGGATGAGTATTCTAGTTCTAGGGTTCTAATTGGTCCCAATGGGAGTGTTTACTCACTTGGGATTCCTCTTCTTGCCGATTTTAAGGATACAAGCAGCTCTGTTTTAGAAGCAAGCACATCTGAGGTGTTAAGCCCTACAGCCTCTGATTCCCCAGCGTTTGATGCGGAGCAGAGCCTTGAGAGGGAGCTATCTTTTATTCACAAGGCTAAAGAATCTGGAGTTGTTTATCTTCTTGGTCATGGGGATATAAGAGCACGAAAGGAGTCTTGGTTTATTAAGAAGCTAGTAATAAACTATTTCTACGCCTTCTTGAGAAAGAACTGCAGGAGGGGGATCACAACTTTAAGTGTGCCCCATTCACATCTGATGCAAGTTAGCATGACTTACATGGTTTGAAAATCAATTTTACTATCCAATGGAACAGCAATTTACTTGGAAACCATATGACGGCAGTGAGCAGTCCCTCAAAAGGTTTTATTTGGAGTGCACAATTCGATTTACCTTCTAGTTGTTTGCACGTCTTAGTCTAGCTCATCATCAGAAATCGTACTGATGTTTGTTGCAGTTGTGTCTGGCATCTTCTTACACGGAAACGAAATAGGTTACAAACAGAAACAGTTATGTTAAAAAAATTGATACGACATTATGTATACACATTTGTGAACAATTCCACTTCAACTTAAATGTATGACTATGGACAGAGTATTGTTGTACAGTAGCATTGGATTGCCCTTACTTTTTTTTATATATGATCGCATAAATTCATTGTTTGCTTCACATTTTCATGAAAACATTTTCTTGACTGAAACTCATATGAGATCAGATCATAACTGCTTTTCATCTGTACTTGGATGCTGTGTGTGTCTTAGTGTTTAGGTTTTTATTTCACCGATTCTGGAGCGAAGTAATTATGTTAATAATTCTTAATTGCTAATTAATTTAACATTGATCATTTAAAAAGTACTCCTAAATCATTTTAATGATCAGCAGTAATGAGGCAGTGACCATTAGTAAGTCAACTGTGTAGGGCAATTTATTTTTCTCTCCACCAGGCATTATGACTTATTTCAAGTAACCAACAAAGTTCTAAAATGGAGAAACTTTCACTAGCCACAACTCCATTTTTTTTTCTCCACCGGGCACTATGACTTAATTCAAGTAAGAGAGTAACCAACAAAGTGTAAAATGGAGAAACTACGGTCTTTCACTTGCCACAACTCAATTACACTTGCAAGTTGCAACTAATACTCAAGATCAAGCTATCGAATTTGTATGTTAATATGTAGAAACATGTGAATCTACATTTTTAGGTGAAAAAACAAATCAATTCGTTTGAAGATTCAAAATTTGATAAACTCGGTCTCGAAACCGTTTAGTTACGAATGAAATTCAGGAATTTAAAGTAAATATGTACTATCTTCGTCCCTAATGATAAGATCCTTTTGGAAAATTTTCTTGTCCCTTTTTATAAGACCCTCTTTGAATTTTCAACCTCATTAATTATTACTTTGCCAAAAATACCCCTGGTTATTCTACCTCTTTTTCTACACCTTACAAAATACTTGAGAAAACATAAATTCTCTCTCTTGATGGATAAAATTGAAAAAGCAATACTCACTATCAATAATACCCGTGTGATTTAGTCAATATGGTCCTATATTTAGGGGTGGGAGTAGTATGATTTTGCGTCGACTAATCAAGAATGGTGGTACATTCATCGAAAATTATAAGCTCTAAGCTAAATACATAAATTCATCGAAAAATTGCAATTTACTCTAATTCATCGAAAAATAGAACTACAACTAATCAAGAATGGTACATTCATCGAAAAATTGCGATTTACTCTAATTTTTTCCTCCACCAGGCATTATGCTAATAGATAAATTCATCCCGTTAGTGTAAAACAAACAAAAATTGGTGCAATGCAAAATAGTAACATCTTTATTCATTATTTGTATTTTAAATTACAAAGTCATTCTCAAAAAAAATATAAAACATACATTAAAAACTTTCTCAACCAAAGATTACAACATATTGATTCTGATACAAAACATGTCTTCCGATATCAATACAAGATTAATAAGAAAAATCATTGATATGCTTCTATTCACCTTATTTTTGATTAAAATTTCTCTAACTAACGTCCATTTATTTTTATCATAAATTATTATCACTATCTACCCTTTGACTTCAGCATTTATGAAGATTTATTTTGATCGTAAATTATTATGACTATCTACCCTCTAACTTCAGCATTTAACATAACTGACGATTAATTAACGTCACCGTTAAGACGGAGACTTTGTATCTGGTTTAATCAAAAAAGTATATGATTTAATCAAAGAAATTACGGCCGATATAATAACAGAATCATCGTCAAGAGACATTCCATTGGAACAAATCATAGAAATCTTCATTGGCTTGACTGTAAAAACAACAACAAAACGATCACATGTTAGTGACACACAATCATGCAAACACAAAACCACATATAAAAAACCAAATGGATTATTATTTAATTATAAACATAGATCTGGAAATAATACATCAAAATAAAAGGCTTAATTTGAATCTAATTAACAAAGCATAAAAAATACCTGCCAATGCCATAGTTAGAAGGGATCTGCGGAGTTGAAGAGGTGAGTAAAATTGCATGGGACATGAAGGTAATTTGGTGAAAAGAGTACAAAGGTAGCGGCGAGTGAAGTGAAAATAAGGGTAGGGGTGGGTGGGTATAAATAATGTGAGTAATTAGGGTTGGATTGATTGGATTTGTTACTGGCACGTGTGTGTGAGATGATGTCAGCATGAGAAAGAAGGCTTGATTCATTCTATTCTATTTCTAGGTCTAGCCGTCTTTGCCGTTCCCACTTTTTTACCCAAAATTACCGTTCCGCTTTTTTTAAGGTAAAGTAAATCATTGAGAGAAGAATATAACGAGCACACATGACATGCATGTGACATACTCACATACAGTATGTCTATGCTAAGATTTTGGGTTTTTAAATGAGAAATTGTGTAATTTAAATATTTGAGATTTTATTTATTTAAAAATGAGGGATTTATCGGTTACAAAAGTATTAAAAGAAATTATACTATTGTAAATAATTTTTTTAGACATTTTATAGTTAAATTGTTATATGTTATGTTTGGTAAGGTCAAATTTTGAACTTATATCTTATAAGTCCATATGATAAAAAAAACTCTTTTTGGTAAAAGTTTTTTAAAAAGAGTTTATAGCTTATTTTACTAGCTTATAATTTATTTTTTCAAACGCTATTTTATGTAGCTAATGAGCTTATGACTTTTTTTTTCTTTCAATTTTACCTCCGCCATCTTACTTAAAAAAAATTAAATATTAATTAAACATATTTTTTTATGTCATTACTGATAAGTGCCAAAAAGTAGCTCAAATTACATATATATTTTAAGCACTTATTAACTATTTTGTAAGATATTCTTTAGTTTTTCCTCACTTAAATGTACATATTTGTTTAAGTCATTTCTTTCAATTAAGTTTCCCTAAATCTCAACATTTGTGCAGAAATTTGAAGAAAAATTGAAGCTAACTCGCTAGGGCGAGCTCAGAGCGAGTAGAGGCAGAGAGCATCAAATTGGATAACTGATACACTCGCCAGAGCGAGCAACAACTCGCCAGAGCGAGCAGGGACTCGCCACAGCGAGTGAAGGCGGCTTAAAACTCATTAATGACGTGGCAGAAACCTTCTGATGAAGAAAGGTCAACTCGCCATGGCGAGCTGGAGCTCGCTCAGCGAGTTCTAATTTTCAGAAACACTATAAATAGAGCTTGCTGTCATTTTTCTTAATATATAACTTGCAATAGAGACTCAGAAGCAGAGGGAAACCCTAGGAGACAGATTCAAAGGGATTTGAAGGTGGATTCACTACAATAGTTGAGAAATCATCATTGATAAGTTTGTTCATCTCTTTTATTCTTAATCTTTGTAAAGCTACCATGAAAATGAGTAGCTAATCTCTCTTTGTTGGGATTAGGTGTAATCAACCTATGAGTATGTATCTAATTTGATCATGGTATAATATATGGTTTTAGATTATTCATCAATCTTGATGTTGTTCTTGAATTTCATGTTTTAATTCTAGGTTTTGAAATGGTATAGACATATGCTTTTTGAATCCAAGATCTAGAACAATCATCTATTAAACTCTAAACTCTAGACATAGATTTAGATTTAATATTCACTCTAAATATCAAGTTTTAAAACTATTGTGTTGATTAAATTGTCCGAGACATCGGAGTTTGAGCAATACGATATAGCCGGTATATTGATCGATCACTCGAGACATCGAGGGTTAATGAATATAGCGGGATTCTCGTCGTACTCTAGACACGGAGACGTACGTGAGTGATATGTGATAGAATTGATTAATAACTAAAACCTGTATAACTGATTGAAGGATACATACGATTGAGTTGGTGAAATCTAATCCCAGCAAACTTATCTCTGTGAAACTTTATCATTTTTTACTTGCAATTACAATTTCATAATTTCACACTTAAACAATCTTATAATCACTATACTTAAAATTGTATCAATTGTTGAACGGTATTGATATCGCACCAGTCCCTGTGGAGACGATAAACAAAATACTTGCTAAAGAACTTCAACAAAATGGCGCCGTTGCCGGGGACTGGCGTTTAGATATTGAAACATTGCAACAATTTGTATTTTTTTAAGTATTTGTATATATTTGTTTATATTATATAATTGTGGTTTGCACTAATCCTTCTTTGCTAGTCAAAGAAATATTTTCTTGTTTGTTTAAATCCTTTTTCAGATTCCTCATCACAAACAAAATCATGACTGATCGTGATTATAGCAACTTCTATACTCCGGATGAGTATGAATCATATCAACAGTTTTAGAGGACTCCATCACATGAAGAGATTTTTTTGACTCAAAAATTGGAAGAACTTTCAAAACAAATTTCTAAACTGATTAGTCTACAGGAAGAGTCAATTAAAGCTAAACAAGTTGCATACTGTGAGCTTTGCAATGGAGACCATCCCACTGGTCATTGTCCTCCGTTGAATGAAGTACAGCTTTCCCACATAATCAAGGTTTCTAATTGTGAGCTTTGCGATGGAGATCATCCCGCTGGCCATTGTCCTCCGATGACTGATGTGCAGTTTGCCCATATGATCAAGCAAATGGCTAATAAGCAAAGCATAGAAGTTCAAACCAACACTCAAACCACTCATGAGAAAAATAATATTCTAAAAAAGAATGAGGAATGTGGAGAGAGTGTAGAAGAAGTTGCTGAAAAAGGTGAGGAAGAAAGAATGTTTGATGGATGTGGTGTAGTGAAAATAGTTGAAAAAATAGAGACACTACATGAAGTTGAACTTCCTCAAGAATTGCCATCTAATGAGAAGGACAACACTGTTGACAATGAAGAAGTGACGATGGTTGTAGAGGAAAATGAAGGATTACTTGACAAGGAAAAATCATGTGAGCAAAAGAGGGAAATGGAGAATAAGGCGGAGATTGATCGTATCATAGATGAAACTTGTGCCTTGTTCAACAAAAACGAATTAGGGAGGATATGGACTCCACAACATTTATTTCTCAAGTTCATGGAATTCCTCCCAAACAGAAGGAAAAAGACGGATGATGTGGTTTCCGTCTCATTTTGGCCACCCTAACCAAAAAGGCGTCAAGCTAGTGACGTAAAAGAAGCGCTTGTTGGGAGGCAACCCAATTTTCTTTCCTTTACTTTTATTTAAAGCATTTTTAGTTCTTTATATGTCATAATAGTTTTTGAACTTGTTCAGCCTCTTATGAAAACAAAGTCCTTGAACTGGTGTGAATTCCACTTGAAATTTTGTTTTTGTCATTATCACTAAGCATATGCCACAGAGCTTTTGAAAATTCTGACAAAAGCCTAGGGCTGTATGTTTTACATTGTGTAAATGCAGGCATAACTCCATTTATTGGCCTGAGGACAGTCCACACTTATTGAAGAGGGGCAGTAGCAGAAGTAGAGTACTAAAGCACGCCATATACAGTGACATTTTATTGTTTCAGTCATTTAAATTCATGTTTTATGTTTCATTGCAATTTTGACTGAACAAACATGGTTTAAATCTTTGTGATTGCTAAATGTGCATATGAATTGAAATGTCTAATTTTGTGATTAATCAAAAGCAAATGCATGATTAGAATGATTTTCTTTCAATTGCTATAGTTTGAGATCAACCTTTTGTGATTATCTTTGAATGATAGGATGAATTTGAACTAAGTAGCTTGATTCAATTTGATTTCATTAATTCCTTCTTAACATGATTGATTAATTATGAATCACATAGACCTAGCCGGGTGAGATTGTGTGAACCTTCCACTGTTTATATATTTGAGAGCCGGCAATTGTGTTTAACTCTGTTGATTTTAACTGAATCTTGCTATTACTTTATATGTTTGAAGTCATGGAAATGATCAAGGCCATGTTTTTATTTGAGTGCAACTACTTAAGCCTAAAATAACCTACCTTGTGAGATAGTGTGATCCTTTGTTACCCCCCTTGAGCCAAAATTTTGAAAATTTGTTTGTTTGAACCCTTGAACCACAATAAAGAAAAACAATGACTTGACCCTTGTCTTAGGATGATCGAGCATTAAGTTTATGTAGGGTTGAAAATAAGTTGGGGAGAAAAAGGTTATTTGATCAAATTGTGAAAAGTAACAAGTAGTTGAAAATGGTGATTGAGAAAGAAAAAGGAAAAATATTTGAAAGTCATTTGACACACAAGTAAAAATCAAAGAAAATATATTACAAAAGAAAAAAAAAAGGGATTGTAAAATGTGTCAAAACAAAAGAATCACCAAGAGTAAAGAATGGGGAAAGTGAAAGAGGTGAATAGCTTATGTAATGAAGATACTCAAAGTTTATGCTCTCTTATCCTTAAGGCTCTTTGAATCCAAAGAAAAACAATGATTTCTTGTAGCCTAGCCCCATTACAAGCTTAAGAAAGTCCTTAGTAATCCATGATTGATAATATGTTTTGTGATTATGTTGAGATGTATGTTTGAATTGATTTGTTGTGAACACATTGTTTGGATTGAGAGAAACACTTCACCCTTGAGTTGAAACACTTGTGAGAATTGTGATTCTAGTTGATTATCTTGTTGGTTTGGAAAGTTTGAAATCTTACTTGAGTTTTGAAACTATTTCAAATTCATGCTTTGATTCTTTGATGTTTATGAATGATTGATTTTGAACTTGCAAACACATTGAATCATGCAAACTTGAAATGATTTACATATAAAGTTTTTGATTGATTGCAAAGCTTGAATGAATTATGCATTACTGATGTTTGAGCCATGTTTTCAAAGTTTATTTTGGACTTTTGTTTGAGGACAAACAAAGTTTTAAGTTGGGGAGAGTTGATAAGTGCCAAAAAGTAGCTCAAATTACATATATATTTTAAGCACTTATTAACTATTTTGTAAGATATTCTTTAGTTTTTCCTCACTTAAATGTACATATTTGTTTAAGTCATTTCTTTCAATTAAGTTTCCCTAAATCTCAACATTTGTGCAGAAATTTGAAGAAAAATTGAAGCTAACTCGCCAGGGCGAGCTCAGAGCGAGTGCAGGGCGAGCAACAACTCGCCAGAGCGAGCAGGAACTCGCCACAGCGAGTGAAGGCGGCTTAAAACTCATTAATGACGTGGCATAAACCTTCTGATGAAGAAAGGTCAACTCGCCATGGCGAGCTGGAGCTCGCTCAGCGAGTTCTAATTTTCAGAAACACTATAAATAGAGCTTGCTGTCATTTTTCTTAATATATAACTTGCAATAGAGACTCAGAAGCAGAGGGAAACCCTAGGAGACAGATTCAAAGGGATTTGAAGGTGGATTCACTACAATAGTTGAGAAATCATCATTGATAAGTTTGTTCATCTCTTTTATTCTTAATCTTTGTAAAGCTACCATGAAAATGAGTAGCTAATCTCTCTTTGTTGGGATTAGGTGTAATCAACCTATGAGTATGTATCTAATTTGATCATGGTATAATATATGGTTTTAGATTATTCATCAATCTTGATGTTGTTCTTGAATTTCATGTTTTAATTCTAGGTTTTGAAATGGTATAGACATATGCTTTTTGAATCCAAGATCTAGAACAATCATCTATTAAACTCTAAACTCTAGACATAGATTTAGATTTAATATTCACTCTAAATATCAAGTTTTAAAACTATTGTGTTGATTAAATTGTCCGAGACATCGGAGTTTGAGCAATACGATATAGCCGGTATATTGATCGATCACTCGAGACATCGAGGGTTAATGAATATAGCGGGATTCTCGTCGTACTCTAGACACGGAGACGTACGTGAGTGATATGTGATAGAATTGATTAATAACTAAAACCTGTATAACTGATTGAAGGATACATACGATTGAGTTGGTGAAATCTAATCCCAGCAAACTTATCTCTGTGAAACTTTATCATTTTTTACTTGCAATTACAATTTCATAATTTCACACTTAAACAATCTTATAATCACTATACTTAAAATTGTATCAATTGTTGAACGGTATTGATATCGCACCAGTCCCTGTGGAGACGATAAACAAAATACTTGCTAAAGAACTTCAACAATTACATTCTTATAAATTAGTTATAGTTTAGTTACAAGAAAGACATTATTTAATTTTTGGCCTCACCATTTCCGTGAGAGATCTGATCTCAGTTGTTTTCAACTTAATCTCTCTCTCAATCGGTAGGGCTTTTGGAGGAAAGAGGTTCCTGGTTGCTTTACCAACCCGACGGATCGTAACCTTAGGGCGACCTCCCAACCAAGGTTTGTCTGCCCCCCCCCCCCCCCTCTATCGTCGGTGTCGGAAACTTAGAGCGTTCATAAGTTCATCCGCTATAACCTAGCTTATTAGTTATCCGCTATTTTTTATCAAACAGAGTAATATTATAATTTTATCAAATGAGGAAACGTGTGATAAAGATTGTCTTGTTTATAAAAAAAATTATATTACTGAAAAAATAATTATTTTTTATTGTTATTGATGCTATTTGTAATTTAAATTATGGCAATTCTTTTTATTTTTTTTGCGTTTTTTTTATTAGGGCCTATTTTTAATAATCCTACTAGGACTCCAAAAAGTCGGAGACACCCCTGCTCGAGCATTGTATTGTATGATGCTCCCTTCGTCTCATAATATATGCTAAAAAATTTATACTTATTAAGAAAAGTAAAATAGAGTAATTTCAAATATGTTTTTTTTGTATTTTTCTTGAAATAAGTTTCATGAAAATATGTAATTTCTTTTATTGATTATTGACTATGGAAAAAAAAAATAAAGAGAGTAAATTAAATGCAATTTGTATTAAATTTCATAAGAATAATTTATGACAATAAAAATAAATTTATTTTTTTGCTTATAGTATGGGACGGAGCCCAGAGGAACTATATAAATAAATAATTGTTTTTCAAATTATTGAATGATAATTTTATATATCTTGTTTATAATATGGAATAGATATATTTGTTATTCAATAAATTTAAAAAATAATTTTTATTTATATATGAGATCAGATGAGTTTTATTGGACTATCAGCCTATTAATCTTTCATTTATCTAGTTGGTACCTACAAAGATGTGTTGATGTACGGTGAATCAAGTTTAAATTTTGAGTTTCATATTTTCCTATGTTTAAAATATGAGTCTAGTTTAGGCTATTAGATAAAAAAAAAATTACATATGTCTTATGTCATCAAACTCAACTCATGAACAAATGTACTTGTAAAACGGCAAAGCACTTGTATAAAAAAATTAACATACGTTTTTTGTCTTCAAACTCATGAACAAATATACTTATAAAACGGTAAAGTACTTGTATCAAGTACGTATCTAGTACAGTTATGCATATCAAACAACTGTGAGCATTAACGGAAAACGATCAATGAGGTTGTGCATGCGGGTTATTTTATAGAATTAACATCATGTAAACAAAACAAAAAATGAGGAAATTTTCAAGTATGGATTGTTTTGAATGAGCTATGCTTATTAAAACCATAACCATTTGTTAGCCTGTATTTTCGACAGGCATTAATGAATTGGAATGAGATGATGAAATCTCATTTAATGTATATTATTGCCTTTTAATATTCTCTTGGAAACTGATTCTGGCAATAAATCAAGAGAAAATCAAGGCATTTGACATCGAAGACTTTTAATGTGCAAAGTTGCTTGTCAAAGCCTAGAGTTCTGTCGAATTCGACAGAACGTGTGTTGTCTGAATAAGCTTGTCGAGTTCGACAAGATATTATTTGTGTAAAAGCATATTTTCGACACTAACTGGTAATGGTCGAAAATTATATATATGTATATATATGTACGTGTGTATGTTTGTTTGTCTAACGTACTGTGCAGAACGAAAGAAGCGTACTCTGGACTTAGCGAAATATTCAAAAGTGAGTAACGTTTGAAGGGTTCGCCAGGTGTCCAAGGAATTCAAATTCAGAAGACACGTGGAGCATAGTTAGGCAAATTGTAGTTTTATAGCAGTTATGTTAGTTTGTCTATAAATATTAGTTTCTCATATGAGAAACGGGTCCACAATTCATAACACATGCAAATTCCTTAGAAATTCAGAGTACCCATGTCAACGAGCGAAATGAATGCAAACAGGAACATGTACGAATCTGTGTACCAATCTTTGTAAACATTTTTACATTGTCAAATGCAATTTACTTTTCATGTACTGATTACTTGTTTTCCTTTAAAATTTGTCTTTTAAGATTTCTGCAAATTTAAAGCTTTTCTGCAACTTTAAACATTCTGCAATTTATTTCATTGCATGCTTTACTTTTTCAAAGTCTTTTCTTTAAACTTTATTTGCAATTCATTTACAAGTTTTCTGCAAATTTAAACTTTGAAAGCATTTTACTTTAAACCAAATCATTTGACTTCGTCAAATGCTGTTTACTTTTTATCAACTTATCCGATTTAACCCAAAGATATGAATATGTTTTCATCATCTTCCGCACAATCCATATGTCCCAGGATTCACTAGTTGATCCTTCTTGTAATAATTAGACTAGCGGTTGTTTACTAAAAATCGGGGTAAACAAATTGGCACGCCCAGTGGGACATCTGGATTGTGTATTTTTATTTAGTGGTTTTTGAAAATTTTTCTTACAAAATTTGTTGTTTGGTGTTTGTACTTTGATTGTGTGTATATTTGTATATGCATTTGAGGAGTGGTAAGTCCCTTCCAGTTTTTTCAAATATACCAAAGCGTCCTCGTTCCAGAATGGTGAGACCACCAAACAATCCTAACCCCAACAATAATAATAATAATAACAATAATGGGGCAGAAACCAATCCTGTTCCAAATTCGACAGGGCAACCAAATCAACCAGTATCTGGCAATCCTGGCGCCAATCCTACTGGTGGGTCAACAAATCCTGCCCTGAATTTTACAACTTCTGAAAGTATCCCAAGCAATAATCCTAATGGTGGGGGTACAAACCCTATGATAAATTCCGGAACCGTTGGTGCAAGCGCCAGTGGATCAACAATGTCTGCCACTACTTCAAGTATGGCAGGAGGGTTTGTTCCTCCAAATACGAATGGTGCAATGATGACACAAATGAATGTATCATCCATGCCAACGAATGTATCACACATGCATGGGTACACAGACGGTAGTCAAGTTGGTGGAACACCGTCACGACCCCCATGGTTGCTCAGAAACCCACAATTTGGAATGCCAACAACGACGATGGCAAGCCTGTATAATTGGCCTTCGATAGAAAGTTCTCCCTCATCTTCTGCGATGGGAAATAGGGGAAATTCTCTGAACTTGACAAATAATTCTATGAATGTACTTAGGCAACAAATGGACGAAAGTAACCATGACATGGTGAACGCGTTGACCCAACAGATTGGCACAATCTTCAATCCTGTGTTACAAACAGCCAATGACAATTATTTGTTGTTAGCCAATCAAATGGGAAGGATGGCAGACTTTTTTGGTGCTCCTGATGCTCCAAATAACCAAAGAGTTCCTCGTGCAAACCCGGAGACTCAAACAGAAGTCCAAGCCCAACCCGTGCGCATTGAGAGAGAACAGCCAGAACCGGAAGTAATTCTGGTTAATAGAAACCAAGATGCTGATAATGTTCTTAGGAATGTTCGACAAGAAAATGTTGCAGGGCAGAATAACTTGGCCAATTTGGTGGAAAATATCTTGGCCCAGAATGGTTTGAATATAGGGTTGCATAGGCCAAATTTTGTGTCAGCCTTGTCTGAATATGTATTGCAGGCAGAATTGCCAAGGGGATGGAAAATTCCCAAATTCACAAAATTTGCTGATGATACTAATGAGTCTACTGTCGAACACATTGCCAGATATTTGGCAGAGGCAGGGAATTTGGCAAATAATGAAGATTTAAAAATGAAGTTTTTTCCCAATTCCCTCACTAAAAATGCCTTTACGTGGTTTACCACACTTCCCCCTCATTCAATTCATACCTGGACTCAATTAGAAAGGCTATTTCATGAACAATTTTACATGGGACAATCTAGGATTAGCCTCAAAGAATTAGCCAGTATGAAACGTAAAACTGCAGAAGCCATTGATGACTATCTGAACAGGTTTCGCCTCCTTAAGGCAAGGTGCTTTACTCAAGTGCCTGAACATGAATTGGTGGAGATGGCTGCTGGTGGCCTTGATTATTCCATTAGAAAGAAGTTAGATACTCAACATTTAAGAGATATGGCCCAACTAGCAGATCGTGTTCGACAGGTCGAACGCCTCAAGGCTGAAAAAGCCAGAAATTCTAAGTTCCACAAAAAAGAAAAAGTGGCATACATAGAAACTTATGAAAGTGAAAATGAGTTCGACGATGATCAGGAGTACATGGAAAACAATGAGGTTAATATTGCTGAATTGAAACCAGGACCTCCCTATACTTGTAAAATGTTAAGACCATCAAATGGGAAAAATCCCGTCGAACCAAAAAATGATAGATTTGTTTCTAAGACATATACTTTTGACATTACTAAGTGTGATGAAATTTTTGACTTATTGGTTGCTGATGGCCAAATAATTGTACCAAAGGGTTTGAAAATTCCACCTTTGGAACAACGTAATAAAAGAGGTTTTTGTAAATACCATAATTTCTTGGGTCATAAAACCTCACAATGTGTTCTTTTCAGGGATCTGGTCCAGGAAGCCCTACAGGAGGGAAGACTCAAATTTGGCGAAAAGCCAAAATCCAAACAGCAGGTGGACGAGAATCCATTGCAGATTGCCGATGCTGCCTACACAGAGCCCTTTGAGTGCCTAATGATAGAAGCATTGAACCTCATTGAAGGAGGGCAATTGGTTTCCATTCCTGAGGAGGAGTATGAAAACAAAGTGGAGGAAGTATATCCACAAGCTGGAGAAACTCTACTAGATTTCCTTCAACGCTGCAAGGAAAATGATGGCGAAGCTACACTGTGTCCTCATTGTAGTGCCATGTTCGACAAGAAGGCTGCTGCAGGCCTTAACAAGTTTTTGCCTCACAATCAGAACAGAAACAATTGGCCAAGTCAAAGGCCAACTTATTCCAATGTTCTGAATAGCCAACAGGCACCTGTACATCAGAGGTTGGGACCACAAAAATCATTTGTCCCCTCAAACAGGACACCTGTCAACCAATGGGTCCATGGAAAGAATATGGGCTATGGTCAAAGGAATATGGAGAAAGGGAACTCCAGTAACAACAATCCCAAAAAAGATCCTGAATCAAGGAAGTATGATTACAGGAATAATTACAAAGGGAAAAATCCCATGACAAGATCCCAATGGCGTAGATATCAACGCCAGAAAAAAGTGGCTGCTCAAAAATCACAAGTTACTACTAATGGTAATGAGGAGAAGCCTATGCAATTGGCTAAGAAGCCAATGAAAGAAAGGTTAGGAGAACCAAAAGCTGAGTCTTCAACTACTAACAACGTCGAAGACGAGCACATGGAGGCAGATGACTTTTTAGATTCTGAACCCGATCTCGACATAATAGTAAATGTTGTGTCCATTCTGCCAAGGGAGTTCGACGTCTGTTCTGAAATAACAGATGAAGAAGAAGAATCTGGAATGCAAATGGCCCTTCATAGGCCAGTCTGTTACTATGTCACAAGCAATGGTGCTTTGGAGGACCAAATGGCCACATTTGAAAGGCCAGATGAAGGCATGAAAAGTCACTTGAAGCCTCTCTTCATTCAGGCGAAGGTGAATAATGTCGGAATCAACAAAGTACTAATAGATGGTGGTGCCGCTGTTAACCTCATGCCAGAATTTCTGCTAAGAAAGATTGGCAAATCTTTGGTAGATCTTCATCCTCACAACATAGTTCTGTCAAACTATGAGGGCGAGACTGGTTTCTCTTTAGGAGCAATCCAGTTGGATGTGGTTGTCGGAAGCACTATTAGGCCAACCTTGTTCTTGGTTGTGGCCTCTAAGGCAAATTACAATCTACTTCTAGGTCGAGAGTGGATTCATGGAGTGGGGGCAGTTCCATCTACCCTGCACCAGCGCCTCATTATATGGCGAGAAGATGGAGTAGTCGAAAATGTTGAAGCAGATCAAAGCTACTTCAAGACTGAAGTCCATCATCTGACGAAGCACTCCTTCGACAAGAAATTGGCGACAATTGCACCATGCACTGAGAAGGACTTTGCATATCGCCTAGCAGGAAATGGTCACCATGCAATCAAACTGGATCCCACACATGGTTTCTTGTGGGAGAGAGAAGATGGAAACAGCGAGGATGACGAGTATGAAGGCCACAACTACCCAACTGGGTGGGATGTCAAAGAGGATTACTATGTCTGAGTCCCAAACATGGGCAAAGATTACGGCCTACATGGCTGAAAACAGAATCAAAATGGCTTTGGAAGCCAATTCGTTATCAGAAAATATGGCTATTGCAGCCAACGATATAAAACTTGGCAAAAATAAGCCAGAATTGCAAAAACTGGATTGCATCTATGATGACGAACCCTTAGGATTTGAAAAAGATCCAATCAGTCAAAGTCACAAGATGCAAGCACAAGACCCTTTGCAAGAAATTGACCTTGGAGATGGTCTGACGAAAAGACCAACATACATTAGTGCAAACATTCCACCAGATCTGAAGGCAAAAGTGGTGCAGCTTCTGTTGGAATTCAAAGATTGTTTTGCTTGGGATTACAATGAAATGACAGGTTTGAGCAGAAAATTGGTGGAACATGAACTCCCAGTTCGACCAGATAAAAAACCAGTGAAACAATTACCTAGAAGGTTCGCACCAGAAATAATGTCGAAGATCAAAGAAGAAATTGAAAGGCTGCTGAGGAGCAAATTCATCAGAACTGCAAGGTATGTCGAATGGTTAGCAAATATAGTGCCAGTAATTAAGAAAAATGGTTCTCTTAGAGTATGCATAGACTTTAGAGATTTAAATAATGCTACACCAAAAGACGAATACCCTATGCCTGTAGCAGAAATGCTAATTGACTCTGCAGCCGGATTTGAATATTTAAGCATGTTAGATGGTTACTCTGGCTATAACCAAATTTTCATTGCTGAAAATGATGTACCCAAAACTGCCTTTAGATGCCCAGGGGCATTAGGCACATATGAATGGATAGTGATGCCCTTTGGTCTAAAAAATGCTGGGGCTACTTATCAAAGAGCAATGAATTTAATTTTTCATGAATACATAGATGCGTTCATGCAAGTGTATATTGACGACATAGTTGTCAAATCCTCATCAAATGAAGATCATTTAGATCATTTGAGAAAATCTTTTGAAAAGATGAGGAAATATGGATTAAAAATGAATCCATTAAAATGTGCTTTTTGTGTTAATGCAGGAGATTTCCTTGGGTTTGTTGTGCACAAAAAGGGCATTGAAATAAATCAAAACAAAACGAAGGCTATTATGGAGACCAAATCTCCAACTACAAAAAAGCAACTTCAGTCCTTACTTGGGAAAATCAATTTCTTGAGAAGATTTATTTCAAACTTAAGTGGTAAAGCTCAACCATTCTCACCACTGCTTCGACTCAAGAAAGAAAGCGTTTTCACTTGGGGGCAAGAGCAACAACAAGCTTTTGACGAAATCAAGAGTTATTTGTCAAAGCCACCAATGTTAATGCCTCCAATAAGGAACAAATTCATGAAGTTATATATTTCAGCATCAGATTCGACGTTGGGTAGCATGCTTGCCCAAGAAGATGAAAATGGTGAAGAAAGAGCCATTTATTACTTAAGTAGGGTTTTAAATGATGCTGAAACTAGATATAGTAGTATTGAAAAATTATGCTTATGTTTGTACTTTTCTTGTATGAAACTCAAGCATTATATAAAGCCTGTTGATGTTTTTGTTTATTCTCATTGTGATATCATCAAACATATGTTATCCAAACCTATTCTGCATAGTCGAATTGGAAAATGGGCCTTAGCCTTAACAGAATATTCATTAACTTATAAGCCTTTAAAGGCAGTTAAAGGCCAAATTGTGGCTGATTTCATAGCAGATCATTCTGCATTAGAAACTCCACAAAACTATGTAGATTCAGAACCTTGGAAATTATATTTTGATGGTTCTAAACATAAACATGGAGTTGGAATTGGGATTTTAATCATTTCTCCCTCCAGAATTCCCACCAAGTTCAAATATAAAATTAACGGGTTCTGCTCAAATAACGAAGCAGAATATGAGGCTTTGATAACAGGCTTAGAAATTTTACTGGACTTGGGGGCAAGAAATATTTTGATCAGAGGCGATTCAGAATTGGTGTTGAAACAATTGACAAAGGAATATAAGTGCATAAAAGAGCACTTGATGAAATATTTTGTCATAGCAATTTCTTTGTTAAAACGTTTCGACCAAGTTATTTTTGAACATGTACCTCGCATAGAAAATCAAGAAGCCAATGATTTGGCTCAAATAGCTTCTGGTTATAAAATTTCTAGTGGAAAACTAGAGGAGTTGATTGAGATTAAAGATAAACTCATTGTTGATCAACCTCCTTCTATGGAATTGTCAATGCCAAAACTTGTGGGGGCAGATGTACCACAAGATAATGGTCAAGATACCACCTATAACTCTGACGAAAATTCAGAAATTTTTGAAATTTTTGCCATTGACAATTTATCTGATAATGATTGGAGAAAACAACTTGTCGAGTATTTGCGAAATCCAAATGGAACGACCAATAGAAAGATAAAGTATAGAGCCTTGAGTTATGTCATCATTGGGAATGAACTAATGAAGAAAACACCTGAGGGAGTTTTGCTAAAATGTTTGAGTGAAACTGAAGCCTATTTGGCTATATCTGACGTGCATAGTGGTGCATGTGGATCCCATCAGGCAGGCCATAAAATGAAATGGTTGTTGTTTCGACAAGGTGTGTATTGGCCAACAATCTTAAAGGATTGTATAGAATTTGCTAAAGGTTGTCAATAATGCCAAAGGCATTCAGGTATACAACACGTACCTGCAAGTGAACTCCATTCAATAGTAAAACCTTGGCCTTTTAGAGGATGGGCTCTAGATTTAATTGGTGAAATTAAACCAAGTTCGTCTAGAAACCAACGTTATATTTTGGTTGGTATAGATTATTTTACTAAATGGATAGAAGCAATTCCATTACCAAATGTTGACCAAGAAGCAGTGATTAGTTTTATACAAAGTCACATTATTTATAGATTTGGTATACCTGAGTCTATTACTACAGATCAAGGTTCAGTTTTCACTGGACGAAAAATGGTTGAATTTGCTCAACAAACTGGTTTTAAACTCTTGACTTCTACACCATATTATGCACAAGCAAATGGTCAAGTGGAAGCTGCTAATAAGATCATAATTGGTCTGATTAAAAAACATATTGCCCAAAGGCCCAGAAATTGGAATAAGACTTTAGATCAAGTCCTATGGGCATGCAGAAATTCTCCAAAGGAATCAACTAACACTACACCTTTTCGACTAACATATGGGCATGATGCAGTCTTGCCAGTCGAAATACACCTGCAATCAGTTAGAATCCAAAGGCAGGAAGAAATCCCAAGAGATCATTACTGGGATATGATGTTAGACGAACTAGTTGATTTAGATGAAGAGAGAATAAAAGCTTTGGAGATGTTAACTCGACAGAAAGAAAGAGTTGCTAGAGCTTATAACAAAAAGGTTAAATCTAAAACATTTAGTGTTGGAAATTTGGTTTGGAAGGTTATTTTGCCAATGGATAAAAAAGATAGAGTCTTAGGCAAATGGTCCCCAAATTGGGAAGGCCCTTTTAAGGTTGTTCAAGTTTTTTCAAATGGTGCTTACGAAATTGAAGAATTAACAGAAGAACAACGTTCGTTAATTATAAATGGTAAATACTTGAAGAAGTATAAACCAGCGTTGCAAGAAATAAAAATTAGCGAAGAATAAAATTTAAGATATGATAAACAATGGTGATCATAAAGTTGTTCGCCACAAAATGGGCATTGTCAAATTACAAACCAAAAACTTCGACAAATTGTTCAAAAGTAAAACTAAAATTATTACAAGTTAAAATTTTTCTTCAAATCTTCATACAAACTCTTGAACGAAGAAACCTCTTTGTCGAGAACCTTGCTTGACTTCTCCAGATTCTGAATCTCTTCTTCCACTGCCGCTGAAGCACTAAAGGATTTGATGCCCTCATTAGCCTCTTTGTCAATCCAGGCTTTAACAGCAGTAGTAAGATTGGCCTTTGCTTCGTCACGTTTGATTTTCTCTGCATCAATCTTAGCATTGAGACTCTGAATCTTCAAGTGCAATTCTGCAATCTCACCCTCCCAAGCAGCAATGTTCTGGTTGTATTCAGTCAGCTCAGCATTCGACTCGATCTCCTTCTCAAAGCGTTCGACATTAGCCTGAGCAGTCTTGGCCTTTTCGACCAATGCAGCGTGAGCATGGGTTTGAGCTTCCAGCTTCATGGCATTCATTTTCTTCCTTTGTATGGCTTGAGTAAAACCATCAATGAGGTTTTCAAGTTGAATAACCTTACTAAGTGTGACCTCATCTGTCAAAGGATTATGGAGCTTTTTCAAGAAGCCCAAGTGAGAAAATGCACTGCTAGGGTTTGCCTCAATCAAGGCAAAGACATCCTGATTGATGTAGTCTGTGTGCAATTTGAGGAGCAAAGAATCCTGCCTCACTGTCGAACTGATTTCTGTATCAGAAGCTGTCGAACTGCTGTGATGGGAAGCACCCTTGCTTTGGTCTTTGTTGCCTTTGCTTGATAGAAGCATCTTTAGTGCTGCAGCAGGATCAGAATCCTTCATAGCGATGAACTCCATTTCTGACATTCCAATGTCAGCAGATAACTTTGATGTCGAAGAGACAGGAAGAATGTCAGAGCCTCCTTCAGTGGCTTCAGGCATAATATCGTCGTCAGCGTCAGTCTCCATCTCGACATCAGTGTTTTCTGATGAATGGGTAGATTCAGTGAGTTGCACAGTTATGGTTTTCTCAGGTTCAGGATTATTGGTGGGAATTTCTTCATTCTCTTGACTTTGGCTATTTCCAGTTAAATCGACCTCGACGCGATTGGTGCCAACGTCTTGGGCCGAATTTTCCTCATTGTTAACAGGTGTAGTGGTGTTCTCTTCATTACCACCCTGTTCAAAAACAAAATGAATTAGAGTCGGAAAGCCATAAAAGAATGTACATGTGGGGAGGTCTAAAAGACAAGGAAATTTTACCTGAGCACCAGGGTCTTGCAAACTTGGGTTTATTTTTTCCCGTATGGGACCTCCAGTCGAAGGAGTTTCGACGTTGGTGTTTGGTTGATCCTCAACAGAAGGATCGGAAACTGGGATTTCAACATCCTTTTCTGTCCCTGCAGAAGGTTTAGGATCAGACTTGACCTTCTTTTTCTTCTTCTTTTCAATCTTTTTCTTTGGGTTTGGGGGCATGCTCGCCTCACTAGTTTCGACACTGGCCTTTCCTTTGTCTCTTTGGCCTTCTCCACTAGGGGCAGCAGCAGTTGGATTGATAGTACCAGCAGGCTGAAAAGGAAATAAATATTTGCTAAAACAAGATTTTAGTTGAAGCTAAAACAAACTTAAAAGAGATGTCGAAGTCAGCTTACTGTTGGTTCATTGATGGTGAGAGCTTTTTGCTTTTTCTGTTTGGTAGGCCCTCCAGCCTCACTCGACGCCATTAGATTTCTCTTGCGAAGCTGCAGTTAAAAGTCGAAAAGATTAAGAATATGGCTATGAAAACTAAGAAGAAAAATAATGCTAAGTTAAAAAAAAATTTTAAGACTTAGTACCTTGGCCCCAGTATTGGGAAGTGTCTTCTTCTGAGTTGCAGCAGGAGTAGTGGTGTCTGTCGAAGTATTGACATCTTTGGTTTTAGAAGCACCTGGTGTCGAAACATGAAAAGAATTCACGTCAGCAAAAGGTTAAGAAACTATAAACACTATAAAAAATTATTTTGTTCAACAACTCAGGGTTACCTTTGCCTTTGGGAGTCTTTTGCTGAAGAGCGTCGAACCCAGCCTCTATTGCTTGCAGAAGCACTTCATCACTTTGCTTGGCATGCTTCTCATAATGCAAACTCCACCAGGTGGCGAACTCAAAAGTACATAGGTGAGAAATTCCAAAGGCAATAGGTGTGAGCTTATAGGGTCTTCTTTCCTCAGCGAGCTTCAAACGTCGCTCAAAATACTCGACAGACATTCCAGAATTACCCAAAACAATGTCATCTTTGTTCTTGAATAAACTCTTCGGCCTGAACTGACTTAGGCCAAATTGGCGAGCAACCAAGTTAGGTTGGTACCCAACCAAACCTAAATGCCTTCTTTCAACTCCTTGTCTGGAGGATAAGATTGTAGGGTTCAAGAACATGGTCCAAATGTTGTTCGTATCCTCCTCTTCTTTTGGATTGGTTGCAGGGAATGGCCTTTTAAACCAATCAGGCCCGACAGTCCTTTTGACGAATGGAGTATTCTTTGGAGTAATTTCGTCAAACTCAAGGAGAGTCTTGAAGTAGTGAAGGAAGAGTTGGCGAGTGGACAAGTTTGTCTCTCTATATCTCAATAAGGCCAACCTAGCGCCTTCTGATTGTCGAGAAGCAACAGATGGTTCCATATGAGAGGGAAGAAAGAGTTTGAAGTTTGACTCAAATGTGGCATTCAGCCAAAGTTGCAGAAGCCAGACAGGTCCAGAGAAAGCGTGTTGTGATCATTTCTCAATCTTCTTGAGCATATCACTAGCTTGCCCCAAAGAGTCATAAAGGGAAGCTAAGATGAACCTTCCTAAGGCTACATCTAATCCTTGATGAAGCATGATGGCGAGAGGAACAAGTCTCTTCACCACTTGAAGTGAACCAGTGCACAAAACAAAGTGTGATAACCAATAAGTTAAGAAAGCAATGTGTTCTTCATGAGAAACATCATCGCTGCTAAGATCATGAAAAGTTTTGAGGAATCCTGAGAAGGATAAAACTTTGAAGTCAAATTGGTGATTGGGGGTGGTGTACTTGGGGTCGAATGTAGGTCCTGTTGGTCTTAGGCCAGTAATGGCAGCCACGTCGAATAAGGTCGGGGTCATCATTCCTGCTTTAAAGTGAAAGGTGTTGGTAGAATTTTCCCAAAAATGAAGGGCAGCTATGAGCATTTCTGCGTTGTACCTAGGTCCCTCTCTCGACAATTGAATTAAGTCGAATATACCACTCTCTTTCCATAAAGTGGTATAGTGTTTTTCAACCTTGTTAAGCCATTTCAAATAACCCTCACTAACTACGGGTGCAGATCTAAAAGCCCTATGGCCCGTTTCAAAGAAATTCATGTCGAAGACAGAGTTGACAAATATTTTGGGCTCACAAGTAACATTGAGAGGAAAGATGTTACTTACATCCTCATTGAAGTTGTCGGGTGAAGGAAGAGGCCCTGCGAAAGCAAGAGTTCGACCTCCAAGCTTGTGAGGAATCATCAATTCCTCTCCCCATAGAGTGTCTTCGACGGAGGTCATATCCGGTTCCGACACGAACTCTGAATCATCAATGATGATTAGGTCTTTATCATCAACAGCGTAAATCATTACGTTTCTGGAGGAAGAAGAAGCAGCCATTGTTGTTCTTCGTGTTCTTGATGTTCTTGAGTTTGGTGATGAAGATGAATAGTTAAACAGTGAGCAGAACGCCAAAATCACTAGATTCAACTCGTTTCTTGCTCAAATCCAAGAGAGAAAGCAGTGATGATGAACGGAAGTGTTGGACGATTGCAATCACTGGTTTAGATTTCTCAGAAACGCAAGAACAATGCGCGATTTGAGGATTGTTTGATGTTGGTTCATGAAGGAATACGTAGAACTCTGTTCTTTGGAGAGAAAGTGAAGAGTTGAAGTTTCAGGAAAGTGAAAGTGTGGAATACGTTTGCTACTTATAGGCACTCCAAGTTTGCATGTATCTGGTAACTGAAACATCACCACTCTTCCATCTCAGTTGTTCACATTCTGCCACGTGTCCCACTATGGAACTAAAAAGTTGGAAACCATGGTTTGTGGGGATTGAGGTGACAGTTATAAATATTGTCATGATTAACAATAACTTGATGTGACGTTTACGCCGTCTTTGATAAACGTGCAGAATTGGAAAAGGTGAGTATTTTCAAAACTGCCATTTCTTTCTTTCGTATTCGACATGCAGTCGAAATTGGCATTTTTGAGGGGGCAATTTGTTAGCCTGTATTTTCGACAGGCATTAATGAATTGGAATGAGATGATGAAATCTCATTTAATGTATATTATTGCCTTTTAATATTCTCTTGGAAACTGATTCTGGCAATAAATCAAGAGAAAATCAAGGCATTTGACATCGAAGACTTTTAATGTGCAAAGTTGCTTGTCAAAGCCTAGAGTTCTGTCGAATTCGACAGAACGTGTGTTGTCTGAATAAGCTTGTCGAGTTCGACAAGATATTATTTGTGTAAAAGCATATTTTCGACACTAACTGGTAATGGTCGAAAATTATATATATGTATATATATGTACGTGTGTATGTTTGTTTGTCTAACGTACTGTGCAGAACGAAAGAAGCGTACTCTGGACTTAGCGAAATATTCAAAAGTGAGTAACGTTTGAAGGGTTCGCCAGGTGTCCAAGGAATTCAAATTCAGAAGACACGTGGAGCATAGTTAGGCAAATTGTAGTTTTATAGCAGTTATGTTAGTTTGTCTATAAATATTAGTTTCTCATATGAGAAACGGGTCCACAATTCATAACACATGCAAATTCCTTAGAAATTCAGAGTACCCATGTCAACGAGCGAAATGAATGCAAACAGGAACATGTACGAATCTGTGTACCAATCTTTGTAAACATTTTTACATTGTCAAATGCAATTTACTTTTCAAGTACTGATTACTTGTTTTCCTTTAAAATTTGTCTTTTAAGCTTTCTGCAAATTTAAAGCTTTTCTGCAACTTTAAACATTCTGCAATTTATTTCATTGCATGCTTTACTTTTTCAAAGTCTTTTCTTTAAACTTTATTTGCAATTCATTTACAAGTTTTCTGCAAATTTAAACTTTGAAAGCATTTTACTTTAAACCAAATCATTTGACTTCGTCAAATGCTGTTTACTTTTTATCAACTTATCCGATTTAACCCAAAGATATGAATATGTTTTCATCATCTTCCGCACAATCCATATGTCCCAGGATTCACTAGTTGATCCTTCTTGTAATAATTAGACTAGCGGTTGTTTACTAAAAATCGGGGTAAACACCATTTAGTACATTTCTCATCATGGCGTGTTAGTTTGAAATTGAATATGATTTTCATTTAATAACCCTTTTATAAAGATCTTCAAGAATCCAAAATCGGTGGATACACATATGTGATAGTGTTATTTATAACATTCAAATTCATGAGTCCTTATCTTTTACTCCACGAATAATTCGGTTTTCCAAAAGTTGAATAAGATCGTGATAATGTCCAAATAACCAAAAAGATAATATGAATTAATTCAAAATTGAAATAGGCTAAAGCTAAAACAATACATAGCTGACATTTTTGGGCCAAAAAACAAACAAAAATTAGTGCAAAGCACATGCTAATATACACAAAATGTGTACAAAATAATAACCAAATTTATTTCTTCTTTGTTCTAAACTACAAAGCTTACAAATATTAATATGACTCTCATTTTTTCTTTGTTCTAAACTACAAAGCTTACAAATATAAATATCATTACAGACTCTTATAACTTGGTAATTGTATGTATTTCGGAAATATTGATATATTATTATTATGATCCAATAGAAGTGAAAAGGGTCAAGTAATTAAAGACCTTTGAGATTGTCAAAGAATTACTGGTCACCTTGCTCTACAAATATCGACGTCAATTACATAAAAAACTTGATCCTATATGTAGAGAAACGATGGTGTTTGAAATCATATTGTCTAATCAAAGAAATCACGGTAGTAATAAAATTATCAAGAACAAGCATTCCATCTAAATAAAAGATAAAAATCTTCAAACGCTTCCCTGAAAACAACAAAACAATTCCATGACATGTTAGTTTGAGATAATTATGCAACACAAAACCATATATGCTACTTATAATTATAGGTCTAGATCCAATTCATCAAAATAAAATGCTTATTTTTTAATTTTTGGTTACAAAGAGGGCTATGAGCCCAATAAAATGCTTATTTTGAAGATAACTAGCAAAGCTAAAAGATTATTATTATATATAAATAGAAGAAGAAAATGTAGTACTACCTGTCATAGTTAGATCGGGTGGAATTGCATGTGACACAAGAAGAGACATTGGTTAGGAATGAAGAATTAATTTGCTTCAAAGAGTATAAGCAGCGGTTAGTGAGTTGTAAAAGAAGCTAGGGATGGATGAGTATAAATAGTGAGAGAGTTAGGGGTTGGATTGAATTTGATAATAGTTACACGTCACATGTGTGATGAGATTTAGGTAATTAAAAGAAGGATCTAGATTTTAGGTTTAGCAGTCAAATTTATGTTAATTGTATGCGGCCATATTTAGACAAGATTTCATTGTTTGATTAAAATGATTAAAATTAAATTTAAAGTAGACTTTGACCCAAAAAAAAAGAAAAATTTAAAAGCAGATTTTTTCTTTATAATTTAAATTGTTTGATTTTAATCGGATAGATATTTTTTTTTTAATAAAGTACAGACCTATTTTCTTAATTAAGCAATCAAAATTCATATATTTATTTTTCCTTTTTACGAGCATTGGAATAATGATATCATTTTCTCTACTCAACTAGACCTCATAGTTAGACAAAAATCACACTAACTCCTTCACCACAAAAATCATATGTCCTATTATTCTCTCTTATACGTTTCTCTCTTAAGTTGTATACACCTATATGAGTATATGAGTATACACCAAATATTTTCATAAAATTTAATTAATAATTATAATTACATATAAAATGAATATGGTTTGAGTTAGGGTGTAATAGGTTGGTTTAGTTTGACTTTTGAAAAAAAAAAACGTAATGAACTAATAAAAAATAGTCATTTCAATTTTGATAATTTTTTCATATGAAATTTGAACCAAACCAAATAGAAAAACCAAAAAATGAATATTACTTTAAAATAAAATTAAAAAAAACTTTTGAAAAACAACTGATGAAGCCTTTTGGCAGATTTTATAAATCTGTGCCGTTGAACTTTCTCAATTCATATCAATGGCTATCATACCATTTTCCCATGGTGGGAAAATAAAGTCATGTACCCACCACCCTAAACGTCACCTAGCTTAGGAATCCTCCAAATGAGTTACTATGTTAAAACTTCTTTATAATCAATATGCCTCTTTTATTTCCTCTAAATTTTGGAGAACTGCATATTCTGTCTTCTTTTCCAACAAGTATATAGGATCAGTAGTGGGGGTTAGTTTGCCTTAAAACTATAACCATTTTAATACCTTTTCATCATGGGATTAGTTTGAAATTGAAAGTGATTTTCTTTTACGCTCGTTATAGGGTGGGTGAGTGAACTAGGTCCCTCACCGTGGGAGAGTTATGTGATCCACTCAATGTGATTTTCTTCTATGAACCCCAAATCACAATTCCCTTAAACTCAATTGTAGCAATTGGATGGCATTCTGGAAGAGATGAGTTGAGAGAGAAGAGTTGAGGAAGGGATATGGTACAAACAAATTCAGGATAAGCTCACTTTCCCTCCGTGGAGGACCTACTAGCCTCTCCCACCCTAGAAGGCGCTAAATGAAATCCTATGTGTGGAGTATCCTCTTGATATTGAATGACAGTTTTTGTGTATAACATGTATATTTTCCTGCATAACATCACTTTGGCCCAAATGAAGTCCTATGTATTATACACACAAATCTTACCAACTTCACATAAATGAGTCCACAGATTTCTTGATAACTAGGAATAATTGCTAATTTAAGATTGAACATCAATAAATTCTACAACATGCAAGGCCATTCAAACACAGATATGATGGCTCTCCAATAATCAACACAAGTGGCCTCAGAGGATCACCTATTGAAGAGAAGGTAGGAATTAAAACATCAATAATTGTTTTTAAACATATCTTATACATAATGAAGAATAAAATATTTGAAAACAGTTCAGTCGTTTAAAGGGTTTTGTTATATCATAAAACCTTTTAAATGTGGTAACTGAGGACTTACCATTCACTCACATGGAAGTTAATCTCCTTTAGTCGCTATCTTCCTGACCTGCCACTTAACATGGCAGCTAATCTTAGTAATTATTAATTAGTAAACAATAAGCAGACTTGGTAACAAATTAGTTTATTAAATGTCCATCATCATGAGCAATAACAAAGCTCCTAAAAATAGAAGGGTTCTCAAATTTTCAATGGATGTAACATCTATTGTGTAGATCACAATAAAGGGTGTTTAGTGAGTGAATGATTAAGGAGAAGTAAATGCAAACATTATTATATATGAAATGAAAAGGAACACAAATACAATAACTAGAAAGCTTCCAAATGAAGATATATTATTAATTATTAATAACAAAGGCATGATGAGACATGCCAAAATATTACAATCCAAAGCCATTTCGTAATAGAAAAGTAAAGCCTTGCTTGAAACAAACTCATGAACCTGCTATTTGAAATCACCCCAATATTATGATATAACTACACATCAAAACTGAAAACACTACCATCTATCACATGCAGACTTAAACACCAACCCAAATGAAAAGCTTCTTAAAACAAATGACCAGAACTATTGAGAATCAAGTAACAGTGCATCAAGTAGGCCAGCAGGTAACTCATATTGATTCTGTTAGACATAATGTGGCTATATGAGAATCTTAATATAACTTTATGTATCAAAAAGTATTATGATACCATATGCTTTGTAGTCAGCTATATATAAACTCAAGCAATACATGAAGTCTTAAAAAACAAACTAATATAGTAGCATGTGCAAATGTTGATCAAAGTATGCCGAGGAAGATGAAAGTATATTGTATACCTCTAAGGGCAGAAGTAAAACCACATGTAGTTAAATGGTGAGCAAGTGTTTCTCCTAACTCCTTTTGCCAATTTGGTGAAGTTTTCTCTTCAGGTAACAAAGGCGATACGGAAACTAGTGCTGTCTCTGATGTTAGATTCACAGTAGCAGATAACACTTGTGGCTGTCCATTAATAACACATTTAGATTGCAGTAGTGATAGTATAAACAAAATTATACTATGTACTAATTTTAGTAAACAACATAGTAATATTTGTAATAGAAAAAAACAAGGCTAGTTCTTGACGGTATCAAACTGTAACAAATATCAAATGTCTCTACGCTCTTTTAGCAATCTAAGTTGTACTTACATACCATACCTCATCCTTAAGCAAAAGTCCACTTTTCACATTCATTGAACAACATAGACCAGAGATACACAAGTTATTCAATAAATGTGAAAAGTGAACTTTTACTTATAATAATTAATTACTCGTGTGCAAAATGTAGAAAAATCAAAATTATAATTATTGTTGAAAATTGAAGGGTCAATGCTAAACACTTCCCTCGAGTCCCGACACTTGTTAAGCATACTAAAAAAGAAATGAAAGACAAAATAATATTGAAAAGATAACTATTTATATTTTTAAGTTATTCAATGCACAAATTTTAAAATAAAATTTTCATAACTAGTAGTACACGTATTATTTAGCATTTTCCAAAATTGAAATATACATACTTGAGTTTCTAGAATCTTTTTTACGCTAGATGCACATCCCTCACACATCATTCCCTGCATAAGCATAACAAATTGGAATTGGATTCACTTTGGTTCGTTCGTTAATGTCAAATAATAATAATAATAAAGAGAAAAGGGGACACACACCCGAACATTGAGAACAATAGCATCTTCAGAAGAAGTAGAAGGAGTTGAGGCTGAGCACCGCAACGGCATAATAGAGTTGTGGAAGAGAACGCGGTGGTTCAGCTGCTTTTGGATGCCGGCTCTGATGGAGGGGAAATTCAGATTGAGAGGTTTGAAAAGCATTTTTTGCGTCACAACAGAATCCATTGCTATTGGAATTTGGATTACAAGAATTGAAGATGACATAATTGAAGATTAATTAATTGAGAAACCAATCCTTTCCAATTATATAGGTGTTGTATTTTTAGGGAATTTTTAGTGGTTTTTAGTCAACATTTCAAATTTTTATACAGTTTTTTTATTTTTGGGTAAATAAGTTTATATAAAAAAAAAAAAAAAAACTTATATCCTCTATAGAGGAATTTTGTTTTTTCGCCTGTAAATTCTTTTTTATGACTCTTTGGTGTTGATTTTTTTTAGTTCATTTTACCCTGCAAAGGTTAAAGACCAACATTGCAGGTGTAAAATGAAGTAGAAAAAATTCAATACTCCAAAAGAGGTGAGTCACAAATTTTTTTTCGAGTCATGTGACCATTTTATGATGTTTGGTGACTTATTCAAACTAAAAGATGACGGTAAGATCCGCTTTTTGGTATGGATGGCGATTACTTGGAATGTTTGGAACTTGTGCAATAAGGTGATTTTTTACGAGATCACTCTGGAGGCGTCGCGTCTTCTAGAAGATATCAAAATTTCCTCTTGGACATGGTTATCCAATCGCTTTGGTAGAAATTCTTGTATTCCTTTTTCCTGTTGGTGTATGGACCCTATGTCTTGTATCCAATGCACTTGATCAGTTACCTAGCATTGTAAGGGATTGAGTACTCCTTATACTCCCTTATAATAATACATTTGCTTATCAAAAACAAAAAAAAAAATTCAAAAAAAATTCAAAATTTGACTGAAAAAAAAAAAAAAAAAAAACTCGCCTACATACCATGGATAACGAGCCATTTAAAAGCAATTCAGGGGGCTTAAAAGCAATTTTCCTTTTTAAGTACGGTACTATCTCCATAAAGCCCAAGAGAGTCTTTTAATCCTCCTTCTTTCCCGCGGTGTTAAAGTCTTCATATTTCCTTTCTGTTGGTGTCTATGAAGCCCCGATACTCAAAAAATGGTGACGAATCGTGTCCGATACGTCCTCGATACCGATACTCTTTCGATATGTCCCGATACTCGTATCGGAAGAGTATCGATTAAATCATTATTTTTAAATAAAAAATAATACCCGATACACGTGTCCGATACGTCCCGATACACGTATCAGAAAAGTATCGATTATATCATTATTTTTAAATAAACAAATAATATCTGATATGTGTCCGATACAAAGATTATTTTTTGGATAGTATTTGTGATTTAGTTTGGATAGTTTTAATGGTGTTCTTTTTGTATAATACACTACAATAAGACGTAAAACTTAAGATGTATCAGTAATCATTATGTTCTGGGGACTAACTTAAGATGTTATCATGTATCAGACCTTGGGAGTTTCCAGTATTGATTGACTTTGGGTTATTATGATGCTCCTGTATCAGACATGCTTGTTTGTATCTTTAGCACTTCTTGTGTTTTTTCTTTGTCAATATAATTTTTTACTTTTCAAAAAAAAGAAAAACTATGGTATCATACTATATACTGTAATAGGTACTTAAACGTTTGAACTTGTCCCAAAATTTTAGTATAAGAATAGATGTTTTCTGCTTTTAATTATTAATATTATTGATTTTATGTATGTTTATATATTGTGTATTTATATATTTAATTTTAACTTTAATTTTTAAATAACGTATCGCGGCAGTATCGGATTGAAAATTATAAAAAATTTCACTTATCGACGTATCGGTATCGTATCGTATCTGTATCCCGTATCGGGGCTTCATAGGTTGGTGTTAAAGACCTAGAACTGCCGAGCAAATGCTACTTCGAGAGTCTACAAATTCGCCTTAAAATCATCAAAACGCAAACCTAAAATTGAACCAAAATTCGCAAGGTATTTCTTCTTCCGCAGTTCAATTCTCCTTTACAGCTTTCCGTAATCAATCAATAATTCCACGTTTTCCCGATTATTTTTCTGTTGCTTTGCTCTGTTTTCCAAAACTTGCCGTAGAATCGCTTAATTACTTCTACAGCATTAATAATCCCGTTTTGTTTTTGTTTCACTTTATCAGAATGTCAAATTCCGCTACTGAGATAATGAAGAAGCTTAAATTCAGCAAAATTGAAACTAAAGACAGACTCAGCAACCTATCCGATTGTGTTATTATTCACATACTCTCATTTTTGAACACCAACCAAGCCGTTCGAACTTCCGTTCTTTCTTCCAGATGGAAGAATCTCTGGAAACTTCTTCCTGAGTTTACATTGGATTCTACAGGCAAAAAAACTTTGGAAATATGCTTTAACTTCTAATTATCTCTTCATATAAAAAAGAAAGATAGGAAGATAGATTTCTTGCTGTGAAAATGATAGATCAGTTAGGATCTTTAAATTCAATTTCCTCTTTAATTGCTATCTGAGCAAGAGCCTCAATAATCGGGAGAGTTGAGGGTTCATTCATGTGAGTTAATTTTTGTTTTTATTCTGGCAGCAGTTAATCTAGTTATTAGAAATTATAAGATAAGATGCATGGTTTGATATCAATAGAAGAAATCTTTTATCTTTTCCAACCCTGAATTTATAACAACCAAACAAGTTCTTGTTTCAAAACACAATGGTATAGAAATAAATACATATAGAATTGGCAATAATTCATAATCTGAAATGTTACAAACAAGGCAAAAATTAATCAAGTTAACAATTTTTGTAGTAAATCTTACTTCAAAGTGATATATAGCAAAATGTATATCATATAAATGTCAGCATATACTTCCTGTTTCTAAACTTTTTCATTCTTACTTCATGAGTTTGAGGAGCATCAACATTGATAACTTTGAACCGGTTTTTCACAGGTGCAATTATGTTTTCATCATCTTCACAAGAGAGAACTAATTTGCATATATCTGAGTAACAGTCTATGATCCATTTGATCAAGTGTTGGATGTTCTCTACAGCTTTGTTGACCTCGTAAAGAATTGTTACTGAAATCAAGGGAATCCAACCAGATTAGGCAGGCTCGCATGAAAGGATAAATCTGTTTAAAATGATAATCATGTATTTTGACGACTACTAACCTTTAGAATCTGATTTGAAATTCATATTGCTTACTTCAGGGGTAATTGCGTATATATATATATATATATATTGCTAATTTCTTTGATTAGTCCCATCAAAGCATGTATTGTTTAGCATTTGGTTCTGAATTTACATTGAGCTCCATGTGATGAGAGCTCGACGTGATTGGAACCGATACTTTCATAGTCCTTTTGTCCTGTCATTGTAGAAAAATAAATGCTATAGTATTCTGGCAACGGATTGCAGATTCAACTTTTGAAGTTATAGTATAAAATGTTTTTTATTTTTAACTTTACTAAACCAAAACCTATAGGGAGAATAGGAAATCTCTACCTGAATAGGGAAATGTCTTAAATCATGTGATAGCTGCATAAGGGATTGATAAGAAATATAGAACATATCTATTATGTAGAAGGAAAATAATGAGAGGAAACATACATTAGAATATGCATCACCATATATTTCTCGAAGAAGAGCCATTGCTAGTTCTCTTTCCTCAGAACTAGAGGGTCCTTTAGGCAAAATGTGAGGACAAGAGCCCTGTGATGATACCTGTAAAACTAGGTAGCCTGAGTAAATTTTTTTACATTTAAAAACATGAATAGGGCTAAGATATCTTAACTGCAAAAAAACAATAAAGACTGAATATATCTACCTTAAATTTGGAAAAACTTTGCAAAAACAGTATGGGAAGACAACAATAAAGGGATAGAGTAGAAACTGCATTTGAGTATTTGGTAACAACAACAAACATACTAGTTCCTTGAAAAGAGTTCAAAAGGTCATGCATAGTAATATTGTGGCACCTAAATCTATGAATGTAGTTTTTCAAAGATTAGGATTTAATATACAAAAAGGGTTAGAGGCGCAGCTTGTTCCCGGACACTCAAGATCTTAAATAGTAAGTTTTTTATAAAATTTTTATGGAAATTTATAAAGTTAACGCATTGAAAATTGTAGTGTTTAACTTTTTAAATATTTTTTTTTATATTATATAATTTTTTTTTTTACAAATACTTAAACAAAATACAATAATATAATGTTGAGATATGAGTATCCGAATGACATTTAATTAAAAAATTTGGCATGTACGATAAAATATATCGTAAGGTTGGTGTCCTTAAAAGAATTGCTAGTAGTAGTAAGTGAAGTCGCATGTATTTTTTATTTTTTTTGATAAACTGGGAAGCAGAGGAACTGTAACATGAAGTCAAAACTCTCAAAAGCTTACTTGAGTCTAAACTTTGGATAACCAAATTTTTTACAATGAAGATCAACAACTATATGAGGAGAAGGTAAGTCCCACCAAGTAAAATTTGATACAGATAAACCAAGATTAACTAAATTATCTGCACAAGAATATTTTTCTTTGTAAATGTGTAAAACAATAAATTTTAACCTTTTAGTTAAAACAAAATAATTAAGTCGGTGTTTGGATGAAGTGAAATGATAAAAAAAAAATGTATTCCGAAAAAAAATGTAAATGTGTAAATTTTTTTTTTTATGTCGAAAGAGATATCATTCCAAAAAAAATTATATTGTTGGAAGAAATTTTTTTCTTAATTTGTTAATTTTTTTGTTGGTAAGCCCAAATAGAAAGAAGGAGGGAACCATCTTGAAAATTGCTATTTACGCCCCGTGGTTTACTACCAGGCCCCCCTAAAATCCTAAAATACCCCTGAATTACAGGTCAATAATTTTCGTCACGTAGGTAACGAAGTTCAAATTCGTTCGTCATCTAGACGACGGAACATAGCACCACGCAATATTGCGCCTCATTTAGGGCGGATATTGGCTAATTGCACTTAAGTTTCGTCTCGCAGTCAACGAAACCCTGTTTCGTCATTTACGCGACGAACACGTTGGCTTTCGTCTTCTAGATGACGAAAACGATGAATATGAACACGATTATCAGAATCTCTCTATCACTTTGATTCAAATGCAACATTAGAAATTGTGGTTCGTCGCATGGAAGACGAAACCTGAGTTCGTCAACCACGAGACGAAATGTTGTGTTTGGTTGCAAACGACTAGTGGCTACCCTGCCCATTTCACCATATTTCATGTTTTCGTCACCTACGAGACGAAACAGTTTCTATCGTTTTTTAAACTACGAAATGGGTTATCAGGGGTATTTTTGTCAGTTCGGGAGGCCTGTGAGCAAATGCAGGGGCGTAAATAGCAACTTTCAACCATCTTCATCCAGGGATTCCAGTTATGGGTTTGAAATTGACCCACCAACCCACCACGGGTCGCCACATTATTGGTCACTTTACCACCAATAAAATTACAATTTCCCATAAACAAATTTCGACAAAAAAATTCTTGTAAGAAAAAAAATACTACTAATATATAATAATGAAATAATGTCAAATATATACCGCGTCAGTTTTTCACTTTGTCACGTCACTTGAGTGTTTAGGAAAAAAGAAAAATCATCAAATCAAAATAAAATAAGAACAGTCTCTCTCTCGTTTCGTCGTTCGCGTTGATTTCAGATTCAGTCATCTCCATGGCGGAGCGTCCTTCTTATGGATTAGGTCCTCGATTAGGTCATTTTTCTTATTCCTTTTTTGTTATCATTATTAGTTTTTGAATGCTTGGATCTTGTCACTCTTTTAGGTTAAAATCCAAATTAGGTTTTGATGATTACTCTTTTAGTTCAATTAGGTTTTGATGATGATTCTTTTAGTTCAATTAGGTTATGTTGATGTCAGTAATATGAACTATTGAATATTGATAACTATTTTATTGCTTCACTTCTAATATGATGCATGTTCTTCTGCTGAATAAAGCTAGTGTAGTTGTAATTGTACAAATACAAATGATAATATAATAGTTTGCATATAGTTTTCTTCTTATCTGCTTAACACTTTCTTCAACTCCCCTGATGAACTAACTTAGGGCCTGTTTGGATTGACCTATTTGAGTTTATCTGTCGCGGAAGTTTTGCGAGTCTGTAATCCTAACAGGAGTAACTATAAGCATCATTACAAATACAAAGTAATTTCTATGAGAAAAATTTAAACGTAATTAAATTGGGATCAACTTTTCAAAAATTATAATTGTTAACACGGACAAAATAAAACACTCTAATTTATCAAGTTTTCATAGCATTTTACTCTCATTTGCACAAAGAATAAAATAAGCAGGATTCAAACCAGCGGTGTTTTATAATATCTGACATGAATACGCATATAACTATAGTAAGGAAGCCATGCCATTAAGGAAGGGAAAAAGAATTTAAATGGAGGGTGCAATGCTTCAAACATAACACAAATATCACTAAATTAGTTCTATTTATGTGACCGCTGAAAGAAGAGTCTAGGGGAATTGGTAATGACGTAGGTAATGAAATGGCATATTGTTGAAGATTGCAAATTAGAAATATGCAATTGGTTATAGTGTGATCAATAATGTGATTTTAATTAGCTAGTTGGTGTGAAACACTGGTTGTGGAATCATCATTTGTCAAGTAGATGTATACTCTTTACATACTCAACACACGGCCATTCAAAGTGGAAGTTAATAAACTGAAGGCTTGCATATGTGATGTGATTTTGTTAATTTCAAGCAAGCCAACACCTTTGGTAGCAATGCTACTTTTTATCATTTAGATAACTGGCATACATATTTCTTTTTGCTAGATAGACAAATGTTTGGGGAATGGGGGGAGGGTGTCTGATTCTGACTGACCAGGCCCGCTAACAATAATTGGCTGTTTCAGAGAAGAAAGATGACCCGGTCAGTGTTCACTTGGATTCAGTCAATTTTACCCAGAAAAACTTTTCTGCTAAAAACTCAACAACATTTTGATTTTAAATTTTAACTATTCTGAACACTAAGTAAGCTAATTCAAACACTCACTTAAATAGACTAAAGTAGAACAGATTCTGATAGAAAGGTTATATTTGGTAGCTGAAGTGGTTTATTAGAGACAAATGGGTTGCTTAAGGTGTGCACTGACTGGGCACTTTGACTTCAATATTCAGCTGGTAGCCGACAGCATGTGTTGTTATGTTGTTCCGTCTTATCTTTCCTTCTTTTTTTTGTCAAGTAGCCCAATGGCTAAAATTTTACATTTTAAGTGAAAATGAAATAGTGGGAGTAGCGGGGTTCGAACCCCGGTCCTTGCATTTTAACTAATTCCTTTCTTGTTGATACATATGAATTTTTGTAGCTACATTTGCTTGAATAATTTTTGATGTATGTAATACAATATTACAATTTTATGTGCAGATATTCAGCAATTACAGTTTGAAGCCCAGCATCGGTGGTTGCGACCTGCAGAAATTTGTGAAATTCTTCGTAATTATCGGCTGTTTCATATCACATCAGAACCTCATATAAGGCCACCAAGTATGGTTATTGAATATGTTACTGATGAATTATTTAGCACCTCTATACTACCATAGAATTCTTAGATATATATATATATATACGGGCTGACAAATCACCCAAAGCCTAAAGTTTAGAAAGCAATCGTTTATAGTCAAAAAAAAGAAAAAGAAAAAGAAAGCAATCGTTTTCGTTGAACTGTTTTTCGCTTTGGGGTTGTAACATAGTTATTTACTGGAATTATAACAGCCTTCTAGGTGTGCAATTTTGTGGTTTGGATATGACTGTTTGCCCTTGGGTTTGATTAGCTGAATGTAGTTCCTTTCAAAGCTGTATACAGTTTTAAACTGTTCATTATCTGAACTTGAGGTGTATTTGTTCCAATAAATCCTATATAGTTCAGATAAAGGAAAATTGGCAGTTTGGGCAATTCGTATGCAGTTTTGCATGAAATCTGGTTGCAAAATAGTACCTCATGCTTATTGTATAATCTTGATAGTTCAATAGGTTTTAGGACATTATTAGTAGTATTATGTTTTTGGTGAAAATCTTGTTTATTTTGACTTCAATCCATCTATTAGCTCCTATTATTAGTGCTTGCTTATAGAGACGGCATACAGGGGGCATTTGTTTCAAGGCATATGACTATATTCTTGGGAATGTTTTCCCTGGTAATATATACCAGGAACATTATTCCCAAAAAAGATGTTTGATAAATATTTATCATTTCTAAGAATGCTTTTTAAAAATTTTCATTCAAAACTAAATGAATTCATAAATATAAAAAAAAGGTAGAATGAGGTAAAAGTGGGGCGATATGGTTAGGAGAATAAAAGTATAGCTTCTACACCAATGGGAGTATAAGATTCTCACATTCCCACCCCTTGACATGGGAATAGAGAGTGGGAAAAACATCCGTATTCTAGATTCCTAGGAATAACTAGTATCCATGAATATTTATATTACTTGTTGTAAGATAGAGAGAAGAAGATCATGTATTGATCTGTAACAGAATTCTGTTATTGATATTTTCTGTTTTGATTGATTACAAAGATAACAGTGTTACATGTATTTATACTCTATACATGGGGTGTATTAGTCCTTATCATATATGACTAATACACCAGCTGTTTGACTATTATATCTATCCTTAATACAATGCATTTAGCTAATATTAAGTCTATCTATATCTTATACAGTGTATACTCACACACCCCCCTCAAACTTAGTGTGAATCTTTTACATTAAGTTTGGTTCTCATATGTAAGAATTTTTCTGAAGAGATAGGCTTTGTCAATATATCTGCTAGTTGATCAGAGCCTGGGATATGCGTGACAGATAGTTGCTTAGCAAGAACTTTCTCTCTGACAAAAAATAGATCTATCTCCATATGCTTTGTCCTTGAGTGTAGGATAGGGTTGTGAGCTAGCAGGACTGCAGACTGGTTATCACAGTAGATTGTTGGAGTTTGAAAAGGAACAGTAAGCTCTTTTAGAAGAGTTTGTAGCCATAGAACATCTGCAGTAGCTTGAGCAAGGCTTCTGTATTCAGCCTCAGTGCTGGACCTAGCAACAACTTGTTGTTTTCTGGACCACCAAGAGATAAGATTAGGCCCAAAGTACAGTGCTGCCCCAGATGTAGATCTCCTATCATCTGGATCTGATGCCCAATCAGCATCACAGAAGGCTTTTAGAGACAGTGGATGATGAATGTTGGTTGGAATAATTTTCAATCCTAGATGAAGTGTACCTTTTAAGTAGCGTAGTATCCTTTTTACAGCAATCCAGTGAGATTCTAAGGGATTAGACATGAATTGGCAAACCTTGTTAACAGCAAATGATATTTCAGGCCTAGTTATGGTGGCATATTGGAGAGAGCCTACCACTGACCTGTATAAGGTTGCATCAGACATATTATCAGATCCTGTTTTAGATAGCTTGCAGCTACTCATCATTGGAGTGTTGATAGGATTACAGTCAACCATGTTAGTTCTGCTTAAGAGATCCCTGATGTATTTAGATTGAGTTAGTAACAGAGAACCATCTTTGAGGTGGTGAACTTCAATACCAAGAAAATACTCCAGATCACCTAGTTGTTTAAGACTGAAGGCAGAGTTGAGTTTGTCAACTAAGTTCTGAACTAGAGATGCAGAACTGCCTGTGATTATAATATCATCCACATAAACAAGTAGATAAACAACCTGTTTGTCTTTGCAGTATATGAATAAAGAAGGGTCACATTTGCTGGCCTTGAATCCAAAATGTAGTAATGTTGCAGTGAGCTTATCAAACCATTGTCTAGGTGCTTGCTTTAAGCCATAGAGAGCTTTTTGTAGTTTGCATACTAGACTAGAATCAGTGCTTTCAAAACCTTGTGGTTGAGTCATATAGACCTCTTCATCTATAGTGCCATTAAGAAAGGCATTGTTGATGTCTAATTGCTTCAAAGGCCATTTGTAAGAGATAGCTAGAGACAGAATTGGTCTAATAGTGACAGGTTTAACTACAGGAGAAAAAGTTTCATTAAAATCAAATCCCTGCACCTGATTGAAACCTTTTGCCACCAGCCTGGCTTTAAATTTGTTTATGGAGCCATCTGCATTTTCTTTTGTTCTAAAAACCCATTTGCAGCCAATTGCTTTCCTATGAGGGGGTAAAGGAACAAGAGTCCAGGTTTGATTTCTCTGCAGTGCATCAAACTCTTCTTTCATAGCATGGTACCATTTTGGATCAGTTAAGGCTTGTCTGGCAGTTTTAGGTTCAGCATGAGTAAGCAGTAATTTGGGATTTTGTCTGGGTAGGGAGATGCCAGATTTGGCTCTTGTTTGCATAGGGTGTGAATTTGTTGGTTTAGTAGGGATAGTGCTGTTTGAGGTAGGATTTTTAGTAGTTTGGGGTGGGTTTATACTGTCAGATAAGGGTGATGGTAATGAGAGATTAGTACTGTTTGTAGGATCAGGTGTAGTGTGTAGATGTTGGAGATTATGACTGCCTATAGGCAGTGTGTGTATTGGAACATCAGGTGTAGAATAGTTAATGATAGAATTGTTATTAGATGAAGAAAATAAAGATGAATAGGGGAAACTATCCTCATTAAACAAGACATCTTTAGAAATGAAAATACGACCACTTGGGGAGAGACATTTGTAACCTTTGTGTGTATTTGAATAGCCAATAAAAATGCATTCATGAGAACGAAAATCAAATTTGTGAGTGTTATATGGTCGTAATAGGGGAAAACAGGCACAACCAAAAGCTTTAAAGGAATGAAAATCTGGATTTTTGTTGAACAAGACAGTAAAAGGTATTTTGAAGTTAAGAGAGGCTGTTGGTAACCTATTTATGAGATGAACAGCTGTCAAAAACGCATGATCCCAGTAGGAAATGGGTAGATTAGCTTGACTTAAGAGTGTAAGACCAAGATCAACAATATGCCTGTGCTTTCTTTCAACCACTCCATTTTGATGATGGGTGTGGGGGCATATTAATCTATGAGTAATGCCAAGGTCTTTTAGGTAGGATGTAAAAGGTCTAAATTCACCCCCCCAATCTGTTTGAAGTGTTTTGAGTGAATGACCTAATTGTAATTCTGCCATGGATTTGAACTGTTTAAAAATAGTGAAGGCTTCAGATTTAGATTTTAAGAGATAAATCCAAGTATACCTAGAGTAAGCATCAATGAAAGAGATGTAATATTGATAGCCCAGAGAAGAGGTAGAAGGGGCAGGACCCCATAAGTCACTAAAAACAAGTTCCAAAGGATGTTTGTAAACAGTTTGAGATGAATTAGAATGTAATTTGTGAGCTTTTCCCATACAACAAGCAGTACAAAACATAGACATATCATTCTCATTATTTTGGAAAGAAATATTACACAACTTTAGGGCTAATTTGAGGGTTTGATTATTTGGGTGCCCAAGCCTCAAATGCCATAGGTATTGAGAATGTAAAGACATATTAGAACTAAACAAAGTATTACTAGAACTAACACTACAAACAGAAGGTTTTTCAATTTTAGACAGAGTAGAGGACTTAGCCGGATCAATGGAGATATTGGAGAAGGAATATAGACCATCTGAGCCAACATCTCCTTGAAGAAGAATTTCCTTATTGCCCTGTGATTTAACAAGGCAGAAATCAGGATGAAATTCAAAGAAAACATTGTTATCCTTAGCAAATTGGCTAACACTTATGAGATTTTTGGTAATAGATGGGACATGTAAGAGATTATGTAAGTTTAGTTGGTTATGTGTGTGATTTGATGAGGGAAAAGTACTGGAACCAGAAGATAAAATAGGTAAACTTTGACCATTACCCATGAATATTTGATCTGCAGCTGAGAGAGGTGATGGCTCTTGGATATTCCTTGCATCAGCAGTCACATGATAAGATGCACCTGAGTCTGGGTACCAAGCATTAGTAGCATTAAAGTTTGATGAGTTAGCAAGCATTGCAGAAGGTGCAGTATTAGAACTTGCAGATTTGAACCTAGGATCCATAGCTGGCCACATGTATTGAGGAGGAAGGGTATAACCATAGTATTTTCCAAAACCTGGAGGGAAATTCTGCCCTGAGAATGGACCATAAGCTTCTTGAAAGTAACCCTGAGGTGGAGCTTGAGGAAAACCTTGAGTTTGTGAGGGATTTTGAGGTTGGAAATTCTGGTCATGCCTATGCCAACAACCCAAAGCAGTGTGATTAGGCTTGAAGCAAATCTGACAGACACTGTTGGGATTATTATTGTTGGATCTACCACCTCCATTTCTGCCACCACGTCCTCTATTATTTCTACCACCTCTGCCACGATATCCACCAGAATTAGGGTTTGAATTAGGATCAACACCATAGGAATTGTTCACAGAAGGTTGATTTTGTAAATTCTGGTCCTGATTAGGATTTTCAGAAGGAGTTTGAGCAATATTGATGGACGCAGCATCATCTAGGGTTTTCTTCTTGGATTTATCAAGACGAGCTTCATGAGCTAACAAGAGAGCCTCAACCTCATTCATTTCAATGGAATCAAATTTGCTTTCAATTACAGATACAACAGAATTGAAATCTGGAGGTAATCCTTCCAAGATTACATCAAGATGTTGGTTTAGAGGAAGAGGATCACCAATGGAGGTCAAATTATCAATTAATAGACGAATTCGCAAAAGATATTCTTGAACAGTGCGATTCTCAAGAGTAGTAGCACGTAACTCGACTCGGAGATGACGAGCTTTAGCGCGAAGCTGTTTATGGAAATATGATAGAATCTTACCCCAAAGTTCATAGGAATGATGCGAACCAAGAAAACGAGTGAGGATTTCGCCAGAAAGAGTGGATTGGAGCCACGAGAGCAACATTTGATCGCGTTTACGCCATTGACGATACGCAGGATTGAGCGTAGCAGTTAAACGATCCGTTTCGTTGAGAAACATTGGAGGAATCTGAGGGGAAACAAGAAGATCGTCAAGATCGTGAGCATTGATGTAAGGCTCGACCTGTTGACGCCAAAGGTGAAAATTTTTCTCTCCAAGTTTCTCTGTAATGCGAAGCGTGAAGTGGAGATCGTTATTACGATCGCCGTCGTTTTCTTTGAAAGAGTGCAGCGGAGGAGGGCGTAGTACGCCGCCGTTGGTTGTATGTGGTTCCGGTGTCTCCATTGATGGAGACGACGGTGGTGGTGACGGTGCCATGAGGTACCTAGCCTAGGCTGATACCATGTAAGATAGAGAGAAGAAGATCATGTATTGATCTGTAACAGAATTCTGTTATTGATATTTTCTGTTTTGATTGATTACAAAGATAACAGTGTTACATGTATTTATACTCTATACATGGGGTGTATTAGTCCTTATCATATATGACTAATACACCAGCTGTTTGACTATTATATCTATCCTTAATACAATGCATTTAGCTAATATTAAGTCTATCTATATCTTATACAGTGTATACTCACACTTGTACCAAACAGAAGGAAACTACATTCCCTAGAATAATTTTTATTTTTACATGACTTGTAATTTACAGGTGGTTAACTTTTTCTTTTTGACTGGAAGGTTTTAAGATCAAACACACTCTTAATGACTTGTAATTTACAGGTGGTTCACTTTTTCTTTTTGACCGGAAGGTTTTAAGATACTTTAGAAAGGATGGGCATAATTGGAGAAAGAAAAAAGATGGAAAAACTGTGAAAGAAGCTCATGAAAAATTAAAGGTAATCCAAAATTCAAATGAGTTATAACTTATAAGTTGCTGATGAATAGTCTTTTTAGGACTTGCATATAATCAAGTCTTGGTAAAACTTGCGTATATGAAGAATTTAATGTTTTTTATCAATCAGTCTTCTCTAATTGGAAAGCAAGTTTCTATACCATTAAATAATTATTCACTGGGGTTTGTTTATCCTTCAAGCAAATTTAGGTCGGAAGTGTTGATGCGTTACACTGCTACTACGCACATGGAGAAGAAAACGAAAATTTTCAAAGGCGAAGCTATTGGTTGCTTGAACAGTGAGTATGAACTAATTTACTTCAAGATTTTGTATAATAGTATGTCATAGAATAGAAATTACAGTGATATTTCACACATGTTGAATAGATCATGTTATCTTTGGTGTTCTACTCATGGATACTCCAATGGAGGTGCTATCTTAGATACGCTAAATGGGAAGCGTTACATCATTCTCACTCTTCGCTATTCTCTTTTGATTTTAATATTCTCTGTTGTCGTATCCCCCCAACCCTCCCCCCCGTTTTGTAATCCGCCTATCTGTTATTCATTTTATCGTTATGTCTAAAATTTGGCAATAGTAATTTTTTATTTATTTTAATGCCATTTATTTTATTCCTTCGTATATTGATCAGAATATATCTATATATTTTACTGTAGGGATACACACATAGTATTTGTCCACTACTTGGAAGTTAAGGTATTTTTTAAAAATTCCTTCTGCTGTTGTTCTTTTTTTTTTTCCATCAATTGCAACCGTCTTTCATTTCTTTCTTTAGGATTATATGATGATGACATGACAAATTGTAGAGTCTATCTTTGACTTGGTTGAAACATGTTTTTTTTTTGACAAAAACTTGGTTGAAACTTGTTATCTACATATATTTAGTGTTTTGGAAAATATAGTGAAACATTTAAGGAAGAAATAATGAAGCAGTAGCAATTCTTCTAATCCTTGCTGATAAATGATGAATGATTATTGACACCACTTCAACTCATGTTGCTATCAAATAGTCAAAGCTGTAACTATTTTTGCTAAATCAATTGATGAAGTATATGCATGTAAATTTTTTTATATCATGCTTTTTTGAGGCGAAGTAGGTGGAAATGAAAATGAATTTGCCCCAGGTTTGCAGGCCTAAGGACAAAAAGTCACTAATCTATTCTATGTTCTAATGTAGCTTCTATTTGAGTTCCTTATGAAATTCTTACCTTGGGGATTGTGGAATATGCTTTCTTAGCATCAACCTATGATACCAAAGATGTATTCTTTTAAAAAATTTCATGTTATCTATAGGCTTGCTCTTGCATAAAAAAATGACAAACTTTTATTTTTATTAGAAAATTGTTTGTGTCTATTTAAGCTTTTGAAATAAAAAAAAGTAGTGCTGATTATTTGTATTAAATAATAATACTTGTGATAGTCATGTACTGCATATCGTGAGTTTTGTTTTTTGGGTGCTGTACTAAATAGCAGCATTGCTGTTATCATACATTAGTCTTCACAGACAGAAATAATTTTAAGCTGTTCTATGTAGAGGGGTCCTTGTTTTGTAGTTCTGGTAATGTTTCTCTTGTGTGCTATATGACTTATTAATAGATGTATTGGATTATTTATCTTTCAGGGTAACAAGTCAAATATTGGAGGAAGCACCGATAGTAGTGATGGGGTCATATCAGATTCCCAAAAGGTCAACTCTCCGTCGTCTGGTTTTCCCACAACTTATAGTGGTGTGCCTTCACTGAGTACAGATTCCATGAGCCTAACTAGCAGCTTGGCATCTTTACGTGAAGATGCTGATTCAGGTATTTTTGTCTAAATTTTGTTCATGAGATTTTAAAACTTTGGAAATGGAAAAGTAAACTAAGGTTTTTAATATCTTGTGTGGAATATTTGTGAGTGTGTGGTCCCTTGACTCATGTTTATTGATCTTTGTTGTCTAGCATGATTAATTTTGTAATCTCTCAACTAAATTTTTTCTGTATACTGAATATTTTCAGGTGATCATGGACAGTCTTCAGTTTCTGGAACGGATTATATCCCTCTTTTTGACAGTCGTCAGCCTCTCCAACCAAATTGGCAGGTATTTTATGTTTACTAATACATGTATCCGTACTCAGTGGAATCATCTATGGCTATATTATATTTTGGAATGGAAAAATTATAATGTGAGAGTCTTAGAGACTGATAGGAGGACACTAACTAATAGTAACTGAGGTGTTGTAAGGAAAAAGATGTGCATGCAGGGAATCACAGCCAAGATAGCGAAAGTGAAAGGTTTCCATTATTTAATTAATTAATTGCCAAGTTGGCAGTAGATGATAGTTGGTGTGTGATTCAGCATAGGGTTCATACAGTGAGGGAGTAGGATTACAAGGGTTAGGTTGGGAAAGACTAGACACGCTCTAATTTCCTAGACTATTTTCTTTCTAGTTTCTGCATTTTGTATTTCAGAACATAGGACCTATAAGCATAGGGTCCATTTGTTCTAGATTCGAAAAAAAAAATGATTTTGACATTCCATAATTTAGAGATTTTATAGAAAGAAAAAAATGATTAATTTTTTACCTCCACCTTTTGATACTTATTTTCTCTCTCCTCTAAAATATCTATTTTTTGAGAAGCTACTCTTAGCAGCTTGTTTTCTGATTTTTTTTAAAAAAAGCCATAACAAACAGATGCAATCTTCTTAAATGTGTTTTTTTTTCTTCTAAAAAAGGCTGTAACTAACAGCCTCATAATCATCTTGATGCGTATTTGGACTTCCATTAGTCAAACTCAGCCATGAACTACATTTTTAACTCTTTGGTCTTTTAGCTGCATGTGTCACAGTAAATGGTTTATTATTCTTACTAGTGTTGATGTTGTTGTTATTATTATTATTTCTGAAGCTATAGCCTATAGATATGCTATAATATATTATTACAAATTTACACTTTTTTGAGTGGCTTGAACCTTCTCCAGAATCATCTGCATTCATCTATCTGTTGAGATGAACTTTTACTAACTTGCACTCTTCCTAAATACCTAATTGGTTGCCACATATTAGTTTGTCTTGGTGTCAATGTTTGTCTTTCTTTTGGTTGCTTGATTTGAAACTTTGATATTGTAATTGAGTTTGTTTGGTTATCTTGTATGTAGGTTTTAATATTCACACTACTATTTATGAGATTTAGGCAACAAAATTTAACTATTTTCATATTGTTATTGATTGGACACAGATTCCTTTTGAAGACAACACAGGGCACATGCCAACTTTAACTCAATCATTGAGTTTGGAATTTGGATCTGATTATGGCACTGGTTTACTAGGGAATGAAATTTATAATGAAAGTTTTGAAATTGATCCTGTCATGTTTAGTTTTCATGGTGAGCCAAAAGAGAAGCTTGCACAGCAAAACTATCTGGGAGAGGCGGTAGATGGGCACCCACAAGTTGACCTTAAGTCCAATTCCGCAAATGAAGTTCCTAGTGAAGAAACTGTTAACTATCCCTTATCTGTGAGGCGCACATTATTGGATAGAGATGAGAGCTTGAGGAAGGTTGATAGCTTCAATCGATGGATTACTAAAGCACTTGGAGAGGTGGATAATTTGAATATGCAGTCCTCACCTGGTATTTCATGGAGTACAGATGAATGTGGGCATGTGATTGATGAAACCTCACTGAGCCCATCTCTGTCTCAGGACCAACTGTATAGCATAAATGATTTTTCACCTAAATGGGCTGATGCAGAGTCAGACACTGAGGTACTAATTTTAGGGATAATATCTTCAATAGTAAAGAAAGACAGTAAATGGTGAATATAAAATAAGGACAAAATATCATTTCTTACGATGTTAGCATGATAGCATCCATTATTACGATTGAAAAGTTCAGACAAATCATTTACTTTCTCTTTTGGCTTCATTATTTCATCCTCTTCTATAATGGGAATAAATATGTATATGTGGCATTTTCAGATACCAACGGATCTCCCTCTGGTTAGATGCATGCAGTTTTTCTCTTTCAATATCATAGTTTAAAGTGTTCTCCATTTTGTATTTTTATTGTTGTATTTCTTCTTACATCTGGGTATTTCGTAATGCATCTTAACAACCTTCCTTCTGTTTCATCTCCTTTAGTATGCTATATTTTCCTTTTCCATTTGATTAGTTGCATTCTCCTTTTCTATTTGGATCTCCAATGCAAAGATGAATCAAGAAAGAACTAGGTTCAGTTTGTTCGATATCTAATCCTTTTCAAAACTATGCAGGTGTTGATTATTGGATCTTTTTTGAAGAGTCAACCAGATGTTACAACCTATAATTGGTCCTGTATGTTTGGGGAAGTTGAGGTTCCTGCTGACGTTGTAGCTAATGGAATTTTGTGCTGTCAAGCTCCTCCTCATAAGGTTGGACGGGTCCCTTTCTATGTAACATGTTCCAATAGGTTAGCTTGCAGCGAGGTGCGTGAATTTGATTTCAGAGAGGGCTATTCTAGAAATGTAGATTATACAGAGTTTTTCAACAGTTCGAATGAAATGCTGCTTCATTTGCGACTGGAGGAGTTTCTTTCTTCGAAACCAGTGTACCCTTCAAATCAAACCTTTGAGGGTGATACGGAGAAAAGAAACTTAATTCTTAAGCTTATTTCACTGAGAGAGGAAGAAGAATATTCAATCAAGGAAGAGCGGGCTGTGGAGATGGATATATCACGACACAAGGTCAAGAAGCATCTGTTTCACAGGCAGGTTAAAGAGAAACTGTACTCATGGCTTCTTCACAAGGTAACTGAGAGTGGTAAAGGGCCAAATGTGTTAGATAAGGATGGGCAGGGTGTTCTACATTTAGCAGCTGTTCTTGGTTATGACTGGGCAATAACCCCAATTTTAACTGCTGGAGTTAATATCAACTTCCGTGATGTGAATGGATGGACGGCTTTACATTGGGCGGCATCCTGTGGCAGGTTAGGGTACTCGAGAAATTTTCCCCTCTTTATTGTGTTAAGTTGATTGAGCATAACACCGTTTATGTTCACTAATTTGGTTGGACCTTCCTTTATTACCCTTGTTTTTAATATTTTAAGACTTTTTGAAGTGCTACTTTGTTTACAAATTTAGCTTGTTCTAGCATTCAAAGCTGGTTTAAGTTTCTTTCTGCTACCGAAGTAAGAAAGTAATGTATGTTTCATTGAATAGAATTCTCCCCTTCCCCTCCCCCTTTCAATTATAAAACTGTTTGGTGCTAAACATAAAAGTAGTTTTCCTTACACATGTAAATTAACTTTGGTTAGAGCTATTCCTAAAGCAATTGAGTTGGCCAGTTAAAGGCGGATCACAGAGAACTTGCTATAATTTTGCTCCAAGTTGTATAACTCAAATTGATTCATATATCTTCTGTTCTCCTTTGTTCAGAGAGCGGACAGTTGCTGCCCTTGTATCCGTGGGTGCAGATTGTGGAGCATTGACGGATCCATCTCCAGAATTTCCTTCAGGTAGAACAGCTGCAGATCTTGCATCTAGCAATGGGCACAAAGGACTCTCTGGTTTTCTTGCTGAGTCTTCATTAACCAGCCACCTTGAAGCCCTCACAGTGGATGATCAACAAAAAGGTGGTCTGCAAGAAGTTTTAGGAACGAAAGCAGTGCAGACAGTTTCGGAGCGAACTGCAACACCTGTCTATAGTGATATGCCTGATGCCCTCTGCCTTAAGGATTCTCTAACCGCTGTGCGTAATGCTACACAAGCTGCTGATCGCATACATCAAGTGTTCAGAATGCAGTCCTTTCAGAGGAAGCAGTTAACTCAGTATGAGGATGATGAGTTTGGTTTGTTAGATCAGCAGGCTCTTTCCCTACTAGCTTCTAAGGCATCCAAGGCAGGACAAGGAGATGGCTTAATCAATAATGCTGCAACTCAGATACAGAAAAAGTTCCGTGGTTGGAAGAAGAGAAAAGAATTCTTGATCATCCGTCAAAGAATTGTTAAAATCCAGGTTCAGTGATCTGTTCTGTTTTCTTCATTCAATTTTAAAATTATGGCCATTATTTTGCATAGGCTAGATGTTCTATAAGAAGGTGCAAAATTGATTATGTCGGAGAGTTGTTAGACAAAATCTCAGGTTAAGAATGCTAAAATGCTTTTGTAGTACTGTTTAAGTTATATAAAGAGAGGATAGAAAAATTGAAGACTGAGTTATGATTGTAATTTTCCATAATTTTTGTTACCAAAGATTAAGCACCAACCCGTATTGATACTAATACAAGACTATTCTTAATTAAATAGGAAAACAAGATTTATCTTAATTAAATAGGAAAACAAATTATGATAATAACTGAAAAATATGAAAGCTAATCTTAAGATATAATTTTAGAATATAGACACTTCAACATAAAAAGCTAATCATGTTAGATACTCTAAAATATATTATAAGATATTTTCATATCTTCTAATACATACTTTTTCATCTCTGTTTGCACTTTTGATAACCTTAGTGTGCATGTGGATCTCACATTGTGATTGTCAAATTTGAGAAGGCAATGTGAAGAAAACACGCGTTAAATTTTTTCTTCATATTAGGTTCGTCTTTCAATTCCATTTACATGTGTTAAAACCCCCTCATTAAATCATTTGCTTTTGCATGAAGCGTAGGCCTTAAAAGTGATGTTATCTCATGGAAAAAGTGTACCATAGTATAATATAAATATATCACAGAAGAAGTGTAGGCCTTGAAAGAAGTGGCATTTTACTTCAACTGAAGTATACCATAGAATAATATCAATAAATCATATGCAACACAATTACATTGAAGTCTTTCCTTGATTACCTTACTACCACGACCTGTAAAGGAGTAAAATAATAATCTTTAAATTGGTGAGACAGAACTAAAATTCTCAAAATGATATTTTAAAGCTACTAGATAATTCAGGGACTACCAAAAAGCCTGCAGTTCAATTTCCTCAAGCCCATATTTTAGGTGTGATGCTGGTGTTTGTCATGCCAATTTTTTCATTTTCCCCTGCAAGCACCTCTAATGTACTCCCAGTAGAAAAAGGCCTCTTGTACTCGTGGTTTTCTTTTTGGTATCTATTATTCTTTTCTATCCTTCCATATACATTTGTGACTAGGTTCCACTGACTGTTTGTAATTTTGTGGTTTTAAGGCCCATGTAAGAGGTCACCAGGTAAGGAAGCAGTATAAAACTGTCATCTGGTCCGTGGGAATCCTGGAGAAGATTATATTACGATGGAGACGCAAGGGTAGTGGTCTACGTGGGTTTCGACCAGAAACCCTTAATAAAGCCCCCAGTCAACAAAATGATTCTCCGAAAGAGGATGATTATGATTATCTAAAGGAAGGACGAAAACAAAAAGAGGAAAAGATCGAAAAGGCCCTTTCTAGAGTGAAGTCCATGGTTCAGTATCCGGAGGCACGTGCTCAATACCGGCGCGTACTAAATGTTGTTGAAGACTTCCGTCAAAAGAAGGTAATTTTTCTAACTTCTGGAAACTGTCTAAACTCATTAAACATTAGGCTTAAATGCTTAATGATGTGTTAACAATCATTTTATATCTGGCAGGATTGTAATATGGGTTTAATCAGTTCTGAAGAGACAGTTGATGGTGTGGAGGATTTGATTGATATTGATATGCTTTTAGATGATGATAATTTCAATGCCATAGCATTTGATTCTCTGTAGGTATTACTCCTATTCTCCCCACTGTTAATATATGGCCAGTTGGCTTTATTTGGCATGGGGGAAGTCCTACCCTAACATCATCTTGATGTAAATATTTCTAATCAAAATTACTTGGATCAAAGGCTGAATATATTATACATAGGTTTTAATAGCTAGCTGCATTCTGATTTGACATTCAGATACTGCAATCTAATGATACATGGATTTTTTATTTATGGTGATTTTGTTATGACAGGATAAGATTATGTTTATAATGGTTGGGATTGTAACATAATGGTGCAGCTTAAATTGCTAATGTATTACTTTTAATTTGTACAAAAGTCGACTGTGGCCAGAGGAATTATAACCAAGTGCTTAATTATGATTATCCGGGTTGTTTTTTGCTTACATTTTTTCCTGCTCAGTTGGTTTTTCAACTTTCCCTTTTAAGCTTCATGTATATGTATTGAATGATTTGGATAAAACAAGTAGTACTACTAATTTTTTTACTACTCCCTCCGTCCCAAAATAAATGACCTAAATTTGACTTATATTGTTGAATGTATTTATAATAGGAAATTTTATTTTATAAAAAAAAGTTAAATTATTGTCAAAGTAATACTAGTATTTACATCTTTTTTCTATGCAAAAGCTAGTATCTCATTTGATTCTCTAAACAATGTCTACACTACACTAGTTTCATTTTCCCCGTGAACTAGTCTCAACATTTGTGACATAAGACATTGCAGGATGGGAAGAAGCAAGATATGAGGGGACGACATTTACATGTGCGTGGAGGATACCCACCTCGTACTCCTTTTTGATAGAATAGAATGACCATTTCAACGCGTGGAAACTCGTGCCATGCTGATTGCTTGCGATGATGATATGACCATGCGTGCCCACGTTAACAAATCACACCACATTTTCCTTTTTCATTTCCATTTTCTATAGTACTACCTTTGTGAAATTTGACTTGGCTTCCATCCACCAAATATTGCAAAGGCAAAAAATTCATGCAATGACAATGGAGTTGACCCTTTTTGTTGACTTTTATATTTTGGGTCTAGTATTCCGATTGCGTAAAAAAAAAACTAATATTCTGATAAAGAATAAAAAAGTAACTTTTATAATGAAAATAATGTTTTCAGTTATATTAACGTGTGTCTTAAAAACAAGTGTTAAGAAATTTCAAAATAGAATTATTGAATAAAATTTGACTTTTGAAAAGTTAAATGTCTTAAACGCAAGTTTGAATTGATTTATTTTTTAACTTACAAATAAATAAAGATTTACGTTAATTTATAAGTTTTCGTTACTGAAAATTGTATTTTTATAAGCTATTTTTTTTATAAACTACCTTATTAGACTTACACAAAAATTTATTTATTTGCAAAAATTGTTTTGCATTACCTAAAAATTAAGCTAATCCAAACAGACTTCAAATTGACTAAATAATAAGACTTATTTCTTTAATACTAGTAAATATAAAATTATACATAATAAAATATTTGTTTCACTTGTGCATCATAAATTTGATACTTTTTAAGAATATGTATCATAAAACAAAAAAAAAAGTTTTCTAATTGACTTCAAAATCGTTTTTAAGTACCGATCACAGAGGAAGTCTTACATATGCATATAAACATTTAGGTACAAATCAAAAAAATTAAAAGAAAAATAAATTTATCATATCAATTAATATCACTTAAATTCCTTTTTCTTTAATTTTTTTAATTATTGTGAGTGTGCCTAACACATTTATTTATATTTATGTATTTTCCTCGTGGCAAACATTAAAAATCAAAATTCACACTGAGGAGTTAAATCAAATTGTACTACAACTTTGTGTGAGATGCTTCATATAGTTGTGAAGGACCTAGGGTAAGTGCTGCTAGGCCACGTGATCAAGTAAAATAACCCGCTCATTGTTTTACACTTAAAATGTTTTTTAATGCAAATAAAAGATTCAGAATAATACAGAAAAAAGAGCAATTATTACATCCATCTTAATATATAAAATATTTTCGTAATTTTTTTTTTGAAGTATTTACTTTTTTTGTAAAATTTTATTGTCCCATTTTATAAAAAAAAGATTAAATTAAAGTATATTAATTAAATTTTTACAAAATACCACTAATCAGCTTTTACGAAAAAAATTAAAGTACATTAATTAAATCTTTTTGTAAATCAATTAAATTAATTAAATTTTGATGTCTTGTATATTTATAGACCAAGGTACTGAATTTGACCATTTAGCTTTTACTGAATTACTGGCGTAGGAGTAGTATACAAGAGTGTGTGTGTGTGGATTTTGAGATGAAAAACAAAAAGTAGAGTGCTAGAGAAGGAAACTTTTTGACTTTCTGAGACATTGTCAGCAAAGTCCATTATCTACCCTTACAAATTTAACTTCATGTGATGTGAAATTAAACATGAGCCTCACAAGATTCCCTTCCCTCTCTTCAAACTATAGCAAACTTTCTTGTTTCTTTCCCTCACATTTCAAACAAGTTAAAAAAATATGTCAAGATTAAACCCATGACACTTTTTTGTCTTCATTTGCTGATTTTATGTTTCTATGCTCTAATATGACAAGAAAATTTTAATGACTTACCTGAAAATTCTGAACCAGCAGAGTTGACTATTACCATAATGCAGTGAGCAGTCCAATTATTATTAATAATCTTAAAACAAATTATTAGTACTACTAATTAAAATACATAAACTCTTAATAATAAAATACAAAAAAAAAACTGCAAAAAGTCAACAAGGGTAACCTCTTCCTTTTTTGTGTGTTTTGCAGACATTGAAACAAGACTTTCTTAATTCTTAATAATTTATATTTTTTATTGTTTCTTAATTCTCAATATTAAACCAAATTGTTTCCTATTAATAATAATAAGCTCTTTCTAGTTTCTATCAGAATAAGTTTTTCTGTGTTTGTTTTCAGTGATTGATTTGTCTCTTTCTCTTCCTTTCCGCAACAAAACGGCAGAATCCGTGACCACCCACTTCCTATATAGATCTTCCCTCTCATTTTTTCTGTAAAAAGTTGAGATTTTTGGATTGGTTATTTAGTTTCTCTCATAATTGATCATCTTGGTATTGAAAATCATCATCTGAGTCATCATAATTCATAGCTGTTTGAAAATTTTGGATTTTTTTTTTTTTTTTTTAAATTTCGGTTTTTAATATTAGCTGAAGAAGTAGATGTTGAGAGATAGTTGAACAAAATGGATAGTCTCTGTTGCTTCAACTCTTCCAGAAAGGTGATGATTTTTTGCCTCTTTGATTTTTTTCTTGTCTTTGGAATAACCAATTTATATATGTATATATACAATTTATTTAATTAGGATATTTCCTTGATTCTAAAAGAGACTAAGATGAAACGTTAGAATTAAGTTCTGGTGATTTGAGTATTGTGAATTTTGATTGTCCCATATTTTGTTTTTATTAGCTTACTTGATGAAGAAAATTGAAACTTAGAATTATTTGGTGCTTTTGTGGGAATCTGTAACCTCATAACAGTAGTGGATGATTTGCTGAGTGAAGTTAATAATTTACATGGAAATGAACTTATGTAGCACTGACACTTTAGATTGAATGTGTGTCTGTCCCCGACATCAACATAACATTGACACATGTGACACATTCAATAATTACATTTTCTCAAATTACTAACAATGTTGATGTTTGTCAAAAAAAAAAAAAACAATGTTGATGTGTTTATGTTTGTGTCAGTGTGTTTTATCTATGGTTTACTTTCATCTTGTAACCAATATTGAGTAGCTAGGGTATGGTTCCTATTTCCTTGCATTGCATTTATGTGGTATCTATTGACATTTGTAGTACTAAATTGTTAAAAGTAGTATATTCTATTATTTTTGTTGTATTTTAACTTGTAAAGTTTTAGGGTGTTGGAGGACGTTCTTCATGTAGCTCTGGCAAAGGCAAGAGCCTTCAGTGCCCTCTTAAGTATGGCTTTTGCTTAGTTCAAGGGACACAAGACCATCCAATGGAGGACTTTCACGTTGCAAAAATCGTCCAGTTCAACGGCCGAGAGTTGGGACTTTTTGCTATATTTGATGGACACTTGGGTGACACTGTGCCTGCCTATTTACAAAAACATCTCTTTTCTAATATCTTGAAGGAAGTGAGTTCTTCAAAATCTAAAATTATCATCTTTTCTGTTATATGTTGCATATAGCGAAGACTTTCTTCTCTGTTATATGGCTGTAGGACCGTATTAATTAGTAATAATATATCTTTTGGAATAATTTTACTTTTGAATTGAAAATCTCACTCTTAAGTTATGATTGGTTATGGTAGGAGAACTTTTGGACTGATCCAAACAGTTCGATCATCGAAGCTTATGAGGCAACGGATCAGGCCATTCTATCTCACAGTCCTGATTTGGGACGAGGAGGATCGACTGCAGTGACTGCCATTCTTATAAATAATCAGAAGTTATGGATAGCAAATGTTGGAGATTCACGGGCTGTTCTTTCGAGGAAAGGTGTCGCTATACAGATGAGTATTGATCATGAGCCTAATACAGAAAGACGCATCATCGAGAATAAAGGCGGCTTTGTCTCGAACCTTCCAGGTTCTTCAATAAACCTTAATGTCTATGAGATATTGCTTATATACATGTTCAATGCTTACTTGTTTATAAAAATAACCTTCTAACATCAAGTTGAAGTTTTATGCTACAATTAAGATTTGTAGATGTATTGTTGGTTGATATGTATTGGTCCATAAAGTGTGCACTTAGATAACAAACTTGAAAGTAAAGTTACCCTCTATGCCATGAAGTGTCGAATCATCTTGAGAAGTCATGAACCATTTAGGAATCCATGTTTGGTTCCAGTTTATTAGATGCTATCATTTGGACATGCTAATCAACTTTAGTTTAATCGTGTTCTGATTTATGACATACCCTATGCTTCACTTGTATAGAGCATATGTCTCAAATTAGTCTAACTTGATATAACTATGCTTTAACAAATTTAAGCAACAATGTCACTAACCATAACTTCCTAATCATATTGCGGTGAGTCCTACATTGGATGTGATATGACCTAAAAATATGTTTATAAGTGGAGGGTATCCCTCACCTTACATATTAATTTTGTGAGGTGGAGTTAGATCGCCCAACCTGAATTCTAAGTTAGTATCAGAGTCTATCCTAGGTTTGTTAGAATATATGTTATCAGCGGCTGATGTCACGCTTCAGATATTTAATCCTTAGCACGAGGGGATGTGTTGTGAACTCACATTGAATATATTTATAAGAGGGAACCATTCCTCTCTATACAAAAGCTGATTTAGCGGGATTGAGTTAACCAGAACCTAAATTCTAAAACTTATCATAAGGTTTATTTGCATACATTGATTTTAACACCTTTTGGGTTGAGTGTTCTGAACTTACTCACTTGTGAATGTTATATCAGGAGATGTTGCTAGAGTGAATGGACAGCTTGCAGTTGCTCGTGCATTCGGAGACAGAAACCTGAAGTCACACTTGCGATCTGATCCAGACGTACAACCTGACGATATCGATCAAGATACTGAGCTCTTGATACTTGCTAGTGATGGTCTATGGAAGGTAAGTAAAACCTTGATTAATCTTCTCTAAAATTATTCATGTTTGAATTTGAGTCTCATTCATTATTATTATTATCAGGTAATGGCAAACCAAGAAGCAGTTGATATTGCAATAAAGATAAAAGATCCACAAAAGGCAGCTAAGCAACTAATTGCAGAAGCATTGAAAAGAGAGAGTAGGGATGACATTTCCTGCATTGTTGTTCGATTCAAGTGATAATAATACATGTCATGAAATCAATTATCAGTTTGGAATATTTTATGCAGCATAGGTTTTGCCCTTTTTCCTATGTAAAATTCTTCAATTTGAATTGCTCTTATATCCAATTAGGTGGTACCATTTATTAGTATTTCTTGATTTCTTTTGTGTAATTGATACTTTCATTTTTTTCTTCTTTGTAATTTGCATTATGACATGAGGCAGTGTGACATATATTTTTACATTGAACATGTGAACTGAAATTTATGGGTTTGTCAACAACAAAAAATGCATGGTATACATGACTTGCTAGCATGATTGATCCCCCGGCTATAATTCGAGTGACTATAATTGTTATGTTGTATGCGTGTGTTGTGTATTCGAAAGTTATTTTTAACTTGATTTCTATTTAATATCAATGAGCTGCATGAAATTAAAATGGGATTTTGAATAACATGAAACAATATTAAAACTTTTGGGGAGAGTTTAATGTGCGTATGGCGCATGTAGTGCAAAGTTTAAGAGGAAAGAATAATAAAGTTTAATGTTTTGGTTCGGGCCTCCAATTTTAAATAGAAATGAATGACAGTTAGACTTGTACTCATTGGTAACCGTAAAAATATCCACAATAGTATGATAGAAATCCGCATCATGGGTACAAACATGAGTAATTACCTGCAAAAAATTGCAGGTATGGACGTGGTTTTAATTTATTTATTTTTTTGTTGAACTCATATATTTATATAAATATAAACACTTGAGTTTAACTTTGTAATTTCAAGATTTAAATTTAAATCTCGTCAAGAATGGCCGAAAATTGATCACCAGTTCCACTTTAGTTGCTAAAAATTTCCCCTTCCTAAACTCTTCTTATTTAAAATATTCATATACATTTTAAATTACCAAAATTGTTGACTCAAGGCGTTTAATAAACTTTCATTATAGGAAAATAAGAGCGCATATGAGTCTGAACTATAACAAAAATAATTTTAGTCAGATTTTACTTACATATTTACCGAACTAGTATGTACTACTCTCACACTTGCTTGAGATACTAGTTGAGTGTACAAAGTTTAACCTTATAACCTCAATGTGTTGAGTTTGAATCACCTCCCCTTAAGAACCATAATAAACTTGTTGTTACCTAAAAAAATATTTATTTTTTTTTTATAAAAATGGATAAATAGACTTTTACCTCCTGCAAAGTATGTGAATTTTGTTTTACCCCCGGTAAAAAAAATTAGATTCCCCCTCAAAGTCAAAATTCTCTCATTTTAGCCACCCAGTGAACAACTTAGCGAACGATTCTCTTCTCCCCCATGACTCTTTTTAACCCCCTAATATTCTGATTTTATCCTTGTACAAAAACTTCGGAACGTGTTATCCGAAATTTTTCTAGTTCAAATTCGTCAAAAATTTCGAGAAATACATTTCGAAGTTCGTATTCAAGGCAAAAAAAAATCGGAAAACGTGTTCCAAATTTTAAAATCAGGGCAAAAAAAGAAATTTGAGGGGAAAAAAGAGGTGGGGCGGGGAGAGAATTTTCCCAACTTAGCATCTAACTGTGTCAATTTGCTTGTGTGGCACGCTGAGTTGGCTTTTAATTTATTTTTAATTAATTTATTTGATGATACATATAGAATTTATTCCAACTAATTAAATTTTGTTTTGAGAAAAGATTAAAAAAAAATTGAAACACGTGAGCTTGCTCAACTTTAGCTTCCTCAACTTCAGCAGCTTACTCAAGTAGCTCTTCATCTGGAGCAGAATCTGAAGTGGCTTCCCAGTAAAAGAAGCACGAGGAAGAAAATCACAAGTGCAAAGAAATTAAAATATCAATTTAAACAATAAGTTAAAGAAAATGACACAACAATTTTTTTAACTAAGTATACCAAAATCTGTATTAATTTATTTTTTAACAAAATTCATAACAATTTGTTTAGATACGAAACTTATTTCTTTTTTGATACTGAGATTGTCCAAGACGAAGAGATTGCGGATTTGATAGGTTGATACTGAGATTGTCTAAGACGAAGAGATTCCGGATTTGATGGGTGAATTTTTTAGGGTTACAGAATTATTGGAAGAATATGTTTACATTTAAGCATATATGTTTAAATTTTATGTTAACATTTTTTTTGTCCGTTTGAAATTTTAAAAACTAAACTTTTAAATGTAAATTACTTATACATTTTATAAATAGTTTGTATTTTCTTTAAGCAAAACATTTTTTATTTTAAAAAATATAGATTTTAAAAGATTCTGATAATCCTTCGATAATTGTTTCGAATTTTCTATCCCTGCTTAATAATAGCTCAATCATGCTTGAAAGTCGAATTTTCTAACCCCTACTTAATAATAGCTCAATCATGCTTGAAAGTCGAATTTTCTAACCCCTACTTAATAATAGCTCAATCATGCTTGAAAGAAATGGTTTCATCGTACCTTGAAACTGAAAAAGCATCAAAGTCTTCCTTCACTTCGGGTTATTTGTATCTTCTTTATCCTGTTCCAAATCAAGATCAAATGTAACAGATTTGAAGAAGTCAAATCCATCGTTTGGCGAATCGAATTTCGACAAATTGGATTTCGTATCCACAATCAAAAGGAATAATTGGAGTATGGATTAGATTGAAAACATTTCTCTCTAATTTTTAGGTTTTGTCTTTCATAACAGACAAGCATGATGAATTCATGCTGAGGGAGTTTGTCCGAAGCTGGTTCAATCACAAGATCATGGTTAGATTGCTTTCACATTGCTTCTCATATATTGATAAATATTTCACTCAAAAACACTCCTCAAATTAGTTTTCGGATTTAAATCTATACAAGCATGTGTTTAAAATCTAAGTCTATGTTTAAATTTAAGCATATGTTTAAACATACAAGATGTTGAGAGTTTCTTTACTACCAAACAACTTTAACTTTATATTTAAAGTCAATATTGTAAGACTTTTTGAAGTGTTAGACTCAATTGACTTTCTCAGACTTCCATTGCTTTCTCAGTCTAGACTTCCATTGCTTTCATCGGCAATCTCCTTCACCCACTCGGCTTTAGGCATGAGCAGAACATAAGTGCCATCCAGTAACCCCACACCCAAATAGCTCAATATAAACTTGCCAATCTCACTGTGACCATTTAACTCACTGTCAGTGCCAGCTAAAGCCTCCATGTTTTTTGCAGCGAAAAAATTGTTGCTGCATGTCGCTGGCATAAGTGCCGTTGCGAAAAGTTTTGCAAGGACAATTAATGTCGCTGCCATAACTAGTGTTTTGCATCAACAATTAATGTCGCTGACAAAACTAGTGTTTTTAGCAACAATTAATGTCGCTGGAATAACTAGTGATTTTTTGCAACAACAATTATTGTCGCTGTCATAACTGGTGTTTTTTTGCAACAACAATTATTGTCGCTGGCAAAAAAAGTGTTTTTCGCAACGAAAAAAATTATTTTTCAAGGACAATTAATGCTGCTGCTATAACTAGTGTTTTTCGCAGCGAAATATTTATTTATTTATTTATTTTTTTGATAATTAAATATTTATTTTTTTGTTAACAATATAAATTATTGTTATATCCTTTTTACCTCAACAAGAAAAATTGTTGGAATAAATATATTTTCCAACTATAAAAGATATACAACATAAACCAACAAATTAGATTCACAATAAAAGATATACAACATAAACCAACAAATTTATTTCCCAATATATTTTTTGAAAGAGATCAATTTAAAGATAACAAACAAGTATTTTAAAAATCATAATAATACAATTCCTAAAGATAACAATCTAATGATAACAAATCAATCTTTAAAATATAGTCAGATAAGCTTCCTACTCGGAACAAACTTGTTACAACATATTTCCTACTCGAAAAAGTTGCAAAAACGGTCTCCATTCGCAAACTCCCTTCTTTGTATCTCTGAATTAGTCAGATAAGCTTGTTATAACTCAACTCACAGGAACAACTGTTTAAAATCTCCATTTGTGTGACAAAACTTAACAAACCTGAAAAGCACAACAAACTCAAAAAAAAACTTAAAAAGAAAACGGTGACTTTTTCTTTTAGTTATGACTATTCAAAGGCAAGTGATTAATGCGATAAAAAAGTAATCTATTATATTATGAATTAAAGTACCATATGAATTCTTGTACCAAAAAAAAAGAAAAAAAAGTAATATATGAATTATTATAACAAAAATTAGTAAGTAACCATCCATAATATTATGAAATTATGAAATACAGTAATAGATTGAATATACTATGATTTAAACTAATAGGTGCATTATATAACGCTAAAATAATATGAAATAGAAAAAGTAGTAAAATATATGTACCTTGAGGCTATCATCGAAGTGCATGCTCACACCGCATAAACCTCGTCAAAGTTCTGACCTTTGCTTGAATGAAAGTAAGGAAAGATGGATAAAAATTGATAGAAATCTCATATGCAAGAGACTAATATCCAAACATAAAAAGTGATTGATGCAATATACTATGATATAAAAACATAAAATTGATAGGAAACTCATATGCAAGAGACTTCAGAACCATCCTTCATATAATTAAATAGATAAAAATCTTCTTCCTCAACAAAGAGATGAACAAACCAGAAGAAGGGTGAGCGAGAATCGATAAATTTGATCGTATTTATATAGGTAAGATAAACTAAAATTGAAATAAATTACCTGGAAAATAGGAGTGACGATTCCATTGTATATGAATTGGGAGAAGAAATAACATTGATTGATGATGGGATGATTAGGGATTGGGAGAAGAGAAATTAGCATTCAAGGGTTTGTCTTGAGAAAGGAATTTGGAAGTAAAGTGGCCATGTGTTGATTGTTTTCACGCGTGAGATCAAAGTTTGTGCGTATCTCAATTACTAAAAACACATGATACTAAAATATCAAATTAGTATAAAATAAAAATAGAATAAAAACCATGCATATTCCAAATAACATAATTTCTAATTAATTAATAGATTTAGTAAAAAAATAATTAATAGATGACAATTGAACCTTTTTAGGCGTCAGTTAAATGTTTGTGTCTATTCAATTAGTCAAAACGCACAAATATTAATTTTCAATTAGTATTTGTGCTGGTGGCAGGAAGCTTGCGTGTCTGGTGTGGTGATTTGCTACTGCTATAGGGTGCTCGCGGTTCGGTTTGGATCGGTTTTGAGGCAAAAATCCATCCGATCCAAAGTTAATATTACTTGCGGTTTGGTTCGGTTTTGGATGACTAAATAAAAAAAATCCGATCCAATCCGATCCAATTTTGTGCGGTTTAATTTGGATCGGTTTTTGGATATCCAAATTACAAATTAATTTTTTTTAATTAAATATTAATATTATAGTGACACGGTAAAATAATATATTTGATGTAAAACACAATATATAATATGTTATAAATTAATATTTTGCAATGAAAATTATCAATTATATTTGAAATCTATGAAATAGCAAAAAGAAATACATTAAATTGAATTAATAAGTATTATTGAGAAAATAAAAATCAATAATTAATATATTAATGCAATATATCATACTAATAAAAATTTAAATAAGTATTAAAAAATATATATGCGGTTTGGTTCGGTTTGGATCGGTTTTGAAAAATCAATCCAAAATCCGATCCGATCCAGCGGTTTTCACAAAAAGAACATCCAAACACATCCAAAAATATTCGGTTTTTTGCGGTTTTCGGTTTTTTTGGATCGGTTTGCGGTTTTTATTTGGATTGGTTTGGATTTGAGCACCCCATCTTTGTTTTTTTTTTTTGATGGAATCTTTGTTTTTTATCTAGTGGTTTTCTTGGCCTTGTATTTGTCTCTTGCTGTAACTCTTGTTCTGTTATTGGCGTGACATGTTGTATCTCTTGTTTTTCATTGCCTCTAAGCACTTCTTGTGCTTGGTTATGCCTTGATAAATTCCTTTGCAATTCAAAAAAAAATATTCAATTAGTATTAAAAAACAAAAACAATAAATTGTAATATATTAACGACTAACATTGCCTATAAAAAAAACAAACAAACAAAAAAAGATCATGTGTACCTCAAATCCCAAATAACATGATTTCTTTTTAATTAATAGATAACATAAAAAAATGAACCTTTGTTCGTTTAATTCTCCTAAATTAATTATTCTATTTAATAATTAACCATAAAAAATAGAGTAGTTAGAAATTAATAAATTAAAGATAGTCATAGAAATATTACTATTAATAGCAATTTTAAAAATAGTAAGCATTCTCATTAGATGACAAATGAAAAACTTGTCAAAGAATCATCTTGCTTTATTATATTCAAATGAATATAATGTATTTCTATTCTATTAATAATATATTAAAAGGAACTAAAAAAACTTACTTTGTTCTCATCAAGTATGATAATATTTCAAATATTCAATCCTTAAATGTAATTATTAAAACAAAATACAAAACATAAAAATAGTAACAAAAATAATAATTTTAAGTTAAAAGAAATCTACGCATAAAAATATAAACAGAAACCACGATAAAAAATAGTAATTGAGTGGTTTCCCAGCGACTTTATAAGGTTGATGCAAAAAAGTTATACTATTAGCGACAATAATAATTATTGTTGAGATAATTAACTTTTCCCAGCGATAATGTAAATGTTGAGAAAAAGACTAACTTATAACAACAACTTTAATTAATTGTTACTATATGTATATTTTTATCAACAATTTGAATATCGTTGCAAAAACGTCGCTGCCAAAAATCTTATTTCTTGTAGTGGCAATTGCACGCTCATTAAAGTTGTGTGACACATTATTTGCAAATGACAAAGCTTTTTTTAGAAGCTCGGCCATCTTTTCAAACGGAATTAAAGGCCATCCCGAGTCTCCTTCAAGCCAAAGAGAATTGGCAAGTGCAGTCGAAAAAACAAGTTCATAAGCTTCCTCAGAATATGCCTACTTATCAGCTTCAAGTAGAATAGCATCCAAATAACGCTCCACTATTAGTTAGCAGAAATTTCCACTATTAGTTTCGAAGTGCATGCAAAAGTTTTCCATATAATAACATGGGCAAGCTTAGGTTAAGAATCCACAAACCACAACAAGATTGCAGAGAAGAAAAAGAGAATGAATGGATATGTAAGTCAGAAAATAAATCAGATACAACATATTTAGTGAACCTTAAATGCATGGTATACCAAAATATTTTAGTATACTATAAAGTATTAATTCTATGCTCCCTAATTAGAAAAATATTTTAGATCATCAAAATCAAGTAGCTTCGATCTCACATCTTCCTAATTTATGGGTTTGTCAACAACAAAAAATGCATGGTATACATGACTTGCTAGCATGATTGATCCCCCGGCTATAATTCGAGTGACTATAATTGTTATATATGTTGTGTATTCAAAGTTATTTTTAACTTGATTTCTATTTAATATCATTCACCTACTTGAAATTAAAATGGGATTTTGAGTCGGAGCACTAACATGAAACAATATTAAAACTTTTGGGGAGAGTTTAATGCACGGGGAAAATGAATTAGAAAAAAAAAAAACACATTACAGGGATGATAAAAAAATTTAGAGGTAAAACAAAATTCACCTACTTTTGCAAGGGATAAAAGCATATTTACTCTTATTAATATCAATATAACACAATGCAAACTAGTCAACAAACTTGCAAGTTTATAAATTATTATTTTGATACTTATTTTGTAATGTTTAGTTATTTAAAATGTTTTGGGTGTTATTTTTGGTGTTTCTATTTTGATACTTAGGTTATACTAATTTTCATAATTCAATATTAAAGAATTTCAAAAAAAAATTAATTGTGTTAAAATGATAACTCTAGTATATATATAAGGATACTATAATACCCTATTTAAATCAGACAACTTTTTAGGGATTTGGATCCTCTCCAATTATTTCCTCTTATGTTGGTCATGTAGTAGAATCTTAACTATTCATTTACTTATTTTTTCATTCTTCTTAAGTGTTTTTTTTTATTCTTCCAAATCCGTTCATAAATGGTAAAGAAAAAATATATCAAAAAATAAAAATAAAAATAAATGGTAAAGGAAATAGCTAAAAGAGACTAACAAACTATACTAATTTAAAAAATTAATTTCGGTCATTCATTTTGCTTATCATTACAATTATCTATGAAACACGGGCACTCCTCGGATTAGGCGTTTCCGTGTCAGACACGTGTCCGATGTCTGCGTCCGTGCTTCATAGACAATTATCCATGACTTTATTTATAACATTGGTTAATACTAACAAACTAATCATTGATTCATCCAATTGGATTCTTCTAGATCCTCCTAGAAAACATGACTCATCACCTAAAAATAACTAATACAACTTGAGTCTAGTCTATTTTCTAGGGTATCTATATTACTTCATTACAAAATTCCACCTATTGTTATCCTGAATTTAAAATGACGTTAAACTTATACTCGAATCAATAGAGATTGGATTTGATTAATTTGATTTGATTCAAATTCGAACATAAATTACCAATTTCATTGGTTTGGATCTTTAAATTCATCAGATTAGTTCTTATATCCTTACTCTTTATAGCAAGATAATGAAAACTGGATTGGACCAGCCGGTTCAGCAGGGAATCAGACCCGTGTTCGGTCCGACTCACTTTCCAAACCGCCCTGCAGAAGAACTGTCTAATAAACCGGATAACCGGATAAAAATCGGAAAGAACCGTAAAACCGGTGGTTCGTCCGATTTAGCGAGTTGAACGATGTTTTTGGTTTAGGAAAAAAATCAAAATAAAAAATTCAAACTTTTTCTTCCTTATATAATCATTTTTTCATACAAAGATTTGGATCTGGAGATTGGATGTGTGATCCTTATACGCGTATGTAGGATGAATCAGTGTACTATGTTTGTATGAGTGGAGAATATAGAAAATATTGGTTGAATGTGAGTGGAAGAAGTTGTGTGTTATGTGTGTGAACAAGAGAGAGAGAGTGAGAGATTACAATTTTGCCCTTGTCTACAAGTCAATAAATAAATACTGTTGAATAAACATAAGTGATAATTTAAATTTAACTCTACTTAAGCAAAGTGAAACGAAGAGATAAAGAGAGAGAGAGGGGGAGTGAGAGAGATTACAATTTTGCCCTTGTCTACAAGTCAATAAATAAATACTGTTTAACAAATGTAAGTGATAATTTAAATTAAACTCCACCTAAGCAGAGTGAAACGAAGAGAGAGAGAGAGAGAGAGAAAGTAATATTTCTTGAGTAGAAAATAAAAGGGTTTGGAGTTTAGAGCTTGAGTTTTGAGTTTGGTATTTAGGGTTTGAAGTTTTGAAATTGGGGTTACAAGTTTAGGGTTTGGAGTTTGTTGTGTTAGATTTAGGGTTGGAGTTTAGGTTTTAGGGTTTAATTTTATAGTGAAGTGATTGTGGTTAGAAGTTTGGGGTATTGGTTTTAGGGTTTGGAGTATAGGATTTTGGGTCGCAAGTTTGGAGTTTGTGGATATCGAGTTTATGGTATGTATTTGAGAGGTTTGGGTTTTGAATTTTAAGGTTGCATTTTTTGTAGTGGGTGGATTTGGGGTTTGAAATTTAGGGTTTCGAATTTAGAGTTATAGATTTTGGGTTTGCAGTTTGTGTTATTGGATTTGGGGTTTGAAGTTAAGGGTTTGTGTACAATATAAACTTCAGACGCCAAACCTTAATCTGCAAACTATAAACGTCAAACCCAAAATTTTAAACCCTAAACAACAAACATCAAATCCTAAACCCTGAAACCCTAAGTCCTAAACCGCAAACTTCAAATCCTAAACTCCAAACCCTAAGCTCTAAACCTCAAATCCTTAAAGCCATAAACTTTAAACCATAAATCACAAACCCCAAATTGTAATCCCCAAGTTATAAACGCCAAACCATAAATTTTAAACCCTAAACACCAAACATCAAATCTTAAACCCTGAAACCCTAAATCATAAACCACAAACTTCAAATCCTAAACCGCAAACCCTAAACTTCAAACCCCAAATCCTTAAAGCCATAAACTTTAAACCCTAAATTTCAAACCCCAAATCTTCAACCCCAAATTGCAATCCCCAAACTATAAACACAAACCCTGAATTTTAAATCCTAAACACCAAACATCGAATCTTAAATCCTGAAACCCTAAATCCTAAACCACAAACTTCAAATTCTAAACCCCAAACCCTAAGCTCCAAACCCCAAATCCTTAAAGCCATAAACTTTAAACCCTAACTCACAAACCCCAAATTGTAATACCTAAACTCTAAACGCCAAACCCTAAATTTTAAACTCTAAACACCAAACATCAAATCTTAAACCCTGAAACATCCTAAGTGCTAAACCACAAACTTCAAATCCTAAACCCCACAAACTTCAAATCCTAAACCCTAAACCTGAAACTCCAAACCTTATGTTCCACATTTTAAATTGATCTGCTAAATATATATATATATAAAAAGGATACAAATTTTTGGGATGGCTTTTTCATTATACCTATTTTACCCTTAAAAAAAACTACCAAAAAAAAAACTAAATATTTGTATATGTTGAAAAATAACTTCCACATAAAAATAGATTTTCAGTTTTTTTGTAGTAAATAATTTTTTTTTCTCTTAATAACTAAGCACAACTTCCACATAAAAATATGTTTTCAGTTTTTTTATAGGAAAAAAATATTAAAAAAGGAGATTAAGTAGTTATTTATATATGCACAATAGAGAATTTCGATCACAGCAAATAAAAAAAAAAAAGAATATCGATCACACAAACGGGCACGGAACAGAGAGAGATATATATTTTAAAAGTGAAGAGAGCTTTTGTTTTTCAAACAAAATGAAGAAAGTGCAAGATCTCATGTTTGTAATTGTCCCGTAGGCATGGTGTGTAGGGTTAGGGTGCATAAGTCTTTTCCTTATGCACCGTGCATAAATAATGAAAGTTACTTAATGCACCTCTCAGATTACTTAGCACACCCCCAAATTACTTAGCGCACCCCCTAGATTTTTGACGCACCCCCAAATTTCTAATGCACCCCCTAAAATCTAGGGGGTGCGCTAAGTAACTTGGGGGGTGCACTAGAAATTTGGGGGTGCACTAAGCAATTTTGGGTATTTATGCACGATGCATAAACACATAACTTATGCCGGTGTGTAGAGTGAAACTTGAAGAATGTGCCAACTTTTCCGATCCATGAAAGGACTTAACACTTGAACTTATTCTTTGGTAACTACATTTGTATTCAATTAAGACCAAGTCCTAATGTTGGATTGAGATTTTAAGAGATTGTTTTGACGAAAAAAATCTTGAAGATTTTAAATGACTTTGTGAGATTATATTGATTTTATGAGATTTTAAGGGATTTTTTTCAAAAAACTTTTTACAATCAAGATTTTTGACACATGATTTGAATGGATTTTGAGAGATTTTTTTTTACAATCAAGATTTCATAATACTTTATATATTAGGAAAATTTCAAAAGACTCAATAAATTTTAATAAAAGAAATTATAATAGTAATAAATAAAAATTATATTTTTTTTGGGAATCCAAACAACAACAAAAAAACCATACATGAAAAGCTCTGTGTTTTTTTAACGTATATGTTTCTTTTTTATGTTTCTAATCACCAATAAAAGCTTTATGTTCTTAATCGAGGTTGGAAACAAAAGAAGATGAAACAACAGATGGAGCAAGTGAATCACTGATTACCGTTCCTTTGAGTAATACTGTTGTTGTATGTATAAAAAAACTGTAACCTTTGATTGTTAAACCAACGGCCGGAATAACACAAGGAATAGCGAAAGTGTTGAATCCAATAAAAAAGTTGCAGAATTTGTTCAAAAAGAAAACTTGCAAAAACCATATTTGATAAGCAAGTGAAGAAAGAAAAGAAGAAGAATATTTGATAAGCAAGTGAAGAAAGAAAAGAAGAAGAAAAATTATGGTACAGTGATGATGAACCGTGAAAGCAAAATAAAATAAAAAGTCTTGGAGAGTTTGAAAAAGTCTCAAGGTTTTTGGTGAGATTGTTGGAAGAGTCTCTCAAGTGTATTTTTAACTAAAAAGTCTCACGAAATCCACTACACAAAAGAATCCACTAAAATCTGTTGATTTTTGAATACCAAGTGACATTTTATAAATCCTGTGAAATCTCAATCGAATAATAACGGATTTCATTGCCCTGAAAAAAAAAATCTTAATTGTCTCAATTGAATACCAGAAGATTTGATTTGCTTCTATAAAAGTCTTGATTGAATACCAATGGATTTTTTTAACATAAAAAAGTCTGTTAAAATCCACTGAAATCTCAATCCAATACATCCCCGACAATATATACAATAAATAAATAGAGATACAATACATTACTTGTGATGTTTCAATTTTATGCGTATACTTTTGATTTTTTATAATTTTAATTGTTTGAACCTATAAATATTGTAATTATTTATTTATTACTATTTTAGATATTATTTAAAATATGAAAATATGTATATTTAATAAAAACGATTTGACCCTGTTGAACCCCAGTTCGACCAGTTGAATTTTGAACCTATAAATCCACCGGTTCAATGACCAGTCCGATTCTGATAATCATATTTTATAGCAAACAACCAATATGATATTAGACATTGTATTAAAAACATACTGAAATCAACTAATTAGACCAATTGAATAAGAAAATTGGAATAATCAACCTGAAATGACTATTATAAAGGTATTCACAAATTCAGTGAGTCACTCAATCCAATAATTCAAATTTTATAGAATTAATCAAGTTGTTAAATTTTTATGAAATAAAATATTATTGAATAGTATGCTTTTTTCTGTTTTTTACTCAATCCAAACAAATAAATTTTGATTGGGTTGAATAATACAGTTAAACAGAACTATCAAAACCGACCCGCTGGGTATCCCTATATCTATTTGACCCATTATGAAATCGGGACTCATACCCTTTTACTTTATTTTTTTTTTTTCTTTTTTTCCTGAAGTAAACGTCGCCGTTTTGTCATTATAAAAATTACATTTTTTTTTTTTTTTTGATGAATTAAAGTATTAAAGTGATCGAAAACCCTAAAGTCACAACAAGAGAGAACCCTCTCTCACCCTCCTCCAACCTCCATTGCCGCGCCGCCGGCATCCAGCCTCCGTTCACCCCTCTCATCGAACTCGTTTCTCCGTTCGCCGGTATGTTCTGTTTCTTCTCTCATTTTTCCATTTTTAACTGATGCATGTATAGTATCAGTATAGGTACTCTGTTGATTGTGATTTTCGATATTTGAAATAATACAAAGTTTTGTTTTAAATTTATATTCAACTTTATATGTGCAATTCATACTCTGCAATTTGTACTACTTTATTGTATGTTGACTATAGTTAGAGCTTGTTTGTGTCTAAAATAAAACTAATTTATGGATTTTGTAATGTGTTTGATTAGTTAATTATGTCATGAGCTTGTGAAATTATGTTAATAGGTGTCATGAGTTTTTTTTTTTTAGAGATAGAGTCGTCTGGTTCAATCCGGTTTAATACCTATCTACAAAATTGTTATTGAGACTGGGTTATACGACTGGATTATCCAGTTTAATTCGGTTTAGTTATATGGTTTGACCAGTGAACCCTCAACCTTGCCGAGTAGGTGACCGGGCAGTTTTTAAATCATTGGTGTTATGGTTTAGTTAATGTTTTAGGATAGAGTTCTGTGGCTTACACTACACACTCAGTATATTTGATTTGTGTTGAAGCAGATGGAGATAGAAGGTGAGAAGATGTTCGAGGTAGACCTCGGTAACCTAATGGCCTACGACCCTCATTACGGCGTCCCTTCTCAACAATCCAGGTTCGTTCCTTCTATTTGTATTGATTTTCAATCTATATGGTGCATGTTATTATTGCTAACACTAGTCAACCTTTCAGGCAGGAACTGGTAAAGGAGTGTTTACAGAAAGGTACCGAGTTAGTTCAAGCTATCGCAGATTCTCTCTTTACTTTGCCCTCAACTGAAGATGTAGATGGACCTCTTGTTAAATTGCCTCCACCAACCACCAAATTACCCAGAGAAAAACACGTATTACTTCTCTCTTTGTTCAATTTCATTATTATTAATCAGCCAAATTGTTTACTCATCAAGTTTTGTAATCTTGTCAGATGCCAAGGCCAAGACCTCCTACTAAATGGGAAGAATTTGCCAAAAAGAAAGGTTAGCTGTGCTGTTTATTTTAATGCTATCTATGTTTTCTGTTTTGATTTGGGTTTGTCTTCGACTTGTTTTTTAATCTTTGCTCTTGCGGAACCCTGTTCTGTATTACTTTGCAGGCATTATTAATCGGAAGAAGGACAAAGTTGTTTTTGATGAACAATCTGAAACATGGAAACGCAGACATGGTTATGATCGTGCCAATGACGAAGAGGCCATACCTATTATTGAGGCTAAACCAACTGATGGTAAATCATTTAACACATGCGTTCTGCTATTATTTTATTCTTCGCACTTGCAAATACTTAATCATAATCACAACCACCTCCAAATATTTCCAGAGTAGTATATCGTGCATCTATACAATGAGACAGCCATCAGTCACAACTTCAAAATTTGGAACATTCCACTTTTGTTTTGTTTATCTTTGTGGGGTAAATTTTTTTTGTACTAAATCCTGCATTTTGCACATGAATATTTTTCCGTTGTAAACTAGATCAAGTTCGATTGAAGTTTACATGTATTTAGTTCAAACCGTTAAAAAATGTTATGGGAACCTCTTGTACTGTTATTATTTTTTTCAGACTTGCTATATCGATAATCATATTGTGACATTTTGCAGATCCAAATGAGGATCCTTTTGCCAAAAGAAGAGAAAACAAAAAGGGAAGAGTCGATAAACAGGAGAAAAACCGCCTACAGAACTTGAAAAATGCTGCAAAGTTCGGGGATTTACCTAGGTTTGTCTCCTTATCATTTCCAATTAGCGTTGCTGTTTTTGTTCTACGGTGGCATTCTATTTGTACCCATCCATCATCATATGCTCGTACTTGTGAATGTAATTTATTGTATGTAGTATTGGTTCCTTTCTAGAAATTAAGATTGGGGTGGAGTTATACCTTTGTCATTTATCTGTTGCAATCATAGTGTTTTTACAAGTTTGTTGGAGTGTTTTACACATGTTCTTTTCCTCTACCTTGCTCATATCCATGCGGTGTTTTCTGTTGAACAATTTGTCTGATTGGAAAAAGAAAGATGAGAAAGAGTGGATTGTCTGCTAAACCCATCCAGGATAGTTTTATTATCATTCTTTTCACTAACCGGAGAGGAACCTTGAAATTTTTATCTCATGTGTGAAATATGATTGAAGAGTGTCCTATAATGGTACTCAATGCAAGACACTAACTGGCCAAACAATTACAGAAGAAGTTACAAAGAACTAATCGTGATAATTGTCTAACTTTCTAACTATTATCTACTGTGATTTATTCAGTTGTGACCCTCGCTCTGATTTGTTTGCATTGTTTTACACCTGTAACAAACACAATGGAAATGAGATCTAAATAATTTCCTGTACAGCCATGTTCAATTGGCTGCTACTTCCTTGCCCATAACAGGAACTCAGGCAGTGCAGAAGAAGGTTACCAAGGATGAATTAGGTAATGTAGCAGGAATTGCATCAACTGCCACAGCTAGTGGTGGGAAATTTGACAAGAAATTGCCGGGTGAAAAGCCTCCAAAACATAAAGGAAAATTCCGAAAGGTATGCACTATACACTTACAGAAATTAGTTTATCTTAATATCATCCATGTAGAAGCAGTTATCTTTCATTAAATTGGCTGATTAGCTTCCTTTGTTCTCTTTTCATCTAGTTCCCGCCGGTAGCACCTCCAGTAGCAGGCGGAAAAGTGACTGGCCCATCAGAGAGGGAGCAAACTGAAAAAATATTGAACAAGATCTTGTCCAAGAATAACCACGATATACTCAATGTTAACAAGGTACATTAAAGTCATCTAGTGAACAGTTACATTGATTTTCAATTGTTATCAAGTTTTGATTGTTTATTTTTTCTTTACATAATTAATTGTACCCTCTCTATTCTAGGCTGTCACAGTGCACAATGTGAAGAAAGAGAAAAACCGAAAGAGTGATAAATCGAAGTCTTCAGCAACCAACAGCAAACTGAAACCTCAGAAGAAGCCTTTTAAAAAGGGAGGAAGTGCAAAGAAAGGCAACCCAAAAGCACAGTAATTTAGATTTTATGGAAGCTTGTAGCTTTTTTGAAACAACTCTTTTTAGTTGTTTAAAGTTTTGTAGACGACTATTATTTTGCATATCTATTGTTATTCATTTTACTAGCATGTTTTTTGAAGGCTTCCATTCCATTGAAACATCAGATATCTCAAGTGATTATACATGAAAGTACTTGTATTAATAGAGTAAACTTGCAAAGATTTATTGCTAGTGAAGAAGAGTCGTTGGGACACCAAAATTTTCTAGCTTAGTCCTAATTTTTGTCATAACTTATTCCGAAATAGATAACGAAGTTAGGCTCAACTCTGTAAATGTACATATTTTTTGTGTTGTAAAGACCTATTGATTAAAATTTTATCCCTTTAAATGTGAAAAGTGGAAAATTTTGTATTTGAAAATAAACATCTTAATTGTTAAATATAATGATATTCTAGCTCATCTATAATTTATACGTAACATAATATAACATAAATTAATGGATTTATTTATGTACTATAAAAATACTTTAGTATCATCTCGCAAAATACTAGGAACCTCAGTTGTGTAACGTTGCATTCTAAAAATTATTGAAGTTTTGTACCATTCTTTAAATGTAATATATTTTTTAACACTTAGTATTCATACATGTACTCGTTTTATCTATTAAAATATCATATATTGTAGATAGATATTTCTATTAGTCTATAAAAAGTTCAACATTATACAGGGTATGTTTGGATTTACTTGTTTGTATTTATACAAAATAACTTATGTAAATAAATTTTTACATATTATTATGAGTTTGTAATTAAAAATAGTTTATAAAAAAATAATTTTCTTTAGTAGTAACTTATGAATTAAAATAAAATCTCATTTATTTGCGTAAGTTATTTTGTATAAACTCAAAAATAAAGCAATTTAAACGGCAGTATATAAGTTATCTAAATTCCTTCATAAAAAAAAATCTAAATTCATTTTAGTAGATGGTATGATACATTACAACCATATTTATTTTATATTAGTGATAAATATTTATCACATGTATAATTTATACATTTTTATTTCGTTGAAAAGGTTTGTACCGTATGATTTTAATTTTTTTTAAGAAGGTATAATTATAATTATTTTCTCACATTTTTATTTAAAAGATATTCAAGACACAATAATAATTAAACACGCATTCTTTTTTAACTCTTTAACAAGTGAAAGCTAATTTGTATGTAGGATATAACATACTATTGCAATGAATAACTTAAAGCTTGAAAGTGCATGCGGTGGAAATATGGAGATATATTTTGAATGGATGGAAATATGAAATTTGGTACTTTAGTCAAACTTGATACATATTTTGCCACTTTTAATTGTTTTATAAATGGCTTTTGACCTTTCGAAAAGAATAAATAAAAGGCTTTTGAGTATAAATGAAAAAGAAAAAAAATGGCTTTTGAGTAAAAAAAAAAAAGAAAGAAAACAAAGGAAAGAAATGGCTTTTGAGTGTAGTTTGAAATAACATTAATTTTGATACTTGAATTTCTTGAATTTGGTATAGTGGTAAAAAGAAAGATAAACTTTGAATTTAAAGTTTTTAAGTTTGAATCCACTATTACTTTGAAAGTCAAAAGATAAATAACTATAAGAATTTAGATTCTAACTTAAGTGAAGACATTCAATCTAATAATATATATTTATTTTTTTGAAAACGGATAAATCACATAAAAGAGAACAACATATTACAAATCCCTCGTATCTTTGAGGATATGGGGGTAAATACAATGAGACACCGAATTGGGCCAATCTCTGATAGTGTCTAATATTGGTATATCTTATTGTTTTATTTTTTCTTAAGTTCCTACCTTATAGACCCACTTGAATCAATTTAACAAATAACTACTATTTGAATAATTGATATATATGGTTTAAAAGTTACGAACTTGCATACTTTACCCTCAAATTTACTCTTATATTTTTTTTGACGAGTTTAATGGGCATACAACGTCAGTGTAAAATTGTTTTACACTGACATCCAATAACAAACCATCATTCATCCATGTCATATAAATAATTTCAAAATAACCATACATGAGTGGTGTGATGTGGCAAATTGGTGAATTTTTATTGGATATTTGTGTAAAACTGTTTTGCAACGACTGTGCACATCCATTAAATCCTTTTTTGACACAAAATTTACTCTTATATTATGTCGCTGTATTTTTATCAAATATCTAGTAACAAAAATCACACATAAAATGAATATCAACCCTCAAAGGTACTTTGTTAATAAAGTAAAAAATAATTTTTTTTTAGTAATGATACATTCAACACATCAGGACTTTAAAAATTATTTTATTTATTTTTTACATAAATCTTATCATTTATTTATTTTTTCCATTCTTAACAAGTAGTATATCTTTGCATAACCTAATAATATACTGTAATAATAAATGGGTCTTGCTAATTAGTGCCTCGGAGCACTAATTAAGGAAACTAAAAGAGACAATTTTGCATTGAAATTATCAACATCTTGACTTTTAAAAAGTAAAATGCACATTTTCCAACAATATTTTTCTACTTTTGTTATCTTAACTAGTGCCCCAGGGACACTAATTAGCATTTACCATAATAAAATACATTTTGTCACCTTTTCAATAGTAGATGGCTAAAATCACACATGAGAAAAAAACACAGGGAGACAACCCCTCCCAAATGTCTCTATTACAACTTAGAGCAACTACAGTGGGGGTTGCATTGCAATGAGTCCGCCAGCATGGCAATGAAAAAGCAAGCTTTTTTTGTCTTCTTGTGGAAAACATGGTCCGCCAGGTGGCAATGCGTTAATGTAGAATGCAACGGAACTTTGATGTTCCTTCATTTAAATATTATTATTATTATTATTAGGTTAAATTGAACAATTGGTCTCTTAACTTATTTATTGGTTTCATATTTGTCCTTTAACTTGCAATGAGTCCGCCAGCATGGCAATGAAAAAGCAAGCTTTTTTTGTCTTCTTGTGGAAAACATGGTCCGCCAGGTGGCAATGCGTTAATGTAGAATGCAACGGAACTTTGATGTTCCTTCATTTAAATATTATTATTATTATTATTAGGTTAAATTGAACAATTGGTCTCTTAACTTATTTATTGGTTTCATATTTGTCCTTTAACTAATTAAGTTTATAAATTGATCCCTTAACTTTAATTTTGTTTGTCATATTAGTCTTTTTCGTTAGTTTACAAATTGGACAATTTGTCCCTTAACTTATTTATTGTTTTTTAGTTTTTTTGTAATATCTTTTGTTTATTTATTTTAAACTTTTTAATTATTTTTGAATATTTTTCGTATTAATATTAATTAAGAATATTAAAATTAATATTTTAAGTTGCAATAAAGTTAAATATGAATAAAATATTAATATGTAAGATAAAATTGTAGGACCCATGTGAGTTCTTTAAAGTTGCACCATTGGAATAAAAATAGATGAGTTGCTTCAAAGTGATGTGTCACTATTGGAACCCACAAAAAACCTTTGTGTAGATTGCACCATTGTAGATGCTCTTAGGTGTTCTTTGTTTTCTTCTCTAGACTAACTTAAAATTGTTATCTATACATTTGAATCGAGGTCTTATTCTTATCTATCTGTACTTAAAATTGGAACAATAAGAGATCTATCCATGTTATTTTTGTTTTTATATCTTTTGTTTTTTATTATACTATAGAGGCTTAAACATCATTTTCGTCCCTGTAAGTTCATAAATTTTTGGTTTTAGTCCCTGTATCTTTTTTTGTTGCAAATTAGTCCCTGCATGTGCAAATCTTTTTTATTTTAGTCCCAAAAGCTAAAATCCGGAGGAAAATATGCAAGAAAATTCGCTTGTTTCCTGTGGATTTTTCTACGGATTTTAGTTTTGAGGGACTAAAACCAAAAGATTTGAACATACAAGGACTAATTTGCAACAAAAAAAGATAGAGAGACTAAAACAAAAAAATTGCGAACTTACAGGGACGAAAATGATGATTAAACCTATTATAGAAAGAAATAGAATGTACAAGAACATACACATGTAACCTCTTCATGTATTCACAATCCGCAATTATTGCATTCCAATTTTGAGTTGGCAATATCTCGTGTTCTTCGCTCACCGTCTTCCTTATTCTTCCATCGATCAATCTTATGAATCATTTCAATATAAATCTAACATTAAATTATTCAAAATTCTTTTTTTTTCCTCTGTTTCTTAAATCCATCGTTTTCATTATCATCTTATAAAAATAACACACCCTTTTGAATTTCTTCATAGCCCATTTCAAATTCTTCAAAAATATTCACAAAAATCAAACAAAGATTCATTTTTTTTATCTTTCTTCCATGTTGTCAAAATTTTCAAAATGTTTCAGTTTTGCCGCTTCAAGAGACTGGTTATACCGTCACTCGTTCACCGTCGCCGGTCTCCGGTCGGTGGTGACTGATCTTGGCGACGGAACCACCATGCATTGTTGGATACCAAAATTACACAACCCATGTAAACCATCACTTGTTCTTGTTCATGGTTTTGGCGCCAATGCAATGTGGCAATATGGTGAATATCTTCGTCATTTCATCACACACTTCAATTTGTATGTTCCTGATCTTCTTTTCTTTGGTGGATCTTTTACTTCAAGGCCAGAGAGGACTGAATCTTTTCAAGCTTTGTGTTTGATGAAGCTTATGGAAGCTCATGGTGTTAATAGATTGAGCTTGGTTGGGATAAGCTATGGTGGATTTGTGGGGTATAGTTTGGCTGCTCAGTTTCCTGAGGTGATTGAGAAGTTGGTTTTGTGTTGTGCTGGTGTTTGTTTGGAGGAAATTGATATGAAAAATGGGTTGTTTAAGGTTTCTAGTTTGGAGGAAGCTTCTAGTATTTTGTTACCTCAAACTCCTGATAAGCTTAGGGAATTGATGAGGTTGTCTTTTGTTAGACCTGCTAGGGTTGTTCCTTCTTGGTTCCTTGAAGATTTCATTCATGTATGTATGGACGCTTCTCTCTCTTTTTTGATAATCGAGTCCAATGATCTATGTAGCACTGACACTTCATACTGAAGACATATATTTTCTCAAATTATAAATTATTACATGTGTGTTTATGTGCTGTCTATATGTTAGTGTTGTGTTTCGTGTTTGTGTCAGAGTTTCCTAGATCAAGATCAATTGGTTTATCCTATGATGATTTTGTCATGTATGTGCTTGTTATAATTTGGACAGGTAATGTGCACAGATCACATTGAGCAGAAGAGAGAGTTGCTTGAGGCAATACTAAAAGATAGACAACTTTCCAACCTTCCAAAAATCAATAAGGTATATATCTTCTCACCATGTGTTAGAAATAGTAAAATACAGTCATTCTTTATTTTTAAATTATACGTTTAGCTTTCGACCTAGTAGATATGGCTCGGTAGTCATTAATTGTTGTCATAGTTCTGGATTGTGTTTGGATTTTCGGTTTGGACGAGAGCTAGCCTATTTTACTAGGTTGAAAGCTAGCTAAAGGTATAATTTTAAAACAAAAGTCATTCCACTGAGAAAGAATGGGATTCTCTTGGTGAATTAACTCAATAAGTTTCTTTCAAATTTCAAACTGAAATCCAAATACATTTTTAGTTTGTATACTACAGTGTGCTGGTTTTTTTTATTTAAATCACTTTTTCCTTGACCACATCACATGCACACTTGGGATTCTAGGCTTAATTACCTTACTTATGTTGGATCCGGATTCCCTTCTGTAAGAGAAGCATCTATTTAGACACTGTAAACAATCCTGGCCGTAATTTTGACGACCGAGATCGAAAATTGTGCAACGCAGTTACTACAGCAAATCCGTTTCTGTTTATGTTGTGCTTTATCATATATGTTAGTAACTCCCAAATATTTACCTTATATCTTCTCATTTGGGATGCATTGATTGATTCAAACACACAAATCTACAATTTATATAATTCACCTTCTTTTGAATATTCACATCATTTTGGTTTTTTATTGGAGCAGCCTACTCTAATCATGTGGGGAGAGCAAGATCAGGTATTCCCTCTGGAATTAGGCTACAGATTAAAAAGGTGATATTTCAATTTCAACTATGTCGCTGCTTATAATTTACAATGAATGTGTGTGCATCGTATTAAACTAGTTAACATGGACTTGTCCTTTCTTTGAAGCAGGCATATAGGTGAAAATACTCAAATGGTGATCATCAAGAATGCAGGACATGCATTGAACATTGAAAAGCCTAAAGAGTTTGCTAGGCACTTGAAATCATTCCTCATCAATGGAGAGTCGCGCCCTTCCTCGCCACCTTCTTTGAAAGAGCAAATCCAGAAGACATTTTCGTTCGATTTCAGTAAGTCATAGCACTTGTCTTCTTGACAAGCGCATCAAGATGATGAAGATTTCAAACTCATAACTTTTCGGCTTCTATAACAAGAAGCTTAAACAATTAAAACATCAAATTTTCCGAATATCTCAGGGAAGCAACATTTTTGTAAAGGGAAATTACTACTTTTACTTGGTTAGTTTACTGCAAGCAAATGCTTAGTTTGACAAAGTTTAATTCTTCCCTTTTTGGTCATGCTTCGTGGTGAAGGAACTTCTTTGTTATTTATTTATAAATTTTTCGAATTATTTATCCGACTTAAGTTGATTTTTAGATGATACTATACTATACATGGTACATACAAATCTACATTAAGCTCTTAAGGAAACAATGTATAATACTTATTTTGTGCTATTGCAGTTAGGTATTGGTCAGGCTGGGGTGCTTTGGCATGGGGTGTTGCTCTATTATTATTGGAGCAAATATTCGAAACCAAATTGTTTGTAATGCTTCTCATCATCTTTCTTCTAAATTTCTCTCTTTGTTTCCTCTTTCTAAATAGTACTTAGAATGAGCCAGATAATAGTATCTATAATTTGATGCAATGGGGAAGTTCTCTCAATTTTCAATCCTAAGTTAGGAGTAAAAGATCATCTCCATTTTTATAAATATGTTTGTTAGTTTGTTACTATAGTTCTAAAATTGGAGACATTAATAAAAGACAAAACACTATTCTTTAAAAGGTTTAACGTTGATGTATTTTCTAGACTCGTTCGAATTTTAGACCACTAATTAAGTTGAAGTAGATGCGCCCAATCATCGAGTGATTTTGGGGTTCTATTTTTATGCAAGTAGTTAATTGGCAGCTCTACTGAATTAAAATGAAGATTCGCCACCTTGAGTTGGTTGCTTTTGTGCACTGTCTTTGTCTTTGTTTTTTTGTTCCTAAAATAAAGATGGAAGGGAAATGTTCGATGTCCCGAAACTGAACATCAGGATAATCTCGCGAATGATGTGTTCCAACTTACCAATGCGTATCTTATAACCATTACTCTTTTTTGTGTATCTCTCTACAATCGAAACAGTTTTTCATGTCTCTTACCCGCTGTGATAGCCCATTGTGGCCCTTTTCATAATCAATCCAGCTAATTCTCATAGTCGCGAAGCATTAACTCAATCACCACGGTGTCTTGTGGCCGAATATTTCGGAATCTCTTCCAACCAAATCCCCAAGATATCATCAATTTGTGACGACGGGGAGATGTTATTGGCACTTTGGCACTGTGTGAATGCTACTAGGATTTTCATAAGAAATTTGAATCTAATTTGAGTGTTTATGTGGTAGTTATTGTTTTGTTATGTATGACTGTATTTTGTAAGTTGTGATTTATGCATGAATATTATGTGGTAGTTATTTTGTATGGATGTTGATCTAATAGACATTTTATGTGGAAGGTATTTTATGAGTTGTGTAATTTCTATGTTTTGGTGTGTGTGAAAAATGAGAGTAGCTTTGTACATAAATTTTTTTCTCTTTTCTCCCGGACTCTTTTTTTCACCCCAAAATTCCGATTTTGCTCTTGAACAAAAATTTCGGAACGCATTATTTGAAGTTTTTCTAATTCAAATTCGGCAAAATTTCGGGAAATACGTTCCGAAGTTCTTATCCAAGGCAAAAAAAACTTCGAAAAATGTGTTCCAAAGTTTTTATTTAAGGACAAAATTTTGGGGGAGGAAGAGAAACCTTCTTGTACATATTGATTTGCTAGCTGCATGGTCCGTTAATGTTAATGTTTGTTCTGAGCTCAATTTCAAAAAAAAATCTTTTGTAACCCTACCTATTTTCTTATGCGCCTTACAAATTTACTAAAACATCCTACCAGGTTTTTTTTAATAATGTCCACTACTTAAGTAATGGAAGAATAAAAATGAAAATGCGTAAGATGCACGAGAAGTTAGGTAAGATGGTAAAGGAAAATCTTCAATTCTGGTAGTCTGTGTAGCAAGTGGGCTAACTCTATCCAACCCATTCATACCTGTTGGGCCACAAGGTCCAGTCCAACCTATTTGATAGCTCTAACCATTTGGTACTTGGTATTCCGACGAATAATATGGTTTATAAACTTTATAACGTGTTTCACAATGCTTCTCATACAAGAAGGTTCTTTAATTTAATCCATTCAGAAGGAACACAATGATTGCAACACATTAAATGATGTTTGTAGTACAAGGTTTTGTGTGCCAAAATACCCGTAAAAAATAAATTTTGAAATTCTCAGAATCATACTAGTACAAGTAAGACCTAGATTTTAACCTCTGCCCCCTCAATTTAGACATTTGGTTGTCATTAGATAACAATCATGATTTTTTTTTTCGTTTTGGAGTTTTTCAAGCTATATTCTTATGTTTTTATTGTGTTTTTTTATATTCTTTATATTTGATTTCTCCAACAAGATATCTTATTTTTTAAAATGTATTCACTCTATAGTTCTCTTTCTGTTCTCTTTCTTCCTCTACTTATCTCTATATTTGTCATTCTATTTCTTATTTATTTTTCGTTTGGGTTAGGATCCTCTCAATCTCTCAAAAGAATATCATAGTTCCATTTTGAGAGAGATAAACACAAAAAGTATGTAGTAGTTCCACTACTATATACGTTATGGTATCATTAAGTGGTTTTCACTATTTTTTGCGTTTTTCTCTTCAAATGAAATTTTATTTATTTTAACAAATTGTGAAAATCCTTTTTTGCGTCTTTCTCTTCAAATGAAATTTTATTTATTTTAACAAATTGTGAAAATCCTTTATAAGATAGAAGGGTAGTTGGCCGGCGAGTGTGGTGTGGGTGTTGGGTGTATTGTGTGTGGCTGGCGTTGTTCCTAGACCTAGGGGACATAAGGTGATAGTAAATGTATTATATTTAGGTTATGTTTTATAAAATTAAGCTATAAATTAGTTTATACTTTAATTGATAGTTGATAATTGATAATTTATAACTGAAAATTATGGAATGAAATTAAAATGTTTGGTAAATTTAGCTGTTGTATGTACAAAATGACATAAAAATATATGATTGGTGCGTAGTTATTATATTTTAAAAAAAAATAACGAAAAAATAAAGGTAGAAGGGGGAAAATGAAAAAAACTATAAGATGAAACGATATTTGAAATAACATATCAAAAAATGCTATAAGCTAATTAGAGCTAATTAGAGAAGTTTGTTATCAACATGACAAAATTGTCTCGTTTTTGAAATTTTCATCTAGTGGTATTTTTCTAACAGTTATTCTTCTCTACAAATTTGTTTACCTTATTTGTTTGATACTCTAATTTATTCAAAAATAAAATTGTTGTAGAATAATTTGTTTTTAGAAATTATAAGATACATTTTTCATAAGTTGTTTAAATACTAGTGATAGTTAAGATATAGATATTACAATGTAGATTTTTTACAACAGCATTGCCTTAAATTTGTGTCTAGTTATGGAGATTTTGTTCTTTAGTCTTTTTAAAAAAATGTTGCTGATACAACAAAATAAATAGTTGATTATATTTTTTTAATATTATTGAAGTAAGATAAAAATTATTTTTGGTGGCGTTGGAAATAGGGTGTGATATGCCCGAGTTTGATGTCGTTATGATATTTGTATTTTTTTGAAGAAGTTAAATTAGCTCACCCTTAAGGAGGAGTGCACTTCCAATTCCAAGCCAATACCATTAGACAAACCCAAGTGGATTTGATATCTCTAAATTTAAATATGACAATTTAAATAACACTCTTTGCTTCTTGATCATCATTTAAGAGTACAAAATTATAAATGCAAGGTTCAAGTAAATAGAAAAATAAAAATAAAATTGGGTGACTGTAAAATAATTAAATCAAAACTCATAACATATTCTACCATAAGATATATTGGAGGCCGTTGCAGCTTTATTTTTCTAGCACAGTAATAACTCATTCTCATTTATAGAGAATTCTTCTGTCTGGTACTTATTGAAATTTTAAGATTAATCGACATACATGATCGATGCACTTCATATTAATAGGGAACCAAGATTTTGGACAATCAGCGTCAACTTCACATTTAAAATCATCTGTAATGAAAAAAGATAACAAAATAATGTTACTAATTAAACATAATAAAAGATTGCGTACAAATTACGTAGTAAAAACAAAATTTGAAAAGGATAAAAAAACAACTTACCATAACCACTAGCTTTCTTTGTGACAAGAAATAAAAAAAGAAATAGAGTCATAATATAAGTTATTTTGAGAATTTCAGCCATTTTTTCCTTTTCAATTTTTATGTATAAAATAGAATATGATCAGTTTGATCTCTTTATGGTGTATAAATAAATTGCTTGATCTTCTATAAATAATTAAACACTCGTAGTTTTTAACATATTGCTTGCTCTCCTATAAATAATTAAATAGTTTTTAACAGTCCCCATGAGCTTAACTCAATTGGTTGGGACATTGCACTATATGTGCAGGAGCCGGGGTTCGAACCCCAGACACTCCACTTATCCACCTTTAAGGTGGAATTTCAAGCCACTAGGCTACCTACCAAAAAAAAAAAAAGTTTTTAACATATTGCTTGATCTTCTATAAATAATTAAATAGTTTTTAACACTTAAGTCTGTTTGTCATAAAATTATACCCCATCCGTTTATTTTTATTTGTCATTTGAGAATTGTGCACACTATTCATATAATCTACTTTGATGGTAATTTTTTACTAATATATAAAAATAAATATTAACATATAAGATGTTGTTCAATTTGTCTCGACGAGTATTTTCAAAATATAAAATTTTCATTATTTTTATAATAAATAATAAAATATATTAGTGATCATAGTTGTGCATTAACATATATGCAGAAATCTAATATAACGACAAATAAAAAGGAACGGAAGGAGTAATCATTATCTAAGTGATTAGGCTCAATTGGCTAATAAGCTTCACTAAAGGATGAATTTCTGGAGAATCCGCCAAGTTTAATTTCTCGGTGGAACAATTTCTTGGTCAGACTTTCCTTATCTCGCTTGACCGAACTCTAGACTACTAGAATCCCTTCCCTTAAAAATGTATTAAAAAAAAATTATAACCATTAATATTAATATATAATCTTAAGTTAAGAGGTCAGATAATAATAAGGAAAATATTTTTAACCTTTCATAATAGTAGTACTATTTTCAACCTTTCATGATAGTAATCATCACTTAACCTTTCATGATGGTGAAGTTGTTTGTTAGAATAATGCACCATTGGAGTGTGAGAATATGTCTATGCACAAGTAGAATGTATTGTAAGATTTTTTTTTTCTTTTACTATTAGCCTAATTAATCTGGTTTAGAGTTGTAAGATTATTATTATATTTTTAATAAATTATTGAATAAAAAAGAATTCATATTTAATTTTGTAATTGCATGATTCAATCTCCATTATTATTTACATAAATTATATAATTAACATTGATTTAGAAGATAATTTGGTATTGAATGTAAATCAAAATAGAAATGGTTCACATATATTATAGGCTTAAACATCATTTTCGTCCCGGTAAGTTCGCGTTTTTTTGTTTTAGTCCCCGTATTTTTTTTTGTTGTAAATTAGTCCCTGTATGTTCAGATTTTTTGGTTTTAGTCCCTTAAAACTAAAATTCACAGAAAATCAGTGAATTTTCCTGCAGATTTTTTTGCGGATTTTAGCTTTAAGGACTAAAATCAAAATGATTTACACATACAGGGACTAATTTGCAACAGAAAAAAATACAGGGACTAAAATAAAAAAATTATAAACTTACAGGGACGAAAATGATGTTTAAGCCTATATTATATATAGACGGAATCGGCAAAGTATATTATTTCTGATTTAGTTGTTTTAATATTGACAAATAGAGGTGGGAATAGGCCAGGCTGGCCTACGAGGCCTTAAGGCTTAGCCTACATAGGCTCAGGCCAGGCCGGCCTATTTCTTTAAATAGAGCAGACTAAGGCTTTTTTATAAGTCTATTTAAGTAAATAGGCCAGGCCGCAGACCATTAAAAAAGCCTTTTAGCCTATTAGGCTGACCTATTTAAGTTAATATAAATAATATTTTTAATATTATTATTATTTATATATTAAAATTTGTACTTTGATTAAATTATAAATTTATTAACTTTTTCAGTAGTTTAAGTTTATTAATCTACATTAGTTTTTCACATATATAAATGTATTATTATAAACTAGAATTGAAATATGATGACATATATAGTCAAATTCTCTAAAATATCATGTTAAATATCAAAAGCATGTTGATTTACTAGTTCATAAGTATTTTTAAAAATAAAAATAGTTATTTATTTAAATATCTTCATGTGAAGTAGGCTTTTAAACAGGCTAACAGGCCACATAGGCTTTCAAAAGACCAGGCTCAGGCTTAAAAGATAAGCCTATGATAGGTCATAGGCCAGGCTCAGACCTTCGATTTTTTTTATAGGCCAGACTCAGACTTGGCAAAGCCTAGCTCGGCCAAGCCTATTCCCACAAAGTAGTATTAACATGGTGAGAGTCGGCTTATAAAAAAAAACACAGTGAGAGTCATATCAAGTCACAAAATCCATCACGTTTAATTGAAGGACATCATTGTACCAATCTACCTTCGACATAAACTGAATCCATTTGTAGTAGTTAGGTGGTTGACTCATTCACAATTTCACACAAACCAAGATATAGATAGTCGTCTGTTTCTTTATGACGGTTCAAAAAAAAGGAGACTTTTTTTTTTTTTTTTTTTTGGGTCTAGTAGCCTAATGGCTTGAAATTCCACCCTTAAGGTGAATAAGTGGGATGACCGGGGTTCGAACCCCGATCCCCTGCATAATAATGCAATTGTCCACCAATTGAGCTAAGCTCATGAAAAAAAAAAAAAAAAAAAAGATTACACTATATCAAATTTAAACTTAAATCGACCGGTCATAAAAAAGATTACTACAATTAATTCAATTTATGCAAGTCTTTTTTGATGTGTATACAAAAGATTAAAGTCACCTATCCCACCATACCAAACAACGCACTTGCATCATTGTTTGGTATAGTGACTTGTTCACATCCCACTTATCTTTTTTGAAATTTATTATCTTGAATCAATCTTAAATTTATAATTGCTTATATAATTACATATCAAACACTTCAATTTATGCAAGTGTTTTTTACTGTATATATCCAAAGATAAAGAGCTTATTGACTAATAAGAGTTTATGATGTAAGCTTTTGTGTTATAAACTTTAATACTATAAACATTTGTATAAACTGTTTATCTAACTGAGGCCTAATGGTAAATAAAACAAAATAAGAGCTTATACTCAAATGAGATTATGAACCTAAATATGAGTAATTCTTATACAGGCACAACCCTAAATAATAATTATTTAGGCACAAACACATTGTTGAGAAAAATTAAATATAAAAAAAATTTAATCACATCATTTAACATCATTTAATCATCTTTTCAATTATTTTTTTTCAAACTTTTGTGAGTGTGCCTAACATGTATTATTTAGGTTTGTAGTAAGTGTTACTCCCTAAATATAAACAACATTAACATTTCCACTACTATAAACAAAACAACCAAAAATAGAAATAACCTAAAAGGGAAGACCGTGTTTGACAAAAAAAAAAGGAAAAGCAGAATAATACGTAAAATACGTACGACAGTACCAACACACTGCTTCCACTTCGGGCTCCCCTTCAAACCCTAATTTCCTCCCTTTTCAACACCTCTGACAAAAACTCCCTCCTCACATTCTCTCTCAACTACATACTCTTCCAAACTTCCTATTTCATAATCCTCACTTTTTACATTTTTCTCCTTCGTTTCATTCGTTTGCTTTTCCTCATCGAAGAATCCATCAAATTCTAAAAAAAGAAAGAAACAGTGATATTAAAATATGGATTGGGATGACTCATCGACCCGCATAACCTATTAATATTGTTTGGTCCAGACTAAATTTTGATGATTTCTCATCTCATCCCATGTATCTTTTTTACCCCCCTTGAAGGCAAAATAAATTCGATAAACGTAAATCGAATTTTTTTTAGTGTAAATTAATTTACACTAAAAAAAATCCGGTTTATATTTACCAAACTTTTTCGAAATGAAAAAGATATATGGGGGTGGGTGGGGGTGGGGGAAGTCCCTGGCAATGGGAAAAGTTATTATGCATAAGGATTTTCCTTATGCATGGTACATAAACAAATCTCCACCATTTATACTCCAAAACTATTAGATGTACTTAATCATGCCAATGCTATTTTAGAATACAAATGGTGAAGATTTGTTTATGAACCATGCATATGGAAAATCCTTATGCACCATAACTCTTCCCCCTGGCAATCCATGTAGCAATTGGGTCGGTGCTATACAACCCATTACTTTATGACAAATATTTTTGTCACTATCAATTTTCTCGCGCGTCTTACAAATTATTCGCTACTTAATTAGTGGATAAACCAAAAAAACATCGACCGTTATAACATCTGCTATTTAAATAACGAACAATATTTTTTAAAAATTACTCATTTTTTGTAATATCCGCTACTTAAGTAGCGAAATGTAAAAATGAAAAAAGCATAGAACGTGCGAGTAACTGATATCACAACAAAAGTAAAAGTCTTAATTTATACATTTTGGCCTACCAGATCCAATTCATTTGACAGCTCTAACTATCATATATATATATATATACTCAGACGAATCATATGATTTATTGTATCCAACCAGAAGGATCACAATGATATTTATAGTATAAGGTTTTGCGTGCCAAAATAATTGCCGGGAGAATATATTTTGAAATTCTCATAATCTTACAAGTACAAACAAGACCTAGATTTTAAGCTCACTCCCTCAAAACGAACCCTAGAGTTTCTCTCAATCTATATATGTTTTCCTCTTGCTACGTCTTCTTCATCCTTCATTTTCTTCTTCCTCAAAAGTCCAAGACCTTGGTTTTGGTGCAAGCAAGACCTCTTATTTTCCTCATTGCATTTTCTCTCTAGTTCACTTTCCATTCTCATTCTTCCTCTTTCGATCTCCTTATTTAGCATTCTATTTCTTTTCCTTCTTGATTTTATTCCAAGAGTTAGATAGGGAAAACGGGTATTTTAAAATAGGATGGAGAGGTGTATTGTGGCTGGTATTGTCCTGAGGGACATAAGAAGATATTTGTTGGTTATGATTGATTTTGGTTCTAGTAATTGTATTCTACTTAGTTGAAAGGTTCATTTAGTAGTATTGTTTCTAATAATTATTCTTCCCAACAAACTTATTTATCTTATTTGTTTAATACTCTAACTTATTCAAAAAAAATTGTGGATCATAATGTAGAATAATAAATTTTAGAAATTATAAGATACATTTTTCATAAGTTGTTTAAATACTAATAGGTAAGATAGATATTACAATGTAGATTTTCTTACTACAACATTACCTTAAATTTGTGTCTAATTATTGAAATTTTGCTCTTTAGTCTTTATTTTTTTTGTTTATCATGATAGGTATAAAGTTTCTACACCGTTAACATGTTAATAGTAATTAATCTTCATCAGAAAACATGTGAAAAACATAAAGTGAATTCTCTTTTTTTTTTATGTACAAGAGTAGTTAGAAATTAAATTTCTGACCACCTATTTAAATAATCTAAAACTCTTACCACTTGAATCATACATTTTTTAATCTTTTATTATGATTATGGACTAATATATTTTTCTTTAAATCACATGTCACTATTTTGACAAAATAAACTAAACACACGTTGGTCTATAGCGTAAGTCTACTGAGCTTAGTTCATAGAGTTTATAACTTATACACCAATTGAAAATATTGTTGGGGATATAACAAATTAAATAATTGATTAATTTCTTTACTATTACTGTGGTATCTATATATATTTGTAGTGACATTATAGTTTTCCATATTCTAAAACCCAACAAGGTATTCGAGGCTATTAAATCAAATTAAAAGAAAGAAAAATATTATGACATATAAAATTGTATGCTTTGTAGTAATTAAGATCAAAATTATTTTTCAATCTAATTGATGGGGTTGGAAATAAGATATTATATGCCTGACTTTGATGTTATTATGATGTTGAATTAATTATTTAGTTAATCAATTATAAATTGACAATAATAAATTATTATAAATTATTAATATAAATTAAGGTTTATTGTTATTAAACATTTATTAATAAATAATTTAATTGAATTTTTATCTTTGAATGGACCGTGATTAATGATTGAGTCATTCAGTTATATAAACGTTATTTCATTAGGCATTTTGATATATGGTGAAAACAAAATAAGGGTAATCATCATCTCAATGATTTGCTCTTTTACTTTTGTGTCTCTATAACATAAGAAGGTACGCGTCATGATCCATTTTAATGTGTAAATATGATATGATCTATAACTATTTGTTAAAATTCCAACGTTAATAACATATGATACCTCTAAATTTAAGGAAAGAAGAATACAATTTAAATAACACTTTGTGGTTCCTTAACAACATATTAGAGTACAAAATTATAAATGCGATATCTAATACAATATAAGAAAGTTGTTGTACCTGGAAAAGATAAAATTGCCCTTGCTTCATATACTGCCACTTGGCAAAAATGAGGGTATTTGAGGTCTAAAAAAATTGAAACTGAACTAAAAAGACTCATGTAACTGAGCCAACCAAGCCATATTATATTGTTGTGAGATAAAAAGTCATTTTTTGACTAAGCCACTAAGCCGACCACTGTTCACGTTTAGTTGAAAATGAATATTTTGGTAAATCTGACATATCACATGACTCCTTTTCACACATTTTTCTTCTTTCAAATTCAAAATATTTCCCTCTCTTCATTTATTTGTCTGATTTTTTAAAACATTCATGCCAAAACAAAATAAATACATAATTTTTGTTAACATAAGAATCTTCTTTTTTAAACATTACGGTAGAAAAATGTGGGGAAAATAGATCTAAAACATATAATTTACTTTAGATCTCAAATCATACATGGTTGAATATAAATAAACATGTTTTTTAAATTATCACAGTTTAAATCATACATGGTTAAATCATACATGGTTGTTCATTGTTTTTCTAAGCAAAAGGAGGATCTGGCAAGGGAAGAAGCTGTTCTGGAACGCCGGAAACTCATTGAGGCTGAAAAGTTACAGCGTCTTGCTGAGATACAACGGAAAAAGGAGGAAGCTCAAGTCAGAAGGGAAGAAGAAAGAAAAGCATCAAGTGCAGCACGGGAGGCAAGGTAATGATTTTTTTAAAGATGGCTTATGGTGTACTGAGAGGAAACTGACCTTACTGAATGAAACTAGACGATGCAAACTGCAAACTCTCTTCCTGCTACCATCATTATCAACTAAAAGTGATTTCAAAGGTTCCAATGCTTTTAAGTTTCCACCGACAGAACTTCCATTACTTATAAAACTTTTCATTTTCACAAACCCATTTTGGATATTGACCTCTGAGAAAAATTATGGAAGATAAAGGGAGAAGAACAATAATTTGAGAGAGATTAATTTTGGCAGAAGAACAAGGCAAAGTTGCAAAGAGAAAAAAGATTGAGTGTTGTTACTAGCAGCTAGCGAATGATGAAAAGCAATGAGAAAGAAGGTCGTACTGATTTTTTGAAACAAGATGTAGATCAAGTTGTAATTAAACCATTAAAATATTGTCTCAATCTGTACTATCTTAAGTTAACTTAATCATGACAATTTTTCATTGAGCAGTGTGGTCTTGAAAACAGATTTTTTTTAGTCCTACCCACATCATAGGTGTCTCAGTCACAACAATAGCCTTTTTTAACAAGTCACAAAATAATATTATTATTATATCAAAAACAATGCCATCAGTCTACTAAAGAAACTATAGATAACAGCTTGCAAAATAGAGTTTCCATTTTATATTAATTAACATTCAAATTGTACTACTAATCAATAAATAAATTAGTACTATTAAATGAAAAGTAAAAAACGTAAATTGAGGAAGTAGTGTCATGAACAGGTGCTGACACAAATTAATAAGTAGTCTTTTTCGGATTTTAACTAACAAATTAAGGAGTACAGTACAGAGTATTTCTTTTCAATTGTGCTTCTATGAATAAGCACATGAGATACAAACTCCAAAATTTAACTATAATGTATTAAATAAGTGATGAAAATGTTAAAATACGGAAATATTTACCTATAACATATTAAATAAATTATACTTTGGAAAAAATATAATATCACATAAAAAACAAATTATAAGTGAGATTTTTTTAAAATAATTATCGTATAAATAAATCATAAATTTACATGTCAGTATCAATAAAAAACTCTATAGTTAAATGTCATGTACTACTGATTTAAATACTGGAGATATTTAGCTATAATGTATTAAATAAGTGATAAAATTTTTAAACTACACGAAACTTTTTTTTTCTTTTATTTGAAAACTACGGGAAACATTTAACTATAATGTATTAGTACAAGAGACATTTAATTATAGTGATTTTTTTTAATATACAAATGTTAGTTGTCAGTATATATTGTTAAAGGGGAAAATGTTAGTGGGTTTAGTAAAAACAAATCAATAGTAGTATATGACATTTAACTATCTTGCACTTACATAAATTTATAAGTTACATATTAATTTTTTATCAAATTGTAACTTTAAAAATTGGTAACTAAAAACAAAAAAACGCGTAACGTTACGACCCGTCTGATAGGACGGGTTACCTACTAGTTCAAGAAAATAGAAAAAGAAAAGAAAAATTGGGTGATGGTAAAATATTTAAATGAAAACTCATAGACAATACTATTGCATTGCAAGGTATCTTATAGATTTATTTTTCTAGTACAATAACTCATTCTCTTTTGTAGGAAATTTTTTTACTCTCTTAGGTCTTATTCTGATACACAGAATCGGGAAGATTGCCAACAAATCGACATACATTATCAATGCACTTGATAAGTAAAAACTCGTTCGCAGGTTTTGGGCAATCAACATCAAGTTTACATTTAATAAAATCTGTAATGAAAAAATATAACAAAATAATGTTACCAATTAAACATATTAATGTTACCATCATCATCACCGCTAACTTTCGTTGCGGCAAGAAATAAGAAAAGAAACAGAGTTATAGTTATAGCATAAAAAATCTTGAGAATTTCAGCCATTTTTTCTTTTCAATTTGAATGTAAAAATAGAGTGATTGATTTGGTTTCTTTAGAATGTATAAATTGTTTCCTCTTCACTTATGTTCTTTTATGGTTGTCATAAAATTATGACCATTATTATATAAACTCAAGTATATCCTTGTAGCGTGTTTGTCCCTTTAACGTACACACCTAATAATTATGTATCATATTAGTAAAGAAAATATTTTTAACCTTTCATGATAGTAAAATGAAAAATAAAATCTTGTTTTTAATGTTCATTACTTGTTGATAAAGTTAACTGTTAGAGTACGTAATGCACCATTGCCATTGGGCGTGTGAGAACATGTTTATTCATGATTTATTCTCGATTATTATTTACGTAAATTATATAATTCTTATTGACCTATAAAATAATTTGGTATTGAAGGTAAATCGAAATAGTTTATAAAGATGCTTAATAAATATATAAAATAATTATGGAATCATGTTTCAAGTAGATTTAAGTTCAAGTAAATTTACAAAAACAAATACTGTATGAATTATTCATATTTTTATTTTATTGAAAAAATATAGATGTGTGTATTTTATTACATATTTTTTCATACTCAACCTAAACAAAAAAAAATACAAAAAAAAAATACAAATGGCATTTATTTATAATTAAGCACCCTTAAAAATACAAAATAGACATCGAGAAAAAGAGACAATACATATATTTTTCCACTTTGGCAAAGTCTATGTTTTTCGACCTTAAAGGAACGATCCACTTCACTAAATCTTTTACGGTGCACAAGTCGTGAATACTATTATAATGAATACAATTTTTATAAAATCCACGGTAGGATTTAAAATTCATATCATATAGATCTTTCATATGACAATGTACCTTTGATAATGGCCGAAAATTGAATCCAATGCAGTCAGATTATTGAAGCATTCTCGTAGTAAGAGACATAGAAAATGATCCTTTTTTATCATGGTTAGAAAGAAGAAAAAAAAAAGAAAGGAGGCTTTAATCTTTAGTTTACACTTTAAAATACCAAATTTAAATTTAAATTGTCTGACGCTGTTGGGTCGTATTTTGTTTGTTTAAATAATTTTGATGGAAACTGCTGGTCCAACAAAATAATGGATTAATATTAAACTGACAGGTGTTATCATTTCATTGCTGAAAGCGTCATCGAAAGCTTTATTTCGATTAGGCGAATTCGAATTACATCAAGTTGGTTTGATAGTCGAAGTTTATGGTGATCCGCATCGAAATCAAAGGTCAAAGTGAGATTCGAAATGAAGAGGATTGAAAATTGGATCAAAAGGTTAAGGCCCAAGAAGAGTCCAAAGTTAAGCCCAATATGCGGAGGCGCCAAAAAGAAGGTTTCGAAGCAGAAGAACGTGGGTTCGAAGATTAGATCTGGGGCGTCCAGATCATCTTAGCAGTTAGTTTTTGCTTTAATGTATAAATAACGTTTTCAAAGAGGAAAACGGGGTCGCAAAACTGTTTTACATACTTTCTCTGAAAGTTCTAAGTACTCAGCGTAGAAAGAAAGGAATTTCAAAGAGGAAAATGTACGGTTTGTGAACCATCTTTTATTGTACTTGTTTTACAATTAATGCAAGTTTATTTTCCAGCAATTTACTGCAGTTCATTTTCATTCCTGTTCAAAGTTTGTTAATTACGAGGCGATTCGAATTAACAAACCTCTTTTACTTTGATAAGAAAACCAAGGAAAACTTAAATGTTTGTTAAACTTTGATGAACATTGAAATCATTCTCTTTAAAAAACAAGCATAAAATTGTCCTGAGATTTCTAGTCAATCTCGTGAGTGTAAAATACTTAGACTAGCGCTTGTTTACTAATTTTCACTGTAAACAAATTGGCACGCCCAGTGGGACTGGTTTTGTGCTTTGTTTCTTTAGAAATAAGATTTTTCTGTGTTAGTAACTGCCATTAACGGTTATGGCTATAACTCATCAAATGCATGGGTCTACTACCAGTCAATCTATAAGTTCTTCGAGTAGTGAGGGTAGTCCTTCTCCCCCTCCAGATTCGAATGTGGCGAGTATTACATCTACTTCGCCAATTCCTAGCGTAAGTGGTTCTGGGTATATTCCAGGAACTACGATACCAATAACAACTATGGCGTTTCATTCTGTTTCGTCTGGTTTAAGACCACTTCCCATGGTCACAAACCCTTTATATGGTCCTATACCAACACCTACGATGGGTTTTCATTCAAGACCCACGTCTGAACCTGAAAGATATACTGCCCCTAGGGTAACTCCAACACCTTTAACCACTGCATCTGTGTTGTCTTTAAGACAACAGATGGATGAAAGTAACCATGACATGGTTAATCTCTTAACACAACAAATTGGAACTGTCTTTAACCCCTTAATTCAAAATACCAACGACAGTTACCAAATGTTAGCCTATCAAATGGGTCGAATTGCTGACTTTTTTGGCACTCCCTCCTTTCAAAATCAGCCTAGGATTAATCATGTGACACCACAAATGATTTTACCTGCTATGTCTGCCACTCCTATTAACCCAAGGCCACCATATGTAATTCCCCAAGTTACACCACAACAAGAGCCTGTACCAATGACTCAAGAGGAGTACCAATATCAAAATGAGGTTAACCAACCTCCTCCAATAGTTATGGTTCGAAGGAACCAAGACCCTGATGATGTGGTTCGAAATGTTCAGAACAATAATAATTTTGCCGCGCCTAATAACTTAGCAACCTTAGTCGAAACTATTCTGAACCAAAATGGCCTTAATACTGGTACTCGAAGGCCAAACTTTGTTTCTGCACTATCTGAATATGTGTTGCAAACAGAGTTACCTAGAGGTTGGAAAGTCCCTAAATATACTAAGTTTGCAGGGGATACCAATGAATCCACAGTTGAACATATTGCTAGATACTTAGCAGAGTTGGGGAATTTGGCAAATAATGAAAACTTAAGAATGAAATATTTTCCTAATTCGTTAACCAAAAATGCTTTTACTTGGTTTACAACTTTGCCTCCCAATTCGATTCACAATTGGACTCAATTGGAAAGATTGTTTCATGAACAGTTCTACATGGGCCAAACTAAGATAAGTCTTAAAGAGTTGGCTAGTGTTAAAAGAAAAACACAAGAAACTGTTGATGATTATTTGAATAGGTTCAGATTACTAAAGGCTCGAAGTTTTACATCAGTGCCTGAACATGAACTAGTCGAAATGGCTGCAGGTGGCCTAGACTATTCAATCAGGAAGAAATTGGATACTCAATATCTTCGAGATATGTCTCAATTGGCTGATAGAGTTAGGCAAATCGAAAGATTGAAAGCTGAAAAGGCTAGAAATTCTAAGTTTCATAAAAAGAGAGAGGTTGCTTTCTTAGATTCATATGATAATGAGTTTGGATATGAAACTGAAGATGAATATGTGGATATTGATGATAGTGATATTAATGTGGCAGAATTAAAATCAGGGCCTCCTTATACTTGTAAATTGTTAAGGCCTTCGAATGGAAAGAATCCAGTCGAACCAAAGAATGAAAAATATGCCACTAAAACTTATTCTTTTGATATTACTAAATGTGATGAAATTTTTGATTTGTTGGTGTCTGATGGTCAAATAGTCGTTCAAAAAGATTTGAAAATACCTCCAATTGAACAAAGAAAGAAAAGAGGTTATTGTAAATATCACAATTATTTGGGCCATAAAACTCACCAATGTGTTCTTTTCAGGGATCTGGTTCAACGCGCATTGAATGAAGGAAGGCTTAAGTTTGCTGAAAAAACTAAGCCACCAATGAAAGTGGATACTAATCCACTGTCAACTGCTGATGCAAGTCTTGTCGAAATCCTGGATTGTAATATGGTCGAAGTGTCAGAAGCTGATATGGCTGCCACTATCAAGGCCATTCCTGAAAAAGAATATGACAAGAAAGTGCAAGAGGCTTACCCTGCTGCTGAAGAGGAATTGGTAGATTTCCTCAACAGGTGTAAGTTGAATAATGCTGAAGTCATGCTATGCCCTAGATGTAGTGCTGTGTGTGACAAGGAGGCGGTAACAAACCTAAAGAAGATGCTGCCTTATGCTGATCACAAAAGAAAATGGCCAAGTTCCAAGCCAAATAAAAAGAGCTGGCCACATCAGAAAATTGATTGGAGCAAGTCCCACAATCAAGGGCTTTCTGTTCACCAGAGGCTAGGCCCTCAGAAAACTTTTAAGCCATCCAACAAAGCACCTACAAATCAGTGGGTCAGTGGCCAATACGTGGCCTTTGACAAAAAATGGATGGAGAAGGGAAGCTCAAGCAATGTTAATGTGAAGTTTACTGCTGGGACTTCGAAAGTGATTGCTGAGTCCAAGGTTGTTGCTGGGGCGAAACCACAAGTTGGTTCGAAAGTGGTTGTCCAACCACCAAATTCACAAGTTGCAACAGAAGCCAACAAGTATGGTTACAGAAACAACTATAAGGGCAAGAATCCGATGACTCGAACCCAATGGCGCAGGTTCCAGCGCAGAAAGAAGGTTGTTGCTCAACAAAATAAGGCTGGGGGCAATGCTGATGAGAAGGGGAAAGCTGAAATGGTCAAAGGACCAATAAAAGAGAGGCTTGCTCCTATAAAAGAATCAGATGCTGAGAACAACAAGGATGCTGAGAATGAAGAAGATTTCATGGAAGATGATGATCTTCTAGATGATGGATCTGACTTCGATGTGCTGGTGAATGTGGTATCTGTGCTCCCTGTGGAGTATGATGTTCCAACAGAAATAGAAGAGATAGAAGGGGATTTCGAGGCCCTAGAATTGGCTAATCATAAGCCAGTGTGTTACTATGTAATGGATAATGGCTGCGTCGAGGCACAGGATGCTGTATTCGAGAGGCCAGATGGAGGGATGAGAAATCACTTAAAGGCCTTATTCATCAAGGCAAAAGTGAATGATGTCGGGGTTAATAAAATCCTAGTTGATGGTGGCGCTGTAGTCAACATCATGCCTCATTTCATGCTGAAGAAGTTAGGTCTATTCGACACTGACTTACATCCCCACAATGTGGTCTTAGCCAACTATGAAGGCAAAACTGGCCACTCACTTGGGGCTATACAACTTGAAGTTTGTGTAGGCAGCACAATTAGAAAAACTTTGTTTATGGTTATTGCTGCTAGGCCAAACTACAATTTACTGCTGGGAAGGGAATGGATTCATGGAGTTGGTGTTGTACCTTCCTCCCTTCACCAAAGGCTGATTCTGTGGAGAGATGATGGCCTTGTCGAAAATGTAGAGGCTGATCAGAGTGCTTATTTAGCTGATTCGAGCACTGTGACTATTCAAAACTTCGACAAAAATTTGGCAAATATTGCTCCTTGTGGTGAGCAAGATGCTGCCTTCAATCCAAACATGGTAAATCCTGATAGTGTTTACCATTCTATTAAGCTACATCCTACCCATGGTTTTATTTGGGAGAGGGAGCCAGTTGATGGAGCCTATGTTAGGGATGTTCGTCCACCAGCTTCTGGGTGGGGAGACTTTGACAATGGTCCTGATGTTTAAGTCCCCTGAATGGAGCAGGATTACGGCGTATGCTGCCTAGAATAGAATAAAAATGGCTATTGAGGCTATTGAATCTTGTGGAAATATGGCTGTTGAAGCCAATGGCAATGTAAACAATGAATTGGCAACATGTGCTAATGCTTTGATTCCTGGTAATAATCAGAGATTGGATTGTATTTATGATGAAGAACCTTTGGGTTTCGAAAAAGATCCGATTAGTTCAAATAAAAAAATGCAAGCCCAAGATCCTTTGCAAGAAATTGATATTGGAAATGGCTCAGTTAAAAGGCCAACTTATATCAGTGCCAATATTGATCTAGACTTGAAGGTAAAGATAATTAAATTGCTTAAAGAGTACAAGGACTGTTTTGCTTGGGATTACAACGAAATGCCAGGATTGAGCAGAGAGCTGGTTGAACATAGGTTGCCTCTTCGACCAGATAAAAAGCCTGTGAAGCAGCTTCCAAGGAGGTTTGCTCCAGAAATCATGACAAAGATCAAGACAGAAATCGAAAGGTTGCTCAAGTGCAAGTTCATTAGAACAGCCAGGAGATTTCCTTGGTTTTGTTGTGCATAAAAAGGGCATAGAGATCAATCAGAATAAAACAAAGGCTATCATGGAGACACAATCTCCAACAACGAAGAAACAGCTTCAATCTTTGCTTGGTAAAATCAATTTCTTGAGGAGATTCATTTCGAATCTAAGTGGAAAGGCTCATCCGTTTTCTCCACTGTTAAAGCTGAAGAAAGATGAGGTATTTCATTGGGGAACTGATCAACAGAAAGCATTTGATGATATCAAAGCTTACTTGTCGAATCCTCCTACTCTGATGCCTCCAATTCGAAACAAAGAAATGAAGTTGTATATTTCAGCATCAGATACAACCATTGGAAGTATGCTTGCTCAAGAAGATGAAAATGGTGTAGAAAAAGCTATTTATTATTTAAGTAGAGTTTTAAATGATGCTGAAACTAGATATTCTGTAATAGAAAAACTTTGCCTTTGTTTATATTTTTCTTGTACCAAACTTAAGCATTATATAAAACCAGTTGATGTTTATGTTTATTCCCATTTTGATATTATTAAGCATATGTTGTTAAAACCAATTTTGCATAGTAGGATTGGAAAATGGGCATTGGCCTTAACAGAATATTCGTTGACTTATAAGCCATTAAGAGCTGTTAAAGGCCAAATAGTGGCTGATTTTCTTGCTGAACATTCAGTAAGTGAAGCCCTCATAGAGTCTATTGATATTGAACCTTGGAAGTTATATTTCGATGGATCTAGACATAGACATGGTACAGGAATTGGGATTTTTATACTTTCACCATGTAAAATTCCCACAAAATTTAAGTATAAAATCAATGGGTCTTGTTCGAATAATGAAGCAGAATATGAAGCTTTAATTACAGGTTTAGAAATTCTTTTAGACTTGGGAGCAAGACATGTTAAGATAAGAGGTGATTCTGAACTGGTAATAAAGCAATTAACAAAAGAATACAAATGTATTCAAGAGCACTTAATGAAATATTTTGTGATTGCTTTTTCTTTGTTGAAACAATTTGAATCTTATGTGATTCAGCATGTGCCTCGAATTGAAAATCAAGAGGCAAATGATTTAGCACAAATCGCCTCTGGTTACAGAATATCGAGAGCCACATTCGAAGAGTTTATCGAAGTAAAAGACAAACTAATCTCGAATGAAATCTCAAGTGGAAAATTGTCAATGCCAAAACATTTGGGGGCAGATGAACAGAATTTTCAGGAGAATTTTAAAAATTTTGAAAGTTTTGAACATTTTGAAAGTTCTAACCTCCAAAATGTTAACATGCATTTTGAAAGTTTCGTAACAGAAATTTTTGTCATTGACAATTTAAGTGATACTGATTGGAGAAAGCCAATTGTTAACTATTTGGAAAATCCATCAGGAATTACTGATAGAAAAATAAAATACAAAGCCTTAAGCTATACCATCATTGGAAATGAGTTATTCAAGAAAACTCCTGAAGGGATTTTGTTAAAATGTCTTAGTGAAAATGAGGCATTCTTAGCCATTACTAATGTACATAGTGGTTCATGTGGTGCTCATCAAGCAGGCCACAAAATGAAATGGTTGTTATTTCGAAGAGGTTTCTATTGGCCTTCAATGCTTAAGGATTGTATAGAATTTGCTAAAAGCTGCCAAGAATGCCAAAGACATGCAGGTATTCAACATGTTCCTGCAAGTGAATTACATTCAGTAATTAAACTTTGGCCTTTTAGAGGTTGGGCTTTGGATTTGATTGGTGAAATCAGGCCTGCCTCATCTAAGAACCAACGTTTTATTTTGGTTGGAATTGATTATTTCACAAAATGGATCGAAGCTGTTGCCTTGCCAAAAGTTGATCAAGAAACTGTGATTAGTTTTATCCAAAATCATATTATTTATAGATTTGGATTACCTGAAACTATCACTACTGATCAGGGAACAGTGTTTGTTGGACAAAAGATGCAAAATTTTGCTAATGAGGCAGGTTTCAAGTTGTTGACATCAACACCATATTATGCCCAAGCAAATGGTCAAGTTGAAGCAGCCAACAAAATTATTATCGGTTTGATTAAAAAACACATTGCTCAGAAACCAAAGAATTGGCATAATACTTTAGATCAAGTATTGTGGGCCTGTAGAAATTCTCACAAAGAATCCACTAATTCAACTCCATTTCGATTGACCTATGGTCATGATGCTGTATTACCTGTCGAAATCATGGTGCAATCTATAAGAGTTCAAAGACAAATGGAAATGCCTAGTGAGCATTATGAAAATCTCATGATGGATGAATTAGTTGATTTAGATGAAGAAAGATTGCAAGCTTTAGATGTCTTAATTAGACAAAAAGAAAGAGTTGCTAAAGCTTACAATAAAAAGGTTAAATGTAAATCTTTTAACGTAGGAGATTTGGTCTGGAAAGTTATCTTGCCTATGGATAGGAAAGATAGAGTCTTTGGGAAATGGTCACCACATTGGGAAGGACCATTTAAAATTTCTCAAGTGTTATCTAATGGTGCATACGAGATTCAAGAGTTAACTGTGGAACAGCGATCTGTGAACATAAATGGTAAATATTTGAAAAGATATAAACCATTGTTGCAAGAAATAAAGATAAGCACTGAGTAATTCGAAGCATAAATAATATCCAAATGGTAAAGAAATAATTTGCCATAAAAACAATATTAAGATGTCTGACATAACATAAGACATTATCCAAAATAGTGACTTCAAAAGAGCAAAACATGTTCAGCAAAGTAAGCCATATTACATCAGGACACAACAAAAGGGATTACATAGAAAATTCAAAGATTGCTGATAGAACTACGCTGGAAAGTTCGATAAATCTCTTTAAGTTGAAAGAGCTTGATCTTCAGTAAGTTACTTTCTCTGTCAAAGCGCTGTGCTACAGCTTGGAGGGTGGCAGCATTACTACATAACCTTAATCCTTCGTTCGCCTCAGCTTCATAGTCCCCAGGAAGGTAAAATTCTAGTTCTTTCTCGAATGTGGCATTGAGCCACAGTTGAAGAAGCCAAAATGGCCCAGCAGCCAAAAAAGTAGAACCATCACCAGTCTTTTAAGGTTCTCGCTTGCAAGTTGCATCGAAGCAAACAAACAACCTAAAATTAAACGTCCTAATCCAAATTGGCGACCTTCATGAAGTTGAATAGCCATAGGGATAAAGTGCTTAGCAACTTGCAAGGACTTTGAGCAAAAAATGTAATGGGAAAGCCACAGGGTAAGAAAAGCGACATGTTCGACATCGGATACTTCCTCTTCACCAACTGCATGGTTTTCTTGAATGTATTTCTGAAAGGTCTTCTCTTTTGGAGCAAATTCGATGGATGTGCCAGTCTTATTTGGGTCGTAAGTTTCACCCAATGGGCTAAGCCCAGTGATGGCAGCTACATCGAAGAGTGTAGGAGTCATCATACCACATTCGAAGTGGAAAGTATTCGTAGAGGATTCGAAGAAATGCAAAGCAGCGACTAGCATTTCCTGATGGTATTTAGGGCCTACCCTAGAGAGTTGGAGTAACTCGAAGATCCCAGAGTCTTTCCAGAAATCACCATAACCTACTTGTACCCTATCCATCCACTTTATGTATTCTTCATTGCCATAGTAAGGCGCTGATCTAAAGACCTTATTTGGGGGTTTAATAAAGTTGAAATTATAAGGTGAATCAATAAAAGCCCTAGGTTGGCAAGGTCCATGAACAGGGAAAATATTTAAAGTGGCAGTGGTTTTACTCCTAGCATTGGGTAAAGGACCCCCAAAAGCGTAAGTGCGATCAGCAACAGTATAAGGAAACATTACCTGATTTTCCCAGATTTTGCGTCTCTCTGTGTTCATTACTGGTTCAGGCACTGTATTAGGAGGAAGTTTATTCAGAACCGTTTCGCTCCACCCTCCTGCTAAAGGAAGTTTCTTGGTTTGAGTAGAGCTTGAAGCCATTGTTTTTTGCGTTGAAAAGTACCTGGCAAATTTGAGTTCTGTTGGAAGAAAATGGTGAAGAAAGTTTGAAGCTTTTTCTGTGATAGAAGAAGAGGAACGGAGAAGAAGAAGTGGAAAAGTTCAAGAATGCAAAAAGTGAAACAGAAGTTGAGAAATCCTATTTATAGGGTTTTGAAAATTTTGGAAAAAGCTAAGAAAAATTCAGAAGCGCTTTTGCTTCAACTTCTAGCCTTGACACGTGGCATTTGCGTGCAGAAAAAGTAGGAATCATGATGGTTGTGGGAAACGATGTGACAGTTAAGGGGAAAGGGCAATGATGTTCTGACGTTACAGCCGTCATTGGAAAGTGTAAAAAATCAACTCAGAATCTTTTCAAAAACGCCAGTCTCTCTTTCGACAGCTCATTCGAAATTGACATTTTTGGGGGGCAATTTGTTGGGTCGTATTTTGTTTGTTTAAATAATTTTGATGGAAACTGCTGGTCCAACAAAATAATGGATTAATATTAAACTGACAGGTGTTATCATTTCATTGCTGAAAGCGTCATCGAAAGCTTTATTTCGATTAGGCGAATTCGAATTACATCAAGCTGGTTTGATAGTCGAAGTTTATGGTGATCCGCATCGAAATCAAAGGTCAAAGTGAGATTCGAAATGAAGAGGATTGAAAATTGGATCAAAAGGTTAAGGCCCAAGAAGAGTCCAAAGTTAAGCCCAATATGCGGAGGCGCCAAAAAGAAGGTTTCGAAGCAGAAGAACGTGGGTTCGAAGATTAGATCTGGGGCGTCCAGATCATCTTAGCAGTTAGTTTTTGCTTTAATGTATAAATAACGTTTTCAAAGAGGAAAACGAGGTCGCAAAACTGTTTTACATACTTTCTCTGAAAATTCTAAGTACTCAGCGTAGAAAGAAAGGAATTTCAAAGAGGAAAATGTACGGTTTGTGAACCATCTTTTATTGTACTTGTTTTACAATTAATGCAAGTTTATTTTCCAGCAATTTACTGCAGTTCATTTTCATTCCTGTTCAAAGTTTGTTAATTACGAGGCGATTCGAATTAACAAACCTCTTTTACTTTGATAAGAAAACCAAGGAAAACTTAAATGTTTGTTAAACTTTGATGAACATTGAAATCATTCTCTTTAAAAAACAAGCATAAAATTGTCCTGAGATTTTTAGTCAATCTCGTGAGTGTAAAATACTTAGACTAGCGCTTGTTTACTAATTTTCACTGTAAACAGACGCATATCGATCAACTACTGATAACCAACTACCTAAATGCGGAGAAATTTTAACTGCAACAGAAATAGATCTTTGGAACTCTAACGCATAACTTATAAGATTCTCCTAGCTCAATTGAGTGCTATGAATCACTGAAATTCCGCCATCAACCACCACTAAACAAACAAATGGTAACATATCAAATAGGTGTACTCATTTAATGGATGCAGACATATAAAGGACTAATAAGAAGAACATCATTACTACTAATGGAAAACAGAATATCCTCAATCCTTATTCTAGAAGAAAAGAGATATTCTGCTCAATAAGTAAATAAATAAATAAAAGTACAAGACGCGTTTATTAATTAATTAATTAATGGTAAATAAAACAAAAAAAGAGCTTATACAACTCAAATGAGATTATGCACCTAAATATAAACAACCTTAACGATTCCACTAACTATAAACAAAACAAAGTGAAACAAAAATAACTGAAAAAGGAAGACCGTGTTTGACAAGAAGAAAAAAAATGGGGAAGCAGAAGAACGCGGAAAATACGTACGGCGGCGCCACCACTCCGCTTCCACTTCCGCCGCTCCTTCGAACCCTAATTTCATCCCTTTTCAACTCCGACAAAAACTCCTTCCTCTCATTCTCTCTCAACTACAAACTCTTCCAAACTCTACGTTTCATAATCCTCACTTTTTACCTTTTTCTCCTTCGTTTCATTCCTTCTTTTTTCTTCATTGAAAAATACGAAGAATCCGTCAAATTCAACCTCAAAACGCATAACAACAACAACAAATTATTCACACACGATACACGAAACGACACCGCAATTGGACGCGCTCTTTCTCAGCTTCTTTCCGCGTTAAACGATATTCCAGTTGGTTCAAGAAAGTATGAAGTTGTTCGATCGTTAACGGAGAAGATTATCGATGATAATCATCTCGACGGTGTTCATTCGTTGCGTGAGGTTAATCGTGTTGCTTTATCGACGGCGTTTGGGAGGGCTTTGAAGCAGTTGGAAGGGAAGGTGGCGGAGATAGAAGGAGAAGTTGAAGGTGAAGGAGATGGTGGGGAGTATTATAGGATGATGAGGCGGAGGATATGGAAGGTGGTGAGGACGGTGGGATGGAGGGTGAGAGGAGGAGAGGGAGGTTTGGGTGGTGTTCCGGCGGAGAAATTGGCGGCGGAATTGATTTGGATGGTTAAGAAGATGGTGGAGTGTGGCTGCGCCGACGAAGCGATTCGTCGATGGGCGGCAGCGTCCAATTTGGGCTTCCTGGCTCTTTCTGCTGACCCTCGTTTGCAGGCTTCCTTAGTCAAACTTGCAGGTACTGTATTCTTTCTTTCTTAATTAAGATTATTATGAATTTAATTGTGTTACAGAATTATGAATTTGATTTGTATGAAATATGAATGTTACTGAGTTATGAATTCAATCAAAGTTATTTTTATATTTGTGAAAATGTTTTATACTACTACTAATAAACTAGGAAGAACATAACAAAGTAGATCATAATATGATTTGATTGAAAATTTACACACTCAATGAATGGAAATTAATCTTGTTATTATGGTTATAACATTTTTTTTAAACTATTTTATCTCAACCATATTTAATTGATAGTTAAATATACTAAAAAAAGATTGGTTTAGTTAATTTCTTTTAAAACAAGAAATGTTAGTATATACTATTATATTGGTTGATGTTGTGAACGTAGGTTGGAAATTTCTAATGCAAAAAACAAAAGATAATATAATATAGCTGTGAATGAATTGTGTAAACATTTTGTCAAAGCTTTTAGTGGTTGATATCATTTCTTGAATCCTTGTAGTGCAAAAAGACAAAAATGTTACTATCAACTTGTAATTCTAGCAAGGACATGCGTCTTGCTCTCATCGTCTTTTAAAATTTAAAGTCAGGGTTGCATGTTTGGATACGCCACGGCACGATGTGTCACTATGGCTTCGACAAAATGTTGCATTTTGGAACTTTAACATTACACTCATCGTGATTCCTAAGATGCAATCAATGATGATAAATCATAATAAAACAATAGCTTTGAACACCAAAGGCAACAATTTTGTCTTAGAAATACCTGTGAACTTAAAGCTTTATAGTCATTAGACATTTGGATTAGATTAGATTAGCCTTGTTGTTCCGCAGGAAAAAAAAGCAAAAGTTATACATACAGTAAGAAAGAGTCTACAGTGTATAATTAATACTTTTTAAATAAATTAGAATGTTTGACAGAAAATTTAAGAGGTCCATTTAACACATTGTTGACTCCTAGTTAGTCACAACAACATTCTGACTTGTGTCAAAGTTTAGATTGGCCAGTAAACTTTTTATGGGATTGAATCGACTTTCTATTAATCAAATGGTGATAGAACAATAGAAATAAAAAAGAGATATAAGAGAAATAAGTATGAGAAAACTAGAGTTGTTTACTGCATACCTAGAATGAAGAGTCACTCCACATCCAATTTTTAGATTTATTTCTAGTTAAAGTGGGAGATTAAGATGACTCAAATACTTCATAATGGTATACATTTAGAAGTGTTTAGTAAAAAAAACCAACACACTTCAAATTTCATAATTTTCAGTAACTGTTACTAATAACATAAGTTGGGTGACAATACAGAGTAGCTGCGAACTATATACGTCAACATAATTCACTTTTGACTTTTATCACCCTGCAAGTTTGTTTATGTTCTCTAACGTGCTTTGAATTTTCCTAGCAGCATTCCTGTTCAAAGAAGCCAAAGACTTCGGGGTAGATGAAATTGAGGAAAGCAAGATAAAGCAAGGTATGCAGGTAAAGTTAAAGATGTTACAGACATGGCTGCCATTGTTGTGCAGGGCCAGTAATGGCACAGATGCCCCAGCATTGAGTATCAATGAGAGGGCTGGGTTAGAGAGGGTGTTGGAAAGCATTATAGAGGAATTGGAACAAGAGAAGCAGGAACAGGTTCTTTCTCTTTGGCTCCACCATTTTACACATTGCTCATCCTCTGACTGGCCAAATCTCCATTCATGTTATGCTCGCTGGTGCTGTAAATCTCGCAAGCAGTTGCTACTTTTGAATGAAAATTGATATTCATACACTTCGCTATATATTCATGTAGAAGCAAAATTACAATTATCCAACTGCAGCTTTCATAGTTTTCAAAAATGTAAAAAATGTTAAACTGAGAAACAAGTATTATTAATTTATTATAATGGGAAAAGATAGAGAATATGTAGATCTTGGTTGTATCATTAAACCGTTATACCATAATTACCATTGATAAATTTGGCAAGTGTGGTTTATGGCGCTTGATCCACCATGTTGTTTGCAATGCATGTTTAATATTGTTGAGGTGCTCTCCCTGTCTATAAGGGGTACAATTTCTTTTTTACTTAACAATTAATTCTATGGAGGTTAATTTATTACAATCCCATAAATGTACTGTGGTCATTTTTGCAACGGGAGAGAAAGTGTCGAGAAAATCAATACCTTCAGTATGTGTATAACACTTAGCAACTAGGCGAGCTTTGTAGGGCTCTATAGAACCATCGGCTTTGTCTAGAAAATCAATACCTTCAGTTATATCAAACATGTTTAGGAGATATGAGATTGGTTTGATGACTGTAGTGAAGTTAAAGAGTGGCATTGCTCTTTAACTGTTTCACTTCATCTACTAAACTAATTTCATATATCCCTAGCTTAAAAGATAAATACACTGTTAAGCATGGAAGTTTCAACTAGATCGTCAAATATAATAATAACAAAAACGATTTAAAGAAAGCATGAGATGTAGCAGAAAAGCATGCATGAAATTGCAGAGCTAGCTAGCTCAGTCTTCAACTTTTCATTGAGCACACTTTCAAATTTACAAATCAACATTTTCCCGTCCTTTTTTGGCACAGTGAGGTAGCAATATTACATCATTTCCCCTGTTTGTTTAAAGCCAAATCTCTCCTATGGACCTATTTTATTTCCTACAAACAAGACCAACTTTTATTTTTCAGTGCCACTCCCGGTTATCTTTCACATTGCAATATACTTTGAATAAATATCAAATTTCTCAGAACTCGACAGTTGTGGCTCCTGCAAACAAAATCCATTTTGAATCAGTTTCTTATAGGTTATTATCATAGTAATTATTATTATATCAATATGTTTGTATGAGAACTGATGTAATACATGAGCATACTGCTGCCGATTCTCCATCACATGCTCTTGATAATCTGGACCAAACTTTTCTCTAGCTCCGCGGATTGTAGAACGCATGCCATTTAGCAATTGACCATAAGTCAGGTTACGTCCAACTTGCATAGCTTGGATGAAACTGTAAGTCAAGGCACCAGCACTTTCCATACCGCTAAAGGCCTAATATAAACCAATCAAAGCCTTTAATCAGAGGAAAACATTCTCTAGTTGATAAAAATCAATGGCAGGAGAAAAGGTATGCATCAGCATTACTAATACTAAGTTTACTAACCGATGTGTCTGCTGCACTTCCATCATCATCACAAGCTGAAATGCAAACTGCTAGCCCACCTCTCGTGCCTTTGTAGCCAGCTCTGGGGTGTCTATGATCTTCCCATCCATAATAACCTTTTCTGTTTTACTCAAAAGAAACAAAATCATATCAAGGTTTATTAGCGTCTCGGTTTATTTTTACCAAACGTTTTCTGTCATGTTTTTATTCTTAATAATAAAACTGTCATCTCATTTTCAATCTATTTCAAATATTTGTATATGAAATGTTTTGTAATTGATGATTCATGGCAACATATCTATATATGCTAACCTGTTAATCCTGCACATAAATGGTAAATCAAGAACCGTCCCACTAAAGCATGTATCAATGATAGCATGAAGTTTGGCACCATGAGGTAGAGGCCTAACAATTGTAGCGTTGATTTCATCATCGAGAATCTTCCCCTCGCTCTCATAATCAACAGGGCATATAGCTTCATCATACCCATCAACCTCATCCATGCTATGGTCTACTTCCCTTGATCCATGTCCTGAGAAGTGAAGCACCAATGAATCCCCTGGTTGACAGCCTTCAACCAACCACCTCATTGCCATTCGCATGTTATATTTTGTTGGGATTCTCATCGGATTTCTCTCCCCCGGTTCATCTGCAGGTCATTTTTCTATGTTATTATATATAGAAATATAGATAGAACAGAATGAAAGGAATTAGATTGAGACCATTTGTGGTTATTAGCTTTAGACCTTATCTTATTGTCTAGTTAAACCATAATAGTTACCAACTTATAGGACATTAGCATCTAAATTGTGACAAGATTACTTTGCAGGTGCATATGAAATATGAAACATGTAACGCGACAAGTATAATGAACAATGACAAATTGACAATAAGCATCATTAGCATTTAGCTATAATAAAAAAGGACGGCCAAGTCTCCTAGCTTTCGTCTGGAGAGGATAGATATATGCGCCTTATCCCGATTCCCCACTAGCAGAGATGCAATTTCAATCATTAACTTTATCATTGTCATATAAAAGAGCTAGTTAGTTAGTACCTGTCAGCATGCGAATGGAATCAGCGGGGAAACCCAAGTTTTGAGTGAGAAAGTATTTCATGCAGTGAACATCATTGAGAGAACCTTTAAGGCTGTTAGCACGATTACCATAACTAATACCAAATAAGACAGCCCTCTTGTTACCATATGGAGAAGGAGGTGCCATTGAATGTTGCGGAGCCATCAGTGTCTGTGGCCAAGACTGACGTCTCCCATAGGCGGGAGGAGGAGGTGCGTTGTTGTTGACAAAAGGGTAATTGGGTTGCTGGGAGAAACCTCGAGAGTTGCAACCAGAACATATCATAGTTATGGAAGTGGCATAGCCATACTCTTCTAGTTCTATTGGCACTAGTATTGCCCTGCCACACTTGCTGCATCTTGCTCTTCTGGTTGCCATCTTTTGGAGTTTTGCAGAATGTTTTATTTAAGCCAAATCAGTGAAGAAGGAATTTTTATTTTAAGGATGATTATGATGATCTTCAGTTGGAGGTGTGTCCATTAAATCAAGTGTTTTGGAACCTTTATGGGATGTGACATTATGGACATATAGAATCACATTCTATTTGTCTTTTCTAGTGGACAAGGAAATTGTATCAAAACCAATGGATATTTACCAAATTTTCAAAATATGCTTTCCTATCACATATTCACTAGTCGATTGCTTTTTTTGTTTTTTATTTATAAAGTCACTAATTGATTGCTGAGATGAAGATGATAGAATGATGGCATTGGAGAATAAAGTTTTTTATGATATCGCTTAGTATTAGAGTTTTTATTTTGACTCACTGCATAAGAGTTTGTTGCTTGTAATATTTGGTTTTCTATGACTATGACTATGACCTGTTACAGAAAAGAAAATAAGTAGGGAGAAGATGAAACTAATACTAATTAAGTTGATATTTTTAGGGACAGTGTGAGATTAAAGGCTTAGGCCAAAACATGCTACCTGAAACAACCACTTATATCAGTTTTTGTGCCTTCAGTTTATAATGGAGTTGCCTCATATTTTTATGTTTCTCATGTGTAAATCCTATTTGATTTAATATTTTCAGATTTCCTACATTTTCCTTTTGACATATTTGTTTCTATTGTTAGTTGTTACCCTTTAAATCTGCTTAGGGTAACAAAAAGTTATTCAATGTTTTTTATGCACGTCATTTATTGACACTATTTTATTTGCATTGATAATTTAATGACACTATTTATGTGGATTAGTACTAACATGTTTGCCTGCTGAATTTTGAAAGAATGAACCTTCTTACATTCTTTTATATTCAAGATACAACAAAAGTGTTAGATATAAAATCATTTGTGTGCTTTAATTTAGGTGCTTAGGCTTTTGAGATGGTTGATTCTTTACATTGCCTTCATTTTCATTCTTCTATACCTGTCTGTACTTAATATCCTATAACAGTATTATTGGATATTGGATATGTTACATTGTCAACTTCCCCTGGACCATATTCTTTGCGATTACTCTTATCCTCGTTGAAAATGTTTTACAACAATTTTATAATGCATTCACTAATTCATCTTCGTAGCTTCTTGGAAAAAGATTGTATTTATCTCAGTAAAGAACAAGCAAACACAACCAAAATTCAACAATGTAATTTACATAACTCATTCGCTTCGTCAGTAAATCATATACACATAAATCAGAGAGAGTAGTTTATTGTCAAAAAGGTCTTAATTTGCATCAATGTTTATGAACAGATACTAGTGGCTGGCCAGCACAAATGAGTCGGTATATACATCCAATCCAAGTACTTTCTTTATTCCCAACTGGACATTAGTCTTTTTCTATTCCTGCACCCATTTTATTTAACAATGCTGTTATTTATGTGTCAGATTATAAACAACTTGGTAGAAATATCAAACTTCTCAGAAGAAGACAGTTGCGGCTCCTGCAAAAAACACATTTAAAATCAACTTCGTGTAAGTTAATATGCTACAAATAAATAAAATAATTTATGAGAATCTTAGCCTCGTATATAACTGATGTAATACTTGAGCATATTGTTGCCGAGTGGTCCTTGCAAGATCTTGGCCTTTTAGTTCAATCTTTCCAGCTTTAGCCCATTGGATTGTAAAAAGCATATCACTGAGCAAGCGACCATATGTCAATTTAGGTACATCTTGCATGACTTGGAGGAAACTGTAAGTCAAGGCCTAATTAACCAACAAAAAACTGTTTTCAGTGACAATTCTGTATATTGTTTCTAACAGATTTCTATTAACCATTAGAATAGAAAAACATGATGCCTAATGCATTACTACTAACCGATTTGCTTGCTGCTTTTCCATCTTTGTCATCACAGGCTGAAATACAAACTGCTAGCCCTCCACTTGTGCCTTTGTAATCGGCTCTCCGGTGTCTATGATCCTTCCATCCAAAAGAACCAATCCTGCTTGAATCAATCATAGGCTACTAAAGAGTGTTTTTTAATAAATCAAGTCATCTTATATAAAATATCATTTATTCATAATTAACTCACCGGTTCATCTTGCACAAAAATGGCAAGTCAAGAACTGTCCCACTAAAGGATGCATCAACGAAGGCATGAAGTTTGGCACCATGAGGTAGAGGCCTAACAATTGTGGCACTGATTTCGTCATCGAGTATCATACCCTCGTGTTCATAATCAACAGGACATATTGCTTCATCATACCCATCAACCTCATCCATGTTACGGTCTTTAACCCGTGATCCATGTCCACAGAAGTAAAACACCAATGAGTCCCCTGGTTTGCTGCCCTCAACCAACCACCTCATGGCCGTTCGCATGTTACTTTTTGTTGGGATTGTGTTTTTCTCCTCTGAATCATCTGTAGGTCATATATAAAAAGTGTTAAATATATAAATATGCACTAGTACCAGTATTATCATAAATAATAGTTGAAGAGAAAGTACCTGTGAGCATGTATATGGAATTTCTAGGAAATCCCAACTTGTCAATCAAAAATTGTTTCATGAGTTTAGCCTTGTTCACAGAACCTTTAAGCTTCCTCGGAGCCGCTGTGTCAGCATAACTGATTCCAAATAACACAGCCCTCTTGTTACCAAATGCAGAAGGAGGCCTCAATGGAGGATAATAGGAAAGGACAGGTGTCCCATAGGTAGTAGGAGGATAATGCATGCTGAGATTGTAGTTGTAGACGCTAATGAAAATTGATCCATTCCCATTTCCTGAAAGGTTACTAGGTAGGTTATTAATCAATGTTTTGTCATTGTGTTTGCCATCACCACCGTCCTTTAATCCAGGATTAGCATATGTAAAAGACTGCAATTCTTCGCTAATCAGATCTTGTTTTGTCTTACTGTACTTAGCAGTAATATTATCCTGGTTGTGCTGAAAAACGATATTCAATTTGGTGTTTTTCATGCCAATTTTCATGTACCTAAATACTAACCTGATATAGTGAATATAAATCTGAGCTGAACCTAAATCATGCTTAAATCAAGACTGTTTGGAAGACCCAAGACAATGAAAGAAGGAGAATCTTTCTATTCATCTAAAGATAAGATTGCGTATATGTATGAATTCTGATCACTTGCCATGAAGAACCAGATGCTGCAACCTGTTGTTGATTCTCTCTTGCGTTATAGAAAAGGAAAAACCACATGCATTATTTTAAGATGTCTATATTCTTTGTATGCAACTTGAAAGTGATGCTGTTGAAATTTGATTTGATTATTTCCTAATTAAGTGGTAGGATATGAGATTGAGAGGAATTTGATCCAAAAAAGTTCTGTAGTGTAGACGTACCTGTAGTAGTCTTGTAATATTCTTTGTATCGTCTTGTTTATCCTCCCACACACCCTTATCATTGATTTGATTTTTTATTTTAGCCTCTCAAGATAACATTTTCTTTCCAAATTTAAATTATGTCTTCAATCTCATTAACAAATTGGTGACGTTAAAGAAGAACATGTTCGTTCTTGATGAATTTCTATTTTCACGATTACTATTTTCCCAAGAGAACTCATATAGATTTCTCTTCAAATCGAATTAAAGCGCGGTTGCAAAAATCACCACAAACAAAATTACAACATTTAAGTAATGCATCATAAATTTATCTGTATATAGATTCTCTGCAAAAGCTCATGTACCATTTGATCTATCTTAGCAGAGAACAACCAAGAATAGAACACAAATCTCCACAATGTAAATTAGATATTTATACATCATAAATGTACAAATCATGGGGATAAGCTAGCGTTTAGGAAGAGTTTATAGTCCAAAATGACTTAATCAGCATCAATGTTTAGGAACAACAATGTTTAGACAACACAAATAAGACAATACAAAACAATTACAATACGGTACAGTCAGTACCTTGTTTGTTTAAACACCAAACCTCACCAACTAGACACTGAGTCTTATTCCTCCAACAGGATGGACCTCAGAACCCAAATAACTTTGATAAGATATCAAACTCCTCAAAAGACAACAGTTAGTTGTAGCTCTTGAAAAATGCATTTACAATAAACGTTGTGTAAGGTATGGTATGTGGGCTGATAGTGCTTCCGAGTCTCCCTAGCAAGCTTTTGGTTTTTTAGTTCAAACTTGAAACTTTCTTGCTTTAGCACAATATGTTGCAGAGTGCATCACATGGAGCAAGTGGCTATATGTTGATTTAGGCTTTTGTATTGTTCCAATGTGTATGCTCAAAATGATATGCGCGTATTAACGTCAAATTTCTCCGATGAAGATAAAAGAGGGTCCTGCAATATAATGTTCCAAACACTCCATGAATGTCACACATTAGGAATCACCAACTATTATTAATATATTAAGTGTTGGATTAGTTGGTTATAAAATCATGATATTTAGTAAGGAGAAACAAAACGAAGGTATCAATGCTTCTTCATAGAGACATCACATATGTAGCTCGTTTCCTTTCCTATATCACAGATGAAGCATAATTGCGTATAAAATGCAAATGATATTGTATATATAATATATATACTCCTTAAAAGCAATAGCATGTAAAGAATATGATACAAACCTACCTGGTCAATTCTACTGTAAAAAATACGTTTAAAGAACCCATTGAAGTGTTTGCTTTGCTGAATCTTCCCAATATCCTCGTGCAATTTTTCTAGCAAACTGCCATATGTAATTCCAGAATGTTCTCTAATTATTTTTGTTAAAAGATAGGTCATAACACCATTCATCTCTTTTCCTCCAAAAACCTGTGCAGGTTGGTCACAACTCACAATACATTAAAAGAAGGAAGTGAAAAACTATGTCTATTTCATTTCAGCATTGCAAGAACAGATTAAAAATATATTCAAAATTCTTCTTACTGCAGCATCAGCAGCCATCTGACTTTCTTCACAAGCACTGAAACAAATGGCTGTTCCACCATTTGTACGTTTAGTAACAGGTTCTGTGCCGGGGGGATTATTATTCATCCATTTCCAATTGCCACTGCAAGCATATATGCATACAAGAGGTTGGTTTATTAGTTGGCTTTCAAAGGACTAGAGTGTATTTTGGAATCAAATAGGAAACAGATTTCCTGCACAAAGTAAGCCGTATGATTTCTATTCAATGGTTTAGATAATAGACTAACAGCAGATATTGCAGGAAACTTAAAATCAAATGGAAGAAAATCAAGCATTAAATATATGTCAGTGAAGGTATAGTCCCGTGGTATGGATTGGGACGCTGAAGGAGTATTATGAAGGTACAGGATTATCCTGCTTCTAACGAAGTTCCTGCTCTCCCTAACAAATTATCCACTAACATTTGCTTATAAAAAAAACATTGAATATAAATGTACTTACTTGTCTTTTTTATAAACATGCATGAGATCAAGAGTTGTTCCACTATGACAAGCATCAATAATAGCATGAAGTTTAACACCATTCTTGAGTGGCTCAACAATGGTAGAATTGATTTCATTGTTAGTGATCATTCCTTCTCTTAAAAAATCAACAGGGAAAATAGTTCCCTTAAGCAAGAAATTTTCATCTTCTTTGTCATGTTGTTGTGTACCATGTCCAGAGAAGTAGAACACCAATGAGTCTCCTAACTTGCAGTCCTTCACCAGCCACTTCAAAGATTCCATTATATTCCTTTTTGTTGGAATCAAATTTGGATCCTTCTGTTCTTCTGCAATTTACAAGTTTCACAATAATATCAATTTCTTACTCCCTCCATTCCTTTTTACTTTTCGCATTTCCAGAAAATTTTTGTTCCTATTTACTTGTCGATTTAAAAGTTCAATACAACATTAATTGCTGTTTTATCAATATTACCCTTAGTTTTTGTTTTTTGTTCGTATTACCCTCCTTAGTTATTTATTGCAGAAAAAGAAACAAATGAGTATATAAAAGAAAGAACTAAGGGTAATATAGAAAAAACATGAATAGTTATATCAAAATTAACAAAATTTATTGATTGTCTTGGTATGTGTAAAAATTCCAAAATTGATGTATATTAAGGAACAGAGGGAGTATCATTTTACCATATAGGAAAAGTTGAAAATGTGATGACATATAACTTTTTTTTACAATGATGAAATATAACTTGATAACACAAAATTGACAACTTAATTTTCATCTTTTGTTGAAATATTCTATTCAAATAAATACATTATAGTTCAAAAGGAGCTTTCAATTTAATTTTGTTATGCATCGATTAAAACATGAAAATAGAATTGCATCAAAATTAAAGTTTCTATAGCAGATACCTGTGAGGACATGTATGGATTGAATTGGGAATCCAAAATTCTCAACCAGTAGAGAGTTCATGTTAACAACATCATTAACGGTTCCCTTGAGCCTATACTGTCTTCTGCTGTAACTAACTCCACAGAGAACTGCACGCTTGTTACCAGTCGTAGCTGTGGATAACAAGGATGAGGAATAACCGGCTGCATTGTGTAGTTGATATTGGTTGAAAAATTTGGCTCCTAAACTGTTTTCTCTTAATTGCTTATAACCTGATATCGATTTGCTAACACCTTGGCACTCACGGCAACGGTATGCAGTTACTTTTGTTTGTACTACAAACTTTCGTTTGCAACCACTGCAGGCAAGTTCTTTTTCCATAGTATGCTTTGAACTGAGAAACTTATGGTGATCTATGCAAGCACCACCAGTAGTTGTTTTTGTTGGTACTACAAACTTTGAGTTTGGTTTGCAATCACTGCAAGCAAGTTCTTTTTCCATAGTATAATTTGAACTAAGAAAATTATGGTGATCTAATTCTAGGCTAGCACCATTGGTTCTGTTTGTGGTAATCGGAACATGATAGGCTTTGCTTTTTATGGCTTTCAATTTATCACCCATTGTTCGATCAGGCCAAGTATACATGCAGTCAGCAAGATGAATATCTATAGAGAAGTTTTCAACTCAAACTTACCATTGGATTTGAGCTGTGCCCAAATGTGAAAACAGACATACTGATTGAGCTAGATGCTATTAACTTTGGTTTCTATAGCACCCAGAAACTGGTACGTCTCTCCATACTACTATACTATATAGTGAATGTGAAACTGAGCTGAGCTGCTGAACCTAAATCATGCTTAAATCATATCTGTTTGGCAGATCCGAGACAATGAGGGGAAGGAGAATATTTTCTGTTTCATCTAAGATAAGGTTTATATATGTATTTAAATCATGATAATTGATCCCTTACCATCAAGAACCAGATGCTGCAACTTGTTCTATATTCTCTCTTGCGTTATAGAGAAGGAAGAACCACATACATGTTTTATTTTGAGAAGACTATATTCTTTGTAGCAAAGAGTGGTTGGATCAGTTTCTGTAGGATTAAAAAAAGGGGATTTTCAATTTGGAGATTCCCAAGAGGACTCTTTTTATCTCGATTGCTCTTCGAATCGAAGCACGGTTGCCAAAAATCATCATAAACAAAGTTACTATACTTCATTAATGCATTAATAAATTCATGAAATGTGATATTTTGACACAAATCTAGGCATCGAGACTGTATAATTATTTTACGGTTTTCTATATTTTTATCTGGAAAAGCTCATATAACATTAATTGATCTATCTTAGCAGGAAACAAACAAGAATAGAACACAAACTTCAACGATGCAAAGTATATATACTCCTTCCGTCCCATATTATAAGCAAAAAAAAATCACTTTTTCTTGTCCCAAATCATAAGCAAAAGCAACTCGCTTTCATCACTTTCAAGATTTACTTTTACTTACTCTCATAAAATTTAATACAAATTGCATTTAATACAAATCATAAATAGATATACATATTACGGGGACAAACATCTATACAAGTCCAAAATATCTTAATCTGCATCAATATTTAGGAACAGGTAGTGTTTAGACAACACAAATGAAACAATACAATATACTACTTCCCTTGTTTTATTAAAACCAAATCTCACCAACTGGACATGATTCTTTTTCTTCCAACAGGACAGACCTCCCCTGCCTGTTATGTTATGTATCACATTAGAACCGAACCAACTTTGAATTGATATCAAACTCCTCAGAAGACGAGAGTTAGTTGTAGCTCTCGCAAAACAAATTTAGAATAAGCTTCATGTAAGTAATGGTATGTTGTAAATACATACTGTGTGTAATAAGTAAATTACATTGATAAGATATGGACTAATCAAGAACTTTGAATAACTGATGTAATAATATATGGGCTGATATTGCTTCCAGTGTCCCTATAAAGCTTTTGCATAGCTGATGCAACAATAACTTTCCTGCTTTAGCTCAATGAGCTGCAAAGTACACACATTGAGCATCTGGCCATATGTCAATTTAAGCCTTTTTTTGGTTCCAACATGCATGCTCAAAATAATATTTTTGTATGAACATTGAATTTCTCCGATGATGATAAAAGAGGGTCCTGCAGTGCAATATTCCAAACACTTCATGAATTTACTACATTAGGAACCACTAGTTATTATTTATATATTGAGTATTGGATTGGTTGGTTATAAAATACTGATATTTAGTGAGGAAAAACAAAACAAAGGTATCGATGCTTCTTCAAAGAGACAACTTATGTAGCTCGTTTCTTTTCAGGTATCACAGATGATGTATATTTGGGTATAAAATACAAATGATATTGGATATATTACTCCTTAAAAGAAATAGCGTGTAAAGAGTATGATGCAACCCTACCTGGTCAATTCTACGGTGAAAAATACGTTTCAAGAACCCACTGAAGTGTTTGCTTCGTTGAATCTTTGCAATATCCTCGTGCAATTTTTCTAGCAAACTGGCATATGTAATTCCAGAATGTTCTCTGATTATTTTTGCTAAAAGATAGGTCATAACACCGTTCATCTCTTTTCCTCCAAAAGCCTGCACAGGTTGGTCACAACTCAAGAAAAGAAGGAAGTGATTAACAAGTATGTCTATTGCATTGAAAAAACAGATAAAAAACTATTCTTACTGCAGTATCAGCTGCCAACTGACTATCTTCACAAGCACTGAAGCAAATGGCTGTTCCGCCATTTGTACGTTTAGTAACAGGTTCTGTGCCGGGGGGATTATTATTCATCCATTTCCAATTGCCACTGCAAGTATATATGCATACAAGAGATAAATCAATTAGTTATCTTTCGAAGGATTAAGTGAGATTTGGAATTGAATAGGTAAGAAATTTTTTGCACCAAGTCCTTTGATTTCTATTCAACGGTTTAGATAGACTGACAGCAGATTACAAGAAATTTGGATCCATGTATTAGAAGCATAAAATCAAATGGGAGAAAATAAAGCAATAAATATTTGTCCATGAATGTATAGTTTAGTGGTATGGATTGAGATGCTGTAGGACGATTATGAAGAAAGTACATGATTCGATCCTGCTGCTAACAAACTTCTCTCTCTCCCTAACAAATTAATCAGCAACATTTGCTTATAATAAAAACATCGAATATATTATATATATGTACTTACTTGTCCTTTTTATAAACATGTGTGAGATCAAGAGTTGTTCCACTATGGCAAGCATCAATAATAGCATGAAGTTTAACACCATTCTTGAGTGGCTCAACAATGGTAGAATTGATTTCATTATCAGTGATCATTCCTTCTCTAATAAAATCAACAGGGCAAATAGTTTCATCAAGTTCATCAATTTCATCTTCTTTGTCATCTGCCGGTTGTTGCATACCATGTCCGGAGAAGTAGAATACCAACGAGTCTCCTGATTGGCAATCCTTCACCAGCCACTTTAAAGATTCCACTATATTCCTCCTTGTTGGAATCAAATTTGGATCCTTCTGTTCTTCTGCAATTTACAGGTTTCATAAATAATACTAGTATCAATCTCTTATCTTTTTACCATTACCTCAAAATCTGTTTCTAGCACACATGACACATGAAAAGTTGAAGATGTGATGGAATATAACTTGATAAAACAAAATCGACAACTTAATTTTTATCTTCTATGATATATATTAGTCATGTAAATTATCACATTATAGTTGAAAAGAAGATTATGCATTGATTAAAACAAACATAAAGCATGAAAGAAACAAAAATAAATATTAAGTTTCTAGCAGATACCTGTGAGGATACGTATGGATTGAATTGGGAATGCAAAATTCTTAACCAGTAGAGAGTTCATGTTAACAACATCATTAACAGTTCCCTTAAGCCTATACCGTCTTCTGCTGTAACTAACTCCACAGAGAACCGCGCGCTTGTTACCAGTCGTAGCTGTGGACAACAAGGATGAGGAATAAATGACTGCATTATGTAGTTGATCTTGGTCGAAAAATTTGGCTTCCAAACTATTTTCTCTTAATTGCTTATGACCTGAAATCGATTTGCTAACACCTTGGCACTCACGGCAACGGTATGTAGTTACTTTTATTGGTACTACAAACTTTCGTTTGCAACGACTGCAGGCAAGTTCTTTTTCCATAGTATGTTTTGAACTGAGAAACTTATGATGATCTAAGCAAGCACCACCAGTACTGTTTCTGGTAAATGGAAGAAAACTGTTTCTGCTTTTTCTGGCTTTTAATCTATCACCCATTATAATAAGTATATATGCAACTATAGCAAAGTAAGAAGAATATATATAGACAAGTTTTCAACTCCAATGTGAAAACAAACATATACTAATTGATGGAAATTCATATTGGTTTTGATGGATTGACAACTTTCACCTTTGTTGATGCATTTGATTTCATGTACTAAAATTGTGGACCGTTACATAAACTAATATTTTGTAATCTTGGTATCAAAATTACATTTTTTTTGTATTAAATTTTTTTATGTCAAATGTGGAATCCAATCCCTCACAATTGGAGGATGCATAAGGGTTACCTTTTTTTGTGGTGAGGCACCACTATGGCTATTCTGGTGCTGGGCTGGAAACTCAAAAGCTGAATTTACATGAGAAGGGATTTTCTTTTTGGTTCTAGAAGGGATTAATTTTCTATAATTGAATAAGAAGAAATGAAGAATACTTGTTATTGGTTAAGGCATCTCATTTGTGTAGAAGATATGATTTTATCAATTATTCTGCATTAAATCATCAAGAATCAGATGCTCTTCTCTCACTCCTAACTTTGGTTTTATGTAGCCCCCAAAACTTATGCACGTGTGGTTTCTTTTTATAAAAAATAATCCACCAAATTCAAATGTTTTTTAAATAATAATTTAATTGTAAATTTTTTTTTATTTTTTTACTTAATTATAAATTCTTGTGAACATTAGTCAAAACATTAAATGTTTTGAAGGGAAGAAAAAATAAAGAACTGGTTTTCACCCTTGTATATTTGTGTTTATAACAAAAATTCAGAGCGAGAAGACAATGATTCATTCCAAGACATGATGTTTATCTCCTCTAAGAGTATTAATTAAAGAGGCTCAAATTCAAACTTAAAGTCTCATCACTAGACCAAAATCATTGGAGTTAATCATTCTACATTTCTAATCCTCCTTTTTTTTTTACAAAAAACTAGAACCCGCTTAGAACAATTTCAATGTTTATCAAAAAAAAAAATTAATAATAATAATAATAATTCAATCATAAAAATATAATTATTATATTTACTTTTTTTCAAAAATCATGGAGACTTCACGAACTCATGTAAAAATCCATGTACAGTCAATAAAAGAGCCACAATATCAATAGTTATATTTTCTTCTTAACAATATCAAATTCATTTACAAGTTCACACAATGTGTGGTGTGAACTCAATTACAAGATACTCTAAAATTTTACATTACATAATTAGTAAGCTCTTCTATATCAATAGTACATGTTATTAATAGCCTCTATTAATTACTAGTTTTTTGCAATCACTACGGATATGCTATTTAAACTGTCACTAATATTCATTGATGTAGCTATGGGATACACTCACAAGTCACAACACACTAATCGTGTAAGGAGTTCAATTGTAAGACCTCTAAAGACAATTACAACAGTGATACAGACTTCAGAAAATAACACTACATGATAATATTGGTTCTTTTGCGAATAAACAGGATAGTGGGATAATACAACATACAGCGAGTCAAGGACAAATTAATTGAGAGCATTCTACGATAAACCTATGCAGGCACCATAACTGAGGACGATCAACCCCAAAAGCTGGATTTTCTCTTCTAGATCAACTCCTGCTACTGATTTTCATTAATATCATTCATCTGCATAATTTTAAAGGAAAAAAAAAATACTTAAATATGACATCGGCATGCCTATCACTGCAGTTGCGACAAGACAATAAGATAATTGAAACCAACTAACCAACTTGTTGTGTTTTTTTGGCTTTTGCAGTAAAAGACATTTTTTTAGTTCTTAATATAAACAATCAATAATCCGATCCACAATGCACTCGGTTTATCAAAGGTTGCCAACTCAGACATTAGGGCATATTTTAATAATACACTATACTTTAAACAAAGTAGTGACAACGACGTCTTTCAGTTAGGAAGACAAAATAAAAGTTAGCTTAGCTGATAAGAGAACAAAAACCATTCTTATCATCAATTTATAGAGAATAAACAATTACCAGTCTAAACATGGCCAGCATTTGGTGATCCACTGTCCAACACATTGATTTGACCAGATATTTTTGCCTTGCAAACTGGACACATGAATCCAACAGAATCTGATTGTATTTCAGAATTAACAGCATCGTGGTTAAACTCTATTCCACACCATACACACGTGGTTGTGAGCTGATTATTGTCATCCACATTTAACATAACTTCTTGTGATGCACATGTCCCTTGCACCACTATGTTATTTGCCAATTCAGCTGACACATCTTGAACACTTGCAAAATCATACTCAAGAGAACCAATATCTTCTAACCTCAATTCCTGGAACCCCTGTCAATGAGGAATAACAAGAATAATATTCACGGTTAGATTTCAATAATGAAAATTTTCATTTACCAATGGTTCAAATGAAGAAATATTAGATCAAATAAGAAATGTACTAGACATGTTTGTTTAAAGTACACAAGCATATGGTCATAACCGAGCAACTAGCACCGCTCAAGTCTCCAAGACACCTAATCTAAGAGTAGGAGAAATGTGCAAGGCTGATGAGCAAGTAAGATACCATGCAAGCATTCTTAATCTTAGTATAAATAAAGAGGGGCTAGATTGACAATTTCTTCGTCTCGCCAAAAACAAGCAAGCCCCAATAAAGAGTATATTTTTCCCCATTGTAAGATATATGAAAAGAACATTCAAGAGGAAGAGCTTTAATCCCTGGTTCACCAAAGGCATTGTAAATAATGAAAACTTAAAGCAACAGATCAATACAAAATAAAACCTGAATATATTTGAGACATAGATGGAGGTGAGCACGGTAGACTACAATACATGCATAAAGGGCTTCAAATTAACCACTTTCTAACATGACCTGATATAATACTTGTAGGAGCATTCTCTCTACTTTGCAACAACATATATGAAAGCCTGACAATAATGAGAAGGATAAGTTATACATTATACCTTGTCCGAGCTGAATGCAGAAAAAGAATCCATAGATTGTTCTGGGGATACAGAGGGGTTAGAAACCATAGATTGGACCACATTTTCTTTAGAAGTTGGCATTGCTGTCACTTGAACATTAGCAACACCGGGTACATCCTTGCAGCCATATAAACCAATTTTCAAGTCACTCTTATTATTATTGTTTTCGTCAAGTTTAAGATCCCCCTTAGTATTAATGCAACCAGAATTTTCACTCTTTTCATATCCAGGTTTCATGTGATTCCCAGATGAAGGAAGCGACGGGCTTTCAGAAAATCCTTGCAGATCAATCACAGAATGATCAAATCCCTCAACAGTCAGTGCCGCATCACCTTTACCTTTAGAAGTATCAGGTGCATCACCATTTTTATTATTTACAGAAAACAAGCCTGTGTTATCTAGAAAACTAGACATCTTTGCATTAATAACTCGGTTATCGTTGTCAATTTCCTCTATTGTTCCACCCATGGGTAAACGAGGACTATCTTGCTGGTTTAAATCGCGAACTACATTTGGGTCAATCAAGCTCTCTTCCATTTGTTGTTCACTGATCGGAGACTCAACATTTATGTCTACATCTAAGTCACCAGCTGCAATTTCTGAAACATGAATCGTATTCAGCTTAGAAGAACATGGTTCCATGACAGAATCCTCCACAATAGAGTTTTGAGCAATTTCGATGAGGGCATCCATCTTAGAGATCCTTGAAGGCGTCTCATCTGTGACTGGAGACTCTTCTGCTCTCAAGACATTATTATTAGGCTGACCAGGCAAATCTTCAGCTTGCCTCAAATAATTCCTAACATGTATCCCAACGTGACTATTGTAGCGACGCTTTTCCAAAAACACTTTATGACAGAACTGGCACTCAAACTTCCCATCTTTAATTATAACTCCATCTGAAACAGATGAGCCAAGTCGATACCGCCTCGTCGTCTTCTGATGAATAGACAACAGGTGCTCCAAGTACGCATCCTTCTCATCAAAGGTCATGCTGCACTTTTGACATTCAAACAGATCATGTATTTGCACATCTGCAAGGTTCTCCATCTCCAACAAGGAAATTTCTTTCAATCGTTCATTAGAGACGGACAAACCAGACACATCCGAGTTAGTGGCAACAATCTGCCGTTGATCCTGCTCCTCGTGAGCAACACCTGCAGACTGCATCACAACTCATTAACCTCCAGAATAATATCACAACAGATCAACAGCAGCAGGGTTACTTACATTTTCAGTAGTCACTCTCTGTTCTTGAAGTATGTTTTCACTCCTATGACTGATTTGTAACTGTAAATCAGAGTGACCAAAACGAGACTGCAAATAGGAAGAAACTTCTCTGCAAGACACAAACGGCTGTCCACTAGGGCTGGAGAATATCAAACAACCGAACATATAAGCTCCAAAAAGCAAACCAACGCAAACAAAAAAAACAGCTATATTTAGGGTATGTTTGGATTGACTTAGTTGACCTTACCCACTTGCATAAACATTCGTGAGACTGTTTGGGCGAGCTTATAGAAACAACTTATCAATGCGCAAAAGTTGTTTTCATCTAATTTCCATAAACTCTCTAGGATATATGAAAACGGTTTGACTATATTTTATCTTTCGTTATAGAAATAACTTATAAATAAGCACTTAATTAAACTGTTTGTCCTTTTACTCCTAACCCATCGATAATCAAAGCACATTAATTATATTCCAAATTAACAACAAACAGATCACATTACTCATGCAAATAAATTTTGCAATATTGTGATCCAAATTATATAAATGTGTTATCCAAACATTGAAGAATATAATATCGAAAACAAATAGTGCATTAAACCTTATATATCTACGGCAATAGATCCAAGCACGACCATCTTTCCTCTTCAAACTAAGAAGAAGCTTCCATCCAAGAGGCAACACATCTCCAAAATCAGCAGCATCAACAATCCTCCTCTTCCTCCTCCTACTACCCCATTGACCAACCAAATCACTCAAAAACCCTAACAACTCCTCTTCCTTACTCAACCCTTCCGTCCTTCTCGCAATCTCCGCTGCAAATGGATGCTCCACCATCGACAACACATTCAAATCAACAGCAACACCATTCTTGTTCACAATCTCCATCCCTCTATAACAGTCATCCAAATGCACCTTCATTTTAGGTTTCCTCCCTCTCTTCCTCTTCCTCACTTCACCGGAAAGTATCACCGGCGGTGAAATTGAAGGAACTACAGGCTGAAGAAGCTCAACCTGATCGAACTTCGGATCTTCTTTAATAAACTGTTTGAGGTAATCAACGATGATACGGTGGTCGGAGGGAAGAACAGGAGTTGGAAGAAGTGGCGGTGCACGACAACGACGGTGAGATCGGGAGTAGGTTTGACGGTGAGAACCGGCGCTGTGGTTGAAAGTTGAAGGATCGATTTTGGGAGTGACGATTTGGCGCGTAGATTTTAGGTCGAAGGAAGAAAGAGAAGAGAGAGAAAGTGCTTGAAGTTCAGAGTGAGAGAGAGTTGTTGAATCAATGGAAGTTAACCACTCCATCTTGACCGTTGATTCTTCTTCTTCCTTCATCTTCTTCTTCTTCTATGTTTGTTCAGTTTAGCTCGGTCATGAAAATTGAAAATGTTTCTTCAACTTAATTAGTAAAGTTTATAGCATAATAACTATGAAGCACGGGTACTCCATTTTAGGGAGAGTACCGGTACCGGGTATGTACCCGTACCCGATACTCCTATGGTACACCTTGGGTACGCACCAATGACGTACCTATTTTATTTTTTATTTTTTTGCAACGGGTACACGTGTGGTACTCCTGTGGTACGCGCGGGTACACAAATCCGAAAAAATACAAATTTTTTTCCTTTTTCTTTTATTCGTTTTTTTTATTTATAGGAAGATTTATGTTTTTTATTTGTTTATCATATAAAAGTAGTAGCTATACTAAAGCAATAACATATTAGTAGCTGAGTTTGTCCACTCATTCATTGAAAAGGAATAGGCTCAATCTAATTTTATTCAAACAAATCTTCATTTGCTCTCTCTCTCGAGAGAAATAATAATACTTATAATGGAGGAACAACAAAAACATGCGATATTGATATGTAGATGGTATTTTTGAAGTTGCAAGTCTTTCTCGCGAAGAACCTGAGTTAGACGCCACTTTTTTAATGATTATGGAGAGGGAAACAATTTGACTTTATTTAGCTAATTGCTTTTTACTTGTTTAATTATTAATTTTAACAATATAGTTCTATTATTTTATTTATATAATTATATTAAAAAAAAATTATACATACGTACCCGTACCTTAATTTTTCTAAAATTGCCGTACCACGTACCAGTACCGGTATCGGATACCGGTACCGTACCCGCACCTAGGCATCATAGCATAATAAATTCTTACCTGACATCAACATAGACATTAGTACAATATTACTATTACATTATTACATTCATTAATTTAAAATACTTTTATTTTTTCTCATTTACTTTTGTTTATTTGTTTTTTTTGTAAATCATTTACTTTTATTTTACTTGTGGAACGGTGTTTTTCTTCTTCTTTTCTTTCTTGGTACAATTTTTTCTTGTTTTCTAGCACCAAAAATAAATGGCGTAATTCCTTTTTGTTTTTCATTTTTTTTATTGATTTTTAAAATTTTATAAGGAAATTTTTTTTAAATCCAAAAAATTTATAAATGAAAATATAGAAAAATATATTTTTTTTCTTTTTAAGTAAACAACAATACATTAAATAAAAAAAGTATAAATAAGCTCGGGTGGGGGCTGGTTTCAGGCACCACCACCTCCTCCCAGCGGTGGTGGACAGTTTTGTTCTTTGTTCTCGCTTTTGTTGATTTTTTTTCTTTTACTGTTATGTTTATTGTTACTTGTTTTTGTGTCGTGTGTTCTCAGAGATAAGTGGTTGCATTTGGTTTCGTAAAATCCGGAATGATCTGATTCTATTTGTCTGAAAATGCTATTGGTTTTTCTAATGTGTTGGACTCATTCCTCGATTTGGGTCTGAATATGTGTGTTCTTGTTAAAAAAATTTATACTTTTGCCAGAGAGATTCATATAATATACTAAACATGACCGCATAAAAAAATTTAAAATTTCGATTGATATGCACGAATTGAATTAAAAGTAGAGACCAAAAATCATGACAGAAAATACTTTAAGGATCAAAAAGTGAAGAAAAAAATCTTCAAAAACTAAAAACAAAATTCTAAAAAACTATAGAAATCATTTACTTATTTAACCCTAAATTTTATTATTGTTACTATTTACTATTTTGAAAATATTCACATGTCTTCAAAACTTTATCATATTGACTTCCGAACATAATATTCGCAACTTGCATAGTGCAAATATTTAACCGATTTTTTCTAGTAAAATAAATAAATATTATATAAAAATACTATATTAAAGCTGGTGTGTTGAAAATCTATACTAATATATAAAGGGGATACAAATTTTTTGGATGGTTTTTTCATTATTCCTATTTTATCCTTAAAAACAAACTACCAAAAAAACAAAATTAAGCACAACTTCCACATAAAAGTAGGTTTTCAGTTTTTTTATAGTAAAAAAAAATATATTTTTTTCTTCTTAATAACTAGCCACAACAAAAAAGGAGGTTAAGTAGTTATAATTAAATAAGTCCAATAAAAAAGGAGATTAAGTAGTTATTTATATTTGCACAATAGAGAATATTGATCACATCAAACAAAAAAAGAGAATATCGATTACACAAACGGGCACGGAGGCGGCTAGTACTAATAAATATATTTAAAATTTTATCGTATTAATTTACATATAAATTAAAAATCAACAAAAAAATTAATTTTTTTTCTTCTACATATATGATAAACTTATTAAATTTGCAACAGACCTGTGCATTCGTCTTTTACTAGTTGCGTTGTTGCTTTGGTTAACAACAAAATACTTAAACAAAATACATTGAATTGAATGGTTGCCTTATTTTAATGTGTTAAGTGTCTCTATAAGAAATTTGTAATAAATAAAAATTAGCTGCAAAAATTTTCTTTCATTTGGATATTCTCTAGAAATTGTCCAAATAGACATTTCCAGTGCAAAAATAGTACCACCAACAAAATATAATGCCGTAGTGCAAATAGCTTAGTTAATTTTCTACAAGCTATGTAAGCTTCAATTTCAAAGTTTAATTGAAAGGAATGTAATTTTGATCTAGTGTCTTAATTATTTCACCACATTGTTTTTTTGGACAGGTGTTGGTAGTTATGCTATTTTTACGGATCAAACCCATGTCCTTCAGTTCACCGACCGAACTAACTTCACAGAAAAAGTTAAGACCAGACTAATGATATAATAAGATATAATTGTAATTACATCCGTCAAAAGTTCATCTCAAGATTCCAAATGAACTTACCTCGAATTCTAACTAAATTTTGAGACGGCTTAAATCACTTTTATAACAATATATCAAAAGTAAAATATTTGAAATGGCCATCTTTCATGTAATAAATTTTACTTTGAAGCAATGCATTTTGATATCGATTATATCTAAGAGATTTTTTATTCATTACTGAATACTCAAACACAAACAGTCAGACACAAAATCTATCAACTTAAGTACAAAACTTGCAAGAACAAACTCACACCTACAGAGCTACACTGAAATAGCACAATTTAAGTTGTGCTACCAGATTTGGCCTGTGTCCATTGCTTACTTAAATATATATCTTACACTAATATTTGTGATCCAAAAGGCAATGTAAGAATCCCTTTTCTCTAAATTGTGAATGAGGAAGACAGAGATGGAGTTGATTTAAGCCTTCTCTTACGCAATCTCTCTGCAATAGCAAATGCAAGCTCAAGAGATTGAGAAGCATTAAGCCTAGGATCACAGTGAGTGTGGTAGCGTGAACTCAAGTCATCGAAAGTAATAGTCCGTGAGCCTCCAACACATTCTGTCACATTCTGCCCGGTCATTTCCAAATGAACACCTCCAGGGTAGCTTCCTTCTTGCTCGTGGACATCAAAGAATGCCCTCAGTTCAGCCTATAACCATAAAAAACATCCAGAGAATACATTAATTTAAATATTACGAAATGCAAAAAGAGAGAGATCTTGTGGATGATAATAAGGAAGCACATACATCATAAAAAAGGACAAACAACAGCCAAAGTAATTATAATAAGCTCAGTTCCGGTAAATTTTGGAACTGACACTTTATTCTCAGACAATTAACAATTATTTCACTATTATGTGCGACATACATATATACTCCAGGACAAAACTAAATCTGTAGGATAGACAGAAGGACAGCGGTGATCAACAAAGTCAATCATTCGCTTTATCCTTCATTTCAGGGTTGGGAAAATCTTTTTTGAAATTCATGTTTGAAAGCGCGGTCAGCCACCAAATAAAAGAGATATTCCAATAAAAAGTGTTGTGCAGAATATGTATTATTTGAGAGTATGAGAAAACACAGAGATCACCAAAACACTCACTTATACAAAAAGTCGTTGTTTCTTTATATCGTGAAAGATTTAAGAGCTAAACTGCATGCTCTATAAAAAATAGCAGCAACATGGACTAAAATGCTTCTCTGGAATATAAAAGCTATGATCTAGTATAGGCCATATTTTTATGCAATTTGTGTACTGCATAAATATTGAACATAAAACACACACACACACACACAAATAGGAAAAAGAAGAATAAACAAGTTCAAGTGAGAATTACCCTTATTGAATCAAAAGAGCGGGTTTTAAGTCCAGATGGAGCTTTGATGGTGTTCCCATGCATGGGATCACTAACCCAAGTGACAATTTGACCAGCTCTACGAACTGCCCTGATAAGATGCGGAAGCTTCACTCGCATATTCTCAGCTCCCATTCTTACAATTACTGTAATTCTTCCAGACTTGTTTTTAGGGTTCAGAATATCTATCAGCTTAACAAGTTCATTTGGATCCATCTTATCACTAACCTGAAAGTGAAAACCAAGTAGACATTTAGTAGTAGCACATTGTCAGAAATGCATTATGTATCGCCAACAAGACCGTGGTCCTTCAAATAGGATTGTAGTTTAGGTGTTCGGATATAGTTTTTCCAGGACAATTCTAACTACTTACCCGGGTCAATCATATGCAGAAGTAATTTTGACAATCACATCAAAAGTAATTTTATACAAAATGAAAAAAAAATTAGATGAAAAGTAATTTTGATGATCAGAGCAAAATAACAAGATAGCCAAACATATCAAGGGCATGGGCAAGGAACACTATATATGCACCTTGATACCAAGTGGATTAGCAATTCCTCTCAAGAATTCAACGTGAGCACCATCAAGTTGGCGAGTACGTTCCCCCACCCATAACATGTGAGCCGAGCAATCATAATGAAACCCAGAAGTAGAATCCTCCCTAGTAAGTGCTTGTTCATAAGGAAGAAGCAAACACTCATGGGAGGTCCAAAAGTCAGTTGTAGTCATGATTGGATGGTCAGCTGTAAGTCCAGCGCAACTCATGAAGCCGAGAGCCTCGTCCACTCGATGCGCCAATTCGCGGTACCTGGTGGCCCATACCGAAAAGAAAAACGAATGTGATAGAAGTTGAGAATTACTAAGGCAATTTCAAGAATAAGCATATCTTTTGCAGAAAGCACAAAAGAAATTGGTAAAACTAAAACATGTCAATTAGTATTTGGTTTTACTTGTAAGAGGATCACTATAGATAAATCGGCGCATCTGAATTTTAACACTGTTTTGAAGGGGAAAAAAAAATAAAAATGCAATATTATAAATAAAGTCCCTATAAACTAGGAACTTAAAATTACTTGTAAATTGGTGAATTTGAATTTTAACTCTGTTTTGAAGGAAAAATAAAGTAAGAAAGCATTATAATAAATAAAATCCCATCCCAATTTTTTCTCTATCATGTTACTTCCAAACAGCATGAATGACTATACATGTGCAACTAACCAATATCTCTTAATATAGGATCTCACATTCAGTCCATACAATGCAACTAACCAAGCATAATAAAGTGTTAATTTGGTTAAACTTTTCAACAAGTACTTCTAGGAAACAAAAAGGTGACTAAGTGACTACAAGTCTTCTTAATACCAGTAATAAATATCAGTTATTCTCAATAGTCAATATTGCTACATGCTCTCGTAAACTAGAAGCTGATCCATACTAGGCTGGGTCTTCAACTTTAGTTCAATGCTTATCCTTTCTACACATTTTCTGATTTTCTCCCTATTTATTTTTTCTCAAGGTCTCCAACAATTTGAAAACAAAGAGCAATAATCTAAAATTATTCTCAATTTCCATCCCCTCTTTTTGTACACCCTTTACCTTCCACTATCTTTTGAGCAATGTGGAAATAGTCGGTTCAGTTTTCAAAATGATCCATCCAAACCATTTTAATGTAGTATAAATGAACAAACACTAATCAATCAAAATCTCAAAATCAAATTACAAAATGGTACCTGTCTCCTTGTTCGCTTTGTTCCATGAAATCAAGATTCCACTGGTTGACCCTTTGCATGGCAGCATAACCTCCTGTGGCAAACGCCCGCAAGAGGTTGAGAGTAGCTACAGACTGGCAGTAGGCTCTTACCATTCTCTGTGGATCTGGAGTTCTAGATACTGCATCAAATGCATCCCCATTCACATTGTCACCCCTGTAACTTGGCAGCTTGACACCATTTTTCTCCTCAAATGAATCTGATCTCGGCTTTGCAAACTGACCCGCCATTCTCCCCACCTATTCATTCAGCATATATCCAATCCAACACAACAGTAGAAGTATGTCATTCTCATTGACCATACATAAATAAAATTCTAAACAATTGTGTTATTTGAATAACTAAAATTTGACAACTTTTCCAACATCAATCTAAATGGTTAAAGTAGTTCAAATAGGTGGTTAATTAAATTAACGGTTAATAGATATATCAGATGCAAAACTTATTAAGTATCAACGTAACTTCATTAACCATAATTTTCAAGTGTTCAAATCCACTCCACACATGGTTTAACACCTAAAATTTATTAACCACTACTACTAAACTTATGGTTAATGAAGTTACAACACCTGATGTATCAATTAACCATTACTAAATTTCAGTAACCACATATTTGAATTGTTAACCACTTAAAAATTTGTTGCGAAAACTGTTTAAATATTGTTCTACAATAACCATTTGTCAAGTCTAAATCAACAAAGGCCAAGACTTTAAAATGCCCAATTAGGGTTCGAAATCCAAATAATTATACCTAATAGCATAGAATTTGATTTCAAATTCCAATTCAAAAAATAATAATTCCCAATACAACAAACAACAAAATAGTGTCTTTTATCATTTGATCATGAAATAGAGATAGAAAGGATAAAGATGAAACCTTGATAACAGGCATTTGAGCACCAAACATAAGAACAACACCCATTTGAAGAATAACACGAAAAGTATCCCTAATATTATTAGCACTAAACTCCTTAAAGCTCTCAGCACAATCACCACCCATAAGTAAAAAAGCGTTACCCATTGAAGCTTGAGCAAGTTTATCCTCAAGATTTCTAGCCTCACCGGCGAAAACAATCGGTGGAAAAGATGTAAGAGTTTGAAGAACTTCATCAAGCTGGTTCTGATCTGGATATTCAGGAAGTTGCAGTGCCTTTTTGGTTCTCCAACTATCTATCTTCCATGCGGTGGTTGATGATACTAATGGAGAACTTGTTGCTGTTGACTTTGAAACGTCGGAAGAATTTGCGACGATGATGGATCGGCGTTGGTGGCGGCGATGTTGTGTCAACAGAGAAGGTGCAAACCCGATTAGGGATGCAGATGTTATAGACATTTTTTCTTTTCTTCTTCTTCTTCTCTGTTTTGTTTTGTTCTGTTCTGTTCTGTTCTATTGAATCAATCTAATTCTCACATTTATTTATTAATATGATATGATGATTTTTTACGATTATAATAATGATGATATTTTTATGAATTTATGGATTCAGTTATACTTTTATCTCAATCCTTGTCTGTCTGGTTATTATACCTATCTCAGCCACGTTAGGAGAGTGTGTGTGCTTACCTAACTATTTGGTGAAAAAAAAAAAAAAAACCTAACTCTTTGGATTTCATTAACTGACGACTTGCACCTGTTATCTTAGTTAGGTAGGAGATCTATGACCGTCCGATCTAGAACTGACGAATGGAGTATTTTATATTTTTTTTTTTTTTTCACCACCAGTTTAATTTGATTCGGAGGTCAGTTCTGGTATCAAAGTGGTTCAAGTCTCCTCCGATCGTAGTTGCAGGGGACGAATGGAGTATTTCAAATTCAGTATTTTGAATTTCTTAAAAATAAATTAAGCTGTTTCTTTTTTTATGGTTTGGTCTTGATGGATGATTATGAATCTTCTGATTTCGTGAATGTGCGTAGTCGGTGACTAAAATTAGATTTGTTTTTAGCATGAATGAATATATATTGTGGAAGGTTGATGGTTGATGTAATACTTTAAAATTTAAAATTGATGCGGGAGTAATTCAACGCAACTGCGGCTGATAATATTTTATTTTAGGGTTAATAGGTCTTTACCCCCTGCTAAGTGGACGTGTTTCGCATTACCCCTTGCTAAAAATTTCTTGAAGATTGCCCCCTTGCAAAGTTTTTTTTTTTGTTTTTTTTTTGTTTCCCCCCTTTTCCTCTCTTGGATGCAAGAAATTTTAACTTTTTAAATCGGTTAAACAAAATAACCGATTTAAAAAACATAACTTTTTAAATCGGTTGAACAAAATAACCGATGTAAAAAGTGCACTCAAGGAGGGAAACCAACAAAAAAAACTTTGCAAGGGGGCAATCTTCAAGAAATTTTTAGCAGGGGGTAATGCGAAACACGTCCACTTAGCAGGGGGTAAAGACCTATTAACCCTTTATTTTATTATTTGTTTTTTTGTTTGTTTTGATTATTATTTTTAAGTTTGTTATTATCTTTATTGGAATAGTTTGTTTTAATTTTTTTAAGTTTGTTATTATCTTCGTAAGGATAGTTATTTTTTTAATTTAAAAGATAATGAATTTAGAATAAGTTAGTTATTATCTTTTTAAAGTTTGTTTCTATTGTAAGCCTGAAGGCAGACCTATCTGGATTTCATTCAACTCAATAATAATATTTCAGAGTTTTATGTCTTTTCTGGTGGATGTGAATTCCAGTTTTATTTCTAGAGTTTAGCGTTTGCTATTATCTTTCCGGTGGATTCCAGGAAACCTATATACTAGGATTAACGTTTGCTGAATGCTGATCCTTCTCGCTTCCGTTTGGTCCGGCTTATTTTGTACTTTTTTTCTTCTCCTTAAAAATAGTAAAGAAGGAAAAAATTGTGTTTTACTTCACTTTTCTTTATTTTTTATCTCTTTACTTTATTTCTGTAATACTTTTAAAGAGAAATAGTGTCAAATATAATTTTATACTTCTCTATTTCGTTTAAGCTGAAATAAAAAGTAAAAAATAAGCCGGGTCAAACGGGGACTAAGCCTATTTAAAGGCATGCCTATTTGGATTTCATTCAATTCAATAATAATATTTCAGAGTTTTTTCTCTTTTCTGGTGGATTATAGTTTTACACTTTGAGTGAATTTCAGTTTTATTTCTATGAGTTTAGCGCTTGTTATTCTCTTTCTGGTGGATTCCAGGAAACCTATATTCTAGGATTAACACTTGCTGATCCTTCCCGCTTCCGATTGCGTCAAAAATAGTTTGAAATTTGATTTAAAAATTAACTCATTGAAATTGATTTATAAATAAAATTAATAGAACTTAAGGTGTATATTGAACTTGTTGAATTTAATTAGAATTATATATAATTCGACTTATTTTTATTTGGGTTTATGAGTCAATTAAATAAAATTGCGTTAGTAGTAAAAATAAATATGTCAATGTTGAACACATCGTAAAAATTAGACAATACTTTGAGTTGTTGGTGTAATTTTAAATGAAAACTATTATGGGGTTGAAATTTTTGGAAGAAGACCGGTAATATGTTATACTCGTGGTCAAAATGTTTAGGGTCCTTTGCTTGATAAACGGCATTCTTCTTTTATCAAGAGGATGGACTGAGTATAACGATTGTTAACCCCCTTGGATCGCTAGCTAGAACTCGATTGACATGATATTTCCGTCATTTGGGTCCAGTCGAGCACTAAAGGTCATGGCAAGAGTAACGGAAAATGTGCCGAACGGAGTGAGGGCAATCCACAAATGTTGAGTCTCTTTAAAGCTTTAAAAAAAGTCTCATAATAGCTCCCCAAACATGAGGTTTGTATGGTATATATATTTATGACATGCGAGAATCAAACATCATTTTTGAATGCTAATATTCATAGGCTTAAACCTTCAAACTCATTTTTGAAAAACCTTGATAATGTTTGTCTAATGAGATATGCAGTGACACAAGAATGCTTATTTAGTCTCTTTTTCAAATAATTGGATGAGGAAATTAAATAATAAAATTTTAAGAAGTAAACTACTTTTGTACCAAAAGAAGCAACTGCAAAGTGATGGGATTCTTATGCTTACTTATGTGAACAAATTCACAACTAAAGTTTTTATATCTTCATTTCATCCACAAAGAAAGGGAACCCACCAATGTGGCCACAAAGTATATGCTCATTTCTCATGTTTGTGACAATAGCATGGTAATGTTATTCTTCTATCACTTGTTTTTCTCTAGCAAATTAATGACTTTCAATAGATTGTAGAAACTAGGAAGGGTAGTTACCCCAAATGTTGTTACAAGACTTGTGTAAATAGAATTATCGGTTGCTAAGTCACATGGAATGCAAGTAATGAAGGAGAGTTGCTTTGTGCATTCAATTACTTGGTTTTTTGTTGTTTTATTTGATTGAACTTTTATAATTGGTTTGATTTTGATGAGCTTGTAATCTAGACTTATATCCAATGCAAGCAATAGTAGCCTGCATCATCAAACTCAAACATATAGTATAAATAAATTATCTTCTTGTAAGAACAAGGCGCCTAATTAAAAATGTTTCATGACTTCTCTTCTCTATTGTACTACAATCATTCATCCATTAACAAATATTCATATTGGCACACACTGGTAACTTGGTAAGTATAGTTTGATTCTTTAAAAAATGTAAATTTCATTTACACACTCTACTCAGAAGTGGTGGCCCCGTGCTTGTATTATGAATGGATTTGGGATCCCGGAGATTGTCTTATGCGATAATTCTCCTTTGGGTAGTTTTTTGTTAGTTTGGGTGCCTTTTCTTTTGTGTTTGGGGTTCACCCCTTTCTAATGTACTTGTTCTCTCTTGCTCCCCTTTTACTTCTTGTTAAGGTGGATGCAAGGAAAACCTTTTTATACAAAAAGATGCAAACAATCAAATAAAGTTGATTTTAAAATTTCAAAGTTCAAACCAATTACTCATTCACAAAGTAATGCTTCAAAATTCCAACCCTATTTGCAGCAAGAGTGAGACCAGAATATGTTACTTTACCGTAAGATCACAAAGGCTGTGAAAAAGTTGAAAGATTTTAGTACTTGATTGATGGATTGATACAATAATTGTTACTATAAGCTTAGTTATTTTATTTTTTAATATATATAATTATAAGCTTCGTTATTTATCCCACTAAATGCACTTGTGCGCATAACATAATAAATTTATTTTTAATGACATATTTTTTTTGGTGAATTACATAACACAATAATGGAATTGGATCCTCTCAATCTCTATTTCTCTCAATCTTTCTCAACCATTAATCCTAGCCATTATTCTAAATCTAATGGTAGAAAAATAAAAACACCTCCATAAATAGAAATACCATATAACAATTTAATTTTCTAATTTGAAATTTGTCTTTTTTTAATAGTATATGATTGACTTTAATTCCTTTATTTTTTTTATTAGGATAAAATTTAAAAGAAAAACACTCCCTTAAAAGAGAAAATCAATCCATTTGCATTTACATAAAAAAATAAAATGAAAACATTTGTATTTTCTTCCTAAAAGAATATGTTATAATTTCATTTGTATATTGCTTGCCTTATAACTCTATTAGTATAGTAGCAGTATAAAAATAATATCAAGATCGTAAGAAGTTTTTTTTTGTACAATATTAATTTGAATATTAAAAGTTGTATATATGATTAACATAATTTAATTTAATTTTTCAAAAAATTAATTAATTTTTTTTTAAAAATATAATAATTAAATTTCAAACTTCATTTCTTGAGTTTTTCAATTTTTTTAATAATAAATATATCTTAACTTTATATTTTAATATGTCACAAAAAAATAAGGGAATTAAAGTCAATCATATACTATTAGAAAAAGACAAATTTCAAATTAAAAAATTAAATTGTTATATGGTATTTCTATTTATGGATGTGTTTTTATCTTTCTACCATTAGATTTAGAATAATGGGTAGGATTAATGGTTGAGAGAGATTGAAAGAAATAGAGATTGAGAGGATCCAATTCCCACAATAGTAGGGGCTTTGCCCCCTTTATGCACAAAAAAAAACACAATAATAAGCTTCACTTAGTCAAAAAATAAAATAATAATGTAAGCTTCACTTAGTCAAAAATTAAATAATAATGTAAGCTTCACAATGCAATGACCCATTTAATTTGAAGTGGACTATATCATAATAGTTTGTGGAGTGCGTTTGGATAGGAAATTTTTTGAGGTAAAATATAATTTTTTTATATTCATTAATTTGGAGAATTTTTAAAATGATGATATTTTATGAAATTTAAAAAATTACAAAAGATACTTAAAAATTAGGAATTTGAATTTTCTACCTCTCATATGTTTTAAAAAATTTAAATTGACCCCTAAAACTTTCTAAAAATTGCAAATTGGCATCTAAATTTTTTGAATTGTTCCTTTAAGTTTTTTTAAAATTAATTTTCTCATAAAAGAAGGTTTTATGATAAACAACATTGACACATTGTTTTATATAGCGAAATAAATGATGATCAAGAAAGAATTGTGGATTATAATTTAATAAATAATTTTTTTTTAATATTTTGTAAAATTTACGTGAAGTTGGATAAAAAGTTGGAAGTCAACAAGAAGTGTCCCGATCAAAATACACTTTGCAATGAGTTAATCTGATCCTCTTTTGCTATAAATAACATTTTTCTAAAATATGAAAACATGAAAATATGTCTGAATACAAAATAAAAATTAGGCGATTACTCGGTATGAAAAAAAATTAAATGATTACTCTTCTTTGTATGCATCAATCAAAATACTCCTCTATTTATCAGAAGATATTTTTCAATAATATAATTTTTATTAAAATATATCATCATTCAATAATGTAAATTTTATCATAAAATCTTAATAATAATATAGGAGATATTTGATACGACAATAGCCCATTTAAATTGAATGGACCATACCCAAAAATCCAATTGCTAGGTCGGTTTATGTGATATTTAGACTTAGACACGATATATAAATTATTCTTTTTTTCATAATCTCGTTTTTTTATTCGTTTATTTACATTACATATAACAAAATCAAAATCAAAAGCGTGAAATCAATCTTCTTCACTCACCTTCTCGAAAACCTCCATATCTAGGGTTTTGGAAGCAGAAGAACCATGTCGTCGAACGATGACGAAATTAGGAAGACGCAAGATGACCGAAAGAAGATGGAACAAGAACTCGCTTCTCTCACTGCACTCACCTTCGATACTGATCTCTATGGCGCAAGCGACAGATCTTCATACCTCACTTCAATTCCGGCAAGCGAAGATGCTGAAAATCTCGAAGCCGATAACGAGTTTTCTCGAAGACTTCCTTCATACACTGGCCCCAGATCTATCATGAATGAAATTCCTTCCGCCGAAAGCGATGCAGGAGGTTCAGGTTTAAATCAACAGTCGCGGAGAATAATTGATCGTGAAGATGATTACCGTAGGCGTAGGTTGAATCAGATTCTTTCTCCGGATAGAAACGATGCTTTTGCTGCCGGAGAGAAGACGCCGGATCCATCGGTGAGGACTTATGCTGAAATTATGAGGGAGGAAGCGTTGAAGAGGGAGAAAGAGGAAACGTTGAGGGCAATTTCGAAGAAGAAGAAGGAGGAAGAAGAGAATGCTAAGGCTGCTCCGGAGAAGTCTCAGTCTCAGTCTCAGTCTCAACAGGTGAATCAGCAGAAGAGGAGGAATAGGTGGGATCAGTCTCAGGATGAAGGTGGTGCTAAGAAGGCTAAAACTTCTGATTGGGATGCTCCTGAGTCGGCGACGACACCGGGGAGATGGGATGCTACTCCGACTCCGGGGAGAGTTATTGATGCTACTCCAGGGAGGAGGAATAGGTGGGATGAAACTCCAACTCCGGGGAGGTTGGTTGATGCTGATGCTACTCCTGGTGGTGTTACTCCTGGTGCTACACCTGGTGCAACTGCTTGGGATGCTACTCCTAAGCTTCCTGGAATGGCTACTCCAACTCCCAAGAGACAAAGATCAAGGTGGGATGAAACACCTGCTACTATGGGGAGTGCAACTCCATTACCTGGTGCAACTCCTGCTGCTGCTTATACACCTGGTGTTACTCCTGTTGGTGGTGTTGAACTGGCTACTCCTACTCCTGGTGCTTTACAAGGTTCATTTACACCTGAGCAGTATAATTTGTTGAGGTGGGAGAGGGATATTGAAGAGAGGAATCGTCCTTTGACTGATGAGGAACTTGATGCTATGTTTCCACAAGAAGGGTATAAGGTTTTGGATCCTCCTGCTTCTTATGTACCTATTAGAACTCCTGCAAGGAAGCTTCTTGCTACCCCTACACCGTTGGGGACTCCGCTTTATCAAATTCCCGAAGAGAATCGTGGTCAGCAGTTTGATGTTCCTAAGGAAGCTCCTGGTGGTTTGCCTTTCATGAAACCTGAAGATTATCAGTATTTTGGGGCTTTGTTGAATGAAGAAAATGAAGAGGAGTTGTCTCCAGATGAGCAGAAAGAGAGGAAGATTATGAAGCTTCTTCTTAAAGTGAAGAACGGTACTCCACCGCAGAGGAAAACTGCTTTGAGGCAGTTAACTGATAAGGCTCGTGAGTTCGGTGCTGGACCTTTGTTTAACCGAATTCTGCCATTGCTTATGCAGCCTACTTTGGAGGACCAAGAAAGACATCTTTTGGTAAAGGTAATTGATAGAGTTCTTTATAAATTGGATGAATTGGTTCGGCCTTATGTGCATAAGATTCTTGTTGTTATTGAGCCCCTCTTGATTGATGAAGACTACTATGCCCGTGTTGAGGGAAGGGAAATAATATCTAATCTCAGTAAAGCGGCTGGTTTGGCCACCATGATTGCTGCCATGAGGCCCGACATAGATAACATCGATGAATATGTTAGGAATACCACTGCTAGAGCTTTTAGTGTTGTTGCGTCTGCTCTTGGTATTCCAGCTTTATTGCCCTTCTTGAAGGCTGTTTGTCAGAGTAAGAAATCATGGCAAGCTCGACACACTGGTATTAAGATTGTACAGCAGATTGCCATTTTAATTGGATGCGCTGTGTTGCCTCATCTGAGATCTCTTGTGGAGATTATAGAGCATGGTTTGAATGATGAGAATCAGAAGGTGAGGACGATCACCGCATTATCTCTTGCTGCTCTTGCTGAGGCGGCCGCCCCTTATGGTATCGAAAGTTTTGACTCGGTGTTGAAGCCACTGTGGAAGGGTATTAGGCAACACCGTGGTAAGGTGCTGGCTGCATTTTTGAAGGCAATTGGGTTTATCATTCCGTTGATGGAAGCCTTATATGCTAGCTATTATACTAAGGAAGTCATGCTTATTCTGATTCGGGAGTTTCAGTCTCCCGATGAAGAAATGAAGAAAATTGTTTTGAAAGTGGTGAAGCAATGTGTGAGTACCGAGGGTGTTGAAGCTGAGTATATTAGAACTGATATCCTACCTGAGTTTTTCAGAAACTTCTGGGTTAGGAGGATGGCCTTGGATAGAAGAAACTACAAGCAACTTGTGGAGACGACTGTTGAGATAGCAAATAAGGTCGGTGTTGCTGATATTGTTGGAAGAATCGTTGAAGATCTTAAAGATGAGAGTGAACCTTATAGGCGAATGGTCATGGAAACTATTGAGAAGGTGGTTACTAACTTGGGGTCATCTGATATAGATGCACGGTTGGAAGAGCTTTTGATCGATGGTATTCTTTATGCTTTCCAAGAGCAGACCAGCGATGATGCTAATGTGATGCTTAATGGATTTGGTGCAGTTGTAAACTCGCTTGGGCAGAGAGTAAAACCATATCTTCCTCAGATTTGTGGTACCATCAAGTGGAGATTAAACAATAAGAGTGCAAAGGTGAGGCAGCAAGCAGCAGACCTCATTTCTAGGATTGCTGTTGTCATGAAGCAGTGCCAGGAGGAACAATTAATGGGTCATCTTGGTGTTGTCTTGTATGAGTATCTTGGAGAAGAGTATCCAGAAGTTCTAGGTTCAATTTTGGGTGCTCTCAAGTCGATTGTTAATGTTATTGGTATGACGAAGATGACTCCACCTATTAAGGATTTGCTTCCTAGGCTGACTCCAATATTGAAGAATAGGCATGAGAAAGTCCAGGAGAACTGTATTGACCTTGTGGGTAGGATTGCTGATCGTGGGGCTGAGTTTGTACCTGCCAGAGAGTGGATGAGGATCTGTTTTGAACTTCTTGAGATGCTTAAGGCACACAAGAAGGGGATCCGTAGAGCTACTGTGAATACTTTCGGATATATTGCAAAAGCCATCGGACCACAAGATGTCTTGGCAACTCTATTGAATAATCTTAAGGTGCAGGAGAGGCAGAATCGTGTATGTACTACTGTTGCCATTGCTATTGTTGCAGAAACATGTTCACCCTTCACAGTTTTGCCAGCACTGATGAATGAGTATCGTGTGCCAGAGCTTAATGTGCAAAATGGTGTGCTCAAGTCTCTCTCTTTCCTCTTTGAGTATATTGGTGAAATGGGCAAGGACTACATATATGCTGTGACTCCTTTGCTTGAGGATGCTCTTATGGACAGGGATTTGGTTCATAGGCAGACAGCTGCATCTGCTGTGAAGCACATGGCACTGGGAGTGGCTGGTTTGGGTTGTGAGGATGCGCTGGTCCATTTGCTGAACTATGTCTGGCCAAACATTTTTGAAACTTCTCCACATGTGATAAATGCTGTGATGGAAGCCATTGAAGGGATGCGGGTAGCCTTGGGTTCTGCTGTTGTTCTTAACTACTGTCTTCAAGGGCTGTTCCACCCTGCCCGAAAAGTGAGGGAGGTGTATTGGAAGATTTATAACTCTCTATATATTGGAGCTCAAGACGCACTTGTTGCAGCATACCCTTCTCTAGAGGACGAGCACAACAATGTTTACAGTAGATCGGAGTTGATGATGTTTATTTAGATTGCAATTTAGACAAATGGGAATGTCCCTGTTTTGCAATTGTCAATGGATTGGTAAGTTCTCTTTGAATGCTAACTTTTATGCATCTATCACTTTCCTGTGTGAAAAATTTCTAATGTGCCACGTGTTACTTTTGTTTATATGTATTGAATTACTTTAGAAACTGTGTGTGAAATAGCTTTTATTGATACTTTGATTATCTCAAATTGAATTACCGTGGAAACTGTGTATGAAAGCTTGTTTGTTACTTTGATTTGATAGCATGGTGTTAGAGGTGTGATCCAAAGAAAAAAGATACTGAAGTTGGAATTGAAATATTGTGAACATAAATCCAAATCTATTAGAACATATTTTATTGCCTCTAACAAATAGTTATCAATGCAAAACCTATGTTGGTAAAATGAAAAACGCAAACTGTAGAATCTAACTAATGTGATTGGCATGTGCAATGTATGCATTAGATGATTTAGCCGAGCAAGTATATTCAATGGACGAAGTCTTAGAGATGATTTCATTCTAAATAAGTGGAAACTTTTTTGTACATTTCAAATTGTAAATTAAATGTTAGTGTTACTTGTTTGCTAATAATTGAAATTTGACATTACAGAAACTTGTTATTAAGGGTTGTGTAAGAACTTACCCTTGTTTCTCTCTTGTGATGCAGATTCCGTATTTCCTTGGTGTTGACAGTGGATTCAGGTGAACCATGTTCATTGAGAGACTGATCAAGCTGCTGATGGTTTTACTAAGTTTGGTTTGGATATGTTAGAGTCTAGTAATTTTTTTTTCCTGCCCTTTTTGCATGTAATGTTGTGAATGCTGACTGATAGGCGGGGGCTTCTTTATGCCCATGGTTTAGTTGTGTTCTTTTTTTATGGGGCCTGGCCCCTCGTTGTCATAAAAAGAATATAAAATTGAAACTTGGAAAATGCAATCCGAATTAGAATTTTGCATCACCCGTGTTCAAGAAGCGTTATGGTTTTGCATTACTTGTACTTCAGAAACGTCTGACATTTCCCTCCATAGACTTATTACTATCAGTTACAACTGTGTATGTATGGTGTGGAACAGAGTTTAACCATGATGCTGTTAATTCTGAAATACAGTCAGATTCTGTTGGATTCATGAGTCCAGTTTGCAAGGCAAAAGTACCTCTTCAAATCAATGTGTTGGAAAATGGATCCCCAAATGCTGGCCATCTTTAGACTGGTAGTTTTTTATTTTCTGTATATTTGATGATTCGCTAATAATATTTTCTGTTATCTTATCTCCCAACTATTATTTTGTCTTTGTAATTGAAAGACATCTTAAACACTACTCTGTTTTAAGTAGAGTGTATTATTCTGAGATTTCAATATCTCTATATATGCACTAGTGTCTGAATAGGTGACCTTTGATAAACTGAGTGCATCATTAATTATTGTTTATTTTAAGAACCAAGGCCAAAAAACCGGAAAACAAAACAAGTTGGTTTCAGTTATGTTATAACATTGTTATTGTCTGCCATTCAGAAAAAAAGTTATGTTTTTGTCTTGTCACAAGTCACAACTGCATTAGCAGGCATGCTGTTATTATATTCCTGATCTAAAATTTAGTAATTTTTTTTTCTATTTAAACTTTGGCAGCTGAATGATCTTTATACATATCAGTAGCAGGAGTTGATCTAGAAGATAAAATCCAGCTTTTGGGATTGATAGTGTGCTCGTTATGGTGCCTGCATAAATTTACTGTAGTGTGGTCTTGTTAATTTCTCGCCGACTCTGTTGTATTATCACTAACTATCTTATTTATTTGCAAGAGAACCAATATTATCCTCGGATTAGTCGGTCCTTGGACTGGATACCGATTTTTTTTTAAAAAAAACAATATTATCTTGCAGTATTGTTTTTTGCCGTCTGTATCACTGTTGGAATTGTCTTAGAGGTTTTTTAATTGAACTCCATACACAAGTAGTGTGTAGTAAGTGTATCCCATAGCTCCATCAAGTGAAAGTATGAACAAAGCAATTAATATACCGACAGTTTAAATAGCATATTAGTGGTGATTGCCAAATAAAATATGTCCCTTAATTAGGAGCACTTTATTATATAGAAGTGCTTACTCATTAAGTGATTAAAATTTTAGAGTATCTCATACTGAGTCATGATCTATTTAATTGTCAACTGGATTGTAGCAGCTAGCATGCCACTTGTGTTATTGGGGTCGGAAAGCCATGGTTCTGGTTGTTTATTTATAACATGTGGTGGTTTATTCGGTTCTATATATAATTGGGTTTGTGCTAGTGTTGTGTGGAATCTTGGCTGGTTATAGCCACTTGACAGTACCTGTTGTTTGTTAGTTTGTCAAAGCTTGTGGCCTTATTTAGTCACTTTAACGTGGCTTGTGCTTTTGCACTGTGGCTTGTGTCTGTAATTTTAGTTTTAGGAATCTGCTTTGTATGAGAGTTGAGACCCATGAGATTGTCTTGTCTTGGTGCTTTGTAGTTAGCGTGTGGGTTGTATTTCACCCTCTTTCCCTCCTAGTGCAGCGGAGTGTCTGTTTTGTGCTATTTCAGGTACACCTTGTGCTCGGGTTTGAGTTGTATTACACCGGTCCTATATATAAGAAAAAAAATTACTTTTTACATTCATTGTGAAATTGATGTATCTGGACTATATTATTGTCTAGATACATCAATTCTAGAATGAATCTAAAAAGTAACTTCTTTCTTACATATAGGATTAGAGAGAGTAATATTTAGCCTTTTAAACCAATAAACTAAAAGAAAATCTCCCTCCTCGGTTCCAACGTCAACTTATTCAACGTTTAGGTAGTTGTGTGTGTTTTTGTGTTTGGGATTTAGACAAATGAGGACTTGTTAGAAAATTTACGGTTTTTAGTGACGCCATATCAGCAGTAGCATATATAAGGTATATACTGTTTTTTTTTTTGAATGTTGGCGAGTTCCCTCTGAATTGTAGGATTGTCTACATCTTTTATTGATTGTTGATAACTTGTGTCAGAGTTACAAACGTGCTTCCTATAAACAAACATCTTTTGAGCTCTGATGTGAGGAGTTGAGAAATCATTTTGTTCTATGAAGTCCATGGAATTGTTCTTCCTCTTGGCAAACCTCTGATTTTGCACTTCACAAGATGTACCATCAGATTTGGTGTGTACTTGATCTAATACTAGTAGGGAAAGCTTGTGCATGATGCACCATTTAGATTACTTGTGCACCTTGAAATTCGACGTTTATTTCAACCAAAATTGTAATAAACAACTATGAAGCAAATTCAGACCAACTTTTTTCTAAAAAAAATGATCAATATATATACCGATACTCATGTATATGTTTTCTTTTGGATTTTACCTTTCTTTGAAAATCAAATAAAATATTATATATATGGACATTATAAAATTGGATCAAATACTTCTCTTTTCTCTCTATCTCTCTCAACTCTGCGATATAATTTTAAGGTATTGTCATCTGTAAGAGGAGATTTGTTATTTGTTGGTTTAATGAGTGTGTGTTGTTTATAAACAATGTGAATCTTTGGTGTATCAAAATAAGACCTCTCAGTTTTTACTAGGAAGTGGGGTAAATGGTCTATCATCTATTGTGTATAGCTTAAACACTTAGACCACTCCAATGGTGGGTACCTATTTTTTAAGTACCAGTACCTAATAGGTACCCTCATTGGAGCAAAATACAATTGAGTACCTAATAGGTATTGGTTCTAAGTTAAGCATTGATACCTATTTTATTTCTGTGGGACCCATTTACAATTATGTATAGTTATTGGTGAAATATGTTATAAGTGAGACCGTTTTAGAATTTTTTAAGAGGTGTTGGGTTGGAGGGATTGAGTACTTAGTAGGTACTATTATTAAAAAATTATAAATAAGTGATGTGTACACGTGAGACCCATTTAAGTACCAAAAAGAGAGTAGCTCCATTGTGGATGCTCTTATATTGTCTAATTTGGAATTTTGTTTATTGTTGTCACAATATTATTTGTGACAATGTCTCGTTGAATTGATGTATTTATAAACTACCATTAACTTTGAGTTTTTAATCAATGTATAACTTTTTAGTGCACCAAAACACTTTTTTTTTTGACGAAGAAACACTTATAACATTTCATTAAGTAAAATGTGTTCAATACAATGTGGTATATCAACCAATACTTGGGAACTAGTTGAAAATAAGGCCACCTTAGCAAGATTATGGGCAACCTCATTTGCTTGTCTCCGAATAAACTCAACACTCGAGTCGTTATAAAAATTAGAAAGACAAGATTTACAATTTTTAATAATATCCCCAAACTCGGTAGCATCTGGTCTAGATGAGGAGAAACTGTCAACCACTCTTTTTGAGTCCAGCTCAAAGTCGATGGGTCCTAAGTTGAGCTCATGCACCCAATTAAGCGCACAAAGAAGACCAATCGCTTCACCGACATGCACCTCACACCTAGGCGAAAAACACTATGTTTTAGCACTTATAAATGCCCCAGCTTCATCTCGAACACACATTCCAATGCCTACTTTAGTACCCTCAAAAGAGGCGTCAATGTTGCATTTAAATCGGCCGGGTAGGGGCTTCTTCCAAGTACTCACGGTACCACTTTGCATAACAACTTGTGTTCTGCTATACACATGCCGGACAGCAGTCCAATCTTTTAACATCTCCTCTGCACGAGCTAAAACGGAACTTTGGGCATCAATAGTGTTATTCCAAATCTTATTATTGCGTTGTTTCCAGATACTCCATAAGACTGTCGCAAACAAAGCAGAGTCACTAGCATTTAGTCGCTGAAGCAAATTAAAGATTACAGTAGCAATGTAGTGCACCAAAACACTTGACAAGTTGTTAAAAAAATATTTTTAAAGGAATTGATGGTTCTATTAAATTTTATATGACGTGTCTTCACTAATTTAAATTTTAAATTTATATAAACAATAAAAGAAAATATTTTAATGATTTTTTTTGGGATCAAATAATTTAATGGTTAGAATTTCACTTTTTTAAGGCGAATAAGTAGAACATTGGAATTTTAATTCTACGTATTAGATCATGAATACATGCAATGTATTTAATGAATTTTTTATTTGACCAAAAGAATTTAATGAATGTTGATAAATTATAAATTTAACATTTAATCCATCCGTAGAAAAAATACTTAACTAATCCTGTAAAAAATATTGAATTAATATTTTTGAAAAAGACCATTTTTCACTTGGTTTATTTTATCTTTTAATTGTTTGTGAATTTAAATTTTTAGTATAATCCTATTGTGAAAAACAATTGCATTGAAAATTGAAATTTTTAACTTTTTAATAAATAATTTCTATTATGGACTAGGCCTTCAGCCCAACATTTGAGGAAGTTCACTTCCTTAATCCGTCGAACACGGTCCAACTACGGAGCAACCCAGACCTTACGACCTAAGTCAACGGACGACGACCCCGCGAATCGTAACATCCGACATAAGAATGATGAGCATTTACGGTTCATTTGTGGCCAGTTTTCGACAGCCACTTAATGACGTTGATACTCCATTGATGACATTGGCTCAACGCTAGGGCTATATATATGCTCCTCGTACAAAGAAGTATGGTACTTCACTCTCTACTCTTAACACTTTTCGCTTTATGCCTTTACTAACTTGAACATCAAAGCGCCTGTAGATACAAAATCTTCCTCCCATTCAGCGGAATGGGGAGGAGCATCATCGTACACCACTGGACAAAATTGACTTTGATCCCGATAAGATTAATTTCTTTGGAAGAGTATGATCAAAATTGGCCCCACCAAAAATGATTGAATGTGGGCCATCTTAATGTATTTTATCACTAATCATAAACACCCACGTGTCCCTTTCACGCCGCCATCAACACAACCTACTAGGATTTCTATCCATGCCAGTCAAACGTCTCCTTACCTCGTTGTGATAGTATCAAACCTGAGTGACATTCTCCTTTAATACCAATTTTACCCCTACTACTATGTTTTTTTCTATTCCTCTATTTTTGAAACACCAAAGAGGGGTATAATTGTAAACACCAAACAGCTAACATCAAATCTCAGTACAAAACACACGACACAGTGATATTTCAGAATCCTCCCATTTCACCATTTCACAGTGCCTCTCTGTTTCACCCATCACACCAATTTTCTTAGAACCATTTTTTCAAAAAGCTTCCTCATTTCTAGCAAGAAACAAAATACAAGTTATAGAAAAACAAAAAAGAAACAAACTTTATGCTACCCTTTATGATTCTAACAAAGTTTTGTTTTTGTTGTCTTAAAACAATGAAGATGAAGAAAGTTAACACTTTTTTCTTAATCTTTATGATTCTAACTTTTGTTGTTTCACTTCCTTTTGTTCAAAGCTCAAGTTCAAGTGAGTTTTCAACCAAATCACTCTTAGTTTCTTGTTTTTTATTTTGTTTATTACTAAAATCATTGTTTTGAATATTTTGTAGCTCGTATTTATCGAACAAACATGAAAGGAGGTAGTAGAAACATGGCAAAAACAAGCATTGAGGTATTAAACAAGTAAAAGATGGAAACTTTGTTTTTTGGTTTTTGTTCTCTGTTAATAAAAGGTTTTTTTTTTTTTTTTGTTTTTGTTTTTTTATTATTAGGTTGAAATAGCAAGGTTTAAGAATGAAGGTGTTTTTGTTGGAAGTGTAGAAGATTCAAAAAGAGAAGTTCCAGCAGGACCTAACCCTCTTCATCATAACAACAACCCTTTTGAACCATGAGTGTTTGATTTTCATCAAATTATTAGCACTAACTATTTAATTTCCTTATACATAGCACATTTTGATTTATGGTTCAAGATTATTATATGATGTATTATTCAGTACTCAAGTTTTTGTAATTTATATATATGAGCTTACATTTGGGATATATTTGTATTTTTTTTAATGCATTTAATGTTTTTATAAATTTAGTATTCATCGTTTCTACATAGTTTAGTTGTTGTCTTCATTGGAAAGAAGACAAAAGAATGGAATTTCGTTGCCACAATTACAGGGAATAGTAGTGGAGTGGAAAGGAAAGGACTACTCTGCAAATTGGTACAAGTTTCAGAGTTGTGGTTCCTTTCTACTTTTTTCCCGCTTATACGATAATTTCAAGTTCAGCAATTAGTCCAAGCTTAATTAAAGTATCACTGTGAATGTTTAATGAGAAATTAAATATTGAATTAAGATACTTCTATCAATTTTTTCTATTAACTATCTAGTTTTCTGGAAAAAGAGGCTCGATAATCTAAATTTTGGCCATAAAAAAGGTATTTATAAGAGCTAGTTTGACAAACAATTTGTCCCTTTTTATAAGACTCTTTTACAATTATCAATGACATTAATTATTTATTTTCCAAACTTACCCTTATTTACTTTGCATAGTTTTTTTAAAAGCATTAAATTCTCTTTTGTTTGATACAAAACACTACAATTAATTGTAAGGGTAAATATGTAAAATCAATATAATTTGTGAATATATTTAATACTAAATCCCACTTTCTTAATATCTGTGTTTTGTCAAACTAGCTCTTATAAAAAGGGACGGAGGGAGTAAATAAGATACTTTTATTTGGTGCAACATAAGCTAGTTGTCTTTGGCTCAAATTATTCGAAATAGTTAAATAGTTCTCCAACTTATTTCACTTTGTAGGTTTCGGTTAAATTTAATTGTTTGACATGTTGACGTGTGTGATCATGTTCTTCTATATCATTATTTAACTACACAAAGACTATTTTGATAGCAAAATTTAATTGCATCAAAACTCAAGATGCCAACAATGCTTAGATAAAATGACATGGATTTCAATTAGTTTAACTAAGGTTCTAGTTTGATTCTTGGGTCTCTCATTCTAAAAAAAACTATTAAAAAATGGTAAAATAAGTCTAGGTAGATCTATTAGTTTTAGTTTTTTGAATCAAAGCTATCAAACTTGACTTAATTAGTTTTTGTATCAATCGCAAATCATTTAAAAATTAATCATCTAAGAGTTGTAACAAACTACTCTATCTTATTATTTGTTTTTTTTTCAAGTATCTCATTATTTCACTTATGACCCATTATTGATCATCCGAGAGTTGTAACAAACTTTTGTTTTTGGTACATATAACAAACTATTATTCCTTATTGTTTCTTTTATAACAAATTTTTGCTATTCAAGATTCTCATCTCACTTTTATTGGTTAATTTTGAAATTTAAGATTATTTTATATTTTTATTCAAGATGTCCATCGCTATTTTTCATTGGTGAATTTTTGCTATACTTTTGTTCTTTAAGATTCTGTTGGGAATAATGTCTAAATATTTTTTTGAAGATTTTAAATTTATATAGTTTTAGATTTATATTTAAAATAAGATAATATTAGAATTTATGATTTATATTTTTTGTTTAGAATTTTAAGGATTTGTTTAGAATTTAGAAGTTTATTTTATTTGTAGCTCTATTTATAGAGCCATATAGCTATGATTTATAATGAGAATAAGAATTTGATTTTCTCTACATAATATCCTACCAAATTTCGCAATACAAAAACACACAAAAAATCATATCAGATTCCCATCGCAGTGTTTCCCTATACAAGATTATTTGATATTTTTGTATTAATTTATTTTAAAATATTTAAATTTTGACTAAATTTTACCTACCAACCTAGGAATTTACCTTTTTATTTTCTTTGATCTTTACAATCTTTTGGTAATTTTTTATTTCTTTTTTATTTCTTTTTTATATTTTATTTTTCTTTTGTTTGTTGAGTTGTTTTCTTTTGATATTATATCTTTTTTTTATCACGCGTTATGAGTTATAGGCTATAACAAATTCGAAATCAAAAGACCAATCGTTAGTTGATTCAGTGGTGATTGGCGTTGAACTTGATAGGGAGGACCGTAGTTTGATCCCACGCAACTGTGATCGGGAGGGGACTGAAACCATTTGATGGCAGAACTGACCCCAAACCATATTAAATTGGTGGTGAAAACCAAATTTGAAATTAAAATTTATGTACTCAAAAAAATAAATATAAAAAACAAACAAAGATATCTATATCTATATATATGTGATGAGAGAATTCTCTTTGCTTTACTTATTTTCCTTTGACCTATATGAACCTTGACATATAGTTCACTAGTCTATATCTATATATATTGTTTTGATATAGTTCACTAGTTTACAACTCCATAATATTTGATCACAACGACTCTCTTGCATCACAAATTCACAATGGCACTCAATCATCATTCAAATAAGGATTTAAAAGTGACAGATGATGAACTTCTTCAATCATTCCTCTACAACAAAATTCACAATAAACCCTTGCCCAATTATATGACCATTCTCGAATACGATTTGTTTGGTACCACAAAGAATCCTTGTGACATTTGGAAAGAGTTTGCAGCTTCCCACTCATATAGTGGAAAAGACCTATATTTTTTCACTACCTTAAAGAAGAAATCAGCCAATAGCACGCGCATGGATCGTACTATTGGAACTGGTTCATGGGAAAGTGAAGATAGCGGAACAAGTATATTCGATAAAAATACAAACCAACTCCTTGGTATAAAAAAACGATATCGCTTTGAAACGAGTAAGGTTGATCCAGAATATGGTAGATGGATCTTGCACCAATATAGCCTTGATCAATCTTTGATAAGCAATCCTTCGGTAAGTAGTGTCGAGTTCATATTAACATTAGTAATTGCGGTCGGGGAATCTATATATTAATTCATTAGTATATGTCAAGGTTCATAGTTTTTTTGGTCATATACATGATTTGTTGTACTGCATGTTGGAAAGAAGCTTAAAGCATGCTTTTATTGGTATTGATAATTTAATTTGTATCTATTTTTTTTTTCTTTTCAGGACAATAATTACGTTCTATGTAGATTTAGAAAGAATTTAAAACTGAATCAACAAAATACAGGAACAAGAATAAATCAGCAATCCAATTCACACAAAAATTCAAGAGCCAAGAAAGTTGGACAAAATAAACAAAGAAAAACCGTTGTTCCTCCATGTGCGGCGACAACCGCCATATCAGTAAGTAACTATATTTAAATTAATATAATATTAGCTCAGTTGGCAGATAGATTGCATTATATATACAGGGTTCAAGATTCAAACCCGGTCACATTTATCCATCTTAAATGGTGGAATTTCTAGCTATTAGACTACCTAACCAAATTTTTTGACGATATTGTTATCTCTTTCTCTAGATTTATTCCTAAAAGATGTATTTTAATTCTTTCTAAACAAAACACAAAGATTAGATCGCTTAGGTTGTGCTATCTTTATTGTTGAGTCTTTGATAATTGGCTGCATTTTTGGAAATAAACTTTGTGCAAGATGTGCGATCCGATGCTCTGGCATTATGTAGAGCATTGAATAATGCTCAGGAGGAGCGCTCATGGCAAATGCTATTTATGGAATGTTCCGTTTCTCTTTCATGAATCTTGCATGGCGCGTTTGATATGCTTTTATGTAAGGAAGGTTGTTAATGCTTCAGATTCAGTTCAAGAATAATTCTGAGAAGAATCTCTTTGAAGAATATATTTGCTAAAGAATCTCATTTTATTTATGTGGAGTTAATGCTTGGGTCAAAGAATTAAAGTCTACGTATGTGCTACTTTCTGAAGTATTTAAAGAGTGGCAAAACCCTAATCCTAGTTAGTTGTTCACGCTGTCTTTGTGCTAGTATTCAGTATTAGGTTTTGCGTGTGTTTTATCATTGTGAGCCTTTCTTGTATCACCTTGATGCAAGCTTAGGACGTGTTCTTGAGTTGTAAGTGTGTGATCCTTCTCCTAAGCTTTGAAGTACGGAGTTAGGATTTTTTGGTGTGTTTAACACTCAAAGCCTTTAGGTACGAGTGTGTAGTTTTAGGAGTGTGTCTCCAAATCTTAATTGTTATTGTGTTATTGAAATCCTTGCTGGCTGTAAGGTTGTTAGGGAGTGAGATGGGATCTCATATCTAGGAGTTCCTAGGTAGAAGAGTCATTGGTAGGGCCTAGGTTCTTAAGTTGTAAACGGGGCGTTTGCTGTAGACTTAGGACTAGGACTATTATAGTGATATTCCTTCCTGGATTGGTATCCCCCAGACGTAGGGCTTGTTTAAGCGCCGAACTGGGTTAACAAATAACTTGTGTTCTTTATTTGTTTACTTGTTTATTTTCATTCTGTTACGCGCGAGGCCGGATAGATTGTTAGAGCATCGAGTAGAGCATCGTGCATAGTGTGCCAGGAATTTCAATTGGCATCAGAGCAGGCACCCTGCTTGTTTTGGGTGAGATTCAGGACCTGAAATGTCTGGCACTGTGGAAAAGGAAGGAGGTTATATGAACAGGCCTCCCTTGCTTACTGGATCTGCTAACTATGACGCTTGGAAACCAAAGATGATGGCCTTTCTGAGATCCATTGATAGCAAGGTGTGGAAGGTGGTTCTAACCGGATGGGAACAACCCATGTATGCCAGCAAGGAAGGCACCTCAACTGGGATAGTGAAACCTGAGGTAGAATGGACGACAGAAGAGGAAGCTACAGCAAATCAGAATCACAAGGCCATCTATGCCTTGTTTAATGGTGTTGACACTAGTGTGTTTAAAATGATCAAGAACTGTGTGTCAGCCAAAGAGGCATGGGAGGTATTACAAAAGTGCTATGAGGGTACCACTAAAGTAAAACAGTCAAAAATTCAACATCTTACCTCAAGATTTGAAGCCCTAAAAATGAAGGATGATGAGAACATCCAGGACTTTCACTTGAAATTACTTGACATTGGAAACTCTTTTGAGGCTCTAGGTGAAAAAATGTCTGATGAAAAGCTAGCTAGAAAACTGCTCAGATCTCTTCCCAAAAGGTTTGATATGAAAGTAACGGCTATTGAGGAAGCCCATGATATTTCCTCAATGAAAATGGATGAACTTGTTGGATCACTCCAAACCTTTGAAAGTGTGTTGGACGAACGTGGAGACAAGAGGAACAAGAGCATTGCCTTTGTTTCAAACACTGAGGAGGAAGATGATCAGTCTGAAGATGGTGAGGAAGATAGCATAGCTGATGCTGTAGCCATGCTAGGCAGACAATTCAACAAAGTTCTAAAAAGGGTTGATCGCAGAAACAGACAGAATGGGCAAGGCATCCGGTTCGACATCAACAAGCAACAGAACAGTCTAAAGAAATCAAAACCTGAAGACAAGAGCACTCAAGGCAAGGGAGTTCAGTGTCATGAGTGTGAAGGCTATGGACACATCAGATCAGAATGTGGAACTTATCAGAAAAGACAAAAGAAAGGGTTAACTGTTTCATGGTCAGATGAAGATACTGATGAAGAAGGTGAGTCAGCAAGACATGTGACTGCCCTCACTGGAACATGTGTTGAAGTTGAAGATTGGGATTCTGATGAAGATGAAGATGTTTCCTATGAGGAACTGGCTAGTACCTACAAAGACCTGTTGACTAGATATGAAGAAATGTGCAGGATTCTGGAAAAACAAAAGAAGACAATCAACAAACTCATAACAGAAGTCAATACTCAAGTTCAAAAGGTTGCTCAAGCAGAAGAAAAGGTCATTCAAGTTAATGCTCAAATGGATGACTTAAAGAAAAGAGTAAGTCAGTTGAACTCAGGAGGAGATCTTCTTGAAGAGATACTGGAAAATGTTCCAAGTGGGAAGCTTAAATCTGTTGGATACAATTATTCTAGTTTGAATCAGTATCAACAAAATCCCGAAACTAAGTTCTCATCAGGTGGAAACATGATTGATCCCTGTACTGGAAAAGTGATGCTGGAGCATCAGCCTCGACATTCGAAAGCCTTTCCTGTTCCAAAATTTGCTCTTGACCCAAAATCCTCAGCCAGTCAAGGACCAAGACCACGTACTTACCAAAGATCAAATAGTCAAAGAAGATATCGTAGATGGGTATGTCATCACTGTGGAAAAAGGGGACACATTAGACCTTTTTGCTACAAGTTGCACGGTTACCCCAACCAGAAGCCTAATCAAAATGTAACACATGAGAAGACCATTGTCAAGAAGGAATGGAGACCTATAGAAGAAAGTGCTGCATTACCTAAGGAAGAAGATGTTGGGTTGATTGCTCACACTTCCCTAAGAGCTTCTTCAAGGGAAGATTGGTACTTTGATAGTGGGTGCTCTAGACATATGACTGGTGAAGAGAAATACCTCATGAATGTTAGATCCTACAAGGCCAGTTTTGTGACTTTTGGAGATGGTGCAAAAGGAGAAATAATAGGAATTGGGGACTTGATCAACCATGGACAACCGAATCTAGAGAATGTGCTTTTGGTCAAAGGTCTTACTGCAAATCTAATAAGCATTAGTCAGCTATGTGATCAAGGCATGAAGGTTAACTTCACAAAATCTGAATGTCTGGTCAACAATGAAGAAGGACAACTGGTGCTGAGAGGTACTAGATCTAAAGACAATTGTTACCTATGGATGCCCCAAGAAGAAGCCCTCACATCCACCTGTCTTGTCACCACTGAAGATGAAGTTCAACTATGGCACCAGAAGATGGGACATCTCAATCTGAAGGGGATGAAGAAGGTCATATCTCTTGAAGCAATTAGAGGTATTCCAAAACTCAGAATCGTTGAAGGAAAAGTGTGTGGTGAATGTCAGATTGGAAAGCAAGTCAGAATGTCACACCCAATGCTGGAGCATCAGACAACCTCTAAGGTTCTGGAACTGCTGCACATGGATCTTATGGGACCCATGCAGGTTGAAAGCTTGGGAGGAAAAAGGTATGTTCTTGTTGTGGTAGATGATTTCTCTAGATACACTTGGGTGAATTTCATCAGAGAAAAATCAGATGCTTTTGATGTTTTCAAAGAACTGTGCATACAGATTCAAAGAGAAAAAGGTAGCAATGTGGTTAGAATAAGAAGTGATCATGGGAGAGAGTTTGAGAACTCCAAGTTTGATGATTTCTGCGCTGCTGAAGGAATTAAACATGAGTATTCATCTCCAATAACCCCTCAACAGAATGGCATAGTTGAAAGGAAAAATAGAACGATTCAAGAGTCAGCTAGAGTCATGCTTCATGCCAAAAATGTTCCCTACCACTTTTGGGCTGAAGCCATGAATACTGCTTGCTATGTACACAACAGGGTCACCTTGAGAAAGGGAACTACCTCCACCCTATATGAACTGTGGAAAGACAGAAAACCAACAGTCAAACACTTTCACATCTTTGGAAGTGAATGCTTCATTCTTGCTGATAGAGAGCCTAGAAGGAAACTAGATCCAAAAAGTGAAAAAGGATTTTTCCTGGGATATTCAACAAACAGCAGAGCTTACAGGGTCTATAACACAAAGACTCAAGTTGTGATGGAATCTGTCAATGTTGTAGTAAAGGACAGTTCTGACAAAGAAAATGAGGGAGTAGACCAAGGTACTCCTGTCAGTGTGAATGTTGAACCAGATGATGGAGCATCCACACCGGCATCTATGAACGAAGCTGATGAAAGGACTATTGAGGAAGATAATGATGAAAGTGCAAGGCCTCAAGCTACAAGTAAAGGGCCATCTGTTCGTGTTCAGAAAAATCATCCTTTAGATTTGGTAATAGGGAATCCTGAACAGGGTATAACTACCAGAAGAACAAATGATGTGGTAGCTAACTCTTGCTTTGTGTCTCTGTTTGAACCAAAAAATGTAAAAGAAGCTTTGACTGATGAAGCCTGGATAGAGGCTATGCAAGAAGAACTAAACCAGTTTGAAAGAAGTGAAGTATGGGACTTGGTACCTAGACCTGAAGATGTGAATGTTATTGGAACCAAATGGGTGTATAAGAACAAGTCAGATGAGAATGGAACAGTTACCAGAAATAAAGCAAGACTTGTGGCTCAAGGATATACTCAAATTGAAGGACTCGACTTTGATGAAACTTTTGCACCTGTGGCCAGATTAGAATCCATTAGATTACTTCTAGGGGTGGCATGCATACTCAAGTTCAAGCTATACCAAATGGACGTGAAGAGTGCATTCTTGAATGGATACCTACAGGAAGAAGTTTATGTTGAGCAACCAAAGGGGTTTGTGGACCCAGAACATCCCAACTATGTCTACAAATTAAAGAAAGCCCTGTATGGTCTAAAACAGGCTCCTAGGGCATGGTATGAAAGGTTGACTCAATTCTTGGAAGAGCAGGGATACAGAAAAGGAGGATCAGACAAGACACTGTTTGTGAAGCAAGAAAAAGGAAAATTCATAATAGCTCAAATCTATGTTGATGACATTGTGTTTGGTGGAATGTCGAACACAATGGTCCAGCATTTTGTTCAGCAAATGCAGTCAGAGTTTGAGATGAGTCTTGTTGGAGAATTGACTTACTTTCTTGGGCTTCAGATCAAACAAATGGATGACACCATCTTTATATCACAGAGTAAGTATGCTAGAAACATCATCAAAAAGTTTGGTATGGATAATGCTACACACAAAAGAACACCAGCACCTACTCATTTGAAACTCACCAAGGATGAGAAGGGAATAAGTGTAGATCAAAGTCTCTACAGGAGCATGATTGGGAGCTTGTTGTATTTGACTACAAGTAGACCAGATATCACTTATGCTGTGGGAGTGTGTGCTAGATACCAAGCAGATCCTAAAGTAAGTCACTTAACTCAAGTCAAGAGGATTTTGAAATATGTGAATGGAACCAGTGATTATGGGATAATGTATTCCCATTGTGAAAACTCTACTCTATATGGTTATTGTGATGCTGATTGGGCTGGAAGTGCAGATGATAGAAAGAGCACTTCAGGAGGTTGTTTCTTCTTAGGCACTAATCTAATTTCTTGGTTCAGTAAGAAGCAAAACTGTGTGGCTCTATCCACAGCTGAAGCTGAATATGTGGCAGCTGGTAGTAGTTGTTCTCAGTTGGTGTGGATGAAACAAATGCTGAAGGAGTACGATGTCGAACAGGATGCTCTAACATTGTATTGTGACAACATGAGTGCAATAAACATCTCAAAGAATCCAGTTCAACATAGCAAGACAAAACATATTGACATACGTCATCATTATATAAGGGATTTGGTTGAGAACAAGATTGTGGTTCTAGAACATGTGGGCACAAAGGAACAAATTGCAGATATTTTTACCAAGGCTCTTGATGCTGTGCAGTTTGAGAATTTAAGGGGCAAGTTAGGAATTTGCCTCTATGAGGAGTTGTAGCAATTACCGTTGGTAATGGCGTGGCGTGCAGCAGTTATTGCGTTCCGTTGTATCATAGTAGTGCACGCGAATCAAGGTAATCATGGGCAAAAACCACCTACAAACACGCCACCCCCTAATACCGGTTATTTTAATTTCAAATCTTTACCAAATATTCTCTTCCCAAATATAATTTCCTATACCTACAACTTCCCAACTTCTTCTCCAAACATTCTCTCCATACCTAAACTCTTCTACTCGTGTGAATCCTATTTTCTTAATCTTACTACGATGTCTCAATCATCTACTAAAACCTCTCCATCCAAATCCTCACCACAAAAATCACCACCACAAACAACCACCACCGTACCCAACATCACAGAAAATCTTTCTGTTCCCTTAACCCAACCTTCAAGCGTCATCACCGATGCTACTCCTCTTACCATGATCCACCCTTCATTCAACGCTATTCTGAACCCTACACCATCAAACCCTTCATCTTCACCCAACTCGAAAACCACAAAGAGAACCAAATCTGTAATCACTAGAAAACCCAAGAATCCAAAATCTAAATCTCGATATTCATCGGACTTCAACATGCAGGAGCTGTATCTTACTGATCTTGGTAACACCAAACCCAATGTTGCATCTGATGTCGCAACACCTGTCTCTGATCCTCCGATTGAAGAAAAGAATGAGGAAAGTACTCAAACCCTAAGTCCTAAAAAGGGGGAAAGTACTGTTGTTGATGAAAATGCTGTTCCCAACACTACCAGTGAAGAAGAAGATGCTGCTGACGTCCAGAACATTCAAATTGCTCGAGATGCCCTAAACTCACTAGGGGAATCAAGTTCTGGCGCTAAAGCTGTGCCGGATGCTTCAGCATCCTTGGCACATGATCAACCACAAGATACTAATACTGATGTGGTTGATGACCTCAATGTGCAGCAAAAGGACAAGACTGATCATGTGTTTGATGATGGTGGTAATGACCCAGATAATGTGGTTGCTGATGACAACCCACATCAAATAGAAACTGCAACTGGGGAAATTCACTCTGACAATGTTATGTTAGAGAATTTGGTTCATGTGAATGCTGAAGATGACATTGCAGGTGATAGCACTGAAGATGATGTGACTATCATGAAAATTGTAGGTGACTCTAGAAAGAAGGCTGGCAAGTCTGGCGTTGGGAGGAGACTAAGAGAAAGAAAAGAAACAGTGACTGAGGTTATGGCTGAAGAACCTAAGTCAACAAAGAAGAAGAAGAATGTTGCAGTTGAGGCAACAACTCCTTCTAAGAAAAAGAAAGTAGCAACTGAGGCTACTACATCCACAAAGAAGAAAAAGATGTATGGTCCTCTGAGGAGATCAAGCAGGGTAGAGATACCCTCCATGCAGAAGAAGCAGGGCTCTAAAAGAAAAACGATCAATTTAAGTGACTCGGACTCTGATGCTGAAGAGAATGCTCCACCAATCTCTACTGCATCCAAACAGAAGACTCCTAAGAAGAGAAAGACTGCCTCTACTACTACTGCTGAGGATGCCGAAGTGAATGCTCCTGGCATAGTATCTACACAGAAAAAGAAAGCAGGGAGATCCATTCCTCAGAATGTCCCTGATGTTCCTATGGACAATGTGTCCTTCCATTTCCCTACAAGTGCTGCTAAGTGGAAGTTTGTCTACCACAGGAGGTTGGCCATTGAAAGAGAGCTTGCTGAAGACACTCTGGAGTGTATAGAAGTAATGGAGCTGATTAAACAAGCTGGGTTACTTAAAACTGTGTGTGGGCTTGGAAAGTGTTATGAGAAGCTGGTGAAAGAATTTACTGTCAATATTGGAGAAGATTGTGCTAACAGACTCAGCAACGAGTACCATCAAGTTTTTGTCAGAGGTAAGTGTATCAATTTCTCTCCTGTTGTGATCAATAGTTATCTAGGAAGAAAGGAGGATGGCTACCCTGGTTTTGAACCCACCAACAACCAAATCTGCAAGACTATCACTGCCAACCAGGTCAAGGTGTGGCCTCTTAAAGGTAAGGTCCCCTCAGCCATGCTGTCTGTAAAATATGCAATCCTAAATAGGATAGGGGCTAGCAATTGGGTTCCTACTACTCATTCATCTACCATAGCAACCAGTTTAGCTAAGTTTATCTATGCCATTGGTACTGGTGCTAATGTTGATTATGGGTCACTCATCTTTGACCAAATTGTTGAACATGGAAAATCATGGGCTATGAAACTGATTATTTCTTTCCCAACTATCATATGTGGAATCATTCTGAATCAACATCCCAATATCTTGCTTCCTGAAGATCTTCCCTGTAAAAGGGAGTCACCACTGACTCTCTCCTATAAGTTGTTTGATGGCAAACATGCAGCAGATATCATTGTACCACCAAAGAAAGTTGTGGCACAGGAGAGTGCTGCCTCAACCTCCATGAACAGGAAGGCAATGATCATCTCTATGGAAGCCACTGTTAAGGCATTGGATGCGCAAAAACTTGAGCTTGAAAAGGTCATTTTCGCCCTAAAGCAAGAGGAAGCTGAGGAAGAAAGGTTGGTAGTTGAGAATGCTGGTGAGAATGCTGCAGGTGCTGGTGTTGATGTTACTGCTGGTAATGCAACTGTGAATGCTGATGATGCTGCTGATGGTGATGCAGCTGATAATGTTGATGTTGATGCTGGAGGAGACACAGAGGAGCTGGAAGTGTCTGATTCCAGTGGGTCCTTTTAGTTTGATGTAATGATGTGTTGCCCTGTCTTTTTTTTGATTAATCTGTAATGGGCATGTTCTTTTGTTTCTGCTGGTTTGTACTAAGGCTATGTAGCCATAACTTCTCTGCACCTTTATCATTTGTCAAATTTGTGGCAAAAAGGGGGAGTAAAAACTTGGTTTGTTCTTGTTCTGGTTTGATTAATTCTGATCTACACTACTCTGGTTATTGATGTTATATCTGGTTCTGGTTATGATGTGACTGTAGTGTAGTGTAGCCTGATTGAAGTATGTAGCTGGCATGTATGTTTGTGATGTGATCTGATATGCAGGTGTTGAGGGGGAGTTGTGATTGTATGATGAAGGGGGAGATGTTGGACGCAAGGCTCCACCATCCCATGCATATGTGCAGGGGGAGTAGAACTGTGGCAATGCTGAAGCATTCGATCCCACATCCCATCAAGTTTATTTTCCTGACCATTTTTAGGCGAAGTAGTTGTTACGTGTTCCGCTGTTGCATGCCTCTCTGATATTCTTAAAAGATACAATTATTCTTTTCTACTATTTTTCCATGAAGGAGTAGTATGGTAATGTTTTGAAGAATAGCCTCTACAGATCTTTATGCTTGTGTGTTTATGTTGAGAAAAAGAAATGTAGTTGATGTATCTGATTAAGTACTATCTGTATGGTCATAATTTGTTTTAGCCAAAAATTTGCCAAAGGGGGAGTTTGTTGAGTCTTTGATAATTGGCTGCATTTTTGGAAATAAACTTTGTGCAAGATGTGCGATCCGATGCTCTGGCATTATGTAGAGCATTGAATAATGCTCAGGAGGAGCGCTCATGGCAAATGCTATTTATGGAATGTTCCGTTTCTCTTTCATGAATCTTGCATGGCGCGTTTGATATGCTTTTATGTAAGGAAGGTTGTTAATGCTTCAGATTCAGTTCAAGAATAATTCTGAGAAGAATCTCTTTGAAGAATATATTTGCTAAAGAATCTCATTTTATTTATGTGGAGTTAATGCTTGGGTCAAAGAATTAAAGTCTACGTATGTGCTACTTTCTGAAGTATTTAAAGAGTGGCAAAACCCTAATCCTAGTTAGTTGTTCACGCTGTCTTTGTGCTAGTATTCAGTATTAGGTTTTGCGTGTGTTTTATCATTGTGAGCCTTTCTTGTATCACCTTGATGCAAGCTTAGGACGTGTTCTTGAGTTGTAAGTGTGTGATCCTTCTCCTAAGCTTTGAAGTACGGAGTTAGGATTTTTGGTGTGTTTAACACTCAAAGCCTTTAGGTACGAGTGTGTAGTTTTAGGAGTGTGTCTCCAAATCTTAATTGTTATTGTGTTATTGAAATCCTTGCTCCCTGTCAACCTTACACGCGACAAGGTGAATTTTTCTTCTCGTTCTATGATAACTTATTTATTTAATTCTGTAAGCAAAACGTTGCTCAATAATCTTGTGTTAGGTCTCCAGAAGGACACTGGTGATGCACGGGCATTTTCTTTTCTTCAGATTCTTGAGCTCATCCCATTCTTATTGCAGCCTCCAAATATGGTATTTGTGGAAAATGTAGTTGGATTCGAGGTTTGTCTTGTTCAATTCATCATGTTGACTAAGAACCTTAATAATTTTCATTAATGGTTTCTTCTATTCATTAATTCTTCTGTGTCCTTTTTGGCTACAGACATCTGATACGCACGCAAAACTGATTGAAATACTGGAAAAAACAAATTTTATCACACAAGAGTTCATTCTGAGCCCTTTACAGTTTGGAATCCCATATTCTAGGCCTCGTTATTTTTGTCTGGTGGGTATTCTTTAGCCTTAGAATATTATTTTCTTCTGAAATGGAAATGAGTGTTTCAAAGATTTGAGATGTATTTTATGTCATCAACAGTTGGTGTCACATAATTTGCTTCGGGATATTCTCATATGGTCGTAATCCTGTTTTTGTTGCTGCTGGATTGTAGTGTCATGGAAAAAGTTATTGCTAGTTACTTGATTTGCAATATGTGTTGATAATAATGACCTATTTCACATTTCACAGTTGGTTAGGGCAAAGTTAGATAGATTTAGTTATTCTAATATCGTTAACTAGGATTTTTGCTAGTTGAAGTTTTAAACCTTTTGGCTTATAGCTTTGTGATTTTTGACTTGGACCGTGTATAATTTTTTCAGGCTAAGAGAAAACCGTCATCTTTTGTCAATGAATTGTTGAACCGCCAACTGATTCAATCTCCAAGACCATTATTTGAGCATTTTAATACAGTTGCTAAGGAAGGTGATTTATCACTAGAGGACAGGCAAAATGTGTTGCAGTCATGTCAACCTATTGAGAAATATCTCGTATTAAAGAATCCTAGAAATGATTCAGATGTTGAATCTGAAGCTTCAACGACCGGTCTATCAAATGACACTTCTAGAAGTTCAGGAAAAGATAATGATCATGAATATGACTCTACAGACAAGTTTTACGTTCACCCTAGCTTGTTAGAGCGGTGGGGAAGTGCTATGGGTATCCTTGTGCTGTTTATTGGTTTTAAGTGTATTTAAATCATTATGCTCAACTTTGACCCTATTTATTCCTGAGAAAAAAATAATGCTTCTATAATATTCAATCTTGAACCCCATTTCCTTAAAAGAGCTTAGACGTTGTCTATCCTGATTCAAAGCGTTGCTGCTGTTTTACGAAAAGTTATTACAGATATGTGAAGGGAACTGGCTCCCTTTTGGCTACTATTCAGGTTTGGAATTTTTAACAGAAGCCTTTCTTGACCATATGGTTTTATGTATTCGCATATGACATAACAGTGCAATTCATTTATCTCGCTGAAGCACTCAGATGCTATTCTGTGCTTTATAATCATCCTGACGCCTTATGTATGGTAGCTATTCCCAGTTGTGACTTTGAAAGGATAAATTAATGACACAAACTTTGAAATGACTATCCATCGGGTGTTTGAAAGGTTCTCCATATTTTACATAAAATATGCAGTTTTCATTATCAATTCAGATATTATGTATTATGATGCTACAGTTGAATATGTTTCTTCTCATTTACTTTTTCAAACCAGCATGTAGTATGAGTTATTTTGTTGGTCTTTTATGATGAAAAGTATATCTGCAGTGACAATACAAAGATATGGGGTTCAGTTTCATTTGGAAATAAAGGTTAAATAACAATTCATGGGTTTTTTAAAATAATTTTTTAATACTGTTTTATAACGAGTCTCATTCTCATAAGTATGAAACTAGTCTCACTCTTTGCTATCCTCAGTGACTTCAATTAAATGTGCAGCCAATGAAGAGGGACAAAACATCACTCAAGGAGCAGTGTCTGAGATACTTTACACCAAGAGAGGTGAGTGGATTTTCTTTATTCTCAGGGATATCATGCATTCTTGTAAGTCTGTGTCTATTGTGCATAACTGCTTGCACATGAATGCATGTATCTATCTATAAAATTATATTGTTTTGATTTCAAGCAGTATTACTAATTTAGAAGGTATTTGTTATCATGTGACTAGGTTGCAAACCTACATTCTTTTCCTGAAGATTTTGAGTTTCCAGAACACATTAGTCTCAAACAACGGTATAACATTTTGTTGGCTTAAACAATACTTTGGCATTCCAATGTAGAATGGTTTTGTTGTTGTAATTTCAAATATTCCTTAGTGCTAAGTATATTGCATTCGGATTTTTATTAATGTACTAGTCTTCTTTCTTATGCAGGTATGCTTTGCTAGGGAACAGTTTAAGCATAGCAGTTGTTGCTCCCTTACTTCAGTATCTTTTCACTGAAGCTTAGTGATTTTGAAATCACAATATTCATTCAACAGAAACATATAGTTTCTTCATGTGCCTATCATGCAATGATAGTGAGATCATGTAACACTGTGCCATGAGTTATTGTTTCAACCATGGCGATGAAACCCTTGTTACGTGAGTTGGAATATTTTCACCAGTAGTGATTAACAGGTGAGTGAGTATGTGAAAAATGTAATTTGAAATTTGTAATAGGGTTAAAATGTCTGTGCCAAATATTTTGCAGAGTAAAAGGTAGGATTTGGTATGCATATTTGTAATAAGAATAATGTTATTAATGAGTACACTGTCGTATGCTGGTATAATTTATAATGCACAATGGAATGTATCAAAAATTAATTACTCGTGGAACTAAGATGCGCCTCTTTGTATGTTTTAGGTAAAATTAAGGTAAGTTGGTGTGCCGTGTTTGCCTAACAGGAAACAAAGATTCTGTGTAATTCATGTACCATACATGCCTCATTCCCACTACTTCGAATACATGTTTTATTTTAACCTCGTTGTGGGTGAATAATGTCATGAGATATATTTCAAATAGTTTGAGCACTTCTTCATACAAGGGTATTTTTTAAGAGAAAGAAACACTTGGTAGTTTTGGACAGTTGCATCAATCATTATGTGGAAAATGTAAAAATGTGAGCTGCATAATACATTATGGTTGATTGAATAATTCTCTCTGGCTTTGGTAGCATAAGGAAATAGATAGCCATGATGCATATGCTTTGTTGCACAACCAAATTATTATTATTTTTTTTCTTTTCTAGTAGTCTAGTTGTTAGACTCATACATTTTAAGTAGGAAATCCAGAATTTTGGGATTCAAACTTCGACTCCTTTGATAGGGTCCATCGTAGATATATATAAAAAATAAAAATCACAAAAAAATAACCACTTGACATAAAAGAAGACAATAATTTTAGATTTAGGAGCAATAGAAACCAAAGGGGAAAAATATTACAATGACTAGAACGATATATACCATTTCATAAAGGCGGAAAAATATTAACATAACTATACACTTTTTCAAATAACTCAAAGGAACATGACTTTTATTAACCAAACACATTTTTTTTTAAATATCTAGGAAGAAAATGTCAATTATTGTTTTTGGAAAAGATATTCCTGGAAGTGAAATTTTAAACAAATGTCCCCTTAGGTTAATACAGTATACAGTATTAAAATCAGAATTACTTTATTATAAAAAAAAATCAGAATTACTTTCGCTAGCACATTATTAGACTAGAGTTGACACAGACAGAATCCGCGCTAGTTGTTTCCCGCCAAAACACTCGCCGGAATGATGGCAACCGCCGATGATCCAGAATACTGGACGAAACTGATGGCCACTTACCTCCTCCGCCCCGAATCCGACCATTCCGATCAGCTCCGCTGCATTGTTTCTTCACCCGATTTCAATCTTCATTTTCCTCTCTACGTCGAGTAAACTACTTACTTCATTTTCATCTTCTTTACTTCTATATTATTTTTAACCCTAACTCTCCTTTTTCTATCTACTCTATAGCTTCGCAGAATTGTTGGATTATGATCCTCGCATTGCTCATCTCATCTTTTCCCAATCTAATACATATCTTCAACTATTCGATGAAGCTGCTCTTAGGGTTCATGTATCTGGCATCTTTCTCCATTCCATTTCCTTTTTCTTTTTTTTATTAGTTTAAAGATAATAACTTGAAAAATTAACTATCAATTTAGTCCTTTTAAACTTTCATTCTTCACCGATTTAGTTCTTAAACTAAATAAATCTGTATAAGTAGTCTTTAAAGTATATGAAATCCGTCAATTTAATTCCCAAAAGTCCGTTTTATTTGCAAAAGATAAATGCTGGACATAACACGACAAACTTTTAAGGTATTAGACAATTTTTTGTCTTATTTTGGTATTTTAGACAACTTGTGCTTGAGACAAAAATTGGCAAAATACATGTATAGGTCCTTTAAGTTTTACATTTGTATCAGATATGTCCTTTAAGTTTTTTAAGTATCAGATAAGTCCTTTAAGTTTTTGAAATATCAGATAGGTCCTTTTAAGTTTTACGTTTGTATCAGATAAGTCCTTTAAGTTTTAAGTTTGTATCAAATAGGTCCTTAAATGTCTTTAAGAAATAGGACCTATTTGATACAAACTTAAAACTTAAAGGACATATCTGATACTTAAAAAACTTAAAAGACCTATCTGATACAAATATAAAACATAAAGGATCTATCTGATATTTAAAAAACGTAAAGGACCTATCTGATACAAATGTAAAACTTAAAGGACCTATAGATACATTTTGCCGACAAAAATTTGTCCAATGGTTTATTGAGAGATAATAGTTTTAGTTTTTGTCCAGTCTTTGCCCCCCAATTTGTCCAGTCTCGAAGTAGTTTTAAAATCAAACACAATACAACTTGAGTTGTTGTGTCGAGTCTCTTATTTTTTAGTAGATAAAAAGTATATGAAAATTTGTGAATTTAGTCCTAAACATCTTAGTAGAGACTAAATTGGCAGATTTTAAATATTTTTGGACTACTTAATATATTTATTTAGTTTAAGGACTAAAAATTGAAGAGAGTGTGATAGTTTAGGGACTTAATTGATGGTTTATTCAAAACTGAACTAGAACAAAAGAGTGGAAGCTTTACTTATATTGGGGTTTGGTTGATGGTAGAGAATTGTGTTAAGAGAAATGGCTGGTGATGACAAGAATAATGTGGTTGAGAAAAAGTACATTCATGTTCGGATTAACATAAGTGGTTCTCCCCTTGAATGCCCTGGTTTGTTTCTGCTCACCGCTTGTTTGTTGCAATTCCCCATTAAGGACCCTCATGCCAACTTCTCACTAATAATGATGTGATTCTATTAGAGACTTTTCCGAGCATAGGACGTGTACGGGTGCAACATCGAGGGATTCTTCTCACTCTCAAAGGGATAGTAATCAGGTCCGGAGCTATCAAGATGCATGAAGGAGAGAGGAAGTACATGTGCCACAAATGCAAAAACAGGTGCATTGCGTTCTCCTCTTCCCCTTTTGCTCACTTCATTATTTATACTGAAAGGATATCATCTGTTAATCAATCACTCTTGGTGAGGGTTTAAGGTAAGGATACTATTGGTCTTTTGCAAATAATAAATATTAAATTTTTTGTTGTACTACAGTCATCAGTAACTATTACATTTAACTCTATATGTAATGTGACGGACATAATGGATCAAATGGGAAACTCCTACTAGGACAGTGGAAACCTTTGTTTTACCTTGGTAGTTACAATAGTCATCAGGAAGTTAAACTATCTCTTGAAGACCATAATCAGTTATGTAAATGACAACCTTGGACTTATAAACCTGTACTATTTGGTTCTACAGTACAGGTTGTAATTAAGTGCTTACAGTCATATTTCTATGTGTGTATATATACAAATCTTCACTTATGTACATTCACAATTTGGTAAAGTTGTCTTTTTTGCCCATGTACCCCATGACACGTTTGTAGATTACCAGTTGACAAAGTATTTGTGCAGCTTCACAGTTCATCCTGAGGTGGAAGCTCGAAACTCCATATCATTACCTTCAATTTGTCCAATTCAGGTATCTTTTACGTCTCGAGTTTGAAGTCCCGTATTACTATTTTCTTAATTCAGGTTTCCTTGAGTATTTGTTCCTGTTTCATTACACTAAAAAAAATCATGATTGCACTTTGCAATCATCATATATTAAAATGCAATATTAGCTTAGTGCTACATAAGGATTTGCTTGCATACTATTGTGAAGTTTCTTGCTATTAGTTGGGGAACATGTAGGTCAATCTATTTAATCCATAAATTGGCTTGGGAAACTTAAAATCTGATTTTTGGACTTTTATCTTTTGAATATTTATCTTCTCATTTATATGTAATCTGGTTTACTATATTTGTATACTTAAATTGGCAGACAGTCCTCTTGCATTTAGTTATGTTTGTTTGCTATTCTTAATGGCAGAAGCCAAAGCCCTGTGGGGGTACAAAATTCCAGTATGTAGAAAATACTATAGTGTGCCATGATTATCAGGAGATAAAAGTCCAAGAGAGCACACAGGTGCTTGGTGTTGGTGCAATTCCTCGTTCAATTCTTGTCATCTTGAAGGATGACCTTGTTGATGTCGTTAAAGCTGGAGGTATTTTTCCCTCAAATTTTCATCTTACTCCTCAATGCTATCCAACTTGTCCTCACCATACTGGGATGAAACTTTTAGTTCATCACAGGTATCTTTATTTCATATTTGAATGCATGTGTGTATAATTGATAACAAATAGAAATAGTTTCAAGGTAGAATTTAAGGTAAATTTCCATATCTCTTAAATTGGACTTCAAAGAGACAAGAGGTTAGATTTCCAAAGCATTTAGGAGTGTTTTTAAGCAAACTAAGAAAATTGTCATGTGTTATCCATCTCCGGCCTAAACCACTTCTCAATTCGATAGTAACTAAGTCAATATCTAGCCCAATAAAAAAAAGTCAGTATCAACTGTTTCCACACACACTCTGATTCCATGATGAAGTTATGAGTTTTAAAAGAGGAGAGAAATAATTAGAGCTTGATACAAAAAGACTAAACACTAACGCTATTTATAGGAATGCAAAACTTTTAAATTGTAAATAAATAAGGAAATCAGGAAACAAATCGTGATAATAACTAAGCAGTTTGGAAACTAATCTTTATAGAGATACTCTAAGATAAGAGGCTAATCCCATGAGATAAACTAAGATTTTCCAGCATAAAATCAATATATAATAAGATACTTTCTTATATTCTAACTGCCATTTTATTCCTTATTTTTTCATTAATCTCTGGTCTTAATCAAGTACCAATTTACATATAGTGAGATCACATGCTACAAGTTAGGCTGTATAGTTTAGTAAATCTCAGTAACAGTGAGTCTTTGGATATATCGGAAGTAGGGCTTGAAAGTAAAGTGGTCACTCATAATCTTCATTGATCATGATGGATACAATGTTGGTCAAACTATGTTCATTTTCATGTCTACCTTTTCTCCCTGTGTCATGTTTGCTTCCCTGGTTACAATAGCTTTTAAAATAAATAAACAAGAAAGCTTGTTACTTATTTATTTACTTTTCGAGAAATGCTAGCAACATGTTCTCTAATACATTGTTTCTAGCACACACTCTTCTATCGGTTGAAATTAACACGGGTCATATCAAGATTATGTGGGACCCACATAGTTTACTAGGATGCATTTCCAAAATGTTGGGACCCATTTAAATTTCAACCAATGGTTATAGACGAGGGTGTGTTGAGAAGAGTGTATTAGAGAGTGTGTTGTTTAGTACTCTTCTTTATTTGATTCAAGAGTGTTGGGTCTTTTAGTTTGGATATATACTTTCCAGTTTCTGGTAGATAATGTAATTTTTTTAGTAGTAGTTTCCTGAAAGTTTGGTGATCTATCACAAGCTAAAGCCAGAGTGCTGCAAAACAGTATTGATAAATGATTTTGGGCAGTTACTGAAATACAAAAAAGTAAGTATTAAGAGAGTTTTTATTCTGAATCAATATTATAAGTGTTAATGGTAGATCCTTTTGTTAATGATGGAGATCTAACGAAACAATAACTAATCAGTTCTATTATAGAGGATAGGCATTATTTTTGTTAATTCCAAAATAGTTAAATTAAGAAATGTGTGTTGATGAAATTTTTGAATCTATACATGAACATATCGAGCAATGTATACCTAGTAAAGATTGTAAGGTGAGTTGCGGAATGCAACCTGAATTCTGAACATATTTTTTAAGTTAGCTCAACCTTGAGGATTGTGATCTTTCGTCTCACTGTAGCATATGTGTTTCCCCCCAGGGTGTAAGGGGTGTGATGAGTTCACAAATGCAATATTTGTTGTTGGATGTTGGTTACGAAGGAATTTACTTTTTTACTTGCAGATGATGTGATTGTTACTGGTCTCTTAACAGCAAGATGGTCTCCAGAGTTGAAGGATGTGCGCTGTGACCTTGATCCGGTATTAATAGCCAACAATGTAAGGTGAAAAAGAAGTTTCTTTTTGTTTTCCTTTAAATTATTATAAGAAATTAAAGCTTCCTGACATATGACATTTTGGTACTCTTTATGGAAGTGGAAATATATATTTGTTTATGCATGTTCAAAATTATTCTCCTATTAATAGCCAGTGGTGTAAGGTGAAACAAAGTTCTCACTGTGTTCGCCTTTAAAGTAATTATAAGAAAATAAAGCTTCCTGATATTATAACTTTTGGTGCTTTTTATGGAAGAGTTTGTCATGTGAAAATATATCTATTTATGGATGTTCTTAATTGTTCCCAACTCCGCATAGTTTAATGACCAAGCAATGATGCCTAAAGTTTAAATGTCAACCTTTTCTGGTAATGGCTTTGTATTATTCTCTGTATACAGTGATGTCATGAAATTTAAATCCTATACTACTAAGTTACATGATGAAACAAGCTAGTCCAGCCTCTCATAATTGGCAACCGACCATGAAAAAAATTATGATCCTCTTAGCTCAATTTTTCTGCTTTAACCATTGGCTTTATTTTTGCTAGATTAAGTTCGTAACTGGAGAACACTAGTTCCTTGTTAGCTTGATGTTCTTCTTTTCCTAAATATGATTTCTGATTTATTTGGTCTCTAATCTTAAATTCTTCACAGCCTAAAAATATGAAATCCCAAGTTATTCATTAGAACTACTGTGAAATATTCTTCCAAATAGAAGAACCGGAAAGCGAGACATCAAACATACAATTTTGTAGCATGTGGTCAGCATATTACTGCTCTAAACAATCTGTTGCAATATATGAAAACTATCCCATTAATTTTCGGCTGTATCTTAAAACAATTAAGGATATGTTATATTATTTGATACGATTGGTTTTCATATTTCTATATATTTGGATATGCAGCACTTCAAGCATACTATTCATTCTATTCATTCATGCTTCACCACTCTCTAACTTTCCTTATAACTCTCCTCAACGAAATCCCTGCTTTCCCGTGGCCCGTTTGTGAACATTCCTTTCATTATTTTCTCATTGCTTGCTTACACCTATTTTTAACTCTTCCCCATTATTCTCCTAGTGTAATCCCTTGCAACGTGTAATTTATCAGAGTAAGTATTACGTGTCATATGTTTTAATATTTTTAGATGAAGCACAAATTGAGTGCTTTCAGGAACTTGCCCTTTAAATTATAATCCCGTCTGCCCCATTATGAGTGACATTTCCAAAATGAGTGTCGTTTTTTAGTTTTCTATGTAATATTAGTTATTTTTTTCCAACTGTACCCTCTAATTAATACCATATTCATCACTCTCGAGTCAATATTTTCCACTTTTCATTTACGATCATTGTGATTTGTGAATACACCCATATTAAGGTTAATTCGGTGAAATTATTATTTTATTTTATTTTTCATATATGGCTTCTTAATTTATGTGAAATAACCAAATGTGACACTCATAATGGGATCAAATTTGACACTCATAATGGGATGGAGGGAATAGTTATTTACTATGATTTAATGGAAGGAAAGCAAAGAAAAACTGACAGTTCATTATTTTTTTTATTGATTTCAGGAGAATCAATGAATTGAAGTCAGAAATTGATATTTCTGATGCCATCGTTATGAAATTCAAGCAGTTTTGGGATCACTTCAAAGAAACACCTTTAAAAGGTGGTATTCCCATAACACATCTTTGGTATCCTTGTATCATTCAAATTCATATTTTTGAACCTTTTGTGACCGCCTCTCTCAATATTTATTATTTTAATCCATAAAATGTTTGATCATACTCTGCTCACACCCATTGATGGTCAAATTTGGTTAGCAACTGTCGAAGGTTTCTGGATGGTTTTATATGTGAATTATGTTATGTTTGATGAAAACTTCAAAACCTCTTTTACACAGGAAGGAATGCTATTCTACGAGGAATCTGCCCACAAATATTTGGTCTTTTCACGGTCAAGCTGGCAGGTAAACACATTCACCTTGAAGTTTATTGCACTTTGACATTTGATACTTTCTATTTGGATGCTTTGGTCACATTCTTAATGTTTCTCTCAAGGATTTCCTTTGACATATTTCTACTTGTATTTATGGACATGAAATCTTCGTATTGCCCTAAAAAATTATTCAAAAGAGGAACCTTTTAAAAATTGTAGAAAAAATACATTTAAATATGTTAGAAATTATTAGAAAATAAGTATGGGAAAAGTTGGGAAAATAAGTGTGAAATGAAAGCGCTCATTTATATATGTTAGAAATCATTAGAAAATAAGTATGAGCCTAATTCATCCTTACAAAACCGTCGTGTAAGGTGATGACTACCACTTGCTTATAAACACTTGTCAAGGTCATCTCATATCCTATGTGAGACTTTTTAACACACACCCCCTCACGTCCAGGACTGAACAAGCTGGAACGTGGACTCAACAACAACAGGTTGCCCAAATAACGGGTAGTCCAATGGATCTTAGAGAGGCTCTGATACCATGTTAGAAATTATTAGAAATAAGTATGGGCCTAACTCATCCTTACAAAATCAGCTTGGCTTGTAAGGTGAGGACTGCCACTTGCTTATAAACACTTGTCAAGGTCATCTCATATCCGATGTGGGACTTTTTAACAATATAGATTAGAAGTTGTCTATGACATGAAATGACTGCAATTAGAATATTGTTGGGTTTGGATAAGCCCGAATTTTTCACACGCAGATCTAAAGTAGGAATTAGGAATGGTGTAGAGTCGAAGGAACTAGTTGAAAAGGGAAATTGGTCAATTTGTGGGAGTTAGTTACTGGAGAGAGAAAAGAAAAGGGTGTGTGAGGGCATTTTTGGTTTCAAAAACCCATTTTCTACTTTCGACTTTTTTCAGTTTTACTTATAAAAATGCTGCATTGCTTTCACTTTGTTTTTTGTTTTGAAGTTTTGCACAGAAAGTGAAGTTTTTATTTTTTTACCAAGCAAAGAAAAAGGTGTTTCACTGTTTTCTGTACAAAAAAAATTAAATTAAAAAAAAAATTGAAAACATTTTCTAAAACAAAACAAAATAATTTTTTGGAGTACGGATGCAGTGGGGCTAGTTCACATTGAGTGTCATCTTTTCTGTTTCGGCGTGTGCCTTGGGCTAGGAGTTTCCACTCTCTGTAATCACTCTTCAGTTTATAGAAGAAATCAATCTCCATCTACGGGATAGGAATTGCACCTGTAAAATATGGGAGGATTTGTTCCTCTCAACCGAGAATTATTCATTTCCTTTGTAAATTAGTATAGCTTCTTTAACTGAAATTTCCCTTTTCATAAATAATTATCATGTCTCTATGTAAACATTTACATATTATGTTTTTCTGATCAGTTGCATTAACACTAATCGGAGGTGTACAACATGTCGATGCTTCTGGAACAAGGGTAAGGGGGGAGTCCCACTTACTCTTGGTCGGTGATCCTGGTATGCAATCAATTGTTGTTACTATTTATACTTCCACTGCCATCAATACTACTATTATTACTTCTTAAATGTTTAAAACCTGGATTATCATTTAATGCTTGATGAATACTACAGTTCCTGTGCACCCCTGAAAGTGACATAAAATAAACAAGAAAAGAGGTGACTTCTACCATTCTGGTGGTGTCATGTTGCAAAAATGTTATGAATGTAACGTCATCGATGCCACCTAATTGTTAAGATAATTCTGTCATAATTGAGTTATGCTGCCACTGATTTAGTATTTTTAATTTAACAAAAATATTTTCTGTTGCTCTGCAAGCTCCTTTCATTGTAAAATGGTGGCATCAACATGTTTCTCTGTTAGGATTTATGCTATTAAGTTTCTGTATGCTATTAAACTGCTACAATAATTGGTTGATGCTTCACCTTATGACTTGAGTTTGTGTCTGCTGTATCTATGAAATGAATTTTTCGTAAGGTGCATTTCAATTGTATGTTGATTTTCCTGTCAGTTCTTACCATCAAATTAAGGGGGAAAAACAAAGTTAAACACGTAATGTTAAATTTCACTCACTTATTGTCTATGTCTATTTGTTACAGGCACTGGAAAATCTCAGTTTCTGAAATTTGCTGCAAAATTGAGCAATCGGTCTGTTATTACAACTGGGTTGGGAAGCACAAGTGCAGGATTGACTGTTACTGCCGTGAAGGATGGGGGTAATTTTGATACAGCTTTATTTTACACCATAACAGTTTCTTTTTCCATCATTCATAACTTTGTAGAATGATATATTGTATTTGTAACAAAGATTCACATGTAAATCAAAACCAAAGCTAGTTTATTGAAATGCTCTTTAGTCACTGTTGGATTCCCCCTCCTGTTGTTTTATGAACAAAACAAAGTCTTTTTTGCATTCAGTTTTCATGAGCTTTCCTTTCGTCATTTTCTGATTGGTAGGAAGATGATTGTTAAAATCATTATCTAGCATTTTAAGTGGAATTCTAATTAATTAATCACATAAAACGGACAACCTAGTACCACAAAGCTCCTGCAATGGCGGGATCCAGGAAAGAGTTTGATTCGTATTGGATCTCTTATAGGTAGTCTTACCTTTGAATTAGTTTTTGAATTTGTGACATTCTGGTCATACAGAAGCAACTCCAACTACTGCGCCAAAGCTCTCCTTTCTTACCGCATAAATTATTGATTAGGAATTTCAACATGCATTGATCTGCACCTCATAGTTGTTTATACTAAGTGCCACACTAATTTATGGAATCTTTAGGTGAGTGGATGTTGGAAGCTGGCGCCCTTGTCTTGGCAGATGGAGGATTGTGTTGCATAGATGAATTTGATAGGTAAGCTCGGGTATAATTGCTTTGGTTTTGATTTTTTTTCTTTTCGTGAGGTTTAGTCCTTGATCAAAATCTTGTATGTGGCTAAGTAATACCCCAATTGTGGAGCTATAAAGCAAAACAAAGAGAAAAACTATATTCATGGTTGTGGGTTTATATTGAATATTGCATACAGGAAATATTGTGTTGGTAAGAATTATTAAACATTTTTGTTTTTGTTCATTATATTAAAGATTGGATGATTTTTTTTTTTGCAAAGAGATGATTTCTTTTCAGAAGTAGTGCCTTAGCCAATCAGATTTTTCCTCTATATCGCTTATGAGTGAGACGATAAAGCTCACCATCTTTAATAGGAAAGCATTCTTCGTTTTAAAGAGAACTGAACTTTAAATATGAATTGTACCAAGTTCTTTTCCATTTGGATATATATTCAAGATATACATTTAGTCAGTTCTACTTTTTAACTTCGAAGCTTCCATACACTTTTGGTGAGACTGTTTTCCTTAGACTTGTGAAAGTACAGACTTGATGTAAATTCTGGTAGAACTGTATGATTCTTTAACATGCTGCATTGGGTATGAAACTAAGAGTTCATTTGGCAGTATGAGGGAACATGACAGAGCAACAATACATGAAGCCATGGAGCAGCAGACAATAAGTGTCGCCAAGGTATACTATTTTAATCAATGATACAACATATGATTGACCTTCATTTTTGTTCAAAATAGAAGTCAACTTGTGTTGGCAGGTTTTGTGGTAAAAAAGTTTAGCTACTGACTAACTTTCTTTTTAACCAGGCTGGTCTTGTAACAACCCTCAGTACCAAAACAACAGTATTTGGTGCCACAAATCCTAAGGGACATTATGATCCTGATCAACGTATCACTTTAGTCGATATACTTTAGTTTAATATTACTCAAAAATGATGTTGAATTACAGTCCCTATTTTCTTGAGGCGCATCTAATTCTTTCCCTTTACCCCATTTGGTTTGGAATTTCCTAATCATGATATATAAACCATGCTGGTTGCGGCTAAATGTTTGAAGTAGTTTATTGTAGCTTGCTTGATATACATTACTTGTCTGACTTAACACAAGGTAGCTCTGTCTGTCAATACAACACTCTCTGGTCCTTTGTTAAGCAGATTTGATATAGTCCTGGTGCTCTTGGATACAAAGAATCCTGAATGGGATGCAGTAGTTTCAACTCATATTCTTTCTGAGGTAATCTGGATCCCTTTACAATGCATACAACTTCCTATGATTAAGATTATGATTTATAATACTAGTATGGAAACTAATATCCAGGCAGAACCGGATAGAACATCCAATGATGATCTAGCAAATATCTGGCCTCTTTCTACACTCAAGAGGTAAAGTAAGAGGTTAATGATCATGGCTATTGACTAACACTGTTTGCACCTATTTAATTTTTTTATTAAAAAAAAAAAAAAAAGATGTTTGAACTGCAATGAGAGATACAATTCAATTTAGTATCATGGTTAAGCTCTGTCAGCAAATTAGGGATCTAGAATTTAGATTTCTATTCTCTCTAATTTGATTTTGAGCCCCATTGCTCATGATTAAGTTGGCTTTTTGAATCTTCTAATTTTACCATAATGTGTAGCCTTCTGATGTCCCCCCCCCCCCCCCCCCCCCTACTTTGAACATCATATGGTGGATACTTTGATTTATTGATGGTTGATACACTCTAATGTTACTCCCTTTGCATAGCTGATTCTTTTTCCCTTTTGGTATGCAGACTCCTAATAATTTAAAAAAGTTGGATGAAACACGATAAACTATAATGGAGTATGGACAAGTAACAAAAATACAACGACCAAAATTAAATGTCTACAGTACATTTGGTGCAGTAGAACGCTTTAAAATTTGATTGATCTGAACTTATCCAAATTTTCTTGATTTTAATATTAATGGCTTTGTTTTAGTCAAAAAAAAAAATATTAATGGCTTTGTAAGATATTCACGATTACTTATAATAGTGAAAAGAACCCTGCAGATATATACACTATTTGAAAGAAAAATTCAGACCAGTCCTTACGAGAGAGGCCGAAACAGTTATATCAAGCTATTATCAACTTCAAAGGAAATCGGCAACTGATAATGCAGGTTTGATAAAAAAAACTGTCATTTTCTTAATTGAGTCTAATGCTTATTCATGTAATTTTATTTAGTTAAGAATTTGCAATGTAGCTAGGACAACTGTCCGAATGCTTGAAAGTTTGATTCGCCTAGCTCAAGGTACGTACTGCCATTGAAACTTCTTTATCCAACTCCCTGGTCAACTTCCCTAGCTTCTTATGTGCTATTACTTCTTAACACAGCTCATGCAAGACTGATGTTCAGAAATGAGGTGACTCGGCTAGATGCCATCACAGCTATTTTATGCATAGAATCCTCCATGACTACCTCAGCTATTGTGGATTGCATTGGGAATGCTCTGCATTCCAATTTCACTGACAACCCTGATCAGGAATGTATCCTTGCTGTCTTTGTTTGCATAATGTAGTTTTGTTTCAATAACCAACCAATATCTTTTTAAAGGAGGCGAAGTACATAGATCAATTATATCATTTAGCTCTATTAAAAAACTGAAATCATATAGTTTTAACTTTTAATTTTCATGTCCTTTCTGCTCGAACATAATAATAAAGCAATATAGATTAGTAGTGCTCTTCAGGACTTCTTTCATGTCTTTAATTAATTTAGTTTACATGGAAAATTCTGATGTCATCTTTTCAGTGACCAAGCTTTCTCCTCCCTCTAGGTAGGACTGGCTACATTAACCAATTGGCATTATAAAGTCTTGTCATGTATAAGTTTAAAGATAGATCATATTTCACTAATCTCTCTTAATAGTTTGTCTCCTAGTTTTTCAAGGTATCCTACCCCTTACTATTAAACCATTTTTTACTTACAACAGCATTTTGATTTGATAAGTACTTCTTTACTACACAATACAACAGATGCAAAGCAAGAAAGGTTGATCCTAGAAAAATTGGGATGCAATGACAAGTTTTCTGATATGAATAGGATGGAAGACTGAAGGCAAAGAAAGGAAAAGAAAGTTGAAGATCATGTTGATTAAATCATGTTGATTACAAAAGTGATTTTTTTTTTTTTGTCAAAAAATAAAAATAAATCACTTTTGTAATTTTGTGTAATTAAGGTTTTTTTTATGAAAAAATATTATTATCGATTTATTGTTTAGAAGGTCAAGTCTTTTCATTATGTTTTCTTTTTTTACCAAGTCTTTTCATTGTGTTATCATATTCTTATTTAAATAAATCATCAATTCAGTACCTTAAGTATTATTTTCTTTTCAATTTATGTATAATGATAAAAAAAAATTGTCATATAAATTGTCACGAATTACTTTAGTGGGTAGATTCACACACATTAATTGTGAAGAAATGGAGAATCTAGAGTTTGAACATCGTCCATACTATAAATATTCCTACAACAATCAACTGAGATAAATTTACATGACTAAATAATTTTTAAGTTATATAAAATTTGTCAAAAAATGGAGTAGGTGGATAGAGACTTTCATGAAAAAAAAAATTATCTACATTCTTTTACAGTTACAACTATTACAAATTATATCAAACTAAAGGGCGTTTGGATATAAACTTAATCAAGCGCTTAAATACAAGAGTTTTATGTACAAAATGTTTCTACAATTGAATCAATTGGTGGAGTTTTTCGCCATCTTTCTTAACTCTCGCGATTTAATCAAAGAGACCGTAAATTTAGAAACAAAGGTAGTACTAGTTTATGTTCCGCATTTTAAATTGGTCGGAGAGAGAGAGATGAAGGGAGGAAGAGAGAGAGAGAGAGAGAGAGAGAGAGAGAGAGAGAGAGAGAAGAGATAATACTTTTTGAGTAGAAAATAAAAGGGTTTGAAGCTTAGGGTTTGGAGTATAGGGCTTGAGTTTTGGGTTTGGTGTTTAGGGTTTGAAGTTTGAAAATTGGGGTTACAAGTTTAAGGTTTGGAGTTTGTGGTTTGGGATTTAGGGTTTGAAATTTAGGGTTTCAAATTTAGAGTTATAAATTTTGGGTTTGGAGTTTGTGGTATTGGATTCGGGGTTTGAAGTTAAGGGTTTGTGTACAATATAAACTCCGAACGCCAAACCCTAATCTTCAAACCCCAAATTGTAATCCTCAAACTATAAACGCCAAACCCTAAATTTTAAACCCTAAACACCAAACATCAAATCTTAAGCCCTAAATCCTAAACCACAAACTTCAAATCATAAACCCCAAACCCTAAGCTCCAAACCCCAAATCCTTAAAGCCATCAACTTTAAATGCCAAACCCTAAATTTTAAACCCTAAACACCAAATATCAAATCTTAAGCCCTAAATCCTAAACCACAAACTTAAAATAAAAACCCCAAACCCTAAGCTCCAAACCCCAAATCCTTAAAGCCTTCAACTTTAAACGCCAAACCCTAAATTTTAAACCCTAAACACCAAACATCAAATCTTAAACCCTAAATCCAAAACCACAAACTTCAAAACCTAAACCCCAAACCCTAGGCTCCAAACCCCAAATCCTTAAAGTCATCAACTTTAAACGCCAAACCCTAAATTTTAAACCCTTAACACCAAACATAAAATCTTAAGCCCTAAATCATAAACCACAAACTTCAAATCATAAACCCCAAACCCTAAGCTCCAAACCCCAAATCCTTAAAGCCATCAACTTTAAACGCCAAACCATAAATTTTAAACCCTAAACACCAAACATCAAATCTTAAACCCTAAATCCAAAACCACAAACTTCAAATCCTAAACCACAAACCCTAAGCTCCAAACCCCAAATCCTTAAAGCCATCAACTTTAAACCCTAAATCACAAACCCTAAATTGTAATCCTCAAACTATAAACGCCAAACCCTAAATTTTAAACCCTAAACACCAAATTGTACACCTTGAAACCCTAAATCCTAAACCACAAACTTCAAATCCAAAATCTCAAACACTAAGCTCCAAACCCCAAATCCTTAAAGCCATAAAATTTAAACCCTAAATCACAAACCCCAAATTGTAATCCCCAAACTATAAACATCAAACCCTAAATTTTAAACCCTAAACACCAAACATCAAATCTTAAACCCTGAAACCTTAAACCCTAAACCACAAACTTCAAATCCTAAACCTTAAACCCTAAGCTCCAAACCCCAAATCCTTAAAGCCATAAACTTTAAACCCTGAATTACAAACTCCAAACTCTAAAGCCCAAATCCAAAACCTCAAACTCTAAATCCTGAAGAGAATTGTTTTTCGCACCCACCGGAACACTCACGCACCCCCTGACATTCCTCATTTACCCATCTCCGCTACTTAGAGAGCGAGTGTGTAAAGTGGAAAAAGCAGGAACACCACAGTTCGCTTCCTACTGGCGAACGTTATAAATTTATTTTTTTAATAATTAGAGAGCAAATCAAGAGATCATGCTCATAATTGCATCATGAGATCATATATATAAGGTAATAATATTGTGTAATGAATGATAATTACACAGAATATTTACAATGAATGTGAGATATCATGCACATAATTACAATTTATTACATATCGGTTTATATTAGGAATATAATAATTAACATTAATGTATAAGGTTTACTAGTTACACTGGATTCACATTCTACGTAGCGAACTGTGTTTTCATTCGCTCCCTAAGTAGCGAGTGTCAATATTTTATATTCAAATTGGACGCCGGCACCCTCTTGGATGAAAAAATCATGAAAAAAAGAGTTCACTCCCTAGGATGCGAACAGTGCTCGCTCCCTAGGATTCGAACTCAATTTTGGAAGTTAGGCTAAACTAATGGAAATCATTGGTTTGGGTTAGAAATTAAGAAGAAAAAAAGGAGAATTAACCATTAATTTTATATAAATTTGTTGTCAGTAAATTGCCCATAACTTACTCTAAACACATCGGTTTGATGTGAAACGTGAGCCATTGGAAAATAGACAGAATTTAACACAAAATAGACTGAGATGTTTCAATTTGCTAATTTAAAAATCTGCATTGATGTTTTAGTGTCTTTGTTATATATGTTGGTACAGTACTCGAATTGAAGAGAGAGAGAGAGAGAGAGAGAGAGAGAGAGAGAGAGATAAAGAGGGTTAACCATGATATTTCTGATTCCATTGAATACCAGAAGAACCTTACTCAGACAGGATTACAAGTCTTGCTATATAAGTAATTGTGTTGCTTTAGTATATTTAGATTAGATTAGATTAGATGTTAAGGGAATAAGGGGGTTAAATATTTCTAGTCAATGTTATTAACTTTCTTTCAGTCATTTTAAGTTAAATGAACTCACTTTTCTTGTCATATATTCTGTAGTGGTAATAATGATCTTATGATTTCACATGTATCAACACAGACATGTATAAGTACCCTTCTTCTGACCGTCGATGATCCATGGCATCCTCGATTTGGTGATGGCTGAGTTGCAACATGAGTTGGCATGGTTTTAATTCTTAGAGAGACACCATAGTTTCTCTTCAGTCACAATCACAAATTCACACAATCACTCTAGTCAAAGAATCAAGAATATTGGAACAACGTCGAACAACTCATATTTCAACTACATAAATTGAATTCAAACAAGAGATCAAAATATAAGTTGTCCATTTTCATCAAACATTTCTGATACACCGACTGGATTTGCAACCATGGACGATCTTAATTCGAAGATACACACGCCTACGCATGAGATGAAATGTTTTAGAAGGCGTTGTTTCCAATATTACTATTTTGTTATATCATATATATGCTTACTAGGAAACTTAGTATCAATATCAAATGTATGATGCAGGTATCAACTCTTATATTCCAGCATAGGATACCGTTCCGCAGCGGTGAATGTAAAAACTAAACCTCGTGTTCACCCAAAAACAACACTAAAACCTCATGTTATTACAACCGACGAGGGGATGGTTCAAAATGTTTGAAAGATGGATCCATTTTTATTGGCTTTAATCTGCTCACTGTATATCTATTTTGTTTATAGACATTGTTATCACTAAGCTCAAGTGACTACAGATTTTGAGAAAAAAAAAACCATTGTAAGATATCATTCGCAATTAATCAAGAGAAGCAAATTCAAGTCTCTACAATGAGAGGAAACTTTAGAATAAAAAAAAAGGCGCGAAATGTGAAAGGGATTGTCATGCATCAATAATAGCAAATGATGTATGTGAAACATCTCAATTAAAAACGAACTACACATGAATTCTACAAGGGAGAGACACTCCCAGGAAATGGTGAAACTAGGTATAAATTATTGTACTTTAGCACTTGCCATTATGCTCCCACATTGAAATCAATGTAAGTATATCAGTGAATGTATATAAAGTAAGGCAAGGTTAACTAACATTATTTAAACTAAAAAATAAGTGAGCCAAAAGCAGAAAAACCTTCATGTTAAAATGATGAACTCAACTGTCTGTCCTCAAATGAGAGGGACCTTATCTTTCGGCCGGGAATAAAGAAGCATATAGAACTGCTATTTACTTACAAGGAAATGGAAATTATCAATACAAGCCCAAAAATTTCCACCAGACAGAGCCAACACCTCCCCAGATGATAGCATTAATAAATGCCATAATGAACCCAGTTTTGAATATATCGGGAAGGTCAACATAGCCAGCTGTTCAAAATGAAGAATTGAAATCACATTAGCGTCAACATATCATCAAATCAAATTCAAAAGATATAAAGGGTGACACATAAAGATAAGTCTGCCTTAACAAATATAGCCTTTTGGTCACTAATTGCTACTAGAAATCACCTTTATAAGAATAAAATCATTTATCTTGGAAGGTTTTTGAAATCAAAATTAATTTCATTTCCACCGGTTATACCATTGAACAAACAGAAATGAAGTGTAAGGAAGGATAAATAATATGCAATGTAAATGTAGGGAATTGAAACAAAGTTACTGAACAAAGGTGAGCTAAATAGTTAAATAGCGGGAAAGAAAAGCAGAAATTGTGTGGCGTTATAGATAGGGACAAACCTCCATAGTATACAGCAGCTTGACCACTGCTATAATGTGTAATTGCACCGAAAAGATTTGTATTATATCCTAAAGCAAGTGCTGCGAGAGCACCAGGAACACCGGCTGCTCTATGCATGGCAAGAAATGCGGAGTACAAAGCCCCAACATGCCCAGTCTGGCTTGCAAAAAGGTAGTGGATGAAGAAATAAGCAGCCTGAAGAACAGCCAGGGAAGCTGGCCAGCTCAAGGAGAATGACCGAAGGTTGTTGGCTACACAGTCAGACATCCAGGTCACAATGCCGAGGTTTGTCAATTGACTTGCCATACCTACTAGAATGGCAAACCAAGCCAAGGTATCCCACGCCGATTTTTCATTCAAGCAGTCTTGCCAGTCAAGGACTCCTAATACGAGGAGTATTGATAAACCAATCATTGCAGCTACAGCACTTGCTATGCCAAGAGTCTCTCTGCAAGAGCAAAGAAATACTGATGATAGTACTGAATTCAACTAGGAAAAATTGCATTGTGGGAGAAAGAACAATCTAAAGATGTAACAAGTGAACTCTTACACGATCATTGTCTAAAGAAGGCATAATGATATGACGATTTCACATCATAATCATTAGTTATTATACACAACAACAATTGATGCCTTTTCCCACTTGGATAAACAGCTTAATTAAGCGCTTATCATGTAAGTGCTTATATATAAGCTATTTCTATAACAATTTTTTTAAAATAATGTCGGATTGTTTTCATATAAACTATAAGTTGTTTTCATAAGTTATCCTAGAGAGTCAACTATGGATAAAAGCTTAAAACACCTTATGGACATGTCATAAGATGTTTCCATAAGCTCTCTCAAAGAGTCTCACAAGTGCTAATGTCTGTCAGTAGATAATATCAAATAACTCAATACAAACAAGTCCTAAGTGAGGTTGGCTACATGGATTAAATGACACCATAATTCTGTTAGAATTCATGTTCAATGAAAGAGCATTTATTTCCAGTAATCAAAAGTTAATATGCATATGAGAAAAAGAGCATAAACCAGGAGGCTAAGACATTGATAAAAACTAGAAAGTATTACTTGAAGAAACGCTCTTCCTTCAAAAGTTCAATATTTTCAGCATCACCATGAGACATTTTACTCAACAAAAAATATCAATAGACTAATACGGTAAAAGGCATATGACATACCCAAAGATCCACAAAGAGACTGCAAGAAGCATTGTAGCAACCATAACCCATTCATTTAGAGTGACAGGGCCCATACTTTCCAGTTTCTTTGCAGCCAAGGCAGGTGCCTCTGGCGTGTCTTTAATTTCAGGGGGATAGATCTTGTATAAAATCAACGGTGTAGCTAGAAGACAAATAAATGCAGGTACACTAGCTGCCTTAAACCACGTAACCCAAGGGTTTGAAATTACCACCCCAAGCTCCTGTGCTAATTTAATACAGAGCAGATTTTGAGCAGCAGCGGTTAGGAAAAGAGCGCTTGAGTTACCGGCAGACTGTCATATGTCACGGAGGCAACACAAAAGTTATTTCATTGACACATGATAGCAATTTGAAAACAAGAAACGCAGCAAGTAGAGTTCAGTGAAATCATATGGTATATGATGATCGTTGCTGAGTAGAACACATAATTATAATAGCCATACATAGTGATGGAGCCATCATGTCTCACAAAGTAAAAACACATTCAAAGGATGAAACACAATTTTGCAAGGCAAAAGCATACACCAAGATGGCAATATCATCTCAACTTGTTTCACAAAAAACCAAAATATGAAAAAACTGATGTCATAAAATCTATCGTAAGTGATTATTTGGACAAATCTAAAACAGCAAAATGATTTTTCTCACTTTAATGTAAGCAACAAAACATCTTTCTCATAGAACTTCCCATAAAAAACCAATAAACTTATTCAGTAACATAGATCAAATTAACAAAACACAAGTTTTTGTATTCAAATCAAAGGTTCTTATATCACCTCATTAAGTTACTTCAATTTATGTGTTATTTTCTTCTTAATTTTCATAATTGTTCATGAAAAAATAAAACAGAAATGACCAATGACCATGCTTATAATAATCACATCACATCATGCCATGTTATTCCTTTAACTCAATTAGCGGAAAAAACACTTTCTCTTAGTTATACGTAAATGGTGATAAACTTCCCCTCGGGAGGTGTGCGCCTTTTCGAAATAGAGAAGCTGTATTGGGATTGAAGGTTGAAGGTGTGTCTGTGTCTGTGTCAAGTGTCTGGCACCAACACATATTCAATCACTTCAATTTTCTCAAATCATCAGCGATGTCTACTTGTCAGTGTCCAGCGTATATGATCGTGTCGGTGTTTCATAGTGTATGTATCATTTAAACATATGTTAGCTAGGCCTAAATAAATACAAGTTCACCTAATAATTGTAGTACTATATGAATCTAAAATAGAGTAAAACCAGACCTGAAATTGGTTCTGAATAAGAAAAGCCCCCAACCTCTTAGAGGTAGGACCATTAGGTTCACTGCCAGCAGAGAGTGAAAGTGACTTAATAATTGGCAAGAAAACACCACCAGCTCTTGCAGTAGTACTAGGCATAGCAGGTGCAATAAGAACCTCACTAAATGTCAAACCATAAGCAAGTCCCAGAGTACTCTTTCCCAGCCATTTCACAAAATAAGTAGCAATTCTATCACCTAAACCGGTTTTCACAAATCCGCGCGCAAAGAAAAACGATATAACAATCAACCAAATAACTTCATTTGTAAAAGCACTAAATGCATCAGTAAAGGTTAAAGTTTTTGTGACCACAGATGTAGTCAGGCCCAGAAAAGCCCAAGCACCAACAGGCAAAGGGCTTAGAACAAGGCCTGCAATTGTTGAAAGGAAAATTGAAAGCAATTGCCATGCTTGAGGAGTAACATCAATTGGTTTTGGAACATAGAAACGAACAATGAGACCTATGGCTATTGAAATGACAAAAGGAATTGGCTTTGCACCTTGAAGAATATTGGGTTGTTGGGGTTTTGATTCTGATGGTGATGGTGGTGGAGTTGAATTAGCATGAATTGGGAAATGGGGTTTTGAGAAATGGTTAAAGGTTGAAACTTTGGAGGGAAAAGAGAAAGATTGAGAGATTGATGATGATTTAATTGATGGGTTTGAACGTGAAGATGGATTCAATGAAAGAGAGAGTTGAGATCTGAAAATGGGTCGTGGACGATGATGATGATGATGATGATGGAGTAAGAAAGAGGTTGAAGAAGGTGTGGAGAGCGAGTGAAGTGCAAAGCTCTCCATTGGAATGGAATGGAACAACAATGGTGGTGACTGACAACAAATGAGAGTGATGATGATTTTGTGAGGCTTTGGTTGGTTTAAGGTTGTTACTTGTCACTCACTTGTGTTCGGAGTGACCAATGATTTTTGTTTTTTTCATGTGAGAAAGAAGGGAAATTTGAGGGGATTTGTTAAACCTCATCTTATTTGTATTTTTCATAACCAACCATAGTTTCTGGGCAAGTAGAATTGTGGACTTGTGGTTCTATGGTTATTTTAAAAAAAATTTTTTACTGTTGTTTAACTGTGATTAGTTTTTTTTTGTCATATAGCTTAGTGACTATAAATTCCACCCATAAAGTGAATAAGTGGAATGACCGAAATTCGAACTCCGGCTCCCTAATATCCTACCAACTGACCTAAAAGTTGGTGATAAAATCTATGTTCACTCATTTAAGTAATCTAAATATTGTCACTTAAATTAATTTATTGTCGGTGTAATTCGCAACAATGTAAAACAATAAAGTTCGGTTTCACCGAAAAATTTATCCTCATTTAATATTATTTGTATTGAAAGAAGATGTATTTATATTTTATTTTTTTTGACAGAAAAAGATGTATTTAAATCCTTATATTAATGTCCAATAATACGTAAATATGATTATTTCAGACAAACCAACGAAGGAAAAGAAGGATAAAAACTGTTGTTTAGTTTTCATTTCTTTTTTCCTTTTCTTGTTTTGTATACCACTTTGTGTGATTCTTAATTCTCATGTGTTGTGCCATGTTATTATATTGATGTCGTTTTCTGCTATTTTGAAGAATCTTTTGAAATCACTTTATTTTTCTCCTTTATTATTATCCTCATTTTATTAAGATGAAGATTGAGAGGAAAAAATTGGCAAATTACATGGAATTTAAAGTTTTCCATTCATTTAATTTTTGCTATAATATTATGGATATAAGTTATAACAATGAATTGATAACAAGTGTTCAGATGATTGATTTCTGACTAACTCAAAAAAAAAGTTTTTAATGTGTTTTAATTTATAAGTTGGTGGCTCTCACCTCATAAAATTTGTTAGACGCACAAAATAGATTCTCTCGTCTCAATTAAATTTTCTTGATACACACAAGTTTAAAATCGAATTATGGACTTAAAAGGTATATAAATTTCTTATTATTTTAAGCAATTTATTATTAGTAAATTTGTGGTCATGTTTAGTACATTATAAGAATCTTTATTGAAAAGTTTAAATTTTTTTAAAAAGGGATGAATTAAATGGTTTTTTTTAGTTTTTTACGCATAAAAAGTCATGAATAAGTTATCTTATGTTAAAAAAATTCTAAATTTTTGTAAGAGAGGGTCTTATAATATTATAAACATGAATACAAAAACTATTCAAAAATGTGAAAGTACACAAAAGTTTGATTATAAGTATGGACCAAAAGTTGTGACAAAAAATATTCAAGTGACCAAAAGTTGTTGAAATTTTTGTAGGGACTAAAAACAAAATTTGGAATATTTATAGGGACCAAAAACTTATTTAACCCTAAAATTTAAATTATTACAGTTTTAATTTTTATTTTATCAAAATATCTATTATTTTATTGCAGAGAAAAAATTGAATGAGATAATAATAATTAAATATATTATAGAAAATAAATAATTTTATAAAAAAAATTATTAGTTTACTTAATATTTGTTAATAATCTTAAAATGAAAATAAAAAAGAAACGAATGCAGTTATAATTAAGATCAAGTTTTTGTTTTAGTCACACCTCCAGACATTTTATATTACACCCAAATTAAATCAAAATTTAATGATAAAATCAAAATTGCCATTATTCATTCATATAAGTTTTTTAAAACTCATTATTACACCAATCCATAAAGCTAAATGCAGAATTACAATAAATTCGACCTATCAGCCAAAACCAAGAAAAATAGATAATTTGATCCACAACCAAAGATAAATTGGCAAAAGAGCCCCTAAAGATAGGGAAATGTTAACATGTGCCCTTAAGGTACATGTTTAGAATACAAATATAGTAATACTCTCTTGTAACTTATGAATTGTACCTTTTAAACATTAAATTCTATTATGCTATTAAATGCAAATTTCTACTTTTAGATAGCTTATCATGTGCCCTAAGGGCACAAGTTAACATGACCCAGGAAAATATTATTTCTCAATTTCCAAATACACCATGCGGTGGACAACCAAATTAAATAACTAACTTTTACTTCTTCTTTTTTTGTCTTTCACCACCAAACCAAAAAAAATAAAGGAACTCCCTTCTTTAAGAGGTTGAAAATCAACACTCATCCGCCCACAAATTCTTCGTCAAATTTGTAAGGAAAGATCATACTAGAAAAACATATGATTATTGTCTTAAACCTCTAAAAAGCAAGAAACACAACATATTTCATGTGGATTATCAATGATCCCTTTATGAGCTAGAGCCTAACGAGTCGGAAGTCTTTCTAGTAATAACCTCCACCCAAAAATACTAATCTTGAAAAGGACATTTTAACATTCTTCTAATTTTTAATACAATTAAAAATTTATCAAATTTTTAAGTATATATTCATCACTCGGGGTGTAACTAATTGTTTGGGTAAATTAATAGAAAGCATTTATCACAAATTTAGAAGCTATTTATGTTATATTTTAATAAGCTCTCTGATATGTATCTCATTGTGGGCTTACACATGGGCTTATGAAAAAATATCTCACTTCAAATTTCGTTTGCTTCATTATGTAAAATATTAGCATATTTTTTAGTCCATTTTAAACTTATCTTATTGTCTTTATATGATTATTTTTTCTTCTTCACACTTATCTTTTTAAAAGTATTTCACTTATATTTTTTTAAAATTTATCTTATTGATCCAATCTTAAATTTATAATTGTTTATATAATAACACATTCAAACAATTTAATTTATATAAATATCTTTTAGTAAATATATATTCAAATGTAAAGAACTTATTAGGTGTAAGAGCTTATGATGTAAGCTTTCGTGCATTTATGAAATTCCTTAAAGTCTTTTATGAAATTCCTTAAAGTCTTTTACGATGCCACCAATGTTTTTTCTGCTTCTACACATGTGACTATACATGATGCATTCCACCACTTAGCCAAAATCCACAATGAGCTGAAAATGGCCATTATGGATTCAGATCCTGTTTTGAGTGCAATGGGGAAAGATATGAAGCTGAAATATGATAAGTATTGGGGGGAATTGGTGAGTATGAATCAGCTGATTTATTTTGGAGTTATTCTTGATCCTTGATCCTTGCTTTAAGGTGAGATATTTGGAGTATGTTTTTCCAACAATGTACAATGATCAACCTGATGTGGCTGAAAATTTGTTAGCCAAAATCAAAGGAAATTTGTCCAAAATGTGTGATTGGTATGCTACAAACCATGGCCAACAAAATAGGGTTAGCCCTTCATCTAGTGTTAGTGTTTCAGTTCAACAACCAACACAATTGAACAAACCTAATGCTTTTAAGAGTTACTTGAAAGAAATTAATTCAATTGGTAACAAAAATGAGTTGGAGAAGTATTTGGCTGAGGACAATGTTGATGAAGATGATAATTTTAACCTACTTTTGTGGTGGAAACAAAACTGTGCAAGGTTTCCAATGTTGTCAAGGATGGCAAGGGACGTGTTTGCCACTCCTGTTTCAACAGTAGCTTCTGAAAGTGCTTTTAGCACTGGTGGTAGAGTCTTGGACACTTTTAGGAGTTGTCTAAATCTAGAAATGGCTGAGGCATTAATTTGCACTCAAAATTGGTTAAGGGCGCCTTCTTTCTCTCAACCCGAAGGCCAGAATACCCAAGAGGAGCTTGAAACATCTGAAAGAATTGTAAGAGGTATTGAACTTTATTTTAAAAGTGTTATTAAGTTGTCCAATTAACAATTTTAAAAGTGCTTTCAGTATTGAATTTTTGGAGTTTAATTTAATTAACAATTGTCCAATTTGTGTATGTTCACTAGAACTATGTCAATCTTTAGCTTCAACAACTTTTGGAGGAGTAGCTGGACCATCTGCAAGTACATCATCTGCCGGTGCATCTTCTTCTCAATCATGACCTCCTGGTTGTGGTTGAGAAGTTTCTGGTATAAATTTTACTATGGAATTTGTTCATTAAGTTTCTACTTCATATTTAAATTTTAGTATTTCAATATCATAATTTTATTTTATTCATTGCAGTTATATCTTTTTTGAGTTTTTTGGGAGTCATTGCAAAGACATGACTCAGTGGATTGTGGACCTGCTTGTTTTTTTGGAAGGACTTGGAATTTAAATCAAAGAAAAGACACTATTTTGAATCTGGAATTGAACTCTAGTATTCATATTTTGCATCTGGAACTGAATCTGAACATACTTTTATCATGCAAAGTGAGTATCAATTAAACTTATTTTTTTTATAAGCAAATATATGGTATGCTTATTTGAATTGTCAATTGCAACTTTCAGTCATGGCTTTCTACTGCTGGTTTCTATTGCTGCCTTCTACTGCTGCTTTCTACTGATGCCTTCTACTACTGCTTGTGCTGCTGCTTGCTCTACGTTCTCACTATTGTTTGTGAATTGTGAGTATTTAATTGCATATAAAATTTTGACATGCTTAATTAAATCTCATCTCAAATTTAAGTTATGGTTAATTGTGTCTATTTTGTCAATTGGAACTTTGAAGTCACCTTCAACAAATTGCTTCCTACCTACTGCTGCTTGCTATACACACTCATTGCTATTTGGAAATTGTGAGTATTTGTTGGAAAGAAAATTGTTCTTTGTTATCAACTTGAAATTCATTGGAATTATATTATTCTATTCTATACAAACTTATTTTAAAATTCTGTTTTGTTGTAGGTCTACTTTTTTATCCTAATTCTCTCTTGCTGCAATTCTGTAAACACTACAGGTATAGATTGTTAAATTGGATCAGTTTAAAAATTCTGCAGTTTTTATTTTGATCGAGTTATGCCATCAAATTTATGCAATTTTGTTTTTATTACTATGCAGTTTTAATTACTATGCCTCAGATTATGAGATAGAAAGATGCAAGAAAGGAAGCTGCAATTGTGCAATTGTTGCCGACCATATTGGTATAATTTTTAATATTTAACTTACCATTAATTGATTATTTTAATAGTTATGTATTATGGTATTTGATTTTAGAAAATTAATAGTTGCATATGTTTTTTATTCATTACAGAAGGTGGAATTGTTGGTGAATTTGATGAGGCAAATCAAGGACTATTTATACCTCTGTGGATTGCACTGAGCATGATGATTTACTAGATGTTCTCAACAAACTATGTTGTCTTTGTTAATTAAGAACTTGTAATATTTTAGTAATCACTCTTTATGTTTGTGTAACTAAAGTCCCCTAGAATGTGATCATGCACAAGCAGGTGTCCACACCACATCCTCTTCCTGTGAATGATTTTTATCAATCATGTACAATTAAAAATGATTATGACATTATGTAATCCTTAACTATTACTATGTTTGTCACTTTTATCTTTGTTAAAATAGTTTATCAAATTTGCCAGGTTTGGGTTCAGCCCTTTTTAAAATTTGACAGTAAAATAAATAATTATTTTACAACAGAAAACCGAGTCAACCCACCCGGTTAACCCGCAAACCGTACAAACCGAAACCGAGCCTATTGTTGGGCGGAATTGGGTCTGATATATGTATGTTCGGTTTCAAATAGATGAGCCATATATGGCCCGAAACCGACCGAAACCGACCGACGCTCACCCCTTATTATAAACTCTAATAGTATAAATATATTTGTATATATATGTTTATTCAAACGGAATTTGATTTAGAACGGCTATCAGAATGTGGAATGTGAAATTACGTGTTACCTTTGAGTTGAGAAACTGTTTGATAGTCATCTTGTTACTTGTTAGGTGTTTCAGTTAGGGCCAAGGCTAGGGTGGGCAAGTGCCTTAGGTCTCTCATGGTGGGTAAGTAATATTAGCCGTTAGATCATGATAGACCCTCATGAACTTACTACATTGTATAATTTTTATGGCTCAACTCTCTTTGTTTCTCTCTCTTCATACAATCTTTCTCTCCACCATCGTCACCTTCCACCAACACTTGCTACAATCTCTTTTTCATCTCTGCATATTCTACTTTCCATCAAATTCTTTATTTTTTTTTTCTTTCTTCTTCTTTGTGGGTTGTTTGGAATTTCATCACACATAGATTCAAAGGTGGAAAGTGATTGTGCCAGTTTTAGAGAGAGAAGTAACTATTGCTATAGTTGTAGAAAAAATGGCTGAGAGTAATCCATGAGTAAGCTTTGTTCTTCTCTAAAAAAAATTCAACAAAGAGAAAGAAAAAATCTTTCTATATTAATCAATTAATGTTTATATTGCTTATAAAAAAATAATGTTTATTTTGACAGAACTTGTTATTTAATAAATTGGTTTCTTTTGAGTAAAACAAATATAATAAATTGGTTTCTTCTTCTTTGAGTTCGTGTTGTTGGTATAGCAAGGTACTGGAATGTTGTTTCAATTAGAATAAAACAACTGAAAAAGAAGAAACAAATTGAAATCTAAGTGTCTCAAATGATGAAACATTTACAAATTATGAGAAATTGAAAAACCTTGAATCAATCATCCTTTCGAACAAAATCATGAAAATTCTAAGTTTTAACCTACAAATTTAAAAAATAAAATAGATTAATTAAAAAATAATGCATAGAGAAAAAACTTGAAAATATGAATCTGGTATTGATTCTTTTGGGTGGTAGTAGCAGAAAGTGTCTTGGGGATGAAAACAGGGTAATATTCAAGTGTGTGTAGTACGTGATAAACATATATGGACTGTCATAATCTGACCATTAAGCCAACTCACCCATGGTGGGAGACCTATTGGCCTCTCCCACCCTAGAAGGCGCCTTCAGTTAGTTGATTTAATAATTTTTTTAACGGTTTGTTGATTTAAAGTTGTCACCTCAGCATCATGCTCACGTACATCATCCAGCAAAGTACATGCGTTTTTCTTGATGGGAAGAACGTGCATGATTTTAGATTTTATTTTATTTTAATTTACTACTCATTAGATTCATCCATTACAAGTGTTAAGAAACAAAAAATTTAATACAGTATTAAATTTTCAGCCTCTTTGATAATATTTTTAGTAGTTATCAATGAGATTATTATATTTTTAACAGAATTGGGACTTAAATGTTTAATATGAAGAACAATAATAAATTTAAAGAAGACGTCAAACTTAAAACATCAAAATAATAAAAAGTTATGATAAACAGTACACTCGGTGTACTTGTTAATCATATTAAAATATAAATAAAACATAAAGTAATGTTGATGAAAATAACTTTTTATATTTTTAATGTATTGAATGCACGAATTTTAAAATATAATTTTCTTATTTATATGCTTAACTAGTACATCAGATGTACTATTTAACATTTTTTTAATAAATCCCAAAATGTAAATAGCACATTCTATTTAATTAAAGTTCATTCCATATCAACAAGCTAAAGATACCCATAGAAATTTCAAAACTACATAATCCAGGTAAAACTCTTTTAAGATACTATATATATATTAAACAAAGAATAGTCATGGTCAAAGTGATACTGCAAGCAAGTTGATACAGGACCGCCATCCTCATTCATCGGATAAAGACTCAATTATCAGACTTTATTTTTTTATTAACAACAAATTTTGCATCTCATTCTCTTTTGTTTCCTTCCCTCTTCTAATACTCTATCTTTTTTTAGTTTAATTCTCTCTCCTCATTAAAAAAATAATAATATGATCAATATAGATATAGAGAATTAGGAGAATGAAGAAGAGAAAAAAGAATGAGAAGATATAATTTGGAAAGATACGTACTAAAAACATTCAATATAAAAATATCAATTTTTCAAAAGTTAAAATATTATATTTTTTAATATAATTTTTTTTTTTAAAAATTCTTTAACATGTACCTTTATAACATAGCTTAGGAACGAGTATAGATCCTCTTAATTTTTTAAAATAAATAGACATTATAATTATCAAAGTTTTGGTGTATAAATATTCAAATAATGTCATTAATTCTCCAAAGATGTGTATTTATATTATTGATTTATTTCAAAACTATAATAATAAACTTATTCATATCGAGTTTGAATCATCTTCATCCATCATTTTTCCTCCTTTAAATAATACAAGTGAAAGAAGAGAGAAAAAGTTAATAAAAAGATGAAGAGGAAATAAATATAATAGATAGACACACATTAGTGAAAAAGATAATGAAAAAAAAAAGTAATTAAAATACTCTTTTTAAAAAATGGAGTGTATCTAGAACTCACCCCAAACTTTAGACTACTAGAGTCCCCTTCCTATAAGAATCAGAAGATAAAAATAAAAAATAAAAAATAGTGAGAGTATCTGTACTCCTTATCAATAATTTTTTTTGGTACATAAAAATACTCCTTTTAATTATGGGTTTTTACTAATCCTTTTGCGTTGGACCCATTACTTTACCCATTGCAACCAATATCCACACATATTGTATTGCATTTTATATTAGTAATTTAGTATACGCCATTGCTTGCATATACTTTACACCAAGTTCTCCGCTAGTCTTGTGTCGAGAAATATTTTGACTTTCACCGGTTTAATCTAGTTTGGCATCAGTTCTAATATTAAGTGGTTTTAGCTTTCTTCCTTATCAATAATATTTTTCTCTTTTGTGTGTACCTAAATGTATTTAGGAGGGGACTGAAATTACTTGATGCCAGAACTCGCGCCCGAACTCTAGATTACTAGGTCCCCTTTCTCCTATGAACTAGAGAGTGAAAACAAAAAAATAAAAAACAAAAAAATGCATTTTATTTAGGATTGTGCCCAATTAAGAAATGCTCATATGAAATAGATTTATTGTTGTAACTTTGTGATGCAGTAACAATTGTGTACTGTTTGATTTAAATCAATAGAAAAAATTATTTGATTGTGCGAATAATCTAAACCGTTCGATATAAAATTAATGACTGATATTGCATTTTGTGGCAAATTATTATTGCAGTAAATTCAAGTATTATGTTATGTCTAAGTCGAAATAAATTTAAACAACAAATTAAGTCGATGTTTGATATTGTAGCGACACGATTTTCACAAAGAATCACAATTTTTTTATATTTTATTTTACAAGAATCACAATCTTTACATTGATATGAGAATACTAATAATAGTTGAGTGAACCCACACTCTCAAATGATTTTCGAAAATAGATGTTAATTAAAGAATGAAACATGAGAAATGTTTGAGAAAAATATAAATTAATTTAAAATATTAAAAGAGTTTGTGACTTATTTAAGAAGGAGTTATAGAAATGTAGACTAATTGAGTGATTTTCTCAATAATAATGTATTATATTATGTATTATGTACTCCCACCGTCTCAAAATAAATGACCTAAATTTGACTTTGTGTACTATTCATATGATCTATTTTGACCTTATTTTTCTACTAATATGTACATGTAAATATTAGCAAATGAGATGTTGTTTGATTTGTCTCGACAAGTACTTTCAAAATATACAATTTTTAATAATAGAAAATTAAAGATATTAATGATTAAAGTTGTGCATTGTCAAATGTGATGGTGGTGAAATATGTCATTTATTTTGGAACAGAGGAAGTATTAATAAAAAAATGTTAACTATTAGCTAGTGTCTTTGAGACACTTATTAAGGAATTAAATTTGGTAAACAATTCTTGAACTTGTGTATTTTATTTTTTAAAAGTATAAATAGTGCTTATTTTATGTACCCAAAAAATAATAGGGGAGTAGTTATGGTGCATAAGTTTTTTTCTTATGCACCATGCATAAATAATGAAAATTGCTTAATGCACCCCTCAAATTGCTTAGCGCATCCCCCAGATTGCTTAGCGCAACCCCAAATTTCTAGCTCACCTCTAAAAATATGGAGGGTGCGCTAAGTAATTTGGGGGGTGCACTAGAAATTTGGAGGGTGCGCTAAACAATTTTGGGTATTTATGCACGGTGCATAAATATGACTTATGCACCATAACTTGTGCCGATTTTCTGTAGTATTTTTTTTTAAGTAAATAATTAAATTTTAAATTAATTGAATAACTAATATATTTAATCTAAAATCATCTATTATTTAATAAAGTTGGTAAATTGGTTCTTATAAAAAGGAGAATAATATCTATAATTGCGATTGAAAGGAAATTGAAATCATGTTAGAATGGACCACGTATCAGATTAGATAAGCATAAAAAAAAAACAAGAATAATATAATAAGCATGGGGAACGCCTGAGTGATGGAAGGAGGCACAAGTAGAAATCAATTACCACTTTTCGACGTTGCTTCCTCCCTCCATCCATCCATCCAGCTATTGATCAAAGGAAGAAGTAGGTATTAGTTGACGAATCGAATCGAATCTCATCTCTCATCCATCTATATATAATATATAAGAAACCAAACGGACAACGCCATTTTAATTCAACACAACCTTGGACCAACCAACCAAACAAACGCATTCATCATTCATTCCTTAATTATTATTCCAAACAAACACAAACACAAACACTATGGCGGCTGCTTTCAATCTCTCCTCTTCTTCCTCACCTCCCCTCTCATGCCCTCGGTAACTCTTCTTCTTTCAATCTCATCATCCACACTTTTATCAATTTTATTGCTGTTTATTTTTCTAAATTTATTTTATCAATTTTCGCCATAAAACTGTTTATTTTTATTTACAAAATTATAAAAAGTTAGTTAGTTAGTTAGTTGATTAATAGAGCATCTCATCTCATGTCTTCATTTACTATCTTTTTTTTTCAATCAATATGAAATCAAATGAATCTTTATCTCTTTCATCATGTCATTCATGGCAATTTGAAGTTAATCTTTAATTTGATCTGTTCTTCAATGTAGGGTATCCAATCAATTCAAATTGTTCAATGATTTGCCCCATGCCAGAGTCAACTATAAAATTCCCTCAAGTCACAACAATGCTGTTTTTAGTGTTAAAGCTGCATTGGTAACTGGAGGGGGTGACTTGCTTTCTTATCCCAAAGATACCAATGATGCTGCTGTCTTAGGTAAAGATCTGGTTGTTGGTGCTCAAGTTGTTCAAATTAAGGAACAACTTAATGGAACATTGACATCAGACTCCGAGATAACGAGCACTTCTTTCCCTGTTGACTACAATGAATTTGATTTGGAAAGCCCCGCAGAAGGTTTTGCTTCTATCCCTGAAGCCATCGAAGACATTCGCCGCGGAAAGGTTGTCAAGGAGTTTCTTTGTTTTTCTGCTTGTTATATGTTTTTGTTATTTTGGGCCCGTTTGGATTGACTTATTTGAATGTATTTACTGATATAAACAATGGCGAGACTATTTGAAAGAGTTTATGGAAACAACTTACCACGCGTCTATAAGCTATTTTCAGCATATTTCCATAGGCTCTCCAAGATACCTTATGAAAACAGCTTATAGCTTACATTAAAACTGTTTGACTATATTTTATATTTTCTTATAGAAATAACTTATACATCATGATTGATTTACTTTATTATCTGATATTAATTATGCAGATGGTAGTGGTTGTAGACGATGAAGATAGAGAAAATGAAGGAGATTTGATAATGGCTGCACAGTTGGCCACACCTGAAGCTATGGCTTTTATAGTAAAGCATGGAACTGGCATAGTTTGTGTAAGCATGAAAGAGGAAGATCTTGATCGACTGGAACTTCCTTTGATGGTGGACAGTAAGGCTAATGCTGAAAAACTTTGTACCGCGTTCACTGTGACAGTGGTATGTATTACTATTCATCTTTACACACCTGCAGTTAGTAAGGCAAATAGTTAAATAGCGGCCAAAACATAGCAAAATTTGAACAAATCGCTATTATCTGTGGTACGCTATTTAGTATAAAGTGTTGTCAATTAGAGGCTATAGTGCTGTTATAGCACGTAGTAGATTTTGAACAAACTGCTATTTCCCGCGATCTGCAATTGACAACGCTGGACTGGTCTTCCACTGTTATATATCATGCTGCACTTGTATAATGCATTTATTTTGTTGCATGTGATAATTGATAGCTAAAGTTTATATATCTTTGTGGCATTCATTGTCATTTAACAAAATGGTTTCAAATCAAGAAAATTATTGAAATTTTATCTACTATGCTATTGAAGGAATTCTCTTTTGGTGTGGTTTAAGCATTTATTGATGGAATTTGATACATTTCAAGAATTTAAAATGCATTTGTAGGATGCTAAACATGGTACCACCACAGGAGTGTCAGCTCATGATAGAGCAACTACAGTCTTGGCACTTGCATCTAGAGATTCAACTCCAGCTGATTTCAACCGCCCAGGCCATATTTTCCCACTAAAATACAGGGATGGTGGTGTCTTGAAGAGAGCTGGACATACAGAAGCTTCAGTTGATCTTACCGTACTTGCTGGTTTGGATCCGGTGTCAGTTCTGTGTGAGATTGTAGATGATGATGGTTCCATGGCTAGATTGCCTAAGCTTCGCCAGTTTGCCAAGCGTGAGAATTTGAAAATTGTATCTATTGCTGACTTGATAAGGTATGTGGTTACCTATCGTGGAAGATGTAATAAAATTCATTGTTTATGATGTCTTTTATGTTTATATTTTGCTTTTGAGTGCAGATAACATAGTTTATATCCCTTATGTGACAAAGTCTAAACAATTGAAACTGACTTATATGTAACATATTAATCGTGACTAAACAATTGAAACTGACTCGGACTTTATGGTACTTATTTTTGTCTGTTGAGGATATTATCAGTCAAATATAACAATTTCATGTGATGTTTCTGCAATTTAAATTTGTTTATTTTTATAGACTTTCACTGGACGGTTTTTTTTATTATCATTACGAGAATGAGTTTTTTTATTTATTTATTTTTTTTATAAAAAAAACCTTCCATTTGATGGTTCTAATAGGAATGGGGAGACAAAGAGAAAGATATCAACCTTAATAGGGTGGATAAAATGAAGGAACGTTTCTGGTATGCTTTGTGATAGAAATGTATCACTCAAGCTTAGAAGTGAAATTTAATCACACAAACAATGCTGCATGAGACTGAATGTTGGACAGTAGAGAACCAACAAAATAGTAAGGTAATAAGATTAGTATTGCAGAGGTGAGGTGAGGATGTTACATTAAATGAGTTTTCACACAAGACAGGATGAAATTGGGAACCAAGACATTGGAGAGAAAATTGGGGTAGCTCCCAATGTAGTAAAATGGTAGTGTCTTTATTTAGGTGGTTTAAGGACGACAGACGAATGAAGAAGATTCATAGATGCACCGCTAAGAAGGGTAGACTAGATAGACTGTAGTTAAATTGTCAGAAAAAGATTCTACCAAAAAAAAAATTGTTAGAAAAAGAGACTAAAAAAGATTATAGGTCTTTGTCAAAAAAAAATAAAAAATTATAGGTCAAGAAATCGAGAGATCTGGAATTAAATGGTCTTCCATAGTTATTGTCAACGACATAACATTAAAGCGTCATTTTATCGTTGTAGACGACCTCACATAGTGGGAAAAGGCCTTGGTTGTTGTTGATTGTTGTTGTTGTATTTGTTATTTCCTGCAATAAGTTCATTAAAATTATGAATTAGTTGTATGAGCTTAAATACTAAATGGTTGTCTTTTATGTAATTTGTTCTTTACTTAAGATTTTTTCAAGATTTTTTCTGCCTGAGATACCTCTTGTTGCTTATTTTGTTATAGCAAGGAGATTAACACACTTGTTATACTTGCAGATATAGAAGAAAGAGAGATAAGTTAGTGGAACGTGCTTCAGCTGCAAGAATACCTACAATGTGGGGGCCATTCACATCATACTGTTATAGGTCTCTGTTAGACGGGATTGAGCATATTGCAATGGTTAAGGTGAGCATTTCTTATGTATATAAATATAATGTATGCAAAAGTACCTATATTTTGCAACACTTGGTGATCATTCTTCAAAGTCCAAATATGTATAATAACCTGGCTTAAATTTGGGGTTTGACCATTTCTCATTTAACAGGGTGACATTGGAGATGGAGAAGATGTTCTTGTGAGGGTACATTCAGAGTGTCTAACTGGAGACATATTTGGATCTGCCAGATGTGACTGTGGAAATCAGCTTGCACTTGCAATGCAACAGATTGAGGCTGCCGGTAGGGGTGTACTTGTATATCTACGAGGACATGAAGGAAGGGGTATTGGATTGGGCCACAAGCTTCGTGCGTATAACCTACAGGATGATGGACGTGATACCGTAGAAGCCAATGAGGAGTTGGGATTGCCCGTTGACTCTAGGGAGTATGGCATCGGCGCACAGGTAATATATGCTTAATGATTTGATGATGATTCGTTTACAATAGAATTTGAACTGTTTTAATACATGGTGTGATCTAGGTGTTCAATCTGAAATGCTACTTTTGCAGATATTGAAGGATCTAGGTGTTCAATCTATGAAGTTAATGACAAACAATCCATCAAAGTATGTTGGCCTCAAAGGTTATGGTTTGACTGTTTCTGGTAGGATACCATTGTTAACTCTTATCACTTCAGAGAACAAGAGATATTTGGAGACAAAACGTGTGAAAATGGGCCACGTATATGGCAATGGTAAAAGTGTTGAAGATTCAAATGGTGTTACTGGTCTTTGAACAAGCTAGAAATCAACACTGTAGATGAATCCAAAAAGTGACAGTTAATTAATTCTATTTATGAATTGATTTGCCTGATTTTCTTCAAGCAGGGACTACTAAACTACACTTCATTTTGAAACTTATAGTGCCATTGATTATAGATAAGGCACTACCAATACAAATTTCAGGTTTTCTTGTCTTTCATTGGTGTCTATTACAAAGGTTCATTGTATTACATTGCTTCTGAGCTCTGGAAGTTATTGGAATATTTCAACCAAGTTTCTTCATTCTTTTTGGAACAATAACTCTCTTCAGTGGCCTCTATAAGAGTCACATGTTCTATAACTCTACTGCATATGACAAGGATAAATAAATTCCTTTTTTTTTTTTCTTTCCTAAATTACATTTCCCTCCTTCTGAGAGATGCTTAAATCACATTACCCTCCCCTCGTATGTTAAAATATACACTAGTTTTAGTAAACAACACAATATAGCACAACTCATTGGAAGTTAAATGGATGTGCCTTAAAAGCAGATTTAGTGGAGTCTGGTATGAGTCATTGGGCGGGAATATGGTTTTAGGGTGAAATTATCATCAGAAAAAATTAAATACATGGCTCTACATACTTGTTAAGCTGCCACCACTATGATGTTCATGACTATAATCTATTGGTCGAGTAATAAATAGAATTTACTGGGTTAGGAAGGGAAAATGGAAAGAATATGGAGTATATTAGAGGGCTTCTATTGGTTAGGAGAGTCTAATAGTGTGATTTGATTGGCTAAAAGATCAGGCTTTGAAAGTTTGGAGGAGTGGGGAGGGTTTTGAAAAAAGAAAGAAACAAGTGGAAGAAATATATGAGTTTGCGAAGAAAGTTTGGTGGAACTCCTAAGTTGTATTAGAGTGGGAGGACTTTGGAGCGTTTACGTAAATCTTCAAATTTAATCTATGTTGTGATAATATTCTTAAAAAATACATTTTTAAATAATCTAAAAATATTCTCTATTTTTCTCTCTACTTCCCTCCCTCCCTCCAAAGTCTCTCCCTCTCCTCTAATCACCATCAAACCCTATGGACATCATATTCTTATTTGAAAATTGCTATTTACGCCCGTTGCTATCAGGCCCCCCTAAAATCCCAAAATACCCCTAAATTACAGTTGAAAAATTATCGTCACGTAGGGAATGAAATTGCAAAAAACCAAAATTTCGTCTTCTAGGTGACAAAACACATAATTTCGTCTTCTAGGTGACAAAACACACAATTTCGTCTTCTAGGTGACAAAATTGTGTGTTTTGTGCCCAGATGTGCACGACAAGGCAGACCTACTACATTTAACCAAAATTTTGTCTTCTAGGTGACAAAACACAAAATTTCGTAAATTTCGTCTTCTAGATGACAAAATTTCAAAAAATTGGCGTTTCGGTAACTACGAGACGAAATTGCATGTTTTGTGCCCATATGTGCGCGACAATGCAAGCTTACTATGTTTTAACATAATTTAGTCTTCTAGGTGACGAAATTTGTTGCCTTCGTTTCCTAGGATACGAATGTTTATAAGGGCATTTTGGTCACGACGGAGGGCCTACGAGTAATACTAAGGGGCCTAAATAGCAAGCTTCTTCTTATTTTCTTCCACCATATCCATATCCAACTTAAGTTGAGCTCATATTTCAAAAAAAAAAAAAAATAACTTAGGTTGGGCTCTACCGACAAAAATTATATTTATTTATATTATCCATACACATACAAGTGAACTAATTTGTCATGTTTCATTTCATTCATACAACTATACTATCATATTAAACACATATATACACAAGTAAATTAATGTGTTATAATTCATTAGAGTAGTTCATACTAAACACATGTAAAGCAGAAGTTCATACTACCAACATAGTAGTTCATACAAACTATACTGCTACCATACTAAACGCAAGTAAATTTGTTTGACGTTGGAAACTAAACAAGAACTAACCGAAAAAACATACCTACAACACCAAATAGAAACACACCTTAATTGAGATACTTAAGCACCAATTAATCCAATGTTCACCAATCCAATAGTCATATGATGAAACAATGTATCATTATTGTTGATACACCAATTTATCATGTTTCATTTCATACACCGGTTCATACAACTATACTATCATATTAAACAAATACATATATAAGTCAATTAATTTGTTATAATTCATCCGAGTAGTTCATACTACCATACTAAACACATGCAAAGCAGAAGTTCATACTACCAACATAATAGTTCATACAACTGTACCGCTACCATAGTAGTTCATACAACTATACTGCTACCATACTAAACACAATTAATTTGTTTAACGTTGGAAACAAAACAAGAACAAACAGAAAAAACACACCTACAACACCAAACAGAAACACACCTTAACCGAGACACTTAAGCACCAATTGATCCAATGTTCACCAATCCAATAGTCGTGTCATGAAACAGTGTATCATTATTGTTGATACACCAACGTAAATCGATTGGATCGATCAACACAGTGTACATCTTTGGTAGACTACTATTACAACCTTACATACCTTTCCCAAACATTTCCTCAGGGCTCATGAGAACTTTCCCAAACTCTGCCTTTCCACCGTTTTGTTGGGCCTTTTTAGCAATGACACGGACATAGTTGGAGGCAGCTACCAATGCCATGATGACTCCCAGGGTGGTGGCGACGACGCTCTTCTCTACAACATTGAAAGTTTCCAAAGTCTATGTACTCTAGTCAAAACGTATTCTCTGTGCCTTTTCTCTTTGTATTTTCATTAATTTCAAAAAATATTTATCATTCATTTCATGATTAAACATGACAAAGTAATTGGTTTGATGTAAACTATAATACAATAAAATCGATATTTTGGGATCATGATAGTTTATGTTTGAAATATATGTAATAGTAAAAAAAGATAAATTGAATTAATAAGTATAATAAAAAAACTTAAAAAAATAGATTTATGCAATACATCATGCTAATAAATAAAAAATTAAGTATTAAAGTTCATGTATACGATGTGGATCAAAAAAATGTATGCAGTGTGATTTTATAGCAATTTTTTTGCCTTTCTTCAAAAATTTTACACAAAGTACATATAAATAATCCAATAATATTTAGTTTTTTTGTGATTTTTTTATTTTCATTGATAGATTTGTAGTTTTTATTTGGATCGATTTAGATATGAACATCCCTACAAGGTGCATTTATATTTACATATGTATTTTTTCATTTTTACACGTGTGTAAAAAGCAGAAAAAAATTAAAATAATAAAATACAAAAGAATAGACAAAGACAGATGAAAATCAAATAAATAGTTAGTTGATAATATTTCTTATTTAAGTTCAAAATCTTATTAAAAAAAACTTTTAATTTCTCCTTAAAAGAAAATGTGTAGTAAATAGATACATATTACAGAAATATACTAGGGGATGAAATTTACATTCCCTTTGTATCATTAACATATATAACATCCATTCTTACATGGCATACATGACTCTAATACTCATATTTAATACATGAATAATTAAAGAGTGTGTTGGTGTCGTGGTATGTGCATATAGTTGGTGGTGTTCTTGGTAATTAACATGCATAATTTTTGGAGTCATTTAATTTGTGAAGAATGAGAAAGATATATATGTTGATGGTGTGGAACTATGTGGTGTTCTTGATGATTAATATACATAACAAATCATATTTAATATATGAGGATATATGATATTTTGTATTGAGCATATAATGTGAACTGTTTTAATACATGGTAATCACTAATCAGTAATCGCAATTGTTTTAGAAGTTTATCAGTGGCATGCTTTTCAATTTGAAATGCTACTTTTGCAATACTGAAGGTTCTAGGTCTTCAATCTATGAAGTTGATGACTAACAATCCATCAAAATATGTTGGTCTTAAATGCTATGGTTAACTGTTTCTTATAGGATTCCAATGTTACCTCTTATCATTTTAGAGAACTGAGCATTTAAATAACTTCATCATATAAGTTGAATATGCCTTGAAATCTCAGTTACGGAAGTCGGAAATTTTTAATCACATACATGTTGTCTGTTGCGTTGGGCGCAGGGTATATTACGTTGGGCGCAATTGTTCGCAATTTGTGGACATCGTATTTAAAAGGTTAGGTTTTGGCATCCAAAAAAAATTAGCGGCAAAACTTTTATCCGTTTGAAATCCATTCAATTGTAATTATCTTATGGATATATATATATATATATATATATATATATATATATATATATATATATGATGTATAATATGAGAATGTTAAAGTTATATGAGAATATGAGAATAAATAGTAGTCATTGGATTAAGATGAGGGACTAGGATTAAAATATACTATCACTTATGTGAGTCATGTGTCTATCACGTGCATTCCTTTCTCCCTTCTTGAGTTTTCTCTTTTTTCAATCGACGCTTCATGTCTCCACCTCCACCCTTCTCTCTCTCTCTCATATGTTGGATTCTTGAATTTTTCTTGGAATATTTTGATTTTTTTTGGTTATATAAAAGATTTATTTAAAATCACAATGAATCAAATTTGAAAATATGTCTACTGAATAAATTTTCTATTATGTGTCCACAATTTTATTTCATTTTAGGAAATCTGTATCCGGCTAAGAATTGACAAAACCGGTAAGTTATATCAATTACTAAATCTTATATTGTCAAAGCACACAATCAAAGTTGTAAAAATAAAATATCATATATATATCATGCTCTCTTTAGTTGCATATAAAAAGATAATCAATTTTGAGATTGATGATGCATAGTTAACTTAAAAATATATTTAGCCTATGTTTAATATCACGATCGCTATGTTCACCGTAATTTTTCAAAAGTCGCAAAATGTAATTTATCCGAAATTAGTATATTCACTCTAATACCAAATATAGACTTAATTTTTGCAAATAACTCTTCAATAAAGTAAAACGAAAATACATATCAAATTAATATATCTAAATAAATAAAATCATATTACCTTATTAATACAAAATGCATCTGTAACAAAAAAAAAATACAAAATGCATCTGATTCAAAATAAAAGAAATTTATTTATATCTCCTAATAACTTTCTAAATCTGATATTGTCAAATCAAATAAATATATTTTCCACTTTTTGGTAGATATTTTCTACACCTGGTCCTGTTTCCGACCGTTAGCACTTTGCCATCCAATATCCAACGGAAACCTTCATTTTCCATAATAATAATAATAACCACGCGCATATTCGAGATTACCAGCTCAACACGTCATAATTAATAATTGATTAGTACTAGAAGTAATAGTTTCTTTTTTATTTTTTTATTTTTTGAAAAGCCAAAAGAAATTTTATTAAAAAAAGGCATAAGATATGCCAACAAAATTACATAGCAGTCTGAGACAAAAACACTTTGCCAAAGAAAAACATAGATGCTGCTCCTCTATTGTATTGGAACAAAAACCCAATGCACTCCTATCCAACACTAACAACTTTAAGAGCTTAATGCCTTGTAGCAATTAAAGGCAAAAAAAATCAAACGATAATTGTTTTTGTAGCAATTAAGTGGATCCTTTCAACATCAACGGCTAGCCCATAAACAGCTTTTTCACACTTCACGCGCTTGCAATTCCTATATATACCCTAACCTCATTTCTTACTCAAACACACACTTTACTCTTCCAATTTCAACAAAAACAAACACTCTTCTTTCTCAATTCTCTCTCTGAATTTTGAAAAAAATCTGAAAAATTACAAAAAAAATGGGTCTCTCCAAATTGAACTTGTTTTCTGTTATGATTGTTGCTGCATTGTTGTTGAGCACTACTCCAACAATGGCTCAATCTCCAGCTTCATCTCCTACCAAATCCCAACCACCGAGGAAAGCAATTTCTCCTTCACCTGCGTCTTCTCCTCCTCAACCATCAGATGCTGCCGTTCCAGCTTTCTCTCCTTCTTCAATCTCTGCTCCACCATCTGAAGCACCAGGGCCTGCTTCAAACGGTGTCGTTTTCAACAGAGTCTCTGTTGCTGCTGGATCTGCTGCGCTTGTTATGTTCGTAGCGGCTTTCATCATCTAGAAAACTATGGACTTATCTTTTGTTTCTTTTATTTCATTAATAATTAAACTTCTATGATTCAATTTATTTATTTATTTATTTATTTTGTATTACAGTGTGTGTTCTTCTCAACGATACATACATACTTTTTGTATTTTCATTTTTATATGATATGATATGATCTATTTATTATCCTTGTTATGAATTTATTAATTTTTTTAACTTCGGTTCATATTTGAGTTTTTACATTTTACCGGTCATGTTTTGAGATCTGTACTAGTAATTAAAATAGCAAGTTATACATGTTAATAAGTTAAGGAACCTCGATATAGTAAAAATATATTGAAGTTTGTGTAATCAATATTAATAAAATATAAAAAATTATATATATTTTTTTTGGTTAAAAAATATAAAAAGTTATATTTTAAATGCAAAAATTACTTCTTTTGTATCTTAATTAGTGCTTCGGGGGCACTAGTTAGTATGATCCATAAATTAAGCCGGCCGTGAGGAATAAAGAGATTCTTAAAGCAAGAAGAGATAGCATCAGACTCAAGTAGGGATGAGCATCTTGGACAATCCAAAATAACCGTCCATAACCAATCCATAACCATTTGTTATAATTGGACATTAAAACCAAATGTCATAACCGGTTATAAAACTGGTTATATCCATAACCACTTTTATAACCGGTTTTTGCTTTTAAAAACCGATTTTTGGTTTAATAACTAGTTTTTTTTTGCAAAACCAGTTTTTAGTTTAATAACTGGTTTTTTTTTCCAAAAAATAAATAATAATAATAATAATAATAACAATAAAATAAATAAAAAAACAAATAATCGGCCAAAAACCCAAAAAATCCAAAAATCAGCTGAAATCCGAAAACACAAAAAATCAGCCGAAAACCCAAAAAATCAGTCGAAAAACCGAAAATCGGCCGAACAACCGAAAATCGGCCGAAAACCCAAAAAACACCCGAAAACCCAAAAATCGGCCGAAAAACCTAAAATCAGTTTTTCGGCCGTTTTTAGGTTTGTTGGCCGATTTTTTGTGTTTTCGGCCGTTTTTTGGGTTTTCGGCCGATTTTTTGAGTTTTCGGCCGATTTTTCGGTTTTTCGGCCGATTTTTTGTTTTTCGGCCGATTTGTGGATTTTCGGGTGTTTTTTGGGTTTTCGGCCGATATTCAGTTTTTCGGTCAATTTTTTGAATTTTCGGCTGATTTTAGGATTTGCTATTTAATTTGACGGAACTGGGTGATGGATTTGGGATTTGACGGAGAGAAGATTTTGAGAGAGAGAATGGATTTGGGGATTAGGGTTCATCTTTTCAATTTGGGAGAAATAAAAAATTTGGTTATGGATAAAATTTGGACATTGAGTAATTTAATCATAAAACTTGGTTGTGGTCGTGGTTATGGATATCTAAATAAAAAACTAATTGGTTTGGTTATAAAACCCAAATATAAATAACTGGTTTTTAAAATTGGATATGGATTTGGTTATGGTTAATCCATGATAACCGGTTAAAATGCTCATCCCTAGACTCAAGTGCCTCACATAAAGGCTTAGTTCATAAGCCAACAGACTTAGGCTAGTTTTTTGTAGTAGTTACCTACATGCTAGTACATGATATTACAATAGTCCCTACACTTTGTATATAAACTGTTCTGTAAACCCTCTTTCATTTCAAGGAAGATAATGATTTTACCCTCAATTTCTCATAATATGGTATCAGCTTCCTTCAATGAGAAGGTTGTTACGATCCTAACCGTTTCTCTAACCACTTTCTAACCGTTTTTTTCTCACCGAATCTTCATCTTCTTCCTTCAATTTTCAATTGATTCTCTGCAATTTCTTGCTTGATTCACGATGCCGCCTCGTGTTGCCAACGCTATTCCTCAAAATCCATCGAACAATACCGATTCCTCTTTCTACGTTCACCCTAGTGAAGGACCAAGCTCTGTTTTGGTCACTCCTCTTCTCACTGGTTCCAACTACCTTGCATGGAGTCGTTCGATGCGTCGTGCTTTGGGAGCCAAGAACAAACTACTTTTCATCGATCGATCCACTCCGATTCCTGACGCTTTGGATCTGAATCGTTCTGCTTGGGAAAGGTGTAATCACCTTGTTCACTCCTGGATTATCAATTCTGTTTCTGAATCAATTGCTCAGACTCTTGTTTTCCATGAATACGCCTATTGATGCGTGGGAGGATCTTCATGAACGCTTCGCTAAAGCTGATCGTATTCGCATTGTTTCGTTGAAATCAGCTCTTCACAATCTCAAGCAAGGTAATCGTTCTGTTCTTGATTACTACACTGATATGTGTGCGTTGTGGGAGGAATTGAACTCGCATCGCCCTATGCCTAATTGCACTTGCGTCCATCAGTGTCGATGCGATGCTATGTGTGCTGCACGCAATTATCGAGTTGAGGATCAGATTATACAATTCTTGACTGGTTTGAATGAGAATTTCTCAGTTGTGAAAACTCAAGTCTTGTTAATGGATCCGTTACCTGCTATCAACAAAGTTTATTCTCTAGTTGTGCAAGAAGAGATTAACTTTGCTCTTTCCAATCCTGTGACTTCTAATGCTGATGAGAGTAATGTTCTTGTGAATGCTTCTGATACACGAAAGCATAACAATCGTGGTAAATCCCCTATGGTTAATGGTAAGGGTAAAGGCGATACAAGACATTGTACCTTTTGTGATAAGAGTGGTCACACTGTTGATTGGTGTTACAAGAAGCATGGTAATCCGAATATTCGCTCCAATTCCAATGTAAATTCAGTGAATTCTGATGGTGGAGATGCTTCTCCTACTGCTAATGGTTCCACTGAGTTGGTTGGTTCAAGCTCTAGTACTGGTATTTCTCAAGAGAAGTATGATCAACTTGTCACCTTGCTTCAACAAGTGAACTTAATTCCTTCTAGCACTTCTGGTCTTGGCTCAAGCTCTAATCACATCCACACTACTCCTACTGTTGAATCAGGTCATATTTCTCCTTCTACACATTTATCTCTTGTTCATAGTGTTGTTTCATGTTCTATCCAATCTAACTCTCAATTTTGGCTCATTGATTCTGGAGCTAATGATCATATTTGTTCTTCTCTTGACTGGTTTAGCTCTTATTATCGAATTAAACCTATCCATGTTGATTTGCCTAATGGTAATTCTGTTATTGTCAAATATGCTGGCAATGTCCATTTTTCATCACATTTGTATCTTAGTAATGTCCTTTATTCTTCAGATTTTAGACTTAATCTAATTTCTGTTTCCAAGTTATGTTCTAATCTTTCTTGTACTGTTGAATTTTCTTCCTCTAATTGTGTCATACAGGAAGTGAACTCCAAGAAGACGATTGGTTTGGGTGATCAAGCTGATGGCCTCTTTAGATTGGTGGTGAATGGAGCACATCCTGTTATCCCTACTTTACAGTCTCAGCTTACCAATAAACAAATTCATTTGAATTGTATCAGTACTATTGTAAATGCTACTTCTGTTATTCCTTTATCTGCTTTATGGCATTTTAGGTTGGGGCATTTGTCTCATAGAAGACTTGCCAACATGAGCCATTTGTACCGTGACATTGTTGTTGATAATAAAGCTGCATGTGACATTTGTCACTATGCCAAACAGAAGAAACTTTCCTTTTCTAATAGTGTTTCTCAATCTAATTCCAAATTTGAAATGTTACATTTTGATATATGGGGCCCACTGTCAATTTCTTCTGTTCATAATCATAAATACTTTTTAACAATTGTTGATGATTTTAGTAGATATACTTGGATAATTTTACTGAAATCCAAAGCTGAGGTATCTTCTCATGTTCAGAACTTTATTACTTCTATCCAAACCCAATATCACATAACTCCTAAAGTGGTTCGAAGTGACAATGGACCTGAGTTTCTCCTCACTACCTTTTATGCTTCCCTTGGTATTGTCCATCACAAATCCTGTGTTGAAACACCTCAGCAGAATGGGAGGGTAGAGAGAAAACATCAGCATCTTCTTAATGTAGGACGGGCTCTCTTATTCCAATCCAAACTCCCTAAGTCGTTTTGGTCATATGTTGTCCTATATGCTACATTCCTTATTAATAGAGTCCCTACCCCTTTACTTCATAACAAATCTCCTTTTCAGCTTTTACATGATTCTGTTCCTGATGCTTCTATGTTTAGAGTCTTTGGCTCTCTTTGTTTTGCCTCTACTTTGGTTTCTCATAGAACTAAGTTGGACCCTAGAGCAAGAAAGTCCATTTTCTTGGGCTACAGATCAGGTTACAAGGGCTATGTTTTATATGATTTACATTCTAGAGAAATTTTTATTTCTAGACATGTTACTTTTCATGAACATGTTTTGCCTTATCCCAGTCACAATAATAACCCCACCATTGATTGAGATTATTTTTCCACCACACCTATCACTACTGACCCTATTCCTACTACACCTAGTATTGTTGATCCTTCATCTCTTCCACCTACTCCACCATCCCTTGACTCCTCTGTCAGTCTCCCTATAACCTCTTCCTCCACTCCCAGAGCTTCCACAAGACATAAATCTTCACCTCCATATCTAAGAGACTATGTGTGCAATGCCATTGATCACTCTACCAAGCAGTCTTCAGGTATTTTATATCCCATGTCTCACTTTGTTTCTTATCATAATCTGTCTGTTCCACACTTTTTTTTTGCTTTGTCTCTTGCTACACACACTGAACCCCGTTCCTATGCTGAAGCTATTAAGTATGAGTATTGGAGACAAGCTATGCAGGTTGAGTTACAAGCTCTTGAAAATACTGGTACATGGACTCTTGTTACTTTACCTCCTCATGTGAAACCCATTGGCTGTAGATGGGTGTATAAAGTGAAACATCATGCTGATGGCACTGTGGAGAGATATAAGGCACGCCTTGTGGCTAAAGGCTACAATCAGATTGAGGATTTGGATTATTTCGACACCTTCTCTCCTGTTGCCAAGTTAACAACAGTGAGAATGATCATTGCCTTAGCTTCTGTTCACCGCTGGTTCTTGCATCAACTTGATGTCAACAACGCGTTCCTACACGGGGATCTTCAAGAGGATGTTTATATGACTCCTCCACCAGGCATTACCACTGATCCATCCAAAGTTTGTAAGCTAAATAAGTCTCTATATGGCCTCAAACAGGCTAGCCGGCAATGGTATGCTAAGTTGACTTCTCTGCTGATCTCTCATGGATATGCACAAGCTCATTCTGATCATTCCCTTTTTACTAAGCATGATAAGCAGCATTTTACCTTGTTATTGGTTTATGTGGATGATGTTATCCTAGCAGGCAACCATATGGAGGAATTTACTTACATCAAAGCTTTATTGCATTCTTCCTTCAAAATCAAAGATTTGGGACAATTAAAATATTTTTTAGGCCTGGAGGTTGCTCACTCTTCGAAAGGCATTACCTTGTGTCAGAGAAAGTATTGTCTTGACCTAATATCTGATTCAGGCCTTCTTGGAGCTAAGCCTGTGTCTACTCCCTCTGATGCTTCTATCAAGTTGCATGATGATGGTAGTCCCTTATTTTCAGATGTTTCAGCTTATAGACGTTTGGTTGGTAGATTGATATATCTTAACACCACTAGACCAGACATTACTTTCATTACTCAACAGCTGAGTCAGTTCCTTTCTAAGCCCACACACACTCATCACAATGCTGCATTACGGGTACTTCGTTATCTTAAAGGTTGTCCTGCTCGTGGTCTTTTCTTCCCACGCCATTCCACTCTTCAATTGTTGGGTTTTTCTGATGCTGATTGGGCGGGTTGTAATGATTCCAGAAGGTCCATTTCAGGCCAGTGCTTCTTTTTGGGTCAATCATTGATATCCTGGCGTACAAAGAAACAACCCACTGTTGCACGCTCCACTTCAGAAGCTGAGTACCGTGCCCTTGCTGCTGCAACTTGCGAGCTTCAATGGCTCTTATACCTTCTTCAGGATCTACAAATCACATGTACTAAGCTTCCGGTTCTTTATTGCGATAACCAGAGTGCCCTTCATATTGCTGCAAATCCGGTTTTCCATGAGCGTACAAAACATCTTGACATTGATTGTCACATCGTTCGTGAAAAGATGTTGGCTGGTGTCATGAAACTTCTGCCTGTTACTTCTCAAGCTCAGCTTGCTGACTTTTTCACCAAGTCTCTTCTCCCTCAGCCCTTTGGTGTTTTACTTGCCAAGTTGGGAATGGTTGACATTTACCATCCTCCACCTTGTGGGAGGGTCTTAGAGCATAAAAAGCAAGAAGAGATAGCATCAGACTCAAGTGCCTCACATAAAGGCTTAGTTCATAAGCCAACAGACTTAGGCTAGTTTTTTGTAGTAGTTACCTACATGCTAGTACATGATATTACAATAGTCCCTACACTTTGTATATAAACTGTTCTGTAAACCCTCTTTCATTTCAAGGAAGATAATGATTTTACCCTCAATTTCTCATTTCATAATAGAGATCTTTGCCGGTGCTGACTTGGATCTCGGGTGACGGAAAAAGGCGCCCAGAAGTGACGAGCAGTCGCGGTCGAAGCTTGGCTCTAGGCGATAGGCTAGCAGTAAGCTTGGCTACAGCGAAGCGCTTACCAAGCGCGAAGGATTCGTTCCTCTCTCCCACCCACCCAGCAAGAGGATGCGCGAACCTCCAAGTCAAGCGCGCTAGCGCGCTTTACCAAGGCTTTCTCTGACTGATAGTCGCCGTTGCTTGTTTGGGTCGAGCACTAGTTAGCATGACCCATAAATTAATAATACACAAAATTTGTTGAGAAATTGACAAGAGCAAATCAAATAACTAATTCTATAAATAAATAAATAAAACTGTTTATTATATGGCATGAGACAAGAAAGCTATAAAAACATGTTATGGACCTTTTGAAAGAAGAAACAGAAATACGCTAGAGTTGGTTAGACAAACATACCAAGTGTGATGTTAGATCACACTTGACAATTTCCTCTAATTTGACAATTTCAATAATAGTGTTGTGACCTATGTAAAATTTACAGGCAAACAGAGTTTGCATGTTAATGTTAGCATTAGAAATATTTTCACGTTGATATTAGGTGGTATATTAGTACAAGAGACATGTTATTAGTACAAGAGAGTAAAAATATCATTTGAATATGAGAGAGAAGGTTGTCCAAGACGTTGTACAAATAACATTTCTATTAATACAAACTCCAAAGGTTATTTTCAACCAATCAATTATACACATGGAGCCATTATAGATAATTGTGGAGCTCTTATATCCACTTATTTTCATTGATTTTTTTTAATAGAGTTCATTCTTAGACAAGTCAACGTAGTAGACCATATTTACTTGTTCATTCATTTTTTTTTTTTGAAAGTTACTTGTTCATTCATATCATGTTATTAAAAATGAAAATGACAACTTTTGTTTTGTTGAAAAAATAGACCCCTTGTAAAGAAAGGACTAATTTCGTGGTTCTAATAAATTGGGCTGAGATGAAATAATGTAGGCCCAATCCAACCGACATAGTACGAATTGAAAATGAAGTCCAACCAACTAACTGTCCATGTAAAAAATTTAAAATTAATCAAATGGCTTAAAAGTCAATGGCAGCATAACCCGGCAAACCTGCGGGAGTGTTCGTCATTTAAATGACATGTACTATCAGCGTAAAATAATTTTACACTGACAATTAATAAAAATATTTTATTTTTTTAAATCATATAAAAAAAGTAGAAAGAAATGAGATGATATACTGAAAAATATGATTATTATTGGTTGATATTAGAAATTATTTTATACTGTCAATGTATATATTTTTTTCTTTTACTTATTTTTTGATCCAATTTTTTTCTAAGAATCGGCGAGTTAATACAATTTTTTTATTAATTATTTTTTTAATGAATTGATAATTCGTATTTGTTCAATATAATATTCAACATGAAACTAATTAATATCATTTTATTTAATTAATTAATTTAATATAAATATAAATTTCATATAAAAAATATATAAATTTAAATTTTGAATTAAAAAGTAAGTAATCGTTTCTCTCCCTTTTCAAAACTCTCAAATCCAAATATACATTTCATTTTTAGACCTCCTTGGCACACCTTGTGCCGAAGGGTCTACTTATTTCCGTGGTTATATATATTTCATTTTTGTCTGTTCAAAAAAAAAAATACACACAAAATATTTAATTTATTTACTCAATTCATCTTCAACCATCATATTTAAAAAATTTTCTTTTATAAAAATTTTTGTCACTTAAAAATCGCCATTATAAGCTAACAACAAATTTGTGTAAATATACGGTAGTAGATACAAATCGCTTCAACAAATAGTTAGAGATTCGATTATCGATTTGTATATTAAAAAATTTATAAATTCACCTTGTGTGCCCATGTTTTCTTTTAAGTTTTTTTTTGTACAATTATTTGAAGTTTTTTTTTTTAGAATTTTTTTATTTTAAGTTTTACATTTCTTTTTTCATAATAAATCAGTCTTACCTCAAAGAAAAATGGTCAAATATATCATTTATTTTGGGATCGAGAGAATATGTATTGTGGTCAAATATATCATTAAAGAAATATTAATAGTATATTGATAAACGTAAAAATAGTCAAATATATCATTTATTCTGGAATCGAAAGAATATGTATTGTGGTCAACTATGACCGTTACTTTTTTTTTAAGCATGATAAACAACAAAAATAATAAATAAAAATTAATCATAGTTATATCTATTTGTTAAAAAATAAAATACAAAATCACAGTTATATCTATCTAGGGAGGGAGTATGTAAACGGAAAAGTCAAAGTTGTAGACCTGACTCTATCATCATTCATCATCATCTTCTTCTTCTTCACCAACTTTGATGAAAATCTGAGTTGAACAATTTGTAACTGTAATGATAAAATGGGATTTCATCACAGAAAATTTCTCACAGAATTATGTGAGTTAATATGTCATGGTAAGGAATCTATATCAAATTGTTCAACTAACAACAAAGATTGCACCACCGTTTGTTTCAAACTATGTCTTCCCAATCCTCAATACCCATTTTTCAATCATCCACCACCACCACCATCACCACCACAACAAGTTCCTAGTTCTTTCGTCAACCACAAACTCACCAATTACTTCATCCTTACCCTTTCTCTTGTTGCTTTTATTTTCTTTCTTGTTTGTATTCGTGCAATTTGTATCAGTTTTAGGTCAAGAAGAAGAACAAGATTATTGGCAGTGACAAGAGCATCACCTTCATCATTATCATCAACAATTCAACAAATTGATCAGAATTTTGATGAAAATCAACATGTTGTGGATCATCCAATTTGGTATATTCGAACCCTAGGTCTTAATCAGTCTGTTATAAATACAATTAGTGTTTGTAAGTTTAAGAAAGGTGAAGGTTTGATTGATGGAACTGAATGTTCTGTTTGTTTGAGTGAATTTGAAGAAGATGAAAATCTTAGACTTTTACCTAAGTGTAATCATGCTTTTCATTTACCTTGTATTGATACTTGGCTTAGGTCACATACTAATTGTCCTATGTGTAGGGCTCCAATTGTTAATCCTAACCCTACAATTGCAAGGGTAGAGTCTTTGGAGCCTGTTGTTGTTGTTGATTCTAGTTCTAGTTCTAGTTCAAGTTCATTGGAACATACACAAATTGAGGTTTTTGATGAAACCAATTCAGGGTTTGAAAGCTGTGATTTTGATTCTGAGTTGAGGAATAGGGCAGCGGCAGAAGAAGAAGGAGAAGGGCAACTGGGGGTATGTGAAAATGAAAGGCGAGTTGTCGATGCGGTTAGTGTTGGTCGGCCTAGGAGATCGGTATCTATGGATGATTCTTTTGTTGCAAATATCAATAATGCTCTTGCAAATGTTCTATCAATAGAATCTAAAGGTAATGGTGAATCAAGTAGTGTGATTTGCAATGAAGATACTATTTCTAAGGTTAATGGAAATGAGAATTTGGCAACTACTTCCAAAGGTAGTAGTAGCTTTTCTTTTAGGTCAACAAGATATTTGCAGGGTGTTCCTAGTCCAATGAAGAGATCAAGTTCATACAATGGGAATTTTTTTCTGTCTTGGTATGGCCGCACTCAGAAGAAGCCAAATGCTATTCTGAGAAGCTTTTAAGTTAATTGTGTTTTTTTTGGTTGAAGTTAAACAAGTTTCATTCAACTAGAAGAAGCTGAAACAACAGCTGAAGTTAATTGTGTTATTATTACTGTCTTTTGTGCTAACTTCCCAACTCAAATACTATACATGTAACTCAGTAACTCTCAACAAGCTGAGAGGCTGAGACTTTCAAAGTTTTCTGTGTCATACAAATTATGTGATGCATCAAGTGTATAATAGCAAAACAAAAAGGTTACAAATAAATCTTGCTTAGTTCTTTTGTTCATATTGCTCCATATTTGATGAAGATTTATTCATCACATGTTATTTTGGTATTCTAGTGTCTATACGGGTGTCAATAAAATCCGTTTATCCATTATCCATCCAATCCATTTAAAAATTTATCCATCCAATCCATCCATTAGTAAAAATGTTGGTTAATGGATTGGATTGGATCCATCCACCTTAATTTCAAAATCTAATGGATAATTGATCATTATTAATTTCAAATCCAATGGATTGTCACTTTTTAAAAAAAATAATAAAATTCTATAGTACAATGAATTTATGTAAAAAATAAAACCTAAATAATTGATTGTGAAAAATTATATAAAAGTTGGAAACAAACCAATAAAAAACTTAATAAAAACTGTTTTTTTTTTAAAATTAATAACATAAAAAAACTGAAAATAAAACTTAGCCTAACAAAAAATGAAAAAAAAAATTAATAAAAAAGGAATTTTTTAAAACAGTTCCAGTTTTTTTTTTACTTTAAAAATCCAGATTTTATATTAATATAAATATCATATAATTTAATAATCTAATAAAAATATATTAAAATAAAATTGATGAAGTCAACGCTGGAGCCACCGGTCAACACCGGAGCTCCGCCACCGGACCACCGTGGGTTGCCGGAAAATCTGGGTTCCACCGCCGTACGCCGCCACCGGTGCCGGAGCTCCGCTGCCGTCCGGTGGTGGTCCGGCCACCACCCACCACCACCTAATTTTATTATTAAATTATTTATTAAAATATTATTATTTAGTTTGTTGGGAGAAAGTTAAAAAAATCTGTTTGGACTTAGGGAAGAAAAAAAATCTGTTTAGGCTCACTAAAAAAAATCTGTTTGGGCTTAGGAAAGAAAAAAAATCTGTTTGGGGTCACTAAAAAAAAATCTGTTTGGGCTCACTAATAAAAATCTGTTTTTACACTATTTCAAAAAATAAATCTATTTTATTAATTATTTAAAATGCTTTTGGAAAATAAAAAAATTAATTTAATTTAGTTGATGGATTGGATGGATATCCATCCATTTAAAATCTCATGATGGATGGATTGGATTGGATTTTATCTCTAACGGATGGATTGGATTGGATTCTTTTGATAAAATTTTGATGGATTGTTAATGGATAAATGGATTATTTTGATCCATCCATTAACAATCCAATCCAATCCAAATCCATCCGATCCATCCATTTTGCTATGGTATTCTTGAGTCTATATTCATTGCATGTATGTCATTTTGGCACACCATCATGGTTTTCCAAATAGCCAACTCTTCATTCTGCATATCCTGTTTCATTCTAAATTTCTTTTGTCCATTACTAGCATGCTTTGATTTTGTTATCTACAGACTACACCTGTATATTTGTTTCCCTTAGTTTAAGCAAGAATCTAATTTAAGAATTGAATTAGTTATACCTCTTAACATGCAAGAGAAATAACAATCTGGAGTGGCAGCAAATAAAGCTACTACTATCTGTAGTCATAAACAGATTAAAAACCAGTTGGAAAAGTCACAGTTCACCAACATATTCAAAGTTGAGTTTTCCATATAAAGTCACAACATAGGATTTAAGTTTTCCCTATGGTTATTTTCCAATTGAGTCACATCGAAGCAATGGAAAACCAATAAAGTGCAAAAATCACACTTCAAAAACAACTTGAAGCACGTAGAGGTTATGTTGTGGCTCAGTGACTGGTCCTTTTTTACTTTGGTCTGCAATACATTTTAGAAGGAAAAACATCTCCGAGACAGTGCCCAGATCATTACGCCTTTCGTGCGGGTCGGAACTTACCCGACAAGGAATTTCGACTGACTCGGTGCACGAGTGGTTAAACCGGTATTGTATGCTACTATGCAAGTTTTGCTCATGCAGGAGTTCATTTCATTTGGTTTACAATGGTTTGGATGAGGAGAAAAATGGATAAAAATAATACTACTTCACTTATTATAAGCACTTTGAAAAAAATGTGTCTAACTATAAGCTCCATTATAAATTACTAGATACCTTTTTTTCTTGAAATATATTTCTCGATAAAACTATTAATTTATCGTGGAAAGCAAAAATTTATTAATAGTCGACTAAAATATTGAGCTCAAGTTGTTAATGAGCTCTATATCTCTTTAAGAGGAATCGTTTGGGAGAACTTGAGTTCGATTTCTATTGGGATTAATTTATTCGCAATACTTTACTCTTGTGGCTGAACTCTGGATTATCAGAGTCACTTCTCCTAGAAATCAAATGGTTAATACAAAAGAAATTACTATTAATAGTCATATACATCTTACTAAAGTAAATACACAGCATATATTTCATAATATACGAGGACTTTGATAAGCGAGATATAAATAGAAACAGAGATATTAAGAAACACCGCAAGTGTCTCGCAAGACTAGCTATGTTAATAACTACTAACTACTATAAATATTATTAGATGAGTTGGAATTCAATCACGGCTTTACTGTTTCTTCATATATATATATAATGTAGTGTGTGGGTCTAATTACTAAATTATTCTTAAGAAACATATTTCTAAAGATATTCTTAAAAACATATTTCTGAAATCATTTGAAGAAAGTTTTGTTTACAGTTTTTTTTTTTTTTTATTACTACTAACACAAAAATAAAATAGGATTACAATTAATTAGTTAGTTAACCAAAAATAAAATAAAATAAAATAAGGCTTATTGTTATATTTGGTACGGCTTGAACGGTAGGCTTGATCCCCAGTGTGTGTTGAGCTCCGTGTCCCGCAGGCAGCCACCCATCTCTCAGTCGCACGCAGATCACGTCTCCTCCGCCGTCTCATTCCTCAACTCTCCAGTAACGAAGTAGTAATACTTTGAGATTCCACCTTGCTTCCCCCAACGGATTAATTGATTATTCATACACTATACACACAGATTACTCCTAAAGTAACCTCAATTCCTTTTCTTTTCATTTCATTTCATTTTTATTATACATTTCATTATTTCAATCATCATTTTTGCTTAATTTTTATTAATCATGATTGATTGATTGATTCAGAATGTTTCGAACATGGAGCAAAGCAATTATTCCACTCTCCAAATTTCGAGTTCCATTGCACCAAACCTACGCTAGGGTTGCAGCAGCTGCGCCTGCACCAACCATAGAAGAAAAAGTTGAACCTGTGGTATGCAATTCCAAACTCTCTCTCTCTTACTCCTTTCACTCCCTATTAGTATAATAATATAAATTTCAACTTCATTCAATGAATATGTATTAGGCATGTATCTGGTTCTGGTCTATAATATATAGCAAATGCATCCGTCATTCGATAACCAAAAAAGTGAATTTTTTTCTTTTCTTTTTTTATAATGAGTACTGGAGGGAGTATTACTTTGATTTATTACACAGAAAAACAAAAATTTGAACCAATTTTTATTTTTGTACTCTGCAGGTTAACCTAGACAAATTGTTTTGGTCTAAACCCTGTTCTCTGGCCCTTCCACCTGACTCGCCTCTTCGAGTTGATGAACCTGATTATCAGGGGTTTAAGCGTTTCATGCTCAAACTCATGCTGTTTTATAGTAAGCAGAGCAAGTCCATTCGTGGGGCTAATGTTGTCTACAAAAGAATCGTCTCTCAAGTTGATAAACCTCTTATATATGAAGGTTTATTCTAGCATATGCTTTATTTACATATACATAGAACCTGGTGTATAAACAGTTTAACTAATTATGCTACATGATTTTTCTGTAACAAAAGATAAAATAAAATCAAACTGTTTTTGTATAGCTATAAGCTGTTATCATAAGATATCCTGGAGACCTTATGGAAATAAGTTGAAAACGACTTATGAACATGCTATAAGTTGTTTCAATAAGCTCTTCCAAACAGTCTCGCTAGTGTTTATCCTAGTAGATATGCTCAAATAACTCAATCCAAACATGCCCATAATATATATCATTATGCACGCACATAGGCTTGCATATGGATGTGCTTGTGCACCTATAGTCCATCAATTCTCTCATCTAGGTTGGTTTGGTGTTTTGTAATTTCACAACCAGTTTAGTTTGAACATTGGTAGTTTAGTTTGAGACTTGTGGCCATTTTCTTTGATATTCTACTTGTTTCGCTTTAGTGGGATGTTTTAGGTCCACCCAACTGAATTTTAATTGGAAGAAGACAGATAAATTTTGTGAATTTGTACATGCAACTTTTAAGATAAACTCCTCCACATATACTGTGGGACAGAAATGTTCCATTCACTTCCCTCTACTTTTTGGCTCATATTTATTTTGGCTTGTTTCCCTGTTGAATATTTGGAGATTTAAAGCTAGCTGTCCAAGCGTCTACGTGTGTATTACTTTGGCCGATCATGTTGATCTTTCTTTCCCTCTGTTTTTTATTGATATGCTTTTGGAAAAACTATTTTCTGATTAAAGAAATTTTAAATAACAACAACTAAAGCCTTTTCCTAGTAGGTAGCATTGATTGTATGGATCAACTGAGAAAGGCTTCACATCGGCAATCCCATCCTGTCTCTGGTGGCTAGACATACCATTTTCTAAAATTATATGTTTGCCAATCAGTCAGAGTCAAGTAATTTCGGTTTAGGAGTTTGATGTGGATTACTGCTTGTCATACTAGTAGTTTGCAACATCCTATAAACTTCTTTCTTCTGTTTGCAGTGTTTAACTTGGAGAAAACATTCAAAACAACATTCTCTTTGCTTGTACTTCACATGTGGTTTTACTTGCGCCGCATTAAGCAAGAGGGAAATTATGGTGTTGAATTTGGGCAGTACCTTTATGAGATTTACAATCATGATGTGGAGCTTAGAGTGTCCAAAGCTGGGGTGAGTTGTATTCTACAAATAGATATAATATTTTTACCATAAATTCATTTTCTTACAATTTTTCCCAAAATAGTTTGAGTACATGTCGGAATTGGCCTCTCTTTGTGAATTGTGCTCATTTAATTTGAAATGACAGGTTAACCTACTATTGATTAAGTGGATGAAGGAGCTCGAAAAGATTTTTTATGGAAATATTGTTGCTTATGATGCTGCTATACTTCCAGAAGCTAAACCGGGTGATTTCGCTACTGTTATATGGAGGTTGGTTTTGATACAAACTCCTCCTATTGCATACTTACTTCATATAAAAGTTCTGCTTTATTCAAAGTTGTTGAAGTAATGGGGTTTTGATAAAAACCAAGAGATATTCAAAGCTGTTTAAGTAAGGGGTTTTAGATGCAAAGGGTCGGAGAAATAATAAGAGCTTGAATATTACTAATAATAACTTGATATTAGCTTACACGAATGATTAAACACTAACCCCTATAAATAGCCAAAGAGTTCAAAGTGAGGTATTGACATGATTGAAGTACTCTTTGGCATAATGTGACCTCGCCTTTTGGTACTCACCGAATTGGTTTTAATGGTTCAGAAGAAATTTGGGAAAAAGGCTTGAAATTATGTTGGGTAAAACCCAAGTTCTACTTAGAATAGAGATAAAGCTTGAAATGAATTTATAAAGAGGGACACCACTCACCTTACAATCCGGTTTCGTTAGGGTTGAGTTAGGCCCAACCCAAATTCGATGATAGTATTAGAGCCTATCCAAGATCTATTGGGAACCTGCTATTGCGCCGGATGGAGGGGGGTGTTGAGAGCCCACAACACATGATATATGGTCGAAAAATATGTTTATAAGTTGGAGGCATCCCAAGTTACAAGTCGGTTTTGTAGGAATTCTGTTAGGCCCAACTCAGATTCTAAAAGAAGTACTCCCTCCGCTCCTTTTTATAAGGAACAATTTGGAAAAAACACACAAACCAAGGAATCTTATTTTTTTTATTAAAAATTCTAAAATTTTATAATCTATTCCAAAACTAACATTGGTGTAATTAATGCATAGGGAATATGTTACTGTAATTAATGCATAACATTGGAATAGATAAAGGGTAGAAATGGAATTGTTTAATTAATAAAGCATAAATTTAATGATTGTTTCTTATAAAAAGGAACAAATTTTTTTTCCAAATTGTTCCTTATAAAAAGGAACGGAGGGAGTATATCTTATCTGTGTTTTTTTTTCCAGGAATATATTCTCGGACGATGGTTCTTCAACACCAGACGAAGCTGCATGGCAATCAGTGCAGGTATGTCTTCTAAATGAAGTTAACATTGCTCATTATATATTTGTGGAACAGATATTGTGTTGTGTGTGACTTCCTGAAAAGTCTATCTAAGCCAAGATGTTTTATCCAGAGACCAATTCGAGTCATACAATTTATTGCCCATTCAACATTAATCAGTCAATTTTTCTCAAAAAAGATAAAATTAATCAGTCAAGTTACTTCATTCAACCGACAGTTGTGAGACTCTCGGTTTAACATTTTAGCTTCACTTGAAGAATTCTCCATTTTATAGTTGATATTTTTATGATATATTATTATCATATTGGAGTCTCTTTGCCTGTCAAATCGGGGAGCTTATAGTGATTATCACTATCATCGCATGAAGTACTTATGAGATTGCCTTTCTCTGTTGCTAGAGCTTCCTGTTTTTTTGTGTATTTACTGCTGATTTGCCTGTCTTTAAAACTGTTTCCAAAATAATAATATTAACATATTGAAAAACTCCATGTCATCACCATCTTTTGTACTGTTTTTGTTTTTCTTCGTTTCCTTTGCCTTCCATTTTTGTAAATACTTGATGCTTATATTTGCTTTCAGAATGCCTACTTATTTTCCTTAATTATATTGAGTACAACAACATTGATACTGAAATCAAGTTTTTATATAGGCATTGGCCAGATATGCTCGACGGGAAGTAAGTTGCATGACTTTAACAGGTAAATAATAACTGGTTCTGTTTGTAATATATTATTGATCATGAAGTAGACAGAAATAAATTGGCTAATGCTTACTTTACTTCTATATACTGGTTGCTAAAATGGGCTGAAGAGTGAAGAGATCCCTATCTCACTACAGGGCTCTCATGGGAAAACCTTCCCTGAAGAAGGGTTTTGAGGCCACAGATATAATTAATAGTATTCTGCTAGGAGTTCTGTCTTAATTCCAATAAAAAAATTTGATCAACCTGTCTAGTTTCATACAATTTTTCATAATTGGTAACCACATGGTAGTTAACTATGCATTTCTAATCTTTCTAACAATACTCTTTCTGGACTGCATTCTGCCTTTTAACCTGACTATTTTCAACATGCATCATTCCTTTCCCTGGTGTCTGTGACATCTAGTTAGAAAGATCGTGTTGTCATCAAGTCATGTAACATTAGTTATTTAATGCTCACTGCATGTTACTTTGACCTCCATGAAAACAGAGTTATATGGAACTCGAATACTCCATGCATAATAACTGTTTTACTTGTAGAATACATGAAACTGTGAAAGTTATCTTCATGAAAAACTCTGCAGATCTTATGGAGATGTTATTTTTCCCCCCTTTCAACTTTGTATTTACTAAATCATGAAATTTGAATGGCAGATAAAGAAGCACTACTTTCAGGAAATTTCATGTTTACCTCTTTGAAGGATGAGATCAAAAGCAAAGAGGGGCATCATTTATAAAGTAATGACTTCTAAATTTGTGACTAAAAGTAAATGTAAAATACACGCCGTTCTTATTTTTTAAACATTTTTTTCTTTCAATAATTGCGATAAAAGATTGTATTGTTCTCCATATGGCTTTATTATTTAATTAGCTTGATGTTTAGAAACTAGAAAATTCGTATTGTTGCTGATATAAATGAGAAAAGAGAAGGGCAGAAGTGATTGAGAACTACGTATATAAAATACTGGGGTGTTATATCCTCCCTTCAATTGTTCGAACCCTTGGCTTAGGGTTTTTGTCGGGTGTACCTCTTTTGTTTACATTTTCTGTTGCTCTTTGTTGTTTCTTGCTAGTTTTATTTCTCGTTCCCCGTTTCAGCCTTGTTGTAGGATTTCAAGTACTTCTTGTACTCCATATTCTTGTGCTCCAAGTTTCTAATATATCTTTATCATTAAAAAAATGTATGAACCCTTGTTTTTATCATTCAAGAATTGCCAAATATGAATTGAAATCTAATTTATCTTCCTGCTAATAGCAGTGTCACAAGACAGCATATTTTATACATGTCTGAACAAAACATCCTTAATGCCTCCTTTGGATTACATTGAATTAGCAAGCTATCTGGTATACAAATTCTTTGATAGTCCTCAATTGCAGTCATGTTGCATTGGAATCTTTTCTCAAGTGCTTTAAAAAATTCCTTCATTGAAATATTTTCAAAAGCAAATCCATTTCCATTAACGCAATATTCTGGGAGAAGCCACTGAGGACATATCACAAAGAATGAAAATAAAATATCACCCAAATCATAGAGAATAAATAATAGGAGTACATTTGATGATCTCAACAGCAATGTACCAAAGATGCTAGTCAAGGAAAACTTACAAAGAAAAATTCCCAAATAAAAAGAAATTAAATTAGAACACTACATCTAGACTTGAAATGTAAAAACAGAATAGAAAGATGAATAAAAATAACCGTGAAATATTTCATTATTAGCCATTGAATCTAGAACTAATGTGAAACCATGCAGGCAACTCTTCTCTTCCGGATTGATGTGGATCACATATAGCTTAACATATTATTCCTACCGAAGAATTTATATGATGCACGAGTTTGACTTTCGATAAAAGCTACACTTTTAAGCTTCAAAATATCACATTGTCTCCGTAGTTTTCTCAAATTCACCGTAATTTCAAACACGTGCTTAGATATTTATGATCTTTAGTAATCTTTAGGAAGGCGTCCATTGAGAGATGCAAGCCTATATCCCAATTGAAGAAGTTCTTTACTTGTATCATCTTTGTGAACAACCACTTCAATGAAGCATAGACACTTCTTTTTACTCTCCATTGTTGTATTTATTGCTTCTATTAGCTCCTCCTCACAATGCACCTTCATCAAGTAGAAAGATAAATAGGTTGACATTAATGTTGAGAGCTTATGAATTTGATATTCTTAATTGATGTTTTCAAGAGTTTTTTTATGATTGTCTCACCTTGACTGTAAAACACTTGCCTTCACCATTGTCTATTGTTTCAACTAGTCCAGCATAATTCCAATTTTTTATCACATTGTAAGGTCCATCGTGAATTTCTGCCTCTGTTGTGTAACCACCATTGTTGATTAGAAAGATGATGACATTCTGTCCGCATCGCAACATTGTTGAAACTCCTTGTCCTGACATCTGTAGTGAACAAGTGAGGACCAAATGTAAATATCTTTCTAATCAACAATGGCGGGTATACAACAGAGGCAGAAATTCGTGATGGACCTTACAATGTGATAAAGAATTGGAACTATGTTGGACTAGTTGAAACAATAGACAATGGTGAAGGCATGTGTTTTACTGCCAAGGTGAGACAATCATACAAAAACACTTGAAAACATCAATTAAGAATATTAAATTCATAAGCTCTTAACATTAATATCAACCTATTTATCTTTCTACTTCAGTAAGAATACCATGTTCGGCCATATGTTATTCATCAAGAAGAGAGTTGCTTGCATGGTTCACATTAGTTCTTGATTCAATGGCTAATAAGAAAATGTTTCATGTTTATTTTTTTTCATCTTTCTATTCTGTTTTACCTTGCAATTCTAGATAGTGGCTAATAAGATAGTGGTTCTAAATTTTTATATTTGTGTTTTTTTTTAATGTTTTTCTTGGCTAGCATCTTTAATATATTGCTGCTGAGTTCATCAAATTTACTCCTATCTTATGATTTGAGTGATATTTTTTTTATTCTTTGTGTTATTGTCCTCAGTTGTTTCTCCCTGGATATGTGTTGTTGGGCCTCAATAAGGTTTAAAGGCCCAAAGTTATTTCATTATGAAGTTTGAAAATTGCTATTCTGGCCCTCATATTGCTCCCATGCCTTCTGTTCTGACCAAATTACTCTAAGGGTGTTTTGGATTGTAGAATCCAAAATTAATTGGTTTTAAAACGTATGTTCTCAAATTGTATGTTATAGAAATGTTAAAATTTTGAAGGAATGAAATTAAAGGATTCATACAAGGATATTTTGGATTGTAGGATTCAAAATTAATTAATTTTGTAAATGTATGTTATGAAATTGCATGTTATAGAAATGTTGGCGTTTTGAAGGAATGAAATTAAAGGATTCATATAAGGGTATTTTGGATTGTAGGATTAATTAACTTTGGAACATACATTCTAAAATTAATTGACTTTGGAACATACGTTCGAAATTAGGCGTTTTCGGGTTATATCTTCCAAACCATCGTGAGTCCAAAATTAGAGGTAATTTTGGGTTTTGGGGGACATGAGGGGCCTAAAGAGTAATTTTTATAAAATTTTTGGGTTTAAATTAACTAAGGCCTACAAATACCTAGTCTTTTGTGATTGCATTATTTTCTAAGATTTTAATCCCAAAATATCCCTTAATGTCTTCTTAATTAATTTTTTTTCCAACTTTTTCAAGTTGTTACTAATTATAGTTGATCCCTTTACTTAAATTTCCTATGTCTTTCAAGCCCTTCCTCTTTCATTATACTCAATGTCTTCTTATATTTCAACCCCCTTGGTCTAGTGGTATTGGTTTGAGACCTAGGGGTGTGCTCCTCTTAAGGTTTCATGTTCGATTCTCTCTTGTGCCAATTTCAGTGGTTTAATTTAGCTTCTTAAAAAAATGTCTTCTTATATTTGGATCCCTTCATTTATTATATGGATATTTGTGGTGGTATTGAGCTTACTAGGACTTATTTATTTTCTGCAATGCAAAACCAAGACCACCAGATTGAGGGGGGACACTAAAAGACAAATTGATACACAAAAAACTACCATGAGTGGTAAATACAGACACACAGAGACAGAAAATGTTAATTTACACTGCCACAACTAATCATCTTACACCAATCATTCATTCATTTGCAATTCTCAAACATACTAGAAGAACATTTATTTCTTACAACATTTGTGGAGATAGGTACAAACTATATATGATAATAAATAGTAGTACTATAATAATATAAGGTCTATGGTTGTAAAAAGGGCAATTGTCCATTTTGGTACAAGTAGAGTAGAATAAGGACGAAACATATAGCCACACATGTCACTTTCATTTTGCTTCCCATCCCATCATCCACCATTCCACCGCCACTTTGTTTTTTCTTTTTTACCATACATACATGCATACATACATATATCATTCAACTCTTGAAATTGTGCTGTTCCATCTCGGTAAACTACTTTTGTTTGATTTTCATACCTAGTGAAGTGGAGTTAATGTTGCTGGATATTTCTATTTGCTTTGCATATCTTAGTATTCCGGAGTATGATCCGTTCTGTATGTTGGTTTTTGCAGATGTAAAGGTGTGTGAGTGGTGTGTTAATTATCAACATAACATCATAACTAGGATTAGGAATTTGTATGTGGTTAACTATAATTTTCAATTAATTTATTTATTTTTAATTTTCTCTAGCATAAATGAAATTCAACATTTAAAACATTTAAAAATTGATCAAAATTTCTTATAAAACGGACCAAAAAAATTTCCACTTTTGTTTTTTATAAAAAGAACGAAAGAGAGTAATAAGTTTTAACACTTAATATATTCATTAATCATCACTTAAACATAACTAACTATTGCAAATTTTTTTTCTCTCTCTCTTACGTTTCCTCTGAAATTAGATTGTTACTGCAAAAGTTGTCAAAATAATCCAACTGTTTTTTAACCCTTTTTTCCTGTTAATAACTATTGCAAATTTTCTCTTTTACCTTTCCTCTGATTAATTAATTAATTACACCTATAAAAGCCAAAATGATTCATGAAAGTGGACATTTTTTAATCATAAAAGGAATGTTTTTTATGACATAACAAAAATTAACAAGAAACTAAAAGAATATAAAAGTGTATTGAAAAGGAAAAGACATGTATGGTGTGAAGCATAAAGACCCTGGCACTGTCCTTACTTATACATACATTTCTATCATCCAATCCAATCTGAAAAAGAAATAAAATGCACACAAACACTGATATAGGATAAGACACAGATCAATTCATGTCGACATCGATAATAATTTTAAAAAATAACATAATTTAATGTAATTATAAGTTCGGTGTCGTGTTTGACAATGATACATGCCCGACATGAAGATGTGTCTGATTCGAAGAGTGTCCGTACTTAGTACATCATAACATCATTCACTATTTAACTCATTGGTACTATGCCCATTTCATCACAGCCTGTAACACTTCCAAGAAATTTTTGTTGTATGTTTTAAGAAAAAACCGACAAGTTTTTAAGATAACTTAAAATAGTTTCAACCATTCCATGTGGTTTCTTACTATTTTCACTCAGCTAACTAACTCTTTTATTTTTCCCTTTCCATTTATATATTTTTGGTTTTGATTCTTTCTGAGTTAAAGCTACTTTTCCTTTTAGAACAGTATACATTTTGTGAATCTGGATTTTTTTTTCATCCATGATGTGGGAATCTGAGAGTGACTCAGCTGCTAGACACAAATATGGAGATGGAATTCTCACTTCAAACAAACCAGCTGTCAAGACTGAAGGATTTCTACAAAGAGGTCACTCTTGGTATGTTAATTAAAATGCTTAATTAGTATTAATATTAATTAGTTTAGGACCCTTTGAAAATGCTATTAATTTGGTGTATATTTTTCATGCAGGTATGTTGCAACTGATATTCCAAGTGATTTTCTTGTTCAAATTGGTGAAGCTAACTTCCACTTACACAAGGTAGCTATCTATTTTTTGTTTCTTAAAGTTTTCAATCCTTCCAATTATAATTTTTTGGATTAAATATGTTTTTAGTATCTACAGAATTCACGATCTTACAAGTTTAGTCCCTGCAAATAAATCGTTGAATTCTAGTTCTTATTTTGCTTTGATCTTTCGACTAAAATTGAACAAAATTTTATACGGACTAAACTTGAAAGATCGTGAATTTTGTAGGGACTAAACACTAATTTTTACACTAAGAGATCAGGCACTAGTTAATTTGTAACACCGTTGAATAATGTGTGTTCATGTTTTCCCTTTGTTGTGAAAGTATCCTCTTATATCTCGAAGCGGAAAGTTGAGTAGAGTCATATACGAATCGCGTGAACCGGATGTGAATAAGATAGTTATGAATGATATCCCTGGTGGATTTGAGGCATTTGAACTTGCAGCCAAGTTTTGCTATGGAATTGCTGTTGATTTAACAGCAGGAAATATCTCAGGATTAAGATGTGCCGCGGAGTATCTAGAAATGACAGAAGATTTAGAAGAAGGTAATCTTATATTCAAAACAGAAGCATTTCTTAGCTATGTTGTTTTATCATCATGGAGAGACTCTATAGTAGTTTTGAAAAGTTGCGAAAAGCTTTCACCATGGTCCGAGAATCTTCAAATTGTTCGTCGATGCAGTGAGTCTATAGCTTGGAAATCTTGTGCTAATCCAAAAGGGATAAAGTGGTCCTACACCGGAAGATCATCATCGAAAATTTCGAGTCCAAGATGGAATTCTAATAATAATAGTAATGATATGATGAAAGATACAAGTCCAAGTAGGAATCAATTAGTTCCTCCTGATTGGTGGTTTGAAGATGTTTCAATCCTTAGGATTGATCACTTTGTTAGAGTCATTACTGCTATTAAGGTTAAAGGAATGAGATTTGAGTTAATTGGTGCTGCAATAATGCATTATGCAACTAAATGGTTACAAGGTTTGGTTAGTGAAACATCAATCACATTCGATGAAACCAGCAATTGCGGTATCAGTAATAGTAGTAGTAGTAGTAGTGGCAGTAGTAGCTGGATCAAAGGCGATCGAGGACTTCATATGATTGTTTCTGGAAATATAGAAGAAACTTCAAGTCTTCAAGCAAAAGAACAAAGGATGATAATTGAGTCTCTCATAAGCATTATTCCTCCTCAAAAGGATACTGTTTCGTGCACTTTTCTTCTTAGGCTTTTGAGAATGGCGATAATGTTAAAGGTCGCGCCTGCATTGGTTACTGAATTAGAGAAAAGAGTTGGAATGCAATTCGAGCAAGCTACACTTTCTGATCTTTTAATTCCATGTTATAATAAAGGAGATACAATGATGTATGATGTTGATCTTGTTTTGAGACTACTCGAGCATTTTCTTGTACAAGAACAAACCGAAAGTTCTAGTCCTAAAAGACAATCTTTTTCTGAGAAACATTTGGGAAGTAACCTTAATGCTAAAGCAAGAGTAGCAAGACTTGTTGACAGTTATCTTACTGAGGTTTCAAGAGATAGAAACCTTTCATTGACAAAGTTTCAAGTACTTGCTGAAGCTTTGCCTGAATCAGCTAGAACCTGTGATGATGGACTTTATAGAGCTATTGATTCCTATCTTAAGGTAATTATTTCCTGTTTCTAAGAAATAATAAAATCAAAATTGTTTACTTATGTATTTTTTTGATGATGTTATATCACCTAGAGTTACACATTAAGTTCGGTAATTAAGCATGGTGGATCTTATTTTAAGTGGATATATATGCATAGAAGGTTAACTCATAGTCACATAATTCACTACTGCGAACTGAAAATTGGTTCAGGAGGACCAATTCGCAGTACTTTTCCAAATTGGTTCGTACATAAAAAAAACAATAGAGTTAACTTTTATATCCATTAGTTTGGAAGTTATATTGATTATTCGAGAAGTTATATCCATAAATTATATTGATTAATCAAGAATCGAAGTCTTGAAATTGAAGATTCTCGATGGCATTAATTTCTCTCGAGTAATTTTAGTGATGAAATTGACTGACTCAAAAGAACTAATGTGATCGAGGATTCACAACATATAATTTTAAGAACAATTTTGGTGATTCACTCAAACTTTGGGATAAAAAATATATTGATGAGTAGGAATTTATGGTAGCTCAGCTTAACTTTTATTCGATTGGATTTCTTATCTGTGAAGTAATCTAACAGGCACATCCAACACTTTCTGAACACGAAAGGAAGCGACTCTGCCGCGTAATGGATTGTCAGAAACTCTCAATTGATGCATGCATGCATGCTGCACAAAATGAAAGGCTTCCACTAAGGGTAGTTGTGCAAGTCCTATTCGCCGAACAGGTAAAAATAAGTACTGCATTATCCAACCCTTCTCTGAAAGATGTTGAATCCTTTACTCAACCAATTGTTACAAACCGAAAAACACTTCTCGAGGAGACGCCGCAATCATTCCAAGAAGGATGGACATCTGCTAAAAAAGATGTCAACACACTAAAATTTGAAGTGGAGAGTGTGAAAGCAAAGTACTTGGAGCTTCAAAATGATATGGAAAATTTGCAGAAACAATTTGATAAGATGTTAAAGCAGAAACATACTTCAGCTTGGAGTAGTGGTTGGAAGAAATTAAGCAAACTTACAAAAATGACAAATGTACAACAAAATCATGATCAAGATGTTTCACCTCATAATATTGTTCCAGAAGCTGCAGAACATAACAGAAAGACTACTAGAAGATGGAGAAATTCAATATCTTGATTCCTAAATTGTAATTTGTCACCAAGTTAATCACTTTTTTCAAGTATGAATTCTATTGCCATTTTAATCAGAAAAATGATTTTGCTTTAAGTTTTATGTGTAATCTTCAAATATTTCCAATTTTATCCTCTTTGTTTTCATTTCTAAGGAAAAGATTCAACCAGTAAAAAGAGAGAACTATGTCAAACTATTTATAGATGTTATTACAGTTACGTTATTTAAACATTAAAATACGGACAACTATATGTACTTATTTCTCTCTCGCTTACCTTTTACTATCTATATTTTACGCACATTTCAAAATTACACACATAAAACACTTGAAAACAAATTTGGTGACAAATTATTTATGTCCAATCATCATTTATTATGAGTATAAAATTAAGCAAAAAATCAAAATTCCAGAAAAAAACATGATTTGATATTTGAACATAAAATCATGTCATCCTGCATAAATAAATACAGTTGTCATGTGACATGACAAGAGGCTTCCACAAATTACAAAAAGGACCAACTGACTATCATGCATGGTAGGCTACCTACCATTGGTAGCTGCTTGATTGTAAAAACCAATCAACAACTTTGAAACTTATCATTGGCATCATTTTGACACTAATTATAACCAGAAAACAGTGATCATGGATCATGATTTGTAGGCATTCAAATTGACATAAGGATTCTAATATTACACAATTATACACAATCATCAATATCGAATATCGATCATTGATCTGAGACTAAACGACTCAAATTATACATTTACTTCTACTAAATTAATTTTAAAGATTTCGACTCGATCATTAGTTTAGACCAGTCGGTTTACACTAAGTGAATCGGTTTCCTTCAAAGTGCTTCATAATTGCAACTCATGTTTGCTAATGAGACAACATAGACATTTTCTCTTTTTTTTTTTTTAATTCTTAAATTCAATTTATCTAGAAATTAACAAAATAAAGGTTTAATATTTGCATGAAGCATCATTGTAGACTTGTAGTGCCCCTATTAAAAGCAAATTTCATTAAATCCGCTCTATGTAGGTATTTTCTTTCCAATTTATTTTTGTTGATATAAAGGTATTTGCATTAGATTATTATAATTTACACAGATAGTGTTAAAAAGTTTTACACAATTTTTAGTATAATAGTGTTTTTGGTGGCAAGAGACGCGTGACTGTAGATTTAACGTGGCAATCTTGCTGTAATTTCAAGAAACTACAAAATGGAACTTCTATCTTAACACAGAAATCTTACTGCAGAACCAAACTGAAGCTTAGTTTTGTCAAAAAAAAAAGCTTCCAAAGACGTAAAATTAATTCAAATTATGAGATTTAACGTGGCAATCTTGCTTAATTTCAAGAAGCTACAAAACAAAACTTCTATCTTAACACGAAAATCTTACCGCAGAACCAAACTGAGGCTTAGTTTTGTCAAAAAAAAAACCTTCCAAAGACTTAAAATTAATTCAAATTAAGTTAAATAGTAGTGTACTATTTTTCTCCTTTTGAAATTGTGGATGTTAATAAAGGTTGAAGAGATGAAAGAAGTTAAAAAGATTCACTCTTTAATCTTTAAATTTGGTGTTTCATACCATTGCTTTATGTGTCAACAAAATGTAGACATATGATGAAAAGCTAGCTAGAAGGCCAAAGTTGCTTACATAAGAATTGTTAATATCAATTGTGAGGGCCAGACTGAAAATTTGGGGGATCTTAGTTAAATAAATTAAAAGTTTCATTCATATACACTTCACTTTCAAAATAATGGATGCTAATCTAAGCAAATGCCGCACAACATGATTTTTTATTATTTATTTTTTTCAAATTACTTTTTACATGCACCACTACTTTCTTTTTTTTTTTTTTTTTTGGCTTTTCCACTCCTTTCTATTTGAACATGAAGTGTCCATAATATAAGTGTGATAACATCATCAATATTTTCTGCAAAAGGAATGTTACTTGATGTCATTAATTATCGGAACTTTAATACTAGTGGTGAGTGGTAACATAAGTATATCATCAATATTTTGAAAGGTAACAAATTTAACAAGACTCTTTGAAACAATAGTATATATATATTAAACAAATTTTATTCAGAAGTTTGAGAAAAATGAAAATATTAAACTCTTTGAAACAATATATATATATTCAACTTTTATTCTACTCATTCAATTTATTTATTTTTGTCTCTAGATAAAATAGTAAATACTACATAAAACTCACACACATAGAAGTTTTGTGGTTCGAATACGAGACACCGCATATATCTTACTAATGATTTTGGTGGCTTATGTATTACATATAAGAAGATTAGTGATTTTATTCCTTCCAAAACTCAAAGTATTTTATCAAAAGCAAAACAAAACTCAAAGTATTAAGTCTATTGAGGTTAAGAAAATATAAGTATTGAACTTGTTCAGGCTACGAAAATACATAGTGTATAGTCCGAAGTAGAAGTTGAGAACATTTTCAAACACTATAGTAAAAATCTCGTAATTGTGAAAACTGAAATAACTCACGTTAATATTGAATATGCGCATTAGAATACACTATTCATACTTTATTCTTACTCACTTGCATTGATCACACTAAGTTTCACTCTAACCTATAGCATTTGAATTAAGTGCATCGGAACATTCTCGAGTTGAGAAGGTTTTCAAACTATCTACTTTGCTAATCTAAGCTTATCTTGTGAAATTTTGATCAGAATCAATTTTCAATATAGAGAAATAATTAGTTAAACAATAAACAATTTTTTTTATAAAGAACTTTAAAATGACAACTTAAATTGAACAGAGGAAAGGAAGTAGTATTTGTTCTAGATTTCTTTTAAAGAACAAGATCAACTGATTAATAGCTTAAAGTAGAAAATAAAATATATCAATTCGGTTGAATCATTTGTTATTATCTTCTTAATTATGTACATTAAATTTCAAACAATTTGAATACCCATAAATATGTTGTCAAATAAAAATCATTACTTATCTTACAAGTAATATTTGCTTTCATTAAGTATATAAGAAAACAGAGGAAATTGGGAATCATAGATTTCTAATAAAATGATTTACAACAACATATCATACACACCAAAATACATAGAAAATGTGAGAGCATTGCCCCAACATCGACACTCCAATTATTCATACAATCACTCAACCAACAAAAAACATGCATAATAGCATCATGAAAATGAAACCTGAAATAGATTACTCAATAGACACAGTGACACACACAAATCACTCAATAACAACGTAGAAAATGGAATTGCCTATCATTCCACCCACACAATACGTAAAACAAAGTAACCTTAAACAACAATTGATATTGCTATTCAACAAAAAGGGACCCATTAACTCATGATGAAATCAAACACCACGCTCCCTAACATCAGAAACTTTCTTGTGCCACTTTGAAGAGAGGACAAAAGCCATAAAATCCAGAATGAAAAGGAGGGTCGAAAGTGGGACCCCAGGTTACCTAACACGCATGCATATAATCACAAACAAATTTCAACACTTCTTTAGGGAAATAAAGAAAGTGTCATCATTTACAGCACACCCATCCACTAACCATTCCTGTCTATTCAATCTATGTGGCCTTTTATCTTCCAAAGCTTAAAGTTTTGGTCAACAAATGAATAGTACTGTCCCAAATCCCATTTTTCTTCTTTTACATTTTACAGTGCCAAAGTGCAGTAGTAGTACTTGCAGTTCTGATATATTTAGCTGCTTTTGCACCTTTATTTCTAAATCATAAATATACCTTGAGAATGAGAATAACAGAAGAAACCATGTTGCTAAGTTCAGACTTACCATGCAACAAAGCTAAGAACACAACGAATTCTACCTTTTGGACGACATATTATTTAGTGATATTTCACCCCAAGCATACCACTTTGGGACATCAAAGATTTTAAGTAATCAATAGTTTCATCGATGACTAGTAGTGGATGCTTTCCTTTTGCTCCAGGAGTTAAGTTCTCGAGAATTCTCAATGTTTCACGGATTTTATCCCTTTTCAATTGAATATCGCCAACTGCTGAATTATCTTCTTCAGTTTGCCTGGCAAAACACATTTCGCAACCAGAATACTTTGATTCAGCATCACTGACACTGTCACATGGTTTGCTTAGTCTTACTGAACTAGCACTGTCAACAGGCGGTGGTAATCTTGTGTACCTACCGTCAATTAACTTATGTCTTTTGTTTGGCCAATCAGAGCTAGCAACATCCTCCTTTGTGTCCTTGACTTGTTCTTGTATCAAATAAGTCATTTGATTAGCCGATGGAGAATGGTTTGTACTTGTTACCTCATCGTCGTCATCATCAGAATCATAATCATCAGAACAAAGCAATGCATTGATTTCTTCTGTGTCTTCATGCATTTCACTTTCTTCGTTAACTACATGATCCTGATCTGACTCTACGGGCGAACTGTATTTTGGAAAATGTTTGTGACCAAAATTAGTGGCCTGTCCATCCAGATTTACATCACATGCTTGAACGAATTGTGTAGTAGTAACAATTGGACTCTGAACAAGTGAGAAGATAGGACTATAAAACAACCTTGTCTTATTACCAGACCGGTCAAAAATAATAAACTTCTTCTGCAAAGATGCAGGATTTGTGTTTTGCATAGCCCCACTACCATGTGATTCTTTCAAACATGGTTCTGTTTTGGGATCCTGAAGGAACCCTTGCACTTCATTGGTTTGATCAGTCTGCAGGCTTGGGGTAGCAAGAGTTGTGAATCCCGGAAATGCACCGACAGAAGGAAAAGTGCATGCACTAGGGTTCAGATTTGCCGAATGACCACACATACTAGGATTCGGCAACGTGCCGTCGCAATTCAAATAATGTGATGGCCAAGCCACGTGCTGTGGGCAAGGCCAAGACTCATGGGCCTTAACCATCCAACCCAAAAAATGATCCTAAAGAACAATAGAATCAATCACTCAACGCTTGGGTTCTTGGATATGGGATCTTCAATAACTTGCTGCTTCTCTTCGGAACAAATGACAGAAAAAGAAAACTACAAATTCCAGCTTTAAGAAAAAATCAATGTAGAGCAGTTATGTGATAGGCTTAAGCAATTGACGGAAGTACTCAGCCTGCAAAGAATTCAAAGATAACATTCAACACACAACTATTAAAAAACAAGCTTTCATTAAACAGTTACCTATATAATCATGCTAAAAGTTATAAAAGAAAGAAAGAAAAATTGGAAAACACTATGAATTAGCAACACGATACTGACCTGACAATCATGTAGTGGTTGAAAGCATGCTATCACTCTAACAATAATTGTTGGTTCACCTTCAACGCCATTCCAATGTTTCAATGCCCGGAATGTTGTCTGACTCGCTGCTTTGCCTACCATAACTTCTTCTGGTCCTCACTACACTAGCTACTCAGTCAATCTAAATTCAATGCACACACCAAAAGAATGATGATTTACAGAATAACTCTACAGTATAAGTTCAAGCGTACAACTTGGCGGTATACATCAACTAAAAGACCCAACCAACGCATGCTGATTTGTTCCTTTACTAGTTGAGATGTCCAGAATTACTTTGAGCTTCACACAGATGTTATGCCCTCCACAAATTTTCCTGAAACAATATTGTATCACACAAACAAACAAAAAAATCATTTTTTCAAAAAATAATAATAATATTGTCAAAGAAAAATAATGATTAAAAAAAGTAAAAGAAACCAAAAAACCCCAAAATTTAAGAAAGACTTTCAAATAAGAAAACACTAATAACTAATATAACAAAAAGGTTTTAAAACCGCAATTGTGTAAAATTGCAGTCAAATACGACTGCAGCCACAATAGCGGTCGTGTAAACGTAAAAAAATCTAACATTGTGGCTCCAACTGCACGGGCGGACCAATCTTTAAAACCTTGATGACAATAGAAAAAGTTCATTACAACATCCAAAACAAAGTACTAGATATCATGCTGCCAATTTGTTTGAACTTTGAACTGACAAAGATGATCATGAAGCTCACTTAGCACAGTAAGATTATTGCTAATTACTTAATTAATTTAGTTACTAGGAATTCCTAGTTTTTTTACTTAATAATAAGAATAATAATAATAATAATAATAACAATAAAATCATTAGCAAAAAATTAATAACTAGAAAATACTTACAGATGATTTCTAATTCCTAATTCCTAACCCCAAATCACTTAAAGCGTTCAATTTTAACATGATTTCTACTATTATTACCCAATTAAGAAGAAAATTGGGATTAGTAGATGAATTGAATGAGTTTTAAAAATACTTACAGATGAATCAATTAGGGTTGGAAAATTGAGAAGAAGAATGAAAGGAAATAGAGAGTGTACAGTGACAAAGTGTGCGTGCAAGTAGAAGAAGATGAAGATGATGATGAATTTAGAAAATATGGAAAAGAGGTACTGGAGCTTGAGCATGCGCACACTATATACACGACTAAATCTCCGTTTTCCCCTTTACGAAACATTTTCTTACTATTCATTTTTGGGCTAAATCACGCTTCCATTTTTATTTTTTTATTTTTTTTACCTTTTTTTTTTTTCTATTAATAAAGTTTTGGAAAAAAAATTATAATGTGATATTTCATATTTGGGAGTTTGAGTTTCTTCCATTTATTATCTTTCCATTTATTATCAATTTAGAGAGATAGATACAGTTGAAAATTAGTGGAGTCCATAAATTAATGGGATCCACTCTAAATGAGTCCCACTAATCTTTAATGTGTATATCTCTTCAAATGGAGAACAAATGGAGGAAACCCAAACCCGAGTGGGTCTAATTTTTATACACATAATAGGTCTTCAAAATTATAGTAACAGTGAACAAAAATTGAGAGATAGTTAAAATTGTAAATACATTTTCTAATATGTCATTTGAGAGTAATTTTATGGACGAAATTGACCAATAAAAAATATATTTGATGACTAATTTGATTATGTAAAATAGATTCAATTCAAGACCAAAATGACTAATAAAAAAAATTGTAAATCTATTTACAATTTTAATACACTTAACTAATGTGAAGCGGAAATTCACATTTGAAGACTAAAATAACAGTTAATCCATTTAATTTTGGGTTATATTAATTAAGAAGGAAAAAAAAAAAGTCAACCCATTAAATACACAATTTTTAACAATATACTTTATTTTCTTGTTTATATTAACACTTTCCTTATTTTTAGTTTTTACACTTCACCCTCCCTTTTTTTTTATGAGCAGTGCTAAATTTTACGGAGGTTTTGATACCAAGAAAGGCAAGAATAGTATAAGTGGAATGATTTAATAAAAAAAAAAATTGTAATGTCCCCTTTTAAAGGAAATCATGGGGTGGTGGTGATTTAAATCAATGGCCAGTAACAATTCTTGCTTTTTGTTTTTTTGTTTTCCGTAACAAAAAGCATTTCCCTTTTTTTATTTAGGCCAAAAAGGAGCTTATTGTTGAGTCTTTGGTTGTTGGCTGCATTTTTGGTGAAATAAACCTTGAAGCAGGATGCTGGATCCGATGCCTCAAGCATTGCCTCAAGCATCATATCAGTTTCTGGAAGTGTTACTTGTGCGCCAAGTATGCGCGTTTTCCTTTATGCGCGTTTCTCTCTCATGAATCATATCTTGTGCTTTAAGAAAGATTTTATTTTCTAAACATATCTTTTGTTTAAAAGATTGCTTTGGAAATTATTGTGAAGATTGGAAAAAGATTTATTTTCAAAACATATCAAATCTTTTGGAAAAAGATATGATTTGTTTTTATTTTGTGAGTTGGATATTCTCTTGGATCTGGTCTTCTGAAGCCCATGTCACCAGCTATATATATATATGGAAGGAGCTAAACCTAATCATGTTGTTGTTCACGCCGTCTTGTTTTTTGTCTAAGAAATTAGGTTTTGCGTGTGTGTTTTTTTTGTGAGCCTTTCTTGTGTCACTTTGATAAAGTTTAGGACTGTGTTTATTGAGTTGTACTGTGTGTGATCCTTCTCCTAAGCTTTGAAGTACGGAGTTAGGACTCTTGGTGTTTTATCACTCTAAGCCTTTAGGTACGAGTGTGTAGTTTTTAGGAGTGTGTCTCCAAAAATCTTTTGAGTTTGTGTTAGTGAAATCCTTGCTGTTTGTAAGGTTGTAAGGGAGTGAGATGGGATCTCTGATCTAGGAGTTCCTAGGTTGAAGAATCATTGGTAGTGCCTAGGTTATAAGTTGTAAACGGGGCGTTTGCTGAGAACTTAGAACTAGGGCTATTATAGTGATATTCCTTCCTGGATTGGTATCCCCCAGAGTAGGTTGCTGTTTGCGCTGAACTGGGTTAACAAATAACTTGTCTTCTTTATTTGTTTTTCATTTATACGCTTTGAACTGCTACGCGTTAGACCAGACTCAGTGTTGGAGCATCGGGTAGAGCATCGTGCTCAGCGTGCCAGGAATTTCAATTGGCATCAGAGCAGGCACCCTGCCTGTTTTTAGGGTGAGATTCAGGACCTGAAATCTCTGGCATCATGGAAAAAGACGGAGGGTACATGAACAGACCACCTTTGCTCAATGGATCCAGCAACTATGATCATTGGAAATCCAAGATGACGGCATTTTTGAGATCAATTGATAGCAAAGTTTGGAAAGCTGTGTTGACTGGATGGGAACGTCCCACCTATGCTAGCAAGGAAGGTACTTCAACGGGAGTGCTAAAACCTGAAGTAGAATGGACTCCAGAAGAGGAAACTGCAGCTCACTATAACCACAAGGCCATCTATGCCTTGTTTAATGGAGTAGACACTAGTGTTTTTAAACTCATCAAAAATTGTGTGTCAGCCAAAGAAGCATGGGAAATATTGGAAAAGTGCTATGAAGGAACTACCAAAGTGAAACAGTCAAAGATTCAACATCTCACATCCAAGTTTGAAGCCTTGAGAATGAAAGATGATGAGAGCATCCAAGATTTTCACTTGAGTCTCCTAGACATTGCAAACTCTTTCGAAGCCTTGGGAGAAAAAATATCTGATGAGAAACTGTCAAGAAAGCTCCTTAGATCTCTTCCCAAGAGATTTGATATGAAGGTTACTGCTATTGAGGAAGCACACGATATCTCCACCATGAAAATGGATGAATTGGTTGGATCTCTTCAAACCTTTGAAATTGTTCTCAATGACCGAGGTGACAAAAAGAACAAGAGCATTGCCTTTGTCACAAACACTGAAGATGATGTTGCTGAAAGTGATGATGAAGAGGGAGATAACATAGCAGATGCTATTGCCACGCTTGGAAGACAGTTCAACAAATTGTTGAAAAGAGTTGATCATAGGACTCGACAGAATGGGCAAAGCATCAGATTCGACATCAACAAGCAGCCAAATAATTTCAAGAAAAACAAGCCTGAAGAAGAGAGCAGTCAAAACAAGGGTGTTCAGTGTCATGAGTGTGAAGGTTATGGACACATAAGGTCAAAATGTGGTACTTATCAGAAAAGACAAAAGAAAGGGCTAACCGTTTCTTGGTCAGATGAAGACAGTGATGAACAAGGTGAATCAGCAAGACATATGGCTGCCTTTACTGGAACTTGCGTTTCAGATTGTGACTCAGATGAAGATGGTGATGTATCTTATGAGGAACTTGTTAGCACCTATAGAGAATTACTCACAAGATATGAAGAGATGTGTAGGATTCTTGAAAAGCAAAAGAAGACTATCAACAAACTTCAAGCTGAAGTAAACATATAGGTTGAAAAGGCAACTCAAGCAGAAGAAAAAGTCATCCAAGTTAATGTTCAAATAGATGATTTAAGAAAACGTGTAAGCCAGCTGAACTCAGGAACAAATCTTCTTGAAGAAATTCTGGATAATGTACCAAGTGGAAAGTTGAGGTCTGTTGGGTACAACTATTCAAGTCTGAATCAGTATCAACAGAATCCTGAAACCAAGTTTACATCAGCTGAAGATGTATTTGATCCTTGTACTAGGAAGCAGATGCTGAAGCATCCTGTTCAACATTCTAAAGCCTATCCTGTTCCAAAGTTTGCTCTTGATTCAAAACCTCCTGTTCACCAAAGACCCAAAAATCATAGGAGATATCGCAGATGGGTATGTCATCATTGTGGGAAACGAGGACACATTAGACCTTTTTGCTACAAGCTGTATGGGTATCCTGATCAGAAGCCTCAACCAAATGTTGTGCAGAAAGAGGAAGTTATCAAGAAGGAGTGGAAGCCTAAAGGAGAAAATGTTAGTTTAATTGCTCACACATCTCTTAGAGCATCTTCTAGGGAAGATTGGTATTTTGATAGTGGATGCTCTAGACACATGACTGGTGTTGAGAAGTATCTTATAAATGTGAAACCCTACAAATCTAGCTTTGTAACTTTTGGAGATGGTGCAAAAGGAGAAATATTAGGAATTGGGGATCTGATCAACCATGGATTACCTAACTTGGAGAGTGTTCTCTTGGTTAAAGGCCTTACAGCTAATCTAATTAGTATCAGCCAACTATGTGATCAAGGCATGAAAGTAAATTTCACCAAATCTGAATGTCTTGTCAATAATGAAGAGGGACAATTACTAATGAAGGGCACTAGATCTAAAGATAACTGCTACTTGTGGATGTCACAAGAAGAAGCCCACACATCCACTTGTCTTATTTCCACAGAAGATGAAGTTCAACTATGGCACCAGAAATTGGGTCATCTCAACCTGAAAGAGATGAAGAAAGCAATGACAGCTGAAGCTATTAGGGGGCTACCCAGTCTCAAGATTATTGAAGGGAATGTGTGTGGAGAATGTCAAATTGGGAAGCAAACCAGAATGTCGCATCCGATGTTGGAGCATCAGACAACTTCCAAGGTTCTTGAAGTGCTACACATGGATCTCATGGGACCCATGCAGGTTGAAAGCTTGGGAGGCAAAAGGTATGCTTTTGTGGTTGTTGATGACTACTCTAGATACACATGGGTGAATTTCATTAGAGAGAAGTCAGATGCCTTTGATGCTTTCAAGGAACTATGTACTCAGATTCAAAGGGAGAAAGGAAGTAATATGGTAAGAATCAGAAGTGATCAAGGAAGAGAATTTGAGAAATCCAAGTTCAATGAATTATGCTCTACTGAAGGGATCAAGCATGAATATTCTTCTCCTATAACTCCACAACAAAATGGTGTAGTTGAAAGGAAAGGGAAATAAACTGAGGTTGCAGCTGAGGCAACAAAGTCTGAGAAGAAAAAGATTGTTGGACCTACTAGAAGAACAAGCAGAGTAGAGATCCCTTCTAAACAAAAGAAGCAAAGCTCAAAGAGAAAAACACCAAAGAAGAAGAAAACTGTTGGTGGTGCATCTGGTAAAGATGTTGAGGACAATGCTCCAAGCATTGTGTCTGCTAAGAGGAGAATTGGTGGAAGATTCATTCCCCCAAATGTTCCTGATGTACTAGTGGATAATGTGTCTTTCCACTTTATTGACGGTGCTGCAAAGTGGAAGTATGTTTTTGCTAGAAGAGTGGGTCTGGAAAGAGAATTATCTGATGAACCTAAGTTTGTGAAGTTAGAAAAGGTAAAGTTCACGAACAGAATGCTCTAACATTGTACTGTGACAACATGAGCGCAATAAACATCTCAAAGAATCCAGTTCAACATAGCAAAACAAAACATATTGACATCCGTCATCATTATATAAGAGATTTGGTTGAGAATAAAATTGTGACCCTGGAGCATGTGGGTACAAAAGAGCAAGTGGCAGATATTTTCACTAAGGCTCTTGATGCTGTGCAATTTGAGAAGGTAAGGGGCAAGTTAGGAATTTGCCTCTATGAGGAGTTATAGCTGTCAATGAGCTTGAGGCGTGCAACTGTCATTTTTTTCTCCAACTTATGCTTGCACGCTATCCTAGGAGAATCAGATCAAATTCTTTCTTCTCATTACATGTGGTATATGATATCATGTGTCCTAACCTCAGGTGTGTGTTATCTGTATGTTTGCACTTATCTACTGATGCATGATCATTCTGATGTTGGTAGTTGTAGATCAGTTGTAGCATGTTTGCCTATAGAAGCATGCGTATGTTATGGTGTTTACACATGGCTTGTCTGGCCTATGTGCATGAGATTGAGTAGTGAAGTAGAGTATGAGTATGGTACTTGATAGGTCCGCAAGTGCACGGAAATATCAGTTATAGTATAAAAAGTTATCGATCCCACAGAGACCAATGTCAAGTACCGTATTCTGTTGTCAAAGTGTTTAGCTAAGGCGGTGATGATTAATTTGTTTGTAAAAAAATAGAAAATACTTGTTTTTAATTACTTTTAATGACAAGAGACCGGAATATAACTTGCGTCAACCGTCGGTATTCACTGAGTCGTCTTTTTATATTTATAATGAGAAAATATTTTCTTGTAAAGAAAATATTATGTTTTAAAATAGATTTTAACTGCGTAATCTAACTGCCCGCTTTCGCGTGTCCAGCGTGTTACGACACAAAACCTTTTTTAATGAAAATAATTACTTTTAATTACTCAAAAAGTTGCTTAAGGTAGAAAAATTAATTTAAAGGTACCGTCAACTGTCGCATGTTCGGTACCGAATTTTAAGCGTATAAACGCCCGCTCTCGCGTGTCCGTTTACACTCTTAAAATTACCTTTTTGAAAACTGAATTTTTCCTAATTGATAAAAAATTGCTTTCGCAGTGTTTAGAATCAAAAACTGAATTTTTCTACGGTCAGATAAAGTTTTCATTCTTTCAAATTGAAACCGGTATCTCTCTGTTTCTACTTTTGCAGTAAACTATGAATTCTAAAAATAGAATTAATTCAGGCCTTAAACAATTCTCATTATAAACATTTATTTTCGACTCAATGGAATACCGTTAGTACGACGATCCTTACATTCCGGGCTCTATAAAAATCTACTCAGACATATTAAATATAATAAACAGATATATATTCATAGCATTCATGGTTACTGGAAGGAAATAATAATGTAAAAAGCAAATCCCAACACGCACAAGAAGAACAAAAGTGAAACAGAGAACCAACAACTTAATAAAAATGGATATAAGCTTTTCGGTGAAACTACTTCCTGTAACAAAAACGCAGTAGAAACAGAAAACAAGTGCATAAACTAAATGAAATTAAAATAATAGGAACCTGAACGATTAACTCTGAATAATAATAAAAATTGATCCAAACATGAAATTCAGGTACAGAATACTTGAAAACAGAAAGTAAACGCAGCTGCTGGAATCGTAATGAGAGTAAAGCTCCAAACTTAAATCTAAAGTTGCAGTAACTACTCAGTGTGAGCAATTAAGTGCTTTTTCAATAAGTGATTTTCTGGCTCATATAAAAATAACAATAAGCTTGGATAGCCCAAAATCTGAAAACTGAGTGCATATTTATAGGCATGTAAATCATATGGAACTGCTGAGATCGTGTTCCAAGCTTGTAGGAGAAGTGGAGGAAAACTAGGAGTGGGAGGAGCAGTTTCTTTTGATCGTACGTGTGCTTCTTTTCAGATTTGTATAGATTGACTTTTTTCCTTGTTTTGACTACTTTGTGATGGGTTGGGCTGGACTTTTATTTTTTCCTTTTTTAATATTTATTTCACCGCTTTTTGTCGTTTTGACGCGCAAGGACCATTAATCAACATATACCTGAAATAGACATAAAATACCAGCATAACATTGCAAAATCTATGAAATCGAGATTAAAACATGTGTAAGTCGAGTTAAAATAATAGTGCTTTTTATGTGTTATCAAACTCCCTTACACTTGAATCATTGCTTGTCCTCAAGCAATTCAGCTTGCATATAAAAATCAGTAGAATTCAAAGCAACTCACACACACGGACTTAAGAAAAATAGCAACACAAATACTCATACGTGGTCAGAATATTAGATCGGCTGAAATCAAGTAATTAGGTACTAATTCAAACAACAAGGGTATTGTAGCTACACACAAAATTCTCCCTCTTATGCGTACCAATCCGGATCATGCCGTTGTACCAAAGTCTAGTTCTCTTATTTGTTTGATCCTCTTTCATTCGAGACAGTCACATTAAGACCCTTTATCTATGTCACACACATGGTAGGAAAACCGGTTAGCATTTTTATTCATCATCTTTCTATATACATGATGCACACTTTATTCTCTTTTTTTTTTCATTTTTTTTTTCTCTTTCAAGGTTCAACAATAGTATTCCCTTTTTTATTCACTTTTGTGCATAAGATGATTCGCTTATATTCATCGACTAACCTACTTAATGTGTGACTATAGATGGTGTCCGACTGGATAGATAAACTACTTGAGGATTACTACCAAATTAAAATCATAAGACTATGGCACAACGGATATTCAAATTGACATCCATACTAGGGAGACTTTTGGTGTTGGAACAATACCCATTTTGTTTTAGTTTTCTCTAATGTCCTTAACTTAGCCGCTCGTCCTTTCTAACCTATATACTTTCAAGGTGAACTACTTGTCCTAAATCCTTAGAAATTTTTTTAATTGGTTCAAGAAAATGAGAAATTTAATAACAAAGCAAAAACACCACGCATAAAAGACTCAACAGCACATGCAAAGACTCGATATTACTACATTATTTTGAAAAATGAAAATCCTAAAACTACAAAGCAATTAAATTAAACTAAAGAAAGCGATAAATTTCCTCCCCCACACTTGAAACATACATTGTCCCCAATGTATTGCTAAAAGTGCGAAAAAGGAAAACAAAACCTGGAGATTCACGCTTGTATGTGGCTGATAGGTCTCAAGCGATCAATCTCTTTATTTGCTGCAAATTCAAACAAACAAAAACATTAGATTAAAAACTCGTGGGTTGCCTCCCACGCAGCGCTTCATTTAATGTCGGTAGCTTGACATGTCAAAAGTTGACTTTCAAGGGGGGCAGAAAACTAGTGTGCAGACATGTCGTGCACTTTCTGCCGGATGGTAATGCTTCAACCGCTGTCCATTCACTATGAAATGTCCGGTGGATTCACTCCAGACTTCTATCACACCGGATTTGTTCACTTTTGTTATCTTAAAAGGTCCAGACCATCTTGAGCGAAGTTTTCCTGGAAACAGTCGCAGTCTGGAATTGAATAGCAACACTAACTCGCCCTCATGGAATTGTCTTCTACTGATGCGTTGGTCATGCCATTTTTTTGTCCTTTCTTTATAAATCAAGGCATTTTCGTACGCATCCAATCTCAACTCCTCCAACTCATGTAGGTCTAACATCCTTTTTCCTCCGGCGGCTGTATAGTCCATATTTAGGGCTTTGATGGCCCAATAGGCTTTATGTTCTAGTTCTACCGGGAGATGACAAGATTTTCCGTAGACCATTTTAAAAGGGGTGGTTCCAATGGGAGTTTTGTAGGCTGTCCTATAAGCCCAAAGTGCGTCATCCAGCTTTGACGACCAATCTTTCCTTGAAACAGAGACAGTTTTCTCTAGAATTTGCTTTATTTCTCTGTTAGAAATTTCTGCCAATCCGTTTGTCTGTGGATGATAGGGGGTAGCTACTCTATGTCTCACTCCGTACTTTTGCAAAAGCTTCTCAAATAGATTAGATATGAAGTGAGACCCTCCATCACTGATGACGAGCCTAGGCATACCAAATCTTGGGAAAATGATTTTCTTAAACATTTTTATCACCACTCTTGCATCATTTGTAGGGGAGGCAACGACCTCAATCCATTTTGACACGTAGTCAACAGCAATGAGTATGTACTTATTTCCCATTGACGACGGGAAAGGACCCATAAAGTCTATTCCCCATACGTCAAAGACTTCCACTTCCAAGATAGGTTGTTGGGGCATTTCATCTCTCCTAGAGATGTTTCCAGTGCGCTGGCACCGGTCACACGCCACACAAAAAGTATTAACATCATTGAACATTGTGGGCCAGAAGAGGCCAGCCTGAAGGATCTTTGCAGCGGTTTTAGATTTGCTCATGTGCCCCCCATAAGGTGAGGAGTGGCAGTGGGCAATTACATTTTCTATTTCATCATCAGGGATACATCGACGGAAGATACCGTCTATCCCTCTTTTGAACAATAGAGGGTCATCCCAATAATACTGTTTAACATCATGGAGAAACTTTTTTCTTTGCTGGTATGTTAGGTCGGGAGGCAAAACTCCAGCAACAAGGTAGTTAACAAAATCAGCGTACCATGGAGCTTGAGCTAGAGCAGATGCCTCCCAAGGTTCCTTTTTTATGCCCGAAGTTTCTTCCTCTAAGAAATCAGTTAGATGGCCATATCTATGTGCTTCAGCTGTAACAAAAGCTACTAATCCCTCGAAAGAGAAATAGTCATTTATGGGCGATTGCTCAAGTTTACCATCACTAATTCTCGACAAGTGATCCGCCACTACATTTTCTGTTCCTTTCTTATCTCGGATCTCCAAGTCAAACTCTTGTAGCAGTAGTATCCACCGAATCAGTCTCGGTTTTGCATCTTTCTTGCTTAGTAGGTACCTTATAGCCGCATGGTCAGTGTATATAATAATTTTCGACCCTGAAATATAGGAGCGGAATTTATCTATTGCGAACACAACAGCTAGAAGCTCTTTCTCAGTAGTGGCATAATTTATCTGAGCTTCATCTAAGGTCCTACTAGCATAGTAGATAGCATGCAGTTTCTTATCTTTGCGCTGTCCTAAAACAGCACCTACTGCGTAGTCACTAGCGTCGCACATGATCTCAAATGGTTGGCTCCAGTCAGGAGGTTGCATTATTGGGGCAGAGATTAGTGCACGCTTCAACAGCTGGAAAGACTCAATGCATCGTTCATCAAAGATGAACTCTGCGTCTTTCATCAGAAGGCAGGTCAAAGGCTTAGTAATTTTCGAGAAGTCCTTTATGAATCGCCGATAGAAACCAGCATGTCCAAGAAAACTCCGGACTTCTCTTACAGTTTTGGGAGGTTGTAAATTTTCAATAACCTCAATCTTAGCTTTGTCAACTTCAATTCCTCTTTCGGACACTACATGTCCGAGGACTATGCCTTCCTTTACCATAAAGTGGCATTTCTCCCAATTTAGCACGAGGTTGACCTTTACACACCGCTCAAGTACTCTCTCCAAGTTGGCGAGACAGGTTTCAAAGCTCGACCCACACACAGAAAAGTCATCCATGAAGACTTCCATGATGTCATTTAGGAAGTCGGCGAAAATCGCCATCATGCATCTTTGGAAAGTAGCGGGTGCATTACATAGCCCAAATGGCATTCGCCGGTAGGCAAAAGTACCATAGGGGCAGGTGAAAGTAGTTTTCTCTTGGTCATCCGGGTGAATTGGAATTTGAAAGAATCCCGAATAACCATCCAAGTAACAAAAGTATGAATGATTGGCTAAGCGCTCAAGCATTTGGTCTATGAACGGGAGAGGAAAATGATCTTTCCTTGTAGCTTTATTTAGCTTTCTATAATCAATGCACATCCTCCATCCCGTGACTGTACGTTTGGCGACAGAGTCGCCTTTGTCATTTTGCACTACAGTCATGCCACCTTTCTTTGGCACCACATGTACCGGGCTAACCCACTGACTATCAGATATGGGATATATAATTCCAGCATCAAGGAGTTTCATTACTTCTTTCTTTACTACCTCACTCATGTTGGGGTTCAGTCTCCTCTGATGCTCTCTAGAGGTTTTAGAATTCTCTTCTAGCATAATCCTGTGCATACAAACAGAGGGACTGATTCCCTTGAGATCATTAATTGTGTAGCCTATTGCTTCAGGATATTTTCTTAGCACATCAAGGAGTTTCTCGGTTTCATGTTCACTTAGATTAGCATTGACTATAACTGGGTGATTTGATTCACCATCAAGAAACTCGTATCTAAGGCTTGAAGGTAGTTCTTTCAACTCTATCTTAGGTTGCTCTGGTTCAGGCGTTGAGTTAGGAGTGAGGTCGAGGCATTTTAGTATATGAGAAATCTCGGTCTCTTCATCAACCTCTTCCTCCTCCTCTATTAGAATGGCATCCACCTCTTCAGTTGGTGGTGCTTCGGACAACAACTCCTTAATGCATTCATCAATTATGTCAAAAACTTGATAGGTCCGCAAGTGCACGGAAATATCAGTTATAGTATAAAAAGTTATCGATCCCACAGAGACCAATGTCAATAGAACAACATGTGTCATTTATGGCAGGGCCCTTCATGAATTGGGACAAAATGAACTCTATCTTTTCTTCTCCAACCTCGAAGGTAAGCTTTCCTCTCTTTACATCTATGATAGCACCAGCAGTGGCTAAGAAAGGTCTACCTAGCAAGATTTCTTTTTCTTTTACTTGGTCCACTACCTCCTTAGCCTTGGACGCTTCTCCTTGGTCAACTGTCACCGAGTCATTTCCAAGGTCATTCTCAACACTCTTTCCTACATCATGGTCTCTAGCTTTCTTCTCAATAGGATCTTCTAACGCTTTTCCATTTCGCAGCGTAACAGCGTTAGCGTGACCCTTGGGATTAGGTTGTGGCTGGCCTGGGAATGTTCCAGCCGGGGCAGATGTAGCCGCCTGCTGTTGGGCCACTTGAGAGATTTGTGTCTCTAGCATTTTGTTATGTGTGGCCATAGCATCAAACTTGTTTGCCAGCTGCTTAATCAATTCATTGGTATGAATGTTTTGATTTATAAATTCTTTGTTCTGCTGAGTCTGAGCTAAGATGAAGTTCTCCATCATTAGCTCCAAGTTTGACTTTTGAGGAACATTAGGAGCAACAGGGGCTGCCTTTTGGTTATAGCCTGGTGGAGTGCTAGGCGCAAATAAAGCATTATTGTTCTTATAGGAAAGGTTTGGATGATTCTTCCACCCAGGGTTGTACGTATTGGAGTGCGGGTTTCCTTGCGCATAATTAACCTGGTTTGAGGTGGGCTCAGCTAATAATTGACAATTAGCAGCATTATGTCCAGAGACGCCACAAATCTCACAGTTAGGAGTCACGGCAGCAACGGTAGCTGCGGGATTAACAGTCAAATTGTCAATCTTTTGAGTGAGAGCGTCAACTTTGGCATTCATATGATCAAAGCTGCTAACTTCATACATACCACCTTTAGGTTGTGTCTTTTCCACTGGAGTGCGTTCACTCCCCCACTGATAGTGATTTTGAGCCATGTTTTCTATCAACTCATAGGCTTCCTTAAAAGGTTTATCCATTAAAGCTCCGCCAGCTGCGGCATCAATGGTCATTCTTGTGTTATATAGAAGACCATTATAGAAGGTATGAATTATCAGCCACTTTTCCAACCCGTGGTGTGGGCAAGCTCTCATTAACTCCTTATATCTCTCCCACGCTTCGAAGAGCGATTCACCGTCAGACTGCCTAAAGCATGTAATTCGATTCCTAAGTTGAGCTGTTTTGCTTGGAGGGAAATATCTAGCTAGGAATGCCTTTTTTAACTCACTCCATGTCGTAATGGAGTTCGACGGTAGAGACTGTAGCCAAGCTCTGGCTCTATCTCTAAGGGAGAAAGGAAACAAACGCAAGCGAATGGCTTCAGGATCCACGCCATTGCTCTTTAGTGTGTCAGCGAATTGCACAAACATCGAGAGGTGCAAATTCGGGTCTTCCGTTGGGCTACCGGAAAACTGGTTTTGCTGCACGATTTGCAGCAGAGAGGGTTTCAGTTCGAAGTTGTTAGCCTGAATAGTCGGGCTAACAATACTTGAATGTGGCTCGTCCTCCGATGGGACAGCAAAGTCCTTAAGTGGACGATTTTCATTGTTGTTTAACGCCATTTGAGCGCGAAGTTCGTCTATGCGGCGTCTTAAGTGAAGGAAACGCTCAATTTCGTTTATTGGTTGTGCTAACTCGTCCTCGGAGGTGCGAGTACTTGGCATACAACCGATGAAGGGAAATTTAAGAAAAAGGGATTGCCTTAGTCTATACGGTGTGACAACTGAGCTACGATATTGCCGAAAGGTCCCCGGCAACGGCGCAAAAAACTTGATAGGTCCGCAAGTGCACGGAAATATCAGTTATAGTATAAAAAGTTATCGATCCCACAGAGACCAATGTCAAGTACCGTATTCTGTTGTCAAAGTGTTTAGCTAAGGCGGTGATGATTAATTTGTTTGTAAAAAAATAGAAAATACTTGTTTTTAATTACTTTTAATGACAAGAGACCGGAATATAACTTGCGTCAACCGTCGGTATTCACTGAGTCGTCTTTTTATATTTATAATGAGAAAATATTTTCTTGTAAAGAAAAGATTATGTTTTAAAATAGATTTTAACTGCGTAATCTAACTGCCCGCTTTCGCGTGTCCAGCGTGTTACGACACAAAACCTTTTTTAATGAAAATAATTACTTTTAATTACTCAAAAAGTTGCTTAAGGTAGAAAAATTAATTTAAAGGTACCGTCAACTGTCGCATGTTCGGTACCGAATTTTAAGCGTATAAACGCCCGCTCTCGCGTGTCCGTTTACACTCTTAAAATTACCTTTTTGAAAACTGAATTTTTCCTAATTGATAAAAAATTGCTTTCGCAGTGTTTAGAATCAAAAACTGAATTTTTCTACGGTCAGATAAAGTTTTCATTCTTTCAAATTGAAACCGGTATCTCTCTGTTTCTACTTTTGCAGTAAACTATGAATTCTAAAAATAGAATTAATTCAGGCCTTAAACAATTCTCATTATAAACATTTATTTTCGACTCAATGGAATACCGTTAGTACGACGATCCTTACATTCCGGGCTCTATAAAAATCTACTCAGACATATTAAATATAATAAACAGATATATATTCATAGCATTCATGGTTACTGGAAGGAAATAATAATGTAAAAAGCAAATCCCAACACGCACAAGAAGAACAAAAGTGAAACAGAGAACCAACAACTTAATAAAAATGGATATAAGCTTTTCGGTGAAACTACTTCCTGTAACAAAAACGCAGTAGAAACAGAAAACAAGTGCATAAACTAAATGAAATTAAAATAATAGGAACCTGAACGATTAACTCTGAATAATAATAAAAATTGATCCAAACATGAAATTCAGGTACAGAATACTTGAAAACAGAAAGTAAACGCAGCTGCTGGAATCGTAATGAGAGTAAAGCTCCAAACTTAAATCTAAAGTTGCAGTAACTACTCAGTGTGAGCAATTAAGTGCTTTTTCAATAAGTGATTTTCTGGCTCATATAAAAATAACAATAAGCTTGGATAGCCCAAAATCTGAAAACTGAGTGCATATTTATAGGCATGTAAATCATATGGAACTGCTGAGATCGTGTTCCAAGCTTGTAGGAGAAGTGGAGGAAAACTAGGAGTGGGAGGAGCAGTTTCTTTTGATCGTACGTGTGCTTCTTTTCAGATTTGTATAGATTGACTTTTTTCCTTGTTTTGACTACTTTGTGATGGGTTGGGCTGGACTTTTATTTTTTCCTTTTTTAATATTTATTTCACCGCTTTTTGTCGTTTTGACGCGCAAGGACCATTAATCAACATATACCTGAAATAGACATAAAATACCAGCATAACATTGCAAAATCTATGAAATCGAGATTAAAACATGTGTAAGTCGAGTTAAAATAATAGTGCTTTTTATGTGTTATCAAACTCCCTTACACTTGAATCATTGCTTGTCCTCAAGCAATTCAGCTTGCATATAAAAATCAGTAGAATTCAAAGCAACTCACACACACGGACTTAAGAAAAATAGCAACACAAATACTCATACGTGGTCAGAATATTAGATCGGCTGAAATCAAGTAATTAGGTACTAATTCAAACAACAAGGGTATTGTAGCTACACACAAAATTCTCCCTCTTATGCGTACCAATCCGGATCATGCCGTTGTACCAAAGTCTAGTTCTCTTATTTGTTTGATCCTCTTTCATTCGAGACAGTCACATTAAGACCCTTTATCTATGTCACACACATGGTAGGAAAACCGGTTAGCATTTTTATTCATCATCTTTCTATATACATGATGCACACTTTATTCTCTTTTTTTTTTCATTTTTTTTTTCTCTTTCAAGGTTCAACAATAGTATTCCCTTTTTTATTCACTTTTGTGCATAAGATGATTCGCTTATATTCATCGACTAACCTACTTAATGTGTGACTATAGATGGTGTCCGACTGGATAGATAAACTACTTGAGGATTACTACCAAATTAAAATCATAAGACTATGGCACAACGGATATTCAAATTGACATCCATACTAGGGAGACTTTTGGTGTTGGAACAATACCGATTTTGTTTTAGTTTTCTCTAATGTCCTTAACTTAGCCGCTCGTCCTTTCTAACCTATATACTTTCAAGGTGAACTACTTGTCCTAAATCCTTAGAAATTTTTTTAATTGGTTCAAGAAAATGAGAAATTTAATAACAAAGCAAAAACACCACGCATAAAAGACTCAACAGCACATGCAAAGACTCGATATTACTACATTATTTTGAAAAATGAAAATCCTAAAACTACAAAGCAATTAAATTAAACTAAAGGAAACGCTCAATTTCGTTTATTGGTTGTGCTAACTCGTCCTCGGAGGTGCGAGTACTTGGCATACAACCGATGAAGGGAAATTTAAGAAAAAGGGATTGCCTTAGTCTATACGGTGTGACAACTGAGCTACGATATTGCCGAAAGGTCCCCGGCAACGGCGCCAAAAACTTGATAGGTCCGCAAGTGCACGGAAATATCAGTTATAGTATAAAAAGTTATCGATCCCACAGAGACCAATGTCAAGTACCGTATTCTGTTGTCAAAGTGTTTAGCTAAGGCGGTGATGATTAATTTGTTTGTAAAAAAATAGAAAATACTTGTTTTTAATTACTTTTAATGACAAGAGACCGGAATATAACTTGCGTCAACCGTCGGTATTCACTGAGTCGTCTTTTTATATTTATAATGAGAAAATATTTTCTTGTAAAGAAAAGATTATGTTTTAAAATAGATTTTAACTGCGTAATCTAACTGCCCGCTTTCGCGTGTCTAGCGTGTTACGACACAAAACCTTTTTTAATGAAAATAATTACTTTTAATTACTCAAAAAGTTGCTTAAGGTAGAAAAATTAATTTAAAGGTACCGTCAACTGTCGCATGTTCGGTACCGAATTTTAAGCGTATAAACGCCCGCTCTCGCGTGTCCGTTTACACTCTTAAAATTACCTTTTTGAAAACTGAATTTTTCCTAATTGATAAAAAATTGCTTTCGCAGTGTTTAGAATCAAAAACTGAATTTTTCTACGGTCAGATAAAGTTTTCATTCTTTCAAATTGAAACCGGTATCTCTCTGTTTCTACTTTTGCAGTAAACTATGAATTCTAAAAATAGAATTAATTCAGGCCTTAAACAATTCTCATTATAAACATTTATTTTCGACTCAATGGAATACCGTTAGTACGACGATCCTTACATTCCGGGCTCTATAAAAATCTACTCAGACATATTAAATATAATAAACAGATATATATTCATAGCATTCATGGTTACTGGAAGGAAATAATAATGTAAAAAGCAAATCCCAACACGCACAAGAAGAACAAAAGTGAAACAGAGAACCAACAACTTAATAAAAATGGATATAAGCTTTTCGGTGAAACTACTTCCTGTAACAAAAACGCAGTAGAAACAGAAAACAAGTGCATAAACTAAATGAAATTAAAATAATAGGAACCTGAACGATTAACTCTGAATAATAATAAAAATTGATCCAAACATGAAATTCAGGTACAGAATACTTGAAAACAGAAAGTAAACGCAGCTGCTGGAATCGTAATGAGAGTAAAGCTCCAAACTTAAATCTAAAGTTGCAGTAACTACTCAGTGTGAGCAATTAAGTGCTTTTTCAATAAGTGATTTTCTGGCTCATATAAAAATAACAATAAGCTTGGATAGCCCAAAATCTGAAAACTGAGTGCATATTTATAGGCATGTAAATCATATGGAACTGCTGAGATCGTGTTCCAAGCTTGTAGGAGAAGTGGAGGAAAACTAGGAGTGGGAGGAGCAGTTTCTTTTGATCGTACGTGTGCTTCTTTTCAGATTTGTATAGATTGACTTTTTTCCTTGTTTTGACTACTTTGTGATGGGTTGGGCTGGACTTTTATTTTTTCCTTTTTTAATATTTATTTCACCGCTTTTTGTCGTTTTGACGCGCAAGGACCATTAATCAACATATACCTGAAATAGACATAAAATACCAGCATAACATTGCAAAATCTATGAAATCGAGATTAAAACATGTGTAAGTCGAGTTAAAATAATAGTGCTTTTTACGTGTTATCAGTACTCTGGTAGATGAATGGTACTCTGGTATAATCTTTTTTGGTAGATATTCTGTGCTGAACTGTTCTGCTGGTGTGTATGTTCTGCTCCTGTACTTCTTCACCCTCTGTTCTGCTGATTTGTCAAATTTGTGGCAAAAAGGGGGAGTAAAATTTGGTTGGTTTATCTGCACTGCTCTGGTTATGATATATCTTGTAGTGTAGTTTGGATGGAGTATGTAGAAGTGTGGTTCTGTGTGCTCTGATATATGCAGGTGTTTAGGGGGAGCTGAGTTGTATTATGCAGGGGGAGATGCTGGATACGATGTTCCAACATCCTATGCATGTGTGCAGGGGGAGTAGCTATGCATGTGTGCAGGGGGAGTAGTGTTGTGAAAATGCTGAAGCATTCTATCCCACATCCTATCAAGTTTATTTTCCTGTCCATTTAAGGCGAAGTAGTTATTTTGCGTTCCGCTGTTGCATGCCTCTCTGATAATCTTAAAAGATACATCTTATTCTTTTCTACTGTTCTCCATGAAGGAGTAGTATGGTAACTGTTTTGAAGGATATCCTCTACAGATCTTTATGCTTGTGTGTTTATGTTGAGAAAAAGAAATGTAGTTGAAGTATCTGTTTAAGTAGTATCTGTATGGTCATAATTTGTTTTAGCCAAAAATTTGCCAAAGGGGGAGTTTGTTGAGTCTTTGGTTGTTGGCTGCATTTTTGGTGAAATAAACCTTGAAGCAGGATGCTGGATCCGATGCCTCAAGCATCATATCAGGTTCTGGAAGTGTTACTTGTGCGCCAAGTATGCGCGTTTTCCTTTATGCGCGTTTCTCTCTCATGAATCATATCTTGTGCTTTAAGAAAGATTTTATTTTCTAAACATATCTTTTGTTTAAAAGATTGCTTTGGAAATTATTGTGAAGATTGGAAAAAGATTTATTTTCAAAACATATCAAATCTTTTGGAAAAAGATATGATTTGTTTTTATTTTGTGAGTTGGATATTCTCTTGGATCTGGTCTTCTGAAGCCCATGTCACCAGCTATATATATATGGAAGGAGCTAAACCTAATCATGTTGTTGTTCACGCCGTCTTGTTTTTTGTCTAAGAAATTAGGTTTTGCGTGTGTTTTTTTTTGTGAGCCTTTCTTGTGTCACTTTGATACAAGTTTAGGACTGTGTTTATTGAGTTGTACTGTGTGTGATCCTTCTCCTAAGCTTTGAAGTACGGAGTTAGGACTCTCGGTGTTTTATCACTCTAAGCCTTTAGGTACGAGTGTGTAGTTTTTAGGAGTGTGTCTCCAAAAATCTTTTGAGTTTGTGTTAGTGAAATCCTTGCTGTTTGTAAGGTTGTAAGGGAGTGAGATGGGATCTCTGATCTAGGAGTTCCTAGGTTGAAGAATCATTGGTAGTGCCTAAGTTATAAGTTGTAAACGGGGCGTTTGCTGAGAACTTAGAACTAGGGCTATTATAGTGATATTCCTTCCTGGATTGGTATCCCCCAGAGTAGGTTGCTGTTTGCGCTGAACTGGGTTAACAAATAACTTGTCTTCTTTATTTGTTTTTCATTTATACGCTTTGAACTGCTACGCGTTAGACCGGACTCAGTGTTGGAGCATCGGGTAGAGCATCGTGCTCAGCGTGCCAGGAATTTCACTTATGTTGGAGGGATGAAAATAAAATTCATATTCAACCGAAAGAGTAAAACATATTCATAATTTATATTTGATATTATAGTATGTTAAAATTTCATAATTACGGTAATCTATTGTGATTTTGCATAAGTATATAATTTGTACTCTTAAATATCCATATCCATTGTAATATAAAATAAATATAATAAAATGTGTATCACGGGTATTGACATAGATACAAGCAATTACATGTAAAAATAAGTAGGTATTGAACGGATGTTGATTCGGGTACCCACATTACATTATATTATATAAATATATATATTTATGAAGTTAAAAGATATTCATGTCACGACCGGTGTAAAACAGTTCTACACTTAATTTCAATGAAAAACCTCTATTTGAAATAAATTGTCTGACATGAAAAAACGGTAGTTTTTTATTGGTTGTCATTACAAAATTATATTACACCAAAGATGCATGTCTATTAAACTCTATTTTTTATCGAGATTAGTTGTTATAAATTAGTGTACCATTCGACCCTTGACCTATACATGCTACATGCAAATATGCAATGCATACTAGAATATCACCATATATTGTATTTCTAGTTAAAATTTTATTTTAATATACAAATTGGGTAATAAGCAACTAGATAGGATAAGAAAATTCCAAAAACAAAAATAAGAAAATTGTTTTTGAAAAATATTTCACATTTATTATCGATACGTCTTAAATAATACAGTATAATCTTTGGTGGGAAAAAATATTGATATATTGTTAGATTAGATTCTTTTATTTGAACTTAAATTTAAAATTCATGTGTGAATTTTTGTGGTGCTTTAAACATGAAAAAAATGAAAAAAATAAAAAATAAAAGGTGATGAGTTTGCTTAAAACTGAATTGATGTTTTTTGACTTAAAAATGGAATTGATGTTGGTGGCCCTGATTAATTAATTGGCGATTATCAAAGCATGAGTATATACTTATCATACGGTTGAATATTCATAATAATACTTAGAATAATTATGATGACAATAACATTGGTGAAACTTAAACATCAGTTCACAAGAGACATATACATGTGCCATTGACTCTCAGATAATTTAGTATACTCATTAGCAACCTAATTTGTTGTTAATTAGCAATAGTAACATTTTTTGAAAATTCAACAAACCAAAGGGCCCAATTGCCCCCACTTAAAGCAAATACATTAGCACGAGGTACATGGAATTAATCATGTAATACATCTGACAATAAAAATAAAGATAGAATTATGCAAAAATGCTGGATCCATCAATTGCAATACCCATTTTAAACCCACTAACTACAATCATACAAATCTAATATATTACACCCGTGCATAAAAAGAAGAAGAAAAAGAACCAAAATTTTAAAGAGACCAATAATTTATGTATAATATGTAAATTATTACTAGTATATGCATATGGTGCTATGTTACAACATTTTGCTTAGAGTGGAAGTGGACACAAACAACAAATACCAAAAATGTATGATGAGGTCTTCCCTTTCGGTTACAACTAATACCAAAGTGCGGTTGGATTTCAGAGACTAAATGCTAGAATTCAGGGATTCCCCTTTAACCCTTTTATCATGATCAATGCTTCACTAAAGAACATTGATGGAGTTTATTGCTTTCTTATTATATTTTCTTTTTAAAAGGCAAAGGTAAGATAAATGCATTCTCTTTTGGCTCTCAACTAATTTTCCTTTCAATGAGCTTTATCAGAAGCACCAAGAGTTTGGCTTTGGCCACGAAATAAATTTGTGGGTGAAATATATTATATTATATATTATATGAATTGTATATGTTTATTTTTATATTTATCTTGTTTATTTTTATATTTATCTTGTCTTTTATTTTCACAAATGACACATATTTTAATAATACACATAAAAATTAAAGGATACCTTATAACAAAATTTTGATGTCATATTATATACAAGTATAAAGATCTTCTTTGTTTTTAAATGCACCATCTAAACCCAAATTTTTGGATATTTATACGAGTTTAAATCTTGATTTGAATTATCTTTGGCGATATTTTACTTGTCTTTAACCGAACTCTTTATCACGAGGATCATTTCTCCTAAAAAAAAAAGGTTAAAACAAAACAAAAATCCCAAATTTTAGCGGTATAGCTAACTGAAATATTGGAAATGGTCATCCTCTACGAAAGAAGTTTGCCTTTTGTAATGCATAAGTTAGCTAGCTAGCTAGCTTAATTACAATCTTATTACACTTTTTATGGGGAATTAAAAAAAAAACATGTTGTGCCTAATTTGAATTAAGGAAGAAAAATTAGGAGATGAATAATTTAAATAGTGTTTTTTTTGTTTAATATTTAATAGTGTTTAGATAAAATGATACATTTTTTTCCAACTTAATTAATTATTAGCCTCAAGTTAGAATGAATTTTGTTGTCCATGTGAAATCTTAGAGATTAATTTAAATAGTTGACGTAGATAATCAATTATATTCCATTATTGTATATGTATTTTAGGAAATAATACAATTATATACCTAAATTATTAAATTTTCTCATAAAAAAGTAAAAAATAAATTATGAGAGTTGATTGAATGTACACGGGTCAAGGGCAGTATACCTGAATAACTGAATTGTGACCTAATCAAATTCAAAGTTTGCTATTTAGGCCCCCTACTATTACTCGCAGGTCCTCCGTCGTGACAAAAATGCTCTTATAAGTATTTGAATTCTAGGAAACGAAGGAAACAAATTTCGTCACCCAGAAGATGAAATTATATTAAAATATAGTAGGCCTGCATTGTCGCGCACATCTGGGCACAAAACATGCAATTTCGTCTCGTAGTTACCGAAACGCCAATTTTTTGAAATTTTGTCACCTATAAGACGAAATTGTGTGTTTTGTCACCTAAAAGACGAAATTTTGGTTAAACGTAGTAGGCCTGCCTTGTCGTGAACATCTGGGCACAAAACAAACAATTTCGTCTCGTAGTTACTGAAAAATCCATTTTTTAAAATTTTGTCACCTAGAAGACGATATTGTGTGTTCTGTCACCTAGAAGACGAAATTTTGGTTTTCTGCAATTTCGTTTCCTAGAAACCAAAGTATTCTGGGTGTAAAAGTTGTGATATTTTGGAATTTTTGGGGGGCTTAAGATCAACATGAGGTGTCTAGTAGCAATTTTCATCAAATTCCCTTTATTCAAGTTGAGTTCGTGGCTGTGGCTGTGGCTTTATTCAAATAAAAAAAGTTGAGTTCAAGGGTCCTAATTATATTTTTAGAAAATAAAATCAACTAAATCAAAACATTTTCGATACACTCTGCTTGGACATTTCAAAACAATAAAAAATTCAAGTATTAATTTGACCCAATAAGACCACCGAGAGATTCTGATAGTTAATCTCAACTAGAATTTTCAAGCTTAAGTATATAACTGTTATACAACTGTTATCTAGCCACTTTCTATAGGTTTTTACTTTTGCCACCCTATGGGTTACTCACGCGCCTTATGAAATGACCAAATTAATAACGTCCGCTACTTAAGTTACGGATGTTATAATTGGTAGGGTGTTTTGGGGGGGTGTCCGTGGCAGAAGTTACAGACATGGGTATTTTGGTAATTTCGTAGAGCGCGCCTAAGAATTCATAGGATGGCAAAATTAATAATCATTTCTATATGATGTCAGTGAGACTTAATCACTTGAGACAAAGTTTCGAACAGCTTTGTACAAGTTCACATTGTATTAACTAAGAATGTTGAACTGTTGAAGTATCACATTATTAAGAAATTGGTTTAAGCTTTGTACGTCAAAAATTATGGTAAAAAAGTACTTAGAATTGTGTTTGAATGTATTCTTTGATATTATAGTTTGAAAGTAATATTGAAATGGAAATAACAATGTACATATGCAATGCTGAAGCAATGAAACTTTGTGATGGCATGGGAAGTCATAATTCATAAGGAGAAACTTATATATTAGCAGATACTGTGTGCTTTTGTATTGTATTTTTGAGCTTTTGAGAAAGCGAGAAACATGAAAAGATGAATATTTTTCCTAATCTACCAAGGGTTTATATATTTGTTTAAGAGAATATCAATAAGAAGAACCTTGGAGGTAATCATAGTAAGTTCATTGTCCTAAAGCAGCTTAAACGGAACCTTACTCCAAAAACTTCTCTATTGCCAGCTTTGTTGTAAAAGGAGGGGTATTATTCATTACTCATTCTAAAGTCTTACACTGCCTTATATAGGCTACAAGGATTTAAGCCCACATAACAGAAGCGGCCCAATAACAAGGCTAAGCCCAAATACAAGATATCAATCAACAGAGTCTAATACTATCTAACAATCCCTCCCTTAAACTGAAAGCAACAAAAACAACAAATGAATTTAGTTTACAGCAGACAAATCATACATTCCTATGCCCTCCCTTAACTTGCAAAACGATTCAAGCTTTAATGCTTTGGTGAACATGTCAACAAGTTGATCCTGTGTGCTGCAGTGCTTGAGCTCAACAACTTCATCTTTGGTGAGGTCTCTAAGGAAGTGATACCTTACATCTATATGCTTACATCTCCCATGCATTACAGGATTCTTGGACAGCTTAATTGAGGAACTATTATCACACCAAATGACAGTGCACTTCATTTGATTCACATTCAAGTGCCTCAGAACATTCTTAAGCCAAACTCCTTGACAGGAACAAGAAGCAGCAGCAACAAATTCTGCTTCAGTAGTGGATAATGTAACGATTGGTTGTTTTTTGGAACACCAAGATATAACACCTGTACCCAGCTTGAACACATAGCCAGAAGTGCTCTTCCTATCATCACTATCACCAGCATAATCTGAGTCTGTCCACCCCTGCAGCAACAACTTACCATTGTCCTCATTATTGTACAATACTCCTAGACTAATTGTACCTTTGATGTATCTCATTATTCTTTTCACAGCAGCCACATGAATTTCTGTTGGCCTCTCCATATATCTAGCTACCAAGCATACTGAGTAAGCTAAGTCAGGTCTTGTAGCTAGCAAATACATCAAGCAACCCACCATTTGCTTGTATGCAGTGGCATCAGCAGTTTTGCCTAATTCATCTCTAACAAGTTTGCAGCCAGGGACAATGGGGCTACATACCTTGTTGCAACTTTCCATGCCAAATCTACTCAAGATCTCTGTAGCATATTTCTGCTGATGTATGAAAATACCATTCCTGTTTTGAACAATTTCAATTCCCAGAAAATACTTCATTCTTCCTAAATCAGTCATAGCAAATTCTCCTTGCATAGAGCTTTTGAATTCTTTCATCATGAAGCTATCATTCCCAGTGTAGATAAGGTCATCTACATACAAACTTACAATGAGAATTTTATCTTTTCCTCCATGCTTCACAAACAGTGTGTGTTCATAGGGACACTTTTCAAACTTAGCAACATGAAAGTGGGACTCAACTCTGCTGTACCAAGCTCTTGGAGCTTGTCTCAAACCATAGAGAGCTTTCTTAAGCCTATAAACCTTGTTTGAACCTCCTTTGTGATAGCCAGCAGGTTGATCAATATACACTTCCTCAATTAAATCTCCATGCAAAAATGCACTCTTCACATCAAGTTGAAACACATCCCATTTGTTACTTGTTGCAGTGGCCAGAATAGCTCTAATTGTGTCCCACCTAGCAACATGAGCATACACTTCATTAAAATCAATTCCATGTCTCTGTGTGTAACCCTTTGCTACCAACCTTGCCTTGTATTTTTCTACTTCCCCCTTTTCATTATATTTTGTTTTGTAGATCCATTTCACACCAATTGTCTTTACCCCTGCAGGTAGACTAGTAAGTTCCCATGTTCCATTCTTTTAAATGGATTCAATCTCAAGATCCATAGCTTTTCTCCATTTTTCAGATCTGACAGCTTCATCATAAGTTTGAGGATCTTCACTATTACAAAACACAGCCAGATTTTGCAATAAATCATCACTTTCAGTTTCTTCATTGGTTACAAAATCTCTTAGATATCTTGGAGGTCTTCTAGTTCTTGGAGGCAAAGAATTAGAGTTTTCATCACCACTGTGCTCACTTTGACTGCTGTCTTCATTTATTTCATTTGCACCATTATCAACTTGTGGTGTTTCCTCCTCAACAGTAGCTTGACCTTTATCTTCATCACTAGCTTGACCTTTATCTTCATCACTGATATAGTCATCATCATTCTTACAGCTCTTCTGATCCTTCACGAGCCAATTCCAACCCTTTGATTCATCAAAAACCACATCCCTACTTACCACAATTTTCCCTTCAGCAGGATCAAATAGTCTATAAGCCTTTGATTCTTCACTTATACCAAGGTTGATGCACTGAATGCTCTTTCCATCTAACTTTTTTCTCTGCACATCTGGAATGTGTACATAAGCTACACAACCAAATACTCTAAAGTGATGCACTGATGGTTTCAATCCACTCCAGCACTCTTCAGGAGTCATATCTTTAACAGCCAAGGTAGGGCTTCTGTTCATCACATAAGTAGCCCAATTCACAACATCTGGCCAAAATTGCTTGGGTACTCCTCTACAAGACAACATGCTCCTCACCATGTTCATCAGTGTCCTGTTTTTCCTCTCAAAAACTCCATTTTGTTGGGGAGTATAGGCTGCAGTCAGTTGTCTCTTAATGCCTTGTGAGCTACAAAAATCATTAAATGCATTTGAGGTGAACTCTCCTCCTCTATCAGTCCTAAGACTCTGAATTAAGCAACTAGATTCTCTTTCAACTAAAGCTTTGAATCTTTTAAACACATCAAAGACACTAGATTTATCTTTTAAAAAATAAGTCCATGTCTTTCTGCTAAAATCATCTGTAAAGGTGATGAAATACCTATTTCCAGCATTGGACTCTGGATTTATAGGCCCACACACATCAGAATGGACAAGCTCCAGCTTCATAGTTGCTCTCCAGTTGGCTTGCTTTGGAATTGCATTTCTATGTTGTTTTCCAACAAGACAGTCAACACATTTTTCTTCTACCTCAATCAGATTAGGTAGACCTTTCACCATATTTTTCTTGATCAATACATTCAATCCATTAATGCTCAAGTGTCCATATCTGATATGCCATAGTTGAGACTCATCCAACTTGGCTGCTTGCAGACACATGGGTAAAATCACAGGTGCATACACAACATACATTCTGTTTGGTGACATTTGAGTTTTCAACAGCAGGCCTTTGTCTTGATGGAAGATCTGACACTCATCATTTTTGAACACAACAGTCAAGCTTTTCTCCTGTAGCTGACCTATACTCAACAAATTACTTCCAAGGCCAGGCAAGTAGTACACATTGGTAATGACCAAGACTTTTCCACCAATACACAGTTTCACATTACCCTTACCCATCACATCCATCTTTGAATTGTTACCAAGTTTAACAGTTTCTCTGAAGCTGCTATCAAAATCAAACATCCATTCTTTGGTTCCAATCATGTGGTTGCTACATCCAGAGTCTAAGTACCAGATCTCATCTTTAGTGTTATTGCTCTGCTCATTTTTAGCCATCAGCATCATCTCCTCTTCATTGTTGAACTCTGCATAATTGGCATTACCCTCCCAAGTAGGACACTCATTCTGATAGTGTCCTAGCTTATGACATCTATAACATTCAATCAAATCTTTATTCTGTCTTCCTCTTCCACGACCCCTAGGATCATTTCTACCTCTTCCTCTACCTGCATTGGTAATCTTGAGGGCTTGTTCATCATTACTATCTTTCTGGCCTTTCATTCTTGATTCATGAACGAGCAAACTACTTTGAAGCTCATCTATAGAGAGTGTAGTAACATCATTGGACTCTTCTATTGAACACACAAAATAGTTAAATTTTGCAGTCATAGACCTCAAGATTTTTTCTACAACAGCTACTTGCTCTAATCTTTCACCATGTGCAGACATTCGATTCGCTATAGCTAGGGTTCTTGCAAAGTATTGATCTACTGTTTCATTTTCCCCCATTGAAAGAATTTCAAATTCCCTACGCAAAGATTGTAATTGAGCACGTTTTACCTTGGTGGAGCCATGATACTTCCTTCTCATTGCATCCCAGATATCCTTAGCAGTGTCACGAACAAGAATCGTCTCTATGATAGATCGATCAATTGACTGGAACAAATAGTTTTTCACCTTCAGGTCACGCAATTTTCCATCTTCAGCAGCTTTGAGTTGTTCGTGCGTTGCGTTTGCAGGGGCAACAGTGATTCCTTGTTCGATTAGATTCCAATATTCCTTCGATCGGTGGAGATTTTCCATGAGCATTGCCCAATGATCATAAAAACCATCGAATTTGGGAATTGCTGGTTGAATGAAGTGCGAGTTTTCAGTCATGGTTGAGGTGAAGCTTCACCGGAAACAATGAGGAAGACGACGGCGAATTGAAGAGAAAGAAGTAAGACGCGGTGAAGCGCAAGATCAAGAAACGGTTATGGCGGTTGCAACGGCTATAACGGAGTCTCAACGGTCCTGAACCAGACTCTGATACCACGTGTTGTAAAAGGAGGGGTATTATTCATTACTCATTCTAAAGTCTTACACTGCCTTATATAGGCTACAAGGCTTTAAGCCCACATAACAGAAACGGCCCAATAACAAGGCTAAGCCCAAATACAAGATATCAATCAACAGAGTCTAATACTATCTAACAAGCTTATGTAGAAGCTCTCAAAAGAGCTTATGAGCAAGTATCGTCGAATTACATAATATGTTTATCTAAATGCAACTTGTCACATTAGAGTTTTGGGGAAAATATACTCTCTTGTGAGCTCTTCTAGATAACACCTTCATCCTAACGAGACTTTAGAACTAATTCCTATTAACAAAAGCGCAAATCCAAGTAACAATAACCCATAAAGTATGTTATTGTCAAAAAAAAATAACTCAAAAGTATGATATAAATCCCTTAACAAATACGGGACCGGACAGGGCCGGCCCAAGCCCAAAGCTGCAGAAGCTAGGGCTTTAGGCCTCCAAAATATTTTGATTTTTTTAAAGTCCAATAGGCCCCAAAAATTTACGTTTGAATAGTATTAGTATTAAAGAAAGGCTGCATATGCAAAAGTTTGTGACTAGTTCAACTGTCCGCTCGCAATGCCCAGAAGCAAAAGGTCAAGGGTTCGAAACTCTTTGAGTTTCATATTTTTTTTTATTTCCATGTGATCAGTACCTTATTTCTCTATTTTGTTTACTAAACCTGTGCATATTCATAACTTATATTTTTTCTATTTTGTTTACTAAACCACCCTTGTACTATTTTTTGTTTACTAAACCCTTGTTTTTTTTTTTTTCTTTTCATTTCCTTATTATATTTATAATTGCTCTTTTATTTTTTACTTTTTTGGATAGAAGTGATCGTTTTTTTTGTTGGATAAAATAATATTGTTTTAATTATTTAGAGAGTATTAATTATTTCAAACAAAAGTTATAAACAGTGCCCCCGAGGCACTTGTTAAGCATACTTAAAAAGGAAAATAAAGTAAAAGTTAATGTTGAAAAGATAATTTTCTACAATTTCAAGGCATTGAATTCACAAATTACAAGAAAAAGTTTCCTTATTAGTAAGCTTAATTAGTGCCCCACGGGCACTGTTTAGTATTTTCGAAACAAATATTATACAATAAAATTTATATTTATCTTTTCGCTCCTTCATAGCACTACTTTATGTTTATTATTTTTCTATAAATAATATATTTTAGTTTTACTACAAAAATAATTGATACATTTTTCACTTTTTAGCAAATTTTTTAGTTTATCTTTTAATAAAATATAACTTTTATATTGTGTCTACAAGTTCTAGTACAACTGGTAAAAAATGCCGAAATTGTTAGGTCGGACGTCATAATCGGGGTTCGTACACCGGATTCTCCACTTTTGTGTGCGAATTTAAAATGATTTTGTCATTTCGTCTATCTATAGAAAATATATATAATTTTTATATTGATCTTTCTTACATTATTTATACTAAAAAATTCATTTTTTTTTATTAGGCCTCATTTTAATGTTAGCTTTAGGCCTCAAATTATGTTGGGCCGACCCTGGGACCGGATAATTAACTTTGGATTTAGAGCTGTCAAATGGGCCGGCCCAGCCCGGCCCGGCCCCATAGGGCCAAGATATCTATTGGGCTGAAGTGGACCGGCCCATTAAGGCCCAAGGCCCGACCCACAGCCAGCCCAATAAGCAATGGCCCACAATGGCCCGATGGGCCGGCCCGACAAATCTTTTCATATTTTTTTTATAAAAATTTGACAAATTTTTTTTATAAAAAAATTCAATGGATAATAAAACTACATATAATGATTGATTAAGTTTTTTTTTTTTCAAATAAAGATAATCATAACAAATTTGGTTTAATAATTATCTCATAACTAACAAATCTCATCTTTTTCCTTAAAAAAAAAAAACAAATCTCATCTTTTGTTACTTATTTTATCTAAAGATTTTAGGTTAACTAAAATTCCTTATTTTTAGGTAAAATTATTTTTAGATATTTTTTTTTAATTCTTTAAGGGGTCGGTCCAAAAGCCCGCGGGGCCAGCCCATGATGGCCCATTAAAAAAAATAGGCCCGGGAGCCCAGCCCAATAAGGCCCAATAATATTTTTTGGGAAGCCAGCCGGCCCGGCCCGTATAAAACTATAGGGCTACTGGGCCGGCCCGATAGCCCGGCCCATTTTTACAGCTCTATTTGGATTATTGGTGAAGAAAAAACTCTTCAGGATCCATAAAAACCATCTAAAGACTTTCATTCAGAAGCAGAAAGCCAGAAACTAAGACCATGCATTGCCGAATAATATTGATCAACAAATTGATAAGGAAACAGAGAAGAGATATAGTAAACACTGCCAAATATTAATACTTCGAGAGTTTGATATCAGTGGAATTTTATTTAGTATTTAAGTTCAACAACTCAACCACTGTAGATATCACTTACACATGTCCGAGGAAATGTAGGATACTCAACTCATAACAATAATTTACCCCGCAGGACAGACAAAAGGTTTTCATTGTGCACTTAAGACCTCGATCTCAAACTCCAAGACAGAGTTGGGCTGTATTCCCCAAGCAGGAAAGCCACTGGCACCATAAGCATAATCAGGCGAGCACTGCAAGATTAACAACAAGGTGAATAACAATGATTATTCAAATTGACAACTATTTGACCAAGTATCAACTCAACCCTACAAAATCGATCTGTAAGATGAGGATTGCCTCGACTTATAAATCCATGTTCAGGTCATCTCACAATATCCGATGTGGGGCTCTTAACAAGTACTTATCATAAAAATGTTTATATATAAGCTATTTCTATAATAAAAGATAAATAAAGTAAAATTGTTTCCATATAAGCTATTTTCATAACCTATCTTACAGAGCTTGTTAAATAAGCTAAAAACAGTTTATGGACATGTGATAAGTTGTTTCCATTAAGTGGTTATGCAAGTATCCAATCCAAAAAGCCCTAAGTGGCAACAGGTAAATATAAGTAAAGAAAATAGGTATTATACCCGAAGACGAGCAATTTCGCCGATTTGCATGCCAAGGACACCTTCATCCCATCCTACAGACACAAATAATTGGAAAAAATGCTATAGTGAATCAATTTTGAATGCTTAAAAGAACAAATCTTAATAAAAATGTATAATAATACCTTTGATAACAGAACCTTGACCGATTTTGAAAGTGAAGGGGTTCTGACCAGGGTCCTTTGTGCTGTAATGTAAATGAAAGAGAAATGCAGTGAATGATTATTATCATAGAAAATGAAATAAATAAACAAGGGTAAAGAAGTAAAAGTAATTAGGCACCTCCAGAACTTCTGAGAAAGGTCACCGTTTTTCCCTGTTAATCAATCATCATCACAATCACAAACAATTAGCGGATCAATGAATCAAGATGAATCTAATACTAAAAATGAATTTGATTATTATGAAGAAGGGGTAGAAACAAAATTAAGAAATGAGGTTTTAGGGTTTAGTTAGTACCGTAACCGGTGCAGTGAACAGTGACGTTCTGACCGGGATTTGGCTTGGGACCGTTTCCAGGTCTCACAACTTGCTTTTCAACTCCCATCTTCTTCTTCAAAGATCTTTTCTGAGATTCTTCTTCGTCGTCTTCACCTCACTTCACTTCACTCTCCTTTTCTGATTCGCAGTCTCTATTTTTATTTTATTTTATCCCCTCGTGCCTTTTTATTATTATTTTATAATAGAAAAATAAATTCATTTAATTAATTAATTATATGAATTATGATTTTTTTTTTTTGCATAGAACAAATATTTAAGCCCAACTTGACGTCGAGTTCGGCCCATTTAGGCGTCGATCGGTCTAATAGCATGTTAGGCCAATCTCACGCATTTTTATTCAACAGTTGCGCACTTTGCTCCTTTAATAATGACCGACATCAGAATAATTGACATTTAATATCGAATAAGGTTCAATTCTCAATTGATATATGTATCCACATTTTGTGTCTCATAAGCCTCGAATAAAATTATTTTCTATAGTATGGGAAATCAAACACACACACACACATATATATATAAATTGTAATTTATGCAATTTAAGTTTAATGTGCGGTTAATTATGTTAAGTTGATTTTTTTTTACTTGAAATCATGGTTTTATTTTCCGGTAGATATTAATAAGTTGCAACACTTTAACTTATACAGTAACTTCTTTGAGTTGAGTTGAATATCACCTCAATAGCGATCACACAAAGTGGCTAAGTTATGTGTGATTAGTAGTGTCATAGGTTTCTCTTTGGTGAGGAGCATTAGGGGCCTATTGAAAATGGACCGGGAGGTGAAGATTTTTCATGCATATAGATGACTTAATCGTGTGTGGATGCTTTGGCAAGCACGAGATGCATATTGGACTATAATATTGTTTATTATGAATTTTGTCTGAGTCGATTTAGAGATTTATTTTTTACTGATGCTATTGGGTTCACTATCCCTCGCTTGATCCTGTTGTAATTTTGATTTTTGTTCAGGCTTAGACCATATTTGATATCTAAAAAAATGTTATAGTTATTTACTACAAACACGAAAATAAAATATCTACTATTTTATTTTGGTACACCTAGGATCTTATTGTGGTACACGTAGGATATGTAAGAATGAAACATATGAACTAATAAATTTAAATATTTATCCATATTAATTTAATTGGTTCGATTTTTTCCATGTCCAAGTCCAAATCGAACTAAACCAATCAAAGTTGGCCTATATATATTCGAGTATCAATTTCACTTTATAAAGAATCGATCATCCAAGAGTTGTACCAAAATGTTATTATTTTTTCTCTAATTTTAGAATATATTAGTACTGTTATTTTTTTTAATAAGCAACGCTGTCTTAAAATATATGTTTTGTTGATATGTTTATAAGTGTTCAATATCATTATTTTTTTATTTTTGTTTATGTATTTGTTTTGGTAGCATGAAAATCTACAATTTTTCAATTAAAAGTTAACTTTGGTTGAAACATAGTGTTCAATCCTATATCAATGAATTAATTTGGTATGCAAAAAATAAGTACTTGACAGAACAATCGAAAATACAATTTTAACAATTTGTTATCGTGTAAGATGTTAGTTGACATAATGTTATTTTATTAGTTTAGAAAACTAATATCTAGAATAAAAATTTGTCATATAATTTTTGCGAGAAGTAGAATTCTAACTATTGTCTATAGTCACTTGCCCCTCAATGCCCTCAATCCTCATGGCCCCAAGACAACACTACCCATCAAACAATCGATGAAGGTTGAATTGAAACTGTAACGGCACAACACACGCACGACATCAAAGTGTTAAACTAAACATAGTATACAACCTCCCTCACAAAAAGACAATGCACAACTCATCTTCACTCTTCTACAAACTACCATTTTGTGTTTCACTACATCTCATTCACAAAATCACACACTTTTTTCTTCCTCCTTTGTTCTACTGGTACAGCATGCCTTGAGCTAACTTCAAATGAAAATTAAAATAAATCTTTTTCTATTAAGACATAAAATGTGACACTAATTTTTTTTTTTTTTTTTTGATAATTAAAATGTGACATTCACAACAACAGTGAAGTGGAGAGGAGCGTCATTTGAGTATGTTTAGTTAAATGTACAATAGTGTATATGTAGTATAACCTTCACATTTTTTAACATGATGTGGCTGTAGTTTAGTGGTAAGAATTCCACGTTGTGGCCGTGGAGACCTGGGCTCGAATCCCAGCAGCCACACTTCAGGTTTTTTTCATCCTTTTTTTCTTAATTCGGCATAAAACAAAACGACAGCGTTTAGCAGCTCCGTTCAATCCACCTTATGAATAAACAGAGTGAATGTGAATGATAATCAAACTCGCTCTGTAATCCCAATTCCCGATCTCACTCACTCGCATAAGGTCAGTTTCTTACTTTCTTTTCACATTCTTTCATTCATTCATCTACGTTTTTTCAATTGAAGGATCCACGTTTCAGTTTTATTCTGTTTAGTGTTTGGACATGATCCATGTTAGTTTCGCTTAATTTCAGGGTCAGATTCGTTTTATTGTGATTATTGGAAAATTTAAATCCAAATTTGTAATATATATACACACATGAATGAAAGCTAAATAGGCAATAAGTTGCGCGGCTAAACCTAATCAATCGTCGGAAAAACTACATCCATATTAGTGGTTGTTGGCATATTATCAGATTTACATTTATATATTGTAATTTGTAAGCAATGTGAAAGGATTTGATTTGATGGTTATGTTGCAAAATTGGAAAAGAAAAAAAAAATATATTTTGTTGCTGGGTAGCTTTGGAAAAATTTGTGCGTTGTGCCATTGTTTGGTCAATAAGGTAGCTAGTAAGTAGCTAGCCAAGACAGATTTGATTTAGGTTCTGTTTGGATAAACAATTTTATATTAAGTGCTTGTAATAGCATAAACACTTATCACTTATCATATTAGTGTCTACGTATAAGTTATTTTTATAACAAAAGGTAAAACAAAGTCAAGTCAAGTTATTTTCATGTAAGCTATAAGCTATTTTCACCAGTTATCTTGTAGAGTCACTTATCATATTAGTGTTTACGTATAAGTTATTTTTATAACAAAAGGTAAAACAAAGTCAAGTCAAGTTTTTTTCATGTAAGCTATAAGCTATTTTCACCAGTTATCCTGTAGAGTTTATGGAAATAACAGTCTCACAAGTGTTTTATGCCGGTTCATAAGCTCAAATAAGTAGAATCAAATAGGCCTCTAATAGTTGATTTAACAAGTAGATCATATTGTATGAGGTTTTATTGATTCTTTTTAATAAACAGAATAATGCCCATATATATTTTTTTATATATAAATATAGACAAAAGAGAATAATACGACTAATTGACGAGGAGGGTAGTTTAGTTGATTGTGTATTGCTGGGTGAAAGAGGTAGCTCATCCAACTTTCTTAGGCCTCTTACGGTTTCGTACTCCTTGTTATTACCTTAGCTATCTTCTGTCCTAGATTTTTTTGTTTGTCTGACGTGTGTTACAATATTTGTGATTAGTTTTGCTTATTCAAGTTCAAGGAAGCAAGATGTTGGGTGTCATAAGAAACAAGGTACAATACCAGTCTTATTTCTTCAACTCTGTTTCTATGCTTCTCATTTCACAATATTTTATTAACACTTTCATTTTCAGAGTATTCGCCATACCTTCTCCAATTTCAGACATTTCTCTTCTTCCGCTAAACAGGTTTAGTTTGCTGCTTTCTTACTTATCATCAAATCAAACCTTAGTAAACTCTAATTCACGTTTTCCCCTTTTGAAATGAAAATACCTATTTATGCAGATGACAGTGAGAGATGCTCTCAATTCCGCGCTTGATGAGGAAATGTCCGCTGATCCTAAAGTTTTCTTGATGGGTGAAGAGGTATGTATCTCATCGAACTTCCATATAAATTTATTTAATAGTATGAGTTTAATGAATATGCCTTGTCAGTGTAAATTAATTTTACACTGACATCCAATAGAAATCAAGCATTCCGCCATGTCATATAATTAAACTGGGGTGATTTGGCGGAATACATGGTTGCTATTAAATAATAGTGCAAAATTTTTTTACATTGTCAGTGTGTATCCTATTTTCACTAATAGTATATTGGAAAATAAATTATTGGAGTTCATTTTCTTATGTTCGTTTTGCTTGTATTTGATTACAGGTTGGAGAATATCAAGGTGCATATAAGGTTAGTTATGTGTTTCCACTTGCTCAAGTTATTTCTTTGCTGCATTTTTTTTATATCTATTATGAAATATGTCAATTTTATTTGTTCTTTCATTTTAGATATCCAAGGGACTTCTGGAAAAGTATGGCCCTGAGAGGGTTCGCGACACTCCCATCACTGAGGTTATTTTTCTTACATCCACTTCCTCACTTATTTGATTCTTTTGCACCCATTGATTTGTGAGGGTTTTTATTCATGTCCTTATGCCCCTCCTTGCTTGAGGTTTATTTACCGGGGCTTGTGAATTGGTTCAAATTTTATTTTTCCAGCCATTAGTGCATCCGTCTAATAAAATAAACAAATTCAAATTTTGGTAATGTTATGTCATCAGGTGCCATGTTGGTCTGTCTTCCTCATGTGGCTTCTGCTAATTTATATTTCTAAAAAATGCTTATTGAACATGAAAAGTTTTTTCCAGTTCTTAGCTCATGTGAGCAACAGCTTAAATTTGGTATTTTAGTGTATCGTAAATGGTTGGTTTATTTCCATCTTAAGAGTTACACAATGAGTGGACTTTGTATGAAATTTTTTTGACGATAATTCCTACAAAAAAAACAGGATTTATACATGGTTGCAGCTGTTTGCATGGCGTAATGTGTTCAAATATAATATTGATTAAATATAATGCAGGCTGGGTTTACTGGGATTGGAGTTGGCGCTGCTTACTATGGTCTAAAGCCTGTTGTGGAGTTTATGACATTTAACTTCTCCATGCAGGTTAGCATTTATCTCCACTGCATCCTTTGTTAAATTGAGTGTGCAATTAAGTATGTTAATTTTACTTCTTTTTCCACCACTTTATTTCTGTATTTTTTTTCTGTTTGGAATTTGCAAGCCACGCTCTTAACTTTTAAAATCTTGTCTTGAAAAATTGGCTGCCCTCAAATGATCATTGGATGGCATCTTATGAATTCTGTCTTCTGCATAATAAGATACACATGTTACTGAGTTTCAAAATGATGATTAATTTACTAAGGACACATATAGACTTCCCTGTGAGTTTGCATTGAAGATCATGTTGTCAATTGCAGAGTGTTCCACCCTGAAAAGTTTATACCAAGATTATCACTATATTGAAGATTATCTATATAAGATGATTAATTCATATAATATGCAATGAATGCTCAAGAGTTGAAAAGTTACCCAGAATTAAAGACATTATTCTTTAATAATTATAAGTCGTGATAATACATTATAGATGTACAATCCTAGAAAACCTTGACAACTGAGGCGAAAAAGAAGCATTAATGTAAAGAAGAATGACAGTAAGTTGCAGCAATAAACTTAAAATATGGAAGTTGTGAAAGTTCAAACCATCAAAGGGAGGGTGTGCGTGTGGACTGTAGAGGTCAGATTAGAATGATAGGCAGGGCATAAATCCCAACAAAAGTCTAATTGGGACACAGTAGCAGTCTCTATTTAATGCGTCTTGGTGATATGATAGCTTGCTTATTCAAAATCAAAAGCATTTCTTTATGTACTGCGGAAGCACACCCAACCCACAAAATCCTGTGATTGACTGCCCTGTTAAAGAAACACACTAAGGGTTTGTGGCTAGAGGAAACCTGTTGACCTCGAACTGGTTCAGTTTATTGTTTACAGTGCCTTGACTTCATTAATTAACCAATGCATTGTTAGATGGCAGGTTTTTTGCCGGAATTTTGTTCCTTGTCAACTTTTATTGTTGGTGAAATCTCTTATGACTCTGCATGCCTTATGTTTGCAATTCTTCCTCTGCACACCCATATTAATAATCACCCACCCAAAAGTGATTTTCATCAACACTAAATGGTTCTTTATGTCAAAATCACTTTTCACGTAACATAAATAAATTCACTTAAAATCACTTTCCACTAAAAAAATGTTTCTGACTAAAATCAATTGTGTGAAGTCAAGTTCATCCAAAATAATTTTCCAAAGACTAATATCCAAACATACAATCATCATCTTGCCTTACTAGCTTTTCCTATCAATTTTATCCCACTTCATCATCATGTCATATTGATTTGTGTTGCAGGCCATAGATCACATCATTAATTCAGCTGCTAAATCAAATTATATGTCTGCTGGACAAATATCTGTACCTATTGTCTTTAGAGGACCCAATGGGGCTGCTGCCGGTGTTGGTGCTCAACACTCTCATGTATGTTTCTCCTGACATTTTCTTCTATGCGAAACTTCTGTTAACTAATTATTTACAATACCCACCGTTTTACTTTTGTCATGACCTATTGAGAACATGTACTTTATTGTTTGTCTATATTTATGTGCCCTACAAAATTGCTTTTATGCAGTGCTATGCATCTTGGTATGGCTCGTGCCCTGGGTTAAAAGTTTTGGCCCCATATTCATCTGAAGACGCTCGTGGTTTACTTAAAGCGGCTATAAGGGACCCTGATCCTGTAGTTTTCCTTGAAAATGAGTTGTTGTAAGTTGTGCTCCTTGATTAGTAATTGTAAATGAGCTGTTGAAGCTTGAAGATTTTCAACATTATTTCTAGTTTTAAATGATATTTAATTTGATGGGTTATGTGCTCTAGATATGGTGAGTCATTCCCTGTTTCTGCCGAAGTTCTTGATTCCAGTTTTTGCCTTCCCATTGGAAAAGCAAAGGTACTTAGTTATCTGTAGTCTGAAGTATTTGAATTACACTTTTCCTGTATTGTTAGTGTCACACATGAAATTTAGCAATCTTATCAAATTCATTCATGCCTTTTCTCTTAACAGATTGAGAAAGAAGGAACTGATGTGACTATTACAGCCTTCTCAAAAATGGTTGGCTTTGCTCTAAAGGTTTGTTTACCCTAAGATCGTTTTCTATTCTTGATATTTACTGTTTGTTCAAGAATTTAATTATCATTTACCTAGTACTATGTCAAATGGTATAGGTTTGTCTTGCATTTAAGTGTTAAATAAATAATAAAAGAAGAAAAGAGGAAATAATTATTTTGGATCAATTGTTCGTTATGTGTTTTATATATTTGAAGAAAAATCAGAATCTCTAACCTCTTCCAGTCCTCTCAAACAAGCAAACATTTGTAAATGACTTTTTTACTTTGTTTAGGCTGCTGAGATACTTGCAAAGGAAGGAATCAGTGCTGAGGTAGGCTTTGCAATAGTTTGTGGTGAATTTCCACCTTCTATGCAGCTTCTTTTTGGTTATGACTAACAATGAGTGATGGTATATATCCTCCACACAGGTTATTAATTTACGGTCAATCCGGCCGCTTGATCGATCCACCATCAATGCTTCTGTCAGGAAAACCAACAGACTGGTGACAGTTGAAGAAGGGTTTCCTCAGCATGGTGTTGGCGCTGAAATCTGGTTTATCTCTTAACATTAGTTTCTCTATATCGTTCTAGTTAACTCTCGGAAGTTGTGTAAGTTCATACTTCTATTGTGCAGTACATCCGTCATTGAGGAGAGTTTTGGCTATCTTGATGCACCAGTTGAGAGAATCGCTGGGGCTGATGTTCCCATGCCTTATGCTGCAAATCTGGAGAGGTTGGCTGTCCCACAGGTAATGTTTCTTAAATATTACTTCTTAGGTTTAAATTTGTGTCTATGGATCATTTAAATTTGTTTGTGTTCTGGTAAATGTGAATGTACAGGTTGAAGATATTGTTCGTGCTGCAAAGAGAGCATGCCACAGATCTGTGCCTATGGCTGCAGTTGCCTAAAATTGTCAATTTAGTCCTGAAATTTTTCAAGTTGTGATTTGTTGTTTGGTAACCCTTGATGTTACCAAAAATTATTTCCACCACAACGTCATAAAGAGAGGTTCACTCATTGGATGCTTTCATCCAGGTTCGAACTCGGGATCTCAGAGTATATGTGAATTTAAGTGGTATTTGTAACTCCATTTACAAACAGAAAAAACCACTGTACAATTACAGACACATTTTCATCAACGAAAAAGTACAGAAACGTTTCATGTCCAAATTCAATTTTACATTACATTACACGGCCCACAAAGGACTTATGTCTACCGATAACATGCGAACTTTCACAACTTCTTCCTTCATCTTTTATGGATAATACTAACTAGTTAATCAAAATATAGTAGTAACATATTGGAAGTTGTATACTTAATTACTTAAAAATCTAAAAAAAGTACTTTTTAACACAATTTTCTTGTCCCCTAAACTACAAAAATGTAATAAATCGTTCTTTAGCAATTTTCAGCATCTCAAATTAGCCTCTACATTGTCACTCTCTTATTCGTATAATTAATGACCAAATCAAAGCCCTTGATAATTTAGAGTGAAATTTTACTCAATCAAAAGGCATCCACAAAACATTATCGGTTTAATTTATACTCGTAATGTATAGTTATTTTACACATATATTTAATATAATATAAAATATTGTCCGGATTTATTATGCTTGAAAACACGCCATTTTTCATACTCATCAAATGAATTGATAACTCCATTGCACAATCTTGTTTTTATCATTTGATCAATAAGTCTCGTAATTAAATCAAGGGTCTTGTTAGTGAGTGATCTGGGACACTCTTTAAGGGTTTCATCTAAAGAAATTATTTACTCAAAAATTAAATATTTCAATGCATTGACTCTACATATTTTTATAAAAAATTACTATTTAAGATTCTTAACAAGGGCCCTAGGGGGACCGTTAGCATTTCCTTTTGATCAATATATTACACCACAACTCATGTGAGCAAATATCGAAACTTATTTATTCAATGGTAAACTTTTGAAACTTTTGAAACTTTTTTTTTGGGCCTATTTTTAGAAGAAAAAGAAAATAGCATAAAATAAAACGACAGCGTTTAATAGTAGTGCTTTTGAATAAAACTCAGCAACAAAAAGTCTTCACACCAAAAACAACTCGGAGTGTGATTCCGATTCTTGATCTCAGATAAAGGTAAGTGTCTTACTTTTCTCCTTCACATTCTTTCATTCACCTACGGTTTTGTTGTTTGTTTTTCATTTTGTTAATTTTGTATTTCGATGGTGAAATTCGTTTTATTGTGATTATTGAACAATTAATCAGATTTATATTGTTATATATTATTGTAATTTGTAGGCAATGTGAATTGTTTTGATGGGTTTGTTGCAAAATTGGGAAATAAACAATCTTTTGTGGTTTGGCAGTTACTAGCTAGCCAGGGACAGATTTGATTTAGGTTCTGTTTGGATTAAATAAACAACTTAATTAAGTGCTTATAGCATAAACACTTACCACTTTTCATATGTATAAGTTATTTCTCTAATAAAGAGTAAAATAAAGTCAAGTTTGTAAGCTATAAGCTATTTTCACAAGTTATCTTGAAGAGCTTACGGAAATAACAGTCTCAAAAGTGTATATGTCAGTAGATAAGCTCAAATAAGTCAATTCAAATAGGCACCGATATCATATTGTATGAGGTTTTATTAATTTTTTTTTTTAATCATATGTAGATTTTATTGCCACCTTCAGGAAGAAAAAGATGATTGATGATGAAGCCTTGGGATTTATTGCCAACTTTCTTGGCATTTTCATTTTTGGTCTGGTTATAGCATATCATTTGGTCATTGCAGACCCCAAATATGAAGCCAATTAGATACTAAGATTTTTATTTTTTTAATGTATTCAAAATACAACTTTGTTGGATTCAGTTTTGTTGGTTGGCCTGTAAGGTCAGTTTGTAGCTTATGACAACAGCTAAAATCTTCAATATTTGATGGTTTGGTATTATCGTTATTTCATTGTCGTTGCCCGTTGGTTTATATTTTGCATATTAGTGTTTATATTACAAAACTATTTATTGCCAAATGCTACTGGCCGGCCATGGTGTTGTTTGTTTGGATTAACTGAAAATGTTAATCGTATCCCACCATCCCGCGTTCATCGGCCATGGCTGCCATTGGCCTAAAATTATGACAGAGACTACTGAGAATTTATGCTTAATGATTCTGCAAATAAATGCAATGCCTCATAAATTATGCTACATTTTGTCTTCTGTGAAGCATACTTGTACCAAATTATTCACGAGGATTGGTGGTTGTGTGCGGGAGAAGGAGGAAAGTTCAGGTGATGAATCTTTTTCAGATAGAAGTGCATATTTGGATGCGCCATGGGATTTGAAAAGTGAGTTTCCTATAACCCAGTAGGATTTTGATTTGTTTGGTTAATTTGTATCAAAATTGATTTTGCCTCGTCCAAGTTTGACTATAACAAAATGTTGACAAATTTATGTGCTTTACACATCAAATTTGTTTTTAATCTAAAAACATCGTAACATGAATCACTTTATTTGACTCAATTGATTTTACACAATTGATTTCATTCCCTCACATCTGCACCAATTACCGATAGATTGGTTGCTTGGCATTATAGATATAGTGATAGGGTGGCCTCTTTTCTCCATTTAGCCTTAACTCACTTGGGCTGGGTCTATTGTGTGATAAGAATTAAGTTGATTATTACAAGCATAGACTAGATAAGGATGCAGCCTCGAGAATGTATGAAATTCATACTCAAATGTCAGATGCATTTTTAGTTAGAATATACAGTGAATGTGTTAATAGACCGAACACGCCTTTCACTTTTTACTCAAACTTTAGATTTATTTTTAAGAGTTAATATTTGACATTTCTTGCTTAGTTGATTCCTATAATCGTCAATCTTGCATTGGCCAGTTGTGTTTCTGTTGAACAACTCCAAAAAATGTATATCTGTCAGGAAGATTTTTCTGCATTATGAGTAAATAGTTATGTAACTTATGTTGCTAACACAAAAGCTATTGACATAATGGTAATAACATATACAAGTGAAGCATGCTATATGGGAAGCCGAAAGGGTGTGATAACTGAGAAGTGTGCCATTACTCTTACACTTTTATATGTTGAACACCTGTTTTGATGATTAGCAATTCATAATCCATCATTTTTTTATATTATTATCATAATTTATCATGCAACTGGGTGATGTTATTATAACCTGTGCATTGCACGGGTATAAAACTATGCATGAATGGACACAGGGTAATAAAACTGTATCTATATCTACTGCATATGTAACCTTGTAGAGAGAGTACAAAGTCTGAACAAGTGAAAGTGTGTTAAGGAGTGGTGGGGAGAAGAATAGGGAAATGGTAAGAAATTTGGGGTTGGAGGGAGTGTTGGGCAATTGAGGAAACTTGAATTGTGGTTGGCGGGAATGTTCGGCAATCGTTTCTACTATAGGTACGACAAAGTACTGTATTATTTTATGCATTTCTTTTTTCTTTTGTGAATTCGTTGGAATCCTGTTAAGAATTTTGAGACAAATATGAGACCAAATATATAATAGAAATGTACTAGTATACATTATGAAATATAACATTTATTATAATAAAGTGTACACTAATAGATCTCCAGATACATAAAGTAATGAATAAAGGGAATACAATCCCATGCACACAAGTATGAAAAAAAATGAAAAATAAAGATCACACACACACAAACATAAACTAATAATCCCCAACAACAAATGAACAATGTATAATATGTTACACGAATCTATAGATCACTTGACATGAACTTCATTCAGGGGCTGGTTTTTGAAGGTGGTGGAGAAAAGAAGGGGAATGATGGCATAGTGATTGGAATTGTTGTAGGAAAGTTTGGAAGTGGTGGAAGAGTGAATTGTGGAATAGTTGGAATGGTTGGGATTGTACTAGGAATTGATGGTTGAGTCGGTTTTGGTAATGTTGGGATTGTAGGCAAAGGTGGAACATTTGCTTGAGGCAATGTTGGAATTGTTGGCAAAGGTGGAACTTTTCCTTGAGGCAGTGTTGGAATTGTTGGCAAAGGTGGAACCTTTCCTTGAGGTAATGTTGGAACTGTTGGCAAAGGTGGCAATGTTGGTTTTGGAAGTGTTGGTGTAGTTGGATTTGTTGTTTGTAGAAGATTGCGAGCTGCTAGGCTAATATTCATGCTTGAGAAGGAAATAGCAATGAAAATTGCCAAAATGAAGGAACTATAAGAGGCCATGGTAAAAGGTTTTGGGTTGTGATGAATTTTTAGTAGATTTTACTATGAGTTGATTAGTGTGTATATTTCTAAGATTAGTGGAAAGCCTTTTATAGACATCATTGTTGAGTTTTTTCCATGTTGGTTTAGCTAATTAACCTTCATTTGGTGATGGTGGTTGGATAGTATACAATGGAGACCCAAAAGTTGGACATCAATTTTTTTGAATGAATGGTTTGAAGCAGAGTAAAATAGGAGTTTACTTGTGTGAATTTACAATATGTTTGGTAATCAAACAATGAGATGATTTATAGAAAAGTTATATAAGCACTAGAATCTACCTATCGGGTTAAGTCCAAAGAAAGAAGTTAGCTTTCTATGGAAATTACTCGTGCGTCCTACAACTTTCCCATTTTACCTTCTACTATTTAAGTAACGGATGGTCAAAAAAATAAGTAATAATTGAGTAATTCTGCACCTATCATCCGCTACTTAAGTAGCGGGTTAGCCGGTGGTCAGGGAATCCACTCTCGAGCAAAGTCAAACTCCTAATTTTTGTTAGTAATCACATTATTGGTGAAAACTATCCACGGACATTACCAATGATTAATTTCTTTTGAAAAATCAGACTACTTTTAATAGAGTGTTCCTTTTTAATCTCAATTTTTTCATCCACAAAACATGAACATGTAACCTTATTTAAGGGATTTGGATCTTCTCCTGTTTTTTCTCTCACGTTGTCCATTCAACACTAATATCAACTATTCATTCATATTATTTTCTTCTCTTTTTAGACTAATCTTTTTCTTCTTAATAAATTAACCACCCTTAAATAATGAAAAGGAGAGAGAGCTGGATCAAAATAGCATGAGAGAAAACTAATCGTTAGTTGGTTCAGTAGTGATTAACGCTGAACTTGGTAGAGAAAACCATGGTTCGATCCCTCACAACTGCGATCGAGAGGAGGCTGAAACCACTTGATGCCAAAACTGATTCCCGAACTAGATTAGACGATTCTGTGAACTGGATACTGGTAATGAAACAAAATAGCATGAGAGAATCCAAATCATTATTTAAAATATTCAAGTTTCATGTGGAACAATATTTAAAATAATAAAATATATCTATAACTATATATAAAAAGGATACAAATTTTTGGGATGACTTTTTCATTATTCCTATTTTACCCTTAAAAAAAAACTATCAACAAAAAAATAGCATGAGAGAAAACTAATCATTAGTTGGTTCAGTAGTGATTGACGCTGAACTTGGTAGAGAGAACCATGGTTCGATCCCTCACAACTGCGATCGAGAGGAGGCTGAAACCACTTGATGCCAAAACTGATTCCCGAACTAGATTAGACGATTCTGTGAACTGGATACTGGTAATGAAAAAAAAATAGCATGAGAGAATCCAAATCATTATTTAAAATATTCAAGTTTCATGTGGGACAATATTTAAAATAATAAAATATATCTATAACTATATATAAAAAGGATACAAATTTTTGGGATGACTTTTTCATTATTCCTATTTTACCCTTAAAAAAAAACTATCAACAAAAAAAGTAACCAACTACATATTAAAAAGATACAAATTTTTGGGATGACTTTTTCATTATTCTTATTTTACCCTTCAAAAAAACTACTAAAAGGATACAAATTTTTGGGATGACTTTTTCATTATTCCTATTTTACCCTTAAAAAAAACTACCAACAAAAAAAGTAATTAACTACATATAAAAAATATACAAATTTTTGGGATGACTTTTTCATTATTCTTATTTTACCCTTAAAAAAAACTACCAACAAAAAAAGTAACCACCAATTATGGTTTACTTTTTTTTAAAAAAGTAACCACAAATTAAATCATAGAAGTTTTAATACATTTCTATACCATAATACTATTATGTATACATTAATAATCTTCTATTATACATAATATTTTAAGTTGAATATTATTAAAATATAGTAAAACCCAAATTGAAATTATGAATGATAGCAACATGAATTAGTTTAGGTCAAAAGAACGATTCTATGATAACAACATGAATTATGTAAGTTTACTAATAGAAGAAGTAAACTAAACGGAACAAAAAATTTTACTTATCATAAGTTTGCTAAATTAAATTATGATTTGGATTATTAGTTGAGCCCACATGAAGGACTTAAAAAATAGGAAAATTAAAGATACACACATTAATTTAATAAAAATCAAATTTATAATAAATCACAATTTACAATTTATATACCTCAGTAGAATAGAAAACGCGAATCACACAAACGGGCACGGCCGCTAGTAGTAATAATTTAACAAATAGTTACAACAAAATTGCTTATTCACTCTAAAGGAACTGTTAAATTCCAAGAATTTTCATGTATTCCACGAAATAATAGTTGTTACTTGGAGTCTTCTTCCATTTAGTATAATATATACTTTCTTCGTAACATTTTATAAACAAATTTTTTATTATAATTTAAATACATTAATTATGTAATGAATTTTAAAATGTAAAATTTGGTTATAAAATATTACAGAAGGAGTAGTATTATAATTTTAATCCTCAAAAAGTATAAACAATATCAAATAAGTCTTTCAAATCACTACAATTTAAGTATTTATAACCACCTAATTTTAAATTAATATCAAACAATTGGTCCATGAAAGCCTAAACTGATAAATTAATCATCCAACTTCTTTTATATATATATCTTTGATCATTGCGATAAGTATATCTTTCTTTTTTTCAAAAGACGGTGAGTATATCTTTAGAAACATATGAACCTATTAATTAACAAATATATTCTCCATATACATTAATAATACAATGAATCTAAAAAGTGGAATTTTGCTTATATTTTATTACGGGGGAAGTACCACATAAATAATTCATTGCATGATCTTTAGATGATGATAAAAAAGAAATATATGAAATTAAATATATATGTCGTAGGCCACAATATGTCGTAGTAATTAATTATAAAATATACTCAAATATCTAAAAATTGAACACAAGATGTGCTTCAATAGATACATATTGATAGATTTATAGTACAAATGAAACACACAACAGAAACACCCTTAAATTACAAACCAAATTTTAACAAACACATAAATAGTACAAAGTACTAGAATTCATGAACATTAGATACTTTTTTTTTTTTGGGTACAATGAACATTAGATACTTATGGTATATCTACACATGAGGGATTAATGGCAGTGCAGGGAGTGCTGGCAGAGCAGCCAGTGCTGGTAGAGCAGGCAGTGCTGGTAGAGCAGGCAGTGCTGGTAGAGCAGGCAGTGTAATTGGCAAATCAACTTTGGAAACTTCATGTATCATTTGAAGGTTACGTGCCCCTTCAACATTTGTCATTGATGAAAATGATGCTATAAGTAGAAGTGGTACAATGAATGACCAGAAATTGATGGAAGCCATTTTTTTGAGCTAGAGAGCTTAATGTTATTGGTTTATGATAATAGTTTTGGTATGCTAGCTTGAGGTAATAATGGTATGTGTGTGTTGTGGGCTTTTATAGGCAGAGAAGTGTACCATGTGACTGTTAGGATTGGTATTGTATAGTTTGGGAATTTTACCTTGAATATGAATAGTTTAATTTTTACATATATACATCATGTGATTCATATCAATGTTACTATAATTGATTTTTGTTTGAGGAATGTAATTCCAAAATTAAAGTCAATGTCAATGTGTTATAAAATACACCTAACATTAGTGTGTGTAATACGAGGAGAAAAAAAATAATTCAAGAGAAAATTAATATAAAAACAAAATTAATTCGTATTTTTATATAATGTCGGATGAGTGATTTTTAGGGTGAGGGCTCTATCAAGTCCCTCACCGGTGGACCACTTCATACAATCATCACGAGTCATTAGATTAATCAACTGTATTATACACCAGATAACACCTTTTTTTCTTTCTAATTTTTAATTTCTTGTTTTGAATAGACATCTTTCTCTTTCTCCTACATTCACGAACTCATCTATTGTAACAAGCGGTTATTGTCCTCCCACCTCCTCTGTTGGTATATGGACAATCTCGATTCATTTTCGAAGCGCTTAAAACCATGCTTGTAATTTTTAGGTTCTCTCTTTTGAAAAAAAACAACAAGGATAGTAAGAGGGCATGTGTGAAATTGTTACAGAGATAGGAATTTTGAAGTTTTCTTTTGGATCTAAAGACTATTCATTTCTTATTCATACCAATTGAAATTGAAATTGAAATTATGATGGAAATTTCATTTTTTCTTAATTAACAAATCATTGCTAGAATTATGAAATCAATTGATGATGCTATTAGTATATCTTTCCACGAATCTTTAAGAGAGTATGGTGGTGGATTAGAGGAGATAAATTCCAAATCTCTCGATTGTGTGTGGAAGATACACAAGTTCTCACATTTATTTTTAACTCATCTAAACTATTAATTATTTTTGTAATAAATCTAACGATGTATTTAAGTAGTCTATCGGTGAACCACTTATTGAATGGTTCACCTTAGACACCACCACGCCGGATGTTGATTTTTGTGTTAACTAAATATTCCTGATAACAAGTCACTAGATTTTTGTAATACCAATTATCGTGACTCGATTGTGCAACTGCATGCCTATGAAGCACGGGTACTCCATTTTAGGGAGAGTACCGGTACCGAGTACGTACCCGTACCCGATACTCTTATGGTACTCCTTGGGTACGCACCAATGGCGTATCTATTTTATTTTTATTTTTTTGCAACGGGTACACGTGTGGTACTCCTGTGGTACGCGCGTGGTACACAAATCCAAAAAAATGCAATTTTTTTTTCCTTTTTCTTTTATTCGTTTTTTTTATTTAATGGAAGATTTATGTTTTTTATTTGTTTATCATATAAAAGTAGCGGCTTTACTAAAACAATAACAAACTAGTAGTTGGATTTATTCACTCATTCATTGAAAAGGAATAAGCTCAATCTAATTTTATTCAAACAAATCTTCATAGTAATACTTATAATGAAGGAACAACAAAAACATGCAATATTGGTAGGTAGATGGTATTCTTGAAGTTGCAAGTCTTTTTCGCAAAGAACCTGAGTTAGACGCCATTTTTTTAATGATGATGGAGAGGGAAACAATTTGACTTTTTTTAGTTAATTGCTTTTTAATTACTTTTTACTTGTTTAATTATTTGTTTTAACAATATAGTTCTATTATTTTATTTATATAATTATATTAAAAAAAATTATTCATACGTACCTGTATCTTAATTTTTCTAAAATTGTCGTACCCCATACCAGTACCGGTACCGTACCCGCACCTAGACATCATTGCTGCATGCCGACTTAAAACCTTTGTATAGATACCACTTGGTCTAATTGACACTTTTAGAATAAGACAAGTCCAAAATCAACTACAGCTACAACATATGTTGATTTAAAAATGGATTATTAAAGAAAAATATACTCTCATACAACTATAGCATGTAATTATTGTGGATTGTCATTAATAAAAGACTTTGATATACAGTTCATATTAAAATCAACATGGATGTATGCTTCTGCCGACGTTTTCCTCTTCTAGTAGTATGGAGCAAATATGAAGTCATCAGGTTTCGTCCGATGAGAAATTTGGTTAATATGCATGAGGTTTTAGGTTCAATTTTCACCTCGATTATATATAATAAAGAAAGGTATGGAGCAAATATATGAATGAATATAATATTAGAATTAATTTAATATTAATCATATAAAATATAAAACATGTTCAACACAAAGATTAAATCTATAATTTTACTTTAGTACGGAGACACCTACAACATGTTGATTTATCAAAGATTAATATTATAAATACCTAGATAGACGAATCCATGAGATAAAGTAACTGATGGTGTAGTAAGTAGAACTCCTGAAACACATAGAAGGAGAATCGAATGACGAGCACATTCTTCCGATGAGGAGAAGAGGCAATATTTAGTGTGTCTGGTATATTGAAGATCATAACTTATATATAGGGCGATCGCCAATTAGGGTTTCCATTATTCCGAAATGAGTCATCCTAACATCCACTTATATTGAGCTCATACCAATTAATTAAATAATTACCCAAATAAATATCTACTTAAATTTTTCACTTAATTTGATCACTAATCAATTAAAGCTTCTGTAATAAATAACTAATATAATTATAAAGATATTTACTCATATAACATTATTGAAATATAATAAAATATTTCAACATATATCCACACAGCTGATTAGGATTCCTTTTTATGGGATTGATTATTTCTTACAACAAGAAAATAATTCATGCAAGAATTATATAAATAACGATTTGGTTGATCAAATTATATGTAACAATCCTGAAATAATTAGCTGGAATTATTTTTTTCATTTTAATAGCATATGTACTTATATTAGTAGTATAAAAATTCTATAACGTTCGATTTAAAGTTAATTAATTTTTAGATTTTTTAAAATAACTTTTATAAATGTTTGAAATTGTTATCCAATGAATCGAATTAGACCAACCTGTTCTTTTTATAGGTTTGAATTGTGTAAAAACAAATTACAAAAACCAAGAAACAATGCCAATTATATTATCGATTGATTCGATAAATGGAACTAAACCAACCCGTTACACCTAAATTTCTTATATAAATAAGGAAAATGCTAAATGTGCACTAGTTAATTAAGCACATATTTGAGAAAATTTTATCTTAAAATTTATATATTTAATATATTAAAAGTGTTAAAAGTTGTCTTTCTATCAACATTAACTTTATGTTTTATTTATATTTTTGGTATATTTAACAAGTGTATCGGGTGCATTGTTTAGCATGATCCTATAAATAAATACAGTATATCGAAATAAATTAATCATTTTGCAATGATTCACTTTTAATTTAATGAAACCCAACATTTGTCGTGATGGAACCACATCTAACATTCCGACGTACCCAACTCATACTAATACTAAGGAATATTTCATGCATTCATGTGATTGAAGCAAGTGGTACGTACCCATCTTACTATTTTTTGTTTACGTTGAATGTAAGCATTTGAATACTAGTGGAGAAGAACAATTCAACTTTAAGCCTCATAAGTCAAAATCTTAGGCAAGTAGTCAGCAACAAGCCAATAAACTTTTACATGTTGAGAACGTGAAATCTTTTGTCGTGTTAGAGGCAAGGATAAGAGAATAATGAGGCTAGTATGTAATTAACCACAAGAACAAGGTAAGATTAGTTGTCCTGTTGTGGATAAATTCACAACTATATATGTGACTTTGTGTGTACAAATTATTTTAAACTCATGTCGAGCCACATACAAACCAGCCTATTAGGTTCTTCTCTGCTGTACAGACCTTTAGAGCTACATTTATTGACCAGATTCATATTATATGAATCGTATTCAATTTAATTAGAATTAAATAAGTTTTTCGTTTTATAAATATCTTAAATTTTATTTTTCCTTTTTATAAAAAAAATTAGTAATTTTTAGTCTCTCAAAAACTATTTATTATAATTTTTTGTCTCTATTTTTAATCAAACTTTCATATTTTTACATTTTTTAATGATTTTTGGTATTCATATTTATAATATTATAAAAAACACTCATATAAAAATTTAGAATTTTTTTTAACATAATATGAATTATTTATGAATTTTTATGTGTAAAAAATAAAAAAATTCATATTTAATTCATCCTAAGTTAAAAAAAAAAATTAAACTTTTGCTAGGGAGATTCATGTAATACACTAAACATGACCGAGAAAAAAATTTAAAATTTTGAATGCAATATACACAAGTTGAATAAAAAGAAGAGATAAAAAATAGGGTTAAATATGTTTTAGATCACTATAGATATCTTAAATTTCATTTTTATTTCCTATAAAAAAATTTCAGCAAGTTTTGACCCCTCAAATATTTTCAATCATAATTTTTTGTCCCAATTTTTCAGTCAACTAGTGTATATCATTCGGAATTTTAAATTTTTTCCTGCAGTTATGTTTAATACATTATAAGAATCTTTCTTGAAAAAGTTTAACTTTTTTTATAAGAATTAAATATGATTTTTTTTTTAGTTTCTTGCGCATAATAATTCATAAATAATTCGTCTTATGTTAGAAAATTCTAAATTTTGGTGAAAGAGGTTCTTATAATATTATAAACACGAATACAAAATATTATTAAAAAATATGAAAGTACACAAAACTTGAGAAAATTAATTAGTTGAATGTAATTAATTAATTAAAAAATATGAAAGCACCCGTCCCCTCACACCGGCAATAATTTGAGAAAATGAATTGAATGTAATTATATGTGTTGGTGTTGTGTCGATGTTGAACACTGACCATTGACACCAGTAATAATTTGAAAAAATGAATTAATTGAATGTAATCACATGTGTTTACGTTGTGCCAGTGTTGAACATTAACACCAACACGTGTCAGATACGAGACATATCTTTGATCAGAGGTGTGGGTGCTAGAGATCATGGTAAAATAGGTGACCTCCAATGATGAAATCACATGTAAGTTTTAATGTAAACGCATGCCTTTCAGTGTCCTACATTCATCGTGTGCATATAAAAGGAGATGAAAGCACATAACTGGTGACATAACCGCTAACTGTTCATTAACTAACATTGTTAAGCTATCTGCAGGTACTGTTGAGATGCCTTGAGTGTGTAGCTGACTCCATGCTCTTTCATCATGGTCATGAGTTGATAATCATGAGTGAAAAAAATTGCAACAAAGGAATCATATAATAGATAGATGAGAAATTCTATATGGTGAAGTCGTGTTTTTGACAACATTGAAAAAATTGTTGAATTGTCCTTTGCCATGTATAATTATATGGTGCATACCATTTTACTATGCACCCTCTTTCTACCCTGGTAGATCAAGTGAGTGTTAAAGATCTTAGTATGTAGACAAATTACATCTTCGTCGTCTACATAAACTAATAAGCAAGTCAGGTGGAATTGAACTGAATATGGTAGGTTTAGGGGGGTGTATTGAATTGAGATTTTGATAGACAATTTTGGTAAAAAAAGTCTCGAAGATTTTAATAGATTTTGAAGGATTGTATTGACTTTTAAGACACTTTTAAAAAACTTTTTACAATCAGAATTTTCTAATTTGGATTTTGATGGAATTATAACAAAGATTTTCAAGATTTTAATGACTTTCACTACAAGAAATATGATTTTTGGCAGCGACTTTTTCGCAACGACATTCAAATTGTTGACAAAAATATACATATAGCAACAACAAATTATAATTGTTGTTATAAGTTAGTTTTTTTCTCAACAATTATATTATCGTTGGGAAAAATTATTTATCCCAACAAGAACTATTTTTGCCACTAATACTATAGATTTTTTGCAACAACCTCGTTGGGAAACCACACAATTACTATTTTTTGATGCATATCTTTTATTGTAGTTTCTATTTTTTTGCGTAGATTTCTGTTAACTTAATTTTTTTTTTCCTATTTTTATGTTTCGTATCTCTTTTTTGAAATCAACATTATAACGTTTTTGGAAAATCATATAATTATACCAACAACATAATTTGTCAATGAATATATTAAAATTTTTTTGAGCAATTTCATTATACATAATTTGTTTTATACATAAAATAAAATACCAAATTTTATTGTTGTATTCCTATTTTTATGCATAGATTCATATATAATATTTGTGTTGTTTTTATTTCTATATTTTTTTTACCAAACTTCCTATAAGCTTTATTGTTTTTTTTATTCTTCCTATTTTTTTAAATTATACATATATTGTTAAAAGATTAAAATTGCAATCCTACATATCCACGGTTTATTTTCTAGACTAAGCTTTATTTTTTCTAGATTAAGCTTTACTTTTTTATTTATTTATTTTTGGAACACCACGGTTTCACATAGTTAGCATTAGCAATTTAGCATGTTGTGAGATTTTGGACGTTGGTCTTTTTTTATAAGTAATACTCCCTCCGTTCCTTTTTGTTTGTTGTTTGAGAAAAAATAGGCAAAATTAAGAAAGTGTATTTTTATACTTTATTTTCCTATTATACCCTTTTTATGGGATATATTATACTCTGATTTTAATCCACAAAAAAAATTCCTATTTTTTTGCACACATTTTCTCTTTCCAAAAAAAACCAAAAAAAGATTATATGAAGAAGTTTAGTAAAAAAAAAATACAATAAAATGATTATATGAAGAAGTTTGGTAAAAAAAATGACACAATAAAAAAATTGTATAAAATTTAGTCAATAAAAAAAAATTAGGAAGAAGGGTATAATAGACAACATATAACTTTAAATTATCAAAACAACAAACAATTTGAAACAAATTTATTTTTCTAAAACAACAAACAAAAAGGAACGGAGGGAGTAATTGATATTTTATTATATTATATTTCATTCTTGGATTAAATTAAGTTTATTTGGATTAAAAAAAATAGTGGTTTGTTTTCTTTTCTTTAAAATTCGACGGTACCACTCCATACATATCCACTACCACTATTGAGATATATAATCATGTAGTGTGATGGTTAATTGAGTAAAGTTAATCCATTATTTTATTTCCCATATATTTTGGAATATTTGTTAATTAATAAAATCTATTTAATAATAGCTATATATTCACTCACTTGGATCGTATATTGCAAACTTTCTATACCATAGATTATTATTCATCCAACGCTCTTCTTTCTCTTTTGTTCATTGCTCAAAATTTAATCACTTGATCTCTTCAAAATTTAACTGGTCAAGTTCTCCATCATGTCATCATTATTTATCAACTTATATAATTTGCCCTTTCAAAATCACTTCTCTCGCTTTGTTTCATACATTACCTCATTAAAAGTTGAGTAAAATTTCAATAAAAAAAGTTACGACGAGAAGGTATCTAATATTAGTAAGCTTAATTTGAAGAATACTAACGCAATTCAAGAAAAGTGTGAAGACTATGAAAGAAGATGATGAACAATATTGGAGAAAAAGAGAGTGGGGCAAGTGATCAAGTTATCGGTGTCTTAGTAATTTTTGTGGTGTTCTTTTGTGTTTGATAGACATTCAAAATAGTGCTTCTCTTTTGTGTTTTCCAGCTTCTTGTTGTTGGTCTAGTTGTTAGTTTAGTGTTTTGATATTATGTGAATGACCACTTGATTTTGTTACGATCTAAAATAGTTGTGATTTGTATTTTGGTTCTTTGTATTTGTATTTGAATTTTTTTATAAATAAAATTGGCTGATTTAAGAAAGAAAGAAAAAAAAAAGATTGAACGAGAAACATACTTATAATCAATGGTTGATATTGAACATTAATTTCTAATATATTATTTTATGAAAGATTAAATTAATATTTGAATTATTGTCAAACACTAGTTATATCAGCGACCAAAACTTTTTGCAATGGCACGTATGGCAACGATATGCAACAACAATTTTTTCGTTGGGAAAAACATATTTTTTGCCAGCGACTATAATAGTTGTCACAAAAAACACTAGTTATGGCAGCGACATTAATTGTTGCTAAAAACACTATTTATGCCAACGACATTAATTGTTGCTGCAAAACACTAGTTATGGCAGCGACATTAATTGTCCTTGCAAAACTTTTCGCAACGGCACTTATGCCAGCGACATGCAGCAACAATTTTTTCGCTGCCAAAAACACTTTTTGCAGCAACTTTGCGTTTTTGGCAGCGACATTTGGCACCAAAAACGATATTTCTTGTAGTGTTTATTGACTTTTAAGATAAAGAGATTCTGATTTAATTTTTTCTATTACAAATAAATGAGTCAATTTTTCTCAATATTTCATACAATCATGGTATAGCTGTTCATCGATAATAGTATCTTTAATAATTTTACCAACCATCATCAAACTCATTACCACCTAACATTGATACAATTTTTGTTGGACAATATTTAGGTTAAAAATTGTTACTTGAAGAACAATTGGAAAATTATGTGGTATATTAATCAATCATATAATAACAATTGTTATAAAAGGGAATGAATATTGGAAAAGGGTGAGAAACATTTTTTTCTTTTCTTGGAACAGTAAAAGACAACTTTCATTACAAAAAACAAGGGAATAAGGCCTCTCATAAGGGTGAGAGACATTAGAAAAACATGTTGATCTAGGGTGAAGAAGATGAATAATAAAAAAAATTGGGAAATGAACATATAGCAATGAACTGATGCACGTCCATGGTTATGGCAAAAGTTATTGTCCATAAGGACAATCCTTATGGATGGTCCATAAGCCAATCAAAACACAACAGTTTTACTCACGAGCCCCCCATTTTACTCGCGCGCCCCCCATATTACTCACACACCCCCAACCGCGCCCCCCAACTTACTAGCGCCCCCCATATTTCTCGCGCACCCCCCAAATTTCTCGCGCACCCCCCATATTTCTCGTGCACCCCCCAAATGTCGTGCACCGCCCAAATTTTTTTATTTTTTTTTGTTCCTTCCTCTCCAAATTTCTAGCCAAAACCATTTTGTTGTTGGAATGGTTTCCAGGAGTTGTACTCCAAAACCATTAAGTGCATAAAATGGTTTTGGAGTACAACGCTATAATTATGCACTTAAATTTTTTTTTTCCTCCCCCCAGATTTCTAGCCAAAACCATTAAGTGCATTGGGTAAGGATTGTTGATTGTTTTCTATTTTTGGGTCATAACTCAACTCATAAATTATAACTACTTTCATAATTTTGTCATGTTGAAAATTATTGGAAAGGGTCAAGGCTAGTATTGTAAGTGTTAAGTGCATAAAATGGTTTTGGCTAGAAATCTGTGGAGAGGGAAAAAAATGTTAAGTGCATAATTATAGCATTGTACTCCAAAACCATTTTATGCGCTTAATGGTTTTAGAGTGCAAATATCTGAAACCATTTCCAATGCAAAATGGTTTTAGCATGATTTGGGGGGCGCGCGAGAATTTTGGAGTACAACTCCTGGAAACCATTCCAACAACAAAATGGTTTTGGAGTACAAATATTTGTTTCAGATATTTACTTGTTAGTACACGTTAATTAATAATTTAACAATGAAGTTTGTCAAAAGAATCCGTCAAATGAAAAAGTTTGTCAAAAGAAATTAATTTAACATAATGATGACATGCTAAAACTAAAACATTTTACTTGCGCATCTAGATTTAGAATGACTGGATTCCCATTGGTTTTGTATTGACAAAGTGAAGCTAAATTCAGTCAACTCCCTTGATTTGTTGGCATTGAATGGTGGGTTGGGGTGACTTCTAGAAAATGCTATCTTTACACTTTCTAGAGGTCAATACTTGCAAAACCATTTTGCTTGATGTATGCTCTGCCTGCCCCAAACTAGTGACTGTAAAGTGGCCTTGCCCAACCTTGTTCAAATCTAAGAGTGCAAATATCTGAAACCATTTTATGCACTTAATGGTTCTGGAGTACAATTCCTGGAAACTATTCCAACAACAAAATGGTTTTGGCTAGAAATTTGGAGAGGAAGGAACAAAAAAAAAATTTGGGGGGCGCACGACATTTGGGGGGTGCGCGAGAAATTTTGGGGGTGCACGAGAAATATGGGGGGCGCGCGAGAAATTTGGGGGGTGCGTGAGAAAATTTCCCTCACTTATGGGGGTGTATAAAGAAAAGGTATGGTGTAGGGTAGCAATGGGCTATGTAGCGCGCTAATGGGCCTAATCTTATGGACGGTCCATAAGGACCCCTTATGAACAATAACCAGACCCCATGGTTATCACTTATCACCTCCACCAAGAAAAGAATGGGAAGTGAGAGAGAACAAGTGTGTGCCAGAAGAAAAAAAAAGTCTTGGAGTGAGTTGAAAAAGTCTTGAGGTTTTATGTGAGATTGTTGAAAGAAACTAGTATGCGTATTTTTAACTAAAAAGTTCCACAAAATCCATTAAAATCCACTCCACCAAACAATCCATTGAAATCTGTATATTTTTGAATACCAAAAGACATTTTATAAGTAGTGAGTAATCTCAATTTAATACCAACGGATTTCATTGCCTTGAAAAAAAATCTTAATTGTCTTAATTGAATACCACAAGATTTTTTTACATTCTATAAAAATTCTGATTCAATACCACAAGATTCTTTTGTTATAAAAATATTTTTTAAAATCTTTTGAAATCTGAATTCAATACATCCTCTTTAAGTTGAAAATTCAAAAACAAATTCAAGTTCAATAATAACAATTAGTATTTTAATATTTGTAAAGATTTATTTTTATTATTTTGAATTAGAAAATAAGCTCGATGTTTCAAATTATTTTATTAAATTAAATTCAATAAAAATACAACTTTAAATCTATTGCTATTAGCACCACCATTTTAGGAGGACACCCTTCCACAAAACAAAAGAATGGGCCAAGCGCAATCTCTCTCATTAACCACCAGCCAGCATACTTACTCCTCTAGCCTATATTTCCTTCGTTCTTCTCTCCTTCAAACCGTCGCCGGTTTTTCACCAACACAATCGGCCTCGTTTTCTTCATCTCCTCTACCATCTCTATCTTTCTATAGGTCCGTTCTCCTCTGAAAAACACATGTAAAGATCTAGCTTCTTTCTAGATGGTGTTGTTAATCAAATTTTACATATGATTGTTTTAGCCTTTATACATTTCCCTTATGTGATTGTTTATTCTTTTGGGATCTTTGCATTACATTTTGTTGAGACTTGCAATTGAAAAAAACAATATTCTAATTTCTAACAATAATGTTTACAATCTTTTCAAGGTAATTGTTAAAACTAATTAGTGAATCAATGAGAATTAATGGTTTAAGTCTTTCACTCATTCTATCTGATTGTTAAAGCTAATTAGTGAACCAATGAGACTTGCAATTGAAAAAACAACATTCTAACTATAACGTTCGCAATCTTTTGCTGAATTTTGAGTGGAGCAAATGTGGATTAAAATCTAAAGTTACATTTGAGACTGATCTCTTATTTTATTTTTTTATAGTGTGCATTATAAAATTATGAGTGAAATATGTTTTTAGTCCCTATAAATATCTTAAATTTTGTTTTTTGTCCTTATCAATTTTTTGTCCTCAAATATTTTCTGTCACAACTTTTGATCCTGCTTTTTATTCAACTCATTGTAGTACAAATGTCTTGGACACAAAAATAAAGTACAAATGGAACGTAAGTATAAAAATTGAACACAACATGTCTTGGAGCGTAAATATAAATAATTCATTGCATGATCTAAAAATTGAACGCAACATGTCTTGGAGCGTAAATATAGTACAAATTCATATAGTACAAATGACAAAAGAAACCCACAAATGTTCTATAGATACGTATTCATATAGTACAAATGAAACACACAACAGAAACACACTTAAATGACAAACCAAATTTTAACAAACACACAAATAGTACAAAGTACTAGAATTCATGAACTTAAGTTATGGTATAGCTATAATCAAGGCACACCAGGAACAACAATAGTTGGCAATGTTGGCAATGTTGGCAGAGTAGGTAGTGTTGGCAATGTTGGCAGAGTTGGTAGTGTGGGTAGTGTTGGCAGAGTAGGTAGTGTAACTGGCAAGTCAATTTTGGAAACTTCATGTATCATTTGAAGGTTACGTGCCCCTTCAACATTTGTCATTGATGAAAATGATGCTATAAGTAGAAGTGGTACAATGAATGACCAGATATTGATGGAAGCCATTTTTTTGAGCTAGAGAGCTTAATGTTATTGGTTTATGATAATAGTTTTGGTATGCTAGCTTGAGGTAATAATGGTATGTGTGTGTGTTGTGGGCTTTTATAGGCAGAGAAGTGTACCATGTGATTGTTAGGATTGGTATTGTATGGTTTGGGAATTTTACCTTGAATATGAATAGTTTAATTTTTACAGATATACATATACATCATGTGATTCATATCAATGTAACAATAATTGATTTTTGTTTGAGGAATGTAATTCCAAAATTAAAGTCGACATGTATGTTAATATCTTATAAAATACACTTAACATTAAACCATGTTGATGGTACCTATTTTTTAAGAATTGGTACCTAATAGTTATTGTATTGGAGCAAAATTCAAATGAGTATCTAATAGGTATCGGTGTTACAATAAGAAGTTGTATCTATATTATTTTTGTGGGACTCATTTTTAATTATGTAGAGTTATTGATGAGATGTGTTATTGGTGAGACCCATTTAAATTTTTTTAAATAATGTTGGGTTGGAGGGATTGAATACTTATAAAATACTATTATTAAGAAATTATAAATTTGTAATGTTTACATGTGATGCCCATTTAAATTATATATAATGGAGAGCTCATTGTGGGTGATGTGTAATACGAGGAGAGAGAAAAAGTATGATCTAAGAGAAAATTAATATAAAAGCAAAATTAATTCAAATTTTGATATAGTGTCGGATGTTGATTTTTGTGCCGACTAAATATTCATGATAACAAGTCATTAGATTTGGTGTAAAAATTTTGGGTAGATTGTTTGAGGTCATAGATTCGATCAATTTCTTTTTACGCATAGATCCGATCAATTTTTTTTACCCATAGATTTGATCATTATTGACTCTATTAAATTAAAAATAAATTCTCAATTTTTTTTTCTTTCTTTCATCTATTCTTTTGATATAATTTATTTATTTCATTTTACTCATGATTTTTTTTTATATTGGTGTTCTACTGTTCTAGTTCTCAAGAAAATTTATCCTGATAATTTAAAATCGACCACAAGAGATAAGTAAAATACGGTTAAATACTATTCCCGGCAAAAATTGTTTACTCAGTCATGTGATTTATCTCGTGCTAAAAAGAACAACTCAAACATAAATATGATATGAAGTAGCATGTCAAAAAAGTTTTGTGATTGCAATCTAGTTCTTAACATTTAAATTTCTTTATATTCCGATTAGCAATATTTTTGTTGTATATATTCACGACACATAATTGCAATTTTTTGTAATATCAATTATCATAATTCAACTGTGGAACTGCATGCCGACTTAAAGTCTTTGTATAACACTTGGTCTAATTCACACTTAGACAACTACAACTACAACTACAACATATCCTCTTGTTGATTTAAAAATGGATTATTAAAGGAAAATATACTTTCAACATATGCTTTTGTTTGAACTCCCCTCTCTCTCTTAACTAGCCGCCACCCCCTTCCCCCTAAACCTAGTTTCTTTTTGTTCATCCACCAAGGAGGGGTGGTTTTTGGGTCAATTTTTGACCAAAAATCACCCCTCTAAATTGTTTTTCCTTTTCTTTTATTTAAATAAGTGATTTTCACAAATATTTAGTTTTTCTTTTTCTGATTTCGTCATCTTAGTGTGACGTTGTGTTGGTCGTCGTCTTGTTACGGCGTTAGTTTGTTGTCCCGTCTTGGTGCGGTGTTTGTTCGATTAAATTGACAGATTAGATTCGACTCGGTGCATATTCAACGATCAATGACTTTGGCGCCATCAACGTTGCAGACTCGTAGACATAAGTATTCCGAGCACTTCAAGTTCGTCATATTTGTAGGCTTTGTCACATTTGTAGGTATTTTGCCGTTATATGCTATTAACGTGGTGTTAGCCTGTATTTTCGACAGGCATTAATGAATTGGAATAAGATGTTGAAATCTCATTTAATGAGTATTATTGCCTTTTAATATTTTCTTGGAAAATGATTCTGGCAATAAATCAAGAGAAAATCAAGGCATTTGACATCAAAGACTTTTAATGTGCAAAGTTAATTGTCAAAGCCTAGAGTTCTGTCGAATTCGACAGAACGATTGTTGTCTGAATAAGCTTGTCGAGTTCGACAGAACCATGTTTATCTAAATAAACATGCTGGTTCGACATTACTCTAATTGTCGAAAATATTATATATATATGTGTGAATATATGTATTTGTTTGGTTGTCTAACGTACTGTGCAGAACGTTTGAAGCGTGCTCTGGACTTAGCAAAATATTCAAAAGAGAGAGTAACGTTGAAGGGTTCGCCAGGTGTCAAAGAGAATTCAAATTGTCAAGACACGTGGAGCATAGTTAGACGTATTATAGGTTTATAGCAGTTATGTTAGTTTGTCTATAAATACAAGTTTCTCATAGGAGAAACGGGTCCACAATTCAATACACATGCAAATTCCTAAAATATTCAGAGTACCCATGTCAACGAGCGAAATGAATGACAGGAACATGTACGAATCTGTGTACCATCCTTTGTAAACATTTTACATTTGTTAAATGCAATTTACATTCTGCAAGTCTTGATTACTTGTTTGTCATTTAAGTTTTATGCAATTTAAAGCTTTCTGCAACTTTATCATTCTGCAATTTATTTTCATTGCATTGTCTTTACTGTTTCAAAAGTCTTTCTTTAAACTTTATTTGCAATTCATTTACAAGTTTTCTGTAAATTTAACTTTGAAGCATTTTACCTTTAAAACAAACCATTTGACTGCGTCAAATGCTTTTACTTTTATTCAAATTGTCCGATTTAACCCAAAGATATGAATATGTTTTCATCATCTTCCACACAATCCATATGTCCCGAGATTTACTAGTTGATCTCTCTTGTAATAATTAAACTAGCGGTTGTTTACTAAAAATCGGGGTAAACAAATTGGCACGCCCAGTGGGACCTCTGGATTGTGTAATTTTTACTTAGTGAATTTTTGAAAATTTTTCATACAAAATTTGTTGTTTGGTGTTTGTGCTTTGATTGTGTCTATATTTGTATATGCATTTGAGAAGTGGTAAATCTCTTCCAGTATTTTCAAACATACCAAAGCGTCCTCGTTCCAGAATGGTGAGACCACCAAACAATCCTAATCCTAATAATATTAATAATAATAATAATGGGGCAGAAACCAATCCTGTTCTGAATCCGACAGGACCACCAAATCAACCAGTAACTGGCAATCCTGGCGCCAATCCTACTGGCGGATCAACAAATCCTGCCCTAAACTTTACAACTTCTGAAAGTATCCCAAGCAATAATCCTAATGGTGGGGGTACAAATCCTGTGATAAGTTCTGGAACCATTGGCGCAAGTGCCGGTGGATCAACAATGTCTGCCACTACGTCAAGTATGGCAGGAGGGTTTGTTCCTCCAAATATGAGTGGTGCAATAATGACACAAATGAATGTATCATCCATACCAACCAACGTATCACAAACACATGGATATACAGACGGTAGTCAAATTGGTGGAACTCCGTCGAGACCTCCTTGGTTGCCTAGAAACCCACAATATGGGATGCCAACGACAACGATGGCAAGCCTGTATAATTGGCCTTCTGTAGAAAGTTCTCCCTCGTCTTCTGCGATGGGAAATAGGGGAAATTCTCTGAACTTGACTAATAATTCTATGAATGTACTTAGGCAACAAATGGACGAAAGTAACCATGATATGGTGAACGCGTTGACCCAACAGATTGGCACAATCTTTAATCCTGTGTTACAAACAGCCAATGACAATTATTTATTGTTAGCCAATCAAATGGGAAGGTGTTAGCCTGTATTTTCGACAGACATTAATGAATTGGAATAAGATGTTGAAATCTCATTTAATGAGTATTATTGCCTTTTAATATTTTTGAGGAAAATGATTCTGGCAATAAATCAAGAGAAAATGAAGGCATTTGACATCAAAGACTTTTAATGTGCAAAGTTAATTGTCAAAGCCTAGAATTCTGTCGAATTCGACAGAACGATTGTTGTCTGAATAAGCTTGTCGAGTTCGACAGAACCATGTTTATCTAAATAAACATGCTGGTTCGACATTACTCTAATTGTCGAAAATATTATATATATATGTATGAATATATGTATTTGTTTGGTTGTCTGACGTACTGTGCAGAACGTTTGAAGCGTGCTCTGGACTTAGCAAAATATTCAAAAGAGAGAGTAACGTTGAAGGGTTCGCCAGGTGTCAAAGAGAATTCAAATTGTCAAGACACGTGGAGCATAGTTAGACGTATTGTAGGTTTATAGCAGTTATGTTAGTTTGTCTATAAATACAAGTTTCTCATAGGAGAAACAGGTCCACAATTCAATACACATGCAAATTCCTAAAATATTCAGAGTACCCATGTCAACGAGCGAAATGAATGACAGGAACATGTACGAATCTGTGTACCATCCTTTGTAAACATTTTACATTTGTTAAATGCAATTTACATTCTGCAAGTCTTGATTACTTGTTTGTCATTTAAGTTTTATGCAATTTAAAGCTTTCTGCAACTTTATCATTCTGCAAGTTATTTTCATTGCATTGTCTTTACTGTTTCAAAAGTCTTTCTTTAAACTTTATTTGCAATTCATTTACAAGTTTTCTGTAAATTTAACTTTGAAGCATTTTACCTTTAAAACAAACCATTTGACTGCGTCAAATGCTTTTACTTTTATTCAAATTGTCCGATTTAACCCAAAGATATGAATATGTTTTCATCATCTTCCACACAATCCATATGTCCCGAGATTTACTAGTTGATCTCTCTTGTAATAATTAAACTAGCGGTTGTTTACTAAAAATCGGGGTAAACAAATTGGCACGCCCGGTGGGACCTCTGGATTGTGTAATTTTTACTTAGTGAATTTTTGAAAATTTTTCATACAAAATTTGTTGTTTGGTGTTTGTGCTTTGATTGTGTCTATATTTGTATATGCATTTGAGAAGTGGTAAATCTCTTCCAGTATTTTCAAACATACCAAAGCGTCCTCGTTCCAGAATGGTGAGACCACCAAACAATCCTAATCCTAATAATATTAATAATAATAATAATAATGGGGCAGAAACCAATCCTGTTCTGAATCCGACAGGACCACCAAATCAACCAGTAACTGGCAATCCTGGCGCCAATCCTACTGGCGGATCAACAAATCCTGCCCTAAACTTTACAACTTCTGAAAGTATCCCAAGCAATAATCCTAATGGTGGGGGTACAAATCCTGTGATAAGTTCTGGAACCATTGGCGCAAGTGCCAGTGGATCAACAATGTCTGCCACTACGTCAAGTATGGCAGGAGGGTTTGTTCCTCCAAATATGAGTGGTGCAATAATGACACAAATGAATGTATCATCCATACCAACCAACGTATCACAAACACATGGATATACAGACGGTAGTCAAATTGGTGGAACTCCGTCGAGACCTCCTTGGTTGCCTAGAAACCCACAATATGGGATGCCAACGACAACGATGGCAAGCCTGTATAATTGGCCTTCTGTAGAAAGTTCTCCCTCGTCTTCTGCGATGGGAAATAGGGGAAATTCTCTGAACTTGACTAATAATTCTATGAATGTACTTAGGCAACAAATGGACGAAAGTAACCATGATATGGTGAACGCGTTGACCCAACAGATTGGCACAATCTTTAATCCTGTGTTACAAACAGCCAATGACAATTATTTATTGTTAGCCAATCAAATGGGAAGGATGGCAGACTTTTTTGGTGCCCCTGATGCTCCAAATAATCAAAGAATTCCCCGTGTAAACCCGGAGATTCAAACAGGAGTCCAAGCCCAATCAGTGCGCATCGAGAGAGAACAACAAGAACCAGAAGTAGTTTTGGTTAATAGAAACCAAGATGCTGATAATGTTCTTAGGCAAGTTCGACAAGAAAATGTTGCAGGGCAAAATAACTTGGCCAATTTAGTAGAAAATATTTTGGCCCAAAATGGCTTGAATACAGGGTTGCATAGACCAAATTTTGTGTCACCCTTGTCTAAATATGTATTACAGGCAGAATTGCCAAGGGGATGGAAGATTCCCAAATTCACAAAATTTGCTGGTGATACTAATGAATCTACTGTCGAACATATTGCCAGATATTTGGCAGAGGCAGGGAATTTGGCAAATAATGAAGATTTAAAAATGAAATTTTTTCCCAATTCCCTCACTAAAAATGCCTTTACGTGGTTTACCACACTTCCCCCTCATTCAATTCATACTTGGACTCAATTGGAAAGGCTATTTCATGAACAATTCTACATGGGACAATCTAGGATTAGTCTCAAAGAATTAGCCAGTGTGAAGCGCAAAACCTCAGAAGCCATTGATGACTATCTAAACAGGTTTCGCCTCCTTAAGGCAAGGTGCTTTACCCAAGTGCCTGAACATGAATTGGTTGAGATGGCTGCTGGTGGCCTCGACTATTCCATTAGGAAAAAGTTAGATACTCAACATTTGAGAGACATGGCCCAATTAGCAGATCGTGTTCGACAGGTTGAACGCCTCAGGGCTGAAAAAGTCAGAAATTCTAAGTTTCACAAAAAAGAAAAAGTGGCATACATAGAAACTTATGAAAGTGAAAATGAGTTCGACGATGGTCAGGATTACATAGAAAATAATGAGGTTAACGTGGCTGAGTTAAAACCAGGCCCTCCTTATACTTGTAAAATGTTGAAACCATCAAATGGGAATAATCCTGTCGAACCAAAAAATGATAGATTTGTTTCTAAGACATACACTTTCGACATTACTAAATGTGATGAAATTTTTGACTTATTGGTCGCTGATGGCCAAATAATTGTGCCAAAGGGTTTAAAATTACCACCTTTGGACCAACGTAAGAAAAGAGGGTTTTGTAAATACCATAATTTCTTGGGTCATAGAACCTCACAATGTGTTCTTTTCAGGGATCTGGTCCAGAAAGCCCTACAGGAGGGAAGACTCAAATTTGGCGAAAAGCCAAAATCCAAACAACAGGTGGATGAAGATCCATTGCAGATTGCTGATGCTGCATACACGGAGCCATTCGAGTGCCTGATGTTGGAAGCATTGAACCTCACTGAAGGGGGGCAATTAATTTCCATTCCTGAGGAGGAGTACGAAAACAAAGTGGAAGAGGTGTATCCACAAGCAGGGGAGACTTTATTGGATTTCCTTCAACGCTGCAAAGAAAATGATGGCGAAGCTACATTATGTCCTCATTGTAGTGCCATGTTCGACAAGAAGGCTGCTGCAGGCCTCAACAAGTTTCTGCCTCATAGTCAAAACAGAAACAATTGGCCAAATCAAAAGCCAACTTATTCCAATATTCTGAATAGCCAGCAGGCACCTGTACACCAGAGGTTGGGACCACAAAAATCATTTGTCCCCTCAAACAGGACACCTGTCAACCAATGGGTTCATGGAAGAAGCATGGACTATGGTCAAAGGAATATGGAGAGAGGGAACTCCAGTAACAGCAATCCCAAAAAGGATCCTGAGTCAAGGAAATATGATTACAGGAATAATTACAAAGGGAAAAATCCCATGACAAAGTCCCAATGGCGTAGATATCAACGCCAGAAAAAAGTGGCTGCTCAACAATCCCCATTAACTACTGATGGTAATGGAAGAAGGCCTTTGGAATTGGCAAAGAAGCCAATGAAAGAAAGGTTAGGCGAATCGAAAATAGAGTCTTCAGTTGCTGATAATGTCGAAGATGACCACATGGAAGCAGATGACTTTTTGGATTCTGAGCCTGATCTCGACATAATCGTCAATGTTGTGTCAATCTTACCAAGGGAATTCGACGTTTGCTCTGAAGTGACAGATGACGAAGAGGAATCTGGAATGCAAATGGCCCTTCATAGGCCAGTATGTTACTATGTGACGAGCAATGGTGCTCTAGAAGATCAAATGGCTACATTTGAAAGGCCAGATGAAGGCATGAAGAGTCACTTGAAGCCTCTCTTCATACAGGCTAAAGTGAACAATGTGGGGATCAACAAAGTGCTAATTGATGGTGGTGCTGCTGTTAATCTCATGCCAGAATTTTTGCTCAGAAAGATTGGCAAATCTTTGGTGGATCTTCATCCTCACAACATAGTTCTTTCAAACTATGAGGGTGAAACTGGTTTCTCTTTGGGAGCAATCCAGTTAGAAGTGGTTGTTGGAAGCACTGTAAGGCCAACCTTGTTCTTGGTTGTGGCCTCTAAGGCAAATTACAATCTACTTCTAGGTCGAGAGTGGATTCATGGAGTAGGGGCAGTTCCTTCTACCCTGCACCAACGCCTCATTATCTGGCGAGAGGATGGAATAGTGGAAAATATTGAAGCAGATCAAAGCTACTTCAAAACTGAAGTCCATCATTTGACAAAGCACTCCTTCGACAAGAAATTGGCAACAATTTCACCATGCACTGAGAAGGACTTTGCATATCGTCTAGCAAGAAATGGTCACCATGCAATCAAACTGGATCCCACACATGGTTTCTTGTGGGAGAGAGATGATGGAAACAGCGAGGATGGCGAGTATGAAAGCCACAAATGCCCAACTGGTTGGGATGTCAAAGAAAACTACTATGTCTGAGTCCCAAACTTGGGCAAGGATTACGGCCTACATGGCTGAAAACAGAATCAAGATGGCTTTGGAAGCCAATGCAGTGTCAGAAAATATGGCTATTGCAGCCAATGACATGAGACTTGGCAAACACAAGCCAGAACTGCAAAAACTGGATTGCATCTATGATGACGAACCCTTAGGATTTGAGAAAGATCCAATCAGTCAAAGTCACAAGATGCAAGCACAGGATCCTTTGCAGGAAATTGACCTTGGAGGGTCTGATGAAAAGACCAACATATATTAGTGCAAACATTCCTCCAGATCTGAAGGCGAAAGTGGTGCAACTTCTAGTGGAATACAAAGATTGTTTTGCTTGGGATTACAATGAAATGCCAGGTCTGAGCAGAAAATTGGTGGAACATGAACTTCCAGTTCGACCAGACAAAAAACCAGTAAAACAATTGCCTAGAAGGTTTGCACCAGAAATTATGTCAAAGATCAAGGAAGAAATTGAGAGGCTGCTGAGGAGCAAATTCATCAGAACAGCAAGGTATGTCGAATGGTTAGCAAATATAGTGCCTGTGATTAAGAAAAATGGTTCTCTTAGAGTATGTATAGACTTTAGAGATTTGAATAATGCTACACCAAAAGACGAATATCCTATGCCTGTAGCAGAAATGCTAATTGATTCAGCAGCAGGATTTGAATATTTAAGTATGCTAGATGGTTATTCTGGCTACAACCAAATTTTCATTGCTGAAAATGATGTACCCAAAACTGCTTTTAGATGCCCAGGGGCATTAGGCACGTATGAATGGGTAGTGATGCCCTTCGGTTTGAAAAATGCTGGGGCCACTTATCAAAGAGCAATGAATCTAATTTTCCATGAATACATAGACACTTTTATGCAAGTGTATATTGACGACATAGTTGTCAAATCCTCGTCAAAGGTTGATCATTTAGATCATTTGAGAAAGTCTTTTGAAAAGATGAGGAAATATGGATTAAAAATGAATCCATTAAAGTGTGCTTTTTGTGTTAATGCAGGAGATTTCCTTGGGTTTGTTGTGCACAAAAAGGGCATTGAAATAAATCAAAACAAAACGAAGGCTATCATGGAGACAAAATCTCCAACTACTAAAAAGCAACTTCAGTCCCTACTTGGGAAGATCAATTTCTTGAGGAGATTCATCTCAAATTTAAGTGGTAAAGCTCAGCCTTTCTCGCCACTACTTCGTCTCAAGAAAGAAGATATTTTCACTTGGGGGCAAGATCAACAACGAGCTTTTGACGAAATCAAGAGTTATTTGTCGAAGCCACCAATGTTGATGCCTCCAATAAGGAACAAGTTCATGAAGTTGTATATATCAGCATCAGATTCGACACTGGGTAGTATGCTTGCCCAGGAAGATGAAAATGGTGAAGAAAAAGCCATCTATTACTTAAGTAGGGTATTAAATGATGCTGAAACTAGATATAGTAGTATTGAAAAACTATGCTTATGTTTGTATTTCTCTTGTATAAAACTCAAGCATTATATAAAGCCTGTTGATGTTTTTGTTTATTCTCACTGTGATATCATTAAGCATATGTTGTCTAAACCAATTTTGCATAGTCGAATTGGAAAATGGGCCTTAGCCTTAACAGAGTATTCATTAACATATAAACCTCTAAAGGCAGTCAAAGGCCAAATTGTGGCTGATTTTATAGCAGATCATTCTGTAATAGAAACTCCACAAAATTATGTAGAATCACGACCCTGGAAATTGTATTTTGATGGTTCTAAACATAAACATGGAGTTGGAATTGGGATTCTAATTATTTCCCCTTCCAAAATACCCACTAAGTTCAAATATAAAATTAATGGATTCTGCTCAAATAATGAAGCAGAGTATGAAGCTTTAATAGCAGGCTTAGAAATTTTATTGGACTTGGGGGCAAAAAATATCCTGATCAGAGGTGATTCAGAACTGGTTTTGAAACAATTGACAAAAGAATACAAGTGTATAAAAGAACACTTGATGAAATATTTTGTCATAGCAATTTCTTTGTTAAAACGTTTCGACCAAGTCACCATTGAACATGTGCCTCGTATAGAAAATCAAGAAGCCAATGATTTGGCTCAAATAGCTTCTGGTTACAAAATTTCCAATGAGAAATTGGTGGAGTTGATTGAAATCAAAGATAAAATCATTATTGATCAACCTGCTACTTTGGAATTGTCAATGCCAAAACTTGTGGGGGCAGATGTACCACAAGACAATGGTCAATATGACGACCTTGACGAAAATTCAGAAATTTTTGAAATTTTTGCCATTGACAATTTAGCTGATACTGATTGGAGAAAACCACTTGTCGAGTATCTGCGAGATCCAAACGGAACGACAAATAGAAAGATAAAATACAGAGCCTTAAGTTATGTCATCATTGGGAATGAACTAATGAAAAAGACACCTGAGGGAGTTTTGCTAAAATGTTTAAGTGAAACTGAAGCCTATTTGGCTATATCTGATGTGCATAGTGGCACATGTGGATCCCATCAGGCAGGCCATAAAATGAAATGGTTACTGTTTCGACAAGGTGTGTACTGGCCAACAATGCTAAAAGATTGTATAGAGTTTGCTAAGGGTTGTCAAGAGTGCCAAAAACATTCAGGCATACAACACGTACCTGCAAGTGAACTTCATTCAATAGTGAAACCTTGGCCTTTTAGAGGATGGGCTTTAGATTTAATTGGTGAAATTAAACCAAGTTCGTCCAAAAGCCAACGCTACATTTTAGTTGGCATAGATTATTTTACAAAATGGATAGAAGCGATTCCATTACCAAATGTTGACCAAGAAGCAGTGATTAGTTTTATACAAAGTCACATCATTTATAGATTTGGTATACCTGAATCTATAACTACAGATCAAGGTTCAGTTTTTACAGGGCGAAAGATGGTTGAATTTGCTCAACAAACTGGTTTTAAACTGTTAACTTCTACACCATATTATGCCCAAGCAAATGGTCAAGTGGAAGCTGCTAATAAGATCATCATTGGTCTGATTAAAAAACACATTGCTCAAAAACCTAGAAATTGGAACAAGACTCTAGATCAAGTCTTATGGGCGTGTAGGAATTCGCCAAAGGAATCAACTAATACCACACCTTTTCGTCTAACATATGGACATGATGCTGTCTTGCCAGTCGAAATACACTTACAATCAGTTAGAGTTCAAAGACAGGCAGAAATTCCAAGAAATCATTATTGGGATATGATGTTGGATGAATTAGTTGATTTAGATGAAGAGAGAGTCAAAGCTTTAGAGATGTTGATTCGACAGAAAGAAAGAGTCACTAAAGCTTATAATAAAAAGGTTAAGTCCAAAACCTTTAGTGTTGGAAATCTGGTTTGGAAAGTCATTTTGCCAATGGATAAAAAAGACAGAGTCTTAGGAAAGTGGTCACCACATTGGGAAGGACCATTCAAAGTTGTTCAAGTTTATTCTAATGGTGCGTATGAAATTGAGGAGTTAACTCCTGAGAAACGTACTTCGGGTATAAATGGGAAATATTTGAAAAAATATAAACCTGCTCTACTCGAAGTAAAAATAAGCGCAGAATAAGAATCAAACAGAAAAAACAAAATGGCAAATAACAAGAATTGGCCATAACTCGAAAGTAGAAGAATAATATTGTTTTATTGCAATGGGAGAATTCTTAGTACATCATGAGAAAAACAACATTATTTAGGCTGAGCCTTAGGCTTAGAAACCTCTGACTCCACCTTCTTCATGGTACCCCTATAAAGGGCTATTGCTATATCAGCAAGTTCCTGAACCACTGGTGGGTATTCATCCAATCTTTCCTCATGTGTCCATAGAAACTCCTCCAGGTCGGAGCCTAGTTCTTCTTCTTCTGATTCTGTCAAAATGAGTTCCTCTTTGTTCCTCTCATAGCGTAGCCTATTTTCCTCGCAACGCCATGGTTCTGCACCCTTTTTGTTCTTCTCTTTGGAGCATGAGGCATCTTTAGTGTTGGGTTTTTCCATGGTTCGATTCTTTGTTAAGGATTACTCAATCACTCTTGATGAGTAAAAATGAGGAAAAACACCTCCTTTTATAGTGCTATCAAGTCTTATGGGTCAACCTAACCATTAATGCAATTCATTTAACAAAGTTTCGCTGTTGCCACCCTTTGACTTGACTGCCTCGTTTTGGCGTTCTTTGACTGCTCAGGTTTTCGTGTTGTTAAAAAATACCAAAAGAATTCAAAGGTTCAAAACATTACCATTGAATGACGTTTGTGAAAAATAAATGGTCAATACGTGAAAAGTATAAACCAGCGTTGCAAGAAATAAAAAATCAACAAAGAATAAAGCATGACAAAATATTGGTGATCACAAGGTTGTTCGCCACAAAACGGGCATTGTCGAATTACAAACCAAAAACTTGATAAAATTGTTCAAAAGTGAAATGAAACTAAGGACAAAAAAATCAAATTATTACAAGTCTAAAACTTTGTTTTCAAATCTTCATACAAGCTCTTGAATGAAGCAACTTCCTTGTCGAGAACTTCACTCGACTCCATCAAGTTCTGAATTTCTTCTTCGACTGCTGCTGAAGCGCTAAAGAATTTGATGCCTTCATTAGCCTCCTTGTCAATCCAGGCTTTAACAGCAGTAGTAAGATTAGCTTTAGCCTCGTCACGCTTTGTTTTCTCTGCTGCAATCTTGGCATTCAGACTTTGAATTTTTAGATTCAAATCTGCAACTTCATTCTCCCAGGCAGTGATGTTGTCATTGTATCCAATGAGCTCCGCATTCGACTCGATGTCCTTCTCCAAACGTTCGACATTGGCTTGGGCAGTGTTAGCCTTCTCGACTAATGCAGCGTGAGCATGGGTTTGAGCCTCCAGCTTCATGGCATTCGTTGTTCTCCTTTGTATGGCCTGAGTAAAACCATCAATGAGGTTTTCAAGCTGGATGACTTTGCTTAAGGTAACACCATCCGTCAAAGGATTGTGAAGCTTTTTCAGGAAGCCCAAGTGAGAAAACGCACTACTAGGGTTTGCCTCAATCAGAGTAAAAACATCTTGGTTAATATAGTCTGTGTGCAACTTGAGGAGCAAAGAGTCCTGCCTCACCGTCGAACTGATATCAGTATCAGAAGCAGTCGAGCTGCTGTGTTGAGAGGCGCCTTTACTTCGTTCTTTGCTTCCTTTGCTTGACAAAAGCATTTTGAGTGCTGCAGCAGGATCAGTTTCTTTCATGGCAATAAACTGCATTTCTGAGATTCCAATATCAGCAGATAACTTTGATGTCGAGGAAACAGGAAGAATGTCAGAGCCTCCTTCAGTGGCCTCAGGCATAATATCGTCGTCAGCGTCAGACTCCATCTCGACATCAGTGTTTTCTGATGAGTGGTTAGATTCAGTGAGTGATGCAGTTATGGTTTTTTCAGGATCAGGATCATTGGTGCGAGTTTCTTCGTTCTCTTGACTTTGACTTGTTCCGGTTAAATCGACCTCGACGCGATTGGTGCCAACGTCTTGGGTCGAACCTTCATCATTGTTAAATGGTGCAGTGGGTTGTTCTTCATTATCACCCTGTTAGTAATAAAATGAGTTAGGGTCAAGAAACCATAAAAGATTGCGTATATGTCGAAGTCTGAAAGATAAAGACTTTACCTGAGTGCCAGGGTCTTGCAAACTTGGGTTTATTTTCTCCAATATAGGACCCTCAGTCGAAAGATCTTCGACGTTGTTGTTTGGTCGATCTTCGACAGGAGGATCAGAAACTGGGATTTCAGTTTCTCTCTCTATCTCTACAGAAGGATGGGGTTTGCTTATGACTTTCTTCTTCTTCTTCTTTTCAGTCTTTTTCTTGGGGTTTGGGGGCATGCTTGCCTCACTAGTTTTGACACCAGCCTTTCTTTGATCTCCTTGGCCTTCTCCGCTAAGGGTAGCATTGGTTGGATTAACATGACCAGCAGACTGAAAAGGAAATAGATGTTTGTTAAGACAAGATTGTAGTTGAAGTGAAGAAAAATTAAGAAATTTGTCGAAATACTTACTGATGGTTCTTGAATGGTGAGAGCTTTCTGTTTCTTTTGCTTGATAGGCCCTTCAGCCTCACTTGACGCCATCAAGTTCCTTTTGCGAACCTGCAATTAAAAGTCGAAGCAATTAGAAATATGGTTTTGAAAACTAAGGAGAAAATAATGCTAAGTTAAGAAACCAATGTTAGGACTTAATACTTTGGCCCCAGTGTTAGGAAGTGTTTTCTTCTGAGTTGCACCAGGAGTAGTGGTGTCTGTCGAAGTGGTAGCGCCCTTGGCTTTGGAAGCACCTAGTGTCGAAACATGAAAACGACTTACATCAGTAAAAGGGTTCAAATGGGACGAACACTTTGAGAAATCACATTTTTAGTAATTCGAATTTACTCTTGCCTTTGGGAGTCCTTTGCTGGAGTGCTGCGAACCCCGTTTCTATTGCCTGCAGGAGCACTTCATCACTGTTCTTTGCGTGCTTCTCATAGTGTAGACTCCACCAGGTGGCAAATTCAAAAGTACACAAATGATGGATGGCAAAGGCAACTGGTGTCAACCTGTAGGGTTTTCTTGCTTCAATAACCTTCAAGCGCCGTTCAAAGAACTCGACAGACATTCCAGAGTTGCCCAAAACAATATCATCTTTGTTTTTGAACAAACTCTTTGGCCTGAACTGACTTAGGCCAAACTGGCGAGCAACTAGGTTAGGCTGATACCCGACCAAACCTACGAATCTTCTTTCTACTCCTAACCTGGAAGATAAGATTGTAGGACTTAAAAACAAGGACCAAACGTCGTTTGTATCCTCTTCTTCATCTGGGTTGTTAGCAGGAAATGGCCTCTTAAACCAAGCAGGCCCAACAGTCCTTTTCACAAAGGGAGTGTTTTGGTGTGTGATCTCGTCGAACTCCAGGAGTGTCTTGAAATAATGGAGGAAGAGTTCTTTAGTTGACAAGTTTGTTTCCCTATACCTCAGCAAGGCCAACCTAGTACCTTCTATCTGTCGAGCTTCGACTGAAGTTTCCAAGTAAGAAGGGAGGAAAAGTTTGAAGTTTGATTCAAAAGTGGCATTCAGCCACAACTGCAGGAGCCAAATGGGTCCAGAGAAAGTAAGTGGTGATCCTTTTTCCACTTTCTTAAGCATATCATTAGCTTGCCCCAAAGAGTCATAGAGACAAGCTAAGATGAGCCTTCCTAAAGCTACATCCTGTCCTTGATGAAGCATAATGGCGAGAGGAACAAGCCTCTTCACCACTTGAAGTGAACCAGTGCAGAAGACAAAATGTGATAGCCAGTACGTCAGAAAAGCAATGTGTTCCTCATGAGAAACCTCGACACTGCTAAGATCATGAAAAGTTTCAATATACTTTGAGTAGGAAAGTGTTTTGAAATCAAATTGGTGGTTTGGAGTGGTGTATTTGGGGTCATAAGTGGGTCCTGTTGGTCGAAGACCAGTGATGGCAGCTACGTCGAAAAGGGTTGGGGTCATCATTCCTGCCTTGAAGTGGAAAGTGTTAGTAGAATTTTCCCAAAAGTGAAGGGCAGCTATTAACATCTCTGCATTGTATTTGGGTCCCTCTCTCGACAACTGGATCAGGTCGAATATACCACGTTCCTTCCATGAAGTGGCATATTCCTTTTCAACCTTGTTAAGCCATGGTAAATAACCATCACTGACTACAGGTGCAGATCTAAAGGCTCTATAGCCTGTCTCAAAAAAGGTCATGTCGAAGACAGTGTTGACGAATATTTTTGGCTCACAAGTAACATTGAGAGGGAAAATGCTACTTACATCCTCAGTAAAGTTGTCGGATGAAGGAAGAGGTCCTGCGAAAGCGAGAGTTCGACCTCTGAGCTTGTGAGGAATCAGCAATTCCTCTCCCCATATGTTGTCTTCGACAGAAGTCATGTCCGGCTCCGACACGAAGTTTGAACCATCAACGATGATGGGTTCTGCATCATCAACAGCATAAATCATCACATTTCTGGAGGAAGAAGATGAAGAAGCCATTGTTGTTCTTGGTGTTCTTGGTGTTCTTGAGTTGTTGATGAAGATGAACAGGTAACAGTGAGAAAAAAGCTAAAACCACCAGATTTAACTTGTTTCTTGCTCAAATCTCAGAAAGGAAACGGTGATGATGAACGAAATCACTGGACGATCTTAACTGCTGGTTTAGATTTCTCAGAAACGCAAGAACAATGCACGATTTGAGGATCGATTGATGTTGTTTCAAAGGAATGCGTATGGTTCTGTTTCTAGAGAGAAAGTGAAGAGTTTGGGTTTTCAGAAAAATGAAAGTGGTGGAATACGTTTTCTATTTATAGGCACTGCATCTTGCATGTATCTGGTAACTGAAACATCACCACTCTTCCATCTTAGCCACTTATATTCTGCCACGTGTCCCACTACAAAGCTTTAAAGTTGGTAATCATGGTTTGTGGGGATTGAGGTGACAGTTATAAATTTTGTCATGATTGACAATATTTTGATTTGACGTTTACGCCGTCTTTGGTAAACGTGCAGAATTGGAAAAGGTGAATATCTTCCAAAATGCCCTTTCTTCCCTTTTGTCTCTGACATGTAGTCGAAGCTGGCATTTTTGAGGGGGCAATTTGTTAGCCTGTATTTTCGACAGGCATTAATGAATTGGAATAAGATGTTGAAATCTCATTTAATGAGTATTATTGCCTTTTAATATTTTTGAGGAAAATGATTCTGGCAATAAATCAAGAGAAAATCAAGGCATTTGACATCAAAGACTTTTAATGTGCAAAGTTAATTGTCAAAGCCTAGAATTCTGTCGAATTCGACAGAACGATTGTTGTCTGAATAAGCTTGTCGAGTTCGACAGAACCATGTTTATCTAAATAAACATGCTGGTTCGACATTACTCTAATTGTCGAAAATATTATATATATATGTATGAATATATGTATTTGTTTGGTTGTCTAACGTACTGTGCAGAACGTTTGAAGCGTGCTCTGGACTTAGCAAAATATTCAAAAGAGAGAGTAACGTTGAAGGGTTCGCCAGGTGTCAAAGAGAATTCAAATTGTCAAGACACGTGGAGCATAGTTAGACGTATTGTAGGTTTATAGCAGTTATGTTAGTTTGTCTATAAATACAAGTTTCTCATAGGAGAAACAGGTCCACAATTCAATACACATGCAAATTCCTAAAATATTCAGAGTACCCATGTCAACGAGCGAAATGAATGACAGGAACATGTACGAATCTGTGTACCATCCTTTGTAAACATTTTACATTTGTTAAATGCAATTTACATTCTGCAAGTCTTGATTACTTGTTTGTCATTTAAGTTTTATGCAATTTAAAGCTTTCTGCAACTTTATCATTCTGCAAGTTATTTTCATTGCATTGTCTTTACTGTTTCAAAAGTCTTTCTTTAAACTTTATTTGCAATTCATTTACAAGTTTTCTGTAAATTTAACTTTGAAGCATTTTACCTTTAAAACAAACCATTTGACTGCGTCAAATGCTTTTACTTTTATTCAAATTGTCCGATTTAACCCAAAGATATGAATATGTTTTCATCATCTTCCACACAATCCATATGTCCCGAGATTTACTAGTTGATCTCTCTTGTAATAATTAAACTAGCGGTTGTTTACTAAAAATCGGGGTAAACAGAAGGATGGCAGACTTTTTTGGTGCCCCTGATGCTCCAAATAATCAAAGAATTCCCCGTGTAAACCCGGAGATTCAAACAGGAGTCCAAGCCCAACCAGTGCGCATCGAGAGAGAACAACAAGAACCAGAAGTAGTTTTGGTTAATAGAAACCAAGATGCTGATAATGTTCTTAGGCAAGTTCGACAAGAAAATGTTGCAGGGCAAAATAACTTGGCCAATTTAGTAGAAAATATTTTGGCCCAAAATGGTTTGAATACAGGGTTGCATAGACCAAATTTTGTGTCACCCTTGTCTGAATATGTATTACAGGCAGAGTTGCCAAGGGGATGGAAGATTCCCAAATTCACAAAATTTGCTGGTGATACTAATGAATCTACTGTCGAACATATTGCCAGATATTTGGCAGAGGCAGGGAATTTGGCAAATAATGAAGATTTAAAAATGAAATTTTTTCCCAATTCCCTCACTAAAAATGCCTTTACGTGGTTTACCACACTTCCCCCTCATTCAATTCATACTTGGACTCAATTGGAAAGGCTATTTCATGAACAATTCTACATGGGACAATCTAGGATTAGTCTCAAAGAATTAGCCAGTATGAAGCGCAAAACCTCAGAAGCCATTGATGACTATCTAAACAGGTTTCGCCTCCTTAAGGCAAGGTGCTTTACCCAAGTGCCTGAACATGAATTGGTTGAGATGGCTGCTGGTGGCCTCGACTATTCCATTAGGAAAAAGTTAGATACTCAACATTTGAGAGACATGGCCCAATTAGCAGATCGTGTTCGACAGGTTGAACGCCTCAGGGCTGAAAAAGTCAGAAATTCTAAGTTTCACAAAAAAGAAAAAGTGGCATACATAGAAACTTATGAAAGTGAAAATGAGTTCGACGATGGTCAGGATTACATAGAAAATAATGAGGTTAACGTGGCTGAGTTAAAACCAGGCCCTCCTTATACTTGTAAAATGTTGAAACCATCAAATGGGAATAATCCTGTCGAACCAAAAAATGATAGATTTGTTTCTAAGACATACACTTTCGACATTACTAAATGTGATGAAATTTTTGACTTATTGGTCGCTGATGGCCAAATAATTGTGCCAAAGGGTTTAAAATTACCACCTTTGGACCAACGGAAGAAAAGAGGGTTTTGTAAATACCATAATTTCTTGGGTCATAGAACCTCACAATGTGTTCTTTTCAGGGATCTGGTCCAGAAAGCCCTACAGGAGGGAAGACTCAAATTTGGCGAAAAGCCAAAATCCAAACAACAGGTGGATGAAGATCCATTGCAGATTGCTGATGCTGCATACACGGAGCCATTCGAGTGCCTGATGTTGGAAGCATTGAACCTCACTGAAGGGGGGCAATTAATTTCCATTCCTGAGGAGGAGTACGAAAACAAAGTGGAAGAGGTGTATCCACAAGCAGGGGAGACTTTATTGGATTTCCTTCAACGCTGCAAAGAAAATGATGGCGAAGCTACATTATGTCCTCATTGTAGTGCCATGTTCGACAAGAAGGCTGCTGCAGGCCTCAACAAGTTTCTGCCTCATAGTCAAAACAGAAACAATTGGCCAAATCAAAAGCCAACTTATTCCAATATTCTGAATAGCCAGCAGGCACCTGTACACCAGAGGTTGGGACCACAAAAATCATTTGTCCCCTCAAACAGGACACCTGTCAACCAATGGGTTCATGGAAGAAGCATGGACTATGGTCAAAGGAATGTGGAGAGAGGGAACTCCAGTAACAGCAATCCCAAAAAGGATCCTGAGTCAAGGAAATATGATTACAGGAATAATTACAAAGGGAAAAATCCCATGACAAGGTCCCAATGGCATAGATATCAACGCCAGAAAAAAGTGGCTGCTCAACAATCCCCATTAACTACTGATGGTAATGGAAGAAGGCCTTTGGAATTGGCAAAGAAGCCAATGAAAGAAAGGTTAGGCGAATCAAAAATAGAGTCTTCAGTTGCTGATAATGTCGAAGATGACCACATGGAAGCAGATGACTTTTTGGATTCTGAGCCTGATCTCGACATAATCGTCAATGTTGTGTCAATCTTACCAAGGGAATTCGACGTTTGCTCTGAAGTGACAGATGACGAAGAGGAATCTGGAATGCAAATGGCCCTTCATAGGCCAGTATGTTACTATGTGACGAGCAATGGTGCTCTAGAAGATCAAATGGCTACATTTGAAAGGCCAGATGAAGGCATGAAGAGTCACTTGAAGCCTCTCTTCATACAGGCTAAAGTGAACAATGTGGGGATCAACAAAGTGCTAATTGATGGTGGTGCTGCTGTTAATCTCATGCCAGAATTTTTGCTCAGAAAGATTGGCAAATCTTTGGTGGATCTTCATCCTCACAACATAGTTCTTTCAAACTATGAGGGTGAAACTGGTTTCTCTTTGGGAGCAATCCAGTTAGAAGTGGTTGTTGGAAGCACTGTAAGGCCAACCTTGTTCTTGGTTGTGGCCTCTAAGGCAAATTACAATCTACTTCTAGGTCGAGAGTGGATTCATGGAGTAGGGGCAGTTCCTTCTACCCTGCACCAACGCCTCATTATCTGGCGAGAGGATGGAATAGTGGAAAATATTGAAGCAGATCAAAGCTACTTCAAAACTGAAGTCCATCATTTGACAAAGCACTCCTTCGACAAGAAATTGGCAACAATTTCACCATGCACTGAGAAGGACTTTGCATATCGTCTAGCAAGAAATGGTCGCCATGCAATCAAACTGGATCCCACACATGGTTTCTTGTGGGAGAGAGAGGATGGAAACAGCGAGGATGGCGAGTATGAAAGCCACAAATGCCCAACTGGTTGGGATGTCAAAGAAAACTACTATGTCTGAGTCCCAAACTTGGGCAAGGATTACGGCCTACATGGCTGAAAACAGAATCAAGATGGCTTTGGAAGCCAATTCATTTTCAGAAAATATGGCTGATATAGCCAATGGTGAAAAGATTGGCAAACAAGAGCCAGAATTGCAAAAACTGGACTGCATCTATGACGACGAACCCTTAGGATTTGAAAAAGATCCAATTAGTCAAAGTCATAAGATGCAAGCACAGGATCCTTTGCAAGAAATTGACCTTGGAGATGGTCTGATGAAAAGACCAACATATATTAGTGCAAACATTCCTCCAGATCTGAAGGCGAAAGTGGTGCAACTTCTAGTGGAATACAAAGATTGTTTTGCTTGGGATTACAATGAAATGCCAGGTCTGAGCAGAAAATTGGTGGAACATGAACTTCCAGTTCGACCAGACAAAAAACCAGTAAAACAATTGCCTAGAAGGTTTGCACCAGAAATTATGTCAAAGATCAAGGAAGAAATTGAGAGGCTGCTGAGGAGCAAATTCATCAGAACAGCAAGGTATGTCGAATGGTTAGCAAATATAGTGCCTGTGATTAAGAAAAATGGTTCTCTTAGAGTATGTATAGACTTTAGAGATTTGAATAATGCTACACCAAAAGACGAATATCCTATGCCTGTAGCAGAAATGCTAATTGATTCAGCAGCAGGATTTGAATATTTAAGTATGCTAGATGGTTATTCTGGCTACAACCAAATTTTCATTGCTGAAAATGATGTACCCAAAACTGCTTTTAGATGCCCAGGGGCATTAGGCACGTATGAATGGGTAGTGATGCCCTTCGGTTTGAAAAATGCTGGGGCCACTTATCAAAGAGCAATGAATCTAATTTTCCATGAATACATAGACACTTTTATGCAAGTGTATATTGACGACATAGTTGTCAAATCCTCGTCAAAGGTTGATCATTTAGATCATTTGAAAAAGTCTTTTGAAAAGATGAGGAAATATGGATTAAAAATGAATCCATTAAAGTGTGCTTTTTGTGTTAATGCAGGAGATTTCCTTGGGTTTGTTGTGCACAAAAAGGGCATTGAAATAAATCAAAACAAAACGAAGGCTATCATGGAGACAAAATCTCCAACTACTAAAAAGCAACTTCAGTCCCTACTTGGGAAGATCAATTTCTTGAGGAGATTCATCTCAAATTTAAGTGGTAAAGCTCAGCCTTTCTCGCCACTACTTCGTCTCAAGAAAGAAGATATTTTCACTTGGGGGCAAGATCAACAACGAGCTTTTGACGAAATCAAGAGTTATTTGTCGAAGCCACCAATGTTGATGCCTCCAATAAGGAACAAGTTCATGAAGTTGTATATATCAGCATCAGATTCGACACTGGGTAGTATGCTTGCCCAGGAAGATGAAAATGGTGAAGAAAAAGCCATCTATTACTTAAGTAGGGTATTAAATGATGCTGAAACTAGATATAGTAGTATTGAAAAACTATGCTTATGTTTGTATTTCTCTTGTATAAAACTCAAGCATTATATAAAGCCTGTTGATGTTTTTGTTTATTCTCACTGTGATATCATTAAGCATATGTTGTCTAAACCAATTTTGCATAGTCGAATTGGAAAATGGGCCTTAGCCTTAACAGAGTATTCATTAACATATAAACCTCTAAAGGCAGTCAAAGGCCAAATTGTGGCTGATTTTATAGCAGATCATTCTGTAATAGAAACTCCACAAAATTATGTAGAATCACGACCCTGGAAATTGTATTTTGATGGTTCTAAACATAAACATGGAGTTGGAATTGGGATTCTAATTATTTCCCCTTCCAAAATACCCACTAAGTTCAAATATAAAATTAATGGATTCTGCTCAAATAATGAAGCAGAGTATGAAGCTTTAATAGCAGGCTTAGAAATTTTATTGGACTTGGGGGCAAAAAATATCCTGATCAGAGGTGATTCAGAACTGGTTTTGAAACAATTGACAAAAGAATACAAGTGTATAAAAGAACACTTGATGAAATATTTTGTCATAGCAATTTCTTTGTTAAAACGTTTCGACCAAGTCACCATTGAACATGTGCCTCGTATAGAAAATCAAGAAGCCAATGATTTGGCTCAAATAGCTTCTGGCTATAAAATTTCTAGTGAGAAACTAGAAGAGTTGATTGAAATTAAAGATAAACTCATTATTGATCAACCTCCTTCTCTGGAATTGTCAATGCCAAAACTTGTGGGGGCAGATGTACCACAAGACAATGGTCAAGATACCATTTATGATGGTGATGAAAATTCAGAAATTGGCAAAGGTGACAATCTTCAAAACTGCCATTTCTCCCTTTCGTATTCGACATGCAGTCGAAATTGGCATTTTTGAGGGGGCAATTTGTTAGCCTGTATTTTCGACAGGCATTAATGAATTGGAATAAGATGTTGAAATCTCATTTAATGAGTATTATTGCCTTTTAATATTTTCTTGGAAAATGATTCTGGCAATAAATCAAGAGAAAATCAAGGCATTTGACATCAAAGACTTTTAATGTGCAAAGTTAATTGTCAAAGCCTAGAGTTCTGTCGAATTCGACAGAACGATTGTTGTCTGAATAAGCTTGTCGAGTTCGACAGAACCATGTTTATCTAAATAAACATGCTGGTTCGACATTACTCTAATTGTCGAAAATATTATATATATATGTGTGAATATATGTATTTGTTTGGTTGTCTAACGTACTGTGCAGAACGTTTGAAGCGTGCTCTGGACTTAGCAAAATATTCAAAAGAGAGAGTAACGTTGAAGGGTTCGCCAGGTGTCAAAGAGAATTCAAATTGTCAAGACACGTGGAGCATAGTTAGACGTATTATAGGTTTATAGCAGTTATGTTAGTTTGTCTATAAATACAAGTTTCTCATAGGAGAAACGGGTCCACAATTCAATACACATGCAAATTCCTAAAATATTCAGAGTACCCATGTCAACGAGCGAAATGAATGACAGGAACATGTACGAATCTGTGTACCATCCTTTGTAAACATTTTACATTTGTTAAATGCAATTTACATTCTGCAAGTCTTGATTACTTGTTTGTCATTTAAGTTTTATGCAATTTAAAGCTTTCTGCAACTTTATCATTCTGCAATTTATTTTCATTGCATTGTCTTTACTGTTTCAAAAGTCTTTCTTTAAACTTTATTTGCAATTCATTTACAAGTTTTCTGTAAATTTAACTTTGAAGCATTTTACCTTTAAAACAAACCATTTGACTGCGTCAAATGCTTTTACTTTTATTCAAATTGTCCGATTTAACCCAAAGATATGAATATGTTTTCATCATCTTCCACACAATCCATATGTCCCGAGATTTACTAGTTGATCTCTCTTGTAATAATTAAACTAGCGGTTGTTTACTAAAAATCGGGGTAAACACGTGGATGCTGTGAGTTTGTTCGCAGTTTCATCCTTTTCAGTTTTTAGCGATCTTGAATTGTATTGTTCAATGTATTCTATCAATTTGAATGAATAAATGTCGTTTTTAGTCAAAAAAAAAAATGCTTTTGTTTGAGGAACGTTATTCCAAAATTAAAGTCCACTGTATGTCAATATCTTATAAAATACATCTAACATATTTGTGTGTGCAATACGAGGAGAGAGAAATTAATATAAAAACAAAATTAATTTGTATTTTTATATAGTGTCGGATGTGTCGGCTAAATATTCCCGATAGCAAGTCATTAGATTTGATTTATTAATAAGAGATTTGGGTAGATTGTATGAGGTCCTAGATTTGATTATTATTGGTTTTGTTGTAAACAAAAAAATAATTTTGTTTCTTCTATTCTTTTTGTATGATTTATTTATTTCCTTTTACTCGTGATTTTTTTATTTTTTGTATTAGTTTTCTAGGCAGGGGAGGACCCGTGTGAGGCATAGCCACACCAGCCCAACTCATATTTTATTTAAAAAAAATAACAGTAATAATTTTATAAAGAATTTTAAGTTATTTTGTATAAATATTCGTACAAATATTAATGTAAATATTAGTTTATACTATATTATTGATAACCGTAAATCTTTCGTTACATCCTATTTTAAGTATTACAAATATAAGTTTATAGTCTATTATTGTTGATTTTAAATTTTTTGTTATACATTAAATTATATAATTTAATTTTATAATAATCAACTTTGACGAAATTATACGAATGATTTTTTTTAGTAGTGCCAAAAAAATTTAGTCACGCTGATAATTTCTGTCCAGATCCACCTCTACCTCTAATACTGAAGAAAATATATTTTGATAATCTAAAATCGACCACAAGAGAAAAGTAAAATACGGCTATATATTATTAGTGCAGGCAGAGATTGTTTACTCATTTGATTTTTTATTTTTTTTGTTGACAAAATTTACTCACGGACCTCGTGCTAAAAAGAACAACTCAAATATAAACATGATATCAAGTAGCATGTCAAAAAAAATTTGTGATTGCAATCTAGGTCTTGATATTTACATTTCTTGACATTTCAATAAGCAATATTTGAGGTTGTATATATTCACGAATCACGGCACATAATTGCAAATTTTTGTAATACCTAATTTTTTTATATAAATAAATATATCAGAAGAAATTAATCATTTTGCAATGATTCACTTTTAATTTGTCGTGATGGAACCACATCTAACATTCCGACGTACCCAACTCATGCATATACTAAGGATTTCATGCATTCATGTGATTGAAGCAAGTGGTACGTACCCATCTTACAATTACTGTTTTTGTTTACGTTGAATGTAAGCATTTGAATACTAGTGGAGAAGAACAATTCAACATTAAGCCTCAAAAATCAAAATCTTAGGCAAGTAGTCAGCAACAAGCCAATAAACTTTTACATTTTGAGAACGTGAAATATTTTGTCGTGTTAGAGGCAAGGATAAGAGAATAATGAGGCTGGTAAGAACAAGGTAAGATTACTTGTCCTGTTGTGGACAAATTCACTACTATGTGACTTGTGTGTACAAATTATTATCCTAAACTCATGTTGAGCCACATACAAACCAGCCTATTAGGTTCTTCTCTGCTGTACAGACCTTTAGAGCTACATTTATTGACCAGATTCATATTATATGAATCGTATTCAATTTAATTAGAATTAAATAAGTTTTTCGTTTTATAAATATCTTAAATTTTATTTTTCCTTATTATAAAAAAAATTAGTAATTTTTAGTCTCTCAAAAACTATTTATTATAATTTTTGGTCTCTATTTTTAATCAAACTTTCATATTTTTACATTTTTTAATGATTTTTGGTATTCATATTTATAATATTATAAAAAACACTCATATAAAAATTTAGAATTTTTTTAACATAATATGAATTATTTATGAATTTTTATGTGTAAAAAATAAAAAAATTCATATTTAATTCATCCTAAGTTAAAAAAAAAAAAATTAAACTTTTGCTAGGGAGATTCATGTAATACACTAAACATGACCGAGAAAAAAATTTAAAATTTTGAATGCAATATACACAAGTTGAATAAAAAGAAGAGATAATTTGAGAAAATTTAAAATATGAAAGCACCCCTTCCCTCACACCGGCAATAATTTGAGTATATGAATTGAATGTAATTATATGTGTTGGTATTGTGTCGATGTTGAACATTGACCATTGACACCAGTAATAATTTGAAAAAATGAATTAATTGAATGTAATCACATGTGTTTGCGTTGTGCCAGTGTTGAACACGTGTCAGATACGAGACATATCTTTGATCAGAGGTGTGGGTGCTAGAGATCATGGTAAATAGGGGACCTCCAATGATGAAATCACAAGTAAGTTTTAATGTAAACGCATGCCTTTCAATGTCCTACATTCATCGTGTGCATATACAAGGAGATGAAAGCACATAACTGGTGACATAACCGCTAACTGTTCATTAACTAACATTGTTAAGCTATCTGCAGGTACTGTTGAGATGCCTTGAGTGTGTAGCTGACTCCATGCTCTTTCATCATGGTCATGAGTTGATAATCATGAGTGAAAAAAATTGCAACAAAGGAATCATATAATAGATAGATGAGAAATTCTATATGGTGAAGTCGCGTTTTTGACAACATTGAAAAAATTGTTTGATTGACTAATCAAAAAGCAAGGTTGAATTGTCCTTTGCCACATATAATTATATGGTGCATACCATTTTACTATGCACCCTCTGTCTACCCTGATAGATCAAGTGAGTGTTAAAGATCTTAGTATGTAGACAAATTACATCTCTTTTTGATTTTTTTCTTAATCTTATTTAAACATAAAAAATAGGTTAATTAATCAAATTAGTTTTATAATATAAAATCTTTAATCTTCGTCATCTACATAAACTAATAAGCAAGTTAGGTGGAATTGAACTGAACATGGTAGGTTTAAGTTGAAAATTCAAAAACAAATTCAAGTTCAATAATAACAATTAGTATTTTAATATTTGTAAAGATTTATTTTTATTATTTTGAATTAGAAAATAAGCTCGATGTTTCAAATTATTTTATTAAATTAAATTCAATAAAAATAGAACTTTAAATCTATTGCTATTAGCACCACCATTTTAGGAGGACATCCTTGCACAAAACAAAAGAATGGGCCAAGCGCAATCTCTCTCATTAACCACCAGTAGGGGTGTGCAAAAAATCAGGTTAACCATAACCAAAGTACTAACCAAACCAAATCCAATTTTAATAACCAAATCCATTTTATAAGAAAACCACACCAAATCCAATAAAAAAAACCAATTGTAAACCATATCCATTTTTTATAAATGGTTTGTAAACCATATACATTTTTCAAAAATTTTTGATTTCAAATAAAAGAAATTCCCGAGTTTTTTTCGGAAAAAATTTTTGTCGGGAAAAAAAGTTTCCGAGTTTTCTGGAAAATGTTTCTGATTTTACCGGAAAAAGAAGTTTCCAATTTTTTCCGGAAAAAAAGTTCTCGATTTTTCCGGAAAAAAGTTTTTGATTTTTTGCCGGAAAAAAGTCCCCAATTTTCCGGAAAAAAAGTTTCCGATTTTTTCCGAAAAAAAGTTCTCGATTTTTTGCCGGGAATAAAAGTCCCCGATTTTTCCGGAAAAAAAGTTTCCGATTTTTTCCGGAAAAAAAGTTTCCGATTTTTTTCGGAAAAAAAGTTCTCGATTTTTTGCCGAAAAAAAGTTCCCGATTTTTCTGGAAAAAAGTTTCCGATTGTTTCCAGAAAAAAAGTCCCCAATTTTTCCGGAAAAAAGTTTCCGCTTTTTCCGGAAAAAAAGTTTCCGATTTTTTCGGAAAAAAGTTCTCGATTTTTTGCCGGGAAAAAAAGTTTCCAATTTTTCCGGAAAAAAGTTTCCGATTTTTTCCGGAAAAAAGTTTCCGATTTTTTCCCGAAAAAAGTTCTCGATTTTTTGCCGAAAAAAAGTTCCCGATTTTTCTGGAAAAAAGTTTCCGATTGTTTCCGGAAAAAAAGTCCCCAATTTTTCCGGAAAAAAGTTTCCGGTTTTGCCGGAAAAAAAGTTTCCGATTTTTTCCGGAAAAAAAGTTCTCGATTTTTTGCCGAAAAAAAGTTCCCGATATTTCTGGAAAAAAGTTACCGTTCTTTTCCGGAAAAAAAGTCTCCAATTTTTCCGGAAAAAAAGTTTCCGATTTTTCCGGAAAAAAGTTCTCGATTTTTTTCCGGGAAAAAAAGTTTCCAATTTTTCCGGAAAAAAGTTTCCTGTTTTGCCGGAAAAAAAGTTTCCGATTTTTTCCGGAAAAAAAGTTCTCGATTTTTTGCCGAAAAAAAGTTCCCGATTTTTTTGGAAAAAAGTTTCCGATTGTTTCCAAAAAAAAAGTCCCCAATTTTTCCGGTTTTTCCGGAAAAAAAGTTTCCGATTTTTCCGGAAAAAAGTTCTCGATTTTTTTCCGGGAAAAAAAGTTTCCAATTTTTCCGGAAAAAAGTTTCCTGTTTTGCCGGAAAAAAATTTCCGATTTTTTCCGGAAAAAAAGTTCTCGATTTTTTGCCCAAAAAAAGTTCCCGATTTTTTTGGAAAAAAGTTTCCGATTGTTTCCAAAAAAAAAGTCCCCAATTTTTCCGGTTTTTCCGGAAAAAAAGTTTCCGATTTTTCCGGAAAAAAGTTCTCGATTTTTTGCCGGGAAAAAAAGTTTCCAATTTTTCCGGAAAAAAGTTTCCGGTTTTGCCGGAAAAAAAGTTTTCGATTTTTTCCCGAAAAAAAATTCTCAATTTTTCCGGAAAAAAGTTCTCGACTTTTTTGGAAAAAAGTTACCGTTCTTTTCCGGAAATAAGTTTTTGATCTTTTGCCGGGATAATAAAAAAATTAAAATGAAAAGGAAAAAATTGATTTAAAATTAGTTCAAGTAAGTAACCAAATTATTATTACGAATCGGTTATTAATTGGTTTTAAACCGGTTATAAACCATATCCAAATTAGTTTTATATAATAATCAATTTTTATTAAAATGGTTTTGGATCTTAAACCAAACCATAAATTTGGAGGGGTGTGGTGTGGTTTTTAAACCATGCACACCCCTAACCACCTGCCAGCATACTTATTCCTCTAACCCATATTTCCTTCGTTCTTCTCTCCTTCAAACTGTCGCCGGTTTTTCACCAACACGATCGGCCTCGTTTTCTTCATCTCCTCTACCATCTCTATCTTTCTATAGGTCCGTTCTCCTCTGAAAAACACATGTAAAGATCTAGCTTCTTTCTAGATGGTGTTGTTAATCAAATTTTACATATGATTGCTTTAGCCCTTATACATTTCCCTTATGTGATTGTTTATTCTTTTGGGATCTTTGCATTACATTTTGTTGAGACTTGCAATTGAAAAAAACAATATTCTAACAATACTGTTTACAATCTTTTCAAGGTAATTGTTAAAACTAATTAGTGAATCAATGAGAATTAATGGTTTAAGTCTTTCACTCATTCTATCTGATTGTTAAAGCTAATTAGTGAATCAATGAGACTTGCAATTGAAAAAACAACATTCTAACTATAACGTTCGCAATCTTTTGCTGAATTTTGAGTGGAGCAAATGTGGATTAAAATCTAAAGTTACATTTGAGACTGGTCTCTTATTTTATTTTTTTATAGTGTGCATTATAAAATTATGAGTAAAATATGTTTTTAGTCCCTATAAATATCTTAAATTTTGTTTTTTGTCCTTATCAATTTTTTGTCCTCAAATATTTTCTGTCACAACTTTTGATCCTGCTTTTTATTCAACTCATTGTAGTACAAATGTCTTGGACACAAAAATAAAGTACAAATGGAACGTAAGTATAAAAATTGAACACAACATGTCTTGGAGCGTAAATATAAATAATTCATTGCATGATCTAAAAATTGAACGCAACATGTCTTGGAGCGTAAATATAGTACAAATGACAAAAGAAACCCACAAATGTTCTATAGATACGTATTCATATAGTACAAATGAAACACACAACAGAAACACACTTAAATGACAAACCAAATTTTAACAAACACACAAATAGTACAAAGTACTAGAATTCATGAACTTAAGTTATGGTATAGCTATAATCAAGGCACACCAGGAACAACAATAGTTGGCAATGTTGGCAGAGTAGGTAGTGTTGGCAATGTTGGCAGAGTTGGTAGTGTGGGTAGTGTTGGCAGAGTAGGTAGTGTAACTGGCAAGTCAATTTTGGAAACTTCATGTATCATTTGAAGGTTACGTGCCCCTTCAACATTTGTCATTGATGAAAATGATGCTATAAGTAGAAGTGGTACAATGAATGACCAGATATTGATGGAAGCCATTTTTTTGAGCTAGAGAGCTTAATGTTATTGGTTTATGATAATAGTTTTGGTATGCTAGCTTGAGGTAATAATGGTATGTGTGTGTGTTGTGGGCTTTTATAGGCAGAGAAGTGTACCATGTGATTGTTAGGATTGGTATTGTATGGTTTGGGAATTTTACCTTGAATATGAATAGTTTAATTTTTACAGATATACATATACATCATGTGATTCATATCAATGTAACAATAATTGATTTTTGTTTGAGGAATGTAATTCCAAAATTAAAGTCGACATGTATGTTAATATCTTATAAAATACACTTAACATTAAACCATGTTGATGGTACCTATTTTTTAAGAATTGGTACCAAATAGTTATTGTATTGGAGCAAAATTCAAATGAGTACCTAATAGGTATCGGTGTTACAATAAGAAGTGGTATCTATATTATTTTTGTGGGACTCATTTTTAATTATGTAGAGTTATTGATGAGATGTGTTATTGGTGAGACCCATTTAGAATTTTTTAAATGATGTTGGGTTGGAGGGATTGAATACTTATAAAATACTATTATTAAGAAATTATAAATTTGTAATGTGTACATGTGATGCCCATTTAAATACTATATAATGGAGAGCTCATTGTGGGTGATGTGTAATACGAGTAGAGAAAAAGTATGATCTAAGAGAAAATTAATATAAAAGCAAAATTAATTCAAATTTTGATATAGTGTCGGATGTTGATTTTTGTGCCGACTAAATATTCATGATAACAAGTCATTAGATTTGGTGTAAAAATTTTGGGTAGATTGTTTGAGGTCATAGATTCGATCAATTTCTTTTTACGCATAGATCCGATCAAATTTTTTTACGCATAGATTTGATCATTATTGACTCTATTAAATTAAAAATAAATTCTCAATTTTTTTTTTCTTTCTTTCATCTATTCTTTTGATATAATTTATTTATTTCATTTTACTCATGATTTTTTTTATATTGGTGTTCTAGTTCTCAAGAAAATATATCCTGATAATTTAAAATCGACCACAAGAGATAAGTAAAATACGGTTAAATACTATTCCCGGCAAAAATTGTTTACTCAGTCATGTGATTTATCTCGTGCTAAAAAAACAACTCAAACATAAATATGATATGAAGTAGCATGTCAAAAAAAGTTTTGTGATTGCAATCTAGTTCTTAACATTTAAATTTCTTTATATTCCGATTAGCAATATTTTTGTTGTATATATTCACGGCACATAATTGCAATTTTTTGTAATATCAATTATCATAATTCAACTGTGGAACTGCATGCCGACTTAAACTCTTTGTATAACACTTGGTCTAATTCACACTTAGACAACTACAACTACAACTACAACATATCCTCTTGTTGATTTAAAAATGGATTATTAAAGGAAAATATACTTTCAACATATGCTTTTGTTTGAGGAACGTTATTCCAAAATTAAAGTCCACTGTATGTCAATATCTTATAAAATACATCTAACATATTAGTGTGTGCAATACGAGGAGAGAGAAATTAATATAAAAACAAAATTAATTTGTATTTTTATATAGTGTCGGATGTGTCGACTAAATATTCCTGATAGCAAGTCATTAGATTTGATTTATTAATAAGAGATTTGGGTAGATTGTATGAGGTCATAGATTTGATTATTATTGGTTTTGTTGTAAACAAAAAAATAATTCAGTTTCTTCTATTCTTTTTGTATGATTTATTTATTTCCTTTTACTCGTGATTTTTTTTTTTTTGTATTAGTTTTCTAGGCAGGGGAGGACCCGTGTGAGGCATAGCCACACCAGCCCAACTCATATTTTATTTAAAAAAAATAACAGTAATAATTTTATAAAGAATTTTAAGTTATTTTGTATAAATATTCGTACAAATATTAATGTAAATATTAGTTTAGACTATATTATTGATAACCGTAAATCTTTCGTTACATCCTATTTTAAGTATTACAAATATAAGTTTATAGTCTATTATTGTTGATTTTAAATTTTTTGTTATACATTAAATTATATAATTTAATTTTATAATAATCAACTTTGACGAAATTATACGAATGATTTTTTTTAGTAGTGCCAAAAAAATTTAGTCACGCTGATAATTTATGTCCAGATCCACCTCTACCTCTAATACTGAAGAAAATATATTTTGATAATCTAAAATCGACCACAAGAGAAAAGTAAAATACGGCTATATATTATTAGTGCAGGCAGAGATTGTTTACTCATTTGATTTTTTATTTTTTTTGTTGACAAAATTTACTCACGGACCTCGTGCTAAAAAGAACAACTCAAATATAAACATGATATCAAGTAGCATGTCAAAAAAAATTTGTGATTGCAATCTAGGTCTTGATATTTACATTTCTTGACATTTCAATAAGCAATATTTGAGGTTGTATATATTCACGAATCACGGCACATAATTGCAAATTTTTGTAATACCTAATTTTTTTATATAAATAAATATATCAGAAGAAATTAATCATTTTGCAATGATTCACTTTTAATTTGTCGTGATGGAACCACATCTAACATTCCGACGTACCCAACTCATGCATATACTAAGGATTTCATGCATTCATGTGATTGAAGCAAGTGGTACGTACCCATCTTACAATTACTGTTTTTGTTTACGTTGAATGTAAGCATTTGAATACTAGTGGAGAAGAACAATTCAACATTAAGCCTCAAAAATCAAAATCTTAGGCAAGTAGTCAGCAACAAGCCAATAAACTTTTACATTTTGAGAACGTGAAATATTTTGTCGTGTTAGAGGCAAGGATAAGAGAATAATGAGGCTGGTAAGAACAAGGTAAGATTACTTGTCCTGTTGTGGACAAATTCACTACTATGTGACTTGTGTGTACAAATTATTATCCTAAACTCATGTTGAGCCACATACAAACCAGCCTATTAGGTTCTTGTCTTCTGTACGGAGATACATTTATATAAACAGCCATTTTAGTCATTGAAAGTGTCACTTGCTATCAAATTGGTCCTTGAATTAAGGAAAATAAAAAAATAGTCTCTGAATTGTTAATTTCGTTAGTCAGTTAAATCCAAAATGTTAAAAGTCTGTTAAATGTGATGATGTGGAATTATTAATAGCACATTTTATTAATTTACTGATTTTTTTAATGTCCATTTTTACTTTTATTTTTTAAAACATTTATTTAAAAACATAAACATAATAATTTAATATCTCTCCCTCTTGCTGCATTTCAATTTTCTCTGCAATCTGCATCCACATCCTCTCTCCGCTGCCTGCGGCAGTGACGATGGCAGTCCAACGATAAAGTTTTTAGAAATGAGAAAAGTTTGATGCTTGTTGTTGTTTGTGGGTTGGCTTGCACTGGTCAAAAATCAGCCGGGAAGACGTCGGTAAAAATCAAACTTCTCAAATCTTAAAATAAAGTTATGGGTTTCATCGAAGAGATGAAGAGGAACATGAATCTCATATTTATATTTTAAAATCCGACATAGTGGGTGACTGGAAACGGTCTTTAAAGCAGCGGAGCTCCGACAATAATGGTGATAGTGTAACAATCCGTTTGGTGAAGGAGATAGAGCGTTAATGAGTAAAAAAATGGTGGCGGTGGCCAGGGGCGGAGCTCTTAAGGGGCTGGGCAGGGTCACGGCCCGCCCCAAGTTTCAAAATTTCCATTTTTTATTGGTATTATATACATATTTTTAGTTTAAGATTATATTATATATATTACTCGTTGCAAATATAAACAAACAAAGTGAAGTAGCTTAATGGTAAAGAAACTTGTCTTTGGTGTGAGGGACCTGAGTTTGAATTATGTGCATGACAATTTAACTTTTTAACAAAAAAATCTCTCATTTGCAAGTAAAATTAAAATGAACTAACTATTACATCATTAATAATAAATGATACATTATGGTGAAAAAATATATATTTATATTGCAAACATGACCTTCTATCAATTTTATTTTTTTACAAGCACGATTGTGTTGATGATTGTGGCGAAAAACCAACGACGGTTGAAGGCGAGAAGAACCAAGGAAATATGGGTTAGAGGAGTAAGCATGTTGGTTGGGTTAATGAGAGAGATTGGGCTTGGCCCATTCTTTTGTTTTGTGCAAGGGTGTCCTCCTAAAATGGTGGTGCTAATAGCAATAGATTTAAAATTGTATTTTTATTGAATTTAATAAAATAATTTGAAAACTTGAGCTTATGTCTCTTAATTTTAAAAAATCTTACACCCTAAAATATATCTTCAAAATTTTATTAAACATATTTTGTAATTCAAAATAATAAAAATAAATCTTTAAAAATATAAAATATTAATTGTTATTGTTATTATTGAACTTGAATTTGTTTTTTAATTTTCTACTTAAACCTACCATATTCAGTTCAGTTTCCCGTTGACTTGGTTATTAGTTTATGTAACATATGAAGATTAAAGATTTTGAATTATAAAACTAATTTGATTAATTAACCGATTTTTTATGTTTAAATAAGATTAAAAAAATCAAAAAGAGATGTTATTGGTATAACTTTTACATACGAATTAGATCTTTAACACTCACTTGATCTTTAACACTCAGTGTACAGTTAAATGGTGTGTACCATATAATCCTACGTGGCAAAGGAAAATTCACCCTACTTTCTAATTGGTCATCAAATGACTTTTTCAATATTGTCAAACACTCGACTTCATCATATAGAATTTATCATTTATCTATTATATGATTCCTTTCTTGCAATTTTTTCCACTCATCATTATCAACTCATGACCATGCATGAGAGCATGGAATCATCTAAACACTCAAGGCATCTCAACAGTACCTGCAGTTAGCTTAACAATGTTAGTTAATGAACGGTTAGCGGTTATGTCACCAGTTATGTGCTTTCATCTCCTTGTATATGCACATGACTTTACCGTGCACATGATAGAATGACTAATGAATGAAATTTCTTTCATCTCTATCTATGAGCTCATTCTTTGTTTTTTTAGATGGTACTAGAGCTTTTCTTTGCACCGGTCTTATCTCTGGTGTGAAACTCAAATTTCTACTAGAAGTTTTGAGTTCAGAATAGTGCAAAGATCTAACATTAAATCATGCAAGCATGTATCGTGCGTGCAAATGGAGAGTCGACAGTCTAGCTATAGTTGTTGCGAATCGGAAAAATGGGCCAGCCGAAATAACCCTAATAAAATGTCGTGTTTGGGCTAAAAAATATGAGTCCGAATTAAACAATGAGAAGAGTGTCGATATCCACTAACAAATGAGTAAGTGTCCGGGCTGGCCGGAATGTAAATCTGCCTGTGGTATTTAGTATCTGACACGTGTCAATATCCGACACCAACACGACTCCAATACATATGATTACATTTAATTAATTCATTCATTTTTTAAAAATTATTATTGGTGTCAAGTTCATTAGTACATCAATTTAGTTCCTAAACTTTTTAAAAAACATGAAAGAAAATGATAGTTCAAGGACCAAATTGATGGATTATTAATAGTTCAAGGGTCATTTAATATATTTATATAGTTTATGGACCAAATTGAAGAGAGGTTAATAATTTAGGGACTAAATTGAAGGTTTATTCAAATAGAAACCAAGTTGAATAACTAATATTGCTCCGAAGATGTGTTTCAACACACAACTTCTCGATTGAATTAATGAGCTATGAATTTAACACTGTAGCATACTTACAGATTAGAAGAGACATTTTGTACAATAGGAAATAGAGAAAAATATTCATTTGAATACAAAGAAAACAAAACACTTTTATATCTTTTTCTTTGTTTAATGACAGTGAGTTCACTTACTTTATCAATTTCATTAGTCTCTCTGCATGAATATTGGGTGTATCATCAGTAAATAATGAATTGTTAAGTGAATGTAATTCTGAAATAGCATCAGAAGTTGATTTAATCAACCATTCAACAGCTTTACTTGGTTGATCATAACCAAGTCTATCTTGAAGATCACAAAACTAAAATACACTATACATAATGCTATCATATTTATTGTATGTAAGATCAGAGACTGTTTAGCAGCATAGTAGCTCATACCATAAACCTCAATGTTATTGTTTAGCAACATAGCTCATAGAGCCTCAAAAGACCTATATATTTTATGAAAAACTTAAAACCTGTAGAGCCCTATATATTTGTACTACCATGGTGGTATTGACTTGAGACCTGGGAGTGTGCTCCTCTTAAGGTCTTAGATTCGATTCTCTCCGGTGCCAATTTAGTGGGTTAATTTAGCTTCTTCAAAAAAAAAAAATCGTCATGAATATCTTCCTGAATTTAAGTCACTGCCAAGTTAAAATTATTTTTCAAAACAAATGAAAAGACATGGATATTGCAATCATTTTGTTAGATATGGTAAAGAAGTGTATTATTTGTCATTTATAATTATGAACTTGTGATCATCTTGTGTTCCTAGGTTGGAGCTTGTTTAACATTAATTATGGACAAAAGTTGGTTAGCTGAGAAGAGGTCTTCCATCAGATACTTGTATGCACTGCATAATTTTATTAATTTTGCATTTCATAGAGTAGCACAAGGAAACGAAATCTTGTGATTTTTCATGGAGAAGGAATATCTTCAAGAAAACCATTTGATAGAAAACATAACTTACATGATGATTTGGATAGGTTGTTAGAGGATACTTTTATTCCGGCTGTATTTGAGTCGGGACCGGAATCTTCGGACGATCGATTGAACCCTCTTGCCTAGCTTGAGCTTGAATACTATAGTTTGAAAGTGAATTACAACTACAAGCGGAGAGACTAAAGCAAAAGCAGAGAGTCTGTTCTAAAGATTGTGTTTTTTTTTTTACATACATACTTTAGGTTGTGTCAACTGTCATGCTTAATATTTTGGCTCTGTTTGGGAAGCCAACAAGTTAGCTTATAGCTTTTAGCTTATAAGCTAAAAGTTCTGTTTTATAACAGTTTTTAAAAAAAGAGCTTATAGTTTATTTTACTAGCTTAAAGCTTATTTTCAAACGCTATTTCAAGTAGCTTATGATCTTATAGCTTATCATCTTTTCTTTCAATTTTACCCATATCATCATACTTGAAAAAAATTAAATAATGATTAAACATATCTTTTTTATATCATTTCATACTTATAAGTTAGTTCAACCGCTAATTTTACCAAACACTACAAATTCAATCAGCTAACTTATTCGCTATAAGCTAAAAGCTAACTTATAAGTTATCCGCTATAAGTTCATCCGTTATAAGCTAGTTTATCAACTATCCGTTATTTTTTACTAAATAGAGCCTTTAAATTTTAACAAATCAAACAAAATTCTGCTTAACAATATGATTTTTTTTAACTCATCGATTGGCCCCGTTTGGCCCGGATTATTTTTTACTTTTTTTCTTCTCCTTAAGAATAGTAAAAAAGGAAAAAATTGTGTTTGACTTCATTTTTTTTATTTTTTACTTCTTTACTTTATTTCTTTAATACTTTTAAGGAGAAATAGTGTCAAATATAATTTTATACTTCTCTATTTCGTTTAAGCTGAAATAAAAAGTAAAAAATAAGTCGGGGGAAACGGGGCCCGGTCTATACATTTTATCAACATATAAATTAATATTTAATTCACCTTTTATTAAACAATTTTAATTTTTTGTGAAAGAGATTTTTATAATATTATAAACATAAATATAAAAACTAATTCAACAATGTGAAGAGTACACAAAAGTTAACTTAAAAGTAAAGAGAAAAAATCATGATAGAAAACATTAATGTAAATAATAATTTACAGTCTATTATTAATTAATGAACTCGGTACACATATAATTAGTTCAAATATTAATGCAAATATTAGTTCTTTATATATTATTTATGGTTTTAAGTCACTTAGTATATATGCGTAGAGTATTATTTTAAGTTATACAGTTTAATTTTATAATATTGAACTTTGATTTTGTTTGTCAAAAAATAACGGATAATGTACAATTCAATTTATAGTATTGATAAAACTAGTAATTGAACTAGCATATATAAATATGAAATGACATAAAGAAATATGTTTATTAATATTTAATTTTTTGAGTAAGATAATTGGAAAAAAATTAGAATAAAAAACAATAAATTATAAGTTAGTATAAATAAGCTATAAGCTTATGAAATTTTTTTACCAAATAAGTTTTTTTCATACGGGGAGTTGAGGAGAAAGGATGATGGATCTCAGATGAAGATGATACAATCACAGTCAACAATAATGTCGTAGTAATTAATTATAAAACATACTCAAATAATCTAAAAATTGAACACAACATGTCTTGGAGCTTAAATATAGTACAAATTCTTATAGAACAAATGACAAATGAAACCCACAAATGTTCTATAGATACATATTCATATAGTACAAATGAAACCCACAACAGAAACACCCTTAAATGACAAACCAAATTATAACAAACACATAAATAGTACAAAGTATTAGAATTCATTAACATTAGGTACTTATGGTATAGGTACACCAGGCACACCAGGAATAGTTGGAATTGTTGGTATTGTTGGCACAGTTGGAATTGTTGGTATTGTTGGCACAGTTGGTACAACAGGAATAGTTGGGATTAATGGAACACCTAAGTTTGGAATAGTTGGCAATGTTGGAAGAGGTAGTGTTGGCAAATCAACTTTGGAAACTTCATGTATCTTTAGAAGGTTACGTGTCCCTTCAACATTTGTCATTGATGAAAATGCTATGAGTAGAAGTGGTACAATGAATGACCAGAAATTGATGGAAGCCATTTTTTTTGAGCTAGCTAGAGTGCTTAATGTTATTGGTCTATGTATGATAATAGTTTTGGGATGCTTGAGGTATTGGTATGTGTGTGTTGTGGGCTTTTATAGGCAGAGAAGTGCATCATTTGATTGTTAGGATTGGTATTGTATGGTTTAGGAATTTTACCTTGAATATGAATAGTTTAATTTTTACATATATACATCATGTGATTCATATCAATGTAACAATAATTGATTTTTGTTCTCTTCTGCAAGTACTCTTAGTTTGAAAGGTTGCAAATAAATTTTGAGCAGTGTTATTCTCAAATTCCAGGGGTGATTAGTGCTTTGGTAGGAAAGTTCATGTTTCGATCCTTCGCAACTGCGATTGGGAGGGAGCTGAAACTACTTGATGTCAAAATTGGATCGAATAATTTTTGTGTCGACTAAACATTTATAATAACAAGCCACTAGATTTAGTATAGTGGTAAGAAATTTGCGTAAAATTTATAAGATCTTAGGTTTGATTCACATTGACTCCATTGTAAATAATAAATTATTTCCAATAACCTTTTTTTCTTTCATCTATTCTTTTCATGTTTAATTTATTTATTTTTATTTCCTCGTACTCATATGATTTTTTTTATATTAGCCTTCTAATTCTTAAGAAAAGAGTCTCTAAAAATCTAAAATTTGACCACAAGAAGTAAGTAATACGACTAATTTCTTGCTAAATATTATTCCCAGCATAAATGTTTACTCATGTGATTTATATATTGTGCTAAAAAGAACAACTCAAACATAAATATGATATGGAGTTGCATGTCAAAAAAGTTTTGTGATTGTAATCTAGGTCTTGACATTTAAATTTCTTTATATTTCAATAAGCAATATTTGAGGTTATAGATTCACCACAGTAATTGCAAATTTTTGTAATACCAATTATCGTGACTCAACTGTGCAACTGTATGCCGATTTTTTTTTTTATAAAATAAACAATATTCATTCATTTAAATGGATAAAGTACATCGATGTAATACAAGTTCATAATCGCTAAAAATGAAAAAGATAAATCTGCGAACAATCTCACAACATTTATATTAATAGAGCATAAAACGACAAATTACATATGCTTACAAATATGACTATATTGAAGTATCCAGAATATCAATGTCTCTGGATCTGTAGTGTTGATGATACCATAGTCGATATTGATTGGATCTCTAGATCGAAACAATTTGGATGGATGGTTTTAGGCCAAAATTGACCTAAAATCACTCATCTTCAATGAACTAAGAAGAAGAAGAAAAATATTACTAAGGGAAAAGAAAAAAAAAACAAAATAAGAGAGAAAAATTAGAACAATATGTTGTTTTTGAATAAGCTGCATGCCGACTTAAAACCTTTGTATACATACCACTTGGTCTAATTGACACTTTAATACTAAGACAAGTCCAAAATCAGCTTCAGCTGCAGCTGCAACTGCAACATGTCCTCTTGTTGATTTAAAAATGGATTATTAAAGAAAAATATACTTTCATAAAAGCTATAGCATAAAATTATTGTGGATTATCATTAATAAAAGGTTTTGATATATAGAAAATAAAAAGTCATTTTATTTGGTCTAATAATAATGAGTTTAGTTAATATGTATGAGATTTTGAGTTTGAAGTTACGAGTTCCATCCTCATTTCCATTGTAATTTTGTAAAGAAAAATTAGAATTTTTCTCTTCCTCCACCCCCCCCCCAGAATTTTTCTCTTCCTCCCCCCCCCCCCCCCACCCCACATAATTATTCTTCCATCCCTCTGAAAATCCAATTTTGCCCTCATAAATAATTTTTGGAAAATATTTTTCAAATATTCATGTTTTTCGGAATCTATTTTCCGAAATAGAATTCGGCATAGTTTTTAGATTTATAGTTTTTCATTCATATTTCAGTATTTTCGGGTTCTATTTTCCAAAAAATTAACTCTTTCGAAAAACGTTTTCTGAAAATTCAAATATTTCGGAAAGCAGAATCCGAAATTGCTTTGGAAAACATTTTCCAAACTTATGTTATATATGATTAGAATCGCAAATTTGTTGTTTTAACCTGATTTTTCATAGTCTCTATATTTTTTACCATATTTTTAAAACTAATTAGTATCCAAACATAATCCAAAATATTTCTCCCCGATATGTTTCATAGCAATTGAAAAATTATTTAAGAAAAATTGTCCAGAATATTAATATTAAGGGTTAGGATCAAATGACACCAAGGTGTCAAACTTAGTAACATGACACCTCCGATAATTCTTTACCGGATAATCGTATTACAAAATCCACCGTTGGATTCAAAGCTATTATTATATAGATCGTGTCTATAAAATTTAACATCAATCGGAAATCATTTGATGTGTTAATGAGAAAGATTAAAATTAACGGTTTTGACCAAGTTTTGTAAGACGTTAATTTTGATCCTTCTCATTGACCCATCAAATGATTTCCGATTGATGTTAAACTTTATAGACATGATCTATATAATAATTGCTTTGAATCCAACGGTGAATTTTGTAATACGATTATCCGGTAAAGAATTATCGAATGTGTCATATTACTAAGTTTGACACCTTGGTGTCATTTGATCCTGACCCAATATTAAAGGTATATTATAAATCTCATATGGAGTCGTCGTGAGATGTTTATATCTCACATCCATCAACACAATTATATTTTGGATTATGTTTGGATACATATTAGTGTTAAAATTAAGGTAAAAAATGATTGAGACTAGTAAAAAAATTAGGTTAGAACAACAAATTTGCGGCTGATCATATATAACTGAATTTCGGAAAACATTTTACAAAATCACTTTGGAAAATGTTTTCCAAAGCAATTTTGGATTCTACGTTCCGAAATTTTTGAATATTCGGAAAATATTTTCCGAAAAAGTTAACTTTTTGAAAAATAGAATCCGAAATAATAGAATATCAGTGGAAAATAAATAAATCTAAAAACTACATGTAAGTATATTTTGAAAAATATATTCTAAAAAAAATGCAAATTTTGGAAAAGGTTTTCCAAAAATTATGAGGATAAAATTGGAATTTAAGGGGGCTAGAAGAAACATTGGGGGAAGAAGAGAAAAATTCGAAAAATTATGGAGCAAATATATGAATGAACGTATCCACAGCTGACTAGGATTCCTTTTTAAGGGATTGATAGCAAGAAGAAAATAATTCATGTACAGTAAAAAAAAAATTATTCATGCAAGAATTATATAAATAATAATGATTTGATCGATCAAATTATATGTAGCAATCCTTAAAATATCTGGAATTATCCGTCAAAAAAAATATCTGGAATTATTTTTTTATTTTAGCATATGTACTTATATTTTTTTTTTGTCAAGTAGCCTAATGGCTTGAAATTCCACCCATAAGGTGAATAAGTGGGATGACCGGGGTTCGAACCCCGATCCCCTGCATAATAATGCAAATGTCCACCAATTGAGCTAAGCTCATGGGACGCATATGTACTTATATTAGTAGTATAAAAAATCATCTAACGTTCCATTAAAATTAATTAATTTTTAGATTTTTAAAATAACTTTTATTAATGTTTAAAAATGTTATCCAATGAATCTAATTAGACCAACTTGTTCTTTATATATTGGTTTGAATTTTCGTAAAAAAGAATCACAAAAACCAAAAAACCATACCAATAAACCCTATTATCAATTGATCAACCGACGCGTTACACTTGCATTTTTTTATATAAATATAAATATATCCGAAGAAATTATTTTGCAATGATTCAATTTAAATTTAATCAAACCCAACAAATTTGATTACGGCTTATTTTTACTTAAACGGGACAAATGCCCGGCTTATTTTTACTTTTCTATTTTTGCTTAAACGAAATAGAGAAGTATAAAATTATATTTGATATTATTTCTCTTTAAAAGTATTAGAGAAATAAAGTAAAGAAGTAAAAAATAAAGAAAAATGAAGTCAAATACAATTTTTTCCTTGTTTACTATTTTTAAGGAGAAGAAAAAAAGTAGAAAATAAACCGGGTCAAACGGAACCTAAGGATTTCATTCATGTACTTGAAGCAAGTGGTATCTATCTATTCTTTTCATATAATTTTTATTTCTTTTTACTCATGTAATTTTTTTTTATCAGCCCTCTAATTTTTTTTTAAAAAAATTCTAATAATTTAAAATTTGATTACGAAAGATAAATAAAATACGGCTAAATATTATTCCCAATATTTGAGGTTGTATATATTCCCCTGCTCATAATTACAAATTTTTGTGATACCAATTATCATAACTCGACTATGCAACTGCGCATGCCGATGTAAAACCTTGTATAACACTTGGTCTAATTGACACTTTTACGCTGTGTTTGGTAGAGCAGAAACAAGAAAGAGGGGAGAGAGAAGTTGGGGAGAGAAGGCCATTTTCTCATGTTTGGTTGAGAAGAGAGATTGAAGAGAGAGAAAAAATAATGTGGGACCCACGCATATTTTGTTTCTCTCCCCAAGTGCGAAGAAAGGGAGCTGATGGGTGCAGGTTTTATTCTTTTACCAATTTCTCCCTAGTGTTGCAAGTGGTACACAGTAATTATTTTCATTTTTTTGTTTTTATTTCAATTCAATGTTTTTTATAAAAAAAAGGTTCAATTCACTTTTCCGTTTTCATAAAATTAACCGATAATTAAAATATTTTAATTAATTTATTAAGTTAAAAATGTTAATAATGTAATTGATATGTTTTAATTGATTAATTACGAAAATAATAACTAAATTACATTAAAATTAAAATGCAAGGATATTTTAGTCTTTTCAAAAATTAAACACATTTCTCTCTCTTCTATTTCTTTCTTTTTTCTCTTAAGCCAAACAACACATTAATTCTACTCTATTTCTTATCATTTTCTCTCTTCTCATACTCTCTCTCACATATCCTCTTGTTGATTTTAAAAAAAGATTATTGAAGATCTCCACTATTGTCTGATAGATTGTGGCGATATTTAGATAACTCGGCACTTATTTCTCTCTTGTAGTATATTTTATTTTCTTTGGGCATTAGTCCGGTTATGGATTGGCTTTTCGGCGGTAAATGCACACAGTCTCTCGGATAATTTCATTCAGTTCACTTGTTCAGTTGGTGGTCTCCGTGTTCGACGGTCCTTTTTGCGGCTCATTTGGCTTGCTTGTGTTTGGGTAGTGTGGAATGAAAGAAACCACAAGATCTTCAAAAAATTCGGCAAACTCTGTAAATCAGCTTCTGGACAAAGTTAAGATATTTTTCTATCGGTGGGTGAGGATGACGGATGTGAATTTAGTCTCAAACTTTTATTATTGGTGGTCGAACCCCTTTGCTCTGTCTGGGTATCGACTATTAATAGTAATTTTATCATATTTGTACTAGTGAATAGTAATTTTAACAAAAAAAATAGAATATATATATATATATATATATATATATATATATATATATATTCTATCTTTGTTTGTTAAAAAAAAATTATTGAAGAAAAATATACTTTCATAAAGCTATATAGCCTAAAATTATTGTGGATTGTCGTTAAAAAAAGGCTTTGATAAATAAGTTCATATTAAAATCGTCATGGATTTCTGCTTCTGCAGTTAAACAAACCACCGCCTTTTAATCTATGGACGTTTTCCTTTTCTAAGGGATCAAATTGATATCTTCTTGCAACAAGAAAATAATTCATGCAAGAATTATAAATAACGACTTGATTGATTAAATTATACTCCTTCTGTTTATATTTATAAGAGCTAATTTGACAAAACATAGATATTAAAAAAGTAGATTTTAGTATTAAATTGATTGACAAATTATATTGATTTTACATATTTACCCTTACAATTAATTGTGTTTTATATCAAACAAAATAAAATTTAATGCTATTAAAAAAACTATGCAAAGTAAATAAGAGTAAGTTTGGAAAAATAATAATTAATGTCATTGATAATTGTAAAAAGATCTTATAAAAAGGGACAAATATTTTGTCAAACGTTCTTATAAAAAGGGACTTCGAAATATTTTGCCCTTGAGCAAATATTTCGGAATGCATTTTCCGATTTTTTTTTGTCTTGGATTTACTTCGAAATGTATTTTTCGAATTTGAATTAGAAAAACTTCAGAAAACTTCGAAAATCGCATTCCAAAATTTTTATCCAAGGGAAAAAATGGAAAAACGAGATAGAAAAGAAAGACAAAGGGTGGGAAGAGAAAAATTTGTGTCGAACACACTTGTATATAAATGTTCTGAGTCTAATATAGATGATCTCTAGAGTGCATAACTCAAACAAACCGAACCAAAGTGACCTGTTACACTTACATTTTTCTTATATAAATATATCCGAAGAAATTATTTTGCAATGATTCAATTTTAATTTAATAAAACCCAATATTTGTCGTCATGGAACCACATCTAACATTCCAACGTACCCAACTCATAATAAGGATTTCATTCATGTGATTCATGCAAGTGGTACCCATCTTACAATTATTATTATTATTATTATTATTATTTGTTTTTACCAAATAGTTTACGTTGAAGTGTAAGCATTTGAGTAGTGGAGAAGAACAATGCAAGTTTGAGCCTCAAAATCATAGGCCAGTAGGTAGCAACAAGCCAATAAAGATAAGAAGTAGTACCTCTTTTACATGTTGAGAACGTGAAATCTTTTGTCATATTAGAGGCAAGGATAACAGAATGAGGCTGCTATGTAATAAACCACATGAACAAGGTAAGATTAGTTGTCCTGTTTTTGGACAAATTCACTATGTGACTTGTGTACAAATTATTATCATGATAATTATTTTAATTAAACTCGTGTAGAACCACATATAACCAGCCTATCAGGTTCTTCTCTCACGTACAGAGCTTAGAGCTACAATTATTGACCAGATTCATATATTATATGAATCCCTATTCAATTTAATTAGGCTTAAATAAGTTTTTAATCGTTATAAATATTTCAAATTTCATTTAGTTACTATAAAAAAATTTTGTTATGTTTGGCACTTCAAATATTTTCTATTACAATTTTTTGTCTACTAATTCAACTTTTGTATATTTTCACATTTTTTTGATAATTTTTGGTATTGATGTTTATAATATTATACCATTAGCATTTAACACCTTTAGATTTTCTATAGCACTAGAGGCGGTAGACCTTCTAAAAAAGGTTCAAAAGGTCATGCATAATAATGTTATGTCGCCTATAGGTCTATGAATGTAGTTTTTCGAAGATTGAGTTTTGCAATACAGAAAGGTTTAGCGGCGCATCTTGTTCTTGTTGTTCGTCTTCCTTTTATTCATGTATAATTTCTTATATAATATATTTATATTTTGAATATTATAAGAACCTCTCATACAAAAATTTAGAATTTTTTAACATAATATGAATTATTTATGAATTTTTATGTGCAAAAAATAAAAAAATTCATATTTAATTCATCCTAAGTTAGAAAAAAAAAAAGTAAACCACCAATTTGATCCCTGACTTTGTAAGATACTCTCAAATAGGTCCTTTGCAAATATTTCAAAAAGGTCCATCACTTTATTAATATGTCAAGTTGGTCCCTGTATTTAGCCACTTACTATCAAATAAGTCCCTATTTTTAATAACTTACAATCAATTTGGTCCCTAACTTTATCCGCTTACTATAAATTTAGTCCCTGACCTACATTTAGAAGGACTAATTTGAATAAAATTTAACAGAGTCAAGGACCTTTTTGAAATATTCATAAAATCAAGGACATATTTGAGAGTGCTCTACAAAATCAGGGACCAATTTGATGGTTTACTCTAAAAAAAAAATTAAACTTTTGCAAAAGAGATTCATATAAAATACGAAACATGACCGAGAAAAAAATTTAAATTTTATAATGACATATACACGAGTTAAATGAAAAGAAGAGATAAACAATAGGGTTAAATATATTTTTGGTCCTTGTTGATATCTTAAATTTTATTTTTAGTCCATATAAACAAATTTCAACAATTTCGACCCCTCAAATATTTCAACCATGATTTTTGGTCCCTATTTTTCAATCAACTAGTTTACTATATCATTCAAAATTTTAAATTATTTTTGTTGCAGTTATATTTAATACATTATAGGAATCTTTTTGCAAAAGTTTTTTTTTTTTTAACAAGAGATGAATTAAGAATTAAATATGAATTTTTTAGTTTTTTGCGAAATAAAATTCATAAATAATTCGTATTATGTTAAAAAAAAATTGTGAAAGAAATTCTTATAATATTATAAACATGAATACAAAATATTATTAAAAAAATGTGAAAGGTCTATTACTATGTGATAAAAAGGTCCATTACTATGTGATATTTATAGAAATAAAAAATATATTTAATCTATATAATTACTACTCCCTTCCTCCTAAACTATAAGGGAAAAAATCACATTTTTTTTTTCCCAAATTATAAGGGAAAAAACCATTTTCAAGAATTTGTTTTCTTGCTTTCATAAAATTAAATACAAATTATATTTAATTTTCTCTCTCTCTCTCTCCTCTTTTCTCTATAAACAACAACCAATAAAAATTGTTTTTACATCTTTCCATGCAACTTTTCCAAGGAAAACACACAAAAAAATATTTCAAATTACTCCATCCGTTCCTTTTTATAAGAAACAGTTTAAAAAAATTACACATACCAAGGAAACACATTGTAAATAGTTCTTTTCATTTAATACTCTTATAAATTTAAACTTATTCCATCTATACCCCTATTTAATTACTCTAAATTCAATTAACTTACTTATTTTTAATATTCTCTTTCATAATAAGGGCATAAATGAAATTTAACATTTAAAAGATTTGAAAATTAATCAAAGTTTCTTATAAAAAGGAAAAAAAAATCACTTTTATTTCTTATAAAAAGGAACGGAGGGAGTATCATATTTTACTTTTTTTTTAATAAGTGTGATTTTTGTTTTTTCCCTTATAATTTGAGACAGATGGAATATGTGATAAAAATGTATATTAAAACAAATTTTGTGGTTGCTTAAAATAATTGGTATTAGTAGTCGAGTATATTTAAGAAATTTGTGCCATTTTTTATTTTTTTTTATATCAATTGAGTATTCTTTATGCACAACTGTAGAAATTAATATCTCAAATGTATACTCTCCCTTATAACTTATGCCACTTTAAATTACTATTAGGAAGATGTGAAACTCTTGAAATCAACAAAGAGACGTGTTTCATTTCATTAATAGTATGATATGATTTTTTAAAAAGGTAATAGTATGATATGTTTCAATTTTTTAACTTATGCCACTTTTGGGTAGCCTTTGCTACCCCATTTTATTTAATTTGTTTAATTTTTCATATATATATATATATATGTTAGTATATTTTATAGTTAGTTATTCTAGTAATGTATATTTAACTACCTCAAATAATATATTGTTAATTAAAAAGTAATAAAAATAGAAAAGACAAAATTATTACTTAATAGATAAATTATTTCTTTATATTTTGACACTTCTCGTCTCTATAGTAATTATACTTGAAGTTTTATCAACTATAAAAATTGTCAAAATAAAATTCATAAAAAGATTATTTATTTTTCTATTTGGCCCCTTCATTAAATTTAGGCTAGCTTCATCCCTGCTACTACCACGAGGCAAATATTTGATTACTTTCCAATCCATCACCAACGGTTTCCAAGTGAATATTAGCATTCCATTTATTAAGCCCTCAGATACCTTGCCTCTTGTACCTAACATCATCAACTTGTATAGTACAGGTGAAACATTTTTGCTGAAATAATGGCACCTCTAAAGTAGAAAATATCACAGTTGCATGCTCTAGTGGATTTAAATCATGATTTGAGATTGAACATTTTATATTATATCTTTATAAAATAAGTAGTAAATAATATCTACTATTCATTTAAGATTAAACAGCTTATATCTAGTATAATGTGTATGCAGTTATTGCGTGATATCCAAACTCCACTTATTTATGTATGGTTGGTTCTTAAAACATCAACACAGACACATGGGCTAGATATAACACTGACGGATAAAGGTTACACAGAGGATGCACAATAAAATGCGTGGCAAAAAAAAAATTCAACCATGATTTCTGACTGGTCAGTCAAATGACTTGTTCAATGTTGTCAAAAACACGACTTTGCCATAGATGACAAAAGTCATGCAGCACCTATTATATTTTTAGAGTAGATGAGAAATTATAATATTAGAGAAGCTCTAATTGAGTGTCACTTAAGCAATAATATTACAATATAATAATTAAAATATAATATTAAAGTTTTTACAAAAAACAATTATAATATTAGAGTTTCTACAAAAAAATAATATTAGAGAAACTTTAATTTAGTGTCACCTTAAGCAATTTATATAGGTAATATACGAGAGAGCTCGTGGGAATCTCTTAATGGATATTATAATAAAGATTTGCAAAATCAAAAGGAGGGTGCAAAAAATAAACCGTAAACATAAAAGTCCCAAAACCAAAACGATAGAAAAAGCCCAAAGTAATCGTGCAGTTTCGTACTCCAATATTCTTGTTGTATTTCTTCACCATCTCCACACTCTTCTGCATCTCAACACCAAAACCCTTTGATTCTTTGCTCGCCAGGATCGTCACAAAGGGTACTCTCGTTCTCCTTCCATCCAATCAAAGTATGTCACTCCTTCTTTATTTTCCCTTTCAACTTCTTAGGGTTTCGTTTTGTTGCATTGTATTATTATATATCATTATCATGAATCTAGGTTTCTTATATTTGCTGCATACTGCAATTATTATATTAGTTTCTAAAGCTGTGGAAATTTGATTGTATTGATTATGATGTTAGAGAAATTATATTTATTTTTGTTTTAGTTCAATTCCATAAGTGTTAATTGCAATTTATAAGTTGATTGTGCTTGTCACTTTAATGTAATATTAAGTAGATGTTCTCAATGATGTTGTATTCGGATCTTGATCAAAATAATTGCTTGATTATCAAAATAAAGTAGAAGTTCTCTAGGCTTTGTTTGGTACTTGATATTTTGTAGGGTGTTTGCTGAAGTTGGGGAAATTTGAATGTATTGATTGTGATGTTAGATAAGCTATATTGGGGAAATTTTAATATGTACAACACATTATAACTAATTAGAGAGTAAATGTAATACCAATAAGAAGTGTAAACTTACATAAACTAACAACCAAGTCAGCTGGGAATTGAACTCAATATGGTAGGCTTAATTTGAAAATTCAAAAACAAATTCAAGTTCAATAGTAACAATAGCAATTAGTATTTTAATATTTTTAAAGATTTATTTTTAGGATTTAATTTATATGCACTGACAGTGTAAAATAATTTTACACTGTCAACCAATAACAACCATGTATTCCGCCACATCACCCCACTTTACCCCACTATCTTTATATGACATGGAAGTTTAAATCATTCTTATTGGTTGCATGTGTAAAATAACTTTACACTGACAGTGCATAACAATTAAACTCTTATTTTTATTATTTTGAAGATATATATTAGGGTGTAAGATTTTTTAAAATTAAGAGATATAAGCTCAAGGTTTCAAATTATTTTATCAGATTCAATAAAAAAAAAAAAAGTATTGCTATTAGCACTGCCATTAGGAGGACACCCTTGCACAAAACAAAAAAATGGGGCAAGCCCAATCTCTCTCATTACTCCTTTGACCCTCCCTCTTTTCCTTCATTCATTCTCAAACCCTAAAAAAGTGAAAGGCAACACAATCACCATCAAGATTGGTCTCGTTTTGTTCATCTCCTCTACCATCTCTATCTTTCTATCCCAACAAAACCACTTTTAACGGAGTTTTCCCCCAGCAACATCGTCAGCCATATAATTCATAGTTAATTAACTTCTCCTCTGAAAAATTCAGGTAAGGATCTAACTTTTTTCCCTTTTCTTTATGCCTTTATTCAAATTCAGTTTGTTAGAAATTAAGTAAAACCAACCTAGAAGATTAGAGACACCGTTTGATGTTTGTTGTTAGCTTAATAGTTATTATTAGTTTGCTTAGTTGTTAAGAATAGATGCCTTTAAAAAGGCATGGATCAAATCTTTTTGTAATTCAATTTGTGAATCAAAATACAGTCAAGTGCTTTCTCTTCATCTTGTTCTCTCAGTTCTAGTTTGTGAGACGGTGTGTGTTTGAGTTTTAATGTCCCACTGATATCACAGAGCGTGTATTTTTGTATCAAGTGCTTGTTTTGTATCAATGTGCGTGAGTTTTAATTTTCCAATTTTTCGGCTGCGTTATTGGTTGCACGGACTGGATTGGAGTCTTGGTTTGGGGACTGGTTTGTAGCTTAACAGTGGCTAGCTTTAGGTGGAGTTTTGCTGCCTTGTTGTTTAGGTTTGTGTTGAATCATTGTGGAGTGTGTGAGAAGGGGTACTCAAACACTCTTATTAGAGGATTATTTTCTTTTGTATGTCATACTTATAATATATTTATTGGAAAGAATGATGTTGATATATTAATATTAGAGGATTATTTTCTTCCTATGATGTGGAAAGAATGCGCATCACACATTTATTGGCCCGCTAGTACTTATAATATTTATAAGTGTGATTAAAAATAAAAAGAATGATGTTGATTTTTCTAAGGAGTTGTCACTCCTAATACATGTAAAGTGGTATAATACATGTAGAGTGATGGAAAATACCCCTCCCCTGCAATTCCTATTTCAAATTTATATCAGCTCTCTTTTTATACTCTTATTTATTGTGTTTTTTTCTTGCAAAAGCAAAGAACTTTTCTTTATTTCAGTAGAAAACCAAAGTAAAACCGCGAGGTTTACTTTTCCATGTTGATGGATCTTATGGCTCATGGTTGACTGTTACCTTTTTTACCCTTGTATATTTCTTATTCCATTAGGTTTATTTGCCTTTTTGCTGTTTTTTCTTTTGTGAATTTGTGTGCTTTAGATGGACCAGGAAACCAACACTACTAGGGTAAGGTCTTTGAGATATTTTGGACAATATTCTCAATGAATGCAGTCAATACCTATCTTCTTTAAATTGGTGCATTTACAAAATTTTTACATTTTTAAAAAGTTTCGACTTTTCTCAATGTACCCTCCTTACTTCCCAAACCCTCCTGTGGTGGGAGCATCTTTCACTGGACCACTATTTCTTCACTGTGATATCTGCAGATATGTATATACATGCCTTGCTGTGCCTGCATTTCCTGTGTTTTAGCAGACCATAATTGGCTGCCCTATGCCATTGACATTTGAAACATATTTAGTAGTGCTGCCATTGCAATAAGCTGGATATTTTAATGGCAAAACCTTACTCATGGTGTCTGTGTTAACCTGTCAATACCTGTTTAAGTAGAAAAAAATATTAAAACCCTTCAGTCTGCCACCCTTATTCTTTCATGCAACCCATTATATTTCTCTTCCTCTGTACTGCATCACATTTCATCTCTCTCTCTCTCTCTCTCTCTCTCTCTCACACACACACACACACACACACACACAGACACACACACATATACATTGTGTTTTGAGCTGTTCAATGTTAGTAGTGTTAGATGTTTTGCACGGGCTTCTAAGGTTATGTGATCTTATTCATTTCTCTTTAACTAGTTTTGAAATGTAGTGCAACTTAATATGTTTTTATCTATGTCTTCCATGATCATCTAATGGAATTTGGACCTGCATCACCTCTCCTTACATTATATTTCATGGATTTTGAAATTCAACATATAATTGTTTATGTAGTTAAATACATTTGAATGATTTGATATATTTTTGGGTGACTAATGGAACAGTTAAATTAGTGAGATAATATTTCCGTTCAATAATTGATTGTAATGCACAATTCTTTCGTTTTCAGGTTTCTCTCCATTGACAAAATTATCTTCCTTTTTTTTTTTTTGCAGAACTTTCTCCTAGCTGCAGCCATGTCTTCTTCTTTCCTTCCCGCCACAACAGAGTCCATTGCTCAGGCATTGGAAGCTAAAGACCCATCTGAGGCCATCTCCATTCTTTATCGCGTACTTGGTGATCCTTCTTCTTCTCCAGAAGCTCTGCGCATGAAAGAACAGGCCATCACAAATCTCACCGACCTGCTCAGGCAAGAGAACAGGGCAGAGGATCTGCGCAGCCTTCTCACTCAGTTGAGGCCATTCTTTTCCTTGATTCCCAAGGCAAAAACTGCAAAGATTGTGAGGGGAATAATTGATTCTGTTGCTAAAATACCTGGGACATCTGAGTTACAAATTTCACTCTGCAAAGAAATGGTGCAATGGACTCGTGATGAAAAGCGTACCTTTCTGAGGCAGCGAATTGAGGCAAGGCTTGCTACTCTTCTGATGGAAAGTAAGGAATATTCACAAGCTTTGACTCTCCTTAATGGCTTGATCAAAGAGGTTAGAAGATTAGATGACAAACTCCTACTTGTAGACATAGACTTGCTTGAAAGCAAGTTACACTTCTCCCTAAGGAATCTTCCAAAAGCAAAAGCTGCCCTCACAGCTGCAAGAACAGCTGCAAATGCTATTTATGTTCCACCAGCTCAACAAGGTGCCATTGATTTGCAGAGTGGAATTCTTCATGCTGAAGAGAAGGATTACAAAACTGCATATAGTTATTTCTTTGAAGCTTTTGAGTCTTTCAATGCTCTTGAAGATCCAAAAGCTGTCTTTAGCCTAAAATACATGCTTCTGTGTAAGATCATGGTGAGTCAAGCTGATGATGTGGCTGGAATCATATCTTCTAAAGCAGGCCTGCAATACGTTGGACCTGATTTGGATGCGATGAAAGCTGTTGCAGATGCTCATTCAAAAAGATCCCTGAAACTATTTGAAACTGCTTTGAGAGACTACAAGGCACAGTTGGAGGAAGATCCAATTGTTCACAGGCACTTGTCATCCCTGTATGATACCCTTCTGGAGCAGAATCTTTGCAGATTGATTGAGCCATTCTCAAGGGTTGAGATTGCACATATTGCTGAACTTATTGAGCTTCCCAATGATCACGTGGAGCGGAAGATGTCTCAGATGATTTTGGACAAGAAGTTCGCAGGGACACTGGATCAAGGTGCTGGATGCCTTGTCATCTTTGATGACCCTAAAACCGATGCTATATACCCTGCAACTTTAGAAACCATCTCTAATGTTGGGAAAGTTGTGGACAGTCTTTTCGGTAGGTCTGCCAAGATAATGGCATGAGATCTCCATCGGGTTACTTTTTTCACATATGAGTCATTGATACTTTTGTTGTTTTCTTCTTAATGATAAGTAGGAAAACATTTGTTTAGCTTATGAATTTGTCAAATTGGAAGAGATTCTTAGTTTTTGAATCGGTTGATCACTAAACCATTTCAGGTGTGGCCTTATGATAATGCGTTTGGATATTTGTTCTTGAAAATTAAATGCATGTACGTGTTTGTATTACAGATATACGCGCAGCTCGCTTATTGCAGACTCTTTTTTTTTTAACTCTCTGCTTCCTAGGGGAATACCGTTTTTTGGAAACTTAATTTTGGAATCCAATTATGATTGATTTCAAAATTTCGTTTCTAATTTTTTTGTCACTTTCTAAAACTTAACTTCCAAAGATATGCATTCTCAAAAAAATTAATTTGTGAAATAAAATGCTATAATTCTTTAGTTTCGTTGAACTTTTAAGATCCTCTTGAGGTCATGGTGGATGGAGTTGTTGATATGTACTTGATGAGATTTGTTGTTTATTTGTTATGTAATTTGTTCTTGTTTGGAGGTAATGTTTTGTTCTGTAATGAGAACTTGGTGTTTTGCAATCTGATCAGGATTTGTTCTGGCTCACTGGCTGAAACAATGTAACCTACCATTGTCACCCTTGAATTGAAGGAGAGTGGTGGGGTCCTAGTTAGGTCATAAATCAGTTTTGGAATAGGTTGACCATATTATAATTTAAGCATGAATACGTTTTTCGTCCCTAAATAAAAAAATTATTTAGTGAAATTGGTCATTTAACTCGTGGAAGAAACAATCTCATATGATTTTATTTTTTTCAGCTTACCATGTTAAATATATAGTTTTCCCCGTTAACAATAACTAATCTTCGTCAAATAATGTTTTAACCACACAAAATTGTTTCTCTGTTGTTAATTGAAGTTTTTTCACACACGAGCCATAAATCAAACTTGTAGCCAGTTGTTTAGTCGGTCTAAATTTTTTATCATTTAGAATAATCCATTATTGATAAAAGTCTCATATGATTGTTGTCAGCCTTATTTGAGAGTTAGGAACAAAATAGAAGAAATTAAGAAAAAGAACATAAATCCACTCATTTGTTTGTCAAAAGAGGAACATAAATTATCCACTTTTATTGATATTACTTGAAATAGTAACAACCATCATAGAAGCACCCTAGATAGATATATAGCAAAGTCTTACCTGTTGGAACCAATAGAATATGAACTAGAAAATTTTCATCACTGGTTAAAATACCCTGGTACATTATAACTTGAAATTATTCAGAAAGTGCAAATAAACAGACACACGAAATGGTTGTTTGTTGTTTGCTCAAACAACTTAAGTTACAAAAATTTATGGCTATTGTACAAAAGTACATTATTTAATCTATGCTTTTAAAGTCGTAAAATTATGAATTTTAGACACGCAAATTGGCACATCAATCAGTAAAACAGAAGTAAAAACTCAGTACCAAAATACTTTATTTTTTATAGCAATTCTTCCATTTTCCTCTAGTTTGGTTCCCCTATAGTCCAATGTCCATTTCTCAAATGAACAATTAACAAAGTCATAGTAACCGCCATGAATAGCGAGTTCTTCCTTCTCCACCTTTTCCTTGATCCAGGGGTAACTAAGTAGATTTACTAAGGAATGGTTAATTGATACCTGTAAAATAAAAACAACTTATGGCATTAAAACGTGAAAGTATTCGACATAATCAACTTCTTAGTGGATTAACATTTGTATATGACTCCTACTAGTTCATGTTATTCAACTTTTTTAAACTTCAACAGAAAATATCACCTTCTCACAATGTGTGCACTGGCCATCAAAGTCGAGGTTGGAAGCAGCAGCCTTGGTTTTTACTCTTGCATTCTTTGCATTAACAACCCAACTTTTTATAAAGCTGCATGAAAAAACAAAATATTCGAGTGAGAAATGTATAGAACATTTTTACAAAAAGAAGGAAAAGGAAAACTATAAACTAGAATTAAGCACCTTGTATTGCCATCGTCTTCCATACCCATAAGGGCGCGTATACCCCCACAGCAGCTGTGGCCAATGACCAATATGTTCTCAACCTACAAAAAAAATATAATTTTGCCTCTCATTAACAAGTACAAATAAGAAATTAAATAGATAATGGATAGCTGAAAAAAAGCATTTGAAATTTCTAAATATAGAAAAGATAAAGCATGCCTTGCACATTGCACTTGCAGGTAAAACAAATGCTTACCTGAAGAGTGTTTACAGAGAATTCTAATGCAGCATTTGTTTCTGAGGGTCCACTCTGCATCAGGAAAAAGGAATTAGAAGAAGCAAGTAGTTTATCTACAGAGAGCTTATGAAATGTCCATAAGCTGTTCTGAACTTATTTTCATAAGTTTCTCAGAATAGCTTACGAAAACAACATATGGCTTATATGAAAACAGTTTGACGTTATTTTATCTTTTGTTATACAAATGGTTTATAATATAAGCAATTATATGATATACGCTAATGATATAAGCATTTATTAAATTGCGTATTCAAATAGTGCCTATACTTCAAATAGTGCTTATACCTCAAAGGTCGGAACCAAATTAGCAATATTGCGAATTGTGAATGCTTCTCCTGGTTGAAATCCCAAAATACTTGAAGGGCATACCCTAGAATCTGCACAGGCAATAACCATGAACTGTTCTAGGAATAGTTAGCAAAGAATACTTATTTCAGTTATATTTTAATATAAAATTAAAGAATGAGCTTAAAGGAATAAGCAACAAACAACCGAAGGATTTGCCAGAGGGTGGATAATAGAAAGAAAGACAGAACAATTACCTTTGGCACTTGAGCCTTAGCAAGATTTTCAAACTGTTCAGCGTTTGCCCTGACAATAAAACAGAACCAACATTAATTAAGTTGCTTCTTTAATTTAGACGTGAGAAACCAACTTTTCTGACCATAGATTTTCCGAAACTTACATGTAATTCTTCTTAAAACTTAAAAATCTATCCTTCAGATCATTAAATATATCATCACGGCCATCTTTAACATCGGCTAAAGCCTCTAACTTGTTGTTGTTAAGTTGCTGGGTGAATCCTGGAGACCCCATTGAAGCCTTTAAAGTAGAACACTGACTTCTCCTACAAACATTACAACTAGGTGTATAAAGCAGAAGCCACAGAAAGAAACAGAATCCAATGTACTATTTTCCTTTCAATAAGCCTAATTCAATTAAATGTTCTTATTTCTTACTTTAAAGGAATGGCAGTAAAAAATGGAAATTGATCAAATATTAAAATCAGTGCCAACATATTTAGATCACAAAGAATGAAAATCACCTGCAGACTCAATTTGATCACAAAAATATTCATCACTCTCATTTATAGAATAGTACTTATAAGATTTGGAGTTAACAAAGTACTTGATGTCAGAACTGACCCCCGAACCAGATTAGGCGGTTCAGTGAGCCGGATACTGGTGGTGAAAAAAAAAAGTACGAACTAACTTTATGATACACAGATAAGACAGTGTTATACCACGCACAAGTTTCCACCATTGGATCAATAAGTCTCATCATATCTCACTTGATTCAATAGTGACACTTATCGATCCGACAGTGAAAATAAAAATTTGTGCATGGTACAAATTTATTAGTGTGCAAACTACTTAGAATCTCACTTGTGCACCATAGAACTGGCCTAAATAACAATATTAGTATGCAATTAGTCAAAATCTCAAATGTTTCCTCAAGATTCAAACTTAATAACCATTTTCAATTAATTTTTGGTAAATCAAGATTAACATGAAACATAAAAACAATGTAGAGACTAATAATTGAGTCCACCACTAAAAACACTTAAATTTTACATAAATTAAGCCAATTCAACAACACCATTGAAGCATAAAAGAAACTCACCTTAATGTTGTCAATTGAGTTTGTTCAATTTTCGCAGGAACAGAGATCTGTTACAACAGAGTCACTTTAATTAGCTCATTAACAAAATCAATAACAAAAAATTAGCACAAATATAAGAAAACAGAAAAATGAATACTCTTGATGGTTGATAACTGGAAGAAGAAGAAGAAGAAGAAGATAAAGGTAGAAACTTGGAAGCAAAGGGATCAGAGATTGAAGAAGGAATAGCCATTGAAGAGCTCAAAAAACTCAAATGAAAATAGGGATTTGAATGAAAGGGTTATAAACATAGTTGGTAATTGCAATCAATTTAAGATTAATTAATTAATCAGATTCAAATTATTAAAATTAAAAAAGAGTGTGGTGGATAAAGTTTGTTATGTTGGTAAACAACATGTATTGAGGTTTCTCCAAGAAAGACGGAGAAACCAAGGTTTTTATATATCAAAATAAAGAATATTGTTTTTTGAGCAATATAGTATAATAATTTTTTTTTCATTAACCTTCTAGTTTTTAAGGGAAAGAAAATCGGTAATTTAGAGTTCGACGGTAAATTAAGTAAAATTTAATTAAGAATTGTTTCCATCAAAAATCAAACTCAAGTTTTTTTTTGATTAATTTGTTCTAAAAGAAGTTCATTAACCACTTGAACCGAATGTTTTAGTCTAATATTGATTTGTTTTATAGCGGAACATCATAATTTTAAATTTTTAATCAAATTATTCTGTCAAGGTTTTTTGACTTTATGAGTTGTCCTTTTTGTGATTGCTGGGTTTTTGTTTTTCGAATTTGTTTTTGCCTTTTCCTTTAGTGGAAATTTATGGAAATAGTGGTTGATAAATAAAGGCATAATAAAGAAGATGGATAGGTCATAGATGTTATCACATCAAGCAACCTTTGAGGCTATTATTTGTTTTGTTATTTTGAAAGATAAAACTTTGTTATCATTGATAGAGTGGAAGATACCAACAATAAATCCATTTAAGTGGTAAAAAATTTAGATAGTTAGAAGTTTAATTTTTGGTTCTGTTTCTAGTTATGAAAAAAATTCGTTTTAGAGGGAAGAAGTTAAATTTAGTGTATGATATGCCTTATATATAAATAAATAAATTAAAAAAAAATACTTGCTTAAAATAAATAAATAAAACTTGTTTTCATATACACAATTAATACTAGTTTTGAGACCCGTGCATTCGCACGGGTCTATTGATTTTTATTTTTAAATTATTGTTAAAATATAAGTGACGTTATTATATTATTTTTTGTAAAATATATTAAATTAAGACATTTTTTTTATTAAATTAATTGTCCTGTGTATGATTTTTGTGTAATAAATTATAATTAATAATAAAAAATATTTCCTATTCAATTTCTTTTTTAATTAAAGCAATTGTCCTGTTGATTAATTTTTTTATTAAAGCAATTGTCCCGTGTATGATTAATTAAGTTTTATTAAAGCAATTGTCTCATGTATGATTAAATTTTTTTAATTAAAGTAATTGTCCCGTGTATGATTAAAAAAATTTTGGGTTAATAGGCTTTTACCCCCTGCAAAGTAGGCGAGTTTTGCGTTACCCCCTGTAATTTTTTTTCTTGAAATTACCCCCTGCAAAATTTATTTTTTTGATTTACCCCCTTTTTGCTGATGTGGCAGGCAAAAAGTCAAGTTTTTTGCTGACGTGGCAGTGAACTTTGCTGATGTAGCAGTTGACTTTTGCCTGCCACGTCAGCAAAAAGGGGGTAAATCAAAAAAATAAATTTTGCAGGGGGTAATCTCAAGAAAAAAAATTACAGGGGGGTAACGCAAAACTCGCCAACTTTGCAGGGGGTAAAAGCCTATTAACCCAATTTTTTTATTAAAGCAATTGTCCCGTGTATGATTAATTGTTTTTTATTAAAGCAATTGTCCCGTGTATAACTAATTTTTTTATTAAAGCAATTGTCCCGTGTATGATTGTTTTTTTTATTAAAGCAATTATCCCGTGTATGATTAATTTTTTTTATTGAAGCAATTGTCCCGTGTATGATTATTTTTTTTTTTATTAAAGCAATTGTGTCTTGTATGATTAAAAAAAAAAATTATTAGAACAATTGTCCCGTGTATGATTTTTTATATATTAGTGATCAACACTTCTTTTTTTTTGACAAAATTATTAATCAACACTTGTCCCGTGATGTTTTAAGTATAATGACAAATATTTACCCCGTAATTATTATAATATATATTCATCAATAATCCATTTCTTCGATCTGTATTTTTTATATAAGAGTAAACAAAAATAGAGTATATTTTTTTATAATAAAAATAGAGTAGAATTTAATATAAAAACATATTAAACTAAAAAGTATAATTTTTTTTACGAAATAGAAGATTTGAAATATTTTTAAGAATTGATGAGGACAAATTAGAATTTTTAGTAGTAATACATATATTTTTACATATATTTTTTTTATGTTTATGCCTTGTTTTGTTCAATTTTATTTATTTCATGCTTATCTATTTTTCTTTCTTTTTTGTACGTATTTGATTTTTATGTTTATGCCTTTTTTTTGTTCAATTTGATTTATTTCATACTTATCTATTTTTTTCCTACTTTTATTTTGGAATTTTTTGATTAGTTTAGAGATCTAGTTTTCAATGCTATTTTTATGGTAAATTGAATTTTTATACTTATCTTATTAAAGTTAAAATTACATTTAAAGGCATAAAACTTGGAACACCGTTAAAAGTGCCAAGGACAAATTTGGTTTTTTAACATAAGTTTCTTTTAATATATTGTAAGTAGATTACCAAGGGGAGGTGTCTTATAAACCTTGTTGGGCTCAAAAGAGGAAGAAGAAAAACTTGCTTTCATTCAACAAAAATGATACTCGTATCAATTGGAGGGGACCATACTACCAGTTACTCGCGCGTCCTATGTCTTTTCCGTTTTACCCTTCTGCTACTTAAATAGCGAACGTTATAAAAACAGCAGCACTAATGCACTGAATCCCATCAGAACTTCGCAGTTAAGCGTGCTTGAGCGAGAGTAGTACTAAGATGGATGACCTAATAGGAAGTCCTTGTGTTGCACATCTTTTTTATTGAGAAAGAGAGAGAGAGAGAGAGAGAGAGAGAGAGAGAGAGAGAGAGAAATTTTTGAAAAATTTCGTCCGCTACTTAAGTAACGGACGTTATGAAAACGATTATGGTAGGGTGTTTTTGGGGTGTATTCGCTTCCTAAGTAGCGAACAAAGGTATTTTGGTAAAATTGTAGGGTGTGCGAGAAAATAGATAGGATGACAAAAGTAAATCCTATCATATAAACCTTGTTGGACTCAACATGGGCAAGGCCCAAAAACAAATGGGCTACAATATTCACTTATATAAGAGGAGAAACCTAAATGGCTAAGGCCATATTTCACTATCAACCTCAAGCAATATCTAGGGTACAATTGCAAGACATGCGCCGCCACCATCGGCAGCAGATCGAACCCAAAGATCCCATTCTTAAATATGAGATCTTGGTTAAACTTTATCTTGAGTTTCAGATCCATCGTCTCAGTCGTGTTAGCATCCTCAAAACCTAACAACATCTCTCATGTAGTTGGTCGTTATTGTCCATCGTTAGTCGTCTCAAATCATCTCACCAAAGCCCCGTCTTTCTACGACCAAGATCAAAATGGTAAAATCAACATTAAATTTAGCAGAGGACAATGATTAACTTAAATGTCAATTAACACGATTTCTCTCTTTTGCAGATCTAATACTTTGATACTTGTTAAAGATCTCAGCCGATATGGAAACAATGCTTGTAAGAGGTTTTCAATCCTTTCAAAACATTTATTATGAACATTACCCGAAGGCATAAAATAATAGTTCTTGTTTCTTTAATTGACTCTTTAAGATAGTTGAAATGTCATTGATTGAATGGTTCTTCATTTTGATCGATGAATCGAACTCGAAGATCACATTCTTAAACATGTGATCTTGATCAAATTTTATCTTGCTTCAGATCCATCTCCTCGGTCATGTTAGGATCGTAAAAAATTGGCAACACTCATGTAGTTGGTCGCTGCTATCCACCCTGGATCGTCTCGAATCATCGCACCAGAGTCCACTCTTCCTCCGACCAAAGTTGAAAGGGTAACGTCCGCATTAGTTTTGGTGGAGGACATCGTTTTGTTTAAATATCAATTAACATGGTTTCTCTCCTTTGCAGATCTAATATTTTGGCACCTATTAAAGATCTCAATCGACAAGAAAACAATGCTCGTATGAGGTATTTCCAATGCTTGCAAGAGGTATTTCAATCCTTACAAAACATTTATTTTATTTTATTTGGTAAGTTCAAAACATTTTATTGTGAGCATTACCAAAAGACATGAAATAATAGTTGTTCTCGTATCCTATTCTTCTTTACTACTTGCATCTCTAAGATAGTTGAAATCAATCCCTCATTTTGACTGTTGAAATTAATTCTCAAAGGGGGAGTCGAACCAAATGTCATAGTGTTTCTAAGTTGAACTTAAAATATAAAAATAAATTGTAATAAGAAAAATAAAATATAAAAATAAAGCATGTGAATAATTTTTCAATACATTTTTTGTTAGGATAAAACTTAGATCTAACTTAGATCTCTCGCTCCTTTTGTTTTTCATTAGCTTATGTCGTGTTTGGAGAACAAAAACAACTCACACAAAATCGTACATAGAGAAGAGAATAGGTCTAACAAATATTTCTCTCCCTTTCATTTCTCTTTTCTTCGACCGTGTAACAAGCTATGGCACAAAATCTCAAAAAATATTGCAAAATTCACGCACTAAGCTATGGGGCAGGCAGGTTAAAGTGTTGAATATTGCAAATTTGCAACATAGAAAGAATGACAAGAATTCCAACCAACAGAGAAATAACAAGAAATCCAACCAAATGCATTCACCTTTAATCCACAACTAAAGACTCCTAAAAAGCCTTCACTTAAATCTTTCCTCACCTTAAATTTTATATGATGGTGATGACATGAAATTTGTGATAAAAGGGTGTAACGTGTTATGTTGTCAATCATAATTGTTCTAGAAAATAAGATAGTGAATCAGAAGAGAAAATCACATAATAAAAAAGAAAGAAATCATAGAACCATAGCTCCTCTTGTGAAGTGGACTTGCTCATGAGTGGTTGTTCCGGTAACACAGTAAACGTGTCACCTGAACACCTTTCACGACGGTTGCTGGTGCCATGAGACGCAGTAAGCGCGCGATCTGATGTATGCATCTTCGAGGTTGTGGATAGCAGTCATGTAACGACACCGGACTTTTGGGCAAAGGGTGGGGGAAGGAGTCAGTGTTACTCCTTGTTTAAAACATGAGAAGGGAGGAGAGCAGAGAAGAGACAGGAGGAGCACATGGGGAGAGGAAAACTATAGAGGTGTGTAGAGCTGTAAAAATGGGCCGGGCTATCGGGCCGGCCCAGTAGCCCTATAGCTTTATATGGGCTGGGCCGGGCCGGGCTTCCCAAAAATATCATTGGGCCTTATTGGGCTGGGCTGTCGGGCCTATGGGCCATCATGGGCTGGGCCAACAGGCTTTTGGGCCGGCCCATTAAAGAATTAAAAAAAAAATCTAAATATAATTTTACCTAAAAATAAGGAATTTTAGCTAGCATAAAATCTTTAGATAAAATAAGTAACAAAAGATGAGATTTGTTTTTTTTTTAAGGAAAAAGATGTGATTTATAATTTACTTTTTTTTTATAATTTATAATTTAATTTATGTATTTTGAATGGTTATGTTAAAAGTTTAGTGTCTGATGTAAGTTTGAAATTTATTAGCTTTGAGGATGCACTTTATGAATCATCATCCACAAATCTCTCGACTTTTGCATGGATATTTTGAAATATTTATTATTTCATGAAATCATGACACCCACTTTTTTATGGATATTAATTTGTGTGCGATGCATATGTAGTTTTATTGTCCATTAAAATTTTTTTTACAAAAAATTGAGATAAAAAAAATTTGAAAAAATGTTGCGGGCCGGCCCATCGGCCCATTTTATTGGGCCGGGCTAAGCGGGCCGAGCCTTAATGGGCCTTGGGCTTTAATGGGCCGGGCCACTTAAGCCCAATAGATGTCTTGGCCCAATGGGCCCGGGCCGGGCCGGGCTGGGCCGGCCCATTTGACAGCTCTAGAGGTGTGATCTGGTGTATAAAATGTATAGTAGGATATGTCATCTTCTAATCTTTGCCCACCGATGAGGGACTTGGTGGAGCCTGCCACAGAAACAATGCTCATTTTACAAAAATATCCAAAAGAAATTGGATTTTTTTAAATAAAAAAAAATACCCAACTCCATTATTCATCACCCTTGCCTTGTCACACTTAGTAGTGAATGTGATAGTCACAGTTGATAACTATAGTAGGCTGCTTATATGAAACAATAATGCAACCTCATCTTAAAGGCATCCTGCCAAATCTTTATGAAAGCATAAATACCACCAACAACCCCTTTGAGATAACCGCATCAAATTTGCAAGGGACAAAATGTAGAAAAGTCAACAAAATATAGTAACATAGGAAGGCCATTCTTTAAGATTTCAATAAGAAACCTGTCATAATCTTTGTCCATGACTAGTTTCTATTTTCATTATTATAGACTCCTTACCTTACCACAACTGAAATGTTGAAAGAAAGTATAACTTGTTCTTAAGATTCACACTTGAGATCAAGTTAAAAAGAATGCTTGAAGCACCTAGTAAATTTGCCACATGTGAACCAAATGAAAAGACATTAGCAAAATAGTATGGTACTAATTGAGACCTTTAATAAAGATTTCCAGGTGAAAGCTCCCTTAAAGAAATTAAGTTTCTTTCAACTTTTTCGGTAGAAGTACTTGAAATTGATGAACAAAGGGGACAAACTAGCAAAGATATGGAGTATATAACTTACTTTTTAAAGGAGACATCATATAAGCCTATTTTTAAAAGGAAAAAGAAGCACAGGCAGAGGGGACCCAAGTCCTGTGCAGCTGGCAGCTCGGCCCGGCACAAGCAGTGTTGTCAATCTTAGAAAATGGTGGTTTAATCCAATTCCTCTATGCTGCACCACTATAGCAGCCTATAAACGTTATTTTACTACATTTTATAAATTATACAAAATAGTGTATCGCAGAACAATAGAAACTTATTTAAATTCCGCTATATCCATGGTTATATCCCCGCTATATGACAAGAATGAGCAGAGGTCATACAAAGTGAAGAGGACAGTAAGCTAAGCAATGCCCAGTAAATATTAAAACAACATATACCAAACACATACCTCATTATTGGACTCGTGTGAAAATACCAGTTAGTTGCCACTTTGAAAAGCAGAGGAAAATAAACAAACCATACACGGCCATTGCTTATTCAAACAATAACTAGTTCTAAGTTTAGGCCTGGAAGCAGAAGACTAACAACTAACCAAGGATTAAATGAACGAAAAGAAGACACATGCAAAACGACATTATACTGAATTCAACTTTTTTCAGTTCATAACAATTGTACAAAGGGAAACAACTAGCAAGATACAACTTATTTATTACTCAGAAAATATTTGCCTTTACAATACAAGAAAGCAAAGTCACAAAAACACCAAAGAAAAACACAATAGAAGAAACAACATTTAAGAAAGAAATCAAGCCTTGTGAGTTGTGATCTCTCGCTAGGACAAAACACGAACATCACAAAAACAAAACACACAAATGCATTCAGAGAATCACTAACAAGCATGGTTAGTGTGCCGATAGACAATGCCTGCACATAATAAGTAAGAATTAAATGACTGTCCTGCATACAGTCTCTAGTCGAGGACCGAAAAAACACCAAACTAACAACACACATTTATTGGCACGGGTGCATGTGTGTGATGTGATCGAAAACTTGAATGAATAATATATCCTTACTAATCTATATGAGATAAATTAACCGCCCTCGCATTTTTCAAAAAGCAAAGTAACAAGGTTGTTATAAGACTAACAAAGACAACAATTCACAAAAGATCAGGCCAGTTCACCATGAATTTGTGCAACAAGTAACAAAATACAAGTAGCACCTACATTGTACAACAAAAAGAAATCAGGCACCTAAACGACTAATGACACTTAACCTTATCATCTGCAACAACATTAAGAATTGGTAAGCTATTAAGGAACTCATCAAGCCCTTCAAAAAACCCAATTCCTTCAATATTATCCTCAGCATTTCCAGTCCCATTCACATTCCCTTCTTTCATTCCAGCAGCAGCAGCAGCTTCTTCTACCTCATTGCTAAACTCCACATTTAAATCCAACTTACCCAAATTTCCAGCACCCCTCCTCCTCAAACCACTCAACACAGCTCTCTTGCTAGCTTCAACATTGGACAGCATTCTAGGCGCAGAAACAGCATCAACAGCCTCACCATCAACCACATTATCACTACCACCACCATTATCATTTCCAGCATTACCATTGTGAACAACCCTCCTCGGCCTATCAACCGGTCTCCTTTCTTCACCAGCACCGCCACCAAAAGTCCTTCTTCTCCTCCTCCTCCTCCCCATCTTCTTCCCTGAGGTACCATTCCCTCTCCTCCAATCATCATCATCGGTATCATCCTCAGTTTCATCTGAAAGCTCTGCGAACGCCGCACATGTATCATGATCATAATAACTAACAGGCCCCTTCCTAGCATCCTTCTTGGAATTACTAGGGCAATGAAACAAAGGAGAAATAGGGTTCCATTCCGAAGATGACCCACTGATATCCTTAAAATTCCCAGTAAACCCTAAAGGAAAATACCCAAAGCTGCAGAACGAACCACCATCTTTCCCCCCATCATCTTCAGTAAGCTCCGGCGGTGCCCGCACCACCACGGCATGAAACCCCCTCCTACAATTCTGACACCGGAGGGTACAATCCTCATAAACCTTAGGATACTCAAACATGCCAAAACAGTAAGGACAAGCTGTCCAGAAACTTCCACCGTCGGTTCCACCCGGCCTATCCACAGCAGGCGTTGGCCTAGGCCCAGTGGGCTCATCTGCATTGTCAGAACTCGGGCCATTGTTTTGCTCCTCGTGAACTACCCTAAGTTCATTAGATGACCTAGGGTTTTTCCTCTGTTGCTGACTGTGACTGTGATTGTGATTCACTTGAACCTGAGGATAAGGAGGTTGAATCGGTTGCGGCTGAGGCGGCGGTGGTGGTGAAGGAGGTTGAAAAAACTGCTGTTGCTGTTGCGGCGGTGGTTGAATTGGTTGTTGTTGTTGCTGCTGCGGTGGTGGCGGTTGAGTAAGAAAATGAAGCTGTTCATCATAAATAGCTTTCTTATGCGGATTTGAGAAAATTGACCAAGCATCATGAACAAGAGAGAAAGCATGAGCAGCGTAAGCGAAAGGATTCCGATTAGGGTCAAGGAGGATAGCAAGGCGGCGATATTGATCGGCGATATACTCAATGTTCTGAGTATAACGGATGATTTGAAGAACGGCGTAATAATCGAGATGTTCTTTGATCCTCGTTTCACCGGCTAACAGAGTGTCGATAACGGTGAGAAGAAGCTCCGTTGCTTCGAATCTCGGGTCGGATTCTCTTGCACGAATGGCGAAGGAACGGGCGCCGTGTAGATCACGCGCGCTCAGAAGTTTGTTCGCTGTGTATAGCCATCGTTCAGCTTCTCCTCTGTTTGTTCCATCCATTTTTTTTTACAGTTCAAAGAAAACGCTTTGTTTTTGTGTTGTGGTTTATTGCTATTGCTAAATCTGAATTTGGTACTTCACTACATGCATTCATTAGTGATGCATTGAAATGGAAGACAGAGAGATTATGAGAGAGGTGGAAGGACAATAATGGACATGTATTGACTGCATGCAAAGTGTGTAGGTGAGGGTAGTTTGGTCATTTAGTTGCTAGTTTACAAACGAGTATCACATGGGATTGGGAGTGAGAGTGTGGAGTGTGACGATGTGCTAGTACTACTTGACATTGACCTTGACCTTATGTTAACATGGAAGAAACAACACACCTTTGTGGGTTGTGTTGTGGGCTTGTGGGGATGTAAGAATAGACAAATTTAGAAAAGTGTGACAAGGGTAGCTTTGTTTCTAAATTTGACTTACCAACTCAAGCATTAAGATGCTACTACTTATTTTGTCACTTTCGCTCTCTTTTTAACGACTTTTACTTTTGTCATCTTATTATTTTCTAATGTGTCTTACAAAATTATTAGAATACTCTTGTTAGACGTAGAACGCGCGAATAATTGATAAAATGATAAAGGTAAAAATCTTTTTTAACTGGATACGGTAAATTTATGTGGGATCTACATAATTTAGTATAGATTCATTTAATACCAATTAGATATGGTGTTGAGAAAAGTGTGTTATAAAGTATTTAAAATATTCCCCTGCAACTGCAATCGAGAGGGACTGAAATCATTTGATGCCATAACTGACTCCGAATCAGATTAAACTGGTGGTGAAAAAAAAAGTATTTATTATGTTGAGTGTGTTGATGATACTCACTTCTTTTATAGATGCAAAGTATTATAATCTTGCTTGTATGATTGAGAGCAAATTGGAGGTTTTGTACTCAACTTAAGTAGTTGTGGTCAAATGTTATACATGAAAAAAATTATAATTGTTGAGTGCAAGTTATTTTGGTTGTTTATAAAGATAAATTGGAAGCATCTCCTTCTTCATTCAAGAAAAATAATTTAACCTAAGATTCAAAGCGACGAAGTTTCTTCCCGTCATTATCGACACTTTCTTGGTGGTAAAGCAATGATCAAAGAACACCTCGATTACTACATCATTCTTCAAATCATTTGTTATACATGAACCATTGAGTACATTGTCGATGAGTATAGTCATCTCGCAATCCTCCTTGACCCTCATCAGAATCCATTTGCTTATGTTGCACGTGCTTTTTCTCCCGTTCATGATGCTCGATCAGTTTTGTCAAATCCGCATAAGAAAACTATTTATGACAAAACAAACTTATTTTCTCAACTCAATTGACACCACTGTTGCAACCAATTCAACCTCCACAATACCACAACCACAACTGCAATTTTTTTACCTCATACATAGCCGCCGCCACAACCAGATTCAAGTAAACCACGGTCACAATCACCGACAGAGTAAAAACCCCAGATCATCCAATGAAGTTATTGTAATTGTTGAGGAAAAAATAACAGGCCAAGTCATGACAATATCGATGAGCCCATTGGGCCTAGACCTGAGCCTATTAGGGTTAGGCTCAATGAAAACGACAACCCAAATTTTAGAAAGACTTGTTTTATTAATCAAATTGTGGCAATAAATGCCACAACAACTTCAATCTCAGGAGAATTTATAAATTTATATATGTAGTTTATAAATTTTCAAATACATCCTTTTTTTTTTAAGATCATATACATCGCTTTAAAACTAAACAGTTGTTCATGATGTTTTTAATTTATTTTATTTAAAAAAGGTAAATTTGAAAACAAAATATGCTCAAATGAAATGGAGTTAAAATAGTTTTTTCAAATAATTTTAAAACATATGGTTTGTGAGGTAGAGTGTATGTAAAAAAAAATTCTTTTGGATGGAATAAACTAAATCATCGTCCATATCAATTTAATCAACGATCATAAATTCTAATTCAAATTTTGAACTACTCGCTACTGCGAATTAGAATCTTCTCTGTAGGTTTATTTGGATAATCTGGTGGTGTTGACGACAATGATGATGGGCTCAATTTTTCAGAAGAAAGGTATCTGCAAAAATGTTAGCACTCTAATGTTTAAGTCAGCAACTGCTCAGGATGATAATGCATGACATGTGTGTACCTCCAAGACGAGTGCATATGCATAGATATATAGTGAATGTTGTGCATAACGATTTTAAGGGTCCCACTATGCGAGCGGAACAATTCACAAATATCTTATGAAGAGGATCATTTATCCGTTGTTGTTGGTGCATTATAAGGATACATTGGTCCTACAGTGGTGTTATTTATACGTTGTGGGTGAGACTCCATGAAAACGTTATGTCTTAGTAATGATAACATGAATTTACTATTGTCCTTAGGATGTAAATGAACTTGTTGACTCCTTCTGCATTTGACCAGCCTGAAATCGAATGAACGAATATTTGGAAGAAAAAACAGGGATTAAAATTGAAGAAAAATTAAAACAAATTGAAAGAGACGGGTGACTTATATGCTTGAAGGAACACGTATTTTGAAATAGGAGAACGAGGGTTATTAGGGTTTATGGAATTCCCGTTCATTCTGTGAAGAATTTTCACACCTTGACCGGTGTCTTCTTTGTTGAAATCAATGACTTGGAATTTGTTGATTGGGGAAGACGGCGAGTCATTTAGTGAGTCACCGATAATTTTTTTGTCACTAGACTATTGATAAAAAAAAGAGTTAAAAGTGGAAGAAAATTAAAAAAAAAATGTAAAGTTTGTCAAAAAGTAAAAAGTAAAGGGAAATTGGACAAACACATTTTATGCTCCCACCCAAATCTCAAATCCACATAAAACTCGCAACAATACCCTGAGAGAGACATTTCAGTATTTCACTATTTATCGTTACCGAGTTTATCGCAAACTCGCTCGATGACTCAGCGCCCACCATCTTCCGCAATCAACAAATTCCAAGTCTTCGATTTCAACGAAGTAGAAGCCGAGCAAGGCGTGAAAGTTCTTCACACAATGAACGGAAATTCGATAAACCCTAACAAGCCTCGTTCTCCCATTTCAAAATACGCGTTCCTTCAAGCATGTAAGTCACACTCATCTCTTTCAATTCCGTTTCATTTTTCTTCAATTTTGATCCCTTTTTTCTGATTTTCGTTCATTCGTTGATTCGAATCCGCAGTTGCGAGTAGTCAGAAGCCTGAATCAAAGTCAAATCCCGTTGAACCAATTGATCTGGACGACGATGATTTAGGTATGTAATGCGTAATCGTGTATCATTCATGCAAAAATATTTAGTATATTTTCAATTGCTTGGTTTAGGTTTCATTAACTTTCTGTAAATTTCTGTGTGATTTCGAAGACGAAGAAGAAGAAGCTAAGGCCTTACCTGAGAAAGCTGTCAACAAACCGGTAGAGGTTATCGATGATGACAACGACGATGATGCCGGTGGTGACGATGATGATGGTGATGATGATGATGATGATGACGATGATGCTGGTGATGACGATCGAGGCATGAATCCTAATGTGTGTTCAATTGATTCGCCATTGCATCATTCTGTTGACAGAGAGATGTCTGGCTATGCTGAGTATGCAGACAGTGATTTTGACTTGAAAGTAATTTATTCAGTTCTTATTTTTGTCTTATCTTTTTATTTTCACTTGATCACGCTTTCTTTATTTAGAGGGTTATTGTTTATTACCACTGATTTAATTTTGGTTCAGAATCAGTCATTTGATATGGTTTCTGATGAAGACGATGATAGTGGTGATGATAGTAGTGAAATGAGTTCTTCATCAAATTCTACTTTTAATCCATCAAAATTTCAAGGTATTTTTGTTCATGCTTTAAGATTTTCTAAGCGACATTGCTGTGTTCTTATTTAAATAGTCAGTAATAATAAGTCTGGCTTAAAAAAAAGGTAACAAGTCTGGCTTATTTTAAACTGGTTTTCCATTCACAAATTGTTCCTTTTTTTGGTGATTTCAGGTTGCTTTGAAGATGAGCTAGTGCAGGATGTTTCTGCTGCATTTAAAATTGTAAGTGTATTTGTCATGTTCATATGATCAACTGCGTAGTACTGTTTCAGACCTTCTAATGGCTGTAATCTGCGGAAACAATATATAAAATCTTTGGTTTCATTATGAAAAAAAAAATTAATTTGTTCTGCATGATATATCTCTTTTGCTTTATGGGTAAATTAAAGAAAATGTTAACATGACATGTTAAACAATAGTGTTTTGTCAGTGGAAGTGGTATAGACCAAGAAAGAACGAAAGAAATAATTAAGGTAGGTGGGGGGGAAGTAAGAGATGGGGAACACAATAAGCATGAGTGTGTTGTAAATAACAAAAAAGATGATTTTTTTCCTCCCCTTTCTAATGCTGTGGAAAATGTGATAGAGTGAGGTCCATAATTTCAAAATTTACATAAATACGGAACATTTAACTCAGAAGAAGTGTAGATAGAAAATAATAAAATTAAATAACCCGAAGGCGGGTGCGGTGTTTAGCAATGGATCATTATTCTGCACTTCCTTGTTCAACTGTTTCTCTTAAATATGTTGGTTTTTTACCCTTTTGGTTCCTGCAATTGGTTTGGTCAGCTTATGTGATCTAATCTGGTATAAAACCCAGTCACTTCTAAAATAAAGTGTCTGAACAACTAAATTTTAGTTGTATATGTAAGTTGTAGGTTTTCAATCGGAATCATTTTTTATCTTGTACCGAAATATTTTGTGCTCAATATTGTTCTTTCATGCATTGGGAATATATAACTTCATAGCACAGGGACATCTTATTTTTTAAAATGTTAGATAGCTCTTGTTAACTGTCCTTGTTTCTCTTCTCTATGTGCAGGATGACATAGAAAAGACGGTTGCTGTTTTCCCTGATTTTATTCAATACGAGGAATTGTATTCCACCAGTTCTCGGTTAATATTCTCGTGCGGCTCCCTGAAACTTGAAGGCCCAACGAACAATCAAACTGGAAAAACTTTTAAAATTGAATGGGAAACTGAAGATATTATAAAAATTGAATCGTGTTGGTTTGGAAAGGTAAATTGCTCATTTATTTACTTTTATATTAATCCCTCAGTGAAAAATTTAATTGTCTTCTGTCTGTAGATTGAAACAGCATTGATCAACCTTTTCCTTAGATCAAAAGATTCTGAAGAAGTTGGCATTACAAATGAAAAACCAGGTGCGTCTGCTTTTGAAAATAATATCAGTATAGGTCTAATATCCTTGATCTGCTTACTAGTGACACTAGCTGGTATACAGTGTAATCAATTGGTTGGGTATTGTTTGCTAAGTTAATTTGAATAACAGAATGAGCAAAAGGAAGAATATTTCTTATGCCCCCCTGATAGTAATCACAATATTTCCTGGCTTGCTTGAGATTTTATAGGTTTTAGTTTAGTGCAATTAGTATTAGATGATTGTGTGTTTGAGAAATCTTGCAATAGTTGAAGGATTTGTATTACTGTGGATTTAGCCTCTGGTTCTTGGCTTTTGAAGGCTATAATGAATACAGATATTTTCTAGGCCTCTAGGTTTAGATCCAAGTTGGTTTCGTAGACGATGGATGGTGTAAATGTTCAATAGACAATAATCAACCTATTTTTTTGTTCCTTATTCAATTATTTTTAAATTTAGGAATGTCTATAGTTACTTTTTCAGTGTTTAACAAATTCCTATATGCGTACAGGATGCTTTGACTTATCACTTTTCATCTGAATTATTGTTAATGCAGGCTTTAAGATATTGAAATTTGCAGTTTATGATTCATATTGGTCCACGGCAGAAGAGGCTATCAAATTATTCAATATGAGATACACAGATATCTGGAGTACTGTTTTTGAGTAAGAATTTTATTGTTTAAAACACCGGGGTGTAAATATATTTTGTGTGTGTGTGTAAGACTGGACCGAGATCAAACTGGTGAGAGCTCCAGGTCACGGTTTAACCGGTTCAACCGCAATCGATCCGGATTACTAATAATTAGCTAAGTTAATAATATAAACTAATTATGTTCACAAAAAAATACTACTTTTTCACTAAGCCCAATAATAAACTAACATAATGAAAAGGAAGCCCATTAAGGTACACATTTTCACTAGCCCAAAATTAAGAAACCCTAAAATATAAGAGACAAAATGGTGGCAATGTTAGCAGCTTGTGTGCCGCCGCAGCTTATGTCATGCACACAAACAACTTTCCTACATCACTTCTTCCTATTTCAATTCCTGTTTTTTTTTTTTGTTTGTTTGTTTAATTTGTAAGAAATCAAGGTTATGAATAGTAGGATCATGATTTTGAGTTCATTGGGACTGGTTTAGACAAGCTTCTATCAACAAATATATACAGATGTGGATCTATCTACCCTTTTATCTCCTCTGACTTCATCCCCTTTTCTTCCATCTCTGCTTCACACTCTTCCATTGACAAGTTTTTTTATGCGAAAATAGTTCTGTAAGTGTCTTTTTTTAGACCGAACCACGGTTTTCTAAAACCGGTGCCGGGTCAGCGGTTTTCATCCGGTTTTGACCGATTTTAACGGGTTTTATAGTGGTTTATCTGATCAGCGGTTTTTAAGGGCTGACCGGATCGGACTCATTCTCGGTTCAACCACACATTTATGCTCTCTCTCTCTCTATGTACACATGCAATTTTTTTTTATCATATCTTAACTGTGTTGTATCTTGAGTTTTAACAATTTCCTGTATGCTTGTGGCATATCCACATTGTACTATGTATCTCAGCTTCTTAGAACTTTGTGCAATATTGTAAGGTTGTGGATTAATATCATTATTATATTTCCTTCATGCAGCATTAATACAGATAACTACGGAAATAATTCTGTAATGGGACAGGGCAATTTGTTGTCTCAGAGGCGTTATTTTCCCATGTAAGTCGAACAAACACTTGTTCCTCCATTGTTTGATATCCGTTGAACTACAATCTGTGTTACATCGAATGTTATTTGATAATTAACTTTTAAATTTTGATTCCTTGTTTATGTTAATTATTATTATTTTTTTGCAAAAGGTCATGTTAATATGTCAGTGCTGCTTGTCTATGTTATTTGCTTTAACTGTTATATGAGCCAGAAATTCTTGAGCCCTTGAGCTTGTTTATTCCTGCCACTCCACGAAGCTTTGTTTTTGGTTAAAACTGTATAACTTCGATGTTTTTTAGGACAACCTATTTCTGGTAATAGGACATTTTATCAGTGTTTTTTAAGACAATCTATTTTTGATACAGTTTTGATGAATCATTTGAGGAGGTTATTTATCCAAAGGGGGAACCTGATGCTGTTTCTATTAGTAAGAGAGATGTTGCACTTTTACAGCCAGAGACATTCATCAATGACACTATCATTGACTTTTATATCAAGTAAGTATGAAGGAAGAAATTGTAACTTTCCGATGGATTCCATTGATGATGCTCTGATTCACTCCTATTCTGAAAGTAGTGTTTACCCTCTTTTGTCTCTCATTCATGCACACAAGCACTCTACAATCTCATCACTTGTACTCCTCTCCACAGTCCACCCTTTAGCTTGAAAGTTAAATTTGTTATTGTTGATAGTGTTTCTCAACTATTTGTTTTACCATTTTCTTTTCAAATGAAATAACTCCTTGATGATGTAGATATGCCTCTTTATTTGAGGCTTCATATGAATCGACATTTGCTGTGTATCTGTAGGTATTTGAAAAATAAGCTCCCAACTGATGAACAGAAGAGGTTTCACTTTTTCAATAGCTTCTTCTTTCGAAAGCTAGCTGATTTAGATAAAGATCCATCAAGTGCTAATGATGGCAGAGCAGCATTTCAACGTGTACGTAAATGGACAAGGAAAGTGAACCTTTTTGAAAAGGATTATATCTTGATTCCCATAAACTACAGGTAAGAGTCTATAAAAGTATTTTGCTAGCAAATATGGTTTCTGCAGTATCTTAAGAATAATTATTTATGTATCTTCATGACAGTCTTCATTGGAGTTTGGTTGTAATTTGTCATCCTGGGGAAGTGTCGTGCTTCAAAGGCAAGATATCTTTCATTTAAATTGTTATTTTATGGTTTATTTGGAAGATCTTCATTTTATTTGATTGTCTTGTAGATGAAGAAATTAATGAATCTTCCAAAGTACCTTGCATCTTGCACCTGGACTCCCTGAAAGGAAGTCATAAAGGTCTCAAGAATCTTTTCCAAAGGTAGTTTGCTGATAGCCACATCTGATATATAATCAATGTCTGTTTTATAGTTTATGATATTTCGGAGGTTCGATAACAAAGATCTATTGCCCTCTTTTCTTCTTTAGATTTTCATTCAATGCAAAAATTGAAATGCTTTGGTGAATTGGTGGCCCAAATTTTGGCCGTTTAACTTATGCATTAAGATGCCAAATAAGGCAGGATATATACATGGGATGTTTAACTAAATTATATCAACTGATGATATACAATAATTGGGAGTTTTGTAGAGAAACAAATGTACCAACACCAGGTCATGAGTTTTTTAATTCTCTCTAGACTGGGCATTGCTTTTGTTGGAAAATTATTTTCACTCTTGAGAATATCTGCACGAGAATGTTAGGTTTTCATGTTTGTTACAACAGCTCAAAATATTTCAATCCAACATTTTTGCTCAACATTCACTCACTTTCATTCTTGTGGGGTAAGTGGATAATGCTCCCATGCTATTGGATAACGGCAACACTTTCTTTTGTCATGTTATCAAAACTGTTGCCATTTCTTTGCTTGTGGTGACCAACAGCCATTGTCCATATTGTCCATCACTGCTGGTTTCCCATTTCCAACCGCCATTAAATGCTTCTGTGGATCGGCAATGATTAGCAAATTCTGCCACCATAATTGATCACCACTCACCAGAATCCAGCTACTTTTACTCTTCTCCAAAATCTAGTCACACTTACAGCCGCCATCTGCCTCTGCTGTTGCTGATCACCAGAACTCAGCTATCCTCTGTTATTCCTAACTGTTGACTTTGGCCAACTCCATCAGACACTAAAATCTTGTCATCTACTCCTAACAACAGTTAAGAGTGGCTGGTTACTTTGGCCACCATGCCAACCACTGATCAACAGAATCTGGCCAACAACCCATCAATTATCAATGTCAATGTTCTTGTCAACCAAACATCATTAAAGTCCATATTAAACTAATGGTTACCTTGCAAGTTATTGAGGCATTGACATTGGAAGTTTCATAATCGGTGACCAAACAGCATAAAGCTTGTATTGATATTTTATCCGAAGAAGAACCATGACCTTAGATGGTTTGACAAGGCTGACTGAGTTATTTCATTGAGCCACTGCACAAAATTATATTAACACAATGCAGTAAAAATGAAACTCAATAAAGTAAAAGCTTTTTTGAGTGGATTTCATTTGCTTTCTGTTATCGCAGAGTCTGACAGTTCTTTCTTCCATATATTGTGAAATTACAGCTACCTGCGTGAAGAATGGAAAGAGAGACACTCCAACATGGTGGATGATTTTTCTTCTAAATTTTTACAGTTGCGGTTCATCTCACTAGAGGTAATCTCTCTCCATACAAATCTAACAAATTCAGTTCAAATTTTTATTGACTTCTGTTTTTCCTTCCCTATTTTTTTCAGCTGCCTCAGCAGGAGAACTTATATGATTGCGGTCTGTTTTTGCTTTACTATGTGGAACGATTTCTAGAGGATGCTCCTATCAAATTTAACCCTTTCAAGATAACAAAGTTCTCCAATTTCGTGAGTGACTTCATATTGGATTAAAACTTGAATCAATGTGATATATAGTCTCATTTTGAATTTTCAATGATATAATGTTGAATCTTCATTTTAATTTTATATTTGAAGCAGCATTGCTGTTAGTGGTATCTGGCATTCATGATTCTCTAATCTGATTTTTTCCGATTCCATTAAGTGCTATGTTAAATGAGAAAACTCTAGGACAATCACGACAACATGCTTGCTGCTATGGTCCTCTGATTTTCATGGTTTTAGGAAACAAACTGTAACTGAGGAATAGCAGTGTCTGAATGAGTTGTGGTCACAATCTTGTTAAAGTATTTTATTTTACTAGAGAAACCGTATAAGCGATTAATTTACTTGTATTGTAAGCAATGATATAATTGTTCCTTGGTGCATAATTTATTAAATAAATTGCACGAGTTATACTTTACATGGTTACTTCATTCTTATTCCCTCCCTCTCCCCTTCTCCTGAAGGTTGCAAGACACTTCTATGCTTAAATTGTTGGGAAATGCTAACAAGTGCCCTTATTCTACACCTTGAAATTTTATCGCTGGAATTGTGCATTCAACACCTTGAAATTTTAAAAATTGACCTTTTCTATATAAAAACTTATCACTTATGTCCTCTTTTGACTTCTTAACAAGTACCCTTAGGACATTTGTTACCTTGACCCAATAATGTTCTATACACTATTGTATTTGTATTATACTTTTTTTTACTTGAGCCTGTTGTATCAGATTGTATCTGGTGCTACTGCTCAATCATATCTTTTATGGATAACTCTAGCATGCAGTTGAGTCACATTTGAACTTTTCTTTTCATTCTCAGTTGAATGGTAGCTGGTTCCCTCCAGTTGAGGCTTCGCTGAAACGATCTCATATACAGAACTTAATTTTTGATATATTTGAAAATAGTTCTTTGCGAGCACCCCCTATTGAAGTGCCCAGCGTTATGGAGCACAGTGTGGAAGCAGATTTCTCTGGGGCTAGCTGTTGTCCTGCTACGTGGCATGGAAATCCTTCAAATGGCTCTACTGAGACTGATTTTCAGCTCCCAATTGTTTCACCAACAAGAGTTGCACCATATTTAAGAGAACCTGAGAATGTTTTCAAGGACTTGCAAGCCACAGATGTATCTCCACATTTCGATTCTCGGAAGATGTCAGTGTGTCATCGAAATGGATTCTTGTCACCAATAGAGGTATTTTAATCATTGCAGTGATTGATTACTGTGATTATTTCATTGCTATTTATCTGCAGTATATTCCAACTCTTTTGGAGTGTGTTTTCAGGTAGACAACCTGAAAACACTCTTTTGAAATGTGTTTTCAGGTTTTCTACTTGATGTTTAATCTACCTTGAGTGAGAACCTGGGGTTGCACGATTGAGATCTATTATGTCGTCCTGTGCCATTTTCCCTTTACACATTTTTACCAAAACATAAAAGGAAGAGATTGAATGCAAGAAATCAAAGTGCCTCCTATACAATGAATAGGAATGGATTAAAAGAATTGATGTACAATCAACATAGTTTAGCTTAAGAAGTTGCACACTCTTGGGTTGAATGGGATGGCTTGCCAACAACCCACTCATTCAAGAATATTTAATTTAAATAAATAAAAAATATAATGAAATTGTTAGGTATTTTCATTGGTTTGCAAAAGAAAAATTCACAGGGTAGAATATGGAGTTTAGAGCCTATCACATGCATGTGATTAAAGAGAAAGTAAATTTATCGGGTTAGAGTTTTGTTAAATTAATGGGGAACAATATGAAGCAACGCACACTAATGTATATGTCTTTTGCACACGCGAAAATGTTTCTAGACCCACCTGCAGAACTTCACATTTCGTTACTCTGATGCAGGAAACTGACGAGTTTGGTGATGATGAAGTTGCTATGTCAATAGAAAGAGCAAATTCTCAGGTAGGCATTTTGACATCTGGTTTACCATCCACATCAGAAACAACACAGCAGGGATTCTCTATGAATTTTGTGGAACCTGTCGAGGGCTTTTCACATTCAAGAACAACTGCTATATCTTGGAACAAATTGGAATCAAGTATTTTTGAAGAGCAGCTTCTGGAGAAAATTGAAGAGTCTAACATTCCAAACAAGATAGTTGTTAAAAATTCTCAAGAGTCAAATGATGGGCATGAGATTCATGTTATTCAAGATTCTCAAGATTCACATTCAAGAACAACTGCTATATCTTGGAACAAATTGGAATCAAGTATTTTTGAAGAACAGCTTCTGGAGAAAATTGAAGAGTCTAACATTCCAGACAAGGTAGTTGTTAAAGATTCTCAAGAGTCAAATGATGGGCATGAGATTCATGTTATTCAAGATTCTCAAGAGTCAAATGGTGGGTATGAGATTCATGTTGTTCAAGATTCTCAAGAGTCAAATGACGGGCACGAGATTGATGCATGTGTGAAATCTCAATCCTCATTCCAAGATAATATAAATTCTGTGACCCATCAAATACCGGATTTGGCTGATAATACTAGTGTTGAGGATGATAGTCTAGTTGGCAAGAGAGAACCACCAGAATCCGAATCTCCAGAACGAGATGGCAAAAGGCAAAAGCTCATGAATGAAACTGGTGGTTCAAGTCGGCGTTTCACAAGGAGAATGTTAAGAGAAGCATGTGTTTAATCTAATGTCATGTGAATAGTGTTGTTAGCAGCAGCAGAAAATGTTATAGGAAAATGAAATGTTAATATTTAGATTTGGAAGCATTAACCCGGAACTGAAGACTCAGGCAGAAGAGAAGTATGAGTAGATTTAAGAACTGTGTTGGTACCAACATGTGGCCATTGATTAGTGAATCTTTTTATGCCTCGACATATGCTTGAGTTGCCTTACATCTGCAGGATGTCGTACAAAAATGTTGATACCTCTTTTTTTGTAGTTTTGGTGGGACTAGCAAACTATAAACATTGCCGCTCAAACTTTTAGTGTAGATATGTCAAGTGTTCCATAGGAAATTGGATTATGTATGTATCACCAGAATGGGTGATTAATCATAGGTCAGCTTAAGCTCTTTTTGGTAAGTCCAACAAGTTGGCTTATAGTTTATTGGATTTGACAAATTTATCAGCTTGTTTGACCAAAGGAAGTGTTTGGTAAACAAACTTATATATCTGTGGTCAATACATAGAATTATTTGAGATGCTACTTAAACTAATGGTTGAGTTTATTGATTTTAGTTTTTTTTTTTTCTAAAAAAATTCCCTCCTTACCCTTTTGTAAAGTTTAAAATGAAAGTAAAAGTTGTCCAGTAAAGGCAGCTAATGAAGGTAAAATCTTAACCATGCACATTAAATCATACTGCGTTTTTTTACGGGATCTTTTTATTTTTGAATAAATACCGGATTCTTTCTAGTTCTTTAGCATTATTTTTTGTTATGATACTCTCTCCGTTTCTTTTTATAAGAGACAATTTATTTTTTAGATTCATTCAATAATTGATGTATTTGGACTATATTATAACTTAAATATGTTCATTATTGAATGAATCTAAAAAATTGTCTCTTATAAAAAGGAACGGAGTGAGTATTATATTTTCTGCAAAGAGTCCTACATTTTGATAAAATATGGTATGACAATATGTTATAAGTGGTGTAGTACTTACTTTATAATTCGATATTGTAAAGATCCATTTGCCCCTACTAAAATCCTAAGATTTCCATTCAAATATTGTCAAAAAAAAGATTTCCATTCAAATTGTAATAGAGAAAGACTATATATTGTGTAATAAGGGACAATTTATGGTTAAAGACTCTTATGAATTATATAAAAAAAGATTCTTATGAGCTTATTTTGCAATAATATGTACTCTCTTCAGCCTTAATTATAAGTAAATATCACTTTTTAAATACATTAAATAACTAATGTATTTAGTTCGTTTTTTAGACTAAATACATTAGCTATTCAATGTATCTAAAAAGTGACATTTACTTATAATTAAGGCCGGAAGAAGTATATGTTATTACTTATTGCTAAATAACTTAATATCTCTCTCACTCACATGTAAATAAGTTTTTCGACTTTCGTCCATTTTAAGTTTTCGTCTTTGTTAAATTCAAATTTGTTTAATTATTCTTAAATTCTTTTAATAATTTTTTTGCTGACATACTTAGAACATTATATTATAGATATTTTCTCTGCAAAAAAAAGCTTAAAAGTTGATTTATATCCAATTTTTTATTACTTTAATTTTAACTTTTGACGTTTTATTATAACATTCATATTTAATTCATTCCATAATAAAAAACTATTCCCTCTATCCTAAAATAAATGATCTGTTTGACCAGCCTCACGTTTGCCAATGCACAACTTTAATCATTAATATTTTTAATTATATATTATTAAAAAATACAAAAAATGTATATTTTGTAAGTAATCATCGAGATAAATCAAATAACATCTTATTTTTTGTTTTCATCACCAGTTTAATCAGCCCCTCTTGATCGCAGTTGCGGAGAATTGAACCGCGGTCCTCCCTAACAAGTTCAGCGCCAATCACCACTGAACCAACTAACGATTGGTAAACATCTTATTTGTTAATATTTACATGTACATATTAGTAGAAAAATAAGGTCAAAATAAATCATATGAATAATACACAAAGTTAATTTTAGGCCATTTATTTTGGGACAGAAGGAGTATAATTTAATATTTTCGGCCTAAATAAAAAGATTTCATTCATTCTTGCAAAAATAAATAAATTTGATTCTCAGTCAAAATAATCGTTGGTTCGCGAGAGAGAAAGAAATGGGAGATTCTTCTTCAGAGAAGATGAAGTCAGAAGCAGTTAAGATAATCGAATCATTCCAACTTCTTCCAAAACTCGTCGTTTTCGATCTCGATTACACTCTCTGGCCATTCTACTGCGAATGTCGATCGAAGCGCGAATCACCTTCTCTTTATCCTCACGCCATGGGAATATTGTTAGCTCTCAAACACAAAGGAATCGATATTGCAATCGCTTCTCGATCTCCAACTTCTGATATTGCTAAGGCTTTTCTCAACAAATTAGGAATCACTCCATTCTTCGTTGCTCAGGTTTGTGTTCATCAATTCATCTTCTTCAGAGATTATGCAGTTATTGTTGATTTTTTTTTTGTTTTGACCTAATTTTTGTTGTTGTTTGATCAGGAAATATATTCGAGTTGGAGTCATAAAACAGATCATTTTCAGAGAATTCATTCAACTACTGGAATTCCGTTCAACTCTATGCTCTTTTTTGATGATGAGAATAGGAACATTCAAGCGGTAATAATTATATAAAATTATAATTACATATAATAATAATGATAGTGTGTGTGTTTGAATCGACGGTGAATTTGACAGAATCACGAGTGGTTTTGGTAGAGTTTGAACAAAGTGTGTTTGTTTCACTTTTAGAAGAGTCAAAATTATTTTTAACTTGAACCTATGATTTCGAGCTTTTGCATCTATGATTGATTTTTTGGCTTGAACTTGACACTGTATTGATCTATTTGAACTTATATGCTAACATAAACATTTGTTATGTGAAACTCTTTGACAGAACTTATGTCGACACTTAACAGCATATAAGTTATAATATTTGCATAAATTGTTTTTAGCTTATTATCACAAGCTTATAAAAAAACAGCTTATAACTTATATAAAAACAGATTGATTTTATTTTATCTTTTACTATAAAAATAACTTATATATAAGCTTTATATTTAAGTGCATTTATCATAAATGCTTATGCTATATAAGCTACAAAATAAGTTGTTTATCCAAACAAGATTGTTTAGCTTACTTTTATAGTGGCAATTCATTCAAAACCAATTTTTGTTCCTGCATCACTCGGTATAGCACAAGTGATTGTGCGCAATGTGCGTGAGTGTGGAGTGTTGTGAACTCCAAGTACTGAGTTCAATTCTTATTGATAAAAAATTTGTCACTGCAGAACTAAAACATAGTATCAGCATGATTTTGTTAAATTCAACGTCAGTAAATTCTAAACATAGTACTACTAATATTAATGGAGTATTTTTTATGTATATTTCATTTTCCCAACTTAGTGACTGCGACTTAATTTGTTCATACTATTTCATACAGGTCTCTAAAATGGGAGTGACTAGCATTTTGGTTGATAATGGGGTGAATCTTGGAGCCTTATCTCAAGGTCTTACACAGTTTTCTCGTAACTGGAATACATCACAGAAGAACAAGCAGAAATGGCTGTCCAACTATTCTCAGAAGCCAGATACCTCCAACTCTTCCCCATCAAATTCAACCTCCAAGTAAAAAAATTCTCTGGAGTTTATTCAGAATCTAATTGATTGATGAATTTGAATATATGTTGTATAATTGTCATGATAGTCCTACTTGAATTATAGTCTCAATCAATTTACTAATGGCCAAACATGTTACCTCTGTGGTGCATGCTGTTGTTGTACTTGGCATCAATGTTACTTTTCTGTTCCTTTTGTCATTTTCTTTATTCTTAACATTGTATTCATCAAAATTAAACATTTTTTTGGCATTATCAAATTTATGTAGAGCAAAAATGATAATAATGCAACTACCAATCAAATTCTGATCATTGTATATCATTGAATGAGAAATTCTGAGACGACTTATCTAGGGAAACAACAGTATGGCACTGAATGAGAGCAAATATCAATCATTAACAGAATAACAACAACTTATTACACAATTAAGTTATGAGAATTTTATGGATGCGTGAGTAGATGGTTAGTATAGTTAATTAGTTTCTCCCTTGTTGTCTATACAAATGATATACTCCCTTGAAGTAAAAATCCTTTTACTCGTTTCAAATCAAATGTGTATTTTCTGTCAATTCTCTCTTCTCATCTAAACATGTTTCCAAATAAAAAGTGACAATACAAGTAAGAACCTAAGAGGGATTTGCATTTTATTTTGTATAAACATATATTAAAATTAATCATTGAAGGGTTATACAGTAAATGAAAGAATGATCAAAACCCCTAAAAAACTAATAACAGTTAGGAAATAAAAATTACATGCTTTCAATTAATGATGCTTTCTAAACCTAGTGCTAGTTCTGCTGTTTGTTAGAGAGTAGTTTTTGCTTTTTGTTTCTTTGTTTTAAGCTTTCTCTCTTGTAACCAAAAAAACGTTCGTTCTTGTGACAAAGGAGAGTGATTTGTCACATATGTAAGGCCTCGCAGTTATAGTCTAATGTGTCATTTTTTATTGGCTTAAATATCATTTTCGTTTCTGTAAGCTTACGATTTTTTGGTTTTAGTTCATATATCTTTTTTTCTTGCAAATTCATCCATGTATGCTGTCCCTGAAGCTAAAATCCATAGGAAAATCTGCAGGATATTAAATCCACGGGAAATCTGCAGGAAATTAAACCCACGAAAATCGTTAAAAACTATCGAAATGGATAAATTGCTTTTCGAGTCTATTTTTTTGTAGAAACTTCAATTCCAAGACATATAGTGTGTTTGTGGATCAATTTAGGTGAAGAATCAAACAAATCAAATTTTTTCAACGAGATTGGAAAACTCTCCTAATTCGTAGTCTAACCTACGAAAATTGTTAAAAAACTATCGAAATGGATAAGTTGCTTTTCGAGTCTATTTTTTGTAGAAACTTCTATTCCAACACATATAGTGTGTCTGTGGATCAATTTAGGTGAAGAATCAAGCAAATCAATTTTTTTTTACCGAGATTGTAAAAATTGCATAATTCATAGTCTAACCCACGAAAATCGTTAAAAACTATCGAAATGGATAAATTGCTTTTCGAGTCTATTGTTTGTAGAAACTTTTATTCCAACACATATAGTGTGTCTGTGCATCATTTTAGGGGAAGAATCAAGCAAATTAAAAAAATTTCACCGAGATTGAAAAAATCTCATAATTCGTATTCTATAACCCACGAAAATCGTTAAAAAAACTATCGAAATGAATAAATTGCTTTTCGAGTCTATTGTTTGTAGAAACTTCTATTCCAAGACATATAGTGTGTCTGTGGATCAATTTAGGTGAAGAATCAAGCAAATCATTTTTTTTACCGAGATTGTAAAAATTGCATAATTCATAGTCTAACCCACGAAAATCGTTAAAAACTATCGAAATGGATAAATTGCATTTCTAGTCTATTGTTTGTAGAAACTTCTATTCCAAGATATATAGTGTGTTTGTGGATCAAATTAGGTGAAGAATCAAACAAATCAAATTTTTTCAACGAGATTGGAAAAATCTCACAATTCGTAGTCTATAACCCAGAAAATCGTTAAAAACTATCGAAATGGATAAATTGCTTTTCGAGTCTATTGTTTGTAGAAACTTCTATTCCAAGACATATAGTGTGTTTGTGGATCAAATTAGGTGAAGAATCAAACAAATCAAATTTTTTCAACGAGATTGGAAAAATCTCACAATTCGTAGTCTGTAACCTACGAAAATCGTTAAAAAACTATCAAATAGATAAATTGCTTTTCGAGTCTATTTTTTGTAGAAACTTATATTCTAACACATATAGTGTGTCTGTGGGTCAATTTAGGTGAAAAATCAAGCAAATTAATTTTTTTTCACCGAGATTGAAAAAATGTTATAATTCGTAGTCTAACCCACGAAAATCGTTAAAAAAACTATCGAAATGAATAAATGTCTTTCGTTTTCCATTTCTTATAGAAAGTTCTATTCCTATACATTTAGTGTGTCTGTGGATCCATTTAAGGGAATAATCAAAAAAATCAAAATAAATTACCGAGATTGTAAAAATTGCATAATTCATAGTCTTATATAACCCACGAAAATCGTTAAAAACTATCGAAATTGATAAATTGCTTTTCGAGTCTATTGTTTGTAGAAACTTCTATTCCAAGACATATAGTGTGTTTGTGGATCAATTTAGGTGAAGAATCAAACAAATCAAATTTTTTCAACGAGATTGGAAAAATCTATATAACCTACGAAAATCGTTAAAAAACTATCGAAATGAATAAATTACTTTTCGAGTATATTTTATTGTAGAAACTTTTATCCCAACACATGTGTCTGTGGATCAATTTAGGTGAAGAATCAAACAAATTAAAAAAAAATTCACCGAGATTGAAAAAATGTCATAATTCGTATAACCCACGAAAATCTTTAAAAAAACTATAGAAATGAATAAATGTCTTTTCAAGTCCTTTTTTTGTAGAAACTTCTATTCCTACACATATAGTGTGTCTGTGGATTCATTTAGGTAAAAAATCAAACAAATCAAAATTTTATCACATTGATTGGAAAAATCTCATAATTCATATTCTATAACCCACGAAAATAGTTAAAAAAACTATCGAAATGAATAAATATCTTTCCGAGTCAATTTTTTATAGAAAGTTCTATTCTTATACATTTAGTGTGTCTGGATCCATTTAGAGGAAGAATCAAATAAATCAATTTTTTTACCGAGATTGTAAAAATTGCATAATTCATAGTCTATAACCCACGAAAATCGTTAAAAACTATCAAAATGGATAAATTGCTTTTCGAGTCTATTTTTTGCAGAAACTTCTATTCGAACACATATAGTGTGTCTGTGGAACAATTTAGGTGAAAAATCAAGCAAATTAAATTTTTTTCACCGAGATTGAAAAAAATGTTATAATTCGTAGTCTATATAACCCACGAAAATCGTTAAAAAAACTATCGAAATGAATAAATGTCTTTCGTTTTCCATTTTTTATAGAAAGTTCTATTCCTACACATTTAGTGTGTCTGTGGATCCATTTAAGGGAATAATCAAACAAATCAAATTTTGCAACGAGATTGGAAAAATCTCACAATTTGTAGTCTATAACCTACGAAAACCGTTAAAAAATTATCGATATGAATAAATTGTTTTATAGAAAGTTCTATTCTTACACATTTAGTGTGTCTGTGATCCATTTAGGGGAAAAATCAAATAAATCAATTTTTTTACCGAGATTGCAAAAATTGCATAATTCATAGTCTATAACCCACGAAAATCGTTAAAAAACTATCGAAATGAATAAATATTTTTCGTTTTCCATTTCTTATAGAAAGTTCTATTCCTATACATGGTTGTATATTATATCAAAATAATTTATTTTAAAGTTATTTAATTTTATTCTATGTATATAGTTTTAATAGAATTTATGCTATTATTGATCATTTGTTAAATGTATTTTTTATGGTAAACCACACGTTATTGTTTTGTTACTATCATACTAAATATTTCCTAGTTAATAGGATTTATGTTTGATTAAAAAGAGAAACCGTTTCAAGTTTTAAGAGAGAATTCAATATGTGGTTTAAGTGCAATAGAATGTACCATTATTTCTTGAGAACAAAAAGGAACACTCATGACTATATATACATATGCTTATCAGTATAGTATTCGCAAGGGAGAAAAAAAAACTTATCCTTCTTGATTCTTCAATCTAATTTTTTAGAGTTATTTCCTGAGTAACATAGCCAGCACTTAGTGAATTCAAGTTGTTCTGTCACATTGAGTATGATTCATACTCGGGAAGGACCTGTTGAATCCTGGAGGATTTGCGCAAATATACCGCGGATAAATCCTTAAGGACAGTGACTTTGTCACGCCTCAGGTTATTACTCTATTTTGCAGGATATCCGCGGTTCATGAGTTTAAGCTTTCATCAAAAGATAAGTTCATCATCGCTACTTTATTTGATGATTATGTTCTTACGTGTTTATTATTCTCATAATCTTAGGTCTTAATTCTGTTACAATCTTGAGGACTAAATTGAGAAAGATAAGTTTATATGATATCTCTATATTCGTATTTTATTATCATATTTATTTGATGTTTATATTCTTATATATTTGTTTATTATTATGATTTGTAGGTCAATTCTACAACAATCTTAAGGATTTATATTCCAGATTATAGATTTTGGTTTTGTTAGATACCTGCAATATGAATATTGTGGGAGTTACAAGTTCCGGTACAGTGCATATCTACATGTTGCTTAAAAGGTTTTGAGAGATACATGCCTAGCTAAATGGCCATCTTCACCAGGTTCTATTGCTTTTAAAATTTGCTTCCATGAATTTAAATGTCCTTTTTTTAAATGGTAGTGCAGCGTTATTTTTACTTCTATGCATGCATGTCGTAAATTTTGAAGATTAGAAAAATTATGACATATGACTTTGTTGGATTCCATTTATATATTAGCTTGTGTTTGTGAATCACTGCTTATGATCATTTTTTTTTCTCGTAAAGTTAGTTAAGAGTTTTTTTCTTGGATATCTTACCCCAAATATGGTTTTATTGATGTAGTTAAGAATTGAATTTATTGATATATAATTATGATGTCACAATTGCGATACTACAAATTTTTTTATCAGTGACCATGAGGATAATTTTTATTTTATTAAGTTGTTATTAGAGACTTAGAGTGTTGGTTTGCATTGACCAATGAGATAGAACTTGTATTAATTTTGTGATAGCTTTTCAGACCTTTTTTGTATGTGATTAATTTTGTGAAAATTTAGCATCACCTATTGACTCTAATATTAATACTACTTTTATATTCACTACAAGAAAAGCAAATATGAATGTTATACTTAAAGATAGTGATTATACATTAAATCCAATCTAAACTATACATAAATTAAATCGTGACACATTTCATATACATTAAATTGAGGCTATAGAAAAATTTCACATATACAAGGGAACATCAACAAAGTTGCTCACCATAACTCCATAAACAGAACTGCTTACTATAGCTAGCTCCCTAGCTTAAGTCTTAGGTAGTTGATCCATCTTAGCTAAGAAACTCTTGCCACATTTGTTCAACTCTGAAAACAAGTTAATAGAAACAAGTAAACCTTAGAACGTGTCAATTGTATTACACGCTCTTCCCTTTTAAGATTTGGATTCAACCATATCAGTTTTCAGATTTCTAGAACACATGCACTTGAAATGATGCATTGTGGTCTGAATTGGAACAAAAAATGAAGGCAGTCATCTAGCTATAAATCAGTATATATATGTACCTTAAAAGTGTAGCCATTTCCTTCAGACGTCGTGTATTTGCGTTTCTTTTCTTCTCTATAAGTTCTGGATCATCAAAAATATTAAAAGTTTCACTCCCTAGTTGGTGAGACACTAGTAGGATCATCAAAAATAAAAAAATAGAACAGCCTCATCAAAGATGCGAAAACAGAACAACTTACAGATATACTAAATTACCCTCCACCTTGATCTTGTGGAAAGTACACCAAATAACCATAACCTTGATCCAACATATATGGTTCTTCCTCACGCTCCTAGCATTCATGCTCTTTTGAATGTTGCACATCCATAATGTATAATCAGTGATGAGCAATCAAGTGTAAAAAACTACAAAGTAGGAAACTACATGCTCTTTTGAGTATCAAACAATGTACTATACAAAGTATTAATCTTAACATTGGCATAAGGCATCAAATATGCAACACAACAGTTTTTTGGGCATTCAACTGGAAAATGAACCGTATGCTCTTTTGGATCACCTTTCATTGCTTCACCATCTTCAAATCAGCAATTGCTACTTGTTGTGTCTTCATCTCCCTCTCCACTTTCTTAATTGAAGTCACTGATCAACTAAAAAATAATAAGTCATCACAATAACGATAACGATATTAGAAGTCATCAAAACTTGAAACTTGAAGATTCCCTTACAAAATAATGAAAAGCATATGAGAAATGACAAATGAAATAAAGAAGTAACATTATTGAGCAAAGTAACATACAAGTAACTAGATACAAATATAGCAGTAAGGTATCATCTCATAGACGTCTCTAACAATATTTTTCTCAAACAAAATGCATCATATTGTGCCATGGATGCAGGGTCTAAAACAGTTTAGTTATGGTGTGATTCAGCAGCTTACCAAGTCCTATATTTGTATTCATCCTATTTCCTTTCTATGATAAAAATCGAGGAAAGTTGCATGACATCCAGCATGATATATGCCCAATTACTATACTGGATAAATGACATTTATACTCATGTTCTTCTCTTCCACTAGTTCAACCCGTGACATGTTCCAAAAGAATTGTAAAACAGACTCAAACAATAAAGACTAGTAGACTACCATCCATTTGAACCAGATATACCACATTCAAATTGGCAAAATCTCGGCATAAGAACAAGGCAAGAAATTAAAAAAAAAATAATAAGGGGGAATTGGTAGCTTTATGAGAGAAAGGGAAAACAAATAGTGGGAGAAAAAGAGAAAAATTATCTATCATGTCTATATGAAAACAGTCACCAAACCAAAGAGAATAAACACTTAATTCAAGTTTATCTATCACGTCTAAGTTCTTATACATGTCCTAAAATAAGATATGCAAATAACTTACGAGTTAGAGACGGCCTCAACAGATATAGCTTTTCTCCTATCATGAGATCCTCCACTTGATGGCATTGACGTTGTTTCTTGCCTGAGTGACTTGTTGATTTTTCCTCTTTCGAATGACTTGCATCCCTTCATCTTCACTATCATTATCGGCATAATATTTATCAGCCTCAGTCAATCCTTGACTTTTTCTTTTGCTTTGATCATTCTTGACACTTGAGAAATAAAATGTATTTAAATTTAGATAATGAGTCACAAAATCAAGAAATGAAAGGCTAAGTTTGACTCACCCATTGTGACAAAAGCATCAACCCAGTTCATCTCAAAGCCATCGGCTCGGCAACCAGTTCTGATATCAGCCGATAAGTACATAAACACTTAGTGAACCCTCCTCCCTTAAAAGCTAGCTATCAAGTGGGAGGTAAACCCACATTCACAATATGAATTCTCTAATGTGTTATGCACACTGAAATTCAAACACCACTTTCACAAAATCGAATATCTTATAGAAGTTAAGTGGTGTTTAGTTTCTGGTTTTTTGCTTACTATGATTAATTTAAACTCAGTCACCCAACGGCAAGTTTCATCACCTAGCTTATAATAGTGGTTACTTTTTCTGTTCCAGTCCTACATTGTATAACCCAATATGATCATAATTGAAATAACATCACATATCAAACATAGCTGCTAATTGTGTTATTTATCAACATGTCAATTTCTCTTACATGCTATCTTATTCCCCTTGTTACATGTCATACACATTTGCAGAAGAGTGAAGCATAGAAACAACAATCATGTAATGTGAACTATGGCATGCTTCATATAATCAAAACAAAACCCAAAGAACTCAATGAAAAACTACACAGCCATTAGAGCACAATTGAAAAACTAAATGAAAACTAAAGCACAAGTTCATTTTATGGATTGTACCCTTACCTAGGTTATCTCTTCAACATAAGTTGCCTCCACCATATCTTCGTTGCATGCTTCTCGGAACAATGATCAACAACCAAGACCAAAATACAGTAATACTGACAATTTCGAAAACCTGAATCGAATAAAAAAGCGCGATATGAAGCAATTTGGAAATAGAAATCCGAAAATTAAAATAGAGTTCAAGCTAAGAACGAACAAAAAACATGTTGAATCAAAGAAAAGCATCAAGTTAAAAATGATAATCTGAAATTAGGGTTCAGGATTGGACAAATTTATCAAAATGTGGATCAAAAGCACGAGAAATCACTACAAAAACAAAATCATTGCAGGTCAATACCAAGAAAGCTATGGAGAAAGGAAGAATGAGAATGTCGATGCGAGATTGAGAGATTGACGATGATACAGAGCGTGTAGAGCGTATTTCTGAGAGATTGTTGATGATACAGTGTAGTTCGAAAGCGAGATTGAGAACTATCCCGTGTAGATCGAGAACACTTTGAGAACCGGTGAGATGAGCCACAACGGTGGTGCATGATCCACAACGGCGGTGACATAAGTGACGAAGGCGGTGACAACGGAGATCAATCGAGTGGATACGACGGTGACAACGGAGAGTAATCGAGTGGCGACGGCGGTGACAATAGAGAGCGAGTGAAACGGTGGTGGAATGAAAACGGTTAGGGGAAGAGAGAGAGAAATTTGGGGAAAAGGAAATTAAATGAAAATATCATATGTGTTTTATTATTTATTTATTTATTTTGAGAAAATGTTTTTTTTATTCGAAACTGTCATTCCAGAAGGAAAACAATGAATTGGCAAAGGAAAATTTGTATTTGTGGCTAAGTAACTAAAAATTAACTTGAAAAAATATCTGTAGCAAGGTTTTGGTAGCTAATCTGATCTTTTCTTGTAGTGATTGTTTTTGAGAATCATGATGAGAATGTTTATTCTATATATGTGAACCGCATGATTGTATTATTTGTGCACTACTAAAGTGATCCTAGATAAATTTGATGTTTATGAGAATAAATTTATTTTGTTTATATGTCACTTAAAATAATTTAAGTAGACCTGTTTGTATATGATTAGTGTTTCATGATGAAAGTGGTTCTACGACACTTAAAATTAAATTTTGGAAATTATAATATCGTGTGGAGTGGATATCCATTGTATTAAAATAATACAATGATGTTTAATGAAATTTGATTATAAATTATTGAGTATATTTTATGTTTTATACTTGATTGAAGAAAATTAAAGTGACGTTTTTAGAGTCAGCTTTTAAACTCCAATCACTACAAGAAATATCGTTTTTCGCAGCGACTTTTTCGCAGCGACATTTAAATTGTTGACAAAAACATACATATAGCAACAACTTATTTAAGTTGTTGTTATAAGTTGGTTTTTTCTCAACAACTACGTTATCATTGGGAAAAGTTAGTTATCCCAACAATAATTATTGTTTTTTTTTTGAATCAAAGACAATTTATTAATCCAAAAAAACCTGACAAAACAAGGCGATCGCTCCCGATCCAGCCCAAACCCAAAGACAAAAAGAAACATTTAAACCATAATCATGGCCAAATGTTTAGTAATTTTCCTATGCTTCCATGCCCTATACACAGTGGCATCTATAATATCTTTAACTATAATGTCTCTATCAATATCTCTACCAAAAACCTTGGCATTCCTATATTTCCAAGTGTTATATACTGTTTCTGTAGCAGCACACTTCAGGAGGGTGCTTTTCCAACTCTTCCCTTTGCACATTGAAATCAACCAATCCTTTTCATAAGTCCAAGGCAGGGGGTTGTGCACAAATTGGAACCAATTAAGTACTTGTCTCCAAATATCCTTTGTACCTGGACAGTCAAAAAATAAATGGTTTGTGGTTTCATTGGCATCACAGAAAACACAACCCGGGCTGTTCACCATCTTGAATCTATGCAGCCTCTCCCTAGTTGCCAGCCTATCTAGGCAAGCCAGCCATAACGTGAATTGTGCCCGGGGCCTCGCGATGTTGTTCCACATTAGATTGCTCCAAGGCACAACAGGTTCGTCCTCTAATAAGGCCATATACACTTTCCTAGCCTTGAAATCCTCAGCAGGTAACCTCATGATTCTTCGAAAAACCTCTCTCTGACTCAAAATGCTCTTCATTACCCAGGAGAAGCTTTGCTTGCATCTCATGTCAAACACATCAGCACCCTTGATGTAATAACTATGAATCCAACAAATCCACAGGTTGTCAGCCTTTCTATGGATATTCCACAGCATTTTCAAAAGTTGGACTTGACTCCACACGGTCAGGTCAATAATACTCATCCCACCTTTAGTTTTAGGCCTACAAACCTTTTGCCAAGCAATGGGGGATTTTCTGCTAATATTCTCACTACCTGTCCAAAGAAAACTTCTGCAAGTGGCTTCAATTTTCTGAATAACTGCTTTAGGCAATGGGAGGCATTGCATCCAGAAATTAACAGTAGAGAATATGACACTTTGAATCAGTTGCACTCTACCTGCATATGAGAGGAGTCTAGCACTCCAATGAGTGACCTTCTGCACAATTTTTTCAATCAAGGGTAGGTAATACCTGATGGCTAGTCTCTTGTCAGTTATGGGAATCCCCAGGTACCGGAAAGGTAGTACCCCCTGCTGAAAACCAGTCTGGATCATAATATCTGACATTACTTGATCATCCACTGCTCCAAAATAAATGGAACACTTTTGGGTGTTCACTCGCAGCCCTGTGGATCTGGAGAACTTGTGGAAGCACTCAAGCATAGCTCGAACCGAATTACTATCACCTCTAGCAAACATCAAAAGGTCATCAGCAAAGCTTAAGCTTGTTATATTAACCTTCTCACACCTGAAATGATAATTGAATGCAGAATTAGTAGCAAGAGTATTGAGATATCTAGTCAGGTACTCCATGACAAGCACAAAGAGGAGGGGGGAGATGGGGTCCCCCTGCCTGATCCCTCTTTTAGCTTCCATAATGGAGGTATAATTCCCATTAACCTTAAACCTATAGGTGACATTCCTCACAACAGTCATGATCCAGTCAATGAATTTGTTAGGGAAACTAAGCTCCCTCAGAATAGTTTCTAGTGCATCCCACTCCACCATATCATAAGCTTTTTGCATGTCCAACTGCATCATGCACTTAGGAACACCATCTTGCCTACCATACTGCCTCATGAGCTCAAAAGCCAGAAGAACATGAGCATGAAGCTGCTGACCAGGTACAAAGGCTGCTTGGTTAAGACTTACCACACTACCAATAACTTTACCAAGTCTGCTGGTTAGAATTTTTGAGATTAGCTTGTATATAGTACTGCAACAAGAAATAGGTCTGAACTCCTTTAGTGTACAAGCCCCCTCAATCTTGGGAATAAGAGTGACAAGGGTGCAATTAATATCTCTAAGAATTCTGCTATGAAGGAAGAACTCCTTTACAGCATCACACACATCTTTGCCAATCACAGGCCAAGCATCTTTGAAAAATCTAGCAGTAAACCCATCAATTCCAGGTGATTTGTTATCTCCCATACTGTCTAAGGCTGCCTTAATCTCCCTATCAGTCACTGCAGCAAGAAGAATGCCAATCTGATCATGAGAAATTTGAGGTCCATCTCTCATAACTGCCACATTAATACCCTCTAGAATGTCTTCTTTCTGCCCCATAAGCTTGCCATAAAAATCCAGCACCTCTTGTTCAATTTCGGGTTGACAATGAGCCACACTACCATCCTGCCTAGTTATGTTGTTCATGCTTTGAATTCTATTTCTCCCCTTGACAGAGGCATAGAAGTAAGCATTGTTACCATCTCCAAGACGCAGCCAGTCTATTTTTGCTCTTTGACTTATATTCATTTCATCAAGGTCATTCCACTTCATAACTTCATCAGTCCAGTGCTTCACCTTACTAATGATTGCAGGATTCATTCTATCATGGATTAGATCCTTTTGAGCTTTTAAAAGCTCCCCTCTAGCCTCCTCAACTTTCTTCTTACACCCTTGGACCTGTTTATACAACTTTTTCATCTCAGGGGTAAGCCTATGTAATTTCTTCCACAAGACACTCATAGGCCTCCCCTGCATAGGTTTCCTCCAGCTCTGAGATACAATGTCTAAGAAACCATTTAGCTTTGTGATGCAGTTGCTGAATTTAAACTGTACCTGGCTGAACTGTCTCTGACCTTGTTCTTTTAGATGCAGAATGCAATGGTCAGACACATTGGGTGGCAGAAGAGTAAGAATAAAGTTGCTATGGTATTGCATCCAGTCTAAATTACCAAGGATTCTATCTATCCTAGAATATATAGTACCAACAGTGTGCTTGTTAGTCCAAGTGAAATAGTCTCCGACACTATCCATTTCATCAATCTCACAAATCTCCATCATATTCCTCATATCAACAAATTCAGCTTCTGTCACCTCTCTACCACCAATTCTGTCTCTGGAACACAGCACATTATTAAAATCTCCCATGACCCCCCAAGGGCCACTAACAGCCTGTTTGAGTCTTGCAAGATCTCTCCAGAGCCCTTTTCTCTCCGTAAGTTGATTCATAGCATAAACAGCAGTCAAGTAGTACATAAATTGCTTATTAGAATCCTGAACCCTGCAATGAAGGAGCTGACTAGTACTCTTAACAAGACTAATATCAACTTTAGTATCATCCCAAAGAATCCAGATTCGACCATTGTGATGCCTATCATAGTTGTCTAAAGCAAGCCCTTGAAAATGCAGTTTTTTCCTAACACAATCAGCATTATTGTATTTCACCCTAGTCTCAAGTAAAATCACAATCACAGGTCTAAGATTATAGAGAAGGGAGCTAATCTCCTTAATCTTACCTGGTTTATTCAGCCCCCTAACATTCCAAGAGAGAATCATGTACCGTCCTTGTCCCCTAGAGGTTCCTGCAAAGCCTTTAGGGAATCAAAAATATTATCACATTTGACAGCTGAAGGTTGAACATCTATCACAACACCCTTGCCCTTTTTCTGTCTCTCAACTGTGGTCCAGGTAGTTTCAGCATCCTCCTTCTTATCCTCTTGCTTGCTCGCTACTGCAGTTATTGCTTTGTCCTGGCTGGCTGCCTTAGGTTGCCATTGTTTCACAGGTTTCTTGACAGGGTTATCATCACAGCTATGTCCAACCTTCTGACATCGTTGACAGAATTTAGGCCTCCATTCATACTCCACTGGTTGGTTCATTTTCTGCCCCTCTTTGTCCTTAATAATGATTTCAGTAGCCATAGGTTTAGTCACATCCATCTCAACTAAGATTCTAGCATAAGAAGCTCGAAGTTTTTGTGCAGTACATTCATCACTAACCACAGGATTTCCAAGTGCACTCCCGATTTTCTCTAGGCTCTTCTGACCCCACAGATACAGAGGTAGTTGTGGCAATTTGACCCAGATAGGTATAGTTCGCAGCATGTCCTTCTTGAGACTGAAATCAGGCTTCCAATCCCTTAGCAGCATAGGCATCTTATGTATTGTGTAAGGACCCTTCATTAGCACCTCCTCTTTCTCCTGTATTGAATGGAATCGCAGGATGAAATAGCCCTCTTCATTATAGAGCATGTCAGGGAGTTTAACAAAGTTCCATTGTGTCGTCATAAACCCCTTCACCGCATTCATACTAAGGTCACCCCCAATAACATACATAATCAGTGCAGATTTCCAGTAGAGGAGTTCAGAGAGAATGTCTTCTTCATCAATCTCCACCTCTATCGACCCATTCACAATCTGAGGAGCAACAAACTTCAATTGCAATCCATTGGATGGGTTCCTGTTACCCGTAATCACATCGGTCCATAACTGTCGAGGTTCCTTTGCAGGGATTCCCAATTCAGTCGATTTAGGGTTGGTAAAATCTGGTCGAACCTCCGCGCTAGTTATCATCGCAGGTCCTGCAAGTTGCATCTCTCTCTCATCAGTCGCGAGCTGTTTCCCGGTGCTTGGACTAGCCGCGGCACTGTGCTGTGGTTGCGGAGTCCCGGTGTGTGTGTTGGTGGGTTGCGGCATGGATGCCGATTTCCGTGGCCTTCCTCGCCCTTTCTTCACCATTCAGAAAAAACAACAAGCGCAGTGGGAAACCACTCAATTTTTTTATAACAACCTTGTAAAGTCACTGGGAAACCACTCAATTACTTTCTTTTTATGCGTATCTTTTATCATGATTTATGTTCCTATTTTTATGCGTATTTCTCTTAATTTAAATTTTTTTTTTATGTTTTGTATCTTTTTTTTATCGTTAGAGCTAAAATTACAATTAAGGGTAGAAGATTTGCAATATTATCATACTCTTTGAGGACAAATTAGATTTTTTAGTAATTGTTCCTTCTATATATTTTTAGTAGATTATTATTGTCGCTAATAGTATAGTTTATTTTGCAACAACCTTGTAAAGTCGTTGGGAAACTACACAATTGCTATTTTTTATGCGTATTTTGTGTAAGGTCCGCCCAACATATTGTGTGGCCTAAAGCAAACATTAAAATAGGGTTTTTTATTTTTTTAAAAATAAAATAAAAAATTGATATTACAAAAATAAATAAAAATAATTTTTGGGTAAAAAGCTACTGAATATCTTCATTTATTAAAATAAATTATATTATTTTTAGATAAATAAACATAATAATAGAAAATAATTAATAAAAAAAATAGGAATAGAAAATAAATTGTATACTAGTGTAGATGATCTTTTTTTCTTTTTTGTTTTGGTACAGACATAGATGATCTTTTTTTTTGAAATAGACATTTTTTTTGGTACAAGCGTAGATGATCTTTTTTTATTTAAGTTAAAAAAAATCTGCAACAAATAGAGTAAAATATTTTTTTTTTGAGGTAAAGTAGAGAACAATATATATTTTTTTAAACAAGGTAGAGAAGAGTACATATAAAAGTATAGTTCTCCACAATAAATATAAATGGATAAAATAAGAAAGCAAAAAACCATAAGAAAAATAATTAGGTTTTAAAAAAATTAATTTTAAAACATACGAAAAATAATTTGGTTTTAAAAAAATTAATTTTTTTCTGAAGCCTAAACCGCCCTTGATCTTTTATCGTGGTTTTCGTTCCTATTTTTACGCGTAAATTTCTTTTAACTTAAAATTATTATCTTTTTTTTATTTCTATTTTTATATTTTTTTTTTGACAAAAAATAAATAAATGGAAAATAGATATAGCTGATTGAAATTTGAAGAGAACCATAAAAGGGTTCCTCCAATCGTGAATCAATAGCCAAATTATTTATAGGCACCCTACTTTTTATATATATTATTATACTTGATAAGGACAAATTAAGTTTTTTTACGGTAGTTCCGTTTAATAAATTGTTAGTAGATATACTTTAATTGAATTATTTATAGTTTGTTAAGAGATATATGCAAAATATAAATAAAAAGATAAGAAAAAACAAAATTTAGTTAAAGATATTTAAGTCAAATTAATATTCATAGTAACCACACACAATTACTTAGTTAAAGAGACATTGAGATCCAAACCAATACATTGACAAACTACTATCAGGTTTGCTAGCTTCATCGTATACTTTTATTGCATAAGTAAATTTAATTTTTTTAATTTTTTTCAAATCTCTTTTGCTTCAAGTTCAATAGCTAGAGGATTGATTCAAGATCGTCATGTTTTCTCTTAGGTTAATGTTTCTTTGTAGGTTTAATCTTGTTGGAGATGTTCACAAACTTTATCCCTTATCTCTTCCACTTGTTATCTCTCAATTCTCAATTTTTTCTATAGTCAATTTATTATTATTTTTCTTTCTTTAATGTCTAATAATCGAGGTTTTAATTAAATCACAATTCTTGTTGTGCAGCAGAGTGAGAGAATGATGTAAAATTGTAGAATGAAGACAAATCTAAAAGAATGAATTTGATTCACTAAACAAGTGAGAGATATTCCAATTGTTCAACGGTTGTAGTATTATACAATGCATCACAAAAGGAAGGAAAAAGATTTGTATTTTTCACCGAATGGATGGTTTAACGGAGTTACAAGCGATTATTAAAATTTGAGTTGAATAAATAGCACGTATCACTTTTTTATAGGAAAACAAGACAATTGTATTTAGGGTAATATATATAAGTTTTATCCTTTAATTATATTGTTTGTTAATACTTTAATTGAATTATTTATAGTTTGTTGAAAAGTATATATGCAAAATAGAAAGAATAAGATAAGAAGAAAGAAAACTTAGTTAAAGAATTTAAATTATGACAATTTAAATTAAGTGATTGATACTAAATTTTTATAAAAAATAACAAATATATATAATTCCATTTATAGTTGGAAAGTCTAATTTATTATAACAATTTTGTTGTTGAAATATAAAAGATATAACAATAATTTATATAGTTCACAAAAATAACTTTTTTGCTGCGAAAAATACATTTTTTGCCAGCAACAATAATTGTTGTTGCAAAAAATATCAGTTATGCCAGCGATAATAATTTTTGTTGTAAAAAACATTAGTTGTGTCAGCGACAATTATTGTTGTTGCCAAATACCACTAGTTATGCCAGCGACATTAATTGTTGCTAAAAACATTAGTTATGTCAGCGACATTAATTGTTGCTGCAAAACACTAGTTATGGCAGCGACATTAATTGTCCTTGCAAAACTTTTCGCAACGGCACTTATGCCAGCGACATGCAGCAACAATTTTTTCGCTGCGAAAAACACTTTGTGCAGCAACTTTGTGTTTTTGGCAGCGACATTTGTCGCTGCCAAAAACGATATTTCTTGTAGTGAATCTTTATTGGAAGGTTATTGATAGTATGAATTATAGTATATATGATATATATATTGTGGATTATTCATTGTATTAGAAAAATACAATGATGATTAAGGAAAATTGTTAATAAGAAAATAAATATTTATCTGAATTAAATTTCTCCAATGTGGGGGTTTGCCACTTGAAATTATTTCGAGTAGATTTAATAAATAATCTATATGGAGAATTTAAATATACTAATGTGGGGTTGTCGCTTGAAAGTATTTTTCAAGTGGACCTATATAATAAATCGAATCATTGAATTTATTTATTTTTCATTGGTAGAATTGTTGTCACTTAGAATTGATCTAAGTAGACCTGATGAAGTATATTATGAAAGTCAATTTGACAATATATGAGAGATATTATTTATAGTGATGCGACATTGTATTAAAATCATATATACAATGCTAATTATATAAGAGCCGATCGATGGGAATAAATCTACAAGGGGATTTATTTATTCCAAATGAAGATGTTGTCGCTTAGTTAACCAAGCAGACCTGTATAGTTTTATTGCGAATAACAAGTTTATTATTGTAAACTTGACAAATATGAGATTAATTGACTTAGAGACGTCTTAATCAATATTCTATGATGTAAGAAAATAATATCTTCATCATTTGTGTAAAGTACGTACTAAATAAAGCCCCTGGGAAGAAATAGATATGTGAAACATAGAGGGAAATGAGACTTGAGCCATTTGAAATTAACAAGTGATGGGAACCCGACATTTGTGATTGGAGACTCCATGAAGAAGGTTTAATGTGGTAAGAACAAGTTACGAGTTAATTCTGCTAACACTAAATTTTATTTAATATGTCCCTTTTCTATGGTGTACGTAATTCTGAAAGTGTCACTACTAGAAAACATGCGTTTAACAACCGATTTAGCGACCGATTTTCAACAAAATCGGTTGCTAATTCATTTAGCAACCAATTTAGCAACCAATCAAAATCAGTAGCAAAAACCTTGGTCGCTGATCTGTAGTGACCAAATTAGCAACCGATTTTGTAGCGACCGATTGGCAACTGAATTTTGAGACCGAATTAGCGACCAATATCAGCAACCAATTAAGAGACTGAATTCAAAGAACAATTTAGAGACAGATTGTTCGACGCATTGTCGACGCTATTAGCAACTGATTTAGTGACCACTTTATTTAATTTTAAAACAAATCGGTCGCTAATTCGGTTGCTAATTTCGATTTTTTTAAAAAAAAATAAAAAATTGTAGCCCACATAATATATACACACAGACACACACAAACAAAAATATAACAAAATAAATTAGTAAATTATAAAGATATGCTTGATCAAAGATTATATGGAAAATAAATCTTCTATAGAAAATAAATTAAAGCTTTAAGTATCGGCTATTACATTAAATCTATACCTAGACTAACTTAGCATAGTATTAAACAAGACTTTAACTAATGCTTTTTTCTTCAAAGTCAATATTACAAAATAAATCTCCTATAGAAAATAAATTAAAGCTTCGGTTCATCAAGGCTTTACATCATGTATCATACTAGAAGCCTCTAATCCACATGCTCCATGACATACATTCCTGGTGCACTTACCCCATCCAAAGTTGAGGCATTCAATAATTAATTTTTAATCAATAGTCTATAACAGAAGCAGGCCCCAACCCCATCCAAACATCCAAAAGGGCCACAAAGTGCAAATCAAAATCACCAACGGATACTATAACATAACAAGTGCATTGACAACCCACATAACACAAGAAACTAGCAACCAAATTATGCACCAAACCCAAGAGCAGCTGCTGATACATATTTTGAAACACAAAGAAAGATTATGATGCAGAAATTATGCAGCAACCCAATCAAAAACCGCAAAAAAACAAAAACTGAACCATAAATAAAACAGCTCCTTTAAAGACCAAATTAAAAATCATACAAGAACCTACAACTGTATGTACCATAAGACTGCCGTTCAAAAACTGCTACTGTTACACTTAGGCTTAAATTAAACATTTGAGCAAAACATATTGTGTTTTCTAAAATGAATTGAGCATAAAAGGTGAAATATTATATCAATTCAATTTCATACCTTAGTACATTTGACCAATTGATAACATTTGTGATCATATAGGCAGCCCACTTCTTCTTCACCTCATCTAACATAAAATTGAGTTAGAATGGAATTACATTACATGTGGCTATATGATTACAAATTAAAATTAATTTTCGAAAGTGGAATTTGAAATGAAGTGGGTCCTAGTCCTTCATCACCACAGCAAGTACTCATATTCTGCTCTACAAATCTAAGAAGCCGAATAAGCATTAACAGATACACACGCGCAAACATCATTAATATCGCCATCCAAAAATAGAAATGAAGAGAGACAGCAGACCAACACTCTCATCTGAAGCAAGACAATCTGAAACAGACCCAACAACAAAAATTTGCTAACACACCCTGCAATCACACATAAAACTGATGGCTCCAATCTATAGACTAATGCATTTAGAGAATTGTTATCCCGCCTTCAAAATTCATCACCAAATACATAAGTTTAATGAACTCTAAATACCATGCAAGATAGAGGATCGAGTATGAGAATTATTTGCAAAAAAAAATCATTGGATTGCAAAAACATAACTCGAACCTAAATAGTGAACATATACAATAGTTAAAGATTAAATTGAATACCTAGAGAAACAATACTAGGAATATTGCCACAACCTTACACTACTAGTTGAATATTGACAAAGAAGAGCAATTGTGTTCGCCAAATCCTTTATTAGTTGCGAATTCGCTGCTTTTGATTCTAATTTGGGGCAGGATCTCAAACAAGTCTCTATTACATAAGTTCAAAGATATCAAAGGTATGTGATTCAATTGATAGAGATCTCAATACAATGGCTTTTATTCTGATTAGAGGAAAGGATCAACAAAAAGTGAACAGCGAAAAAGATATTATTCTGCAATAATAAACAAGTTCAAATCAAACACTTGAACTTTATAACAACACAAATAAATTAAATGTGAAACTTACCACGTACAGAGTATGATGAATGAAGTGCATTAACTTAATCAATTTAAGAGATGTGTAGTGTAAATAAAACAAGGCTAGCTTAATATCTTCAGCTGATACTTACATAAGTATATAATTCTTTAATCTTTACAAATACAAAAATCATAATTTGATCTTTAAATAAGAATGCATTAGGCTTCATAGATACATCACCATCATTTATTCTAGCAAAAAAAGGACACACAAACAGCCCCCTACTATTGCAATAGACTCTAAAAACTCAGATCTCCCGCAGTCATAAACGATCCAATACAGAGGTAAACAACATCATTCAGATTAGCAATACAAAGAGGCGCTACAAAGCATATAACTGCATACTAGAAGCACAAAAGCATCTGCGGAAAATAGCTCAAAATCAAGGAATTGCAGTAGAAAAACTCATCAGAAAATCGAACTTGAACCAGCAACAAAAACAACAACAAACACTGCAGAAAGGATACATGCCAGAGAAAATAAAACAGCAACAAAACTACCTAAACAAAAAATCAAGGTTCATAGAACTCTCTGGCATCAGACATTCAAAAAGTTACTGAGACAAATAACTTATAATGTTCAAAGGAAATCCAATTACTCTTGAACAAATTTAACTAAGGAAGCACAAGAAAAGATTTCATCAAATGTTAATTTTGAGAAATAAAACCTAGATTCTGAAGATGAATATTACACTACCAAGACTAAAGGGATAAACAGAACAAAAGCTTAGGGTTTCAATTTATGTTTATCATTACAGAACAAAAATTAGGGTTTCAGTTGACTACATTACCAAGATTGATGCAGAACAATGTTGTGAGGATCGAAACTTCCATGAGTCGCTCTTAGAGGAAGCACCAACAACAAATTACAGCCATCATGAATGAAGCTCGCATTCACAATCGCGCCTCCACACACACACAAACAAACACTCCTTTGCACCGTCGTGCCCAACCTCGAACCATTGTACCACACGGCCATAACGACTACTACTTCTTCGTCGCCCACGTCATTACCGCGACAAAGAACATTCACAAACTGTGCAAAAGTTTTCTTCGTTAGAGATAATATTTGAGAGAGGAAGAAGAAAGTTCGATTAGGTTTTGAAAAAGAGTAAACAAAAAGAAGTGAAACTAATGTATAGAGAGGACTTTACAAAATTTGTCTACTATACTTTTATAGTTTTATAATTAAATAATATTTTTGATTAATTAAATGATACTATTTGATTAATTTTTTCTAAGTGATTTGGTAAAAAAAAAAACATTTGCGTCGGGTTTGTTAGTCGCTAAAACTCAGTCTCTAATTTGGTCTCTATAATTACCTAGCGACTGATTTAGTGACCAAAATATTTTTCACTTTGAAGCTCGAAATATTGGTCTCTAATTTGGTCTCTAAAAGCAACCGAAATATTGGTCACTAATTATTGGTCTCTAATTCGGTCTCTATAATTATGTAGCAACCAATATGGTGACCGATTTTTTTTTAAGTTTACGTTTAAAATATTAGTCTCTAAATCGGTCTCTATAGTGACCGAAATATTTCGGTCTCTAAATCGGTTGCTAAAAGCGTGTTTTCTAGTAGTGTGTTAGACACTGCATTATTGAGAGGGTAAGCTGTAAAGCTTTTAATGATTTTCATGTCCCTTATGAGTGGTGTATGATTTGCAGCATACACTTGATGAAATCACCTATATGAGTGTTGAGTGGGGCCGCTTGCATGAGACCTTGGCAAAGTCTCTAGAGCACTCATGAATATCAGGCACGCGCACGGCCTATTAGCGCACAACCGCGTAACAACAAGAATTGTGGGGATGTAATGTGATTGTAAGACCTCTAACACACATCAAGTGTCTTGGGTTCCATTTCTTGCAAAACCAATTCACTGTGTGTTAAGTCTTATCTTTCTAGGACGGGTTCCATAGCTTGCTACACCGTTCCGATGCATTACATCTACGATGTTTACTCAGGAAATTCTCTTTTCTAATTTTAAACTTTAAAATAAATTGTGGGGGATTGTTGTATATTATATCAAAATAATTTATTTTAAAGTTATTTAATTTTATTCTATGTATATAGTTTTAATAGAATTTACTATTATTAATCATTTGTTAAATGTGTTTTTTATGGTAAACCACACGTTATTGTTTTGTTACTATCATACTAAATATTTCCTAGTTAATAGGATTTATGTTTGATTAAAAAGAGAAACCGTTTCAAGTTTTAAGAGAGAATTCAATATGTGGTTTAAGTGCAATAGAATGTACCATTATTTCTTGAGAACAAAAAGGAACACTCATGACTATATATACATATGCTTATCAGTATAGTATTCGCAAGGGAGAAAAAAAACTTATCCTTCTTGATTCTTCAATCTAATTTTTTAGAATTATTTCCTGAGTAACATAGCCAGCACTTAGTGAATTCAAGTTGTTATGTTACCTTGAGTATGATTCATACTCGGGAAGGACCTGTTGAATCCTGGAGGATTTGCGCAAATATACCGCGGATAAATCCTTAAGGACAGTGACTTTGTCACGCCTCAGGTTATTACTCTATTTTGCAGGATATCCGCAGTTCATGAGTTTAAGCTTTCATCAAAAGATAAGTTCATCATCGCTACTTTATTTGATTCTAATTTTTATTTGATGATTATGTTCTTACGTGTTTATTATTCTCATAATCTTAGGTCTTAATTCTGTTACAATCTTGAGGACTAAATTGAGAAAGATAAGTTTATATGATATCTCTATATTCGTATTTTATTATCATATTTATTTGATGTTTATATTCTTATATATTTATTTATTATTATGATTTGTAGGTCAATTCTACAACAATCTTAAGGATTTATATTCCGGATTATAGATTTTGGTTTTGTTAGATACCTGCAATATGAATATTGTGGGAGTTACAAGTTCCGGTACAGTGCATATCTACATGTTGCTTAAAAGGTTTTGAGAGATACATGCCTAGCTAAATGGCCATCTTCACCAGGTTCTATTGCTTTTAAAATTTGCTTCCATGAATTTAAATGTCCTTTTTTTAAATGGTAGTGCAGCGTTATTTTTACTTCTATGCATGCATGTCGTAAATTTTGAAGATTTGAAAAATTATGACATATGACTTTGTTGGATTCCATTTATATATTAGCTTGTGTTTGTGAATCACTGCTTATGATCATTTTTTTTTCGTAAAGTTAGTTAAGAGTTTTTTTCTTGGATTAATTTAGGTGAAGAATCAAACAAATCAAATTTTGCAATGAGATTGGAAAAATCTCACAATTTGTAGTCTATAACCTACGAAAACCGTTAAAAAATTATCGAAATGAATAAATTGTTTTTCGACTATAGTTTTTTGTAGAAACTTCTATTCCAACACATATAGTGTGTCTGTGGATCAATTTAGGTTTAGAATCAAGCAAATTAAATTTTTTTCACCGAGATTGAAAAAATGTCATAATTCGTAGTCTATAACCCACGAAAATCGTTAAAAAAACTATAGAAATAAATAAATGTCTTTTCAAGTCCATTTTTTGTAGAAACTTCTATTCCTACACAGATAGTGTATCTGTGGATTCATTTATTTGAAGAATCAAATAATTCAATTTTTTTACCGAGATTGTAAAAATTGCATAATTCATAGTCTATAACCCACGAAAATCGTTAAAAACTATCAAATAGATAAATTGCTTTTCGAGTATATTTTTTGTAGAAACTTCTATTCGAACACATATAGTGTGTCTGTGGATCAATTTAGGTGAAAAATCAAGCAAATTAAAAAAATTTCACCGAGATTGAAAAAATGTTATAATTCGTAGTCTATAACCCACGAAAATCGTTAAAAAAACTATCGAAATGAATAAATGTCTTTTGTTTTCCATTTCTTATAGAAAGTTCTATTCCTACACATTTAGTGTGTCTGTGGTACCTTTTAAGGGAATAATCAAATAAATCAATTTTTTTTACCGAGATTGTAAAAATTGCATATTTCATAGTCTATATATAACCCACGAAAATCGTTAAAAACTATCGAAATGGATAAATTGCTTTTCGAGTCTATTGTTTGTAGAAACTTCTATTCCAAGACATATAGTGTGTTTGTGGATCAATTTAGGCGAAGAATCAAACAAATCAAATTTTTGCAACGAGATTGGAAAAATCTCACAATTTGTAGTCTATAACCTACGAAAACCGTTAAAAAATTATCGAAATGAATAAATTGTTTTTCGACTATAGTTTTTTGTAGAAACTTCTATTCCAACACATATAGTGTGTCTGTGGATCAATTTAGGAGAATCAAGCAAATTAAATTTTTTTCACCGAGATTGAAAAAATGTCATAATTCGTAGTCTATATAACCCACGAAAATCTTTAAAAAAAACTATAGAAATGAATAAATGTCTTTTCAAGTCCATTTTTATAGAAACTTCTATTCCTACACAGATAGTGCGTCTGTGTATTCATTTAGGTGAAGAATCAAACAAATCAAAATTTTATCACAGTGATTGGAAAAATCTCATAATTCGTATTCTATAAGCCACGAAAATCGTTAAAAAAACTATCGAAATGAATAAATGTCTTTCCGAGTCAATTTTTTATAGAAAGTTCTATTCCTACACATTTAATGTGTCTGTGGATCCATTTAGGGGAAGAATCAAATAAATCAATTTATTTTACCGAGTTTGTATAAATTGCATAATTCATAATCTACAACCCACGAAAATCGTTAAAAACTATCGAAATGGATAAATTGCTTTTCGAGTCTATTTTTTTGTAGAAAGTTCTATTCCAAGACCTATAGTGTGTTTGTGGATCAATTTAGGTGAAGAATCAAACAAATCAAATATTTTCAACGAGATTGAAAAAATCTCACAATTCGTAGTCTATAACCTACAAAATTGTTAAAAAACTATCGAAATGAATAAATTGCTTTTCGAGTATATTTTTTGTAGAAACTTCTATTCCAACACATATAGTGTGTCTGTGGATCAATTTAGGTTAAAAATCAAGCAAATTAAATTTTTTTTCACCGAGATTGAAAAAATGTCATAATTCATAGTCCACGAAAATATGTCTATAATTTAGGTGAAAAAATGTCTATAACCCACGAAAATCGTTAAAAAAACTATAGAAATGAATAAATGTCTTTTCAAGTCCATTTTTTGCAGAAACTTCTATTCCTACACAGATAGTGTGTCTGTGGATCCATTTAGGTGAAGAATCCAACAAATCAAATTTTTTCATCGAGATTAGACAAATCTCATAATTCGTAGTCTACCCATTAAAATCGTTAAAAAAAACTACAGAAATTAATATATGTCTTTTCGAGTCCATTTTTGTAGAAAATTATATTCCTACATATATAGTGTGTCTGTAGATCCAATTAGGGGAAGAATCAAACAAATTAATTTTTTTACCGAGATTGTAAAAATTGCATAATTTATAGTAGTCTATAGTATAACCAAACATGTCAAGGATGAATCGATGAATTTAAGAGTATGTTCAATAAAAAAAATAGTAGTAGATTAACTACATAAATGGATCAATAAACCTAAAAAAAAATCTTTTCATATATTTAAGATCAAAGGGAATAACAAATAAAGGATAAATTAGTATATTAAATTTATTGTTCGGTATAATTAACGGTTGAATTAACCGAAAAATATACACCGACATAAAAATATATTTTAAATTAATACTTAACTTGGTTAAAAATAATAATAATACATAACCATTTATTTAAGATAATAAGCGTAAAATTAAGAGAAAATAGTACTTGGAGTAGTCTATTATATTACTTGTGTCTTTGGGATATGTTAATTCACTTTTATATTCCTGTATGAATAAACCCTGCTTATCAATAATCTGTTTCTATCTTTTCTTGTGTTCCTTTTGACATTTTATTTTACTTTTGTATTCACCAAAATTACACAAGCTTTATAGTATTATTATCAAATTTATGTAGTGCAATAATAATAATAATGCAACTACTGCTCAAAATATAAAAGAATTCAATCATTGACTAGAGTTGGAGCACATGGATCAAGAATCAGAGAATTTTTCCAACATTGTTCAACAGACTAACATTCAACTAATCCAAACATCTCCAACGTGTGTGTCAGTGTCAATTAGTGAATCAACAAAATACATGAGTGATATCACCTTTTTATCTTCCACCCTTCTAATCCATATCCTAGAACAGATGTAAGGTGTTCAAAGGTTCAACTTGCTTGAGAAACAACCAACACCTGCATGTTAATAGGATAAATTTTCAGACGATTTGTCAATGGAAACAACAGTATATCACAGAACAAGACTAGCTAAAATATCAATCCTTAACAAAATAGCAACTTTTTACACAAATCAGTTATGGGAATTCAATTATATAAATGTGTTAAGAAATGATAATTTCTACTAATCTGCTTTAAAGTTAGTCCAAAGTTTCTTGTTGTCCAAGAAAGTGTCGTTACGAGTTAGTAAATGGGTCTGCACTTCTTGAAAAGGTGACACGTAAAATAGTTTTTCTAAAAGAAAACAATGGCATGCGAGGCTTAGAAAAATAATTGAGGTTCCTATAGCATGGCTTATCGACTACTTCCATTTTAAACTTGTTGCGAGACATATTCTTCATGATACTAGTTTTTCGGAAACAGTTTGCATAAACACAAGACGACAATAAGAAGAGGTACTTATTTCTGAACTTGCTTACCTTGTGGTATTTGTTTTAGCATCAACACGAATTTCTTTTCTGATCTACAAATGCAAACTGTTAACCTCCCTCAATGGCAATCGCTCATCAAAATTTTCTTCAATTTTTTTAGTTGTGGGAGGAAAAAGATCATTTGCACTATCTTGAGCAGAACCATGTAGCTTATCACAAACTAATGAATCCATTGCTGTTTCATTTTCATCATCTATAGAAGTATCCAAGATATTTCCTAGTCTCTCCACCAACTCCACATCCTCAGACAAATCTCCAAGTTTGTCATAGAGGAATTCTATATGTGCCAACATCTCTTCCCTTTCTGTCGATAATTTCATGAGGTCTTGAACCAAATTTCCTTTCTCAAACTCGATCTCTGCAATTATCTGTGCCATCTTCTGCTTTTCATTTGTCAACTTTTTGGTTTCTAATTCCATGGCTCCCAATGATGTTTGAAACTGTTTAGTTTCACGTTTTAAATGGGAACATGATTCTTCAGTGTGTGCCAAATTCTCAAGCAAACAGTTAATTTCCAATTCCAATTTCATCATTCTAGTGTTCTTCTCTTCAATTTCTAGCTTTGACAGGTATTCTGCATTCTTCAAAGCCTCAGTAAGCATGCTAACCTCAACCAACTTTTCCACTTGTTTTGCAAAAGAGAAACACAGTGCATCCAATAAATCTTGTTCTGATGCTTTAGCTAGCTCCTGAAAGTGTTTTGTAGTTTGATCTTTCTCACCTTTAATCTTCCAAAGAAGATCTTCTACTTGCTCAAGGGCTTTTTGTGCATCCAGTTGTGAAAGAACTGCATCTTCTAATTCTTTTTTCATGGACTCTAGCTTCAGGTTCGCTACGGTCATATCTTTCTGAAGACCTTTTATGCAACAATCCTTCTCCATTACTGCTTCGACAAGTTCATCTTTCTCTTGTTTAAACCTCTCTGCTGCCTTTGTTTTCTCTGCATTGCAGGATTCCAGTAAAGCTACCTGCAGTTGAAGGTCTTCAGTTTCCCTCTCCTGATCCTTGACAATGCAGAGAAGATTTTTGTTCTCCTGCGTAAGGGCTTGCTCATTCTCAATCCGTGACAGAAGAGAAGTTTCCATCTCTTTACAGGTTACCTGAATTTCTTCACAGGAAACTTTAAGAGTTTCAGCAGTAGACTTCCATTTCTGCATTTCACAATCTAATCGAGATAGTTCATCATTTTTACTGGTCATTTCATTTTTTAGCATTTCTAGAGCCTCAAATGCAACATTTCTTTCATGTTTTAGTGTGTTTTCCATCTTCAAGAGTTGCTCTTTCAAAATGAGTTGACCTGCAGATGACTCCTCAAGCAATTTCTTCTGCTGTTCAAGCTCTTCCTCCAACAGAAATTGTTGTTGTGCCAGAGTTTTTAGAGATTTGTCTTTCGCTCTCAATTGCTCAGTAAAATTTAGAATCATATCTTCATTATCTTTGACACAAACTTCTTTAACAGTTTCTGTACCGAACGATTTGCAGTAAGCCTCAGCAACTACTGATTTAAAGATCAACAGTTCAATCTGATTCTCTACGATGGCACAAGAACAATTTTCCAATTCCATCTGAAGCTCCCTAATTTCTTGTTCTTTATTGGTCAGTGCAGATTTGAAACCAATAATATCTGCTTCCATCTCTGCTATCTGATCACCCCATTGGGATTCTTTAGACTTGAGAATTGCAGAACAGTTTTTATGAACCTCTTCCAACTTTCTAAGCTTGTTGCGAATCTTTGATGTCATAGAATTCCCTCCGGCATCACGTATTTGAGCTTCTCTAAATTCTTTAAGTGAATCTCCCAGTTCCTGATTATCTTGTTCAAGGTAAACAATTTTCCTTTCCAATTCTTTTACAAGAGTCTCTTTCTCTCCCAGTGAGTTTCTTAGCTCAGCTATTTCCTCATTCCTCAGAAGCGTCAATCGTTGTATCTCGGACTTCTTTTCTTCACACTGACCATACACATCCTCAAAGCTAGTCTTGTACTCGGACATTTCAGCCTCCAAGAGTTTCCTCTTACCTTCTTCACAAGCCAATGCATGGTTACACATCTCGAAACGGGATTGAAGACCCTCCAAAGTTCTTGTCTGAGAATCCAAATTGGTCTGCAAGGAAGATATTTCGCTGACCAGTGAAGATCTCTCTGTTTCCCACTCCTCCTTGCTCGATCGAAACTGAACTTTAAGCTGCTGGTAAGCTTCTTCGAGATGTTTAAACTGTTCATTTCTCCATTTAATTTTATCATGCACTGTTGTATTTTCTTCCTCCAATTGCATTATCACATCCTCTTTCAATCTCAGCGTCTCCGCTTGCCTAGCTCTCTCCTCGGCTTCTACACACTTCTTCTCGGTAACCAATAACAGTGACTTGAGGCGTGAAATTTCCTCGCTGCTAGCAGAAACATTCCGCTCCAAATAATCGTTTCTAGCTGTAATCTCATCCAAAGCCGAAACCAACTCACTATTACTTCCCTCCAATTTTGACACCTTCTCAGCAAACCTAGCTTGAATATTGTTATTCTCTAAACTCAAATGCACGATGTGCTTTTCTTTTTCATTCAAACTCGACTTGAGATCGTCATTAATTCTCTTCAGTTCATAAATCTCCTCCGACTTCAAATCAAGCTCGAACGCTCGTTTCTCAGCCAGCTTCGTAATTTCTTGAAATTGCACACCGTGATCATTCCTCAAACTCTCGATGTGTTGTGTTTTGACTCGACATTCTGCCTTAAGCTTCTCGAGTTCTGCTTTGACATCATCTAACTCTGTGTTTACCGTATCCTCCATTCTTTAATTTGTCCCTAAAACACATACAGATTAACCTTGTTCAAATCTGGCGAACAAGAAAATAGTCAAAATACTAACCTAACACAAAAATTTAATACGGATTTGAGATTTGATGACTTACGGATTCATTAGTTAACCCTAATTAATTGAAAATACAACAATTATTACAAGATTAAATTAGATTTGTGTAAACTGTAAACTATATAAATAGATCTAATGAATGATAATGATGTAAAAGATCAAGTTGATACATAAATTCGTAATGATGAGATGAGAGATAATTACAATAATGAATCATCATGATAAATGGATGAGAACGTAACGGTAAGAAATGATTATAATAATGATGAAAAATTGTTGTTAATTAAAACGGATCTGAGAAGTGCAGTGTAAGAGAAGGGAGAGAAATGAAGAAGGAGTGTTACACTTACCTGTGTTGTTGGTTGTTGCTGAAAATTGAAACCGAAATGGAAGATTGTGAATGTGAGTGAGTGAGTGAGTGAGAGCGGTGAGGACGCGGTCTTTAGTTTTCAAATTTGTGGATTTTTGTTTGGAGAGAGGGAAACAAACAAACAACACGCTTTATTCTTCCGCTCCCTTTGCAATGCTACCTCCGTCAAGACATTTTTCCAAAATTTTGTTTTTGTTAATTAAATTTTTTCACAAAAATATTCATTCATGATTAAATGAATAGTAACCAAAAAAAATATTAAATGAATAGATATAAATAATTAATATTTCTCTCCCTTAATTATTAAAGGGTAATTTTGAAAAAATGATGTATATTATTGAAAAATCATATTTAATTTATTCCATATTAAAAAAATTTAATTTTTGTAATTTTTTTTATAATTTTGTAAATATGCATGAAAAACAATATTCATAAATTTAAAAATTCTAGAATAATTAAAGAATTTTGAAAAAGCAGTAGGGACTATAGTTTTTAGGAACATTAATATGTTACATTTTTTATGTGGCCAAAAAATGAAAGTCGGTAAATTTGAAGTGACGAAAATGCTATGTGTTCAAGAAAAAGTTATCATATTTAAGGAAGGACGAGGTAGTAAGGATTATAACAAAAAAAAAAATGGTAACAACTAACAAGGATATAGGAGAATGAAGACTTGCACTGATGTCACATGAATCTAAAGTTGAAACACCATTTCAGATATCACCTTTACATATTTACACAAAATATGTCAATTGTGCACCTTAAAGAATGTAATTCAATTGTTTCATACAATGAACAAAGGATATGGTAACCAAAACTAACATAAAGACATTCATAGGTCAAGTTTTCTTTAGTGGTATCTTCCGTCTTTACCATGTAATTAGACAATTACAGCCCTACTTTCAAACACATTAAACATGTTCTGTCACAAGCAGCTGCTCAAGTTCTTCTCTACGCCGATCCAACTCCTGTCAAGTGTTCAATGGAGCAACTAAACTTTCAGTATAACTTTTTCTAATAAAAATTTATTGGATTAACCAAGATAAAAGTTACTGAGATAAAATAGTATGGACTTCGTCACTTAAGAACGAATACAAAAACAAGCATAGTGATGTTTGCAATCTCATTACATGTCTAAACTCTAAGCATGCTACAAGTGAACTATCTATATTCAAAGCTTATTTGAATAACTGATAGTAGGTATAGTTCTATTCATATACTAATGTTTTCAAATACAGACAACAATAATCATAATACAATCTCCAAAATATTTAATTCTTATAAAAACTTTGATTTGAAACAATAAAATCTGGAGCTAGGAAATATGGGCTAGAGTCAGATTGATTTCAGGTTTATAAATTATAGGTCAAGGAAAATGTTCCAACATTTAATAAAGTTTGCAAATGGTGCAATGTTATGTCGTCCGAACCAAGGGAGACAGAGAACTCAAATATATGGAATGCAATCAGAATAAATCACAACTTCTTAATATAAGCATATCACCTCAAGATCCTTGGCTGCTTGCTCTCTAGTGATCTCCTTCTTCTGAAGATGACGTTTTAGAAGACCGACGCAAAGGATTCCCTTCAACATAAAAAAATAAAAGAATAATTTAATAGAAAACCGTTTAAACTCTGACCCAGGGTATATCACACAAGAGCTGTGAAATATAATACACCACACAGTATGCAAAATTAAAACATTTCAGAATAATTCAAAGCGATAATGGAAGTATTAAAATAACTGCAACGACAACATTTAAAGCTCAATAATGTGAAAAACCAATTGAAAAAGTTTAGATTATAAAATCAATGTAATTTGCACATAAAAATAAAAAAATCATATTGTTTTGAAGCTGCCATTTAGACCATCATTGGACTAACAGTTTGTCAGGTAGTATTAACTGTTAGAACCCAACCTTGTTTACTAGGCCCAGAGGGGAAATTGGCCCAGCAATTAACTAATGGGCATATGAATGTGTACTCACACAAGAGAAAGAAGAGTGTTGAAGGGAAAATAAGCTGAGCTGGAACTATAGTTTGCTTTGTTCAATAATCTTACCGAGAAAATGTAAACTACGCCACAAGAAAGAAGCAAATAGCAGGCAATGTTTTGAAGAAGAACAAGATCTTGTCGATTCCCGCTATAGTCTGGGAAAGCCCTGGTCATCACTGCCACGCTGCAGAAAAGAAAAACCACAATTCAGATAGAAACCAAACTACAACAAATGTTTATGCATCATCGTGTAAACAAAAGTGTCATGCGATTCTTCGCCTTACACCCAAATATTCTAGGTGTGTGTTTAATCTTACCATGTAAACTGTCAGAATTGTTTTTGCAACTATCATATATGATTTTTGTAGACAAATGTGCGGTTTATTGTCAGGCAACTCCAAACCTCAGTCTTGATTTGTAAAACTGACACTAACTTTTAGACTAAACCGTGAATTTAAAATCTAAACTATCATTTCTCTCCAATTAAGTCCAAAGTCCAAAGTATATAAAATAATAAATAGTCCTTGAATATAAAAAACATGTCACATTAGTCTCTCCTGTTAATATGCTAGGTACTAATGGGACATGTTTTCATATACTTTGAAGACTATTTGTTAATATTATATATAGTTTTAGAGACTAAGCTGGGAAGAAAGTGATATTTCAGGGACTAAATTGAGAGTTTATGCCTTAAATTTTATATGATATCAGACAACAGGCTTGCTTTAAGAACTATGGAGCATAGGCTCAAATGCAGACACGGACACCGCAACACAACTAATATCTAGTATATAGGACACCAAAACACCGCATACATATATGTGTGTGTGTACAACGAACTTAACAAAATTCTAAATTCACAATTAAGATTAATATATATTAACCTTTTAAAAATAAAGTTGGGACAATGATAATGACCCTAAAAAGAATACCAGCAGGAATCATTTACAATGCAATTCTTTCATAAATAATCATAAGGTAAGAAGATAGGTCATGTGTATAAGTGTATTATAACAAAGCTAATCCTATGACAACGAATCTCACAAAAGAGTGTAGTATAACAAAGCTAATCCTATGACATCATTTTGCTATTTGTCTTCAAAATAAAAAGAACTAATCTAGGGTTAAGACTGTCCAAGAAGTGTACGGCCAAAAGCAGAAGACGGTTCAGCCTCTTAATGCGTATCCAAGACATGTCTAACAAGTGTCCACGTAAAAAATAAACAAAGTTTTAATTTGACCTTTCAAGAGGTGTCTGAAACGTTCGGCATGTTCAAGAAACGTTGTCAGACCCGCCAACAGTGGTGACCATGATTCATAGTTTCAGAAACGTTATGGTCTTTTTTATAAGAAACAATTCACTTTTAGATTCATTGAATAATTTATGTATCTGACATAGTATATTATAACCCAGTTACATCAATTATTCAATGAATCTAAAAAGTTAACTGTCTCTTATAAAAGTACCTGAGGGAATAAAAAAACAATTTCAAACAAATCAATTCCATAAAAAATCATGATTACCAAACTCTAAACCAAACCACACAACAATAATTACATAAAACTGTAATCAATTAAGAACTCAGTTAACATAGCAGAGTAAATACATAAATTAAAAACATTTAAGAAAGCGTAAAAACGTACAATATCTGTAGCATACCCCTCGCTGCCCAATACTCCAAAACCTGAAAATGCAATGCAATTGAATCAAACAAAAATATAGAAAATCAAAACAATAATCAAATCGAATAATCAATCATTGATTCAACAATGAAGGAGCGTAATTAACCTGCCAGAACTTAATGATGAAACTCCATTCAGTCTCAGCCAATACCGCAAAAACCGCAATAACAACAGCGTAACAACGAAATATTCCATCGAAAATCTAAAAAAATAAAAATAAATCAAATCATAAATTAAGAATAAATTAGAGAAAGGTGAAGAGAAATGAAGATGATAGATACGGTGTTTTGATTTCGGAAAGAGCGAACGGCGGAGAGGACATTGACGGCGATACAGAGAATTAGAGCTAAAGATGTGATTAAACTGAAACATCTGCAGACTATGAGGAAAGGATCTGTTCTTCGTCCGACTCGTCTTGTGTTGTTCGAAGAACTCGCCGGCGGGAGTAAAACTACAGCCTCGTTCTCTTCATCCCCTTCTCTAGGCATCTTCACACAACTAACTAACTAACGGAATGGAAAGAAGAAGAAGAAAGAACAAATTAGTTAAAAGAAACTGATATTTTCTTTGTTGCTAAATGCTAATGCTAACTTTCTTAGTTATAGTTGGGTTATTATGGGAAAATAAAAGTTGGGTATGTGTCATTGTTTGGAATTAATTCATTAATAATTAATTAATACAGTAATATTTTATTTTAGGGAAAATGTTAAATGGTGCCCCGGGCAATGGTTAAGGATATAAAAATGGTAAAATATTCTTGGAAATAGTGCATTCAATGCATTGAAGTGCTAAAAAAGAATCTTTTCTATTAAAATTTTTTGCTTTTATTTTTATTTTTGTATTTTTAACCATTGCCCCAGGGGCACCATTTAGCATGACCCTTATTTTATTTGCGATCTTAAATTTTTTTAATTAAGAAATTAAAAAGGTGTCTTGTTTTCGTTTTGGAGTTTAATAGATATAATTTTACGATATAAATTAACTTTACAATGATATCAAATATAAAAATATAAATCAAACAAAAATATAAATCCATCAAATATAAAATGGATTATATTTTCTCCATTTCTTTTATATGAAAAATATATTTTACGATGCTCTATCATTTTTATGAAAGAAAGTTTATCTGAACTAAGTTAAAAGAACATATGCATGTTTGGATTGAATTTGAATTTAACCAACTCAATATTGCGTAAAAAAAAATCAAATTTAATATCAAAATTAATAACTTTACTTTTTAGTTTCAGTTTAATGAGTTTGGTTAAAATGAAAATCGAACTAGTTTGGATAATGGAATTCACAATTTTATATGTATAATGTATCCATGAACTCTCCTACTAAAAATTATCATATACGAGTGAATAGTTTTGCTAAAAAATCATTACGATAGACTTTGAGACTCAAATAACTACGACATAAAATTATATTAACAAACGAGATCTTTATATTATCAGTTCGACAGAGAATTAAATTTGTATTTTACATTGTATGAATCAATTTCTTCCTATTCACGTCTTGAAAAATTTAAAACAAACATCAAGTCAATTTTTTGTATAATTAATGTATTTGAAAATTGTCCAGATACATTAATTATACAATGAACTTAGAAAGTAAATTTTTGCTTATATATTGTAATGAGTGAATATTCATTTAGTATGTACAAGAATAAAACTTTAGCGTTTTTTTATTTTCCATTCAGTTCAATCTATGTCGGTAGACACACACACTTTGCAAGTTTGCTTTGATCCTACAAATACTAGGATTCTTCTTCACCTACCATTCAATCGAGGCTGGCATGGCAAGTGGCAGTTAGAGAATAATGGAATCTAAAACCAGGAGAAAGAAGAGAAACTCTTTCATAGGCATAAACACAAACTATTTGGATTTAGACACACACACATAAATAATAAAAATTAAATCATAAATATTTTTTTTTTTTTTTTTTAGTTTTCACCACCAGTTGAATTTGGTTCGGGGGTCAGTTCTGGTATCAAGTGGTTACAGCCCCCTCTCGATCGCAGTTGCGGGGGATCGAACCGTGGTCCTCCCTACCAAGTTCAGCGTCAATCACCACTGAACCAACTAACGATTGGTAAATCATAAATAATTTAGTCACATCAATTTATATCAATCAATTCTTTTATCTTTAAATTTTAATTAACTTTATGTGGGTGCCTAAATCCAAATAGTTTGTATTTGTGCTTATGAAAGAGTTTCTCGAGAAAGAAAAGGACACATGTATCTCAATAAATGGCTCCAATTGCCACATATAACTTTTGTGACTATTTCTTCACCGTAACATTTTAACTTTTATGACACATGGGCATTTGCAGGTGATACTGGACTGTGATTTTTTGTTTTACTCGCATAGATTATACAAGGAATACAAGACATCTTTAATTAATTGATCTATGATTTCTTACAAAATAAATAAAATCTTATTTTAAATTGTTTGGTTTTTGTGTTAATCTTCTTGTTTATAGGAAATGGTTATGATAATTTTGAGTTAGATCAAGAGATGCGTAAAGTTTGACCAAAATTATAGTTTTTAAAAAATTGATCTCACTTTTTTTTTTAAATAGTTCATAAAAAATTTTAAATTATTTTATTAAATAGAATTATTTTATAAACTACTCCTACATGTAACAAAAAAAAAATTATTTTATAAGTTATTTTCTTGCAAAGCCCTCTTGATTCTTGAACACTTGTGCACATTCATAGTCTAGTATGTATGATTGGCCAATTGTGTGGTATTTTCTCCTTATATTGTACGACATTTTTCGTTACTCTATTTGTTCAGTAAACTAAATTTTTCAACGTGATTAATATGCATTTCATTTAGGATTTATACCACATGTCTAATGTCCATGGTGTTCAAATTGTTGAAGATATTAGTTAAAAGTACAAAAATATTCAACCCACCTTATATAAGTATATTTTAGTATTCGATCTAAACACCTCACTAAAGAGGATTATAATTGAGAGAAAAAGGTTCCATTTTAGATTGCACTGTAAACACTTATAATCACTTTCTAGTTGTACAATTCAGAAGATTAACACATTATTCATAAAATAAAAAAGGCGAGTTAGATTTCTCAGCTAACAACCACTTTGAATACGTGAGTTTTATCCTATCAATCACCTCTTTAGCCATGGACTGTTTGTTGTAGAAAATCTTGTCATTCATAGACCGCAAGAACACTCAAATAACCGCATGTCATAACTATAATATTCTCTTATAGACTTTCTTACAACGTTTAATAAATGACAAGATTTTTTCAAAATGGGTTTGAATATTGTCAAACAACACCTCACAAACCCCAAACCAACTATATATGCCCCGCCAAATGTTCCAAACGAAGGGATATAACACGAAAAAGTGGTTTTCAGATTCTAGCCCCTAGCTCACAAAGGGCGCAAGAAGGGGATCCGCCATGGAAGATCACACCGCGCAAAGCCAAATTCAACCAAGTAGGAATTCTAGAGCGAAAGGTTTGCCAAGAAAATATTGTAACTTTTGATGGTGGCCAACTACCCCAAACTTTTGGCAAAATTTAACTAACTACTATATGGTCCTTATTTTGACTAACATTGACCATTTTAAAAAATAAAAATAAATTAAACGTAATACAATTCTCACGTGTTAGAAGTCCCACATTGGCTATAGAAATGACATAGATAGCCTTTATAATGGTTGTGCAAACCTCAACTTTCAAGCTAGTTTTTGTGGTTGAGTTTGTATAGGTATTCCAAATTCTAATATGGCATCAGAGTTTATCCTAGATCTGTCACTGAACACGAGGGAGTGTGTTAGAAGTGTCACGTTGGATAAATATGTGACATAAATAGCCTTTATAAGAGTAATGCAAATCTTAATTCTCAAGCAAATTTTTGTGGTTGAGTATAAGTCTCCAAATTTCTAACATCATGTCGTCTACTTCTTTACTTTTCAACAAAAAAAACACAGTCTCCAATTATATTTTTGGGAGATATAGGTAATCATCAGCAAGTAGACAAATGATAGCTTTTGTGTCTAAAATACACAAGCGAAATAAGTCTTCTACTATGCAAAAATTTGTTTTTACAATTTGATCAATATGTCACATTACATCTTATTTGATCTATTTGTGAGATTTATTGATACAATAGTAAAAGTAAATTTGTACATAGTGAAAATTTTGTCTCATTTACATATAAATTAACGTGTTTTAGAATAAAGCATAAAATTTCAAAATTACTAATGAGAATAATTAGATTCATCAGTCTGTGTGATTTTTCAAAGTATTTTTTATAAAAAGAACTAGATGAAGTAAATACATATCATTCCCCCCACTTATCCACTTTGAATAGTGAAATTTCTGGTCACAGAACTTCATAATAAAAAAGTAATATCATCCTTACCAATAGAGCTATAATAGCAATATCATAAACTTTATGAACTTAATAAAACAAGTGGGAGTTTTTTTTTTGTTATTAGTATTATTACTATTTTGAAGGAAAATTCTAATCTGGACTATTTCTTCAAGTGGTTCATGGTGGATCAGTCATGAATAATTTTATAACGAATACAAATTTTACAAAATTCACCGTTGGATTGAAATTTTATATCATATAAATTATCCATAAAAATTTCAAAAAAGTTGAAAATAATTTGATATGTTAATGAGACCTATCAAGATTAACTGTATTAATTTGCTTTCCATAAACTGTTAATTTTAAAGAGTCTCAATAACATATCAAATAATTTTCAATTTTTTTGAAATTTTTTATGGATATCTATATGATATAAACTTTCAATCTAACGATAGATTTTGTAAAATTCGTATTCGTTATAATACTATTGATCACTTATCCTCGGTGGACCACTTGTGAATGTGGTCCACCGTAGCATTAGCCTTATTTTAAATTATGCATTAGTAAGTATTATTATTACTACTACTATCGGTGTGCTTGATTTAAGAGAAAAATATAGGGAAGAGAAAAAACATCGATTTCAATAAATAATTTTGGACTAAAATTAAACCAAATTCATTCATTGAAATCCGTATTTTTCTTTCTTCTCAATTTTTTTTGTCACCCTATATGATGTAAAAAATAATTTACCATTACATCACAGTAAGCAATAGTCCACGAGTGCGCGGGTACTGAAACCCTAAGCGCAGTACGCACCCCGCGTCATTCCCTTCGGCGCATTGTAGCATCTCAACTCCATCGTCTCCTTCCCACCTCCTGCAACTCTCCTTTCATTTCAATTCCTTTCAACAATTTTCAAATTTCAAAAATTATGAGTAGTAGTACTAATTTCCTCTCACCGCCAACCAAGCGCCCCATATCCGGTTTATCCGACCCGAATCCTCCAAACGGATCTTCCAAGCGTGCAAAACCTTCCAAGCCTCAACAACAACCACTCCCCATCCCTCCCGGACACGTGGCATTCCGTCTCCTCTGTAACTCCTCCCGTATCGGCGGCGTCATCGGTAAATCCGGTGCTGTAATTAAGACCCTCCAGCAGTCAACCGGCGCAAAGATCCGAATCGAGGATTCTCCGAATGAGTCACCGGACAGAGTAATCATGGTCATCGCCTCCAGTAATCTCGAACGGAAAGTTGTTCTGAGAAGTAACGGCAGCGATGGCGAGGCAATTGAGGTGTCTAATGCGCAGGAGGCACTTTTGAAAGTGTTTGATAGGATTTTGGAAGTTGCGGCCGAGATGGAAGGCATTGTACTTGGGGATAGGACAGTGTCGTGCCGCCTTGTGGCGGATACCGCGCAGGCTGGTTCGGTCATTGGGAAAGGAGGGAAGGTGGTGGAGAAGATAAAAAAAGACACTGGATGTAAAATTAGGGTTTGTAAGGATAATTTGCCAGCTTGTATATCATCTCCTGATGAAGTGATTGAGGTATGGTGATTCTTACTGTTCAGTTTGTGACTTGTCACTCAAGATTTTAGCTCTATTACTTGTAATAATGACATTATTCCATTTCATTATTGCTGCAGTTCTAGCTGATTGGTTTGTGAGTTTAGTTTAGTTGAATTGGTTTTCTGATTTTGTAGAATATTGTTATGGATTTGTAATGTTAGTAAATTGAATCAATATGTAGTACAGAGAGCATACAAGTGAATGCAATTTGTATCTCTTTTGGCATTTGCAATAAGTACAATGTAAAGTACACTTAAGAAGCAATGAAGCGCATTACCGCATACATTGGCTTTATCAATAAGTACACTGATATCATAAAGTACACTTAAGAAGCAATGAAGCATACATGGTTTTATCAATAAGTACACTGATATCATAAAGTGTTTGAATTTCACTTTCTGTATGTTCTATATTTATGTCTGTCATTTCCCTTAGATGGGCTTGCTTTTTTTTTTCTTTCTCTTTGGTACACATAGTGGGATTGGGATATGTTTGTGGTTTTTTGGTTCAAACAATTAACCCTGAAATAACCAAAAGTTATACGTTAATACATTAATTGCAGTTTTTTAGATAGTATAACTGAGCGAGTGATTTGTTGTGGTCAAAGTATGCAACAACTCTTCAGACAATATGCTTGTTTAATCCTTATTTGGGGTATTTTCTTGTGATGTTTGACCTATCAGGCATAGTGAGTTAGTGACCAAGTATATCTAATCTTAAAAGCTTATTGGATGTCATGTTGTTAAGTGAGATGGAAGAGAGATTCTTTTGGTTAAATTGTTTAAGTAGTATCATTCATTCTGAGTTTTCTTTTTTGCTTTACTACCTACATGATGGTTATAAACTTCTGATAGTATTATTGGACTCTTAATATCTAGACCTACTTTATTGGAAAAGAGAGAGGTCTCCCTTCTGCTTATACATTTTTGGCTCTAAGATAAATTTTGTTAATGGCGAAACTTGTAGTTGAGACTTTTCTTTATAATACATATCCTGAATCTTGGGGTGCGTTTGATTTGCAAAACAATAAGTACTGAACAGAACAGTATGAGACAGAACAGGACAAAATTGCACCGGTAAGAGATAATATTTTTTATATTAAAAAATAAAATGGGTATTTTCGTATTTTTTATAGTTGTACTATGGACAAAATGTTGTCCTGTGGTTTAGTGAGGGACAAAAATTCTTGTTTTTTGTCCTGTCCCTTACTAGCTATTTTGTCCAGTATCATAACCAGTTTCTGAATCAAACAGAGTACATTAGAAGTTGTCCAGTCTAGTCCTTTGTTTTTTAGCAGATCAAACGCACCCTTGATTGTTTGGTTAGAACTCAATGGTGGGACCTTGAATTCTACTGCTAGTGGTATAATGTATTAAGGGGGCTAAGCGGTGGTCTAGTGTTTTAATTTAGGCACCTTTCACTTTGACTACCTTTGATTTATATAAGGCATGATCATAGTTTGTGGGTTAGGCTTGGTAACTTTTTCCACTGACCAATCAAAGAACATGTTAATAAACAAATGTGCATCAATTTATTTATTCTTGAAAGTTTTCTCTCTATTTACACTTAGAAAACATCTTTTGGATTTGTGGTAGATAGAAGGCAGTGTGTCATCCGTAAAGAAGGCCCTTGTTGCTGTCTCTCGTAATCTTCAAGATCGTCATCACGCTGATATAACAAAGATGACGGGGCAAAATCCTCCTCATGAAGTGGTTCATCACGAAGCTTTAGTTGGACTACCTCGCGAGACCTTAACTTCAGTTCCACGTGAGACTTTTATTGGAGCTCCACGCGAGACTTTAAATGCAGTTCAACGCGAGACATTCACCGATCTGCATATGGATAATTTTCTCCAAAGGTGCTCTGCACTCTCTACTTTACCTAGTAGCTCTAGCAGCTATGCCACAGGAGTTCATTCGTTGTCGACAGAAGTTAATAGAGTCTCATCGCTGGAACCAAAAGCACATCAGCAAGAAATCACCTTCAAAATGATTTGTTCCAATGATAGAATCGGGGGTGTCATTGGAAAGGGTGGTAACATAGTTAGAGCTCTTCAAAGTGAAACAGGGGCCACTATAAATGTTGGTCCTTCAGTAGCTGAGTGTGAGGATCGATTAATTACTATTACCGCATCAGAGGTTTGTTAAATAACTTTTTTCTTTTATTAACTGTTGGTCCTATTCTGTCAGAGGTGTCATTTGCGTATTTCTTGTATGTGTATCTTTATTATTAATTACTGTTCTATTAACGTTTTCTTTTGGTGGTGGCTTCATTTTTTATTAGAGTCCCGAGTCTAGATATTCCCCAGCACAAAAGGCTACCGTGCTTGTTTTCTCCAGGTCTGTTGAGGCTGGTGTTGAGAAAGGGATAAAATCTGGATTAAATACGGGGTCATCTGTGACTGCACAACTTGTAGTCTCACCAAACCAAGTCGGTTGTTTGTTAGGAAAAGGCGGAGCAATAGTGTCAGAAATGAGGAAGGCAACAGGAGCTAGCATAAAAATAATTGGAGCTGATCAGGTTTCAAAATGTGCATCGGATAATGAACAAGTTGTACAGGTCTGTATTTGGACACAACACTTTTGTGTTTTTTTAATTTTACAATTAAGCATGCTGAGGAATGCATTTTATTTTTTCAATGAATTTTTTGTGTTTGTATCTAGCAATTCAAATCAATCCTCTCCCCACTAAACTAAACTAAGTTTTCTCATTCTCCATCATGCTAAATTCACGGTGCTAGTCACGCCTCTTTACTTTTCTGCAAAACTCTTCAATCTTTATTAGACTTGTTTAATGCAAATTAATTTTTAAGGTATGTGAAATTACGACCGTCCTTCTCTGAAATTGTAAATCCTTTCTCTGAAACATAACTAGCAGGCTTTGTATTGGAGAATGTCGTGGGCCTAAAATACTATGAAGCCCATATACTTGATGCAATATGGATACGGAGATGCGGAAAAATTTTAAAATTCAATATACGATATACGGCCAATATACTTTAATAAAAAATTAAATTAAAATGACAATAAAGTCTTTGAAAGGGCTCTAGCTGCTTATAGCAAATTCAGGAGCAGCATTTATCATCCATCTTTTTCTACTGTTTTCTTTCTTATTTCAATGCAACTTCTTTTATTAAGAGATTTAGTAAGAGAAACAGACCTCTGTGAAGTGTGCTCTTATTTATGATCTCTAGAGAGTAATATTATTTTCTAGAGCATTTCTATGTTGCACACAAAGATCTAATATGTATAGTTCATATTTGTTTAAGTCACCACGATAGTTCTTGCCATGATTTTAAAATACGTATTAGTTATTCTATCTATTTCCCCCCTCAGATATCAGGAGAGTTTTCAAACGTGCAAGATGCATTATATAATGCAACTGGCAGACTGCGAGATAATCTTTTTGGTAGCACACAAAATAGTGTTGGAACAAGCAGCCTTTCTTCTGTACGAGCTGATACCAGTCCCTATGGAAGACTAAGAGATGTTCCTCTTGGAGGCCAATCCTCTTTAAGAACTGATACCAGTCCATATGTAAGACTGAGAGATGTTCCACTTGTAGGTCAATCCTCTTTACAAGCTGATACTAATCCTTATGTAAGACTGAAAGATGTTCCTCTTGGAAGCCAATCCTCTTTACAAGCTGATATCAGTCATTATGGGAGACTGAGAGATGTTCCTCTCGGAGGCCAATCCTCTTTACAAGCTGATATCAGTCCCTATGGGAGACTGAGAGATGTTCCTCTTGGAGGCCAATCGTCTGTGGGTATTTCTCATAGTCTGAACCGGCACACTTTTTCCCAAGGAATTGATAATTTCACTCTTAGTAGAAATTACGACCGTCCTTCCCCAGGCTTATGGACACCGCCGGTATCTCTCTCTCTCTCTGTGATTGTTGTTGATACTATTATTATTATTATATTATTATTATTATTATTATTATCATTATCATTTATTGATTGATCGATCGATCGCAGAGTGTTGATGGGATCAATTCAAGAAACATTAATGAAGCTAGTTGGGGATTGACATCTCGAAAAGGTGGCCTAGAACTTGTCAGGTTGTTGATATGCAAAACAAATTAGATTTGTTTAATGCAATTTTTTTTAAGTTGAAACAAAACATTATTTTGGCATCTGAAAATCCAAGGGCTTGTTTGGTTTCAGGAAACATTTTTTGTTTCTCTTTTAATTACAAAACTGTCATCTTGTTTTACTTTGTTTCCTATTTTCAGTTTCAATGTTTCCTATACTAATCATTGAAAACAGGAAACAAAGCCTAAATAAGGTGGCAATTTTGTCATTAAAAGTGAAAATAGGAAATGTTTTCTGAAACCAAACAAGCCTTAGATTGTGATATTATTAAGGGCTATGTATGGTGTGAATTAATGAATGCAGATGTCTGTGGCATATACTGAAATTGCTTTTGATAGACCTATATTTCTGCAACACTATTATAGTTATTGTGTGTTTTTAAAATTCACCTGTAATACCAAATGTGAGTTTCTTTATGAAATTCAAGAATATTAGGTGATATTGTACCATGCATTCTACTCTCTGTACCCAATATTATACCTGATTTGCAACTACTGTTTAATCTGACATTGCTTTTCTTGGGTCATTGCCCATTTGCACTTATTTGAGATCCTTCTTTGGAGTGATCTTATGGCCACTAGCCAATTCAAACATTGATTTCTGATAGTGGTGGAAATAGTACGTTGAACATATAAAATAGGATGTTACAAACCATCGATTGCTTATTATTTTTCTTGTTTGGTCTGCAGTGGAAGTAAATCTGCTATTGTGACTAATACAACAATAGAAATCGTGGTTCCTGAGGATACTCTATACCTTGTGTATGGGGAAAATGGCAGCAATCTGGCTCGTCTGAGACAGGTATTCAACATGGATAAATTTATGAATATATTTCTTATTTAGTTATTCATCAGCTCATCATTTTATCCTAGCTCGTCTGATCACAAATTTGATTTCAAATTGCTCTATACTTGGTTCGTTTCAAATTATGTTTTCTGCCAAGGAAATTTTTCTTATGTTATTTTCAAAACCCAGTTACTTCACTGGACTATATTATTGATTTGTTCACTAAATGCAATAAAACGCAATGACAAGGACCATTAATGAAATTTACTATTTTGAGTATTTTAGTAGTATATGATAAAAGTGGTCCAGTGCAGTTACATTTCCATTAATTGAGTCTATTCAATAACTACTTTTTATATCCTTCTGTCCATCACCTTAAACATCGTTTTTGACTTAAATGCACGGAGTATTTTCTTTCTTTCTTTTCATTTGAAAATGTAGCAGCAACAAAGATTTATGAAGGTTTTTATCTTCCGTGTATTTTATACTTACTTTGTTGTCCTTATCAGATTTCAGGTGCTAAGGTTGTTATCCATGAACCTCGTCCTGGAACAAGTGACAGGACTATTGTCTTATCTGGTTCACCTGATGAAACTCAAGCAGCACAGAGCCTTCTCCAAGCATTTATTCTTAATGGATCATCATGACATTTACCCTCAAGGATTGTCAAGCAGATCATACGTAACTTATTGATTGTATTGTTTTATCTTGTCCTTGTCCCCACCTAAAATCATGTAAAATCCAATCTTCCTGTAATCTTGGCTTAATCGATGCAGATGCGGCTCTCTACTGGACATTATTGTAGACATCAATTACTTGATTATTCATTGCATACCTCAGTAACAGTAAATGTACCAGTAAGATTTTGAGTTTTCTTAGCATGTCATCATCAACTACTGACCCTGTTTTAGTGTGGATAATTTAAAAGCAGTCTCCATGATGAGCATATGTGAGATCCCTTTAAATACTTTCAATTATTTATATGCATCTTGGCACATTATCTTGCAGTCGAAGCATTGATTGTCAAATTTAAGAGGCTTAAGACTACATTCTTGATTTTTCAGGGTTATTTGTTAAGGAGAGTAGATAGCTGATGCAGCTTCTGTTATGTTACCTCCTTTTAGATCTCTCAATTATGTAACCTTCTGTGATTTAGTTTTTTTTAAATAATTTTTGTAATGTTGTTTAGCTTTATATTATGCGGAATTATGTCAATTAGAGCATTTGTGTAACTGTAGATTTGTTGAGTTTGTATGGGTGTACACCATAAATAAGAGCTTCAAGTTTCTCAGCAAGTGTATCATCTATAAATAAGAGATTTAAGGTTCTCTATTAAGTGGTTCAGAATGTGCACTTTTACTTATATTTCAGTTAATCATGCTATTAAAGCTGCATTAGTTACAAGGATTCAAAATAAGATTCACTTTTATTTTTGGTTCCTTATGCCAAAGGTATGTTTGGGGGAAACAATTAAGAAGAATAAATATAATTCATGTAAATGTTCTCTAATTTGAGAAATTTTGTGATTACAAGATGAACTATTAAGAAACTCATGTCCTAGTATTTTTTTATTAATTTAAAAATGAAGGTTTTTATTCGGAAAACGCTATTAAAAAATATACTAAAACTGTTGGTTACAAAATCTGAAACTTTTGTAACATAGTTCTTTCTTTCTTTTCATTAATTTCGGACAGATCATAATTTTCACGCTGTAACAAATGACATTGTTCGAATAGAAGTAACCAGTATGCTTATAAAACCAGAACCCACATAAGTTATTTTTGTTCTTTCACGATTCTTTTATAGTTTTGGGTACATGGTGTTTCAGTTGGCAGCAACTGCAGCAGGGGTGGGATTAAGTGTGATTTCGACATTGTCGTGGACTCCTTGCAGCAGCAGTTCACCTTCATATGTTAATACTTTTCGCTTTTTCGCTGCTCTTAGTGTCCCAACAAGTGCTTCAAATATATTTGCGCATTGGTCATCATGAAATAGTGTTCCAAATGTAACCTTCACAATACAATCCAACTCACATTTTGTTCATTCATCTCAAGAAACCAATGATCAGGAAAACAAATCCACATGATGATTAAAGAAAACTACTATATGCACATAAACAATGTTCACATCTAAACAAAAGAATGAATGTATTACCTAATCAAAACTATCAAACCATAGCCAATTATCACATCTAAGCAAATTAATTAATGTACTATATAGCCAATTATTTGGTCTACAATATAAACCAGATATATCAGTTATTCAATGAATCTAAAAAGTGAATTTTTGTTTATAGTTAAGGCCGGAGAGTATATAGACGGAAAAACTATCTAACTATATGCATCTACCAATGATCAAACAGTTATGTATAAACTTGCTGGCTCATCAAATCATATCAAACCATAGCCAAGAAAAAAAAAGGGGATTTTCTATAGTGCTTCAAACAAGTCAGCAAAAGTGAAAAGAACAATTTTTTTCTTCTTCTTGCTAACCCTATTAGAGTTCCCAAACAGAATCTCTGATTAAATTAAATCAAATCAGACAGGAAATCTGAAACATGACTCGACTGGCTCAATAGGAAGTGGGTTTAATATCATCTTAAGATTTTTATCCGGCTTAACTCAACCCTAAAAAACTGATTTTTAATGCGGGTATGTTTTTTCACTTATATTTTTAAGTCATCTATATAATAAAAAGTGAGACTTTCAATAAACAGACCCAGAGGATCTATGTTCCATAGTTATTGTAAAATAATTGAATTAATCCACTTTTTCAAAGAAGCAATCTTTTCTCTGGTTTATTACAATCAAGGCAAAATCATGTAGTAGACATAATCAAAACTCAATCATCATGTAAATATATATAAAAGAGAGATCCATAGATTGATGCAAGATTTAGATGAACTCAATCAAGATAACACAGATCCACAAGCACATAAAAGTAGACAATTATGACATGAAGAAAACACAAGACAGATCTGAATGAAAATTGAAATGATTACCTTGTAAGAACCATCTGATTGAAGATTGCCAAGCCTCTTGATTTCTTCCCTTAGACGACCAACCTCTTCTTCCACATTCATGCTTCTGCTTCCAACTTGTTATTATATGTCTGTCTTCTAAGTTCTAACAGATATCACAACCACCTTATACACAATATCTTCCACATGATGTATGTACCATTTATATTTGTGCTATGTTGTGTTTTCACTTTTTACATTTTAGGTAGATACATAAAATAAAATCAAAACTTTCATTGTATTTTATCTTATTTTATGGTAATAAATTAATCATTTATTTGTCCACAATATTATTTCAACAGGGACATGTCAATATTTTTTTTTTTTTTTGGTAAAGAGGGACATGTCAATATTATTAGATAGAATATCTTCACCTCATTTAAACTAAAAATTTTATAGTTAAATGTGTAAGTTTTAGAGATATTCGTCATTTAGACAAAAAAAAATCAAAATAACAAAAGAATTATTTATTTATTTTCATAAATTTGTCCATTTATATCCAACTATTAATCACTTTTTTATTTTGTTTTCGCCATCGGTATTTTGGTTCATTAAACCGTCTAATATGGTTCTGGATCAGTTCTGACATCAAATGATTTCAACCCCCTCCCGACAGTTACAGGGATACCAAATCTAGAGTCAATAATCACTAAACTAACTAACAATTAGTCAACGATTAATTACTTTGTATTCAACTAAATTTTAACTACAATCAATTTTGTTAAATTAATTAATTCAAAATCAGTTTTTGTCTTTTAATTTTTTAACAAAACATGCATCAAAACCAAATTTGATGGTTTTGGATATTTGAGGAAAAAAACAAACTTTTTTTTTATTAAAAATTAAAATCATTGAATGAATATTCATTCCATAATTTATTTATTTTTTTGATAAATTCATTCCATAAATTTTAATTCAACTAAAAATTGTCGATATTTTTAAAATTATAACTCAGACCTTATAGTTGTGTGTCCAAATTTCAGTAGTATTTGTTGGTTGTCATTTTGTCGACAAAAAAATAACTTAAAACCAAAAAATTTAATTTTGTTTTAAGTTAATTTTTCTTATATTTTTCATCTAACTGCTGAATATTTTGTTTTTTTTGACAAATCTAACGGCTGAACCACTCTCAACTCTCCAGCATCATTTCCCTCTTTTTCTTTCAACACCGTCGACCTTCACACCGGTGACACGCGCCGGTGACGTCGGAACTACCATCTTTGTTCCTTCGCTTTTAGATTCATCTTTCTCTCTTTTCTATTATTGGTTGACTTTATCATGCAGATTACAGAGGACAACTGTGGTTAATTTTGAAGAGGGATCATCTTCATCTTCCATGAAGCTTACTATGGTTAGTTCATTCTCTTTTCTCTGTGCCTTCAATTCAATCTGTGTATTTATATTTTTTGTTTAGGATAATAATAATCATAGACATTGACAATAAGTTTTGTTTGAATGTGAAGTGCTGATATGTAACTCAGATTGTAAATTTTTTTGCATTGTATTTTGGGTTCATATTCATGTTTGAATCACATATAAACCCTAAAGAAAGTGATTACTTAGAAAAAAAAGTATATTAATAGTATTCATAACATAAATTCTTATGAAAATTTAATACATGTGACTTAGATGTCTTGTGGCCTGTATTATCTTCATAGCATCAGAAATTTGAAATGTAAGAACCTTTAATACTAAGCAAAACTAAACATATATGTCAGATCATTGAATATATAAATATCATTAGATTAAGATAAGAAATCTGCGGCAAAGTCTTTTTCGAAGACTTGAAGAGAAACAATAAGAAAAAGTTGAAGTGATAGTTATACAGATTTGAATGTCATGTCCAATTCAGTAAAGGAAATACAACATACACTGCAACACTGTTATAATGAAGATAGATTAACATCTAATACTGAGTATTAATATCAATTAATCATCTTCCACCAATCGTTGACATTGACATCTGGTTTATGCTATATGAGTCAGAACAATTAGTGCCACTTCCATAAACACCATCTTCAACATTGATAACCGACGGCACTGTTCTTAGCAAGTTATCAGTTTCTTCTGAAGACAAATTGTCACTTCTCCAACGGTGCTCTTCAATTACTAATATTCCCTCTAGTTCCATTGCCACTTCTTTCATGGCAGGTCTTTCGTCACCATTCACCCTTAAGCACCTTTCTGCAATATGGGCAACTTCCTTTAGTTGCTCAAAATTCACCTCATCTATATTTTTGTCCAAAATATGATGTAACCGACCCTCTTTCATTGACGAAACAAAGTACACTGCAAGGTTTCTATCATTCTCTGGCCTGCTAAAAGACAGCGCCTTCTTTCCCGTCAGCAGCTCTGCTAGGACAACCCCAAAGCTATAGACGTCACTCTTCTCTGTTAAGTGGCTTGTGTGGAAATATTCTGGGTCAAGATACCCCAATGTTCCATGGACTAGAGTGGTTATCTGACTATGGTCAAGAGGAAAAATCCTAGAAGCTCCAAAGTCAGAAACCTTTGCGGTGAGATTGCGATCTAGAAGTATATTTGTAGATTTCACATCTCTATGTATGATTGGTGTAGTAGCAGTAGAATGCAAGTATGCTAGGACTCCAGCAGTTTCTTTTGCTATTCTTAGTCTTGTTTTCCATGTAAGCTTTAATGTTTGGCTTTGACCATGAAGATAATCATGAACAGTACCATTGGGAATGAATTCATAAACAAGCAAGGGAACTTCTGTTTCTAAACAACAACCCAAGAGCTTTACCACATTTCTATGGTTGATTTGGGAAAGCACTATCACTTCATTGATAAACGGCTCAATTTGGTTTGGATCACTGATTTTGGACTTCTTTATTGCTACAATTCTTTTATCTTGTAAAACTCCTTTGTAAACTGTTCCCTGACCACCTTGGCCTAGGATCTTTCTTTCATCGAAGTTGTTGGTTGCTTTGTTTAGCTCCTCAACAGTGAAGACTCTAGCTGTTTCAGTTGACCCTCCATGCCTCACTAGTTGTTGTTGTAAGTGTAACCCACCGTTTTGTTGAAAAAATTGTTCTTTAAGTTTAATGAGCTTCCTTTTCTTCATTGCCAAATAAGCATAAAAGCTTCCAACCAGTAGTGCGACAAGGCTTATGCTGAGACCTGGACATAAACAGATGGAAACATGATAATTTTGTTTCTGCTCTGCCTAGCTTGTTGATATTTCAAGTTATCGATGACATTAGTCAAAATCTCAAAATGCCACCATTCTAGTCTTGTAGGAATACCTTGGGAATATGAGTTTAAATTCAGAACAATTTATAACATGTTTTAATATTGTTGGTTGCCAATGAAACACCTTTCAAGTTATAACAAATTTCATTGTGATAATAAAACTGGTGTTTTGTACTTACTCAATGCAATGATCAATATGATCTCTTTCCTTGATTTGGTGTTCGATTTTGGATTGCATCTTGTTCCATTCATCTTCCCATTTCCCTCATATTGTGCTGGACACAAACACTGGTAGCTTCCAGGAAGATTGATGCACGTTGCCCCATCAACACAGTCATTGGACTCCATGCATTCATTAATATCTAAAGGATAATTTGTTAGTTTTGATTTCTGTTTTCGTAATGGCTGATTGAGTTTGATAAGAACAATAGTTACTGTTATGGATTGTCAATAACCTGCATTCAAATGAAAACAACAAAACCGCACACAAAATACAATAATCCAAACAAAACTGTAAATCTAAACATGCAAACCCTAGTCAACTAAAAAAGGGAAAAGGAAGAAGAATAACACCAAGAAATCAGTGGTTCGGTCGTTAGACTTAATTCACGAGAAAGAGAGCAACAGTGAATCCACTATGAGGAGAAGAACAAGATTAAAGCCAATACACTAGAATTTATGTGGTCTTTTGCTTCACCAATGTTGAGAAACAACAAGAATCCTCAATCCCTTTCACACTCTATCAACTGTAAGTAATTTTGACCCAGTCATATCTAAGTGCAGAGATGAACTTATGATCACAAGACTCATCCATGTCTTTAGCTAACAAATTTACATAATTGTTTCTATTTGTCATTTTCGTATGCTAAACCCATCCCTATCTCATCAAAGTCATTGGCGTTAACCCTACACACACACACACACACACACACACACACATTGAGAAGATTCATACAAATATCTCAAAAATATAATCTAAATGAAAATGACAGATACGAACTATATATTACCTTGGCAACCATGAATGAGGTAAGCATTTCCTCGATATCCATGAAAGCATCTGCAAAGGTAACCAGGTCTCTCGGTTGCATCGTAACATGTACTTGTGTTGTCCTTACAGGCATAATTTGAAAGATCCTTCTGAGCTTGCTGGCATGTTAGGTTCCCCACTGCCCAGTTCAACAGCACTGGAAACTCCTCCTTCTCCAACTTGATAAGGTCTGTGGATTCAAAGCTGTAGGCTCCATTTTCAACTAAGAAAGCATAACCACACGGATTGAAGTCATGTACTGCTGAGTGATTGTTGAATAGACCACCAGAAGCGTAGGATAATTTCGTGAACACGTGACCTTGGGGTATTGAAATCTCGCAGCAACCGGTGCCGGTGCAAGAATCATTGGCCATTATATCATTAAGCCTGTTACACAAAGCCACACATCCTGTGCTGTAGTTGTTTCCCACAGAATCATATGTTGCGAGGAATGCAGCTGTGTCACAGCCAACTGCAATCAACTTGTTTCGAGTTGACGAGATTGGAAAATGTGTCATGTTGATACCCCAATATGTTTGGTTCACAAGTTCGCTCTTTTCAGCATAGCAATCACTGGCTACTGGCCATGCAACATGCAGTTCACCGTCCAGTGAGATGTTTAATATACTGTGATTACTCTGTGGCAAGGAAGGTACATGTGTTGAGGTTGAAGTTACAGATGTTTTGTTGCAATCAATGAGAAAAGTGCTGTCCAAGGAACAATCCTTGGTTATTCCAAATGGGAAGGGAATAGTGATAGAGCCACACTTTGTTGGGCAATTTGGAAGAGATAGTAGCTGTTGAGTTGCTGCTTTTACCAAAAAGACTGTAACAACCACCATCAGCAGTTGTTTTGAGTACACAACCACGGGCATGACTTCCCTAATTTTTAAGGTACATGATAATACTTATACAAATATTTGGATTTTTTAGTATTTATTTCTTCTCCCTGTAATGCTATTTAAAAGGAGAAAAGTCAAAATGATTGATTCTTCTTATAATGGATTGACAAAATCAAACACGGTTTTGTCTAATCTTTGTTATTTGCATAATTTAATAATTTATAAAAATAAACTGTTGTCTTGTTATGATTTCAAATGCGAATACATAATAATATATTATATTCTAAATGATCTAATCCTTATGGTCATGATAATATAGCAACTGTTCTGTTTTTGATAAAGTCTTTGTTTTTGCTTACATGCATGTGTACACATTTCTTTTTTACAATTATATTTTATGCATATTATTTGTGTGTACTAACAGGCTCTGTACAGATGTATCTCTTGAATGATTTATTAAAATAATAATATATTCACTGGCTTTAATTTTGACCCATCTATATGCTATATAGATTAATTTCAAAATTTATAAATATGATTTATCAAATGAGTATTATTGTTAGTGAAACCCTTCGGGTTACATTTGTGTAACATTTGTTTGTATTTATTTTTTGAAATGGAACATTTAGTTAGTATTACACTACTCAACAATTTACATATTTAATGAAATTCACTATTTGATTTAAAATTTATATCATATAGATTATATCTCTATAAATATTTACGTATATATTAAATTAATCAGTGTGAAATTAAGAAGTATAAATATTAACATTAACTAATAGAACATTTAAAGTTAATTTTTACTTATTTCAATGACGTAAGCAATTTTATCCCTACACATGAAAAGAAAGTTTTAAAGAATAAAAAATCAAAGTGTGACACAAGGGCATTTTAGTAGCATGTGGTATCTGTCAAACTCAAAGAAGTTTTGATCTGAAAACTGTATGTTCTCCTCAGGGAGAAGTCTCATATATATATAATTCATTTACAACTTTACAAGCTGTGAGGCTGATTCTCAGCCCAATAAATCTCAGCTGTCATATCTACATTTATTATACAATATACTAATTAATAGCAGTTACTATTGTCAAAATAACAGTTACAAATGCATAGCATTTGAATTTGCAATTAAGACATTAAACCTATTGACATCCCCCCTCAAATTGATGCTGGTAAATCAACTAGCATCAATTTGCTAACCAAAAAATTGTGTCGCTGACGTGTCAATGATTTAGTGAAGATGTCAGCTGTCTGATCCGATGTAGAGACATGTGGTAGATTGATGATTCTACGATCATAGGCTTCTCGGATTGAGTGACAATCAACCTCGATGTGCTTTGTTCGTTCATGATAAACTGGATTTGCTGCAATTTGTATAGCACTAGTATTGTCAGCATGCAATGAAGTTGGTTGTCCTTGAGAGAATCCAAGTTCTGTTAGAAGACCGCGCAACCATACTATTTCAGAACAAGCGGCAGACATTGCACGATATTCTGCTTCTGTGGATGACTTTGAAACTGAATCTTGTTTCTTACACTTCCAGGAAATAGCAGCATTTCCTAAGAACATACACCAGCCAGTAGTAGACTTCCTTGTGTCTGGACATCCAGCCCAATCGGCATCACTATATGCTTGAAGTTGGAGTGTCGAATTATTAGGAAAAAACAAACCACGTCTTGAAGTGCCAAGGAGGTACTTAATGATTCGTTGCACTGCTGAAAAATGTAAATGTCGTGGTGCTTGCATGAACCTACTTACAGTGTGCACAGCGAAAGAAATATCTGGGCGGGTAATTGTTACATAGATGAGACTACCAACCAACTTGCGATAAAGAGTTGGATCATCAAGAAGTTCACCTTCATCTCGACGATATTTAACATTAACTTCCATGGGAGTGTCAACAGAGTTTGAATTTGTGAGTCCAGCAAGTTGCACAAGATCTTTAATATACTTTTGTTGATTTAAAAAAATGCCTTCAGATTGATAATGTACCTCCAAACCCAAGAAGTAAGTAAGGCGGCCCAACTCTTTCATGTGAAAAGATGAATGCAACAATTCTCTAATTTTAGAGATGCCTTTTTGATCAGAACCTGTCACCACTATATCGTCCACATAAACCAGAAGCACCACAATGCCTTTAGGAGTCCTTTGGAGGAAGAGGGATGGATCATATTGACTTTGAATGAATGAAAATCCAAGTAGTGTGGATCGGAACTTTTCAAACCATACTCTTGGTGCCTGTTTCAAACCATATAAAGAGCGTTTTAGTTTGCAAACAGTATTAGAGGAAGACGTGGGCATACCATTAGGAAGTTTGATGTAAACTTCTTCCTTAAGATCACCGTGTAGGAATGCATTTTTCACATCCATTTGATGTAGTGGCCAAGACTGTGATGCAGCAAGAGCAAGAATAGTGCGCACACTAGTCATCTTGGCGACCGGGGCAAAAGTCTCGTCATAGTCTAGTCCATATTCTTGCTTATTTCCAAGCACTACTAGACGAGCCTTGTAACGATCTATCGATCCATCTGAACGCAGCTTTATTGAAAACACAAATTTGCTGCCCAAAGGTTTAACAGACGGAGGACAAGGCACTATGTCCCATGTCTGATTTTCTTCCAAGGCCAGAAGTTCATTTTCAATAGCAGTTTGCCAACAACCATGCTCCATTGCCTGTTTATAAGAAGAAGGAATAGGAACACTAGATAATGTTGCTGTCAAGGATAAAGGACTAGAGAAACCATACTTTTCTGGGGGCTTACGAATGCGTGAGCTGCGTCGTAAAAGGTCCGGTTCTGGTTCTTCTATTGGATCAGCAGCCAAGGAACTATCTTGAGGGGGCCCGTGGGAGTCAGCTGGCTGATTTTGAGTGACAACATGTCGTCTTTGGTAGGTCAAGAGGGGCTTAGAAGATGACTGACTTACAAAAGAGTTAGAAAAAAATGGTAAAAGAGAAACTGGAGAAGGAGTGACATGATGTGTTGCAAAAAAATATTTATTTTCCTGAAAAATGACATTTCTAGACACCCGAATTCGACGATTATTAGGATCATAACATAGAAAGCCCTTTTGATGAGAAGAATATCCAAGAAAAGCACATTCAACAGATTGTGCACTAAGTTTGGTGCGTTCTTGTGGGGGAAGATGGACATAACACACACAACCGAAGACACGGAGAGTGGAGTAATCTGGCGGTTTACCAAATAACCGACTAAAGGGAGATTCATTATTTATTGACGGGGATGACAAACTGTTTATAAGATGAACTGCAGTAGAAAGGGCTTCACACCAGAATCGTGGTGGCACATGAGACTCTAGAAAAAGTGTGCGAACAACATCAAGCAAATGGCGATTTTTTCTTTCAGCTACCCCGTTTTGTTGGGGAGTTGAAGGACATGATCTTTGAGATATAATCCCATTAGACTGCAAGAACTCTTGAAAAAAGTTTGATGTATATTCCCCCCCATTATCAGAGCGAAGAATTTTGATTTTAGATGAAAATTGGGTTTGAACATAAGCATTAAAAAATTTGAAAGTAGAAAAAACTTCATCTTTTGAACGCAAAAAATAGACCCATGTAAAACGACTATAATCATCGATAAAAGTTACAAAGTATTTGTAATTAGCATGAGATATAATCGGTGCCACTCCCCATACATCACTATGGATAAGATCAAAGGGTTGTGTTACATTCGGTTGATGTGTTGGAAAAGGAAGAGTTTTACTTTTGCCTAGCTTACAAGGAATGCAATCAAAACGAATAACATCAAGAGATGGAGTGTGTTTATTTCCTAGAAAACCAGATTTTAGCATGTCATGAAGCACATTGAAGTTTGGGTGTCCAAGACGCTTATGCCACACTTGATAATCGACAATTGCAGAATTGCACAAAACAGAAGGTAAAGAAAGACTTGGGGACAATTGCAAATTGAGTGGAAAGAGACGTCCGACTTTAGGCCCCTTCGCGATTGTCATCCCTGAGTGTTGATCCTGCACAAGACAACCAGATTTTGTGAATTGTACTTTACAATTATTGTCAACTAACTGTCCAACAGAAATGAGATTACTAGTAAGACCAGGAGAGACAAAAACATTGGTTAGAGTTGAAGAAATATCACCGGTTGCTGTGATAGGCAATTGATTGCCATCAGCAGTATGTATCTTGTGATTTCCAGAATATTTGGTGATATTATTAAGAAATTGAGTATTGTTGGTCATGTGGTTGGAAGCCCCAGAATCAAAGTACCAGGGTGAACATGATTTACCTGAGAATCCCAAAGCAGAGAATGCTGAAATGATCATTTGTTGAACCATTTCAGGGGTCAAAGTCTGGACAGCAGTAGGAGTATTTTGTTGGACAGCAGTAGGAATAGATGAATCAACTGAAGTTGCAAAGGCTGTTGCGTTTCGCTTCGGTGGCCTTGTTGGACACTCTTTGATAATGTGTCCATCCTTTTTGCAATAATTGCAGAATTTGTTTGGACAGTTAGAGGCATAATGTCCAGAGCGCTTGCAACAGAAACATTGAACAGTGCTCATGTCGTGGTTTCTTGACCTCCCTTGTGCCACATATGCCACTGGAACAGTAGATGCTTTTTGTTCTTCAAGGATGGATTGTGTGAGAAGGCGTTGTTCTTCACGTAACAGGTCATTGAGACACGCATCCAATGAGGGTATTGGGTCTCTATGCATTAGACTAGAGCGCATACCTTCAAAGTCATATCTCAATTTCATAAGAAATTGATCTCGTTTCGTAGTGTCATGAACTGTTTGTACTGCACTTAGTCCATCAGCACTCAAATTTGAATAAACTATATCAGTGTATTCAGCCCAAAGATTCATGAATTGAGAGTAAAAATCAGATATAGAGAGACTATCCTGTTTAAAATTAGCTATGTCGTGCTCAAGCTGGAATCTACGGGCTGCATTGTTCTGACCGTAGATTTTCTTCAAGTAAGCCCACATTGTTGCTGCAGTCTTGTAAGGGCGAAGGTTCAGAACAATGGTCGGATCAACCGAACTAGTGATCCAGGTCATGACCTGAGCATCTTTGGTTTTCCATTTGGCATGTTCAACCTTATCTTTGTCTTTGTCAGGGGCAGGAGTTGTGTCATCAACATGACCCCACAAATCTTTTCCTTGGACATATAACGAGAACTGGAATTCCCAAGCAGAATAGTTTTTGCCATTAAGGCGGACCATGAAAACTTCATGTTTCTCTATCGACATTGAATCGAAGAAAATTGAACACGCAAGATGACAATCTGGTTTGAAAAAGAAAAAAAAAAACCAGAAAAGGAAAAAGAATACCGAGAAACTTGACCAAGGGTGAAAGACACTGCTAAAGAACACAGACTAGATTTTTGGATCGTGACCTAGACTGATACCATGTCAAACTCAAAGAAGTTTTGATCTGAAAACTGTATGTTCTCCTCAGGGAGAAGTCTCATATATATATAATTCATTTACAACTTTACAAGCTGTGAGGCTGATTCTCAGCCCAATAAATCTCAGCTGTCATATCTACATTTATTATACAATATACTAATTAATAGCAGTTACTATTGTCAAAATAACAGTTACAAATGCATAGCATTTGAATTTGCAATTAAGACATTAAACCTATTGACAGTATCAGAGTGAAGTCTATGCAAGGTTTATGCTTTAAGAGTTTGAAGAACTAATGCCACCACCATTTTCAACACTGATAACTGATGTTGCTGCTCTGAACAAGTTATCAGTCTCTTCTGAGGACAAATTGCCACTTCCCCAAGGATGCTCTTCAAAAACTAATATTGCCTCTAGTTCCATTGCCACTTCTTTCATGGTGGGTCTTTTCTCACCCTTCACCCTTAAACATCTTTCTGCAATATGGGCAACTTCCTTTAGTTGCTCAATATTCGCCTCATCTATATTTCTGTCCAAAATATGATGTAATAGACCCTCTTTCATCGAAGAAACAAAGTACACTGCAAGGTTTCTATCTAGCTCTGGCCGGCTAAAAGATAGTGCTTTCTTTCCTGTCAGTAGCTCTGCTAGTACAACCCCAAAGCTATAGACGTCACTCTTCTCTGTTAATTTGCTTGTATGGAAGTATTCTGGGTCAAGGTACCCCCATGTACCCTGCACTAGGGTTTTTATCTGACTATGATCAAGAGGAACAATCCTAGAAGCTCCGAAATCAGAAACCTTTGCAGTGAGGTTGTGATCTAGGAGTATATTTGTAGATTTCACATCTCTATGTATGATTGGTGTCGATGCAGCAGAATGCAAGTATGCCAAGACTCCAGCAGTTTCTTTTGCTATTCTCAATCTTGTTTTCCATGTGAGCTTTAAAGATTGATTTTGATCATGAAGATGCTCATGAACAGTTCCATTGGAAATGAATTCATAAACAAGCAAAGGAACTTCTGTCTCTAAACAACAACCTAAAAGCTTTACTACATTTCTATGGTTGATTTGGGAAAGCACGATCACTTCATTGATGAACGGCTCAATCTGTTTTGGGTCACTGATTTTGGACTTCTTTATTGCTACAATTCTTTTATCTTCTAAAACTCCCTTGTAAACTGTTCCCTGACCACCTTGGCCTAGGATCTTTCTTTCATCGAAGTTGTCGGTTGCTTCATTTAGCTCGTCAACAGTGAAGACTTTAGCTGTTTCAGTTGACCCTCCATGTCTCACTAGTTGTTGTTGTAACAGTAAGCCGCCGTTTTGTTGAAAGAATTGTTCTTTAAGTTTAATGAGCTTTCTTTTCTTCATTGCCAAATATGCATAAAAGCTTCCAACAAGTAGTGTTACGAGGCTTATGCTGACACCTGAACATAAACAAATGGAAACATTATATTTTTCTTCCTGCCCTGCCTATCTTATTGATGTTTCAAGTCAATTTATGGTATAATGACATAAGTCAAAATCTCAAAATGCCACTGTTCTGGTCTTGAACGAATACCTTGGGTATGTGAGTTTCAATTTATAACATGGATTAATAATGTTGGTTGCAATAGAAACACCTTTCAAGTTTTAACAATTTTCTTTGTGATATAAATTTTGTTGTACTCACTCAATGCAATAATCAGTATGATCTCTTTCCTTGATTTGGTACTGGAGTTTGGGCTGCATCTTGTTCCATTCATCTTCCCATTTCCCTCGTATCCACCTGGACATAAACACTGGTAGCTTCCTGGAAAATTGATGCATGTTGCCCCCTCAACACAGTCATTGGACTCCATGCATTCATTAACATCTAAATGGGAACAATAGTTAATGTTATGGATTACCAACAACCTACAATCAAATGAGAACAATAAAAGCGGCACACAAAATACAATACACGGAACAAAACTTGAAAAATAAACAAGCAAACCCGAATCGACTAAAGAAGAGAGAAGGAAGAAGAATAACACCAAGAAATATGCGGTTCGGTCATAAGACTTATTTCACGAGAAAGGAAGCAAAAATGAATCTACAATGAGTAAAAGAACAAGATCAAAGCAAATACAATAGAGTTTCTTTTATCTTTTGCATATATTCTATTAGATATTTAGTTGAATTTTGTTTCCATGTACATGCAATATGAAAGGACACATTGCAAATAAAGACACATATGCTAATTGCTTGAATAGCATGCAGGTCAATGTGTTATACTGCAATATGGTTTCTCTTGTTTCATAAAATTAGGATATTCTAATGAACTGGAGTATAAAGGATGTCTTGTTGCTGAAAAAAATAATTTCTGCAATTGTCCTGTAAGGAAATTCCCATGCACAGTTGTATTCAATCTTTTGACTTATACGTAGTTACGTACTCTATACAAATATTTATCCATTTGTTCTTTATAGGTATACAGCAGTCTAGCAGATAGTTGTGGTATGCCTCAACTTGCATTGAAGTTAAACCAGGTAGAGCCTTTGTATCATTTAACAGTATTTTTAGAATTTTATCTACTCTTATGTCAGGCTTGAAGTAGAGATGGGAAAAGTCTAAACAATGATTAACATATTAGCCCATTTGTAATTGATTAGAAGAAATTAACCAGCCTATTTTCTTTTTGTTAAGTGGATGTATAACTTGCCAACTTGTATTTGTTCGATAAAAATCCAAACATCCCTTTATCGCATTTCAGGTATGGAAATGGGTGATTTCTTTATTAAAGAAGTTACAGAAAGCGAAAATTAGAGAGAGAAAATTTAATTGAATCTTAATATTTCATTGATTGATTGAATCTTCAAAATCCCATCCCAAACAGACCCTACAATGACAAAATACAAAAACCAAATTCAACTGCAAGTAATTTTGACTGGGCCATATAACTTGCAATTTTAAAGGCACATAATTGTTTGTATCTTTCTACATGACACATATAGATATAGTTGTCCATTTGACACGAACTTGGGATCCTCTATGGCTGCAGTACTATATTGCAGCTGTAAAGCATCCAAACACGTTTGAACCCCCAAAAATTGTCCTTTTCGTATACTAAACCAATCGATATTTCATTAAAACCATTGACAGTAGCACTATATATGGATACTATAATGTATGGATCATTTAAGCATAATATATCCCTTGAGAAGCATCATAAAAATGTCTTAAGAAATCTAATCCAAACAAGAGATAAGAAATATAGAATACCTTGGCAACCATGAATGAGGTAAGGATTTCCCCAATATCCATTGAAGCATCTGCAAAGATAACCAGATCTCTCGGTTGCATCGTAACATGTACTTTTGTTGTCCTTACAGGCATAATTTGAAAGATCCTTTTGAGCTTGCTGGCACGTTTGGTTCCCTACTGCCCAATCCAACAACACCGGAAACTCCTCCTTTTCCATCTTGAGGAGGTCTGTGGATGTGAAACTGTAGGCTCCATTTTCAACCAAAAAAGCATAACCACATGGATTGAAGTCATGTACTGCTGAGTGATTGTTGAATACACCTAGAGTAACATAGGTTACTTTTGTGAGCACGTGACCTTGGGGTATTGAAACCTTGCAACAACCAGTGCCAGAGCAAGATTCACTGGCCACAATATCATTTAGCCTATTGCACAAAGCCATACATCCTGTGCTGTAGTTTTTCCCCCCAGAATCATATGTTGCTAGTAAGGCAAGTGTGTCACAGCCAACTGCGATGAACTTGTTTCGAGTTGACGAGACAGAAAAATGTGTCATGTTAATATCCCAATATGTCTGGTTCACCTGTTCACTCTTTTCAACATAACAATCACTTGCTACTGGCCATGCAACGCGCAGTTCACCATCGAGTGAGATGTTTAGGACACTTTGATTACTCTGCGGCAAGAAAGGTACGTGTGTTGAGGTTGAAGATGTTTTGTTGCAATTGATGAGAAAGGTGCTGTCCAAGGAACAATCCTTGGTGGTTCCAAATGGGAAGGGAATGGTGACAGAGCCACACTTTGTTGGGCAGTTTGGCAGAGATAGTAGCTGCTGAGTTCCTGCTCTTGCTAAAAAGACCGTAACAACAACCATCAGCAGCAGCTGCTTTGCGTGCACAGCCATGGGCACAACTTTGCTAATTTATCCGGTTCATCGTTATTGTTATACTTATAATCTTATATAAATTCTTGGATTTGTTTTTTAGTATTTTATTTATTCTCCTTGTAATGCTATTTAGAAAGAGAAAAGTCAAAATGATTGATTCTTGTATGCAATGGATTGACAAAATCAAACATGGTTTTGTCTAATATTTGTTATAATGTAATTTTAGTTTTTGATATTAGTGATTGAAGTGTCTCTAAAATGTTTTAAAAACCGGATCGGACATCGAACCGGTGAGGATACTGGGTCACTGGTTCATTGGTCGAACCACCGGGTCACTGGTCGAACCGCATGACTAAACCGGGTATAATCGGATAAACCGGTGGAACGAACCAGTGTCTATAATACAACTATATAGGTATTAAACCGGTCGAATCAGATGATTTAGTCTCTAAAAAATCATGACATGACACCTAAAAAATTTGAAAAACTCGAAAATTCCATAATGTCATAAGTTCTTAAATTCAAATCTTAAATGTTGTCGTCACACACAATAAAATAGTACAGTACAAAATACAAATCCAAATAAGTTTTAAACAAAATTTAATTGCAACATAAACAGAATAACAAAGTGTCTAATGAATTTAAATCCAAGGAGCCACAGTTGTTTCAATGTTGGGCTCTATTTTATTTCTTTTGTTTCTTCTATATTTTTTTTTAAAATAAAAATCTAAAATGATGTCGTTTTGAGACTTTTAGTTGAAAAAAAAAAGGAAAAATAAAACGCGTGCAATCAAACCGGCGGTTTGGAGAAACCGGCGGTTTATCGGTTTTTCCGGTTTTGAGCGGTTCACACCGGTCTAACTGCATGGCCGATCCAACATTCAAACCAGACCGGTCACCCATCCAGTTCGCGATCTGACCGGTCCGACCGGCCCGACCGGCCGGTTCGGTCCGGTTTTTAAAACACCGTCTCTAACCAATTGTTAATTTCATTTTCCCCCTTTCTTTTATTAAATGAAAGTTGTTAATTACATTTTATTGGCCAGAAGAGACACAGTGTTACCAAAAGGAAAGTAAACATGAATACATGATCAAAAGCTAGCTACTGGGATATGGAGAAGAAATACTGATCAAATTGAAATGGTTGACTTGTCAAAATAATAATGTTTATAAAAGGAAACTATTGAGTATTGAATTGTTACGATTCCAAATGTGAATTCATATATATTATATTCTAAATGGTCTATCCTTCTGGTCATGATAGTTGGTAAAGTCTATGTTTTTGCAACATACTATGTATGCATGTTTATACAAGCATTTCTTTCTACAATTATATATTTTATGCATATTGTAACATTAACTACAGTCCCACGAGTATAACTTAGTTGATAGCTGTAATCTATATTATTTGCAAAGATCTATAATCTATGTTCAACGTGTGATTCTTAATTTATGTACACTTAAAGTGTGTGAATCTAGTCACCTATATAAATAACAAAAAATAATAATAATAACTATGTATTTTGAATGATTTACTAAAAACAATAATATATTTATGCTGACTTTACTTTTGACACCATTTGCCGAGTGGAAAAATTCAAAAGAGTGTGCCCATTCGGGTATCTATTTGTCAAGCCAAAAGTTTATTTGTTGCCCGTTTTCCATTTGTGGCTTGTTTGGTTGATTTATTTTTGAACTTATGCAAAACAGCTTATGCAAATAAATTAGCTTTTATGTATTATTATAAACTTTTCAAGGTAGTTTATGATAAACTAACTTATAAAAATAAAAAAATTGTCAGTAAAAACTTATGAATCAACATAAAACTTTATTTATTTGTATAAACTATTTTCATAAGCTTAAAAATAAGTCAAATCCAAATAGATCTTTGGTAAATTGTGTGACTCTGAACTAATCTCTAACATCCGCTAATACTGGCCATAAATGGGAATTGATTTAATAGAAATATTTTAAATATTTTTGCTAGAATTGATTTTATGTTTAAATTAAATATAACTTAAAATTGAAACTAAAAGCTTTTTTTTTTGTAACAAAAAAAACACTAAAAGCTTTTACTTTTAGAATTAATTTTTATTTCATTTTTTCTTGTGTTGTAGTTATATTTATATAAATTTTAACACTTTGAGTTTAACTTTGTAATTTCAATATGCAAATTCAAAGATCATCAAATACGGTTCTAAAATCATCATCAATTTCACTTTTCTTATATAAAATATTCATATACATTTTAAATTATCAAAATAATTTTAGACATTAATTTACTTTTAACACTTTTGATACTAACTCAGTGGTTAGAGTTTAATCTTATAACTTCAATATGTTCAATGTGTTGAATTTTAATCTCCTTCCCTTTTAAGAACCATTGTAAAATTATCATTACTGAAAAAATACTTTTTTTATACAAAAATAAATAAAAAATTCTCTTTCCCATTAAAAAATAGTGTGTATTATAGTAGTTACCTAATCTTTTTTTTTTTCTTATAAAATACTGGACTGGGGTAAGGCCCAAAATCAGGATATAGGCCCAAATTCGCGAATGGCCCAATTATAGAAGTCTTGAGATTCAAATATGTAACTTGGCGGAAAAGCAAAGTAGAGGCGATATGCCTCATAGACGACGCCCTCGCCCCAAATATCTACTGCCATTATAAAAGATCCCGCCAGCAACGACGGCATACAGGAGGGTGTAACCACCCCCTACCACCATGATCTCCACGAAGATAGGAAGAAACCGTCCATCACCACCACGTGGGAGGCGGAGCAAGAAGAAGAAACCGCCATGATCATGGGGTATCCTTGATCGTGGCTCTCCATAACTACCACTTTTTGTTATATATAAATAGGGGCTAATGCTTCATTGTAGAAAAAGAGATATTCGAAATAGATACAGAAATGCTGCACAATTGACAGCAGCCATTTTTATTCTTTGGACACGATCCAACTAAATATCACCCCCCTTATTTGTTCACCAGAACATTTTGGCGCCCACCGTGGGGCTGCGGTAAAACGATTCCCAGCCTACCACTTTCAATTGACGAAAACCTCCCAGCATGACGGGAGGAACACCCAACCATGGAACCGGCACCGGTACCGGCAACAACATGACGTTAACGGATGCCGTCAACGGACTAAGGCGACTTCAAGCCAAAGTAACGTCCTTAGATCAGGAAAAGGTAGACAAAGGGAATGAGGATGACGAAGACGAGATCAACGATTCTCAACCCCTAGCGCAAGCCTTATGGGATGCAAGGGTCACAGAAAACTTCAAAACTCCACATCTTCCAACATTTGACGGAAAAACGGACCCGTCAGAGCATTTGATGGCAGTTGGAACGCAAACCGCCATCATAGGAGCGGTTGATCATCTAAAATGTAAATTGCTCTCCAGTACTTTGAAGGAAGCAGCCCTAAGATGGTACATGAATTTGCCAAGGAACTCCATAGCAGATTGGGCTGATTTCCAGCGCAAGTTCATCCAACAGTTCTCCGGATCAAAGCACATAAAGGTCAACGCCACCAGCCTCTTCACCATTCGCCAAAACCACGCTGAGACCCTGCGTGAATACTTGGCTAGATTCTGCGAAGCGACCATCAAAGTGTCAAATCCTAATCAGGAGATGTTCGTTGCAGCGTTTCACAACGGCTTAAAGGCAGGACACTTCAACGAGTCCCTAGCACAAAAGCCAGCAACCACGATGCAAGAAATCATCAAGAGAGCAGAATGTTACATCAAGGGCGAAGAAAGTAACGCCGAGAAAAGATCAAGAGACGCAAGGGAAAGAGAGCCGGCCAACAAGAATTACAGAGCCCCAGAAACGTACCAACCAAGACGACGTCAACCAGATCACAGAGGGCACGACCCCCAAAGGAAACCATATCATCATCAAATGAGGCGAGACTCGGGCAGGTTCCCAGAAAAGGAGTATACTCCACTAAACAGGGCGAAGGTCTATATTTTAGACGAAATTCTCGAGACAGGACTCTCCAGACTACCTCAAAAGAGAGGAAAAGATTATCAGTTGGGACACAACACAAACGCATGGTGTGCGTACCACAGATGCAAAGGGCACGACACCGAGAAATGCTTCAGACTGAGGGATCTTATTGAAGAACTTATAAAAAGTGGCCATCTAAGGAAATTTTTAGAAGACGCCGCTGATTGAAAGGTCGTGGTCCCAAAGGTGAGAAGGGACCCGCAGGGAAACCAAGAGGAAAACCCAGAAGGAGAGAAGGTAAGGATAACAGTTAATACCATTGCAGGAGGTTTCGCGGGTGGAGGCGAATCCAGTAACGCCCGAAAACGATACGTAAGGCGCTCAGAGTTCGAAGCAAAGTTCGTAGGACACACTTCCATCTCGCACACTCCGGATCTATCATTCACTAAAGAGGACAAAAGGGAAGTCATGCCCCATGATGACGACCCATTGGTAATCCAAGTTCAAATCCTGAACTGCGACGTAAAGAGGGTATTGATTGACTCAGGAAGTTCGGCAGATATAATGTATTGGGAGGCCTTCAAAGCTATGCAACTGTCCAACGAGCACCTATTGCCCTACAACGGCACACTAGTAGGTTTCGCCGGCGAACAAGTAGAAGTTATGGGCTATACTACTTTGCTTACAACATTCGGAGTTAAAGATCAAGCCAAGACCATCAAGGTAAGATACCTGGTGGTAAAAACCCCCTTCACATCGTACAACATCATCATTGGGAGGCCAGCTTTTAACACTCTAGAAGCGGCCATGTCAACGCTATATCTCTCCATCAAGTACCCGTTGGATAACGGGAAAGTTGGGACCATCAAAGGAGATCAAGCATTGGCGAGACGTTGCTATGAATCAAGTCTAAAGATAAAACACAGCGCAACCAACGCCTCAGTTTCGGCTCGCCCAGTTTCCAAGACAGGCGGTGTCAACATGATCAGCCCCTTAGACCTAGACCCAAGGGAAGAATTCCAGGACAGAAGAGTCAGCCCCATTGAAGAGTTGGAGAAAGTTCAGATTGGTAGTGAGGCACACCAAACAACTAACATAGGCACATCCATGAAACCAGAGGAGAGAGAGAAAATCCTGGCAACACTCAAGAAGAACATCGACTTGTTCGCATGGCACCCCTCGGATATGCCAGGGATAGACGAGACAATAATCACACACAAATTGTCCATCTCCCCCGAGACCAAACCCATCTCACAAAGAAAAAGGAAGGTCGGCGAAGAAAGAAGAGAGGCCATAAATGAAGAAGTAACCAAATTAAAGGAAGCAGGTTTCATAGAGGAGATCAAGTATCCATCATGGCTAGCCAACGTCGTGATGGTAAAAAAAGCAAATGGAAAATGGAGAATGTGTGTGGACTTCACGGACTTAAACAAGGCGTGCCCAAAGGATCCTTACCCTTTACCCAACATTGATAGATTGATAGACGGGGCATCAGGCTACAAGATGCTCAGCTTCATGGATGCATATTCAGGCTACAACCAGATCAAGATGAATCCCTCTGACGCTCCCCACACAGCATTCATGACCAACACCTGCAGCTACTTCTACAACGTCATGCCGTTTGGCCTAAAAAATGCAGGAGCCACGTATCAGAGACTTATGGACAGAGTTTTTTCAGAGCAGATTGGTAAGAATCTAGAGGTGTATATCGACGACATGGTTGTCAAAACTGCAGAAGAAGGCGAGCATGACCAGGATTTAGGCGACATCCTCGCCTCAGTAAGAAAGTACAACATGAGGCTAAACCCTGCCAAATGCTCATTCGGAGTACAATCAGGGAAATTCCTCGGATTCATGCTAACAAACAGAGGAATAGAGGCAAATCCGGACAAATGCCAAGCCATCATAGACATGAGAAGCCCAACGTCGGTCAAGGAAGTACAGCAATTGACAGGAAGGATCGCAGCGCTATCAAGGTTTTTATCTTGCGCAGGGGAAAAAGCATTCCATTTCTTTTCCACTCTTAGGAAAAGTGAGAGGTTCGTGTGGAGCACCCAATGTGAAGAGGCATTCCAAAAGTTAAAGACATTCCTCGCCTCGCCACCAATCCTAACTCGCCCTGAAAAAGGAAACACTTTGTACCTGTACCTCGCCGTCTCAGACAAGGCCCTTAGTTCCGCATTAGTACAAGAAATAAAAGGAGAGGAGAAACCCATCTACTTCGTCAGCAGGACGTTCAAAGGTGCAGAAGCAAAATACCAAAAGATTGAGAAGCTTTCACTGGCGGTAATAGTGACGGCGAGAAAACTGAGGCAATATTTTCAGAGCCACAAAATTGTGGTAAAAACTGACTACCCCATCAAGAATGTGTTAAGAAAGCCAGATCTAGCAGGAAGAATGGTAGCGTGGTCGGTTGAGTTATCAGAATTCGATGTAACCTTCTCCCCAAGAGGCGCAATTAAGTCACAGATACTAGCAGATTTTTTGCTGGAGCTTACAACGCCCGCTGAAGAGAATAACGAGCAACATTGGACGCTATCAGTTGATGGAGCCTCCAACATCAAAGGGAGTGGAGCAGGAGTAGTATTGGAGGGACCAGACGGAGTCCTCATTGAGCAATCATTAAGGTTCGCCTTTAAGGCGAGCAACAATCAAGCAGAGTACGAAGCCCTGATCGCCGGAATGAAGTTGGCAAGAGAAATGGACATAACGGACCTAAAAGCCAAGAGCGACTCGCAACTAGTGACAAACCAAGTGTCAGGAGAGTTTCAAGCCAAAGATCCCCAACTAATCAAGTACTTGGAGAAGGTACGTAGCCTAGCTAGTCTCTTCAGATCTTTCGAGCTAATCTACGTCCCACGAGAGCAGAACGCGAGAGCAGATTTGTTATCAAAGTTAGCAAGCGCTAAGAAACCCGGAAGCAATAGAACTTTAATTCAAGAAACCATTGCAAACCCCAGCATCACTACAGATGAGGTCATGATGATCATAGAAGCAGAGGATTGGCGAGCACCAATCATAAGGTATCTCCAAGAAGACGTGCTACCAGCAGCGAAAGAAGAAGCATACAAGCTAAAAAGAGCAGTTGCGTGGTATTCCATGTTAGGGGACAAACTCTACAAGAGAGGATTCTCAGGCCCAATCATGCTTTGCGTAAGCCAGGAAGAAGCCAAAGGAATACTGGAGGAAATACACGAAGGATCATGCGGAAGCCACATTGGGGCGAGGGCCTTAGCAGGAAAGATTCTCAGGGCAGGTTTCTATTGGCCAGAGGTTCACAGCGACGCAGCCAGATATGTTAAGACATGTGACAAGTGCCAAAGATTTGCAAACTTGCACTACGCCCCAGGAGAGCCGTTGAAGTCCGTCTTATCTCTGTGGCCTTTCTTCATGTGGGGAACTGATATCCTAGGACCTTTCCCCGCCTCAACAGGACAAGTAAAGTGGATCATCGTAGCAATAGATTACTTCACCAAGTGGATAGAAGCAGAGGCCCTTTCAAACATTTCAGCAGATCAAGTCAAGAAATTCTACTGGAGGAAGATCATATGCAGGTTTGGGTTACCTAAATACATTGTCTCCGATAACGGAACCCAGTTCGCCAGCGAAAAAGTAGTGGAATTCTGCAAAGGGAAGGGTATACAAAACACTTTCATCTCTGTAGAACACCCTCAGGCCAATGGCCAGGCAGAATCCGCCAACAAAGTAATCCTAAAAGCCATCAAAAGAAGAATCACAAGCAAGGGCGAGGGCTGGGTCGCCCATCTGTTACCAATCCTGTGGTCATACCATACCATGCCTCAATCCTCAACAGGCGAGGCGCCTTTCACCATGGTATTTGGCACAGACGCAATGATCCCTGCAGAGATAAACCCACCAAGTTGGCGAAGAGACACCCTTACACTGGAGGAAAATTCAGAAGCATTGGAAGAAAACCTGGATTTAATACAGGAACTAAGAAACAAAGCTCACTTTAGAGAGTTCGTCTCAAAGCAAAGAGCAGCAAGGAGGTATAACACCAGAGTCATACCAAGGAGATTCAGAGAGGGAGATTTAGTCCTCAAAAGACCTATGGGAAAGGACAAGGGAGGAAAGCTAGCAGCAAATTGGGAAGGCCCATTCCGTGTCAATGAAGTGTTCGAAGGAGGAGCCTACAGAATAGAAACAATGGAAGGAGAAATCCTACATCGAACATGGAATGTGGCCAACCTCAGATTCTACTACAGTTGAGATCACCAAGAAAGGCAGCGCCTCGGCGTGTAACTTTCTAAATTTGTTTTTAAATTTATTTGCATGTGTATCAAAAAATTGTACTGAAATCTCTCTTCCAATTAATAAATAGCGGTGGGACACTCTTTTCTCCTATGAAAATAGGAGTTTTTATCGAGGCCCACCGTTTTAACATTTTTTTGGTTTGTGAAGAACTGTCACATATGTTTGAAACACATCTAAAAAGAAATGAGTTGAAACACCTTGGCGTCGCCCGTAAATCTTACGAGTAGGGAACGTCAGAAATAGAAACGGCGATATCCGTAAAATCTTACGAGTAGGATACGGCGGAAATGAGTTGAAACACCTTGGCGTCGCCCGTAAATCTTACGAGTAGGGAACGTCAGAAATAGAAACGGCGATATCCGTAAAACCTTACGAGTAGGATACGACGGAAATGAGTTGAAACACCTTGGCGTCGCCCGTAAATCTTATGAGTAGGGAACGTCAGAAATAGAAACGACGATATCCGTAAAATCTTACGAGTAGGATACGGCGAAAATGAGTTGAAACACCTTGGCGTCGCCCGTAAATCTTACGAGTAGGGAACGTCAGAAATAGAAACGACGATATCCGTAAAATCTTACGAGTAGGATACGGCGGAAATCAGGTTGAAAATCCTAGGCGTTACCCTTTAAACTTTTTAGTGGGGGGCGTCCAGAATAATAAAATCAGGTTGAAAATCCTAGGCGTTACCCTTTAAACTTTTTAGTGGGGGGCGTCCAGAATAATAAAATCAGGTTGAAAATCCTAGGCGTTACCCTTTAAACTTTTTAAGTGGGGGGCGTCCAGAATAATAAAATCATGTTGAAAATCCTAGGCGTTACCCTTTAAACTTTTTAGTGGGGGGCGTCCAGAATAATAAAATCAGGTTGAAATTCCTAGGCGTTACCCTTTAAACTTTTTAGTGGGGGCGTCCAGAATAATAAAACAAGGTTGAAATTCCTAGGCGTTACCCTTTAAACTTTTTAGTGGGGGGCGTCCAGAACATCGAAGCATGGTTGAAAGTCCAGAACGTTGCCCAGAGAACTTTTTAGTTGGGAACGAAGAAAACACAAAAACTCATCAAAACGTCAGGGCGAAACTTATTAAAAGGGCGTCGCCCAAAGAAAACGCCATAAAGAGCAAATAAGAGGTAACTTTACTATATGTTATCATATGCATTTTGTTTATAACAGGTAAAAGCGTTATTCAAAGATCATCTACAATAAAAGAGTGAAAGCAACAACAGAATCATCCAAAATCTGATTTCATTCATTGAAGATCGAATACAAATTCAAAGAAAACTACATCAAATTCGCATACAAATTCAAAGAAAACTACATCAGATTTGGATACAAATTCAAAGGAAATTACATCAAATTCAAAAGGGTGTACAAAGTATTAACACTACACTCATTAACACTCGCATAAACAACTTGTTTATCACCCGATTATTGAAAAGTGTATGAGTGCTTAACCTATTACTACAATAAGCATCAACACTCGCATAACCCTAAGAAGAATCGAAACCCCTGGTGTTATATTTCCACTTTGACAAGCCAGATCAGGGGACACCGATCCATCATCCTCGTCCACAAGGGACGTCACTTGGAGGCTTTCACCTTTGAAGACTTAGGCGCCTTCGCCGCTGGTTCCACAGTAATCTGAGAACCTTCATCCACAGAGGGAGAAGGCCCATAAACGTAGAACTCCTCAGGAACATAGGTCTTCAAGAACTCAGCGTAGTCTTCATCAATGTCTTCAGAACTTGATGAACTGGGCAAGACAGGAGTGTTCTTGGCCCTTGCCTTCCCTGACGCTTTACCACGAGGAGTTTGGGATGAAGAGGCACCATTCTTCTTCTTCACCGGCCGAGTTTTGGGTCTCCCAACGGCACGTTTCTTGTTATCACTCCTATCCATCACGGAAAATCAAAAGAAAGAAAGCAGAACTAAGAAAGAGATAAAGATGAAAAGAAGCGATGAAGGAAAAAGAATGAAAGGGTTGTTATTTATAAGCAGCAAGATCACCAAAACCTAACGTTTGTAACTGCAAATCCGAAATAAATGGGAGAAACAGTTTCCAACTACCGCAATAAAAGGATTGGTCAGTCAAACAGGCGGTTACGAAAACCAAGGAAGACTGAAACGGAAAACCTGAACCAGTCAACACATAGAAACGCACGCCATGTGAAGAGTATCTCGCCGCAGTCTCACGCCGCACAAAGATATTATCTCGCCCTGTAAATTCGCAGTCGTCGCCTCAGAACTACGACAAAGCATATCACCAAACAGCGAAAGCCTAAGGGAAAACGTTTAAGTTTAAAGCAAAGGAATACGACATTCAGAGATCTAATCAAGAGAAAGTAAAAAGCATATAATCATCATGTGCGTAAGATACAAAAGCCTCAGAGGGGCGCCCAAATATTGTCATTACAAAACATATTAACCCCACGCAGGGGCGATCAACAAAAGAGAGTGAAAAATTACAAAGAATCTTCATTCATCAGCAGGCGAGTTATGAGCAGGGGGATCCTCCACAGCAGCAGGCGACTCTTTGGCAGACGAGTCTGGAATCGGTTGAGCAGGGATATAAGGAACCAGCTTACCATCCTCAATGAGGGCCATAGCATCAGCTTGACTAAGAAGGGCTGGGTCGAGATCAGGAAAGAGAATCTTCACTTGCTCCAGCGCAAATGAAAACCCATCATCATATTGCTCCCCCGCCTGAATCTCAAGCGCCTCCTTCTGGGATCCCCACTCGGCCTTCTCCTCCTTCAGAGACTTCAGCTCAGCAAGGGCGGTCTCATTCTCCTGAGTCAGAGCCTTGATACGCTCATCCTTGGAGTTGAGATTAGCTTGGGCGTCGTTCATGGCCTTGACCGCCGTCTCCTTGTCTCTCTTGGCATCCGATAAGTCCCCCTTATACTTCTCCTCCAAATCAGCCACATCCTTGGCATGTTTCTCCTTCAGACTCTTCAGTTCGCCCTCGCATCTATCCTTGGCGGCCTGCACATCCCTCTCGAGGACAACCAAATTCTTCTCCACCAAGGCTTCTTTGTCTTTAGCGGCGGAGAGTTCAGCCCTTTGGCGTGACGCCAAAGCATAGTTAAGCAGGAGACCTTTAAGCTCGTATCCAAGAGCCATCCGCGCCAAATCGTCAGTCGCCGTGCTGTTGAAGCGAGCTGAGTTCCCCGCCATATCCACCATCTTAGAGAGAAATGCCTCAGGATCGAACATAGGATCCCAGGGCGAAGACTTCCCAGACTGGCTCGCCTCAGCAACAGTTTCCTCCACGGCAGGAGAACCTTCCGCCACCAAGTGATCAACATCAATCAAATCTTTGTCCACTTCGGCCATGTCCTGATCCTTCTTGCTCCTCCGCGACAAACCCCTAAGTTTCTTCTTCACTGGAGACTTCGTCTCCCCTTCACTCTTGGCAACCTTCTCCCCAGCAAGGGAACCAGAACTAGAAGGCTTCACCAGAACACTGATCCTCGAGTCGTTCTTCCTTTTCCTCTTGTCCTCGCCCACATCCAATTGGGTGAGGACGTCAACCTTAGGCTCAGGTTGTTCCTTCTTTCTCCTCGCCTTCTCCAAGTATTCACGCCTCTGAGCAGGAGTCAAGCTCGACATATCTTCTACAAAAAAAGAGAAAAGAGATCAGTGGCAAAAGTTAGCAGGTCATATGAAAGAATAAGACGATTCACAAAATTACTTACTGAGATACTTGTCTAAAACGGCTGGGGCGCGGTCAGCGTCTAGGAGTTCCCTAGGACTCATCTGGCTCATAGATTCTAAGTATGCCACCGTGTCCCTCTCAAACTCACTCAACCTCTCGTATACAGCGCCCTTAATCAACCTGGGGTTGTTTGTCCAGTGAAAAGGGAAAAGAGGAGCACCACCATCATCATACATCACACTTGGGCAGTGCTCAGCTCCTCGGACACGAACGAAGGTGTGCTTATAATGTTTATAGTTGGAACTAAACAGTTGAAACAATCCCCGATTGGGTTGCGCACTCAGAGGTACCACATTTTGAGGCAGAAGATTTTTGACTTGGTAGAAGGAAAAGAAGACCGCCACTGAAGGCTCAGGAATTTCAAGGCCATAACAAACTAGCTCAAAAGCCTTAATAAAAGACCAACTATTAGGGCTAAGTTGGGGAGGGGCGACGTTCAGAACCCTAAGCATGGATTTCTGAAACTCGGTGAAGGGAAAGAACAGATGGAAATCTTCAATGAATTTGGTGTACATGAAGAAGGTAACAGGGTCAGAGCGAGGCACATCAACAACATACTCGCCCTCCTCCACCGGTTCGAGTACGACGTCTTTCTCATTGAAAGTCCCTGAGACATCAAACTTTTTCCTATACGCCTCCACACTCTCAACGTCCTGGTAAATGGAAGAAACCTCCATGGCCATGGCTTCAGGTCCTACAGCAACGATAGCAAGCGATTCGTCTCTTCGTTTTCCTGTGAAAGACGAAGGAGAGATTATTACACAATCACTGCTATTCCCGCTACTACTATCACTACTACTATCGCTACCATCGTCACCAATACCACCCTCAAGTTCCCCAACTTTAAAAGATTCCCCCATGACTTCGGAAAAATAGCCGCTATAATCGAAAGAGCCATCAGGCCTAGTAAAGTGTTCACGCACTTGACGCTCTAAAGGGGAACCAATGATGAGAGGACGAGGAGGATTCCTCTCATCCTCGTTATCCAAATCTCTCAGAATCACCATTTTTTACGGAAACCCTAGAAACCCTAGTGCAAAATCGGAAGACAAAGAAAAATAAAAGGAGAAAAAAGGGAAACAGCGGTTATACCTGGTGATAAGGGACGGTTAACACTTGAGGAATAGTGGAGAACGTGGGTGGCGGGAAATTCGCGAAGGAAGCGCGAAAAAACTCACTAAGGAAGCACGAAATTTACTTCGGAAACGCAAAGAAGAGAGGAGCAAACAAGTAAAATCTCCAAATATGTGATCAAAGTAAGGAAGATAAGGAACAAGAGACAACGTATTTATAAAAGGAAGGTACCGGTTGAAAAGGGAAAAATTGGAAAAGATGAAACGTTTCAAAGGAAAACTAGCCAGTACGATGACTGACGCGTGTCAAGGGCGAGTCAATGTCGCGCCCCAAAGGCGAGGTAAAGAAAAATACAGTTATTTATGCGAAATTGAAAACTTCATTGATAAAAGAAACGCATTACAAACATTGGAAAAGCAAAGGGTATACAGTACAACGGCATCCAAACATAGTACAAACAATACAAGAGGAAAAACCTAAGTTGCTAGAAAATGAAACTACTTAAGCAACGACATATGCAGCCGCGACAGTATCAGCCTGCAATTCTTCAATCTCCTCCTTGTACTTTTTTGCCACCATAAGGTCAGGACTGATTTTGTCTTGGTCATCCCGCAACCTATCTTCTCCCGGAGGCGAGCAAGTGAGGAACGAGTCCTGATAAGACGGGCGACATCATATTCAATGTCCAGTTGAAGATTCCTTTTTCTCTTCACCAGAGGACGAAGTTCTTTCTCCAACACCTCAATGCGGTTCTCAACGGCCTCCTCAACAGATAAATTGAGATAAAGCGACTCCTCTTGCAGATCGATACTATCCTTGGTAACGGATATTTTCTTCTCCAACGTATCTTCAAGTTCATTGTAGCAAGTCGCGACTGCGTTGGTGGTCTCGATAAAGGCAGCATCCTTCTCCAAACGACTAGACAACTCCATAGCCAGGTCCAGGAAAACTTTTTGATCATTGGTCAAGCGCCATCTGTAATCACTGAGTTCTTCAACATACTCCTGGAACTCTCCCACACTATCCAAGAGATCGTCTATGCTCTCCTCAACTTTGTTCCTCACACGCCTAACGGCAGGCATTGCAGGCGACTCCAGTACAGAAAGAGAATCTGCCATGATTATCAGAAATCAACAAAGCACAAGAGGTTAACAAAATATAGAAATGTGAGCGAAACTCTAAAGTATTTACAAGGGCTACTTATAGAGAAGAAGGCGATGCAGGATGAAGGGAATTAGTGGGCGGTTACACCCCACGATCACCACTACCGGCCTCACCCCCACTATCACCACTTCGCCTCTTTGAGCCTCGTGCTTGGGGGGCTGTGGACTGGGGTAAGGCCCAAAATCAGGATATAGGCCCAAATTCGCGAATGGCCCAATTATACAAGTCTTGAGATTCAAATATGTAACTTGGCGGAAAAGCAAAGTAGAGGCGATATGCCTCATAGACGACACCCTCGCCCCAAATATCTACTGCCATTATAAAAGATCCCGCCAGCAACGACGGCATACAGGAGGGTGTAACCACCCCCTACCACCATGATCTCCACGAAGATAGGAAGAAACCGTCCATCACCACCACGTGGGAGGCGGAGCAAGAAGAAGAAACCGCCATGATCATGGGGTATCCTTGATCGTGGCTCTCCATAACTACCACTTTTTGTTATCTATAAATAGGGGCTAATGCTTCATTGTAGAAAAAGAGATATTCGAAATAAATACAGAAATGCTGCACAATTGACAGCAGCCATTTTTATTCTTTGGACACGGTCTAACTAAATATCACCCCCCTAAATACCAAATCCTATTTTCAATCTACCTTGTTGTGGGTGAAGAAAAAATAATACTACATTTTTTACTGTAAAAAATAAAAAAAATAATTTTAAATTTACAAAACATAAAATGCTAGAACTTAGTTACCTCTTCCTCACTCTATTTCTCTTCTGTTGGAGCAAGAAAAAGTGATTTATATATATCTTCATTTCAAAAATCAAAATTCTCCACGCAACACTGAGTGACTGAGTCACACCGAGTTCGAGTCTCCACTCACCTCTCTCTCTCCAATCAATCCGTTACATTTCTAAACCCTAACTAGGGTTCTATTTCCATCACCGATCCAATCATGGCGGACGACACCGTCACATCTCCTCCTCATCCTTCCTCCGCTCCTCCTGTTCCTCTTGGTTCCGGCGTGATCTCTCTAGTTAACCGTCTTCAAGACATTTTCTCCCGCGTCGGAAGCCAAACTGCTATTAATCTACCACAAGTGGCGGTTGTTGGCAGTCAGAGTAGCGGTAAGTCTAGCGTACTTGAAGCTCTCGTCGGTCGTGACTTTCTCCCCCGTGGTAACGAAATCTGTACCCGTCGACCACTAGTTCTTCAGCTCGTCCGGAGTTCTGAACCGGCCGATGAATTCGGTGAATTTCTCCATTTGGCTGGCAAGAGGTTTTATGATTTTTCTGATATTCGTAGGGAAATTCAGGTAATATTTCATCATTTCAAAATAAGAATTTGTAAAATCTGCAGTAGTATTTGCTTGTTTATTATATTATGTTTCCTTCTAGTTTAGAATTCTAATTAGCAAGAATTTGATGATTAGTTTTTAGAAATAGTAATTATGGAGTAAAATGAGTATTATTTTTTGAACTAATGACATATAGACTATATATGGTGATAATATTTGAATTCTTAGGAATTTTAGTCTGATTGAATTAATTCCTTACCAGTTAGTAGTTAGTTAATAGAGGACAACAACGCCCGAATAGCTGAATGTCGCAGAAAAGAGAATTATTCGATCAACAGTTAGTAGTTAGTTATGCTGAAGCTATATAGGGAGTAGTTAGCAGGAGAGGAGAAGGTAGTTTTGAAGCCTTGATGAGTAAGGAGAGGGTAGGTTTCTCAAATATGCTAAGTGTCACTGTATTCTTCTGATCTTCTCCAATCCAATTATTGATGGACTGGGTCCACACTGAATAAAATCATTCGTCCATTTTGTTTTGTTCCAATCACTAGTCTTAGAATTTGGGATTTAGGCTGAATTCATGAAATGAGATTGCAAGAGTTGAGATGAGACCACAAGGAAAAGAGCATTTGGGGCAATGGAAGTTGATGGAATCACAAAAGCAATGGTGCAAGAGATATTGGGCAAATGGGAGGAGGACTTGAGAAATCACCATCAAATCACATCTCAAGCATCAATGTTGGAACATACAACAATTTCATTCCTCTTTTGGCAAGGGATGATGCATGCGTGAGAGTTAGCAAGATGGATCGACATTTTCAGTTGAGGGGTGCTAAAAGGACAGAGGCTATTGGCCACCATGGTAGCCATGAAAGGATGTGGTTTGTCTTGGTTTCAATAGTCGATTCTTGCAATCCAAACTAGACTTGGGTGACATTTCCCTGTAGGACTACTGCAGCCATTGCCCGAATTCTATGACTATCTTTCAACTTTCAAGCCAGACTTCCAGTTTGGTGTATATTTTAATAAGCTGTTGGACACAAATGTTCTTATTGTAACATTAATTTGGATTCTCTCCATCTGAGTTGAATGAACCTTGACGTCAGTTTTGTCACTAATTAAAGGGTGACCCTTACCTTTCAATCATTATGACAATTTTCTCTATCTAGAGACACTCATGGACACAGGAGGTTTAATCACCATGGAACCAAGGTGAACCCATCAACTCAAGTGCAACCCAGTAGTGATCCTCAAAGGTGCCACGTCCATATATTTGAAGTTCATTATATGTATGCATGGCATTCAATGGTCCAACCTAGAGTGGAACAAATTGATATTGTAGAGACTCCATCCTCTGACATTAGTGAATTGGAGTGCAATTGAATATAAATAGTTGAACAAGCTTTGCGGTATACCGTTTCTCATTTGTCACGGTAGCATTCAATGTACTATCAACATTATTACAATAGTCACTGGTAGTTACTGCCTTGGTTACGATTCATAATCGGTTTGAAATCATTTTAATCTTTTTTATCTCGGAAAGTAGTTGAATCTCAGATTTCCTTATTTATATATGTATATCATGTGATTATATTATACTCTTGATACCAATGTTCTGACAAGTTATGCAATGTACTAGTTTAATCATTTATATCTCAATGTTGACTTATGTTCTATTATTATCTTTCTATAGGCTGAAACTGATAGGGAAGCGGGAGACAACAAGGGTGTCTCAGACAGGCAGATCCGTTTGAAAATTGTTTCACCAAATGTTCTGGACATGACACTTGTAGATCTCCCAGGCATTACAAAGGTTCCTGTTGGTGACCAGCCTTCTGATATTGAAGCCCGGATCAGAACAATGATCATGTCATATATAAAAGAGCCGTCTTGTCTTATTCTAGCTGTCACACCGGCAAATTCAGATTTGGCTAATTCAGATGCTCTTCAGATGGCAGGGGTTGCTGATCCTGATGGTATGTGTTTGCTTCCATATACCAAAAGCTTTTTTGTATCCCCTTAATTGGTTTTAAATGATCACATATATTATATGATGCAGGTAATAGAACAATTGGTGTAATCACAAAGGTTCGGTGTACTCTTCTAACATTTTAATTTATGTTATCTTTGTGGATTTTGTTATACGCTTTTGAGTCAGTCATTCTGACAGTGTTTGGCACATATTTTTTGCTATGTAGTTGGATATCATGGACAGAGGTACTGATGCCCGGAATCTATTACTTGGAAAAGTTATTCCCCTCCGACTTGGCTATGTTGGGGTTGTAAATCGTAGTCAGGAGGTAATGATATTATCCTACTTTGATGAAGGCATTGTTTGACTAATTTAAGTATTGCATACAATCAATTATATACTTAGTTAGATTTGTTTTCTTTCTATATAATGCAATATGGAAGGACACTGTGCAAATAAAGACATATGCTAATTGCTTGAATAGCGTGCAGGTCAACGTGTTATACTGAAAATGGTTTCTCTTGTTTTATAAAATTAGGATATTCAAATGAACCGGAGTATAAAGGATGCTCTTGTTGCTGAAGAGAAATTTTTCCGCAGTCGTCCCGTAAGGAAACTCCTATGCATAGTTGTATTCAAGCCTTTTGACTTATATATAATTTATACAGATGCTTATCCATTTGCTATTCATAGGTATACAGTGGTCTAGCAGATAGTTGTGGTATACCTCAACTAGCAAAGAAGTTAAACCAGGTAGAGCCTTCATGTCATTTAAACCACAATTTTTTTAAATATATTTTACTGTTCAGAATGCTAGAGTTTACAGAGCAAAGCATCCCTTGCTCTTCCCATTTTTCCCTTCTATATTTGACACACACTAGTATCTTGGTTTTATCTTTATGCAAAGGCATTCAAAAGCTTCCTCCTTAGTATGTTTTAGTTATATCCCTTATATATATTGAACTGGGTTTTCAATTCAAGGAAATAAATTAATTGCTTCACCCTTAGGCATTGTAGTTTGAGATTAATAGCATACACCTCAAGTGTAAAACTTTTTTAATGATGAAACCCAATCACATCACAACCCATCATTTGTATGAATTTAAAATTATATATGATGAAATTAAAACTTTTTAATGATCGGTCAGTTATGATTAACTAACAGTGACAAATATTTACATTATCAGTGCATATGAATTAAGTCCTTGTATTTTTGCTTTCAATAATTTGTATCATCTTTTGAAATTGGAGGGTAATGAGGTTTTTTATTTTGGTGTCATAAAAGAATGAACTTTATTGAGTAATATTGCCATATCAACATTGGAGAGGGAAAATTGTTAAAATGATTCTTGAAAATACACAGTAGAAAGAACTGAATTCATGTAAATTTTGTAAAAGAGTAAACCATTATGTATTCAGTTTAGATTGTGGTTTCTGAACGGATGCATCCCATGCATAATTGCCTGTCCATCACTTTGCAGATTCTAGCTCAGCATATCAAAGCTGTACTACCTGGGCTGAGAGCACATATAAGCACTAACCTAGTTACTGTTGCAAAGGAGCATCACAGCTATGGAGAAATCACCGAGTCCAAGGCATGTGTGTTAATACTAGAATCTGTTTTTGCATATGTCCCTATGCTGTTAACTAATTATTAGTTAAATTTACTGTATAATCATTCTCCTTATTTAATTAAATTTTTGTCTCATTTAATCCATAACTTTTAATTGTTGATCCTCAATAGGCTGGCCAGAGTGTTCTTCTCCTGAATATTCTTTCAAAATATTGTGAAGGTATCGATCCCTACAATCTGGTTTCATTTCTCCTACTCAGCTTTTCCATTTGTGAACTCATTTTTCTTTTCTTTTCCCTACAATCTGGTACCTTTCCTAATTCAGTAACTGCTATCTCCATTTTCTTTCTTTCTGAAAACAGCATTCTCCTCCTTGGTTGAGGGAAAGAATAAGGAGATGTCTACATCTGAGTTGTCTGGTGGGGCACGAATTCATTATATTTTTCAATCCATCTTTGTCAAGAGTTTAGAGGTATATAATGCTGTATTTACTTATGATATTAACAGTACTGTGAAAATTTTACCTACTCTTATGTCATGCTTAAAGTAGAAATGGAAAAAAGACTAAACAATAATTAAGGGATTAGCGCATTTGTAACTGATTAGAAAAAAATCAACCAGCCTATTTGTTAGACTAAGTTGATGTCTAACCTGCCAACTTTTTTTTTGTTTGATAAAAATCCAGACATCCCTTTATTGCATTTCAGGAATTGAAAAGGGTTATTTCTTTTCAAATAGCTTCACTAAAGAAGTTATAGAAAGAGAATACTAAATTGAATGATTGAATCTTTATTATTTCATTGATTGATGTCTTTTACAAATGATTAGATATTTATTTATACACATTATAGAATCTTTAACATAGGAATATTTAGAATAATAGGAGGTAGGATCAGATGTTTTTATTATCAATATATCATTCCTCCTTCAAATCATATGGGTTAATGAAAACTTAGTAAGAGCATCCGTAAACTTGGCAATAAGTATTCAATGCTATACAGCCTAGGAGTTGTGTTGCTTCTGTTCTTTTTCTTCTGATTTAGCTACTTTGAGACTTGTGTAACTTGACTCTATCTTGAAGGAAGTAGATCCATGTGAAGGCTTGACTGATGACGATATTCGGACTGCCATACAAAATGCAACTGGGCCAAGATCAGCATTGTTTGTACCAGAAGTGAGTCGCACTACTCTTTTTCAAAAAGAAATTTAAATTTTGAAAATTTCTGTTAGTATTTGCAAACACTTTTCTAATTTTGTGGATTAATTCATATATCGTGTCAAACATGTAAACACAATTCCTATTCTTGAACATATTTCTCTATTTGTATTTTGTATTAGGTACCATTTGAAGTCCTTGTGCGAAGGCAAATATCTCGCCTATTGGATCCAAGTCTTCAGTGTGCCAGGTTTATACATGATGAATTAATAAAGGTAGGGGCACGGCTTTAAAGTTTTCCATTTCTACTGTCTCACCTCACCAAGTATGCTCCTAACTGAATTTCCTTATCTTCAGATGGCCCGTTACTGTATGGGTATGGTGACTGAACTGCAGCGGTTCCCTCTCTTACGGAAGCGCATGGAAGAAGTTATAGGAAACTTTTTACTGGAAGGCCTTAATCCATCAAAGAACGTGATTGAACACATCATAGATATGGAGGTATGCACATAAATTGTTTGAGGTATAAATGTATAATTGGTCCTATTTTGTTTTTATATCGGACCTAACCGATCCTCACAAAACTGACTTTTAAGGTGAGAGGTAACACTCTATAAACTCATGTTAGGCCTTATCTCTATTTAATGTTTTGTGAGACTTGGGTTTTTCCCAATACACTCCCTCACGTCCAACTCTATTTATTTGGCTTGATGCATGGATATAAATGGCGGGTAGCCTGATTCATAAGCTCTGATACCATATTAGATTTTTATATTGGGCCTAACTCTGTGTTGTTAAAAGTGGCTTGATGCGTCGCAGCACGGTGGGTGGCCGCACCCACGCGTGGCGTTGCAAAAGCAAGTAGTGTTCGCAAATAGATTTCACATCTAACTCTGCATGTTTCACGGCACACCTGGAGTGCAATGTACTTCTACTGCGAAAGCAGCTGATGGTGGGTTACATCAAATGAATATAAATTTTAGGGTTACCTATGAAATAACCTAATGAGCTTGTGTTTTTTGTTTGAAGTTTGAACCAATAATAGACCGAGGTCAATCATGCGTTTTGAGTCTATTTTTAACAGTACAAATATCAAAACAAAAAACGTGAGGGAGGTGAACCATATATCTTTAGTCTTAATTCTTAAGATATATAAAACAATAATTATTAAAAAAAAAAGTAAAAATAATTATTATTTTAGTAAATGTTATACATGTCTTGGTATATATATATATTGATACACATAGTATTATTCAATTTTTATTTAATATATAATAATAGAGGCTATCTCGCTTTGCTAACTGGATTGACATCATTGGCCTAACTCTTCCCTACAAAATTGGCTTGTAAGGTGGAGAGGCGCCACTCTTTATAAACACATGTCAGACCTTATATCTATTCAATGTGGGATTTAGATTTTTCCAAATAGGTCCTTCTACTTCAATCATCATGTTAATAATAGTTTCTCATAAGTTCATAACTCAATTAGGTTATGGGGACAACACATGCTTACACTTGACAAATCCTACACAGACTGTGGTGTAAGTTATAACTGAAATACAGTAATTGTTTGGAACTAAAATTCTTATTCTCAATATTACTTTCTACTATAATCAATTATGGAGTCTCAACCTTTCTTATTCATCTGGATCCTAGCCACTCCTTTTCCTCAAACATTATCTTGCATAATAAATAAAATGAAATAATTATTGCCAAAGGAGTTGCGGACCGATATCTGTCGGTGGGTATGTCAAGTTTTCATTTCTTAGAATTTATCTCCTGAAATATTTAACAAACCTGAAGTATTTTTTACTTTATTATTATTGGACTGTTTGCTTTGGTATTCTGCCACCTTCCAACTGGCCATTTGGTCAAAGGTTTTATTTCTTTTGTAAAGCGTATTGAGAAGTGCATTTGTTGTTGCTAATTTTTTTAAAACAAACAGGTTGTATTTAATTGGTTGAGCATGAATTGGGTTGCTATTTTGAAACTTAGAACATTAATGACTATTATTCTGCCACTTTCCAACTGGCCATTTGGTCTGTTTGTTTTGGTTGCTATTTTGAAACTTAGAACATTAGTGACTATTATTCTGCCACCTTCCAACTGGCCATTTGGTCAAAGGTTTTATTTCTTTTGTAAAGCGTATTGAGAAGTGCATTTGTTTAATTGGTTGAGCATGAATTAGGTTGCTATTTTGAAACTTAGAACATTAGTGACTATTATTCTCTCTTTTGAAATAAAATGGAAAGACTGTCAATTGACAATACTCATAAGCCAAGTTGAAACTGACATACTATGAGTTAGTCAGTCTGCTTCTTTGTGTCAATTCTGATGGCCAGTTTATTAGATTGAATCTTCATTTCGATCTCCATAATTTCTTATTTAAAGTTTGAACCCCTCAATTCTGCAGATGGACTACATAAATACTTCACACCCAAATTTTATTGGTGGAAGTAAGGCATTAGAAATTGCAATGCAACAGACGATATCTTCTAGGGCTGCCTTATCAGTTTCTAGGCCAAAGGTATACCTGGCTCTAATTCCAAATATGCCCTATGTTTTGAGACATCAAAACTAATTTGTGCTTGCCTTTCTTTCGTTTTTAAATTGATCTCAAATAGGATGTTCTGGAATCTGATAAGGGATCTGCCTCTGAAAGAAGTGTGAAGTCTCGGGCTATTTTTCCAAGACAATCTAATGGAGTAGTTGCTGATCCGGTTTGTAATTATATACTGTTTAGTGAACTTAAATTTTTATTCATATTTTTATTCGTGGCAAATCAAAGTGCTACTAGATTGGTATGTCATTCTTATCTCTTCTATTATGGTATTAATAAAAAAACAGGGTGTCCGCGCTGTATCAGACGCTGAAAAAATTGCAGCTTCTGGTAATTATTTCTTTTATTTAATGTTTCATTTTGTGGCATTTGTTTTAGCATATATTTGCTATTGATCTTGTTTTTTGGTTGTCTAACCTTCAGTCAAGTGATTTTTATGTATCAGCAAATATAATTATCATTTTATTAAGATATTCTTTTTTCAATGCTTGATGTTTTTTTAGGAAACACTGGTGGATCAAGTTGGGGTATCTCTTCCATTTTTGGTGGAGGTGATAAGTCTGCGAAGGAGAACGTAGCTAGTAAACAATATGCTGAACCGTTTAATAGCGTGGATTCTGTAGAGCAATCATTCTCTATGATCCATTTGACAGAGGTTTGTATCTTGCAACACATCATCATAATCATCATTATATTTTTAGGTATAAGTTTTCATATACACTTTGTTTTTGTAGCCACCTCCTATCTTGAGGCCATCTGATTGTAATTCAGAGACGGTAGCTGTTGAAATTACAGTAACAAAGCTGCTTTTGAAATCATACTATGACATCGTCAGGAAAAACATCGAGGATATTGTCCCCAAAACAATTATGCACTTCTTGGTACTCAATACTCTTCTTTTATTTCCTACAAAATTACAAACGATTGCCATTATTGATCTAAAGTAATCTGTATCATACTGTAAGTTCCCTCCCAAGGAAACTTGTAGGGGTGTCTCAATAAGTTTAAATCCTAATGTGTTTGTGTTGATAACTTGTAGGAGATTTATTCATTTGCATAGTATAAAACGATTAAGTTGCAATTTCTATCATGCTTAAATTTAAATGTATGTACTTTATCCTTGACTGTTAGAATGCCAAACAGAAGGAAGTCAGGAACACAAAATTTAATAAAAACTCAGTAGCAGACCCAATTGAACAGAAATAGCAAGGCTGAAAATAGTCACGTATCAAGAGCAATGTTTTAAAAACTGGACCGGAGATTGAACCGGCTAGACCTTCGGGTCATGGTTTACTTAGTTAAACCGGATGATTAATAAAAAAATATTAAAGAACATATTTTTTTTGAAGAAAAAAAAAGTTGTTAAACCCTCCCGTTCAATTCAGTTCTTGCAGACTCAGAATGAACTAAATCTACCCAAAGTCCATGACTCCTTGGGGGAAGATAGCTCTCTCTCTCTCTCTCTCTCTCTCTCTCTCTCTCTCCACTCAAAAGGAAAATGGGAAGTATTCCTCTTCAAAATAGAAGAGTCAAAATGACCCTCGTCTTCAAAATATCCTCATCTTCTAACTAACTCACCATTCAACCCATGTTATTTTCCCTTCTTTGCTTAAACGTCTAAACAAAACGATTCATTTAAGCAAAAGAAAATGTTGGAAAGCGAGATAAAAATGCAATGTCTGACTGAGTTAAGTGAAAATTATCCATTTATATTTCAATATAACACACATATATAGGGAGCAATGCTGCAGAAGCTTAAGGGAACTGTATCACAAATAACAAAACAAAATATGCTGACTTGGTATATTATATTTCTACATTTACTGTGCAACTATTCAACTGAATACACATGCTACTATATTGATACAAAATACGCATACATGTAAATATGCAGCTATTACTTGACTTATTATTTTTTATATTTTATCCACTTAAATCACTATTATAAACTCAAAATCCTGGGTTTTTATCGCTGCTGATACAACACCATCTCATTCCCTAAATGTCGTGCCCCATCATTGACGGTTTGTAATTGCTTTTTTTGGGTAGACGGGGTAGGGGGGGAGGGATGTTAGTGTTTTTTTTTTTAATTATTTTTATATCTTACAATATATGCTTTGTGCTATTTATTTTGAAATGGTTGAGAATGCTTGAATTTTCATGCATTCCATAAATCCTTACGACCGTCTTTTACTGAACCATTCCAGGTAAACGACACCAAGAGAGGGCTACACAATAATGTAATTAAAAAGCTATATAGGTAAAATATAGTGGTTATGGCTTGTCATTTCCTTCTGATGTATATATAAGTTTCTTCAATGTTTATTGCTAACTGTACTTTTTATGTTACACTCAAACCAGAGATAACCTGCTTGAAGAGATGTTCCAAGAACCTGATGAGATAGCCTTGAAAAGAAAGCGTTGTATAGAACTTCTCGAAGCTTATCGGCAAGCATCTAAGGTGGACAGTCATAATACTTTATTTTAAAACATCTTTTCCAAATTTCAGTCATTTTACATGGTGTCTGGTTATCCCGTAATTAAATTTGTTTGCTCTGATATTGTTGAAATGTTTGCTTTACGGTGCTCATGATCTCCCTGTTCTGTCAACTGTGTATTAATATGTATGCATTATATTTGGATTCCATATGGCGCATTCACATATATTACTGGTAATTGGTTAGTTTGGTGTTCATGGTCTCTTTGTTCACATGTATGTCTATGTATGTAAATGTAGGCTTTCCTTGTATTTGGTTCTCATATGGTGCACTTATGTTTCTGGTAATTAGTTTGTTTGTCTGTGTATGAGATTCTATTCAAACCATTAGCTTTCTGCAAGTCATCAGTCAATGGGAAGGGTTGTGACATAATGTGTCATTTCTTTGGTACATGCATGCTTTTGACCTGTAAACAACTCAGTGTTGTTGAGTCAAATTTCTTTTCACTACTTCCAAACGTATAATCAAAGAAATTTTTTTTCTTTTTTTTTTCTTTCTAGTTTTTCTACCTAAACAAATTGGTAGTGGAAACAAAGTTTAGCTACTCTCTGATGACTGTATTTTGTCCTCATAGGATTTGGAGGAGCTGCCAATGGAAGCCGAAACACTTGAAAGAGGATACAGTTTACCCGAACGAAGCGGTCTGCCTAAAATTCATGGGCTACCAACAACATCATCGATGTATTCAACAAGTAGTTCCGGAGAATATTATGGAGCTTCTCCTAAGCACCCCAAGTCAAAAAGGTCTTCTCATTCTGGAGAACTTCAATCCCCATTTTATGCTAATGCAAATTCCAATGGAAATGGAAAACAAGGTTTTTATCCCACACTTGATACATAGGTATAACTAAACAAGTTCGCTGGACCAAGTAGTTTAATTTGAGGCATATTATTCATTTGATTACCTTGCATTATTTGGGATTTGGTGTTCTGCCTTCTGGAGTTGGAATGCATGAACCTAATGTTTTCTGACTAAGATGATCTTGAATGTTAGTCGAGGCTTTCTTAACACAAGTTCACCTTTTATTCTCGTATAGTATTGACATGATTTACAAAGCTCCAGAACGAATAATAGGAGCAGGCGGTCTTTCACATTTTTGAGAATCGGCTTTCTGTATATGACCTTTTTTCTTTCTTTATTAATCAGGTATTTTATCTTAGCATGTATGCAGTTCCACAGTTTGTTTGCAGTGACATTATTTGCTATATGAAATGGCTTGCATCATTGATTTTATTTTAATGATGAGATGTTGGGATTGTTTGTTGATTGTTATTGCAATATAATGTAATTCGTCTGTGATGTGGATGTGCCGAGTTGGGCATTCTATTATCCATGTCATTTTTGATTAGTTTGAATTTAAATTATATATTTATTATATTTAAAAGGGGATTTTTAGAGTGAGAGCTCAATTAAGTTTTTTACCGGTGAAACCGTAAAAAGTCACCATTAGATTTTAATCAATGGCTTAGATTTGTCAATAAAAAATGTGAACATTTATAAATTTCCTCACAAATTTTCAAGCTCTCAAGCCGCGCGTCCAACCAACCGAGTGATATAGTTTGAATAAATTTGGACAGATCTAACAAGCAAGTTGGTGAATCGTTGTTTGTTTGAACTAGACAAATAATACAATGCAATTTGTGTAGGTAGTGAAAGGTCCAGAGTTTTTCATCAAACAACATTTCTAAGAGTGAGAAAAGCAAACCGAATGCAAGATGAGAGTTTAGATCTATATTTAATGTAAGGGTTGTGTTAATTAATGTTTTTGGGACACTAGCTAAAAAAATTAAAAAGTAAGTTTTATATTAAGAACAACACATTATACTTTTAAGAGTAAGGGTTGATATTTTTATTATCTTTGCTTCCCTAGAGCACTAATTAACATTTTCTTTAATGTAATAGTCAAATGAAATGGGACTTTGGTGAGGGCTTCATTGAGCTCTCATTCAAAAATCCACTTATTAAAATATTAGAGACCCATGAACTTAAAAATTTTAAGGTTTTGAATGGAGATATGATGTCTCTTTCTTTTGTACTCTTGGAGCATTTGGGTCCATTGTTTCTCGTGTATCCGCTGATACTGAGCACAATAATGACACGTTGAGTCGTCAACACCAATAATAATTTTAAAAAATGAAATAATAATTATATACAATCACATGTGTACCTGTCTATAGGTATCAATGTTACATAGTTATCCTATGTCCATGAAAGAAAATACTGTACATCTTTCTTTCCTCCTAGAATATATCGTTTTGAAAACAATGTAAAAACAGGAAGAGTAAAATTTAACAATTTTGTGTGGTAACTATCACATGAGCTATTCTTTCCTCTCAAGTCTCAACTTAGTGTACGAAAATCACTTAATTATTTTCTGTTTTTACTAATTTTTGTTTCTCTCCTATATATAGTGTATATACTCTTGTATCTTCACCATCTATTGTGGCATTATTCATTTTGATCAATGAAATCATAGAGGTAAAAAATATCTCAAAACTGTGATTTATTATACTATATTGTATTAAACTTTATTTCTTTCTATTTACACTAATTGAATACGTAAAAAGGTTATACGATGTAATTGTAAAACAATTTTTCACTCATTGTCTGTCTATCTATCTACCAACCTAATTCTAATAATTATAACTTTAAAATTACTTTTATATTGTACACTCACTCCACTTAATTTGTTTGGGAGGATAGTTACATATATAGCATGGTGGATCAGCTGGAGTGATGATGTCCAATATTTCTCATGACATGTTCCCTTTCACACTAATAATAATCATGTTTCAATCATGAAATAAAAAATAATTATAATAATAATGAAAGAAATTATAAATAATTAGATAATATCACTTGCTTACGATTGTGTCCACTTGTTGTGGGTAAACTATAGTCACGTGTTGGTTCTGTGTGCATAATAATCTCCTCTCATTTTGGACAAATTTTGTAGGGATATATATAACGTAGAAATGCAATGTAGGACCTCAAAATATTTGAATATACATTTCACTACGTAATAAGCAACAATTGTGTTTTCATTTTTTTGTGAATAATTATTGTGGAAAGATATATATGGGTCCTTTTATCTCCAAATTATTGATAAGTGCACCCACTCACCCACTTTTTTTCTTTTCATTTTAAGAGAGACACTTGTTCTTTTTCTACCGAAGTAGCTAGATAGAAAAGAAATACTTATTTTCGATATAAGAAAAAAATTAATTTTTAAATATATTGAAAGATTGATGTATATAGATTATATCATAGACTAAAAATGTTAATATTTCAATATATTTAAAAAATGGACTCTTTTATATTAAAGACTAAAAGGAATATAAAATGCTCATGATCGTAAAAATTCGCATGAAAGCTTTTCGATACATACAACATTGATGTAATTTTCAACTTCTTTCACATGTGACTTCTTTGTAGAGAAAATAATATCATTCTTTGCTTTTCTAAACGGCCAAATATGTCAAATCAATATTAATCACTTTTGAAAAAAATAACAAATTTCTAAAAGGAGATAAGATTTCGGATTTCCAGCATTACCATCTCTAACCATTTGAAAATCTCATACCAAATAAAGTTTGAAAAAGAGCATTTCGCAAAAAGATGATCTTATACCAATCGTTAGTTGGTTCAGTGGTGATTGACGCTAAATTTAGTGGGAGAACCACAGTTCGATCTCCCGCAACTGCGATCGGAAGAGGGCTGTAACTACTTGATGTCAAAATTGACCTCCAAACTAGATTAAACTTGTGGTAAAAAAAATGATTTTTATGATTTTCTAACCTCTGAACACCATAGACACTTTCGTTCACTCCCCACATCAAATAGCCCACGCCTACACAAGCGCTTTCTTGTTGGCAACTAATTTAAGAGCAATTGTCAAGAGAACAAAACCACATTTAGCGGAGCATATTATTGGAGATTTTTGTGTTTTTATATTGCAAAATTTGGTGATATATATTTTTATACGGAGAAATTCTCATGCAATATAGTGTACTATGAAGAATATTCTCACGTGCTTATTCTTATGTATTATTTATTGTTATATCACTTTATATATAGAGCTTCATAAAAACAAATCTCAACATCATATCTTTTATAATAATAAATTAATTTTAAATATTTTAAATAGGTTCTTAAAATTTTAAACAGAAATATAAATCTTAAATTCTAATAATATCTATTTTAAATATAAATCTATATTATTCTCAATACATTTAGAATACCACAATTTCTTAGCCCAATAACTTCTCTTCGGTTTGAAAGGAGAAAATTTGGGATCTGGATCATCTCCGACTCTTTTTCTCATGTTTTTTCTCCTACCCTCATCTCAGCCTTTCACTCATCACTTTTTCTCTCATCTGCACTATAGTTTTTTTTTTCCTTTTAACAAAATGTTGGATTAGAAAATGGAGAGAGGGATAGTCACAGTGTGCTGGAGATGGTCCAATTCAAAAATTTGTTATTTCGTAGATATTAATATACGACTCTTTCCAAGGATAAGATAATTTCATATTTTTTCCATGCAAATGATTGTGCAGTACTAGCGGATGTTCTGGTTTATTGATAGGTAGGTGAGAAACATGCTTGTGTGAATTTGATTGGAGTTTTCCCACTTGTGGAAATGGGATCGGAGATTTTACTTTGGGACGGGCAGCCCTTAATGTTGCTTCAAGCAAAATAGCCAAACATGAGAAAACGTGCGCTAACAATCAACATGTTTTTATACTGTTTGCATTCGACACTGTTGGGTTTCTAGCACCAGAGGCTGTAAATCTTTTGAAAAGAGTTCAAAATGTCATGTATAACAATATTATATTCCCTAGGTCTATGAATATAGTGTTTCAAAGATTAGGTTTTGCTTTACAAAAAGGTTTAGCGGCGCAGCTTGTTGTCCATCTGCATTTTGTTCATGTGTAAATATTATATATATATGGATGAATCAAATTACACCGGTGTAACATTTAAGTAATGTTACACCGCTCAATAACGCTTTAACGAATATAAATTTTATAAAATCCACTATTGAATTGAAAGTTTATATTATATAGATCATCTACATTAAATTTTAAAAAAATCTTAAATAATTTAATATGTTATTGAGATCAATCAAAATTAATTGCTTATATATATTTTTATTAAATATCGTCCATCTTGATATGTAAGTTTCTAACATAAAATATATGAAATTCCAATATTTGACCGTTCTATGTTTGTCAAACTCTTTTTTTTATTATTACCAATTTCCAAATGATTACAACTTGATTGTAACAAAACAATCATAATAATATTACAATTAAAGCAGAATTTTGGGTTACTGGGTCATGATTGACCTTTAAGAAATGTGAGACAAAGTGTTTTCCATGCCTCTGTGTCTGGCTCCCTTAATGCTGCCTTTACCTTTACATCCAAAGCAAAACCTTCCTGCAATTCCATACATTCACACTTATTTGTAAGTTTTATATGTAATAAAGGGTTAAAGATATTATCAGGTGAGTTAAGTCTTACAATATTAATAAGAAAATTGTATATCTATGTTTTGCAATTTTGTGTATAATTATTTAGCACTATTTTTTTAAAAAAAAAATTCATTAAATTGCCTTTAATTTATATGGCAATTTGTGTACACTTGTGTTTGAAAAAAATATGTATCTAGTTATTTGAATTGGGACTTTATATAGAGACACACAATTTATTCACAAATGAAAACTTATATTATACATAAGACTATTATTACAAGATAATATTCTATTTCTATCTCTTTCAAACACCATATCATATCACAAAGCAAGATAGGCATAAATTAAGTAAATGAAAGAGATTTGTCATAAAAGAAAGTAAATGAAGTGTGTAGTGTATTTTATATCAATATTGTGACGCATTGCACTGCATGTGGTGCTATTTAAATGTGAACTCAAATTCTGATCCCCTACCAAACGGATTTTAAAATATTGCAAAAGATCTTTATCCTCAAATTAATTAATTGTAGATATTATATTATCATAGTATTTGTAAAAAATAAAAAGAACCTAAATATGGAGATCAAGATTACTAGATCACTTTTGTCAACAAAAAAAAAAAATTACTGGATCATTATATACATATCTCCATACCTGAATTAAATTACGACGTGTGAGACGGTCAATAAAGTGTAAAAGAATGTCAATAGTAAATTCAGGGTGGCCTTGTATGCCCAAAATGTGATCTTCATACTTAAACATCTCAATTCCGGTTTTTTCTGACCAACCAATTACCTCGACTTCGGTAGGCAGATCAACAACCTAATCAATTTTATTTTTCAAATAATTGCATTAATCACTTTATATATATTTTTTTATGAAATAAGGAATATTTTAACAAAATACACATTAACTTAGAAATACAAACACACACCTCATCCCGGTGGCATTTGAAAAGTGAAAGCTTTGATGGCAAATTGAGAGATGAGAAAGGGAATGATGAATTATTAGAAGATGATGATGATGATGATGATGATGGTAACATGAAGTTGATGGTTGTGACACCAATGTCCCAACTAGAAGTAGAACGAACCACCTTACCTCCCAATGCACGCCCAATTATCTATATAGTAAACAAATTCAATGTATGTGATTAGTTCATTGATCACATATCATGTGGAAAGTGTTAGTACTATTATTGTCATTAGCATACAAGTGACACTTAACTAAGAGTTCAGTCAATGTCACAAAGGATTCTCTTTATGTTATTCCTACTTATTTTTCATGGAATTGACTTTTAAGTTTCTTATTATATTCTTTAACGCTTAAACATCTTATTAGTGAAATAATAATTTATTATTTTAGAACTACAAGGTGACTATAATGTAATTGAGGAGAAAAAATTCATAAATTTTATTTTTAATATGATTTTTTCTACACTACTTTTTAATAATTTTTGAAAATATTTACCAGACTGCCAATAAAAACAAGTCACATGTATTTGAAGTAAAAATTGGTTAAAAATTAATTTATATATCACATAAAATCTATTTATTTATGTAATTTATTTTTATTAATTATCACATAAATATCCTTAAATTATTAAGGATAGTGCTGTACTAATAGGATTAATTAATCATGATATATTCTTACAATGTATGATGTGACCCCTAACAAATAAGACCACATGTGGAAAAGGACTTTTAACAATAACTCCAACAAGAGAGTGGTACCACCAACTATTTATTTGACTGGACCACACAAAATGCTTTCAAATTTTTGTGGTTTAGACGACGGTACAAGCCCTTTCATTATAGTATCAAGATTGGATTCATAATTGCATATGGTTAATAGGATGAGACAATTTAATTACTTTTTTTGGATTTTATATATAAATAAAATTTAACTTTTAGATTTATTGAAAAATAATCTATCCGGAGGTAATTCTAAGGCCTAATATCTGAACAGTTTTCTGGGCTCTAGCTAAAATTGTTGGTATTTTTAGAGATTAGTTTAGGGTAAAATTGAAAATTTTAAGGATTAGTTTAAAGTAAAATTACGAATTTTAAAGATTACTTTATTGGTTAATTCATGTTCAAAAGATTTACGAGTTAATTCATATATTATGTCACATGTAAAATTTTGTTCAGACTCTATAATAATTTTGGCTCCACCCTTGAATGTTAGTCTATATTATTGACCAGATATATTAATTTTTCAATAAATTTAAATAGTCAATTTTTGTTTATATATAAAACTGGAGGGAATACCGGATAAAAAAAATTATATTAAAAGAAAAATCAAAACTACATTAAAATTTTAATTTTTTTTATTTTAATCGAATAGTTATTAACAGCTGACTACTGCTAAACTACACACAAGTTAGCTGCACTGAATCTATTTTCATCCTTTATATCTACTAGTATATATTTTCATGAAGACAAAAAGATTCATGAAATGAAATAAGAATACCCAATTCTCCTAAAAAGCCATATGCATTAGTTGAAACAAAAACCATATGTTTTCCTCATTTGGCCACTTTACAAAAAGCTTCAATACACTTTTTTTTCATCATTATAGGAGTGTTAAGAATATTTTTTATCACCTAAATTTTTTTTATGGTTCTCTAATTGTTTGAAATTAATGTGGATCTCTTATTTTGGAAATATGTCTTATAAAATAGCGAGACTCGTATGAGTTTAACTTAATTAGTCTATAAATATTCATTATAATAGAGAGACTAATTTGACTCCAATATAAAAATGTCAGTGATTAATTTGAATTTTACTTTATCATGAACTGCATTGAGTCGTCATAAAATGGTGAAGATTAAAATGAGCCTTCATTCTAATATTACCTGCTTGTTATGTGAATTAATATCCATATGTCAAATTCAAATTTACCTGGTTGTGATCAAATCTTGGAGCTCAAGCAATTATGAACTTTAGATATATAATATACAAATTGTTTAAAAGAAATATCATTTAATTAATCTTGCCGAAATAATTTTTATTCGAACTTTATTATTCTCTGAGTCGAATTTCAAATTATCACATGAGAATCAGAGAGTTAAGAAAAACAAGTACCTGATGGCCAAAGCAAATGCCCAAGATTTTTTTGTTTAGGGAATTTAAGGTATGAACAAGAGTGAGGAGTTGATGGATCCAAGGGTCATTAGCATGTGCATCATGGCAACTTCCAGTGATAACAAAACCATCATAGAAAGGAACATCATCGTCTTCAGGAAACTCATCCTTAACAACTTTGTAAAGGTCCCATGTTTCCCCTTTCTCACTCTCAGCTAACATTCTTGTGAAGAAACCATAACAGCCACCATGTCTCTTCAATAAGTATTCTGAATCCTCTCCACACATTAAAATTGCATATCTCTTCTTCCTCTCCCTTTCTAGCATCTCTTAATTTTTTTTTTGAGAGAGAGATTAATTAAGAGATGAAGAGAAGAAAAAGAGAACACAAATGGTTGATTGACAATGGAGTGGAACTCGTGCACATTTTTTATTTATATATACATCTCCAAAAGATTGTACCTATCAAAATGGCCCACTTAATTTTATGAGCTTTTTTTTTACCACACTATCCTAATTTCCTTGTTATTAAAAATATTGAATCATTAGATTTTTTTTATATTGACCAAAAAGTCATCCCAATAAAAAATTCAATGGACGTAATATAGTATTCAATGATAATTCATAATATAGTTACATAATCTTATTTTAAAGTATTTAAAAAATATCGTTAAATTAATATTTAATTCTTATATATTTGTTATTAATAAAAAATTAGTTTATATTTATGGTGTATATTCATTTCTCTTATAAAAGTAAATGGTTAGATAACTGAAGTGTGTCACACTTTTGTAAATTATTTTCAAACATTTTTATTTGATAAATCAATGCATCTTTGTATGTAACTTTTGAGATTAATTATTTGAAGAAACTGAGATTCGTTGAAAGTTGGAAGTAAAATCGACCACCAACACAATAACGAATCCACAAATCACTACACACATGTGACGAATAGTAGCGAGCTAACACAACCATTTCTATCTAAACAATTTGATCCCACAGACGCAGTGGAGGCAACAAGAACACCCGCCACCAGAAAACAGAAACCATCACAACCAAAACAACCTTTTGTAGGTTGTGACTGATCGAGGGAGCCCCCTAAAAATTAGATACAAATCTGAAACACAACGAACCACATCATAGAAATATGTTGAATCCAAACCATCTCAACCAAACATCCCATAAATTTGAAGAAGAAACCTAAAAATATTTGGCGAGGAGGGTGAGAAAGACCGCTGGCGATGGTAGTCAAGAGAACTAGTGGATTCACAACCCCGACTGGGGGTTTCTAGTGAAGCATGAGGAGAAATCCACTAGAACTCATATCACAAACCACAGACGAAATAGGTGGGGGTGAGAATTGAACACCGACCCTGGCGGTTAAGAGATCCATATATGAATAACGTCCTTGGTGTTGTGGTTCATTACACCTCGTCCCACCACCGCTGGAAGCCAATAGAGAATGCTGGAGGCGGTAGATTTAGGGCAGTCAGTTTTTTTGGAGAAGGAAGAGCTTATGTCCTCAAGCCGATGGTTCATTTTTAATTAGTTCTTCATTATTTATTTTGCTAAGATAGGTCAAAAGTTATTTATTTATTTTTAAAACATCCAATATTAGTATTATTAGTATAATTAATGTTCAAGTCTACGGTACACAAGTAAAATAAGTTTTTTACCATGCACACGTTTATTTATATCATTGGATAATAAGTCTTATCATTAGATAAAATTGATGAGATGTGATGCGATTTTTTTGATCAAATGGTGAAACTAATTAATTCAATGGTAAAAATAATTTGTACATAATAAAAAACTTATCTCAGTTATGTATATTAGATAAACCAAAATTAATATTATTTCGAAAGTGAAAATTGAATCATCAATCTCCTTACCACCGCTTTTTGACTTCTCCATCTCACATTTTCACTCACTATAGTACTTCTTTTATTCCTCTTTTCATACTTAAATGTGTAATATGATAATGCTCTATTTTTAAGTGTTTTATGTTTTAATTTTGACAAGAAAATAATATGAATGTATATATATATATATATATATATATATATATATATATAAATATATATATGTGGAAGATTTTAGGAAAAAATTAACAATAGGTTGAATATACATTTTTTTCAAAAAAAAAAATTATGTAAAATTTCAAAGCATTATCTTTTGTAATAATAGAAGAAAAAAAATTACAGTAAAAAAAATTACTTTACTTTATTATTTTTTTATTATTAAGAGACTTTATTTTTAGTACTTTACTAAATTTGACTCAAAAACAAAATTAATTAAATCAATTAAACATACCAGTTATGACAAAAATCTTATTAGATTTGTTTAAAACGTGGATTTAGGTGTCTTCAAACCAACCAACTACAAATAATGAGTATAAGGACAACTACAGTAATTAATTATAAAATTAAAATATTGTTGATTGGCATGGAAAACATACATAAAATATGTTACCACTAGACACTAGTAGATACTTAAATTATATATCTTTTGACATTTTGATTGGCATGGAAATGGAAAAAGATTTTCTTAACAAACAAAAATATACTCTATTATATCACCTGATTCATTGCCGTCCAGCCCAACTAATGTCGTTTTACTTTATTCTCTTTTTTTTTTTTTTTACAAGATTATGCCATTTCTTAGCTATTAGTATTTACTGTCTGGTAAGGGTAATATCGTATTTTCAAGTTGAGTTTGAATACAATACTGTATTGTGTTTAACAAAAAACAACAAATATAGGAGATGGGATAACATAAATGAGATTCACGTGCTTAACAAGCTGGAATTTGCTGGCGATATTATTGGAGCTTTTTGTATATTGTTAGGTTCTCTCAGTCACCTGTTAAATACGGAGTAATTTATTTTATTATTTCATACAAATTAAAAAAATGTATAATTTTTTTGAATCGGAAAAACAAAAAAGTATAATTAAAGGATAATGTAATATTTACTTAATTATTCTTATCAATTATTAATCCTATGTGTGTTATAAAGTTAGGCGGAGTAGGAAATTTAGTGTACTATTGTAAGCTAGGAAAATTCTAGCTAATCGGGTTGAAATTGAGTGGAATTTGAGATTTAGGCTTCAAGTTAACAAGAATTAAAAAAAAAAAGCTAAGATAATACTCCATTTAATAACGTATTAACAATTTACCATTTAATAAAAAAAAGTTGGCCTCATGACCAAAAAAAAAAAGTTTTTCTTGTTATGAAAAATGATCATTCGTTCTCAATAGTTTATTAGATACTTTTAATGTATGTATCAAAAATATTTCAGTACTTATTGTCAAAATTGAAACAATGCAGCCAATATCTAGTGGTTGAGTCATTTATGTGAAAAATGTGTGTACTTGTTAGAATCTATTCTGTTTTTTTTTAATTATTTTTAGGCAAAATGTACCCAGAGATCTTTTAAATTTTACGTTTATAACAGATAGGTCCTCTAAATTTTTTATGTAATAAATAAGTCCTTTAAGTTTTTTAAGTAACAAATAGGTCCTTTAAGTTTATAATTTGTAACATATAAGTTCTATTTTTTAAGTGATTGGAGGATCTAAATGTTACAAATTACAAATTTAAAGGACCTATTTGTTATTTAAAAAACTTAAAGGACTTATTTGTTACTTAAAAAACTTAAGGGACCAATCTATTACAAACGTAAAACTTAAAGGACCTATAAATATATTTTGCCTTATTTTTATTAAGGGCCCAATTTTTAATATTGAGATAGACAAAGATAAAAAAATTTGCTTTTTGAGTAAAAAAATTTGCTTTTTGAGTAAAAAAATTTGCAGAAAAACTTTTGCTTGATTATAGAAGCTGACTGTGTCAATTTTTTATTTTTTTTAGAAGCTGATGTTTTTAATGAATGTAATATAATTTTTTTTCTTTATCTTTTTACTACACAAAACCTCAAATTATTGTTGATTATAGAATATTAAAAATTACTTATTTTTGTATAATGTAAATTTATTTGTTAACAAGTAGATAAATTTTAATAAATGATTTTTTTAAGAAAAATAAAATGAAAACAAATAAAAATATTAGTTTTAGTAAATTTTTTTACCTTTATATCTCCTTTTATCAAATTTGTCTCGAACCTTAAAATTTGTTGGGTCGACCCTGATTCTAATATGATCGTAGTTTAATATTTAAAACTGTAAGGACGACATATGTTATTGTGTGGATGTATAAGTCAATGTTCATCCTTATGACTAAAACAATATTTTAATTATATCGGTTTGACTAAACAATAAAAAATATAAATGTAACTCGTGCTGAATCAATGTCAATCATATTAATATTTTAGCCGTAAAGACTAAAAGAGTCATAACTTTTTATTTTTAAAAAATATTGTCGACATTTATTTTAAGTATCGTTAAACTAAACTAATTAATGTTCTATAAGAACCAATTTTTTTGAATAGTAAATCTAGAGATCGATCAACTAGTACCTGGCCGGCCTAGTGCATGCTTGATAGCTATTAGCCTCCAAAGTTAACACACCCTCCTGCAAGTAATGTGGCAAAATTTCCGTAGGCATTGTTTGAAATCAATTCCTTAATTAATACAGTAGCGTTTTGAATGCTGGTTTCAACTTTCAAATATAAAATTTATTGAGACAAAGTACTTGGTGAACATAGAGTCAAGGATATGATTTAAAAAAAAAAAAAAGTCCTTCATAGAAAAAGTGATATTCAAATCATCAAATGCAGGGAACCAATATAACAAGAGATTTTTAATTTCTTTTAGCTTCCTTCTCTATTTTCAAATAATGTTTTGTTTCATTCTCCAAATAAAAAGGAAAGAAACTATGATACAGCTCAATTTTATAAGGATTGAGCAAATCCTCCTAAAGCATTAATAAAATAAAAGAAAGGAAGTGAGTTTTCTGAATAATTATTCTTTGATGATTTCATAAGAGTCAGTACAAGCTTTAATTATATAGCCTTAGCTCATAGGAATACCAAACGTAATGTAACAGAAGATATGAATTGATATTATAGCAATTCAAAGCTAATAGTAAGAGCTAATAATAGAATGGAATATTATTATTTGTAAAGGAAGTCTCTTGTTTCTAACAGGCCTTGTGGTATAGCTGTATTGGGTTGTGCCTCAGGCCTATTATTAATAGCAGCGACAGTTTCTCTTCCCACCCCCCACATTTCTTTTTCACCCCTCTAGCGTACAAAAAATTTCGGTAAACGTTTACCAAATTTTTTTAGTGTAAATAATTTACACTAAAAAAACCCGATAAACATTTACCGAACTTTTTTGTGCGCTAGAGGGGTGAAAAAAAAACGTGGGGAATAGGAAGAGAAACTTTCAATAGCAGCAGCATTGAGGTCCATATCAAACTAACAAAAAATTTGAGAGTTGTAGATTATTCTCATTCAAATAATTTTCTAAGTATAGTCGGCACTAAGATAAATGTTTGGGGGCCTAAGGCCATGACCAACCCTGTTGATGGAGTCCTCATTGTAATTTCTTGAGTCATTGTCTCCTTACTTTTTTCGGGATAAATTTCATCACCCAACTGACCAACCTTTTTGAATGACACCAACACTCCAAGAATTTTGACAATTGTATCATAATTACTGCTACCTCTTAATGTTGTATCAAAAAACAAGGTTAATTTGTGAGTTTTATATGCATCCCTAGTGATAATACCAACATAGCTAGTAAGCCTCTATTGGAAATGGATAGCACTTGCAAGCAATAGACGGACACTTAATGATGCAAATACAACAAAACATATAGTATTTGAAACAAGGAACCACCAATAGTAATGGGGTATACTGCGGCTATGACAACTTCACCCAGACATAGGTCTGGATATGAGCCAAGTTCACCACACAATGAGGAAACGGGACGATGTACCTTTGGACCGTCATTAACAGACCTAACGCCACTTGCCGATTTAAAGCCATTTGAAATGACATTGTGGCTATTATTGTCGTCATTAAACAGATGTTCGCTTTCATTTATTTCAACAATACTTTTTTTTCTGGTGTTATTGTCTCTCCTTCAAAAAAAAATTCACACTCTGTAACACAATCCAATAATAATAAGCCACATCACCCATTTTTTATGATCATTCTAGTGAGTTAGCTTGTTTTCTAAGGTACAATCATACTTGTGTTTTCCTGCCATAAAAGAACAATAGTTCATATATTATTTGTAAATGGAAACCATGATGGTGGATGAGATGTTTGAACTAATTCCAGCTTACCGTTTTAATAAGACAATTTCAACTTAATTGAGATTACTAGAAAGTAGTATATCAATTTGTCACATTGTTAAACTTCTATATAAATCAGACACCTTAGGAAAATAGAATTCCATAAGAAAAGTAAAGCTAGATAGAAGAGTTATCTTATCCTAATAAAATTTTATTTGAAACTTTGAACATTTGTTTAGAACTAAAAAGATTGACCAAATTTTAGTTAAATCTCTTAACTTATGCGGAAACGCTGAAATGTAGCCATCATGACTCCCATCAAACGCCGTCAAAAGCAGTAACAATCAAGAATCATATTAGAGTTGCAGGCTGTGGACATCCAAATTACCACCAAAAGTCAAGAATCTCATGTGGCGTATATGTAGAAACTTTTTACCCACGAGAATAAGATTAAGGACGATCAAGGACTCAGATGCGAGACATAGGCTTTCCCTTTTCCTCCTCACAAACAACAAAATCATAATTAAACAAGTTCCACATCGATCCCATGAAAATTTTGAAAATGTAAATCATTTGTATATATTATATTAATTAACAAGTTCACTTAAACAATAATCACACAGCATGCATGCCTTGCTTCCGCGGAAAAGGTTCCATCTCATGTGAGAAATGCTCTAAAGGACCCTCCTTTTGAGTTCCACACCTGGAACATAGTCATATCTTACAAGAATGATGAGTTTTAGTTGCAAAATATTTATTTAACACATGCCTAAAGATATGATATGACAGGAAAATGGTTTCTACTAATAACTTATGAACATCTTATGGTTAATATTAAATAGGTGATCATGTAAACCAATTTAACCTCCTCATCACTTAAATAGATAATTTTCAAACTGTATCAGAAACAAATTTATTATGAAACAACTTTACAGTATCAGCTTCAATAAATTATTTATTAGTTGAAAATGAATAATATTGGTCATCCAAAATTCAAACAGAAAGCAAAATCCATTATTATTGCATTGTAGAGTACTAGTAAAACACATATCACTACAACTACAAGAAACATTCGTAGGAAATGTTTTATTTAAGAAAAAAAAACCTTGCAACGGCTATGGGATGCAACGGTCACAAGCTATATATATATATACTCTGCCAGTCTGCCTCATAAACCCCATTTCATACAAATTCATTCCTCTCCACTTCCTTTCAATCTCATATCTTCTTCACTAAATTTTATATCTACCATTTTATAATGTTGGGTTTGTTTACATTTATTTTGCAATCAGATTATTACAAGAGGTTAGTTTTGTGAATTTATTTGATTTTTTTATATATATAATTTTTAGTTAGTTATTATATAATGTTGTATATTATTTTTGTTAATCTTAATTTAATTTGTTCCTATTTTTTAGTGTGATTGTTGCTATGTTGATGTTGTTGTTGCTTTTTGGGACTTTTTGTCATCACATTACATTTTTTGAGGTTAGTTTGTCTAATTTATTTGAAATTGTGAAAATAAAAAAAATATTATCATTATTCATATAAAAATGTTAGTTGATAAATAAGTGTGATTAAAAAAATATTTATTAATAAAAATGTTACTACCTCTGTCTCAAAATAAATGACTTATTTTTAACAACCTATTCAAATCATCAATTAATGATTGTAAATAGATATCAATTTCATATGTTGGGTTTGACGGTCCCGGTATAATACAACTCAAGAACATGTACGGTTTTGTCGTACACATATCAGGACGAAGATTATACATTGTAACAATAACCGGCCAACATGAATAAGTCGTTGTTGATGCTTGGATATAGAGTAAATCCATCGATCAAATCGAGCACAATCCAAATATCACATTACGCGGATCTTATGCAAAATTAGGATGCATTGCATCGAAATGCTTCCATGCCAACCCGTCACAAGGATGCCACATCACGTTTGAACTTGTTTTATTGTAAATAATGCCATGTCATTTGGGTGGCGGTCTTCATCGATGCAAACAATCTATGTCGTCTGGGTATTATTGGCAGATAAAACATCGACTTGACTGAGACCATTTTCTACTTGCGATGAACGACACTGTTGTGGACATGATACCTTGGTGCATTGCAAAATTTACACTCGTCTAGCGAGCCATCATTTGTACCGAACTTGTCGTAAAACAACGTGCACCCTTAAACACAACAATCAATCTTTTTAACTTGCAATCCCATTGTTTGATAACATTTTTTAAATTTATTTGTCGAAGAATGTACGTTTAGTTTATTAGTTTGTTTCTCTTTTGGTCTTTGGTCGGCTATTCTACCAAAAAAATATTCATGATAACAATATAAAATATAATCACACTATTGTCAAATAATATTTTACTCCCTTCGTTTCTTTTTAATTGTCTTTTTAGAATGATAACACTAAATTAAGGAAGTGTATTTTTGCACGTTATCTTCCTATTATACCCTCGTTTTAATCCACCAATAAATTCATATTTTTTTGCCCACATTTTTTCTTCCCAATAAATTTAATATATTATGTACAAAAAAAAACAAAATTTAATATGTTATGCACCAACAAAAAAATCAAAAAAATAATAATTTAGTTTTCCAAATATATAGCATTAATTGGTTTTATGGAAAAAAGATAAGAGCAATTGACAAAGGGTATAATTGACAAATCATACCCATAAAATACAAAAAGGACAATTAAATAGAAATGCTAAATATGATAATAAAAGACAATTAAAAAGAAACGGAGGGAGTATCTTTTAACTAGTACATGATCTTAAAATAAAACTTAAAAATAAATCTAATTTATTTACTGATAGTTTTTTTAAAAAATAAAATAAAATTGACGGTCAGGAAAAGCGAGTACCACGTGAACAAAGGATGCCCTTGTGCTTGAGCCACCATACTGCTTGACGTAGGACTCTCCACGACACATTTCTTTACTCCAAATCAATGTGATCAATGTACAATAATATTAGAAATGTGACACCGATAAATTAAACAACAAAGTACATGACGTCGACAAAACAAGTATAAATCTCCCCGACTCCACCTAATTAAGCAGAAGAAATGCGTGGGAGCTAGGACTCCACGTGAAAACAACAACCTTAACGTTAGGTGATTTTTTTATTTTTTTTTGACAAAAACGTTACGTGAAAATTAATAATGATAATAAGGAAAATTCTATACGTTAGGTGAAAATTAATAATGATAATAAAGTATATTCTACATTTCTATTATACATATGAAAAATTTAAATGTATTGGAAAGATTTATATAAAAAAATTTAGCGGCGCAGTTTGTCCATCTACTTTTTATCTATACTAATATATAAAGGGGATACAAATTTTTGGGATGACTTTTTCAATATTCCTATTTTACCCTTAAAAAAATTAAAAAAAAAAAAAACTAAGCACAACTTCCACATAAAAATAGGTTTTCAGTTTTTTTATAGTAAAAAAAATATATCTTTTTTTCTTCTTAATAAGTAGCCACAACAAAAAAGGAGGTTAAGTAGTTATCAATTAAGTAAGTCCAATAAAAAAGGAGATTAAGTAGTTATTTATATTTGCACAATAGAGAATATTGATCACAACAAAAAAAAATATCGATCACACAAACGTGTCCGTTTGGCGGCTAGTTAATGTATAATTATTTTATATATAAAAATTATATATAAAAAAGAAAGATCTATATAAAAGAAAGGTTGCGTAAAGAAAATGTATTGATACATTAGATCATAAGATCAATAAGTTAATGAGTATTTTTTTTAAAGAAATATTTGTTTTCTTTCATTACAAATATTATAATATCTAAGTATTATTTATTAAAATTGTCAAAAATATAAATTTGACATTTTTTTAAATTTTTATTCCTCATAATGGTCAATATTGAATTTTTTATGAAAAAGATGTAAAAATTTAGTATAATACGTATAAACAATGAAATAGTATATTTTCTTATAAAATCATTATCTCTAAAATACAATAATCGATAAATAGTTTTTTGATTCATGAAAATAATCATTATTTTATTAATTTAATGATTTAATGTATTGGTACGTTCGAATTTTTTAATTATAGTAATAATAATAATAATTAATTGGTGATGACCAATCCCAAAGTTTCCAAATTCAATGTTAAAATATGGTTTGTAGTTTAGTTTTTGTTTGCCTTTTTTTTATATAATAGTTTTTGTTTGTCTTTCTCACTAAAAGTTGTAAAATATAAAAGATAGAAATTAAAGATCACTATATTACATATAATATATGTATTTTCATGTTAAAATGAAATGATTAATTTTTTCTTTTGTTACATCCATTGAGGGTATCACTAGCTCTATGAATTTGGATCACATGTAACTAAAATTGCATGCAGTTCTATAATACAAAAAACAACTATAAATAATTTCGGACAGTTTAAATTCGACTTATTTTTTTTACTTAGATTGTTCAATTTTAACCAAACAACAAAATTTTATCATAAATACAAAACTTCATGCAATTTTTATCCCCATGCAACCTGGATTGTGCTTCTTTAATTACCAGCGTCACTCTGATGGAGAGTGTGGGGACTGGGGAGACATGGAGTTATAATGCACCGATGGTTGCACTCACCATTCCACAACAAGTGTTACTACTTACTCACCGCTACTTACCATTCCACATTGGAGAGTGCACTACAATGGATAGTTGTATGAGGTGTTCCGGAAGGATGAATTCCTCCCAGAAAAAGAGTCTATTGATTCCCTCCAATTGGATGGATGGCGGGTGAGATGATTTACTTCACGGACAAGGTCTCTGGTTCAAGTACAAGATAGTCTCATTACGCCAAAGAAAAGAATAAAAGATTGGTGCGACTCCTTCGCGCATGCTAGCTCCAACTTGGTTCGAGGGAACTCAACTTATATTATTTTTTAAATTATTATATATTCATGTGCATTTGATTTGAATTAAATGATTGAAGTTTTCAACATCATTTAATAGTGAGAAATCTACGTCGAACTACCAGTGAGATATATAAGGTGGATTCTCCTTTCCCAATCAATTTTTTTTTAATACGCATGAGTCGGTGACCAACTACTTAAAGCTCCAATTTTTTTTTTTACCACTTTGATCAATGCATTATAGGTAAAATTGTATTATTACCTTTTAGTACGTAACGAGTGTGTGTGTGTGTATAAATATTATAGCCAAGTAGAAGTTGAAGCAATTAATTGCAGTGTCTGTATCTGCAAAATTTTATGGTTCACAAGTCACAACAACTCCCAAATCTCAATACTACGGTAACTAGTCAATATAATACATTTTGTCATTTTTGTTTTTGCTAACAGCTACCATTTCCATTCTCCACTCTCAAGCTTCAACCAACATCATGACAATCTCATCATCACAGAAAAAACATGTTGCAGTTTATGTTTTTCCCTTTGGAAGCCACCCTGTTCCCCTCTTAAACCTTGTCCTCAAACTAGCACAAGCTTCACCAGACACACTATTCTCATTCATTGGCACCCAACAATCTAATAAACCTCTTTTCTCAAAACCCAACATCCCAAATAACATCAAACCTTTTAATATTGGTGATGGAGTTCCAGAGGGTCATGTACTTGGTTTCAACCCAGTTGAAAAAGTTAACTTTTTTCTTCAAGCTGGTCATCAAAATCTGCAAAAGGGAATAGATTTGGCTGTTGCAGATACAAAAGAGAGAGTTACATGCATCATTGCTGATGCTTTTGTTGTTCCTTCTGTCATTGTAGCTCAACAACTCAATGTTCCATGGATTCCTGTTTGGCCTCCTTTGTCATGCTCTCTCTCTGCACATTTCTACACTGATATTATACGCCAAAATTGTGCTGAAAACAATGCAAAAGATAGATCTTTGGATTTTCTTCCAGGTTTGTCTAAGATGAGAGTTGAAGATTTGCCTGATGATGTTACCAATGGTGGTGAAGAGGAAACACTATTCTCAAAGACACTTGCTTCATTGGGTCCAGTGTTACCTCAAGCTAAAGCAGTGGTTTTGAATTTCTTTGAGGAATTAGATCCACCTTTGTTTGTTGAGGATATGAGATCAAAGTTGCAGAATTTTCTTTATGTTGGTTTTCTCACCCTTTCAATTCCTCTCCCACCTTTGCCACCATCTGAGAGTGATGAAACTGGTTGTTTGTCATGGTTGGACAAACAGAAGGGCAAATCAGTAATTTATGTTAGCTTTGGAACTGTGGTGACACCACCTCCACATGAGCTTGTGGCATTAGCAGAAGCATTGGAAGAAAGTGGATTTCCATTTCTTTGGTCTCTTAAGGATCATTTGAAGGGACTTTTACCAGATGGGTTTCTTGAGAGGACTAGTAATTTTGGAAAAATTGTGCCTTGGGCACCTCAAGCTCAAGTTTTGGGACATGATTCTGTTGGAGTATTTGTGACTCACTGTGGATGTAACTCAGTGTTTGAGAGTATTTCCAATGGGGTACCTATGATTTGTAGGCCATTCTTCGGAGATCATGGGATGACTGGTAGAATGGTGGAAGATATTTGGGAGATTGGTGTGAAAATTGAAGGTGGAGTGTTCACCAAAAATGGATTGGTGAAGAGTTTGAACCTGATTCTTGTGGAGGAAGAGGGGAAAAAGATGAGAGAAAAAGCTCAAACTGTGAAGAGGACTGTGATAGATGCAGCTGGACCACATGGTAAAGCAGCACAGGATTTCAAGACTTTGGTGGAAATAGTTTCTAGCTCTTAATCAGTAACCAGTTACATGTTACAGTATTTGTGTGTTTTTACTGTATGTGTATTCTGTCAATAAATTTAGTGTACTTTGTATGACGTTTGTTTTGTCTGCAACGGTACAAGTAGTAAGTACTAGTAATTTAGGAGTTTGGGACCGCTCTTTTAAGGGGACTGACCCCTCTCAATATATAATCTTGTAAGCATATTCGCTTGGAGAGAACTCCACACCACATCTTTGAGGGATCTTGTGTCACACCATATTGGTATATCTTTATAGTAAGAAAGCAACTTCAAAAAATTAATGCGTAATGTAACGACCCGTAATGAATGCACGGGTATTTTACTAGTTAGAGAAGAAAGGGTTCTAATAAGATAAGAGAGATATTAAAAATAATAATGTTAATGACAGAAAACAAATAAAATTAAGTGATGTATTACATAGAAATACCAAAAAAACAATCATTACATTTTGTGTGTATAAGAATTACTCTTTAAAACTTAAACAAATGAGCTTAAATGTTTATTCACAGGTCATTCAAAGAAGTTTAGTGAATTAATTTAAAAATAGTTTATGAACATCTCATAAATTATTTTAGGACAAAACTTAAATGCATTTTCTTAGGTGTTTTTGGTATGCTTCTTCACATAAAACTCATATTTTGTGGTTATAGCAAGCATTAAGAAAATTGTGGATTTAAAAAATCATTTGTAGTTATGAGTATATTTTATGTGAAGAATCATACGAAATGCACCTAAGTTTTGTCCAATATTTTACGATCATGCCAGTATAAAATTGTAAGGCATTAATACATACATAAGCTATGAATAAAATACATACATATACACAAATACACACACACACACACACACAAGCTATCTGTCAAAAAAATTTAACATATATAAGCTATGAATAAACTCTTCCAAATGCTACACAATTCTAGTTTCCTTTTTGACCATGTCTGCTGAAAGTTGAATAGCTATTGCTTCAAAGAAATTCATTTACTTTTGACATATTATAATTACAATACTTCATAACAAAGTATATTACTGATACAGTAAATTTAATAGAAGCCGAAAGTTGAGAATATATAAGATAATTATTTGACAGAATTTATTAGAGTGCAAAGATTTTCAAAAGCAACATACATTGACACTCTTTAAGATTTTTGAGAGGTTGGCATTGCCATGTTAATCTTGTCCTCACTATCTGAATCCTTCCAATTCTGAGTTACTGTTTTGATTTGTGTATAAAAGTTAACCCCTGCCTTGCCTGTCATACAAAAAAAAAACAGCATCAAATTCAAAACTAAGTCCATGATAAAAATAGACTAATAGTATAAGTGAAAAGGAAGAGCTAGCTTTGTGATACCGTAGAAATTAAGATCGCCTGCAAATGATGCCTTGTTGCCAGTAAAGGAGAAAAAGGGCAAAGGAACAGGAATAGGAACATTGATGCCCACCTAGTTCAATTCAAGTTACTATCCATTAGAATATCACTCAAATATAATAGTGTTTTTAGTATCTACATATCTAATAAAATAGTAGTGTTTTTAGTATTTACATTTTTTCAGTGTTGTAGAGATCAAAAATATATTTAACTATATTTATTCTATGGTAGAGAGAATATAGATAAGGGAACCATGCAGTGTTTGGTTGACAAATAAATACTGGTTCAAATCCATAAGACCTATGATCTGTTAATGTGATTTCAAGAGCAAATGTAAAACAACCCACCTGCCCTGCCTCGATTTCGGTCTGAAATTTCCTTGCAGCGACACCAGATCTGGTGAATATAGTAGCACCATTTCCATACCTGTTGCAAAAAATCATAGTAAGAGATAAATGGAAGTTTAACAAAATCAAATGACTCGGGGTGGGTGTTAACAAAATACTTGTTTCCATTGACAATGTTTATGGCCTCTTCCAAGCTATCAGCCTAAAGTGAAAAATAAAAACACTATCAGCATAACATTGCTTTGAGCCAAAATGAAAAATCTAACCAAAAAATGATAAATAAAATTGTTCCAAATTAGAGGGTTTTGAGGATTAAGCAAATTTAATGTACCTCCATGAGAAGAAGAACTGGGCCAAAAATCTCCTCCTGCACAGGCATCGTAGATAGTCAAATTTAAGTCTAAAGTTCAAAGCTTATTCATTGGAATTCTTAAGTGAACACTTACGCATGGGAGATTAATAAGAAAATACCTTGTAGCACTCCATGTCGGAACTAACATCTGCTAAGATGGTTGGGCCAATAAAATTGCCAGATTCATATCCAGGGACCTACAAGACATGCATGTAAGAAAAATAACTAACAGGTAAATATCAGTTCCTATGTTATACTATATAACAGGTAAATTGATCATATACAATAGTAAAGAAATGTGTGAAGTGAACTATAAAACATGAAATGATAAAAATGATTGAGAATATAAAAGCTACCACTATACTTCTTCCATCAAGCAATAGTCTTGCCCCACTTTCAAATCCAGATTGAATTAATTTGTGTATTCGCTCCTTTGCCTGTGCAGTTAGTGAGAATATTTAAGAGACATATATGCACTGAATGCCTATGACAGTAATTCTTAAACAATACTCAGAAGATTTTATATTAAATTTGAGCTCAAGTTCACAAAAAAGGAAAAGTAAAATAAGAACGATATACAAACCTGTATGCTAATGACTGGTCCAAGGTCTGCATCAGGTTCAGTTCCAGCGTTTACTTTAAGAGCTTTGGCACGAGACACAAGTATACTTTCCCTGGACAAACAGTGTGAAGAATAAAGCATGAAATTATTCTAGTTAACTGCTTATTAGTGTATGGTTAAGAGTAAGTTTTATAAGGATGAAAAAGAACTAAGTCAATTTCCCCAAGACAAATTTATTGTGAGTCCAAATAGTACAACTGTTTTTTCTCTTGCTGGCTCGGGGGGAGTTCATGAAATAGTTTCAAGCGTAAGATGCTATTTCAAAAGTCATAAACACAGATTAAATAAGAAACTAATAGAGTATCATACCATGGTTTTGAGCCTCCAACAAAAACAACTGTGCTTAGAGCCATGCACCTTTGTCCAGCAGCACCAAAACCCGCAGCAATTAAAGCATTTATAGTTGCATCAACACTTGCATCCGGCATGACAACCGCGTGATTTTTGGCCCCCATATTAGACTGCAAAACAAAATTTTGTTACGTTTACAACTTTGATCATTGGCATGGGTCGAAAGAAACAATTGCGCAATGGAAAGGAGAAAACTAAGACTAAGTGCATCCACCTGAACACGCTTCCCTTTAGCTGTTGCTCTTGCATATATGTGCATTCCCGCCTCAAATACAAAATAAGATAATCAAAATAAGGATATGTAACAAATTTAATAATTGCTCCTCTTTAAGGTCTCAGGTTCGATTCTCTCTGGTGCCAATTTGGATGGGCTAATTTAGCTTCTTAAAAAAAAAACAAATTTAATAATTGCATTCTTCTGTCATACAGTAGGATTGCCTTTGGTTAAATAGTTTGGTTAATCATTAAGTGTAAAAGAAAAGGCATCACATAGAAGCAGTGAAGTTTGAAAAAAAAAAATCATTTTAGATGACTTACAACATTTGAACCAACAAAAGATATAGCTTTGATGTCATCATGATCACAAATAGCATTCACAGTCTCCTGTCATCAATTGGATTATCATAAACATCATCAAACAAGGAAAATATAAAACAACAAAGAGCATTGATGCAGCACAAATTGACAAGTTATGTACAACTCTATAATTTGGAATTTGAATACATGATGAAATTACCAAATGCCGAATTATGAACCCTTGAGTTCCTTTATTTGGAAAGTATCACAAGAAAAAGATGAAAAATAGAAGTTTAATTAAAGGAAAATGTTACGGCGTACATGGGCTCCATGAACTATATTTAAGACACCCTCAGGCAAACCAGCCTCCATTGCCAATTGTGCAAGAAGCATAGAAGCACCTAAAACATGTATAAATTAAAATGACTACCAATTCTCTCTACCATAAGCTGTAAGAAACTAAAAATATGAATAATGAAAGCTGACGGAAGACTGTATACTTGTGAGCACCATAGGAGCATGCTACATGTACCATCAGAAGTGTAGGGAAGAAAAACAAAAACTAGTAGGTGGCTGATACAATTCAACTATCCATTACTAAATGGATCAATAAGACCACTTTATCATTCATCACTATGTAAAATTAATATAGAATTCTCAATCAAACTGTAGAATATGATATTGCTCCTGAAAAAGTTCTTTGAAATTTCCTCAGTGAGGATCATAGTCAATAAAATTGAACAATATTTGAATGTAATGAGAAAGGAGGGGTTAACAATGTTTGAACTTCTAGAGCATCAGTATTTGGAATATGTTTCTTGCTCCAAAGTTTCAAAATCTCCAATTTTTTAAATCCAGATTAGTAATATAGATGAGATATTCAAGGGTAGTGACTGCAAAATTCTCAATGATTTGCTTAAGAAAAGATAATAAGAAAGATGTTTATTTTATTCAAAAATTTCTTATTCCTGGTGTTCAAGATAGTGCAATATAGTTCAGGCTGGTTTTTCAAAATTTGACAATGATAATATCATATAGGAGTATAAGTTTCCTTTATCCATTTTATTCAACATTAAGCTCCATGTCAAGGAGTTAAGTCTACCGGAAACAACCGAAATAAGTAGAAAACAATCACCTGGATCTTTCTCTGACGGTTTCAGGATAAAAGTATTGCCACAGGTAACTGCCACTGGGAACATCTGCACAATGATCATATACATTTTCATTCTTGAAACCAATACAATACTATATAGTATGCTATAATTCACATAAGTTACAATAATATGGGAAGAGACAACTACAAAACTATTTCTAGCCTAATCTTTCTCTGATCATTCCTATCTCATTCATGCTGATATGAACGACATAACCGAAATGCAAAAACTAATTCCGTAACCAAAAAAAAAAGTGGAAGTAAGCTTACCCACAGGGGAATCATTGCGGGAAAATTAAAAGGACAGATACCGGCACAAACACCGAGTGGTTCTCTGATGCTGAAAGTATCAATTCCATGTGATACATTGGAAACATACTCTCCCATCTGTAGTGTTGCCATCCCACAAGCATGTTCCACCACCTCTATATGACACAAATAAAAAATGTGCATAGAACACCATCACAAAAAATTATGAGCTCAATCATTATCTCATTCTCCCCACAACAACTTCTCAAGCAAGTGAGCAACATATTAGAAAGACCAACCTAAACCACGGAATACATCTCCTTGCGCATCCTTCAACGTCTTTCCTTGTTCTGTTGTCACATTCAGGGCAAGTTTATCCTGAAAAATTTACAACTTAATGATAGTATTTTTCAAAAAAAATAAAATTTCTGTCAAATAGTGTCAGGGGCTAACCATATCTCTGCGAATAAGCTCCTGGAACTTCAACATAACACGTTGGCGTTTCGTGATTGGAGTGTTACGCCATGATGGATATGCCTTCTTTGCTGCAGCCACTGCAGCTTTAAATTCTTCATTTGTAGTCAAAGGAACTTGTGAAACAACTTCTTGTGTTGCCTATTATATCAGACAATATCAACATTAGAAGCATTTCTTTCTCAAAACCGCAAACAAGAAATTCAACTATAACTCAATAGTAAAAAGGAAAACCACTTACAGGGTTTATAACATCTATAAAAGTCAATGATTTTGACTCAACAAACTTGCCTCCAATGAGATTTGGAACCCTCTGATTCAATACAATAAAAATAAGAGATAAGATATCATTGGAAAACTCGTTAAAAGAAGAGTACTAATCGGATTTTTCACAATCAAATTCTAACTGATTCTCGCTATGTAACAATTGAAGGAGTGTTCGGTGTCCTACATGTGATTACATTCAAATATTTCACTTTCTCACATTATTACCGGTGTCAGTGTCAGTGTCTGTGTCGGTGCTTCGTAGATTCCCAAGTTCAAATATTACTTTCTTAATGCATAATATCAAATTCAAAAGCAAACAATATGATATCACCCATTATATTTCACATATGTGTAGACTAAAATAAACAAAAGCCATGGTTATCCAAAAAGATACCCTATTTTTCATGTTCATTTCAATTTGGTGTATTCTTCCTAACGAATTCAATGAACAAGATTAAAACAAACTGCAGCGAACACAAAATGCTGAAATTTAAAATTCTATAACAAAATTTGTGGAAAAAAACATGGATTTTTTCAAAGTAGAGAATGAGTGAGTTCAAGGTTGAGCTTACCAGGGGATAAGGTTGTGTTGAAAAAGGAGAAGTTGCCATGAATTGATCAAAGTGTTCACTGCAATAGCATTAAAATTGATTAGATTTTCAAATTTCAATTATTGTTAATCATTCATCTAATCTAAGTAAATAAAAAGCGGGAACAGACATAAGCAATGTGCTTCATTATTTGGGGAAATTTTCTTTTTTGTGGGAATGTGCAAATCATTGGATTCGATTTGGATTGGATTAGTCCACATGTTCTTATTTAAATTTCCATTCTTTAACTTACAACAAAAAAAATTGTAAAAAATGTTATTTTTTCATTTAAGTTAAATTGCACTTTTGTCCTTATTCAATTTTTTCCAATAATTTATTAGTGTGACAGTGACACTCAATTTTTAGGAGTATTTGTGAGTCGGTTTTAATAAAAGCTGCTATTCAACTCAATCAAATTTTATTGATTTGGGTTAGGTTAAAAATCAGATTTTTTTTTATTAAATTTTTTTTGTACCAAAAAAAAAATCAGATTTTTTTTAAGTTAAACTTAATTACATATACTTTTATAAACAATTTTTTAAAAAATAGGTTAAATGCAATGAATCTTTTAAGTTTTCCATTTATAAACAGCTCTTTAAATTTTTGTGTTTTTTCTAATTTGTGCAGGATAAAGAGTAATTAATGTCTTATTTTGTGGATTTTCAAATTTGATTAATGAGTTAACTTTTTCTGAATATTTTTTTTTCTCTCTCCTCTATTAACTACTCCAGACTCTAGTTTTTTCGTACACTATAATCAGGCCCGGCCCCTATGGGGGGTGCAGGGTGAGCAACGGTATCGGGCCTCAACTCAAAATTTTGGGGTTCTATAATAATAGGGAGAGAGAAGGTCCTATAATAATAGTTATAGTATATTGTTAGTTTTTTATAAATATTAGATGTACTCAATAGATTAATTTTGAGGCTCTATTTTAAAGATTAAATATTATCAATGTTCATAAAATATCAAATGTTTGGTGAAAAAAAATCTCAATCAAGTAAAAAAATAATGATTTAAATAGAGGATGATTCCTTTTAATTTTTTATTACCAACCGGTCAGGACCGGCCGTGACTATAATATATAGCAAAGTGTTTTAACTTTTAACAATGAGAAAAAACAGACCAAAATCGCCCAAACAATGTGATGGGTTAAAATTGCACAATACAATATTTAACTAGCCAAAATGCAATTAAGCTTAACATTAATGTTAAATTAGTGTTGAATGATTCTATCATAGGAACCTCAAAAAATGTGATTTTGTACCAGAAACAAAGAATCTACACACATACACACACAACACAATGATTCTGAATCTGAATTTGAATCCTCTGTCATGCAATTGCATGTCATTCTTCACCCGACAACTCTCAGCCATTTTGGTCCACACACCATCCCCTTTAGACCACATCAAAAGCTTGGTTTCAAAGGGTCTTTATCACCAAACACTTGAGTTTTTCACACAACTCCATTTCTCTGATCACCATTACAGTTCCATCCCTTATATTCTTCCATCAGTCATCAAAGCGTGTTCATATACTCACTCTCATGCATTTGGCACACAGCTTCATTGCTCAGCTCTTATCAGAGGCTTATACATTGACCCAATTGTCTCGAATTCGATTATTTCTATGTATGCTAAGTTTTCAGATATCGATTCAGCACGCCAAGTGTTTGACACAATGCCTCACAAAGACCACATCACCTGGAACTCCATGATCAATGCTTATTTGCAAAATGGGTTGCTTGCAGAAGCTATGCAAATGTTGAACGGTTTGTACATTCTTGGTTTGCTTCCCAAGCCAGAGTTGCTAGCGAGTTTGGTATCCATGTGTGGGAAGAAAACGGGTTCGGGTTTGAGGATAGGAAGACAGATTCATGGTCTTGTTGTTGTTGATGGAAGGATACAAGTTCAACATTCGGTGTTTCTGTCGACGGCTTTTGTGGATTTCTATTTTAGGTGCGGTGAATCTTTGATGGCTCTGAGTGTGTTTGATGGGATGGAGACGAAAAATGAGGTTTCGTGGACTGCATTGATATCTGGATGTACCGCTAATCAAGATTATGATGTAGCTTTAGCATGCTTTAGAGAAATGCAGGTTGGAGGAGTTAACCCGAATAGAGTAACACTGATTGCACTTTTAGCAGCTTGTGCAAGGCCAGGCTTTGTTAAGTATGGAAAGGAGATTCATGGCTATGCATTTCGTCATGGGTTTGATTCCTGTCATAGTTTTTCATCAGCTCTCATAAACATGTATTGTGAATGTGGAGAATCACTGCACTTTGCTGAACGAATTTTTGAAGGGTGTAGTTTAAGGGATGTGGTGCTATGGAGTTCAATCATAGGGAGCTATTCTAGAAGAGGAGAAAGCAATAAAGCTTTGAAGCTTTTTAATAAGATGAGGACCGGGAAAACTGATCCAAACTATGTAACATTATTGGCAGTGATATCTGCCTGTACAAACCTATCTTCATTGAAGCATGGTTGTGGAGTCCATGGCTATATCTTGAAATTTGGACTTGGTTTTAGCATCTTTGTATGCAATGCACTTATAAACATGTATGCCAAATGTGGTTGTCTACATGATTCTCGCAAGATATTCCTAGAAATGCCGAATAGAGACTCTGTTACATGGAGTAGTTTGATTAGTGCATATGGTCTTCATGGATGTGGAGAACAAGCCTTACAACTTTTTTATGAAATGAAAGAGAGAGGAATGAAGCCTGATGCAATCACATTTCTTGCTGTTTTATCTGCTTGTAATCATGCTGGCCTTGTCACTGAGGGACAACAAGTATTTGAGCAAGTAAATGCAGATTGTGAAATTCCAATCACTATAGAGCATTATGCATGCCTGATTGATCTTCTTGGAAGATCAGGGAAGCTTGAAGATGCTTTGGAAATGTTGAGAACAATGCCTATGAAACCGAGAGCAAGAATATGGAGCTCTCTCGTATCGGCTTGTAAGCTTCATGGAAGATTAGACATTGCAGAATTACTATCATCTCAGCTTATAAAATCAGAACCGGATAATGCTGCTAATTACACATTGTTGAATATGATTTACGCTGAGAAGGGTCATTGGCTTGATATAGAACAAGTGAGGAAAAACATGAAACTACAAAGATTAAAAAAATGCTATGGATTCAGCCGCATTGAGGCTAGAAATTAGACCAAGTTTCTAGCAAAACAAAGAAGAATTTTTGAACTTTGAAGACTAGGTAGACAAGATCAAAATGCTTCGACAGAATGCTTTCTTGGGACTTTTTTTGCCTCTCAACCACAGAACATGTAGTTTGTAAAATGATATGTTAATGGGACAGAGGAAGTTGGTTGTTGAAAATGAAATAGTTGGAGAATAATGATCAATGGAATTTGGGCTAATGCACGTGGAATTTGTATCTTCGAAAGCAAGGTGTTACAGTCAAATAAAAGCAACAAAGGAAGTGTCACAAGTCAGCTCAACTAGCAAAAATACTGGTATTGCTATGTCGGACGTCTTCACCTGGAATCGAATTCAAAATTTTGCAGTTGTGTGTATAAATTTCAGTAGTACAGGAAGCTACAGAGCCTACATAATTACCTTATATTTAAAATTTAATCTAAAGTAAACAATATGATAAAAAGAATGAAATTTTATTTAATTATTTGATAAGAAATTTCAAAGAAAATTAATTACATTATTCAAATTTCAAACAATGTTTTGAAATCTAAAGGGTTCAATTTATTTTCTTAGAGTTTCTATTCAAATTTTGTTTTTGTGTTCCTAACATACGAATTCTAAAAAAAAGAGATTTAGTAATGCCAAGTTTGAGCAAAAGGATTATATTTTTAAAGAATGTTCAAATCAAGATTCAAACTGGGTTGTTCAAAAAAAGATTCAAACTGGGTTTCTAAAAAAACTCTCTCTTAAAAATTCATTAACCACTCTCGCTATTTGGTTTATTTAAATGCTATATCTTTCATTTAAAAAATTATTTTCAATTTATTAATTAATTTTATTTTCATGTTTAAAAAAGGAAATTAATAACATTATTTTTTTGTAAATAATAACAAGTTTTTAAAAATTTAATGCATCTCAAAAGATACTTTTAATTATTAATTTATCTAACTTACCAAAAAAAATTATTAATTTCTCTAGTTGTTTATTACTTGTCTTTTTTTAATTATTTACTCATACCAATAAAACTATTTTTTTATTTTTTTGCTTTTACCATCAGTTTAATATGTTGGGTCTTAGCTTGTTACTTGGGCCTTAAGTAATCCACTTTGTAGCCTATATAAGGCATTGTTGTTATGTGAATAACCAATGAAAAGACTTTAGCACTTAACAAGTGGTATCAGAGCCTGGTTGAACAAAGTTGGAATTCTCCGCCATGAACTACCTCTTTCAAGCCATTGATAGATCAATCTTGGAGACAATCTTGGTTCGTGACACGTCAAGGGATATTTGGGAAGCGATGAAGCGTAAATATCAAGGTTCTACAAAGGTAAAGCGAGCTCAACTTCAATCTTTACGGCGTGATTTCGAGATTCTTGCAATGGGGGAGGAAGAATCTGTCAATGACTACTTTGCAAGAACTCTAGCCATTGCAAACAAGATGACATCTCATGGAGAACGCATAGAACAAGTCATAGTGGTTGAGAAAATCTTGCGATCAATGCCGGCAAAATTCAACTATGTCATGTGTTCTATTGAAGAATCTAATGATGTAACTGCTTTGTCAATAGATGAGCTTCAAAGTAGTCTCATTGTTCATGAACAGAGAATGAAGGGACAGAAAGATCGTAGTGATGATCAAGCTTTGAAGATGAGCAACACTGCCAGGGGTAGAGAAAGAGGGCCCTCACGAGGTCGTGGCAGAGGCAGACAGAGTAAAGAACTTGTGGAATGCTATAAGTGTCACAAGCTAGGACACTATCGCAATGAATGTCCTGATTGGGAAGGTAATGCCAACTATGTTGAGTTGAAAGAAGAAGAGATGCTCTTGATGGCTTACAATGATGAGGTCAAAGATTGTAAGGAAGAGATTTGGTATATAGACAGTGGATGTAGTAACCATATGGTGGGTAACAAAGAATGGTTCTTTGATTTTGATGACACATTCAGAGAATTTGTGAGGCTTGGGAATGATTCCAAGATGGCTGTTATGGGCAGAGGCAATGTGAAATTAGGAATTGGTGGTAGAGTTCATGTTATCACAGATGTTTACTATCTGCCAGGATTAAGCAATAATCTGCTTAGTGTAGGGCAATTACAACAAAAACACCTCACTATAGTCTTCAAAGATGATGTGTGCAAGATGTTTCATGATGAAAAGGGGTTGATCTTAATCACTGAGATGACATCAAATAGGATGTACATAGTAAAAGCAATTGTGCTGCTACCTAAATTCCTGCAACTCACTACTGCAGATCAAAGCAAACTATGGCACCAGAGATATGCTCATCTTAGCACAAAGGGACTAAAGACTCTAATAAAAAAGCAGATGGTAAGAGGGCTACCAAATTTGAAGGATAATGAAGAGAAGTGCACTGATTGCTTGATGGGCAAGCAACAGAGAAGCAACATTCCTAAGCAAGCAAATTGGAGGTCATCAGTGAAGCTAGAGCTTGTTCACTCTGATGTCTGTGGACCCATCACTCCTCAATCTAATGGTGGAAATAGGTATTTTGTCACATTCACAGATGATTATAGTAGAAAAACATGGTCCTATTTGCTGAAAGAAAAGTCCACTGTCTTTGATGTTTTCAAAAGATTTAAATCCCTTGTTGAGAAAGAGTCAAGTTGTTCAATCCAATGCCTTAGATCAGATAGAGGTGGAGAATACACATCTACTGAATTCAATGATTTTTGTAGTTCTCAGGGCATTAAGAGACAACTAACAGCAGCCTACACACCCCAACAAAATGGAGTCTCTGAGAGAAAAAATAGGACATTACTGAACATGGTTAGAAGCATGATAGCTGCTAAGAATGTGCCTAAGAGATTCTGGCCAGAAGCAGTGCTTTGGGCTACATATGTGATGAATAGGTCTCCAACACATGCTGTAAAAGATCTCACTCCTGAAGAAGCTTGGAGTGAAATGAAACCATCAGTTCAACATTTCAGAGTGTTTGGATGTATAGCACATGCTCATATTCCTGATGCACATAGAAAGAAATTAGATAACAAGAGTACAAGATGTGTTCTCCTTGGTGTGAGTGAAGAGTCGAAAGCATACAAGTTGTACAACCATGTTGACAAAAAGATTATCATCAGTAGAGATGTTGTATTTGAAGAAAACAAGAGCTGGAATTGGGGTGGTAAAGAGCCAGTGAAGCCAGCAGAAGCACTTGATGCTGACACTGGTGAAGTTGAGATAGAAAATCCAAATGAAAATGATGAAGATGAAGTTGTTAGTGAGACTGAAATTGTGAATGATACTGAAGATGAGAATAACAACAATAATCATGATGAGGAATCTGAGTATGATAGTGAAGGATCAAATGACTTGCCCCCTAGGTCAAGAAAGCCACCAGGATACTTAACAGATTATGTAACTGACTTAGAGAATGCTGATGATCAAGTGCAGAATCTAGCCATTGTGATGTTTAGTTCAAGTGAAGATCCATGCAATTATGAAGATGCCAGCAAATCTGATGTGTGGAGGAAGGCAATGGATAGTGAGATACAGGCAATTGAATCAAACAAAACCTGGGAGCTGACTACTCTTCCTCAAGGAGTTAAAGCTATTGGTGTGAAATGGGTGTATAAGACCAAGTATAATGAGAAGGGTAACATAGACAAGCACAAGGCCAGACTTGTAGCAAAGGGATACACACAGAGATATGGTGTTGACTATAGTGAAGTATTTGCTCCTGTAGCAAGATGGGATACAATAAGATCAATTCTATCCTTGGCTGCATATAACAAATGGTGTGTCTTTCAATTAGATGTAAAGAGTGCCTTTTTGCATGGAGATCTAACTGAAGAAGTGTACATAGAACAGCCAATGGGTTATCACAAAGGAGACAGCAGTCAAGTTTACAAACTTAAAAAGGCATTGTATGGACTCAAGCAAGCACCAAGAGCATGGTATAGCAAGATTGAAACTTACTTCAACAAAGAGAAATTTGTGAAATGTTCACATGAGCCTACACTATTTGTGAAACACAGTGGAAAAGAGAGAATTCTCATTGTCAGTCTATATGTTGATGACCTTATATACACTGGCAATGATAGTATGTTGATTGAGAATTTCAAAAGTTCTATGAAGAAGCAATTTGCCATGACTGATTTGGAAAAATGAGGTATTTCTTGGGAATTGAAGTGAAACAATGCACTCAAGGAATTTTCATTTATCAGCATAAATATGCTTCAGAGATTCTGAGTAGGTTTGGAATGGAAAGATGTAATCAAGTTTGTAGCCCCATTGTACTTGGATGTAAACTTGTGAAAGATGAGAAGGGAAGAGCTACTGATGCAACACTATACAAACAGATGATTGGATGTTTGATGTATTTGTTGGAAACTAGACCTGACATGACTTTTTCAGTGTGCTTAGCTGCTAGATACATGGAAAGGCCAACTGAGATGCATGTGGCAGCAGTAAAAAAAATATTGAGGTATCTAAAAGGTACTTTGAATTTAGGAATTCTTTACAAGTGTGAAGCTGGTTTGAATTTGGAAATGCAAGGTTGGTTAGATTCTGATTATGCTGGAGACTATGATGACAGAAAAAGCACTTCAGGCTATGTGTTCACAATGGGATCAAGTGCTATATGTTGGTCTTCTAAGAAACAACCCATAGTCACCCTATCCACCACTGAAGCTGAATTTGTATCTGCTGCTTCTAGTGCTTGTCAATGCATTTGGCTCAGAAATGTGTTGAATTACTTGGGAATTAAGCAAGAAGGTAGCACCATCATAAACTGTAATAACAACTCTTCCATTAAGCTGTCAAGAAATCCCATCATGCATGGAAGGTGCAAACATATTGATGTTAGGTATCACTTTCTTAGAGATCTTAACAAAGATGGTGTCATAGAATTGAAATTCTGCAAGTCACAGGACCAACTAGCTGACATCATGACTAAGGCTCTGAAGTTAGAAACATTCTGCAAGTTAAGGGAGGGACTTGGAATGTATGATCTGAATTGCCTCAAGTAGCTGCTGTGTATTATGTGTTTGTTAGAACAGTCTCAGAACGTTCTCTCGTGTTCAGTCTCAGAACGTTCTCTCGTGTTTCCCTAATCTGAGTTTTTGTTTTGTTTTTCTGTTTTGTTGTATTTTCTGTCTTGTTTTAGTTGTTATGTGAATAACCAATGAAAAGACTTTAGCACTTAACATAATATAGTCCGGGGGGGGTCAGTTCTGATATCAAGTATATTTTTTTATAGAACTATTTATATATTTTTTTGGTGGAAAGAATTATTTATATTTTTTTATGGAATATACTTGATACTAGAACTGTTTGTATAGATGGTAACTTTGAATATGGTAACTTTGAAGACTATAAATAGTTCTATAAAAAAAAAATATATATACTTGATCCCAGAACTGTTTGTATAAATGGCAGATACATTGAACTTTAAAAATACATTGAACTTTAAAAATACTAACAAATAATTAAAAAACAATTTTGTATAAACAAATAACAAAAATGAACAATGGAGTGACATATTAATTTTTGGTTTTTAAATGAATAATTTCTATTTTTAATTTCTTAATTAATATCCTTAACACATTTTTCCTGAATCGTTAACTTTTCCCTCGAATTACCAATATTTAATTGAAGAGCAAATAGGGAAAGAAAAATAAAATTAGTTACAAGTTTATAAATTGTTCAATTTTGAATCTTACTTATGAGACATATCTCTATATTTGACGCTCACACACCATATATGATTATTTCCAATAAAGGGAACCTATGAAAAACATTATTCAACATGTAAAATTTAAATTTTGTCGTAGTCTTCAATGGTAAATAATATAAGTTCGAGCTTTCTATGTTTGAATCAAGTAAATTTTAATAGTGAGATGATGAACATATAAGCCTCTCATTTAATTCAAGAAAAATGCTATGTACCCTTAAAACACTAATCATGATAAAATTACTATGGTAGAATGATGGAACCTATTCCTTTTTTAAATTTAAGATCTAACAACAAAAAATAATTAATTTGTGATACATATGGGATAATTTTCTTCCCCTCAAATAGCATACTCTTAATTCAAACATGAGCGAATCTAAATCATTTAAATTTGTGTCTAGATGTTTTTCTACATGACTATGTGGTGTCATCACGTTTTGCTTCTTATCTTCCAAACACACACACTTCATCAACCAACATTAGAGTCTTTGCTTCTTTTCCAAACACAATCTACAATCAACTTGCATTTGTGTGTCAAGTACAGCAAGTTATGTATCCACTCGACTCAATAGTCTAAAATTGGAAAAATTAATATCAACGTTAAATATCCATATCATTGGCAATGATTCATTGCTTGTAACATCAAGAACATAGAAAGCTAGCCAATGGATATATCATATATGCATATAATATATCTTGAAGCATAATCTCTTCATTTGAGGATAAGGATAACTTGGTTATTAGTTTTGAAAAAAAGGCAACTTTGTTAATTTAGAATTAAGATGAGCTTATGAATAATTTTAAAGTGGTATCACTTCTTTTCACACATATAGGTTCAACAATCTAACCATACAAAATTTGGGGCAGTGATTAGTGAATGACTTAAGGAAGGTCAATTTACAATGGCCTAACTTGTCTGCCCTACGACACAAGGCAATGAACTCCACTTAATACTAGCGTAGCAGTGGTCCATTTGATTCAACCTCCACGTTATGTTTCATGACACAAAATACAAATACTGAAATACATATTAAAAAACTTAGGCAAATAGATTCCATCTAAAATCATTGTTGGGGTAAGCAATACAGTAAGATTGTTGGTAGTCCATTTCACTACCTTTAACGCGACTATTACCAATCACCTAACTGATTTTATTTTTATGTAGCTTTAACATAAATCTATTATTATCATTTTCTTTTTTGTTAAATAGTGAGGAAAGGAAATAAAAATATAGGAAAAAATGGTTGAGTAAATTTCCATTTTCAGCCAAAAAAACTCCATCTTTTACATGGTTAATCGGAAACTTCGCCAAAAGTGAAATTTGATCCTCTACGGCTACCGGTGTAGGAACCGTTGCATTTACAGAGAGAAACTTTATCTTCCTAAATCTAACTATCTCTAGAGCTGCAACATCATACTGACAATAGACCGCAAAAATTTGGCACAAGGGATGTGTTGGAGACAAGAGATGCATACAATGTGAGTTTCTTCACCTTTTGGCAAATCAAAAAGGAACCCTTTCCTACCATCTGAATGAAATCTGTGAATTTCACTATTGCATGTCATTGTTTCATGCTTGCAAGAAAATCCAACATCCTTTCTCCCTCCCCATTGTTCAATCAAGAGAATAGAGATATATACAACAGAAGAAAATGATGACACACACAAGCCGTACATAATTATAAAAATGTACAATTTCATAAAATCCTTATATAGTCAGAATATCCCATAGAAAAGGTATATACTAGTACACTACACTCAGTGCAGAATCACAGGTTGAGCCTCAGAAGCTTCATTGGAGTTGGGAAAAATCCCAAATTTAATCAAAGGCGCAACCAATTAATAAATAAATTAGTATAAAGTATAAACCATAAAGATGAGGCTAATTAACAATTGAAAATGATCAAAAGCAACAATGCAAAAGAATGGCACTGTTACCAATCTACAAACACACCATATGTACACAGCATTACATGCCTAAAACCATAATAAGATGCTTGCAATGTCAAGTGCTTCATAAAATTCATTCACAAGACTAATGTAGCATAAAACATTATGAAAGTTGGATCACTTGAAACCCATTCTACATATGACAAAAGATACAAACTTATCAAATCACAGTAGTTATTGATAAACTTAAATGCATTGGTGGATAAATATAATTTACAATGGGAATAAGGCAAAATGATGCAAAAAGCATTTCCATCTAACAACCTTGAGACTGGTGAGAATATTTCCATTCAGAGTGAATGGGAATCATCTACATCATATTCAACAGAGAAATTACAAAACTCCCTAGTAAAATCAGCACCTTCAATTAACTCAATTTCATCATCCCTCATAAACTGCCTCAGTTTCTCCTTATAAACCCCCAAGTCATGCTCCAAAAAGCTCTTCTGATTCTCAAGTTGCAAAACATCCCACCTCAAAGATTCAATCACTTCTTGATCATACTCTTGTCTCTCCTCCACCATCCTCCGAAACTGATTCGCTTGAATCTCAGTCGAACTCTTCTCACTCTGCAACCTCAAGATCATCGCCATTGCTTCCTCCGCAGCACTAGAAGCCGCCACACGCTCTTTCTCGATCTCCGCACATGCAGAAAAATACTTATGTCTCTCCATTTTCACCATTCTTCTCAGCGTCATTACATCAAACACCTCATCTTCCGGATCCACTTCCTTCTCCTTCTCATCCAATCCCACAACCCCATCATCACATTTCAACTGCTTATCCAAATCAACCTCCTTTGGAGGTTTCCAAAACCTGGGTGCATCCGAAAACTTAAGAATCTTAAGACAAATCCCAAAGATCAAAACAAGACCAATGAAATTAAACAAACGAGAAACATAACCAAGAAGAACAAAACCACAACCAAGTTCACTAGCTTGTGTGAGGAAATGGAAAGTGGATGGAAAATCCATGAAGAGAAAAAATTGAAGACAAAATTGAAGAGAAAATCGAAGAAACCTATTGTAGTGATGAAGAAAAAGCAACAGACAAAAACGACCCAGAGTCTGCATCTGCATCATCTGGGTACACTAACAATAGATTTTGACACAACACCCAATCTTAACGTTAAAGGGTGTTACTTTAAAATAATAAAAAAAATTAAAAAAAATTAACACAACACAATTAAAAACACTATTAATTGTAAGACAAAACAAAAACTAAATAAGGTTGTTGTTGTTGTTGTGTTGGGTTATTGGGATATGATGATTAAGATGTAAGAAGTGGCATGATGAGTGAAGAGAGAAACATGGAAAGAGTGAGAGAGAAATGAAATGTGAAGAAGAAAGAAGAATGAATTAGGCGTAGAAATAGAGGTAGGAAGAAAAACGGTTATGGTTTGGGACATTTGAGAGAGAGGGATGAGGTTTTTTTATACCGTTGGCCATTGTATATTGCTAATAAATAGTAATAATCATTCATGTTTATCTTTATTTTTATTTTTATGTTATAAAATAAATGTATTTAATCCAAGTAAATAGTAATATCCTTGGTATTATCCGGTTTGATATAGTTTTAAATAATTTTTTTATTATTATATTGTAATGCACACAATTTTTTAATACACAAATTTTTTAATGATGAAAGTTAAGGAATTTTTTTCCAAAAGGAAAATTTGTGTGTATTAAAATAAAGTATATACTGGTGAATTTTCCTTTTAAATTAGTTTTAAATTAATTATTAAAAAAAATAGTGTTAAATTAGTAAATAATTTATTTTATTTTGGTGAAAAGATTATAATATTTTTTTGTAATGAAGAGGGTCTAAGCCCAAAAAAGGAGATTAGGTTTTGATTCCTAAAAATAATTACTTTTTTTGGCAAAATTCCTAAAAAAATATATACAGATTTATGAATGTATTTGCTGTTAATTTTATTATGACACCAATAATGCATGAACCCTTTTAAAATTTTCTATACAAAGTTTTTCCACTTTTTCCTTATATTTTAAAATTTAAATATTACTTTTTAAGAAGTTTTCCAATCCAATGAAGGCGTTTACCGTTCCGTTTAAACTACATTTCATATAAAAAGTTAATTGTTCTAAAGAATAAAATTTGTGTTTAGAAAGCCGCTAAATTTGATCTAATAGTGGGATATTTGAAAAGTATGCATGAAGTTTTTTATTTGATTTTTTGTAAATAAAAAAATATATGTTTAGATAGTCTTTTATACGAATTTTCTACCGTTGTTTAACGCTGAAAATTTTTATTGAAGAACTTGTATAGCACATAAAGTAAATTCTTCCCTTTCAACCAATATTTTTCCACATGTAATAGTGAGGGACGAACATGTGACTAATTGCTATGTTAGAGTCTAATTCATTTATGCAGAACACCGTTTGTTCGTTTACACACTATGTTTTTTTTATCAAGTAGTTTAGTTATCAAAATTTTACCCTTTAAAATGAATAAGTGAAAATTTCGAATTCAAATTTCGATCTCTATATATTGCAATATCTCTACTAATTGAGCTATACTCACAAGGACGATACACGCAGTGGCGGATCCACTTGCAAGTCACACCCTGGATTTTGGCTATTTGCACCTATAATTTTACATTATATCTACTTTGAACCCCCTGAAATTTATAGTTTGCACCAAGACCAAAGATTTATCCTTATTGTCCAGATTTATTTAAGCGGCCCAACAAGTTATTTTGACTTCTTATATATATATATATATATATATTAATATTTATTAATGAAGTAAAAAAATTTATACACCTGGTCCAGGGTCCTAGCTCCGCCACTGGATACACGACATCTATATGATTTTTTTAGAAAAATATTTCATAGTATAAGGTCATTTTATTATTATTATTATTTGGTAGAGAAAGAAACACGGTGATTAAATTTATTGTAAAATCAATAGTATTAGAATTAGAATCATCTAAATAAATATTATTAGAATTAGCAAAAAGCAGTTTTGTCTAAAAAAAGAAAAGCAGTTTTGTCTGAATTAGTAAATCTAGAGAAGTGTAATTCTTAAAAATTCAATGAGATTGCGTCAAAAAAATAAATAAATCAATGAGATTATTTCTTCTATTTCTGTGCTCGGTGAGAAATGCTGGGGTAGAATATTTCAATGAGATTATTTCTTCTATTTCTCATTGAAATAAATCAATGAGATTCTCAATGGGTATATTTCAAAATATGTTGGGGTAAAGGGATAAATGTTGGGGTAGAAAAAAAATTTTCCTTACTATAGAGATGTTGCTAAAGCCCAGTTGTAGAAAAATGCAGGTGAGCCGTGAGCCCAATAGAAGACGAAAATCCAATCCAATAATTGCTAAACCCTTTCGCGGCTCATTTCCATCATCACCTAAACCCTTCCCTTCCGCCGTAGACAGACTCAGCCACCGCCATCTTCGCAATAAGGTATTCATTTCCCTCACTTTCTATCATCTTTATCAATTTCAATATACTCAATCTCACTCACATCCTTCATGTTGATATAGGTTATTTTCAAAACCAGTATTTTATTGTAACTTTGTATTTAGGTATTGATATTTAACCGAAAAAATATAATATTTGGCTGTAGCTTGAATTCATTTGTTCTCAGCTTCAATATGAGAACTCTGTATTGATACAGAGGATTTTTCATGTTCTGCAACAGAATCCAATTGTTCTCTGCATCATTATTTTGTTAGGTAACATAGTCCATTACTATAGTCAGATAATTGGAATTTGAATTCAATGGCTACGATATTTTTTACTCTCAAAGTTCCAATTTTTGCGGACAATCCAATTTAGAATGAAGAACAATGAGAGAATCACAGAAGATGTCTTAAAAAATCTTTTAAGAGCATTTTGTATTACACTTTTGATGAAAGGAGTGTTTACTCAATTCAAAATTCTTAGAATTAGAATTGAGAGTTGGTTGGATTTGTTGTTGTTTAATAGTACTATCCTAGTGACTCTGTTGCTTGTTGTTCTTGTATTATATTGCAGTTTCCAACTTTCATATTTGACTAGATGTAGGTTTCATCTGAGTTATACTTGTATTTATTTTTCAGGTTTGCTTGTGAAATATGAGTTTAATATCTCAAAATGCTCGCTCTAAGAATGAGACCAAAAGGGAGGAGGACATCAAAGAAAAAGAGGTTGAAGATGGGAGAGAGGGTGATGTTGACACCCTGGAAGTGAAAAAGAGGAAGCGAGATGATGGAAAGGAAGAACAACTGGCAAAGGAACAAGTTAAAGCGATGAAAAAACTTGAGAACTTTTTGTTTGGGTCTCTCTATTCCCCTCTTGAATTTGGAAAGGGTGATGATGATGAAGTGGATGCCGAGGCTTCTGATTTGTTCTTCACTGATCGTTCTGCAGATAGTGTCCTCACCGGTTACCAAGAAGATGCTGACTTCTCAGATGGAAGTTCTGATAATGATGATGCTTTGCAAAGAAAGCCGGTGTGGGTGGATGAGGAAGAAGAAAAAGTCACCGTGAACATAGCCAGCGTCAACAGGTTAAGGAAGCTAAGGAAGGAAGAGGATGAGAAATTGATATCTGGTTCAGAGTATGTGGCAAGATTGAGGGCTCAACATGTTAAGCTCAATCGAGGAACTGACTGGGCACAACTTGATTCAGGCTCAAAAATGGATGAATCTTCTGATGATGAGTTGACAGACGATGAAAATAAAACTGTTGTGAGCCGAGGTTATGAGGATATGGATGATATTCTCAGAACAAATGAAGACTTGGTTGTGAAGAGCAGCTCAAAATTGTTGCCAGGACATATTGAATACTCGAGACTCGTAGATGCAAACATACAGGATCCTTCTAATAGTGTGATAAATTCAGTTCAGTTCCATCGAAATGGTCAGCTGCTTCTTGCTGGTGGATTAGACCGGAAGCTTAGGTTTTTTCAAATTGATGGCAAACGGAACACCAAACTCGAAAGTATCTTCCTTGAAGATTGCCCCATTCGTAAAGCATCTTTCTTGCCTGATGGGTCTCAGGTGATAATATCAGGAAGAAGAAAGTTCTTTTATAGTCTTGATTTAGTTAAGGCTAGTGTTGATAAAATTGGGCCACTGTTGGGTAGGGAAGAGAAGAGTTTGGAAGTTTTTGAGGTCTCTCCTGATTCTCAAATGATAGCCTTTGTGGGTAATGAAGGTTATATTTTACTGGTTTCAACTAAATCAAAGCAGTTAGTTGGTACTCTGAAGATGAACGGATCAGTCCGTTCGTTAGCTTTTACTGAAGATGGACAAAGGCTGTTAAGCGCTGGTGGTGATGGCCATGTTTACCATTGGGATATGAGAACAAGAACTTGTATGCACAAAGGTGTAGATGAAGGCTGCTTAAACGGCACAGCCCTTTGTACTTCTCCAGTAGGGACACATTTTGCAGCTGGTTCAGAGAGTGGAATTGTGAATATTTACAACAGTGAGGAATTTCTGGGGGGAAAGAGAAAGCCTATCAAGACCATTGAAAATCTGAGTACAACAGTGAATTTCATGAAATTTAATCACGACTCTCAAATATTAGCAATCTGTTCAAGTATGAAGAAGAGAAGTTTGAAATTAATACATATCCCATCCTATACTGTTTTCTCTAACTGGCCGCATCCAAATTCGAGCCTACATTATCCCCGTTGCATTGATTTTAGTCCACGTGGTGGTTTTATGGCTGTAGGAAATTCTTCAGGGAAAGTGTTATTGTATAAGTTGCACCATTATGACCATGCCTAAAACAGATTAGAAACTTTGGCAGGCTGATTTTTGTTGTATTTTATTTTTTTGAGGTGTTGTGGAATTTTTGAGACTTGTTATATTTTATCATTAATTAATGAAACTTCGTTTTTCTGCATCAAATAACCAGTTTCATGTGTTGTCTTGTATTTTCTTACACCTACTCTAAATGTGTATGAAATGCACTTGCTTTTGTTATAGGGACACACCCCCAATTCCCCAACTTAGTTGCAGGAAGCTAGTACCCAGTGACCAAGTGCATCAGCATCAGCATTCAGATTGATCATGATAATTTTTGTAGTGAAAATGCCATATGATCACTTCAGTGTTGAAGCTTCAGAAACATCAGAAAATAAAAGATGACTTTAGGGGATTATGTTGCATGATTTTATTCGTTAAGACCAAGATGAACATAACACAATAGGTAGATTTCTTTTTCCCTTACAGAAATTTGCCAACAAGTGCCACTGGTTACAAGGGGGTAAACTAAGATTAGACATAAGATTTTCTGCTTGACAAAAATTATGTATTTCCTACCCTCCCATTACAAGGTTTTTATTTGCCATAACACACAACAATTAGCTAATAATGGTATAATATAAAAAAATGATGGTTTAGTTCCAATACTGGTTTATTTAGTATAAAAAGTTCTGGTTTACACTGCGCCAAATTGTTAATTCATGACTGCACAGCTGGTTTAGCACCAAATATTTCAAGATGGATGTCTTCAATGAATTATAGTAAAGAAACATATGTATGAAACATCATTTGACCATATATTAAGCAAGAGCTACAACAAACTGGCAGTGGCACCATTGATCTTTAGTATAGCTGCATAACTAAGAGTTAAAAGTAACTAGATGGAACCAGGGTTTCTTTTCTTCTTCTTCAGATTGGAGTTTTTAAAAAGCCAAGACACAATTTCTTTCATTTTGTTTTGGTCCTAAGGACACATCATCAAACTACATCCTTCAAAATGATCACGTCTTTTTCAAAGAGTTATTGTCTCTATTTAACGCCAAGGACAAAAATAACTAATAAAGTAAAAAGTGGAGGATTAATGTATTTTCATGAGTTAGGGATTGGTTGTGATAACGGGTTACATTTTCGGAGACAATAATGGTGTTTTGCCTTAATTATATACTAGCAAGTAGCAATTAATCAATGATTGAATGAACTATCCTAACCATTTATCAATTTGATGAGTATTTTTGTGTGTTTTTGTGCACACGCGTGTGTTGATTGAACCACCATAAGATTCATAACCTTCATCAATTTGATGAATGGTTCTATTTTAAAACATTGACCATGGCCAAGACTTCACTTATTTGATCTTCAACTGTTTTTTAGGAAAATGGAGTTATACTAAAAACTGAAAAAGAGAAACAACAGTATATAAGGCAAAAAATGCCTATTAGTTGATCCATAAACACTAGACAGTCATTTACAAACAGTTCATGCTAACTTAAATTTTATTTCATTCAGTTCTCGATGAGTACTAGAATACTAAAAACCATAATATCTCTATAAATGCTCTTTGAACTGTTGCATGTGAAGCCTGCCTTAGTTTGTTCTTGAAACTAAACTCGTCTGAGTTTTTTGTAGCCGAAAAAAGACTACAACTAACTGATACCTAATGTCGCTATTTATGACCCTCTCAAGAGCTTTATTTGCATTACTAGATATATGAAATTTGAATCATCTATATATCTAGCAATCATTATGGAACACTGAACATCTCTTTGCTTCCGGTATGTAATATCAAACACGGTAGTCCTTCCATGTCAAACTTCATAACCAACTTCATATTACTCCATTTCTACTTAAGGGAGTTTTCAATGTCTATTACAAACCGATATTTCACGTCCTTATTTACGACCCTGTCAAGAGCTTCATTCGAGTATCCAATTGGAATCAGTTCTATATCTGGGTAAATCTTGTTTGCAGCACAGAAGTCAACCATCTCCTGTATTTCTTTTGTACCACCTGAAAGACTTCCGGAAATAGTTCTTGATCCTGTCAAACAAATGAAGGTTATTTAAGGTTCCGGCGCTACAATCAATGAGTTACATGAATGAAAACTGACCATTCCAACAAAACTTCTGTACTTCAATAGGAACATACCTAAATTAAGGCTTGCAGGGCTGAATTTGACTTCACTTGGGAACCCAACTAAGACTAGAACACCAGATATCTTCAACAGTGACATGTAAGGATCAAATGGGTGATCACCCGATGCTGTGTCAACTATAAAATCCAATGATTTAGCCAACGCCTGCATAGCAATCACCATTAATTTAGATAAAAAACAGAAGCACAAGTCGTTGGTCTGAGTATTCTCTTTATGTTTTGAAGAAAATGCTAATACTTACCCTCATCTCTTCTTGATTAGATGAAACAACAAAGTTGTCTGCACCAAGCAGGCTCAGCGCCTCCTCTTTCTTGGAACTACTAGTGCTGAAAACCGTTACACGCAAACCAAATGCCTTCCCAAATTTTACTGCCATATGACCGAGGCCACCAAGACCAACCACTCCTAGAGACTTACCAGGTTGATTCATCTTATGGCGTATCATGGGAGAATAAACTGTGATTCCAGCACAAAGCAAAGGACCTGCCGAAGCTAAAGGATAGCTTTTAGGTATCATGACGCAATACCTGCATATGCAAGACCGTATATGATATGAAGTTATGAACTGAAGCTATAACCTCCATTTAATATGAAAATCAAAAAACATAATAAGTTTCAGGAAAAGAAAGCCTCATAAAAGTCGACATAACTAGAACCAAGCTATCAATTAAGTTTACCTTTCATGTACTACAATAGAAGTGGAGTATCCTCCTTTTGTAACTGTACCATCAAAATCAACACCATTAAAGGTGTAAACTGATCCCTTGACACAATGATTTTCTAATCTATCGTTACAATACTCGCATTCCCTGCATGAGTTGACGTAAGTCCCCACTCCAACATGGTCGCCAACCTTGAAACGCTGGACATTAGGACCAACCTTTACCACAACCCCAGCAATCTCATGCCTGATAAGTAAAAAGAAAAACACAGATAAATTAGCTTAGGTCTATAGTATTCTTACCCTTACACACACGATACATCCAGAAAAGCCAACCACTTACCCCGGTACAACAGGATACTTTGAATCCCCATGTTTATTCCTTGCCCAAATTACATCAGCATAACAAACGCCACAGTGTGTAATTTTAACATAAACATCTTCACTCCCAAGTGCCCTTAGCAATCATCATTATCATATTGTAAATATTTAAGAAAAAAATTGAAAAAATGTGAAGGCCAGTAAGTCATAAATAAATAAATACATACATACACTCTTATGTGTATGGATTTAAGTATGTATTGATATGAATGTGTATCATCAAATAGGAACTTCAATAACTAGTAACTTATGGTGGTAAGGTTGCCTTGAAAATTAAAGGAAAATGAAATTTTATACAAAACAATTACTCCAATCTACAAAGTAGAATGAGGGGCACTAAATAACTTATATATATACCTGCGATTGAATTTGTAAGGCGACAGAACTCCAGACGCATCTCTTGCTGCCCATCCAAGGCAATCTTCACCGACACCTGCGGAACTCATAGTTTTTGTTTTTCTACTAAAAACATAATAACATAATCAGTCCTCAGTTTACTTTGAAGTTTCATTTCATATAATGGCCATGTTTTGATAAACAACTTAATTTGCAGCTTACAAAATAAACACTTACAAATAAGCTATATTTCTATTACACAAGATAAAATAAAGTCAAATTGTTTTCGTATCAGTTATAAGTTGTTTTCATAAGATATCTAGGTGAACTTATGAAATAAGGTAAAAACAACTCTCTCAAAGAGTCTCACAAGTGCTTATGTCAATAGTTAAGTTAAAAAAAGCCGATCCAAATAGACCCAATTTATAATAACTGAAACAAATTATGGTTAGGAGAAGAGAAGTGTTAGAAATAAGTAGCATTCCTAAAATAAAAAACAAAAAATCATAGATCCGACAACATAAAAAAACAGAAAACGCGAAAATGAATAAGAATGAAGAGTTTCACAATTGTAATTCATAAATGATTCGTTCATATAATCTAAAGTGTGATTGATAGTTTGACAAAGAGAATAAAATGATAGAGTGTTACCTTTGAAATTGAAAGGGATTCACAGAGAGGAAGATGAACAAAACAGGTCCTCGCGGTGTGACTCTGAGTTTTTGTCTTTCTAGGCATATCAGGTTGACAAATAGTGCCTTTTTTTTTTCTTTCTTTTTTCAAGAAATTTCATTTTTAAGATGAATAAGTGGCATGAGATTCCATGAACCTCGGTTCTTTACATATATAATGTATTGTCCTATCAATTTAGCTAAACTCACGGGACAATAATACATCTTTTTATTTCCGCTTAAATACAATTTTTTTATTTTAATTCTTTCTTGCACATTTATTTAAATATATACCGGTATATTTGTTGAGTTGAACAATTGCATGCTTCATAAATATTGTTTATTAATTTTTCTATATTAAACATTATTTAGTGGACCTATTAAAATTGTCAACCTCAATGTATCGGTACATATCCAAATAAAATGTGTGTCGAAGTGTTTACATTTTTTTAGTAAACTATTAAATTGATCTTGGTCTTTTGTAAGTTGTGACTTGCACTGCTCTCAAGTCTCAAATGTGGAGGACAAAATGGATAGATGAATCGAAATAATTTATTAATTCATCGACAATCTGTTAAAAAGTCTTTAAAAAAAAATCAATTTGATTTATCTGCTAAATATAAAAATCGTCTAATTTGTCCGTTATCATAATTTACTTATAATAAAAAATCAAACAAAAGTGTATTTTAAATAGTAAAATAAAATGGATTTTTTATTTATTTTTTATGAAGGTATGATCCATTGAATATCTAAAAATTGTTGAATGGATTGGATGAATTTAGAGTGAATGGATTTGATGAATGATGAATTAATTGATTAAATTGCCACCCTTGCTCTCAAATAATTGACTGACTATATCAAAATATATGTTAAGTGTCCTTGCATTAACATATATGTTAAGTGTGTTGACGTAAATTATTAAGTCTCATGGTTTTAATAATACTTAGGGTGAATTTAATTTGCTAAAATATAAGTAACTCTTAAAAAATTTATATTGTGTTATGATTTTAAAGTTATTCCTAAAATTGAACAAATTGAAAAACAATAGACTAGAACAAAATTGAAACATTTATCTCCTAATTATAGAATAATTTTATCAATCGTTAGTTGATTCAGTGGTGATTGGCGCTGAACTTGGTAGGGAGGACCACGGTTCGATCCTCCGCAACTGCGATCGGGAGGGGGCTGGAACCACTTGATGCCAGAACTGACCCCCGAACCAGATTCAACTGATGGTGAAAACAAAAAAAAATAAAAAAAAATAATTTTTTGTCCCAACTACGGCCGTACAAGTTAAACTAATGTAAGATAAAATTAGTTAAATATCTTAAAATTTTGTTTTGTTGTTGTATTCATACTCATACAAGCAGATCAGATCCCACGAAAGCAAGCGCAGAGTAGATCATGAAACCAGACCTCAAAATTTTAAGGATTTTAAATTTGAAACTTTAAAATAATAGTTATATATTATTCATATTTAGAAAATATTAGATTTGGTGGTGGTGGTAAAAGCATATCACTTAAAAGCTCATTACAAAATAATATATTGAGCCCAAATAGCTAGCTAGGCCCGTAATTACAAACTCACATCAATTTAACATTGTTGAATAATTGCTATAAGCTTAATCAATTCCACAGACAGAAATAGACGTTAACACTTTTGTTAATTGCTATAAGCTTAATCTTAATCCGACAGAAATAACTGGGGTAAATATAACATTGTTGAATAATTGGTCAAATTTATCCCTATAATTAAGCTTAATCCTATAACCAACTTAGGCTCTGTTTGGTATGGCCAAATTTTGAGCTTATAGTTTATAAGCTCATATGATAAAAAAAGTCCAATTTGATAAACAATTTTCAAAAAGAGCTTATAGCTTATTTTACTAGCTTATAGTTTATTTTTCAAATGCTATTTCAAGTAGCTTATGAACTTATAGCTTATATCTTATCATTTTCTTTTCCAATTTTATCCTTACCATTTTACTTAAAAAAATTAAATATTAATTAAACATATATTTTTATATCATTTTATACTTATAAACTAGTTCAACCACTAATTTTACCAAACATTACAAATTCAATCAACTAGCTTATTCACTATAAGTTAAAAGCTAACTTATAAATTATTAGCTATAAATTTATCTACTATAAGCTAACTTATCAGATATTCGCTATTTTTTAACCAAACTGAGCCTTAGTAAATAAAATATTAAAACCAACTAAAAGTAGTTCCTCAGTTAACACTTTTGTTAAGTAAATTGTTAGTAATCCTAAATTATAAAAATGCATCAATATAATCCTTACGTTATCTTACAAAATAACCAATTAGTTCTAAACGTTTTTTTTTTTTTGGAGGGTTAAATACCTCTTCTTTTATCTAATGCACGATCAAATTGAGAAATATTGTTTGGATTTTTGCAAGAAGCTATTAAGTACTATACCACACCAATATATTCAACACTAAGATGGAGTAAGTAAAAGTGATGGACAAGAAGAGTGTACAAGACTATCTCACTAATTAATTTTCCACCAAATTCACAGAGCAGAACATACTTTTCTCAGCAACTCAAGATAGTCACTTTGTATATGAGATTTTTAATGAGAAGATTGTGACTTGTGAGGTACTGAGAAAAATCAATTTTTAAGATGGATGAGAAAATTAGAAGTTACATAATGAAAAATATAACATCAAATAAGAGATCAAAGAGTGGATGTTGGTTGTGGATAAAAACTCCCATGGGTTGTGGAAAAGAGGTATTTAACCAAAACAAAAAAAAAACAATGCAGATCACTAATTGATTGTTTTTTATGATAATTTATATACTAAATTGATGTATTTTTTTAGCTTAAATCCTGCTAACATTCGGCTTATTAGGAGTGTTAACCAATTAACTAAATAACTAGATGTTGTTCAAAAAAAACTAAATAACTAGATGAGAGAATAATTTAGGGAGTTTTTAGTTGATTTTGATAATTTAGAAATTAAATTGATGAAAGAGTGATAATTTAAGAAAGGAATATTGACTTCTTTTTTTGTTAAATAGAAAGAAATTGGCTATTTATTCTAATATTATTCTTTTGAGTCATGTTAAGCAGTACCTTAGAAGTGTTGTATATTTTATCAAAATAATTTATTTTAAAGTTATTTAATATTATTTATTTATAGTTTTCAAATGAATTAATATTATTAATTAATGATTTGTTCAACATGTTTTACTTGGCCAAAGTATACGTTACTTTTCTTTTGGTATCAATACTCATTTACTCCTAGTTAATAGCCATTATGGTTATAATGATGGAAAAGTTTTTCTCATGATGATGATATATACGGTTGGAGAACATATTGCCTTACTTCCCAATGAGATCAAAACCATACTATTAAAATAGTGTCTTCCTGAGTTACATTGTCAGCACTTAGTGAATTCAAGTTGTTCTGTCACCTCGAGTATGATTCATACTCGGGAAGGACCTGTTGAATCTTGGAGGATTTGCACAAATATACAGCGAATAAATCCTTAAGAACAGTGACTTTGCCACGCCTCAGGTTATTACTCTATTTTGCAGGTTACCCCAGTTCATGAGTTTAAGCTTTCATAAAAAAAGATAAGTTCATCATCTCTACTTTATTTGATTCTAATTTTTATTTGATGATTATGTTCTTACGTGTTTATTATTCTGATAATCTTAGGTCTCAATTATGTGACAATCTTGAGGACTAAATTGAGAAAGATAAGTTTATATAATATCTCTATATTCGTATATTATTGTCATATTTATTTGATGTTTATATTCTTATATATATTTGTTTATTATTATGTTTTGTAGGTTAATTTTACAACAAGAAGCACTTGTTAAATATATCAGAAAAAAGAGATTTAAACTAAAATTAATATTGAGAAAATAACCTTTTATATTTTTAAAAAGTATTAAATACACAAATTTTAAGATGAATTTTTTTATTGATATATTAATATATTTAACTAGTATATACCATTTTCATATTCTTAAATCATATTGTAGTTCATATTTGTTGTTTGATATCACATTAGTTTGCCGAAAAGACAAATTCACTGTTATACTAAATAAATATATGCACTAGAATAGTTAATATTAACATTCAATTGTAATTTCTGTCTTTTTTTGGGCACATATCTTTTTTTTTGTAATTTCTGTCTTCTTAGATAAATGGAGGTTGATAATTTGGAATTCAACTATAAAATAAATAAATTTGATCAAGAATTATTTTTTTCAAAAATGGTGTTTAATTTATAATGGTTGTTAAGCCACTAAATTTGGTTTAGTAGTGAAGAGTTTAAGTAATATATTAGAGGTTTTTGATTCGATCTTCAATTTCATTGTAAATAAAAAAAAAAATATATACTAATGGTTGATGGATGAAGAGTAACAAAAAGTTTAGGGGAGCATATCCCGTTAGGATCTCAAAGAAATGGTGGAAGCAAATGCAAAGACCTTTACAAACTTTTCCTGCAAAAGCACTCTGATTGATTAATAAAGGAAAACATTAGTAATTAATATTCCTGATACATCAATTAAGGGAGGGTCATGCTAACTAGTGCCCCGCCTCCGGGGCACTAGTTAAGGATACAAAAATAATAAATTCTGCATAGAAAATAACACTTTTAATATTTTATAAATGTTGACTACACAATTCCCAATGTAACATTACTATAATAGGTATCTTTAACTAGTGCCCCGAGGGCACTAATTAGCATTTTCCATTAAAGAATTTAATAATTTTAGAATATTTTTTCTATGGACAAAACGACAATTAAAAATTTACACATATAAAATAGATGGATCGAAGTTCGAACTCCAATCATTGCACCTAACACTAGCAATTTTGACATTTTTTAATTGAACTAGAATTTGTAGAGATAATGTTTTTAATATATTTTTTTTAAACTCATAAACATTAGTAGTAGTTAACATGACATGACCTGTTAATAAAATACTACTATATTTGGAGATATCCTCGTACTATGATTATAATACTAAGTCACAAATTAAAAGCAATTGATTCTTTAATCCTTTGACAATATTTTACCATTATCATATCGCATCTGGAAATGTGAAATCTCATCTAACGGTTTATAATGGGGACCATTAGGCATTACCTGCGTTTTACGTTTTTGCTTTCCACTCATGGAAATGTGAAATTCTAATGTTACAAAATATTTTTATTATAAGTGAAGCAACTTTTTTTAAATTTTTTTTGGTAAGACTATATGAAAAATACTTATATGATTACAAATGTTTGATCATTCTATGCAGTGGCGGAACATTAAGACTATATGAAGAAAAAAAATTAATTTTTTTTTTCTTTCCACTCACGATGTACTAAATTATCTCCAAATATTTCATTTTGTACCATAAAATAAGTAAGGAAAATGCTAACTAGTGTTCCGGGGCACTAGTTAAGAAACTTGATATAGTAATTTAGTAATGGAACTTGTGCAATTATTCTTTTCAAAATATAAAATATGTGTTTTTCAATACAAAAATTACTTTTTAAAGTATCCTTAACTAGTGTCCCCAGTTAGCAAGACCTGATAAGTAAATAATAGTAGTAGTAAAATACAAGTATCAAGTACAGTTAACATTAAGATAATTTAAATTAATTCGTAAATGATGTTTGACTAATTGGTCAATGAGTGTTGATGATTGACATCTGGTTTCCCTTAGTTGGAGACGGTATGCTAATGTCTTTCTTTATTCTACCATCTCCTTCCATTGATTGTTTGAGGAAACAAGATATCCTCATTGGGCACATGAAATCTCTATCACGTGGGCTACAACCAATCAAGAGAATAAGTTATCAATGAATTCCTCAAGCTACATACGGATACTAAATAAATGAGATTATTGTCTCGGTTAATTTAATCCCTAGTGGTACGTATAAGTGGTTTAATATCCCTTAGTGGTAAGTGAGGTGAAAATAGATCATGCCGGTTTATATGGATCTATAGTTCAACCTCTTCAAATTTAGGTAACACGGTAGACATTTAATCTTTCTAGAATAAATAATTTATTTAGTATATATTATAGATTGTATACTGTTTATTTATTCAATAAAAATTAGAAATGTGAAATGTTTCTTATAAAATGGAGAGGAAGTATTAGATTTTATTTAAAAGATTAAATTTTTTTTAGGAAATTTAAAGGATTATGTTAACTAATGTTAGGGGCATTAGTTAAGAAACTAAATAACTTATTAGATTCTTAAAAGATTTTAAACGGACTAACATAACTTATCAGATTCTTAAAAGGTTTAACTGAAGCCCGAAAAATATGTTTACGAGAAGGTTGTATCATACAAAATTAAAACAAATGGAAAATTAATAAATGATTATTATCAATTTTCATAAAAACATAGTGTAATTTATTGACCAGAAAAGAGTGAATATTAATTAGGTTTTTTTAGGTTACCCTTAAAATATTATGGATAATATTTATCTAATAACCAATGAAAGTTAACTACATAAGCAAATTAATTTATAAGGTGAGTAAAAGTTAATTAATGGGTACCATTTATAAAGTTAATTTATGGTCGAACGACATGACTAAATTGAACAATTTGGTGTTGATTAAACCAATTTTCAGTACAAAATTATATATGTATTAAGCCGGGTTGAATCAGATGATTCAATATCTAAAAAAACAATCAAAACAAATATAATCTTTTTCGTCAAAATTGCAATTTATGTATATTTTATAACACCGACACGAAAACATTTACTAGTATATAAGATCCATTTACAAAATTCGATTGCCCCTTTAATAAGATCATTTTTAAAGTTTAAGGTGCATTAATTATTTTTTACAAAAATATCCTTATTTAAATTGAAAAGCATTAAAAGATCAACTATTTTTTTCACTTATTAATTGAAGGACAATTTTAGAAAAAGAATGTATATTATTGACAAATTTTATTCAGGAACTATTTTTATAATATTTTTTTTGTCAATTAGTCTAGTGACTAAAAATTTCACTCTTAAGGAGGATAAGTGGGATGATCTGAGTTTCCGGCCCCCTGCATATATAATGCAATGTTCTACCAACAGAACTAAATACATATGACTACTTTTATTATTTTTTATGTTCTTGTCATTGACAAGAACATAAAAATAATTTTATTTATTAATTTTTATGTTCTTGTCAATGAAGTCTCATATTTTTTTTTTGAAACGGCAAAAATAATATATTAAATAATGGAACAAAAAAGGAGATACAATGGATTTAGTACAAGAAGTACTCCACCCACCCAAGTAGGATGAGTACATGTAGTACTCAGACCAAAACAACTCCTAAAAAAATGGAAAAACGGCTCGCCAATAAAAATATGGTAAACCTCCCCACCTAAGAGTAAAAAATGCTAAACTATACAATGAAGGGGATTAACATGCCACTCATAATACATACACGGAGCATTGACTTTCTTAGCCAACAACCATTCCCAAGAAGTACGTTTTATCCTATCCAATAACTCGGCAACATTGTTTCCTTTGTCTTGGAAAATTTTTTCGTTACGAGTTTGCCACAACAACCAAATCACCGCATGCCAAACCAAAAGAACCCCCTTGTGTGATTTTTTTCCCTTCGAGATCGACGCCAAGAACCCCTCCAAAAATGACGAAATCGACCCCGAGATCACTTCCACCACCCCAAACCAATTACAAACCAACATCCAAATTTTCCATGCAAATGGACATGCAAGAAAAAGATGATGCTCCGTCTCAATCCCAACACCACACAAGCCACAAGTGGATGACCCACCCGTAAACACCACACCTCTAGAAGCAAGATTTGTAAGAGTCGGGACTCTAGATAATAATAATTGCCAAGAGAAAACAATTACCTTAGAGGGAGCCCAACTATTCCACACTCTAAACAACACCGCCGCTTGATCAATGGACACGGGAGAGGGAGGAGAAAGCTTCTTAGCGAGGAAAAGATAATTGGCCTTAACCGAGAAGCCACCAACAACATCAAGCCGAAACTCCCAAGACGGATCCTCAATAGAGATTGGAATCGACGCAAAAAAGTCCAAGAAACTATTTAGGACCTCGTTTTCCCAAACAAATAATGGTCTCCGCCACTTCAATTGCCACACCCATACTCCATCTTCTCTCACCCCCATTTGTCTAATAAAATCATCCGGTTGGAGGGATAGTTTGAATAGTCGTGGATATACCTCCGCCAACTTTACCGAACCACACCAAATATCATGCAAAAAATTTGTGTTGCTTCCATTACCAAGTTTTTTCACAAAGACCTCTTGTAGCCAATCCCCGGGTACCCCCCTTACAACCCCCAAACCCACCAAATCCCTCCACCATAGTGAGGCTCTACTCCGCGCACGCATTCCCAACACCAAACCGCCAACCTCCCCGTACTTTGCCGACAAAATATTTTTCCATTGGGATCCTCCCTCAACAAGTAACCTCCATCTCCACTTTGCCATCAAGGAAAGGTTAAAGGCCTTTAAATCCTTAACCCCTAATCCCCCCTCCTTCTTCGGACGACAAACATCCGACCACTTCACCCAAGGAATTTTACTACCATCACCGGAGGTTCCACCCCACAAGAAATTTCTTTGTAGACTAATTATTTCAAGCCGGACACAAGAGGGCAATTTGAAAAAAGAGAGGTAGAAAATAGGAATTGCCGATAATACGGAGTTAATGAGAACCACCCTACCACCAAGACTTACATACCTATTTCTCCAAGAGGAAAGTCTATCCTTGATTACTTTAACCACCGGTCGCCATGTCGCCGCAATTCTCGGATTTGCCCCCACCGGAAGGCCAAGGTAAATGAATGATATTTTACCTATTTTGCAATGAAGAAAATTTGCCGCTTCATCCAAGAAACTTCTACCAACATTAATCCCAACCAAGCAACTTTTTGTGAAATTTACTTTGAGACCCGAGATTAATTCAAACCAACGTAAAACCGCCTTCATCGACCAATGAAGTCTCATATTTAGATATATATTTTAGCCTTTAAAAAAATGTTAGGAGCAATTTTTTTGACCGTAGTTCAAAGATGTATGAGTGAAAAATTAATCTGTGCTAACCATATTTATGGGTTCAAATCCCTTATTATTTGCTCTAATTTAGTGTTGGTAAAAAAAAAGCTTATGAAAATGAGAAAAGTTGCTATAAGGTGTACAAAATTAGTAATACAGATACCGATTATAAAATGATTTTGGTTATATAAATAGAAATTATGACTTATGATCGAGTATGGGAGAAGATATTTCCAGTTTTAGAAATGTTACTGAATATGAAAAGACATACTTATATTTGTGATTAGTCTTAGCGGCAGTCTTTCCACAAATTGCCAGTTCATCACGTGTACGATGTTTGATTCTTTCTTTCTTGTGTTTTTCGATTTCATGCATTTGCCAGATCCTGTTTCGTAACTTGCAAAATCACTCGTACTAGAATCAGTTTTTTATTTATAAATTTTACATTTAATTTTTTAAAACAATGTTAATTTTAATGACTCTTATACACCTATAAAATTATTTTAGATTTTGTTTAAATGTGTATGAATTATTTATATGATACTATAAATTTTAAATCAGATTTTATAAAATTTGTATTCGTTCAAATATCTCTATACAATATATTAAAAGAAACTTATGTTAAAAAACCAAATTTATCCTTGGCACTTTTAACGGTGTTCCAAGTTTTATGCCTTTAAATGTAATTTTAACTTTTATAAGATAAGTATAAAAAATCAATTTACCATAAAAATAGCATTGAAAACTACATCTCTAAACTAATAAAAAAATTCCAAAATAAAAATAGGAAAAAAAATAGATAAGTATGAAACAAATCAAATTGAACAAAAAAAAGCTTAAACATAAAAATAAAATACGTACAAAAAAAAAAAGAAAAATAGATAAGCATGAAATAAATAAAATTGAACAAAAAAAGGCATAAACATAAAAATAAAATATGTAAAAAAAATCTTTATAAGCATGAAATAATCATCAACTTACAATATATTAAAAGAAACTACTATTAAAAAGTCTTTATTACTTTTAACGGTGTTCTAAGTTTTACGCCCTTAAGTGTAATTTTAACTCTAAACTAATACAAAAAAAAAAAAATGGAAAGAAAGATAAGCATAAAAGAAATATTCCCATAAAAATAGCATCATAAACCAGATCTCTAACAAAAAATAAAAAACACAAAATAAAAATAGAAAAAAGTAAGATAAGCATTAAATAAATCTCCCCATAAAATTTAATTAAAATAAATTTACACATAAAAATATGAACAAAAATCATTATAAAAGATACGCTTCAAAAATAGTAACTTTTTTTTAATGAAAAAATAGTAACTGAATCTAACATATAAAAACGTATATATATAAAAAATAAAAATAGAATAACATAATAAAAGAAGATACTTATTTATGAGTTTAAAACTAAAAGAACAGAAAAATAGAAACAAAAAAATGATCGGCCCGTTTGATTTGACTTATTTATGAGTTTATGCGAAATAATTTATCTAAATAAATATGTTTTTATGTATTATTATAAGTTTTTTAATGTAATTCATGAAAACAATTTATAAAGATATTACTTTTGTCTTCTTCAAAAAAGATATAATTTTTGTTAGTGAAAACTTATGAATTAACATGCGTAAAAAAAACTTATGAATTAACATAAAAGTTTATTTATAAATTATAACCATAAATTATTTTCATCAGCTTAAAAATAAGCCAAATTCAAACATGCCCAATATATTAAAAAGTATTACTACTAAAAATTCTAATTTGTCCTCATCAATTCTTAAAAATATTTCAAATCTTCTATTTCGTAAAAAAAAATATACTTTTTAGTTTAATATATTTTTATATTAAATTCTACTCTATTTTTATTATAAAAAAAATCTACTCTATTTTTGTTTACTCTTATATAAAAAATACAGAAGAAGTATATTATTGATGAATATATATTATAATAATTACGGGTAAATATTTGTCATTATACTTAAAACATCACGGGACAAGTGTTGATCAATAATTTTGTCAAAAAAAAAAAAGAAAGTGTTGATCACTAATATATAAAAATAATACACGGGACAATTGTTCTAAAAAAATTTTTTAATCATACACGACACAATTGCTTTAATAAAAAAAATTTAATCATACAAGGGACAATTGCTTCAATAAAAAAAATTTAATCATACACGGGACAATTGCTTTAATAAAAAAATAATCATACACGGGACAATTGCTTTAATAAAAAAAAATTAATCATACACGGGACAATTACTTTAATAAAAAAAATTTAATCATACACGGGACAATTGCTTTAATAAAAAAATTTATCATATACGGCACAATTGCTTTAATTAAAAAAAAAAATAATCATACACGGGACAATTGCTTTAATAAAAAAAATTAAATCATACACGGGACAATTACTTTAATAAAAAAAATTTAATCATACATGGGACAATTGCTTTAATAAAAAAAATTAATCATACACGAGACAATTGTTTTAATTAAAAAAATTAATCATATACGGGACAATTACTTTAATAAAAAAATTGAAATTGAATAGGAAATATTTTTTATTATTAATTATAATTTATTATACAAAAATCATACACGGGACAATTACTTTAATAAAAAAATGACTTAATTTAATATATTTTACAAAAAATAACAGAATGACGTCACTTATATTTTATCAATAATTTATAAATAAAAGTCTATAGACCCGTGCTAATGCACGGGTCTCAAAACTAGTTATATTAGTGTAATTTGATTCATCTCCCCATATATGAAAAATGATAAAATTACATTGGTATAATATTTGATTAATATTGCACAGTTTTATAATGTTTTACCAAATATAAATTTTATAAAATTTACCGTTAGATTCAATATTTATATTATATAGACTAACCGACAGTGCCCGTTTGTGTGATCGATATTTTCTTTTTTTTTTGTTTGATGTGATCAATATTCTCTATTGTGCAAATATAAATAACTACTTAATCTCCTTTTTTATTGGACTTATTTAATTATAACTACTTAACCTCCTTTTTTGTTGTGGCTAGTTATTAAGAAGAAAAATATATATTTTTTTTTTACTATAAAAAAACTGAAAACCTACTTTTATGTAGAAGTTGTGCTTAGTTTTTTTTTTGGTAGTTTTTTTTTAAGGGTAAAATAGGAATAATGAAAAAGTCATCCCAAAAATTTGTATCCCCTTTATATATTAGTATAGATATCATCCAAGATTTTGTTTTAGTTTAAAGAAAATTATGATAATTTAATATGTTATTGAGACTCATTAACATTAACAATATTCAATAAAAATATATAACCGTTAATTTTAAGGACTCAATAATATATTAATTGATTTTAGATTTATGTTGAATTTTATGTGAATGATTTATATGATAGATGTTCAATCTAACGGTAGATTTAATTTGAATTTTTATAAATATTAATTATTGAGTGGTATTACACATATAATTTTATTTCTCAAACATAGTTCTTTTCAACTAGTAATTTCTTTTTTTTAAATAATACAAATAAAAAGTTAAAATGGAATAAGGAGAAAGTAGAACACAAGGCATTTTTGGCATCAAAGTTACTACATGTATATTAAAAGTTACTACATATATTTTAATATGTGAAAAAATATATATATATATATATTCAATATAAAATAATTGAGACGGATTGTGGTCCTCTTCAATTCAACCTATAAAAAGTTCCGCTCATTATACTCTTTCCTCTTCTCTATACATATACATGATATACTACCTCAATTTTTTTTTCTTTAGTATATATCTTGGAATTTTTTTTTATAAATGGGGCCAAAGTCCACAAAAGAAAAATCAACTATAAAAAAATGATTCCGGGAATAATTATTCTCATAACATCATCACTCGAGATACAATGATCTATTTAAGGTGTGACATCTAATTTATATACAGGAATTAGAATATCAACATCAAAATCACTTAAAGGACCTTATGAGTTTGGGTTCCCTCCATTTATTATCCCTCTATTTATTCTCCATTTGGAGAGAGATAGACACATTAAAAATTAGTGGGACCCATTAAAAGTGGGCCCCACTAATTTGTGGATCCCACTAATTTTTTCTTGTGTCTATCTCTCTCCAAATGAGGAATAAATGAATAGATAATAAATGGAGGGAATCTGAACTCGGACCTTTATCTATCATAAGGCACTATGTGTCAAACTGAATAATATACTTTACTTAATCACTATAACTTCTTTAAAAAAGTTTGTCCATTCTGTAAAAAAGAATTTTTTGCATTTCGGTAATTATTACTATTAGTAGCATAAGGCTTGATTTTGAATATAGGGAAATGTTTTTTACTATATAAGGCATCATCAAATCCACACAAAACAATCATTCTAACATATGCAGTGAGATTACACCAGTAATACCTTCCTTCAAATAGCCTCTTCAACATGCATTAAAATAATAAAAATATAAATGTGATTTCCATTCTGGAAAAGCAAACAAAATAATAATATTATTATTTCAATTTATTATTTTTTTCATTATATTCCCCTAATTACATTAAGGACAAAATTGTCAACAGTGAAGAACCGCTTTTAGCAAAACCTTAACACTATGTTTGGTTTAAGGGAAAGGTGGAAGGATTGATTGTGGAAGGAAAGAAAGTTCGGAAACCAAGATCCTTCCACCGTTTGGCAAGCTTGACAGAGAGGAAAGAAAGGTTACTGTTCATGGGTCCCACAGCTAAAAAACTTTCCGTCCAGATTTGGAAAGAAAGTGAAAATTGGAGATACAATCTTGTAAAAAGACAAAACACTCCTTGCTTTTGAAACACTACTATGCTTTTGTTTAACGAAAATTACAAACAAAAAATTGTTATGTTAGAATTTATTACTAATTAAATATGCATCTACCGAAAAAAATAATATCAAATGCATGCAGTAGTTTTCCAGTTTTTCATTTTTTTTTTCCTTATACCCATGGCTTTTTTTCCGTACACGTGTGGTTATACCAACATGATTTTTTTTTTCCGAATTACTGTAGCTTTTTTTAAAAAAAAAGTTTATGAAATAATTGTAAAAAAAAACTTGATTAAGAACAAAAATCAATTATTTAATAATTTAATAATACTTATTTTGAATTCTAAAAATATTATATACATATATTATATTAATTTTACTAGGGATAGTTATGTCATTTACTAAATAATATATCTTTCTTTCCTTTCACTTTCTATCCACTTTCACTCAAACCAAACAACTAAACAATCATCTCACTTTCCATTCCCTTTCTACTCACATTCATTCCTTCAACATTCTTTCCTCTCACTTTCTTTCCTTCAACTTTCCTTTCTCATCCAAACAAAGCCTAAAGCAGGAAAATTAGCGCCCTCGGTATTAGAAACACCACGTGTCAGTTTCCCATACGTCACTACTTTCAGGGCCCCCACGATTCCTGGATTCCGATGTTGTCCTAGGATATACATTTACCCACGCGCATACATGTTACTTTATTGCCACTCTCTTCCTCAATTCGATACGTGCCCATTTGTAATCAATCAACGAGAGAGTATAAACCACGCGCTTTCCTTATACACTTGGTTCAGGCAAACCAGACACAGCAGAACCTTAAAACAACCAACTAATTATTATTTTTTAACAAGCTTAAAACCACTTAGTCAAAAAAAAGAAGCTTAAAACCACTAATCTTAGAAAACCACTTTTAGGTTTTGCATCAGAAATAACCAGTTCACACTATCCCCTTCGGCTGTACAGTACTATTATACCTTTGGTTTGGGAGATCTGAGATTTTAAAAAGGAAATAAAAATGATACATGTAATTGATGTAGACTAAATACACAATTTTCTATCACCACTTTTGGATATAATTAAGGTTAGATTAAATACAATAATAATAAATAGTGAAAAATAAATGTAGTATTTTATTTAAATTTATTAAAACAATAAAGTTGCCTTTGAATTGAATATTATACTTACAGTGATACTAAACATAAACTTAGAGGGCCACAAATATGAATATTATAATTTAATTGTTATTCGTGAGGAATCAATTTTTTTATTAAGTGACCTAGTGATTAGAATTATACTCTTAAAATAAATAAATGGGGTGTCTGATATTTGAACTCCGATTTTTACATATAAAATGTAATGTTAATATCAATTGAATTAAGGTCATGGATACCGAGAAAAACAATTATTACCTTTCTTTTATATTGGACACCTATAAATAGAATAAAAATAAAAGTTATATAATTGTGGTAGTGACTTTTGTCCTAAAGCTCTTCGGTCTTTCCATATAAAGAATTAAAATTTCATCACATATAACTCTTCTACGAATCTTAAAATAGCTTTGTCAAGTTCTTCATCTTCTGCTTCCTTTTCTCCTTACTACTCACTCCTATAATCTTCAAGTAAGTCAAACATTTATTGGGATTTTTATCATCTACGATTATTTTACTCTTTTTAGTTTCTTCTATAAGCATTTTATTTTTTCTATTAATTATGTTTCAAAAGATTTAATTTGATCAACTACCTCACCATATCAATCAATTTTTTCCCTTGGTCATGAACAAAGATCTTAATTAGAAGACTATTTGCTTGTTGATCTAGCAGGTGAAAGAAACCCTAATAAATATTTTGAGGAAATTAATACTAAGATGGGAAGAGGAAAGATTGCAATTAGAAGGATCGACAATTCAACAAGCAGGCAAGTGACTTTCTCAAAAAGAAGAAATGGATTGTTGAAGAAAGCAAAAGAGTTATCAATTCTTTGTGATGCTGAAGTTGGATTGATTGTCTTTTCAAGCACCGGAAAGCTTTATGATTATTCAAGCACTAGGTACCATATTTTAATTATTAAGTTTTTGATAGAATTTTAAATTATTGTTCTAAATCTCTCCTTCTCCTATTTGTTTTAATTAATTTATTTATTGGATTTTTTGTTAACAAACTTAGTGATCTTAAATCCCAATTTTTAGCTATCTTTGGAATTGCCAGTTTATATTTACTTGAGGAGAAAAATATAAATCTCATATTTAAAAGTGTAAAATTAAATAAAATATAAATATAATATTTACGTTTTTTTTTCTCTAATATATATTTCCCATTCAAAAAAATAAAATACCTACGTTTGTGATTGTTGTCATATACTATTTCATGGTTGATCTAAGTTGTGTTGAAGAGTTGCATTATTAGGAGTTTTTGTATGACATTAATTTCATATGATTTTCCCCCTTCTTTGATGGGTTGATAATTGATGATCATATAACAAAAAATATGTATGTTACCTTCATTTTTTTTAACTATGTGTTTAAGCTTAGTTTCACTCCACACAAAACGTAAGCTTCTATACTTGATTTCATGTTTCACTCTATCAATTTAAAAAATTCATCTAAATAAATTCTAAATATATATAAGACTATGTATTATGTAGGTAGTTTAAAGTGGCATATGGCACAAAATCTCATATATATGTACGATAAATATTATTATTATAAATGCTTATGGATTATAAGGTATTGTTTGGAATCTATATTTTGCACTGAACACGATCAGGAGAATGCAGGTGCATACCTTTTGTTTTGAAGTTTTCCAAGCAGTAGTTAATATTATTATGAAGTAAATCTGAAAAATATAATGGCAAAATAAAACTTTAATATAAAAGACTAGAAGAAATGTTTTTATATGGATAATTGAGCTACATTGTATTGCAATCCACGCATGCATTGTCCCCAATATGCAAAGTACAAAAACTAAAAATTAAAGATATACAGTACAAATAGAAGGAGGGGGAATAGCTAGATTTAGCATGTTAGAAATTAGTATCAAATTAAATCAATTAATAGTTCATTTCCCATTTTAAGCACATATTTCTTCTTTCTTTTTTTCCTCATTCCAACCATTGCTTTGGAATTAGATAGATGTGGTTCAAATTTTGAGTGGATGCAAATTAGAAAACAATTTATATTTGATATGGGAGATATAATTTTGTCTAAGTGGTTTGAATATGATAGTTAATTAATAAGATGTTAAGTCATAAGTAGATTAAGAGTTCAATTCTAACACCATATGATATTTGTCAAAATGTATACAAAATCCAACTATAAATGTTAGCCACATATAGTTTGGTTGTGTTGTTTGGTGTTTGTGGCTACTACATATAATAGGACATTGTTTCAAGATGGTGTAGCTTAATGTGTTGGTATCTTTGATCATCTTTCTTGATGTAATGATTGTTGTACCCATTGCACTCCCTTTTTAAGGATCATTTCTTATATTTAGACATTCATAATTTTTATGAATGACTTGTGGATCCTTTACATTGTATTCTTAGGTGATTGTATCTCTTATTTTGTTTGAGGGATAATCTTGAGTTTGAATACTACTTGTACTACTTCTATTGTACGTTTGGGGTTAGTACCTCATCGTACTCGTTTTTAATTTTATTTATATAATTGCTACTAAGAAAGAAAAAAAAAAACTTTAGACATCCATAATTCTCATAAACTCATTTAACATTTTTTTTATCTCTCTCTTCCGATCACATTACTAATAGTAATATATCATATATCTATCACGTTACTCTCTCATAATATCTATGAAGTGTATGGGTGTACATACACAAATGATTTTTCTTTAACGATCAATCTAATATATATGGATCTTTAAAAATTGGTCTACCATATTAGATCAGGTTCATATGAGTTATGAGATGTCTCTCTTTTTAATGTTCTTTTTTCTTTTTGAAAAATACAACTACAAAATATATAATAATTACATATTAATATAAATGAAAAAGTGATTAATTACAAAAGTTTGTTTAAAAATGATCAAAATGATAAATAACTAATTAAAAATTGACTTTGATAAATCTTGTTATTCAAAATTGATCTTATATCATATGTCATTATTTAGCCAATGCAAAAATCTACCTTGCATTTAATTCCAATAAGTTTACCATTGATCAATGTTTATTTCTTCCCTTTCTTTCTGACTTGCTATTGCTCATATTAGAACCCTAACATTTGCTAGCTAATTTAATTTAATGTATATATATGTACTATTATTCAGCTGAAAGATTTGGCTATCTTGTACATAAAGATAACTTTTTATAAGTAAGAATATGGTATATTTATAATCTATGTGGGACTTCTAATATAGACTCATTTTAAAGGAGAATCTTACTATTTTTAGTAAATTTTAATAAAATGTTATATTTATTTTTCATTTTTTATTATTATAAAATTGTTACTAAAAAAGTAAATAATAATAAGAGTCCACCATCCACAATTTATATATAAAGAGGGTTAAATATGGAGCAAATTTATTTTGTTAACAACTACTCATGCATACTCAATTTAAGCATATATATATATATAGTAGATGAATAATCTCATGCGATATAATGCATTAAATCAGTAAACTAACTCCTCTTCTATATTCTCAATATCTTGCTGTTCATATAATTGTATAAGCATTATTAAGAATTTTAAAATGAGAAGTTTTTTCTTAACTAGCTTTTATTCCCCAATAGTACTACCTACTATTTCAACTAGAGAATTATGAAATCTTGTGTATTTTTTATGAGTGAATTATGAAATCTTTCCTTTGCCTTCCTGAGATAATCTTTGAGGATTCTTTTGGTCTTGAGCTGAATTTTCGCTACTTGTTGTTTTTCAGTTTTGTTTCCATTTGTGTGTTCTTCTTATAGTTTTCTCTCTTGTTTCCTTTAACCTTGTAATGGATTGAAGTACATTTTGTATATTTAACTAAAAAAACAAAGAAATTATATTAATACTAGTGAAAAAAGTACAAAGAGTATTTTGCCTACATACTGAGAAAAGTATTGAGAGGTACTCGACTCTCACCAGAACAAACAAAAAGAAAAATATATCAACTCATAGTCATCACTATATCTAAGAATAATCTAGATTGGTTTTAAACACTATTCATAGTATAGACATGTACATCCCTTTTTCTACCCGCCTACAATGGCTATGGCCTTGTTTGCTACATGCTAGCACAAGAGTCTAACTGTTTTACTCTCCTCTTGTACAGCTTGTGCAGAGGTTAGAGTATATATATATATATATAAATTTAATTAGTATCTAGAGGTATAATTTAAGATGGACTGGCGGCTTTGTACTTGGTTTGTTCAGAGGCGAGTGAGTCGGAGAACCATTTGTTGGTTCGTGTTCATTGACATGGAAGGTGTGAGCATTGGTTTATAGATGGTTTGGTATTGTCTACTATGTTGCTGAACTCTATTCAGGGGCGTCTCGAAGTTTTTGGAGGCTCTGTGCAAAATATAAAAGTGGCCCTTTAAATAATAAAAAAGAAACATAATTTTTTTATAAAAAAAAACCACATCAATTTAAATTGCAACTAAAATAAAAAAAAATAATAATCATTCTTGTAATTAACATAAAAGAGATTTATAGTCTAATAATAACATTAAAATAACTTCTAGCTACATATATTTACAAGAATGTTGCAATACAATTATTTTTACACCCCTTATTTACTGATACTACTACAATATAATTTTTTTTTTGAGACCCTCAATTTTTAGAGGCCCTGTGGAACAGCCCATGCTGCACATGCAGTTGGGCCGCCCCTGACTCTATTCCGTCCATATTAGAAGGCCTCCTTTCAATATATAGGAAAGGCAAGTATGGCTTTCAAGGTGTTTTGTTGGTTTGGCATGTGGTCGTATTTTGGCGTGCGCTGAATGAAAAGATTTTCGAGGCAAAGGTTTGAACGTCGAAGGAGATTTTTGAAAAGATACAATTAGTTTCTTGGAAAATGACTTTTATCGAAAAAGGCTAATTCACCATGTTTATTTTATGAGTGATGTATTTTTCCTTCTGACTGTATAGTTAGGTAATACCATTGGGGTGGGTATAGAGATTCCTTGTGCATCTGATTCTCTTGTATTGATTGGGTATAGTTAGGTAATACCATTGGGGTGGTATAGAGATTCCTAGTGCATCTGATTTTCTTGCATTGATTAATTGGGTGTAGACGTAGTACTATTTGTACTTGTCTCCGAATGTGGGTTAAGCACCTCTTGTATTGTTACCTTTTATATTAATATATTTGTTGTTCAAAAAAAAATATAAGCCAATTTCCAACACTTCTTAAATCGCATAAAAAAACCGTATGTCAAATCAACAACAACCCGTTTTTCCTTTTTCTTTGCTGACTTTGAATCTCAAACCTTTCTAACATTGTAAACAAAGTACCAGGCAACTCATAAACCTTCCCAAGCCGATGATATGTGTGTGTATGTGTGTAGGATCCCAAATCTCTATTTCAAACCTACACCTAAGGAAGATGTGACCCTCCGACTCAATGACCCTGGTGCACCAAACGCTACTAGCCCCGACACATCCCAAATTGCACCATTTTTTAGTAAATTTCCTCAAGTTGGTATATGACAACCGAACAGTTGAATAGAAAACTCTATGACCTTTGAAGGTGCATAAGTATCCCACATTTTTTTTCCCAATATTTTGCATTTTTCCGGATCCAAAGAAGGAGGGAGGAATTTTTCACTTAAATCAATGTAAAATGGGTGAATCGAGAACATACCTCCGTTTTGATTTTGCCACTGCCAAGAATCATCATTCCCAAGTTGATACTTGAAGAAAACAATGATTTGGTTAAGTTCATAATGTTCTGAAGTTATAGTGTGATGAATGATAAACCAAGTGATGATAGTGTGTGTGACGAATTCAAACATTTAATAATGAATGAAAGAAGGGATAGAGAATTCAACACATGAGATTTATATTGGTTCATCCAATGCGGGGTATCCAATTCTCACAACTGTGAGGTTTTCACTATGGTGCGTGAAAAACTTTCTCAACTCCTACACCTAATTTTTTTGCCACTTGAGACTTTTACAATATGTATTCTCTAAGCCTCAACAAAACTACAATCACCTATAAGTCGCCCTAGTCATACGTATCCCTAAACTATTAGGAAATCAGAGTCATGTAGTTCTCTTGTAAACCAGCTGTATGAGTGTGTATTATATGAGTATTAGACTAGCAAGGTGCAAGGCATTGATAATGACTTTTCTCTGTGTTTGGTGAAAGAAGGAATGTGATTCCTTTTTGATATAGGAGTCACTTAGGAGATAATGAAGGGATTAGTTGAGAGATTATATCGAGTAATGAGGTGGTTGTGGAGTAAACATAGGGTGTAGTGGACGAGTTCAGCTTCCACTCTCCTCAACTTATTCCTAGTTTTTAGGTCATGCTTACCTTAATGGCTATTGCTTAGTCAGCTGATAATTGCACCCTCATTGTATGAGCCGAGTTAGAACGGTTGTAAATAAGGTTCAAAATGGCTATGACGGTTCAAGTGCCCTAGTCTTCTAAACCATGTGAAGAACAACACTCATTAAAAAGTAGAGAATATTCTCTTCTAATAATTCAGAATACTTGTTCCATGTTAACATAAGTATCATCATCACCACTAATCAAACTACATTAATTCCTTTATATATCTTACACTTAATCTCAAAAAGAGAGGTTTACAAGATCAAGATGATATGAGATGACATTGCCTTCAATGTTGATCTCCGATGTTCTCTAGCATTTCTCTTTCTCCCTAGCCTTAATTTGTCGATGTAATATCAATCTTTGAAACCGCTTGAGTAGAAGAAATGATCGAAATGTAACAAGTAATATTAGGGTTTGAGATATGCATATTATGGTTTGGGGTTTAAGGTTTAGTGTTACGGGTTAGGGTTTGGAGTTTGTGGTTTAGGGTTTAGAAATTGGGGGATTAAGATTTGGGGTTTAGGATTTGGATTTAAGTTATCGGGTTTGGAGTTTGTGGTTTAGAGTTAGGAAGTTTAAGATTTGGCAATTGTGATTAGTTTGCAGGATGAAGTTTGTGTTTTACGGTTTAGAATTTGGGGTTTGGTGATTAGGGTTTGGGAATTTCGGGTTTGGTGATTAGGGTTTGGGAATTTCGGGTTTGGGAATTTCGGGTTTGGTGATTAGGGTTTGGGATTTTTGGTGGTTTAAGTTTGTGGTTTAGGGTTTAGAATTTGGGGTTTGGAGATTAGGGTTTTAGAATTTGGGGTTTGGTGATTGGGGTTTGGGATTCTTGGCGGTTGAAGTTTGTGGTTTAGGGTTTAGAATTTGGGGTTTGGGAATTTGGGGTTTGGTGATTAGGATTTGGGATTTTTGGTTGTTGAAGTTTGTGGTTTAGGGTTTAGAATTTGGGGTTTGGAGATTAGGGTTTTGGAATTTGGGGTTTGGTGATAGGGGTTTGGGATTCTTGGGGGTTGAAGTTTTTGGTTTAGGGTTTAGAATTTGGGGTTTGGTGATTAGGGTTTGGGAATTTGGGGTTTGGTTATTGGGGTTTGGTTATTGGGGTTTGAGATTTAAATCCCAAACCTTAATCACCAAACCCCAAATCTCAAATCCTAAACTCAAAACCCCAAATCCAAACCCCAAATCAACCCTAAACTCCAAACCTCAAATCTAAAACTAATAAATCAAAACCCCAAATCTTAAACCCTAAACTCCAAACCCCAAATCCAATCCAAAAAAGATTCAAACCCTAAATATCAAACTCTAAACTCTAAACTCCAAACCCCAAATCCAAACCTCAAACCCTAAACTATAAACCTCAAATCCATTACCAAAAAATCCAAATCCCAAATCTCAAACTCCAAACTCAGAACCCAAAACATTAAACTGTAAATTTCAAACGCGAAAAACAAATCGACAAACTCCAAACGTGTAACCCTAAACTCTAAATCCCATACTCTAACCCACTAACACTAATCCCTAAACTCAAGCCCGAAACCCTGAATCCATACCCACAAACCCCAAATCCTAATCTCAAAACACGAAACATATAATCCGCAGTCTCAACCCTAAACCAAAATCCAAAACAACAAAATCCAAACCCCATATCCCAAAATTCAAATCCTAAACACTAAACCCAAAACTTAAAACCTAAACTTCAAACTCTTTTATTTCCTACTCGAGAAGTACTCTCTCTCTCTCTCTCTCTCTCTCTCTCTCGCAAGTCTATCTTCCTAAAAGTAAGTGACATTTCGCTGACTCCAAAAAGGAAGTTTCATGTAGAATTTTGCTTAGCTAATTTCTTTGCAATGTTTTCTTTAATTCCACCTCAAATGACCTTTGTTGCTTTCCTATTGATGTCTTTTTTTTTTCTTTCCATTTTTACCTATTGATGGGTGAAGCACATATTAGCTAATGGTAACATTTTGATCATTTATCTTTTTTTGTAATAATTTGGTCTTTTATTTTTTTTTTATTTGAAACATATAGGTCCTTTATTTTTTATAAATAAATAAGATAAATGACCAATGTGGTACAAAAAAAGGAACTAAAATGTTACAAATAAAAAAAGATAAAGATCAAATTGTTACAAAAAAAGATAAGGGACCAAAGTATTAAAAAAAAAAGATAAAGGACCTAATGTATAATTTTGCCATGATTTTATTATGAATGACGACTTGACTCATTAAATTGTTTTATAGAATAGACTCTTATTTTATTTTTTATTTTTTTGTCAAGTAATCTAGTAGGCATAAATTCTACTGTTAAGGTGGATAAGTTGAATGACTCTTATAATGCAATGTCTCTGTCAACTGAGCTAAGCTCACGGGTCTCTAAAATTCTATCTCTCCATAATCAAAACCGACCGAACAACCATTAAGATGCAAATTAATTTTTTCCCGTTTCTCCCTCTCCCTCTCAATCTCATATACTTTTTCCTTTGTTGTTTTTATCCATATTTGATATGAGAGAAATGTTATATTTTACAAAGCTTATAAGTTATAACGTTGACAAAGGATATGTGAAAGATATTCTAATATATATTCTAGATCTATTTTAATTTCTACTTGATTTTTTATTGTCTTTAGATCTACATATTTGAAACAAAGTAACTACATCTCACCTCTTTGTTTTTTAATTTAGTTCGTCTATCTTTTGTTGCATTGTGTACGAGGTATTGAACTATTCAAAAATTAGGAATTTTTGGAAAACGAAGGAGTTTTAGATGTAAGAAAGTTTCAATCTAACCCGTAATAACCGATCCATTTAACCTGCCACCCTACGACTCGACATCTGAACAAACCAAAAATATAGATGGTGTACTGAAATTGGGTCTAAATTAAATGGTTGCACTTTTTATTGGTTTGATTATTTTCGGCCCGAATCTGACTAAAACCGACCGATGATTAGGCTACACTAAACTACCTGACAAAAAAATTATATACTTTTTGTAACATTTTAAATTATACTAAATTATAAAGAAAAACATCAAATTTTACAATAAAATATTATTATTTAAATTCCAAAATGATGTTATTCTCAAATTAGTATAATAAACTAATGCCAACTTTCTATGAATGGCACTAAATTCGTAAATAACAAGTAACTAATGCAATAAGATATATACATTTTAATCATCTATAGTTACCAAATGCCAAAATTTTTTTACTGACTTTCTACATTATGGCAGCATGAAATCTGTTATTGATCGCTATAACAAACAAAAAGAGGAACAACATCAGCTAATGAATCCTGCTTCAGAAGTCAAGGTAATCATTACTATACTATTCATCTAAGTGGTGAAACATCAAGTTACTAAACACATTATTCTTGTTTTTGGATTAAATATATCATTGATTATACCATTGAGTTTGCATCTATATTCTTCCTCACTTTGATTCAAAAGATATATGAATTGTTGTAATTATGAGAGTTTAGAAACTAAATCATTTTAGGAATAGATATTCTAAAATATTAATATGTAATTAAATATGACAAATTACAAGTAACTAAGTTTGTTGTAGTGGTGAGGAATTTTGATAGTATAATAGAGGTTTTGGGTTCGATCTTCAGCTTCATTGTAAATAAAAAATGACAAACACATATCGCCCGTTGAATATACATGGCCCGACAATGTCGCATAGTGTTGGGTTGTGAGGGAGAGTCTTATTGGATTGAATCGACACATTGAGTCTTGGACAACCACACAAGTGATTTTTTACATCAAACTTTTACCTAAAATTTTAAAGTTTTAGGTTTATGGGTCTTGGCACTTATATGTTGTTCAACATTAACTCTTCCAACCATTTTGGGACTTAACTCACACTTGATAGATCTCAACATCTCCCCTCAAGTGTGAGCCTCTCTGTGTCCATGTTACTTCGCCTCTCACTTATTGCGATCATACATCAACTCAAGAGAGAGAGAGAGAGAGAGAGGAGAGGGGGGGGGAGGGAGGGAGGGATATCAACCACACAAGTGAAGTGATTATCGACACCACATCTTCAGAGAGGGAGCAACCACACAAGTGAAGTGATTATCGACACCACATCTTCACCTAAAATTTTAAGACATTAAATTATCAACACCACATTCTCTAACTTATATGTTGCTCAACATCATTTCAACGTGAGACTTAACTCACACTTATAGATCTCAACACATAGCCATGACTCTTTCAAAATAATGTTATTACATTTGCTGCACACATGAAATTCCACAAAATGTAGAATCAAAGTTCTTATGTGTGCAAAGAGCACGTATATACTTGTAGTTAGGAATTACCTCCCCAATAATTGCATGAAAGAAATCACTCCATGCGGTTAAGGACACTATAGTAATCTTGAAACAACCTCTAACATAAAAAATTTAAAATTAAATCATAAATTCTTGTTCATTATAATGACAATATTTAATCATTGTGTTGTAGTGAGTTTACAAAATCTTAACATTTTTAAACATCAATTTATCTTCTTTTTTTATGTTAATCTTCATGCTGTCCAACTTATAAGTTTACTTACTGTTGTTGAATTGCATAATAATCTACCTTATTCTCTGCTGCATAATATTAATATAGACTAAGACAACGGAGAATAAGACAGAATTATTATCTTTAAGAGTCCTTCACTCTCTTTGTTATGCTTCCACTACTGGTGCTCGTGGAAGCATGTTTCAACCAAGAGGTTCAAATGCATGCATTTAGGACACAAAGGTGATAGTGGTTATATATATTCAAAGACATTTAGTCTTCTATGAAATTATCTTCCTTTTTCCTAAAACTAGTGATTCATCCTTATAAGACTCCTTGTTAAATAAGACTCTCCTACCACTCTAATGCCAATCAAACTATAACGATACTAGTCTCATCCTACCAACATACCAATTTCTTCTACCCGTACTTTCAATAGAAAAATAGACACATTCCTAATTACTTAAAGAGACTACTATTGCAACATAGTTCATGTTGAATACTTACTTGCAGAGCAAGTAACTGGCCACCGAAGCTTAGACTAGATTAGTTTAGCTCACAATTGTTATGGTGAGCATGATTTAGACTAGCATAGCTTAAGAAAGTTAGTTATCGAGTTTGTTAGCTTCATACTCTATACAGAGAAATTTATAAACATTTTCATTGATTCTTCAAAATAATAGAACCAGTTTTCACACTTTTTCTCCATGGTTTCTAGAACTTTTTTCATTTTCATCAATCATCATAAAAACTTCATGAGTTCAAATTCATGATTTTGCTGCCAATTCAATTTTAGGTATCTCATATTCCCTTCATCACTTCATGTCATATGTTAATATTTCAATTGCTCACAAGTCCTAAACATCTTATCCCTTTCCTCTCCTCTTCTATTGAAGGCGCAAAATAAACTAGACTTAAACCAAAAGGTTACAGACAACAAGAAAGTATATATGGAAAAAATATCATTAGTTTTAACTATCGTTGATGCAAAACATCGATGTTCACATCAGTTAGATGTGAATAATGTTTTTCTTCATAGAGAGAGAACAACTCTATGCAGTTCCATAAAATATATACCTTTGAATTTGATAACTAACATGGTTTATGAACTTTGAGTGAGAGAGAACCAAGTGAAAGGTGAAAGATGCTAAAAAGTATTTTTGGAGTTTTGTTTTTGTGAAAAAGATAAGAAAAAGTAAGGAGACCCCTTCCCTCTTGATTAAAATTATTCCATAGTAATTCTTGCTAGACACCAAGGTTAGGCCAGCTGAACTAGTATAGAGGTCTAAAGTCCTTGCTTGAGTTGTTTGGCTTTTAAGCCGACCCTAGCCAAGGTTCTACATGTGCATGTTTGGATTCACTTTTGGTTTAACTAAATTAAATTGATTTTGGTATGTGACTATGGTCTGGCAAGTGCACCAGTCTGTCGTCGAGTAATAATTCACACTCTAGGTGTCTAGAATGAGTTCGTATCCACAGGGATCGTGCCGCAGCTTTACTAGCGTTATTTAAGCTTGTGATAGTTTGCATTCGCTTTGGTTTTTGGAAAAAGGTTTTATAAAAATAGCGTAATGCTTTGCAGAAATATAAATTGCTGAATGTATAAATAATAGATTCAAGAAATATAGAGGCTATGTATGGTGGTTGGACTCCCTCCCTTCTTCATATTTGGCATGACCGGTGTATAACATAGTTACTTAGATTATGTTCGGCGGTGAATTATCCTTGTTGTAGTAATACCTTGCTATTACACTATGTCTATTAAAGTTTCCCTACATTAACAACTAAGGTACCTACGAGAGCCTAACCTCGATGTGTCACATACCTTAATTACTAAGTGAGTTGTTTATAAACACGCATTATAACCTTCACCAATTAACCTCTAGGTCCTAGTATCGGGCTGTTCATCTTCTAAGTGCTCAGATCACACCTAGTGCATGATTCCTCCTCTAACGGCTCAGTTCACGACTAGTTCAGGATGTTACCGTCTCTATACACCTAGCATTATTTACTACGAGTTTCGGACTAATACCGAGTCAAAACCTGATATCAATTCTATGGGCGCTCCCGCTTATCCGGCCAGATTACGAGAATACGTTATTAAAGTGCACGAAAGTAAATAACAAACACAATACTTTAAATATCATTTATTATAACTTAGACTCAATCACAGACTCCAAATATTCATAGGGGAGTTCATCTTCTCCACCACAACCTAAGGCATAAATTATAAAGACTACATATTTAAATTACAAGAATTATAACCTAAATACAAAAGCCTAAAGAAATCATACCTTGCTGAGTTAGTTTTCCCGTAAGGGGAGAAAACTATGCCCAATAGAGCTCCTCTGAACCTCTCCTTATAGTAGAGAGTGTTCTACTATTTCTGAATGAATAAAACAATGAATGGGAGGCTCTATTTATAGTTTTCGTAATGGGCCTCAGCAAGGCATCGCAGCACGATAAGGCCATCGTACTGCGATGTGAAGATTCAGTTCAAAATTATAACTGATCCTGTGCATTTCATCAGCTTGGGCGCCAAGTAACATCATCGTACTGCGTTGTATGGCATCGTACTGCGATGGAAGATTTTCTCAAGATTTATTTCTTCTGATTGCTTGGCGCGCAAGGAGCTTTCATCGTGGCACGATAGCACACATCGTGCTGCGATGGAATGCTGTATTTCTTCACCTTTTGGGCTTTTTCTTGTCTTTTTGCATCTTGGACTCTGTCTTGATGTTTTCTCTTGCTTTTGTAGGTTTTCCTTCGTATTTGGGCCTGTCTTGGTCATTTTACTACTAATAATAATACTAAAAATAACGTAGAAATTCCTGTCATCAGTATGTCATAAAGTTCTCGATTAAAATTGATTTTGCTTGTAGAATTTGATTATAACTTAGAACTTGCTAGGATTTATTATGGCTAAAGTCATGGTAACAAAACCTTCATGTGCCAAAAAAAAGTAAGATAACTAGCATCATATCATATCCCTTTTTCCCTCTAGATTTCAAAAACATGGCTGCTCTCTAGGAAGATCTATATATCTGTTTGATTAATAATTTCTCAGTTTTATGGTTGAAAATATATCATATCCTATTTCTGGGTAAATTGGAATATCTGATTTTGGACATAATAGGCCAAGCCCAAGACTATGGAACACAGTCAAGGAGCACACAAACTACTTATATGTTTCCAACAACAAATGGATTATTTCTCAGTTGTTATATTATATATTTTCTCCTTATTGCTTATTAAGTTCTGTATACAATGATCTATTTAGTGATTCCTCATTTTTCTGAAGCAACCATAATGCCTAGAGTAGTGTTGTTCATCTTAAGGTCTATTGGGGGTTGATATTATTAGGAAAAAGGGAACTAGTTTTGTCTTTGTTTTTAAGAATCTAGTGAGTCCAGAGACCATTCTTAGATCTTCATGCATTTGGACCGGACATGAGACTAATCTCAGTTAGTTAGTTAGTTAGTTAGATAAATAAATATATAAATAAATGTCTGATCTGTGGTGGAATATGAGCCCCATCTTGTCTTATTAGAGTACATATTCAATCTACTTTGTGTATGTTTGGTATCACGATGAATATGTCAGAATTACGGTGATTCACCGTAATTTTCTAAAAGTTATACTCTGTAGCTTATGTGAAATCATGGTGAGTCACCGTGATTTTGACATATATGTTGTGATAGCAAACATAGGCTTCAAGTGGTAGATAAACTCATATTTCTCTATATTTTCATCTGTTACTCTGTTCATTCATTGTTTAGTTTGTCCACGCAGTACTGTTTGATTATGTTAGATTAATAGATTTACGCATATGAACTTATCATCTGGTTATTTATGGCACATTTTAACTTGTATGAAAATCTTGTTATTGTATCATTTAGTTATGGAAAATGCTAAAAAATGCTCTTGGGGTAATCTTAAGGAAACAAAAATGATAATATAATTTTGAAAATAGTACATTCAATGCATTGATTCTACTTAACGTCTTTGCTTGTTTTCGTTTTTGTTTCCCTAACAATTACCGTGTAGGCGCCGTTTAGCATGACCCAGATAATTATTTATAGGCTTAAACATCATTTTCGTCCCTGTAAGTTTATAAATTTTTGGGTTTAGTCCTTGTATATCTTTTTGTTGCAAATTAGTCCCTGTAAGTGCAAATCTTTTTTATTTGAGTCCCTAAAGCTAAAATCCGCAGGAAAATCTGCAGGAAAATTCGCTGGTTTCATGCAGATTTTCCTGCGGATTTTAGTTTTAAGGGACTAAAATCAAAAGATTTGAACATACAAGGACTAATTTGCAACAAAAAAAGATACAGAGACTAAAACCAAAAAATCGCGAACTTAAAGGGACGTAAATGATGATTAAGCCTTATTTATATATAACTAACATTGTTGTTATAATTTTTTATTGTGGTTTCTGATTGTTATTTTTTCATCAAATAAACTCTTACAAGTACATAAATCTGAGTACATGAAAGCTAAACCAATTTCTTTAAACTCGAATCTTATATAATCTTTAGAAAAAACAACACAAAGCAAAGATGTAAATAAGTGATTATGAAAAGATAAGAGAAGGTTTGTTAATTCAACAAAGCAATAAGGGAAAACTGGTATAAAGTAAACATGTAATTTGAAGATCTTTGTATGATCTGGCAAGCTAATTTGTTTGTGGTGTTAAGGAGAAATACTTATATGGGCACAAACCCAAATAAGTATTTCTTAGACACACTCACATTAAAATCCAATTTTAGAATATATAATTCTAATTTATTTATAAGAATATAAATATTTCTTAAGATCTAAAAGCATCACATTTGGATACTTAATTGGAAGGGTATTATATATATACTAAGCACACCTTCTATCTGTAATTGACTTCAATTTTAGAATATATAAATTACAATACCTATAATTGACTTCTTTTTTTCGACGTGGAACCATTGAGCTTAACTACAAGCTAACAAAATCAAATTTAAAATGTATAAATATAATAATGAGTTTAATAGATACACACGGCTAGTGTTATTTAATTTTACACTGACATTCAATAAAAATAATCAAATCTTCCATGTTATATTAAAAAAGAGAAGTGAAGTGACTTAACATAATACAAGATTGTTATCGCTTGACGGTGTAAAACAATTTTACACTATTCCTTAATATTCTTTTATCTCTAATAATATGGGTATAAATATAATAAAGGATAATAGAGGAATAAAACTCTTCACTGACATTCAATTTGTAAAATCAATTAGAAGAGAGACCCAAACAACATTAAAGCATGGTCAATGGTCATACACTCATACATTCAAATGCCAATTTCTCTTCCAATTGAAATTCAGAAAGTGAGACTATAGAAATTCCTCGTTGATTCTTTCTCTTCTTATATGTGGCCATGTGGGTCATTTAGTAATGATAAGTAATACAATGATGCAGAATTATTATTTGCGAAATCCATCTAAGTTTTTTGATTGTTCAAGGTTGGAGGATTGAAATAAGTATTAAAATTAAAAAGAAATTATTTATATATAAAAAAAAAAGTGTGCATGTACAGTCCACTTTAGACAAACCATTTTAGAATGTTTCATTGTAGATGTTCTGCACTAGGTTTTTAGATAATATCATTTTATAAGATAGTTTATTTAAGTTAAAAAAAATATGTAGGTTGGTATACTAAAATTAATAAAAGTTAGAAGGCATATATTCCATCAAAAAAGAAGTTAGAAAGTGTATAATACATGGTTTAACAAAAGACACCTTGCCAGAGGGATTGGTTGGCAAGAAATTTAAATAAAGGATAGATAATCAATCATTTTGGTTCTTTCTTAGAGAGACATTTGATGATATATTTGCAATTTTGATATATTCAAATAATGTTCAAAATAATTGTTTTGCTTTTAAATAAATTACTTATATCTCTAACAAAGCCCCCTTCTATTATTTTAAAACATGAAGATCCATTCACCCAAAAAAAATGAAGATCCTAATCATATAAAATTTCAAATTAAACCACATGGATTCTCTATACTTCAAATTAAAAGAGCTCATGCGTGCTACAGATGATATAAAACCATTCATAGACAAGATACAAAATGCATATAGAATACACCAGAATGCGGATATGTAGATTCCATATAAACAGTAATCCCATGGTGCCATTTGAAACATGTGAGGCTAACCAATAAATAGTATCTATCATACATGCTTGTGTTAAAAATAGAACACCAATGTGCCCAACAGAATGAGTGGCAGACTCCCACTTCTGTGTCTCTCTAACCACTTCTCCTCAAAACTCTTTGCCCTATTGATGGAAATGGAACCATTGCCAATCAACTAGTAATCCAGAAGTATAAAACAATACCCCCCGGCAGAATAATAAAACTACAAGTAGCAAAATTATCTGGGCAAATCACCATATTATCAATGATGTGTTAAAATCCTCTTCTTGTTGGTTCTTCTCCATAATGTTGTTCATTGAATTCTCTACATGACATCTATTGCATATTAAATAATTTTCTTTAGTAATAACTGTTGAACCAATTTAATATTTTTATTTCTACTTCCTAGTTTTGGCAGACAGAAGCAGCAAGCCTGAGACAACAACTGCAGTACTTGCAAGAAAGCCATAGGTAAAATAAATAAGTAAAGATATATATAATAAGCACCTAGCAGTTGCATAATTGTAATAGGAGTATAGAACCTAACATGTTAATAATGACATTTTTTGGCAAAAGAGTAATACATTATTCTGAGGCGAGGGGGCATAAAAGGAAAGAAAAAGGAAAATTTTGCCATCCATCTTTGCAGAACTAATGGTTTTCCTGTTATAAGTAAACCAACCTATTTCAGATGAAAATGTATTTTGTATTTTCTTTTCGTAAAAGCAGGCAATTGATGGGAGAAGGACTTGCTGGTTTGGGTATTAAAGAACTACAAAATCTGGAAAACCAGCTGGAGATTAGTCTAAAGGGTGTTCGAATGAAAAAGGTACAGAGGATCAATTCAAATCTCATCCATTCAACATTACATATTTGTTATGGCACATTAGTGACTATTACAGTCATTTATTTCCCTGTAGGATCATATTTTGACTAATGAGATTAAAGAGCTACACCAAAAGGTATTTGGAGTCTGGTTTTCTAGCTATATTAGACTAAGCTTAAGCTAAACCACAAATTTCTGACCAACTTCCATTAATGCCATTGTAGGGAAATCTTGTTCATCAAGAAAATGTAGAACTCCATAAGAAGATGGACCTTGTCCAAAAAGAAAATGCAGAGCTACTGAAGAAGGTAAATGATAAAAAACAAAAAGTTAATCATCTTCATGTAAATACATACACATCATAAAAGACTGAACACACACGGACACGGCCATATCAGCACAACATATTTTTCATTATGCCAAATACTACCATTTATCTAGAAGCTAAAAAGCTTCAAGTTAACTTGTGGTAAACCTAAACAAAAGATTTGATATTAGGTTTATGAAGCAAGGAGTACAAATGAAGAAAATGCAACAACCAATCTTTCATGCACTATCAGAAACGGATTTGATTTACATGCACCTATCAGTCTCCAGCTAAGCCAGCCACAGCCTCAATACAGTGAACCAGCAGCCAAAGCCATGAAATTAGGGTATTCCCTTAAACTGATGATGTACAACATATAGCTTCAGTGTACACCTTTTCTTTCTAATTTCTTCAGAAACTAAACACCTAAATTCTGAACCAGATTACAGCTGCATTAGCAAGAACTGTTCGATAATCACCTATGCTTTCAAGTCTGAAAAGTTGTCATGAACCAGTTCAAACATATAATCATGCTGCTATGTGTGGGATCTTGTAGTTCAACAGCCACATTGTTCCATTCAACAGAATAGAGTATGATATTTCCTATCAAGAAGCTTACAATTGCTATTAAGAATCAGACATAATGACTACCTCTGTAAATTTTATGAAATAAAGATATTACTGATTGTGCCTTGTGTTGTTTGATATAATTTCTACATCTCTCATGATCAATCTAATGGAATTTGGAACACAACTACTTGTGTCTGCCTATACATGTGTAGTTCATACTGTCACGGTAATTATTCTATTCCTCTCAAGTGATAAGTATGACTTACGATTCTTCACAATGAATTATACAGAAGAATTGCCAAACAATAAAGTGGGAACAGATATCCCTGAATGTGACTCAATAATCTACTATTGATCAGCCAGATATATAATGCTACAACTTAAATAAAGGAGTAAACGACTTAACATAGAGGCCTCCTCCACGTATATCTAACACATACGCAGTAGAAACAGAAAGTTATCTACCAGGAATAGGAAAACTTCATCTTTAGATGCACATCCAAAAAAGTATAGACATGGTTAAAGCATCTGATATTCTAACCAAAATTTCAGTCATTTATTAGTATGCATAACACAGTTGACAACACAAATAGACAAGAAAAAAGTTACTATGTATATGGGCACTGTATCCCAATGTTTGAGAACACAAATGGTTGTGTAGAAAATCATTCTTGACTAATCCAGGATGTCCTCATTCCATTTGGAAGAGAACTCAGCTGTAGGGTACATCACTGACCATATGATTACAAGAGTTAAACGAATAGCAACGGTGTTTAGAAAATTCAGATACAAACAAAAAAGTTGGGGGAAATAATTATAGCTGATACCTGATAGCAGACAATTATGCCTAAGCAAAATTGCAGCATTTCAAAAGCATTTGACATCTCAGATTCTTTTTTCATATTTGCCCTAAACCCTACATATTGACGACCAAAGTTATAATGTTAATCACATAGCCACATGTCATGTGACACAATCCCCGTGGTCTCACTATCACACTAGTGAAAAGTCACACGAGCAACAGTATATGCCAGTAAGTGAAAACACTTACCTAATGAAAAGGGTGGTCATCAACAGTATCACATCAAATGGCTAAAATAAATCGCAGTATCAACAATACAACTGGAAAAACAGTGGAAAGGCATGTTATAGCACTTATCATTTTACATATTATTTATACATAAAATTAGAATGCCAATAATAACGATAAAGTTGCTTTTCTTGTAGATGCATCAGGTGTGCAATAAAACAATCTGGAGGGCTATCAAAGTCTAGGCCTATACTCTCACAGGTCAACCCTGGATTACTATAAAGATCAAATTTATCAGAAAAGCAAAGTTCGTGTGTGTGAAGGCCAGTGAAGGCAAAATAGAAAGATTTTACAAAAGGAAGTCTATAATAGAAGTAAAATTCGATTTGTTGTGAACCAATCTGTGTAGCCCAAAACTTGTTAAACCACAATCCTAAGTACAAAAAAATCCGTCAGTACAAGCACTTGACATCTCATGTACAGAAAGCAAATGATTCCTGTAGTTCCAATATTTTCATAGGTGACGTGAATATTCAAATGATTCCTGTCTACCTTTAAAAAATTGGTAATTGTAGGGCTCTGCATGGGCTTTAAAGCAAATGCACAAGTTATCAACATTATGCTTATAGAATGATTTTAAATTTTATCTTAGAGCATACTTCAAGGTTCGAGAGCAACAACTATAAACATTCAAAAATATCTGATTGCATGATTCATCGGCATGAGGGGAGGGATCTATTGTGAATATATTTAGTAGAATAAACCACCAGCAAGCAGCCATGGAAAAGCAGTAAAGCCTGACCATGAGTCAAACTGAACTGGGTCATCCAGATTGATTTTGTACGATATTAAATATTATACTAGTGAGAGAGGGGCAGTGTGTTAGACTTCTCATTAAAAAAATACTATGTAAGGATGGGAAACCGAAAGGTCCGAAACTGACTTGGCAGTTTTTGTGTCAGTAAGTAACTATTTATGAGCAGTTATTTTCTAGTGTGTATTTTATGTTGTACTAGGAATAAATAAGGAAAATTCAGAGCATAGTTGGTTATCCTAGAGTATTGTGCGATTATTTGGAAAAGAAGAGACACAAGGCTCTCAAACCCTTGTGGAAACTGACTGTGTTCACTTGTCCTGTGTAATTTCAATTCTGTGCAAGTGTGTTTAACTGTGTACTGTCTCTGATTTGGGAACTCTTCCCCTGAGAACTATTCAATAAATTAATTGTTATTTAGTTATGAATCCTATTTTTGTACCATTTGCTATCAGTGTTTCGATACCTGAGAAAACTCTCATCATAAACCCTCTGCTTCATCTTTAAAGCAGATTTTACCAAACCACAGTTTGCTGGCCCTCTTCTCCTGCCTACCATCTCAAGTGTTCCATTTGCTAAATGCCATGTTGCAAGAAAACAAAAATGATAGAAAGCAGAACTTGGGGAGTAATTACAGATTTGGGTAAATCTAAAACATTGCTGCAAGTTACAATATTTGTTTTAAAAAAATGATTTCATTTTCTGTGTTGGCTTTTATTTGCAAAACAGACACCTTTTTAACTTTGTTTCCTTTTATAAAATATTTGAAAGCAAAATTGTAAATAAAAGTGAAGATTGTTTTCACTGCCTCCTTTACAAATACTTTAAAACAACAAACCAGGAGAAAACAGAGTGGTAGCTTTGTGAATAAAAGTGACAATAAAGTAGTAGAACTTTAAGTTTCATCTTTGGTTAACAGAAAAACGAATCCCAAGACAAGCCCCATTTTCATAACCATATAATGATTTTGTTATACACTAGGTGTTGCCTATAAAGCCCACTGACACTGTGTTGTACCCATATCTGATATCATACGTGGACAATACTCCTGGTATATATGTATCCGTAAAACAAATCAAGATAAAACAAAGAATTATGGAAACTACTCCTGAGAGATATTCAAAGCTCCTCTAATGCAAGAAACTTATCCTACAAGATAATCTAAAATGATATTAACATATGATAAGATATATTCCAATCATTTAACACTCCAGCTCAAGTTTCATAAGTTTGTTATATTACAAAAGAGAAAAATAACCAAATAATATAATTTACATTGAATTGCATTTGGAAAAAGAGTTGAGACAAAATTGCATGGGAAATTGGGACAGGACAACTTGTGTCAAAGTACAAATAAGAGAAAATCAATGGCAAACTCCAACTGAGACAAAACCAGGGCCAAACCACAACTGAGACAAAGAAACCAATGTTTTCAAAGAAACACATCAAACCATAGGTCAGATCAGATCAGAGAAGCAAGGGTAGATCTGAGGATATAATGTGGAGTGGAGGTACTGCTTGAGTTACTAATAGTGGAAAAACCAAATTCTAATTAGACCCACAAGACAAAAGTGGTTTCGTAAAACAAGGAAAGGCCCACAAACCAAACTTGACCAGCGGCACGGTGAACAAGCAGTAAGAAGGTTAAACGTAGCCTTCAAGTGCCGACTGAAACAAAAAAACTTGACGGCTGAAATGTGAAGGCAATGGCCTACCTCAGTGATACTAGTTGAAGTTCTAGGGTATTAGATAAGCAGAGTAGAGAATAATTAAAGCATGCATTTGATCTGCTAAATAATAAGGGACAAGACAAATTCAGTTGTACATTGTTTGATTTTAAAACTATTTATGGGACTAGACAAATTGGGGGGGTAAGGAACTGGACAAAAATATTTGTGTCCCTCACTAAACCACAAGACAACTTTTTTTCCCAAGTTTAAGTTGTTTAAAATAACAAAATCATATTTTGCCCACCAAACATCATACAAGACAAGAAGTTGTTCAATACCTTAAAACTTTGTCATGTATTTTTTGTCTGGTGTTGTTCTGACCAGTACTTATCTTTTACAAATCAAACGGACCTAAAGACTTTGTATTACGAATATGGTTTAGAATGATTATTAATATTTGATACAAAAAGACTAAACATTAAATCTTTTTATAGTAATAAAAGACTCCAAATCCTAATTACATAGGGAAACAAATCATGATAAAGCAAGGAAATATAAAACTAATGGTAAGAGATATTCCAAGATAAGAAACTAATCCTACAAGATAATCTGATATACTCGAGGATAATATCAAGATATTATAAGATAATTTCCAATCTTCTGGCACTTGGAACAATTAAACTATATTGATATTTTTATTTATTTATTTTTTTGGATTACTATATTGATATTGTTAAAAGTACCACATTGGATGAGATAAGGCTTGAACATGGATTTATATGTAGAGACAGTCCCCATCTTACAAGCCGGTTTTGTATAGTTTCGTTAGGCTCAACTCAAAATCCATTGGGCCACCTTCTATTAAGTTTCCGCTATCGGGCCACCTACCACACGCACCAAGCTCAATAGTGTTGGGCGTTGGGGGGTTAAGAGTCCCAAACTGGATGAGATATGGCATGGACATAAAGACATAGGTTTATAAGTAGAGGCAGTCATCAACTTACAAGCCGGTTTTGCAGGGTTGTGTTAGGCCCAACTCAAAATTCTAAGAGATATTAATGTAAATGATATATTGGATGTTATTTCAAATGTCAAGATAGTAATCCTTATTAATACTTACACAGAACTTTACTTTCATTACATAAGTATGAGGATATATGGAAAACAATCCTACCTAAATTGTCTAAAATACAACTTCGATGTTATGAGATATTGTTCATATATTCAAATAATGCACTTAACCACATAGTTATAGGACCTAAAATTATATATGAGATTCAATGGAGGACGATAAATAGTCAACAAAAAAGTTAGCTTCGTGTAGAGATGGGAATGTTAAATTGGTTAAGAAGTGTCACAAAGCCAAGAAAAATCAAGAATACAATAATGAGAAGAAAAAAATGGGGTATTCGTGTTTTTCTATATAAACTCGTGAAGTGTCCGTAGACTGAACTAGTAAACTCGTAAGAGTTTGAGTTCACCTCATAAGCATAGTATTTACAAAAAAAAAAGATTGAGTTGTAGAATTGAAACAAGATTGAAAGTGAGACAACTCATTTTTCTTACATAGAATTGTAGAATTGAGTTGACTTTATAGTTTGACAACCTTGGTTATGTCGACAAAAAGCTTATCAGGTGGCCAAAAGGCATCTATCATTTCTCTAGCTCTACAAGATCCCTAATATTTGTGTTATAATCAAATGACACCTTTTAATTATGTTGTTCTTTTCTTCCGAGAAACTTAACTCTCCAACTACCTAGTGACATTATGCACGATTACATTTGAAAACAGGCAATCAACCTTCCTTTCTCTTTTGTGAGACAATTTTAGAAAATGCCATACCTTTAATAGAGCATAAAATGCAAGACATGTGGATGTAAGATTCTTGTTATGATTGCAGCTGCAGAGCTAAGCTGAAGACAATACTCCAGTTCGTCGTGCATCTTTTCTGGACACAATTAAAGGGGGGGAGATGTCATAATTATTTATCAATGAATAGAAAATGACTAAATATTAAATTATAGGAGTGCATGTTTACAATAACTTGGCATGACAAAGTAGACTTAGATTTTATTTTTTAATTCCTCGTGTTCTTGATAGAGTGTCTCTTCATATTAAATTCTTAGAAAAATATTTCATATCCAATCATAATCATGGGAAGCTTGTCTAGGAGCGCGCAAACTTCCATTGGTAAATTGTAATAGTAATATCTTTCTCAAAATAGTGGTAGCTACTTATGTTTTTAATGGCAAAGGATGAATAAATTCAAACAAATAGTAGACAATAGCTTGTCTTACATTACTGATCCAATTCATACAATATTATACGCCATTATATCAAAAAGTGAACCTGAAGTATATGAAAAAAATTACAATAATTCCAAATAAACTCTTCTAAAGTTCACCTTAAAACTCTAAGCTAAGTCCACTTTATCTTTTAATTGGTTAAAGTCCACCTTAATTGTCTACATAAACTACACTATTCAAAATCTTATAGAACAAATTATAAATAGAAAGGAAATGAAATGAAAGAAAATGATCATAAAATAAAAATAACCAGTGCCCTTGTTAAAATTCATTCATTCATTCATCCAATACTCCCTATACATAGTACATATTTTGTTCACATGAAAAAACTTCCGCAAGTGAATCTAATTCACTTTAATAATAGGTACTCTCACAGTTATCTGTAACTAACTACATTAGCACACAAATGCAAACACAGTTACAAACATCACCATGCCATTAATGGATCGAAAATTGTAAGAAAAAAATAACGCACTATTACTTGATTATCACAATAGAATTCGGAGAACGATTACAGTATTTCACATGCAAAGATGAAGATAAGAAATAGTAGAAATAGAATGAAAAAAAATGAAAACCTAAAAGATTTTTGTGGATTCTCGGCCGGAATTTTGATGAGAAGGCGGCGAATCAGTGAAGGGCATGGCTGCGAGAAGGAAGAAGAGAAGAAACGAATCGGTCGGTTGAATTGTGGAGTGAGTGACGTTGGGATGCGAGAAGAGGGTGTTTGGCTTTTGGTAAGCACAGAGGAGTTTGTAGTTAAGGGAACGAAAGGGTTCGTTTCTATCCAATCACATGACCAAGATCCTCCGCGGTGTCCAACTACCACTACAACTGTATTCTCAATTTCATTTTTCAATAAATAAATAAATAATTGATGTGGATATCCCATAATATATGCACCATTATTCATTTTTCAATTTCCATTAGTTTTTTCTTAAACAGTAAAGTAATTAGTTGTTAGATTATTATATTATTTGGTTTTTAATTGTTGGCTTCATTTTGATAAAATAAGTCTGATCAGGATGGTGAACCAGATGTTATAATATTAGGAACAACACCAAGACTTTCTGAAAACGCTCTATTTTATGTGATATTTACGAATGATATCTATTTGAAGATTTGTTTGAAGAATAAACTCATGCTTGCTTGCATGCCAAGATACAAAATATTTATATGAAGATAAAAGTTTTCAAATCGTAACTAGCTGCCATCAAAAGATATGAAACAAATTAAATACATTTTGATCAAGTTCAAATTTATCTCAATGAAATTTACGATTGTCAGTTGTAGCTTGTTGAAACTCAAAGCCCATGGAACTCATTCTATATAAAGGAAGACATAGAAGTCTAGGTTTTAGTCTTTTAATTGTTCATTGTTTATTGTGAGCCTCTCTTGAATCACGATTGATACAAGAGTAGGACTGTTTAGTTGAGTTGTATTTTACAAAGTACTCTTAGGCTTTTAAGTGCGGAGTTAGTTTGTTTTTTGGGAGCTGTCTCCTTTGTTTATAGAATTGCTATAATCCTTGGTTGTGTGATTAAGGGGGGTGAGAGGAGTTCTCATATCTAGTAGTTCTTAGGTAGAATTTGGCACGGGTAGTGATTAGGTGAGAACTTCGAACTAACATTATTTTAGTGGACTTCATTCCTGGCTTGGTAGCCTCCAGAGTATGTGACTTTGCACCGAACTAGGTTAACAAATAACTTGTGTTATTTACTTTTCTGCAATTTATTTTTACATTGTTCATCAAGTTTAGTGTTGTCACGATGTTACAACATTAGGCACAATATCATGCCCTATAGTCCTGGTGTTGAAACATCGTGCTCGGCATCTATCACATGTGTGCCAGAATTTCATATATCTTTTTTCTTTTGTTAGGATTGAACTTTAATCTTTGCACTCTTTTTAATTCTTAGCTCAAATTAGTTTAACAACTTAATCCACTTACTTTAGTCTTACTTGTATTTTTTGGTCACCTATCTTATAAGAAAATTATTTTTACCGCTCTACAGGTTACTCGTGTGTCCTACATGTTTTCCATTTTATCATTCTGCTAATTAAGTAACGGACAATATAAAAATGAGAAATTTTAAAAAATATTGTTCGCTACTTAAGTCACAGACGTTATAATGGTTGAGTGTTTTGGGGGGTACATAAGTACTGAACATGAGTATTTTGGTAAAATAATAGGACACGCAACAAAGGATGTAGGGTGGCAAAATAACATTCCTCTTATAATCTTAAATGATCCTTCCATTTTAAAATTGAACTCCGGTGCTTTAGGCGTGCTTGGTAGAGGAGAAAAAGAGAAGAGAGAAATTAAAACACGGAAATCAATGCATGTATTTAGACAATTGTCTAAATACATGCATTGATTTCCATATTTTAATTTCTCTCTTCTCTTTTTCTTCTCTAGCAAGCAAGGGCTTAAGTAAGGGTGTGAGTAGGTTGAGTATGGTTGGTTTTGATTAAATCAGTTATCCATAAAGTTTTATTAGTTTAGGCTGGACAAAAAACTTGTATCTTTATGTCAAATTCAAACTAACTCAATCTAGTCATGAATAGTTAGTTTGGGTTGGATCATTGAGTTCATGAGAAATAATTTTTAAAAATCTTCTACCAAAATTAATTAAACTACATATTTTTTAGCCCTAAAAACAATAATTGTTTGTCCTAAGGACGATCTCACCTATATAAATTTATAAAAAAAGGGAGCTCTTTTTAAAAGTTCTTAATAAGAATAATCAATAAGAAAATGGAGTGTTTTCTCATGTAATAAATTTGAGTTTCTTAATTGTCGATTTCTTCGATTTTCTCTTTGAGATTTGATTGGTCTATGTCCAACTCTTGCTTGTACTCTTCTTATAAATTTTATTATTATGAAACATTATTTCACACTTTGTAATTTTAATATTTTATTGTTATGAAAAATTTATAACGAGCTCCATTGTTATGAAAAAATTTATTGAAACATTACTATTATTCATAATAATCAAAATAAATCGGTATGTAAGGCCCAAAAGAAATTTTGCAAGTCTATGGCATGTATTTAATTAGTTAAATAAGTTTTTAAAAAAGTCATGGTCATATCTACAAAAAAACTTATAAGTAAGCTACACACCCGTGACTGAATGCGTGACCTATTTTTATCCATGTCTAGCTAATATTATCTCAGTCGTAAAATATAAGATTTTTTTTCTAAAAATACAAAAATTAAGAAAAATTATTTTTTTATTAAATTTATCAATAATGACTAATGTACACTCCTTTTAAAATTATCTATCAATTATTGAGAGAAATTATGATCTTTTATTTCTCTTCAGTTAATTATGCACCTTGAATTTTGAAAAATGTCATAAAATGGGACAACAAAATTTTGGAAAAATGTCTCTGTATATTGAGACGGCGGTAATAAGAAAATATTTAAATGTCACATAAATCCAGCTGATAACGTATGGACATTGATATACATTATACAGAGACCTATAGATTTGAATCTAAAGTTATTCACTTCCCTGCATTTAATTCTTTGGAATCTAATGACTAATCTTCTCAACAAAAAAAAAAAAACTTAATTTCTTACAATCTAAACCATTTATCCATATTCATGTTAATTTTTCTCATTGTTAGTTCTTTTAATGGGAAAGCTCGCGATAAAGAAAAATGTTATTGTTGCAAACAAAGAAAGTTATTGATTGTTTTTTAATCTTATAATAGGTATGAAAATTTTACCATTGTTTATAAGCGGTAACTAACGTAGAATATGTGAAACACATAAGATTCATTTCAACCAATTTTTCTCCACACACAAAATTCGCTGATTAAACCTTTAATCCACTTGTTTAAAGGTCCAAAACTTTTACCAATTAAATTAATTTATTGTTGGTAAGTAGTATAAGTTATTCATATTTTTAATTACAAGTAAGCAATTCTTTTTTACACAATTACAAATATTGTAAAAGATAACCATGACAATTATATATTAAGGTTTTCTTCATCCAGTATATTGCATTTCTTTTTTTTTAGTCAGTATATTGCATTGCTATTATTAACCTAACTACATAAATTTACCAATTTAGGCTACACATGGTTAAGTAAATTTAAAATCAATTGATAAAAAAAAAGTAAATTCAAAATAAATAAAAGCATAAAATATATTAAAAAAAAAAAAAAACATTGTTGCACCACCAGCAACTATATATACTTGCGATTATATAAAAATAGATAAATTGGAGAAAAAGAAAAAAATAAATCAACAAATCTTTATTTATTATTACATAGAAACTCAAGCTGATTTCTCATAAGAAAAAAAGCAGTTTGAAAGGCAAAAACACATGCGTAATATACCCCAAACTTTAAAAGAAATAAAGGTGAAAAATAAAATAAAATAAAAGCATAGGCATATATTTAGAGAATAAATAACAAATAAATGTATATGAACTAATATGAAGATATATCATGAATTAATCGTACCTAGTAAAAATAAAAGACCGGATCTTTTTTTTTTTTTGACAGAATAAAAGACCGGATCTGTCTGCCATGTTTTGTTGCTTCCTCGATCGATGTCTGTAATTAGGCCAGCCAATTATTAACCTGTTCATAATAACCAAACATTTTAAGTTAATTAAGTTCAGTTTAATCAGTTCAAATCACCAATAGCGGAGAGAATTAAAAGTAGAATTAAAAGAAGAAGACAAATTATACTCACGACGGTGATTTGGAAGAGAAATGAAGGTGAAAAGGAATCGAGGGTTCTTCCAAATAGAATGAGATTATTGATAGATTGGAAGTGGAATAAGAATAATCAAAATCAGCATTATAATTCGAACAGGTGTTGGGTTTACAGATAGTGGTACTATAAAAACACCAACGTGGTAGAGAGAGAACAAAATATCTAAGGTTTAATCAATATTAAATTAACCATTAGGTACTAATTTATTCCTCCGTATTACTCCATGTAAGATGGTATGAGGATACAAAAATAATAAATAGCTCAGAGTGATAAAAAAAAATTGAGTCCTATGAATAATTATATTCTTAATTTTTGAGTTATTTTGTCTATTAGTTATTATTAATGACGGTAAAAATTTAAGCAATACATAATATAGTTATCATTATCGGTTAATAGTTAGCGGTGACTAATATCGATCAGAGAATTAAGCAACACATAATTAATTATGGGTTATTTCTTTCTCTTTTTTCAACACAAGAGCATAGATTGAAATTGTGACTACTCACTTAAGAAGTCTAAAGTTTTTACTATTTAGAATCTTAGATTATAAAATGGATTCTCCCATCTCTTTGTTGATAAGAAAGTTAATCTTTTTAAGGCTTTTTTTGATAATGTTAAATTTTAAACCTATGTTTTATAACTTATAAATTCATATTAGAAGACCTTATAACTTTTTTTTTACCAACTTATAGTTTATTTTGATAAGCTAATAGAATTAGCTTGTAACTTATCATTTTTTCCTCCAATTTTATTTCTGTCATGTTACTTGAGAAAAATTAAATATTAATTAAACATATTCTTATGTCATTTTATATTTATATATTAGTTCAATCGTTATAAGTTCAATCAACTAGTTTATCTACTATAAATTAGCTTATCAACTATTCGTTATTTTTACCCCTAAGTTTATTTAGCTTATCTTTTTGGCTATAAGCCATAAAAAAATCTTGTAGATCTAAATTTAAGTAAATATGAAAAATAATTAATTTATTTATTTATTACTATTATTATATTAAATATTTAATTTAGATAAAATTATAATTGATCTCAAGTAGTTTTTCAATAATTTTAACTTTAAAAAACTTCTTTCCGTAGATGCAACAGTCACCGACATAGTTAAAAGAATTCGATAAACAATTGCAACATTTGGATAACAATATGCAACTTTGACAAACTCAAGAATTTCAATTGCTGACATCAACAAATTTGGCAAGCACATTGCAACACTTTCAATTCAAAAAAAAGATCATCTACATCAACATCTAACAAATACTTATGAGAAAAAACAATCTTAATATTTGTGCAAGATTGTTTTAATTCATCATTATCCAATGATTTGAATATTGTTGCATCAAATAAAAATCCAAAAATACTTTCAAATACTTTTAACTTCTCAAATCTATTTTTTAATGAAGTTATTGTCATATCAACAACCACCAAAAAGTATTTGACTCTAAAAGATTCCTCGGGTGATTGTATTTCCTCATCATTATCGTTATCATTATCGTCATATTGTCTTTTTTTAAAGCTGCGTCGCTTTGTTGGAAGTGTCGGCTCTATGTCCATATCGAATGCAAGAGTTTTGGCAATATTCATGCTAGAATCAAAGCTTTCATTTCTATGTCCATATCGAATGCAAGAGTTTTGGCAATATTCATGCTAGAATCAAAGCTTTCAACTTCTTACTCAATGTGTTAACGGCAAATAAGATCTCATACCAAATTACGTACCATGCCAAGTAAAAATTCAAAAGTCTCACATAAAAGTTTTGGTATTTATTTTTTTTATTTTATTGGCATATAATATACCCCTCTCCCTTAGATACGGTCTTGTCCTTACCTTTGTTGAATTTAATGATTGTAGACGAGATGTATTTCATCGGATCTTATATATAAAAGTAAAATATAATATTTTAGATGTATTGAAAAAATAGTAATCTGTTTTATAACATAGACTAAATATAATATTTTTTTAATAAATTTAGAAAATCATTGTTTATTTATATACGAGACTGGAGTATAAAGCAAGTGGCACAACTTGAACTGCTTTTTGAGATAGTGGTAACTGGTAACCATACAAGGTCATTCCTTGTGTTTCTTCGTAGAATCTGGACACGACCATATGAGCAAGTGGCCAACTTGAACACAACTCACTAGGAGAACAAAAAGCAAAATACTACTATATTCTGTAGTAAGGTAGTAAAAGAACACCATAAGTTGTTACTTTTAATACCTTTTATTCCACGTGCTTTTATTCCCAACAAATATATTTGCTATTATAAATATTTTAGTTAGTCTAATTGAGTTGCCTTGTCTTTATATAGTTGATATTTTATTATAAAAAATATCGATATTTGAGATTTCATGAACTAGGTGCATTTTCAAATCAATAAGAAAAGTAATATGTTACGAAACATTTGAAAACAACTTAGAGCATGTATGAAATGTAACAACAGTATTAGAAGATACTCCTTCCGTTTCTTTTTGTTTGTCGTTTGAGAAAAAAAAAAAGTCAAATTAAGAAAGTATATTTTTGCACCTTATTTTCCTATTATATTCTTTTTTTTCGAATATATAATACCCTAATTTTAATCCACAAAAAAAAATTCTATTTTTTTGCAGACACTTTCTCTTTCCAAAATTTTTTTAAAAAAAAAGGTTATATGAAGAAATTTAGTAAAAAAATATAATAAAAAGATTATATGAAGAAGTTTATTAAAAAAAAATACAATAAAAAGATTATATAAAAGGGTATAATAGTTAAAATATAACCTTAAATTATCAAAACGACAAACAATTTGAAACAATTTTTTTTTCTAAAATGACAAAGAAAAAGGAACGGAGGAAATATCTTTTAATTGTATATATTTTATCAAAAAATATTTTCAAGTAATTTTTTAGTGTGAGCAATGCGTGGACAAAGAACAACTAAATGCATCAAAAGTTAATAATATATATATATATATATATATATATATATATATATATATATATATATATATACAAAAGTTAATAATGTCCTTATACTCAAGCCTATCCCAAACACATCAAGCACCAAATGCATCCAAATTGTAGAATTTTTTTAAGAGCTTATCGTGAGAACATGAGCTATGTTATCTTTTTAGTTGGAGACTATTTTCTATTGAAGTATAATTCAAATAGGCCATTAGAAATGTTAATCATGATTCATATGTTAAATTAGTTGAAGTTGGTAGGTTTTTTTTTGTTTTGTTAATTGAAGATTAATTAGGATTACTTGTTGCGCAAGTAAGCCCATTACTTAAAGGGTTTTGCTATAACACACCCTTTCAATTTTATGAAGGTGTGCTTTAGCATTCTTCACATTTTCAATTGGACATTAAAAGTCCCTATTTTCACTTTTAAAATTAATGAAAATAAAAGGGCATGATTGTAAATTGCATTTAAACAATAAAAAAAACTCATAAATCCCTACTTTTTCTCGCTTGTCTCACCAAAATTCCCTCCAACTTCCCATAACCAGCTCTATTTTTCCCTTTTTGCTGCCATTGACTTGCTCTATTCCCTCTACACTCTTCATCTTTGGCTTGCTTGATGTGTAAAATGCAATGGAGCTATCTTCTTCAAAAGGTAATTTCATTTTTTTATATCCTTTTTATTTATAATTTCATTTTGATCTTTGTTTTATTCCAATATTCTTTTTATTTTTCCATGGATGGTAATGTATTTTCATTCCAATTTCTTCATGAATGAGAACATATTTTCATTCCAATTTTTAATAACCAAAAACTTTTTTTAAACATGAAAGATTTAGATGTCAGTATGAAAGACTTTTCTCATCGTAAATGTTGGGCCCTAGCTTATTTGAAAGACTTTTTTTTTGCCGGGATGACGACAACAGGACGCTCAGAATCAATAAACTCGTACATTAAAAGATTCTTAGATGCAAAAACAAGTTTGACAGATTTTGTAAATCAAGTATGAACTTATCTTATATATTTTAGGGTTAATAGGTCTTTACCCCTGCAAAGTAGGTGCGTTACCCCCCTGGAATTTTTTTCTTTGAGATTACCCCCTGCAAAATTTATTTTTTTTATTTACCCCCTTGGATGCACTTTTTAAATCGGTTATTTTGTTCAACCGATTTAAAAAGTGTTGTTTTTAAATCGGTTATTATGTTTTTTTTTCCTGCTACGTCAGCAAAAAGGGGGTAAATCAAAAAAATAAATTTTGCAAGGGGGTAATCTCAAAGAAAAAAATTCCAGGGGGGTAACGCAAAATTCGCCTACTTTGCAGGGGGTAAAAGCCTATTAACCCTATATTTTATAATCAACTTATAATTTTTGAATTAGGTTGTATTTTTTGAATCAATTTTTTTGTATGTGTAGGTTGGTGTTGCTGTCAAAATTAGAAATCAAGCTGGAGAAGAGGCAAGAATGCGTCAAAAGTATCACAATCTTGAAATTAGAACATGTTTTCCTATTGAGGAACATGCTGCATCTATTCTCACACCATATGCCTTTGAGTTGCTCCAACATGAGATTGAATTAGCTACAAAATATGCAGCAACTGAGACTGATAATGGCAATTATATTGTGCAGCATCATACCAAAGTTGATGGTGGTCGTCTAGTAAGTTGGACAGTAGAAGAAGAGTTAATTAATTGCTCTTGCAAAGAATTTCAGTTTTCAGGAATATTGTGCAGACATGCTATTCGAGTGCTAATGGTGAAAAATTATTTTTCCCTTCCGTCAAAGTATCTTCCTTTTCGATGGAGACGAGAAAGTTCATTGATCCCAAATTCTAGTCATGCCATCAGCAACAACAGTGGCTCCTCTGGAAAGTTTCAATCTCTAATTCAATGTTTGTTAGTTGAATCATTAAAGACAAAAGAACGAGAGCAAGTAGCAGCCACAAAATTAGAAAAAGTCATCCGGGAGCTAAAAAGTATGCCTGAAAATCAAGAACATGTGATGCATTCGGAACCTGATTTTCCAAATCATGATGGTTGTGATGTTGAAAATCCCATTCCCTCAAAATCCAAAGGTCGGCCAAAAGGATCAAGACCAAAAGGAGGAGTTGAAGTTGCAAAGAAGCCACGTCGTTGCCATGTTCCAAATTGTGGTGAATTTAATCATGACACGCGAAATTGTCCAAACAAAAAGAAAAATCTTGAATTGTCTTCTCAATCTCCTAATAAGTAAGTAATTTAACTGCTAAGTTTTGTTCTATTTTTCTCTAAATTCACTGAATGTTGTATTGACATTGTTTTTCTTCTTGTGCTTTGGTAGGATCACTAAGGGTTGGAGATAGTCATCTGGAAATGGAGAGTGGATTGATAGAAGAAGGTGACTAAGTTATTTTGAATTTTGATAGTACTTTTTGATGTGAAGTTAATAGAAACTTGATGGTTCCATGTAGATTTTTTTGATGATCAAGTTGTATTGTTACTATGTTTTGTATCAAGTTTTGTAATGCAACAATACTGAGACTAGTAAACTTATGTATCAACAATTACTAATTGTTACTATTATTATTGTCAAATTAATTTAATTTCATGTAGTTGCTTTGGTTTGATCAGATACTGTACTCCTTGGTTTTAATTTCATGTAGCAGAAAATAAAGTTTTGAGGCAACAAAGAAAAAAACGAATTGAAGAAGACAGTTAGGAAGTTATATTGGTGTTGGTATCCTGTAACAAAGATATGCACTAGTTGATTAATAAAATGCTCTTGTAAAAAAAAAACAAAAAAAAAAAGCCTAAATGATTGGCTGGGAGCCGGAGAGAGAAAATGGGTCTTGAATATGAAAATTACTTTGAGATATATTTAATGAGAGAGAAGGAATTTTAGTGTATAATTGAGAAGGTGTATCATGCTATAGCACACCTTCATAAAATTGAAAGGGTGTGTTATAGCAAAACCCTTACTTAAAAGATATAAATATACACAATGTGAATGAGAATGTACATGTGAAGACTGAAGAATCATAACCAATTTCACAGTTTCCTCTCTTCTTTTTCTCTCTAGTTTTGCATTCCTCAAGTTCTATGCACAAGTTCTAACATTTCCTATTTCAGTTGGTTTAATTTTGTAATAAGGGTCATTTTACTTGAGATAATTAGATGCAAATAATACTAGAACTCTAGAAGAATGTGCAGTTCGTACGATGAACCTTAGCCTATATTTGAGAGAGGGAGGCGCCTACTTGCTGGGAGGTGGGCTTAGATGTTGATGATCGCATATAACTTTATGCATTGTACTCAATTTTTGTCACCACAAGAAACGTTACCTAATATTACTAAAAAAAATAGCTTTTTACATTTCTGCCGAAAGTAAAATCAAAGTCCAAGATTTGCAATATAGATTCACAACTAATAGTTGTGCATTTTAGCTTGAACACTGTCTTTATTCTCCCTTGTTTTGTTACTTAAAAAAATAAGATGATTTTTTTTTTGAATTAAAAAAAAAAGATGATTACTCCTGCTTAATACCCCCAATATAACAAAATCATATAACACTAACTTCTTTTTAATGAGTAACAACTGAATTTGGTACCCCGGAGTTTACAACACTTCCACACATTGCGCACTAATCATTTTGCGCTAGACCCCAATGGTACCATGTAACACTAACTATTTACAAGCAAACATAGATTTTATGCATCACATTGTGCATTACTTAATACATTTTTTTTGACATACGTGGGGTATTAATTGTAACTAATGAAACCATTAAAATGGCACAGAATCACTATTGTACCGGGCAATCACCAAACTGTATTCCTTTTGCAGTTGGGCAAGATGCTAATGGACAATGTTCGCCATCAGTTCCCCACCAAGTAATACTTCTGTTTTCCAAACTCAGTGAAAAGTAAAGCAGAACAGTCATAAAAGCAACTCCAGTATCGAGTGCTGCTGATAGAACATAGTTGTATCTCTGCCACCATTTCTTTCTGTAACGGAACACAAAGAAGTTGAAAACCGTCCCAAAGAAAATCCAAGCATTGTAGTTCAATGCTGTTGCTGGTGGCATCATTCCGGTAGCTCCAAGAAGAACCGGAAGGTTGATCAAAGGAATCCATGACTGTCTAGGAAATGCTTTATGCAATAGCCAAACAAGTATTGGTCCTGTTGCACCTCCAAGGAAAAACCAATTCATTGCACTGTAGTTTCCTTTAGAACCAAAGATCCTTTTTGGTCCTACTAGACCCCAAATAACCGAAGCATCGAAGAAAACACGGTCACCTGGACATGTCCAAGGACTGCCTTCTGGAAGGAGATCATCATGACATATGTGCTCAATAGAGTTTAGCAACCACCATGCTACCCCAATGTTGATGGTTCCAGCAAGCATTGTGCCTATGAACTATGCATGTATGAACAAATTGAAAGCATCAGAAAACTATAAGCAAGTGTTCAAAGTTGTGTCTTAGGTGTTATATTTCTTTTATGTTTTTCTTTAACAAATAAATCATGGGAAGAGGAGTGGAATCATAATGTACCTGAACTAAGAACATTGATCTTGGAGGGATTTTCATGTAGTGTCCAAGCTTGAAATCGCTAAGGAATGAGACCGCTTGTGCCATGCTAATGTAACCATAGGTTTTGAAGCATACATTTGCTATTGGTCTTCCAGGGTAAATCAAACCGAAGACATACTCGGTGATGATGTTCAATCCTGGTGTCTGCAGACAGAGGATAATGTCAGTTCAGAGAGGAAATAAATTCAATTAAAATGTACATGTATATATTCATATCATATCATTTTGTAAATATATGTTAGATATCATACCAATTTTATGTCTTAACCTAAAAGCTTATGCTTTTAAAATAGTTAGTGTTTGAAACAATAAGAGCTCTTATTACAAAGTGGTTAGGAACATGATATTTGTCACTATTCTTTTAACTAAAATGAAATTTTAGCACAAGGAGAAAGTTTTCTAATGCATATAGTAATAGTGAGCAAAATTTTCAAGATCTTAACCTGATTTGTGGTGGCAGTTATGATGCTAATAGGAAGGGTGAATACAAAAGCTAAAGCTGCAGCGAAGAGAAGTCCCCACCAAGGCATCTGAATTTGGTCATTGAGAAAGATGCATAGTGCGAGAGAAACAGCAAGTGTCACAACCAGCAACGCGTAAAACCACCAAGAAGGTATGTCTTTGTATCTTTTCATCAATTTTGTATGGATATCTTCTTTACCCTTAGAAGAAGCACGATACCGGTCCATAATCTCCCTGCATATTTAGTTATACATCAAGCCATAGCAAATTTTTTGAATGACATAGCTTATAGCTCCATAAAAGTATAAGCTGCAAAATAAGTTAGTTCCTCATGTTCAACTATGTCATAGTGTAAACATATTAAAATATTGCACATGAACTCTTTAAGAGAATTGTGGAAAAAAACTATCTTAATTGCTTCTTTTAATACAATTTTCTTAAGCTACTCTATAAAGCAATAATTTTCTAAAGCTTTATCTTATACGAGTGATAGTTTAGAATTCTGAAAGTTATCTTTAAATGTCAGATATTCATTGATTTTCACAATATGCTATATAACTTATATCAAACTTTTGTCCACGGAAGCAATACGATATTGAAAACATTTATCTTATTAAATTAAGAAATTAAACATCATTTCTAAATAATTAGGATAGCATTATTACCTTCCATAGAAGCAAGCAACATGCGACAGGGTGGAAGCTATGGTCGCAAATCCAAAGCCATAAGTGAGAGCGAAAAACACACTTAGATGAATTTTACCTTGCTCTTCATACTTTGCAATATCTAGCTCAAACTTGTCATTAACAATAGCAGATATGTTGTATTTTAGACCTTGAGCAGTGAACAAATGAGAGGAGAAAATGGGAAACGTTTTAGCATTGTAAACATTTAGGCCCCAATATGCAGTGGGAATCACAACATAGAGTATTAATACAAAGCCCACAAAAACATTGACAATGGCAAAGAATGGTGAGATAAGAGGACTGAACAAGAATGATGCCACTACAGACCAATCAAGTGTAAGGGCACCAATTCCAAGGCCTTTCATTCCTGAGCCCAACTGCTGAGCTGTGACTGACTTGGAGAATACCCAACAGACCCATGATATGGTTGAGAGTGTTGTGAACAAGTATCCTGGGATCACATACCATGAAAAACTGCATACTAGTGCAATAAAGAAAAACTTTGCCCGCGAAATTCGGTGGTCGTCGTCGTCTTTCTCATGCAAAGCTCTGCATAACAACAATTTTTACATGTAAGCATGTGTATGGTTCAGAAAATACATACATCAATATACAATCTGCACTGCACACAATGAGGTTAATTTAGTATGAAATATTTTATTGGCATCACCTCTGTTATGAAATCGATGAGATGTATACTCAAGTAACTGTCATATGCAAATGAATCATCCTTTGAAGCCAGAAATTATGTGAATTTGGACAAAAAGAGGTAATGTAATACTAACTTATAATAAGCCACATAAGCATCCTATTCTATCCTACGTGGCACGTTACATGGCACTTACCTTGCCACATAAGTAAGTGTGTTAATGTTAATGGACTTAACATAAAGACCAAATTGACTTCAGATTAGTTTTACATTTTTAATGCATTTCCTTTTTTTAGGACTAATTAATGTTACCTACCCTTACACTCTTACACTATTAAGGACTAAAAACTAAGTTTTATCTATTTTTCAAAGTCAAATGAAAAAATAAATACATTAAAATATGTCATCAATGAAAAGGGTGGAATGTAATGGATGACTTTAGGTGAAAAAGAGTTCAAATTAAATATGAAAACAATGATCATGGGTCACACAACTCACATGCCGTGAGGACTAGGAGCTTGTTATTTGTTAGTGTGGACAGAGTCATTAAGTTGTTTCCACTTTGCAGTCATTAGTGTGGACAGAGGCAAATAGGGACTTAACTTTAATAACTTATTATGGACCACAGATTATTTGCCGTATGAAAACAAGCTGGAATGTTTGAAATCAACGTTACTTCTTGCTGGCTATCTAACATTGAAGTCAACTGTGTGTGGAAGTGATAAGCATATGGGCCAGCACAGTGTTCTTATTTCCACAAACACACATCCATTAATTAATACTACTACATCTCTTAGCCCTCAATGTATGCCTAGATACAAGGAGATTAATTGAGATCGATTCCAATATATCATTATACTAATTTTCTTGATTAATATTTTCATACCCCTCAATAATAATGCATGATTATCTCTATTTTAACTCAATAGACTAACGTATGTGAAACGATATTGTGATACATACTGAGTATAGATAAGACAAACTTACACGTCATTGAAACAAAGAAAACGTTTGAATCAATTCACAATATAAGGTATCATAAATAAAATAGAAAATCACAATCTAATGTCTATGAAACCTAATTGTTATTTATCTCCCTCTTTCTTGTACTTCAATTCATATTATTGATTGATATTTTGTAAGCTTTGAACAATAAAATATTCCTTCTTTTTTTTCTTTTTCTTTTTTTTTTTGAAATTGAACAATTACTAATTTTTTTTCAAGTGAAAAGTCTAACGGGGAAACTCGTAAACACCAAGTGTTGAGAAGTACGAAATTACGAGTTAAAACTTGCGCATATGAGTTTGTGAGATGAAGAATATAATATTCTATTAAAGGTTAAATAGTGGTTTCTAGATGTGTAAAATTATGTCTATATCTATAGACATGAATGTGTTAAAATTAATATGGTTTCTTCTATTTGTAGTTTTTAGAGACAACGGACAAACAAGACAAATTCGATAACCAATATAATAATAGAAAACACATTCGATAACTGATTAACGAAAAATACATTCATAAATTTCTTATTTTTATAGTTTTGATTTGACATTCAAGAAAATGATGTCTATAGGCATGAATGTGTTAAAATTAATATGGTGTCTTCTATTTATAGTTTTTAAAGACAACGAACAAACAAGACTAATTCGATAACCAATATAATAATAGAAAACACATTTGATAACTAACTAACGAAAAATACATTCATAAACTTTTATCTTTTGTAGTTTTGATTTGACATTCAAGGAATAAAAATTAAAATAACTTTTGTTCATTTTTTATGGGCGTACCGGAAAAGTGAAACCTGGACAAGGGTGCTGGGCCACCACATATGGGCCGGCTCCACTACATACTTCCTCAGTAACCCAGCCCATCCGTATCCCAGAACCTGCAAATACACAATTTGTCGATTATTACAATGTATTTACAATTTATTTTTTTATAACCAATTTATTTACAAATTAATTTCGAGCAGCAGGCGCTCCAATTGTTGAATATAAGAGTCACAAATTAGTCTAACTATTAGGCCACTAAAAAAACCTCAAATTTAACCATGATGCTAAAAATAAAAATTAACAAAGAAAATAAACTGTGCCATTCGATATTACTATAGATAATGATAAAATAGAAAGAATGAGTCCTCCAAGGATAGTGGATGTTTGATTGTAGTAATAAGAAAGTGAGTCAATCATTACATGAGAATGAAAAGGACTGAGCACCCACTATAATGATAACAAAATATGGTGGCACAAACAAAGTTCAATTTTTGCTTAAAAAAAAGTTCAATTTATCTTTCTTTTTTATAAATATCTTATTTGTAATTTATAGCACAAACAAGTATTATAATAAGCGCTTAAGTATAAATTTATGTAAGCTAATTTTCTAGTTAAAAAATAAATAAAGATAAGTTGTTTCTATATATATATTACTAGTTGTTTTCATAAGTTAAACTTATGAAAATAAATTGAAAAAATGAAACTTATAAAAAATTATCATATATTATTTTCATAAATTCTCTCAAACAGTATCACAATATATCAATTAAAATATAAGTCAATTTAAACAGGCCAAAAAGCCTTAAATTTAATTCTTAAAGCATCTAAGAAATAACATACACTAGCTTATTATTTTTTGACAATAATAAGTGTTTATTTCTACAATAAAAATATAATAAAGTTAAATTAATTTTGTATAAGAAAAAATCTATTTTATAAAATTTACAAAAATAAACTAAAAATAGCTGATAAATATGCAATAAACTTTTTCATAAGTTCTTTCAACTAATCTAACATATATGTACATCTATAAATAAGTTCAAAGAGATCATATACGTTAGATAGAATATCTATAAAGTATTCACCTTTATTTATTTCTCATGTTCATTAAATAATTGATATATTTGGTTTATATTATGAGCTCGAAGAAATAATTTCTATTTATATATAAGACAGGTGAAATCATATAAAATCTATTATTTAAATTAAAATATATGAATATCCGTGTGTTTTATAAAATATATTCAATTCAACTTATTTTAATCAATTTGTATAGTTGGGTAGCCAAACAGAGTACTATAAATTTTAGCGGTGAAAAAACGTGTGAAGAAACCTGACCTGAGTGGTAATAATGAGAATCCAAGCAGCATGAAACGAAATAATTCACAATCCCAACCGCATAAGGCGACCCGGATCCGAAAGCACTTCCAGCATTAGCAAAAATAGTAATCAGCACATGCTCCTTCATATTAAATGGACCCGGGTTCAACGACATTGTTTTCGACCCGACCCGAAATTTTCTGGACGGTAAAACCGCCGCCATGAAATGACCGATAGGTAGTGTAGCTACTTGAACGGAGATGAGAGTAATGATAAGCGGTTCTGTTCGGTAAGCGAAGAATTGGTTGAGAAATGATAAGAGTGAACATGAAATGAGACCTAAGAACCACATACGGAAAGTCCATACGGGTAGAGTCGGGTCATCGGTGTTTGTTACGGTTAAACGAACTTCTTCAATGGGAGATATTTCTTCTTCATCTTGTTCATCTAACTGTGGTTTTCCTGTTGCGATTGTTGCTATCTCTGTATCGAAAGAGTTCATTCTGTTAGAGAATTAGAGAAGTTAGAGAGAGAAAGTGATGAGAGAGAGAGAGTGGTAGTTAATTGTTACTACTACATTGGATTTGGAAGTGAGGAAGGGATTATATAAGGACTTGTAAGTTGTAAGCTTATGCGGTTGTTGGATGGATAGATACTCCATGCTGCTATTAAATTGGATTCTTATTGATTCCTTATAGTGTGCTTTTATTGGTGTTTTAGACTTTATGGTAGGAGTATTTAATTTTGAAAAATTTGTCATTTGACCTTTTTTTAGTATTTTTTTGGGTATCAACAGTTCTGTGGGCCAAAGTAGAGTATTTAAGTGCTGGATTTCAAAATTTAAAGTTAACTATACAATAATGTGCAATTATAATTGAGTTATTTTGATAAGCACATGTTAGTTGATATTTGTAAGTGCTTGTAGTTGGATTTTTATCCTGTTATTTGTATACAGTCTTCTCTCCTTTTCTTAATATAATGGAATAGTTATTGATTTACAAAGGAAAAAAATAATAGTGCAAAAGAGAGAAAAAAAAGATGAATGAATGGCTGAAATGAGAGTAGAATGAAGAATATGAGGGAGAGGCCAGAGAAGTCCAGATCCTCGGTGGTTACTTTGTTACGGAGATGATATTAGTTGTTACTTTCTATTAAAAAAAGCTAAATGTATTGTGTACAATAGTAATCGGATGGAGTATTTTTTGACAATTTTTCAGCTTGTACTTGTAACTTTTTATTGGAAACATGTCACTTTCTATAAAATATTGTAATACACTATGAGAATCACACATATTTTGAGTATTTAGAAAAAGAACGTTTTTAGATTGAGAATTTGCCCATTTCACTTTGTGCAATTTTTAAATGTGATTCTTGAATTTCTTACATAAGTTATACTTAGTTTACATCATTTGAGCTATTCCAATTTCCTTAAATGATACTCCATACAAGTATAGACTTATTTGGTTTGTTCTTGTATGGATAAATATAGACTTGTAGCTATTCCAATGTAGAGTATGATGTTAAGAGCATATATTGAATTGTGGACTGTATGTGAATCCATACCATTAAAATTAATTAATTAAAATTTGAAAAGTCAAAATTTCACAATTATAAAATTTGAGGAGTCAAAATTGCATTTAAGCTGTTTTTTTATTGTCATTAAGTGTTTTTCCCCTACAAATTGCATTTATTATGGTATGCTCTACCATATTGTGCCTTTTAAAAAAAAATTGTCAAAAAAATAAATTAAAATGCTACTAGTCTACTAGAGTACTATAAAACAAAAAGATAAGGTAATAAGAATACTGAAAATTTGATGCAGGCTGCAGAGGATGAATAATCCCAAAGCAGATATAGTTGTATTATTCATTTTTACTAGTACTAGTTTGTTTATCGTCTCACATAGCTATCACGTTACATGACGCTGGCAAAATATAGTGGCAATTATATATCAAGTTGCTTATTTAATTTAATTTAGCTGTCACATGTAAATGCATGACTAAATTGCATTCTTTCTCCCATCCCAGCCACAGTTTCAAATTCAATATGGAGCGACGCCTTTTGAGAATATTGCACCACGGTGGTCGTCTAGTATGAATGGATCACTATGCCATATTACTTTATCGACTCCGATAAGATTTTTTCTAATCAATCTCTTTATAATTTTGGATATTTATCCATACAAGAACAGACCAAACAAGTCTATATGTGATATTTACAACTAACTTGTAAAATCATATACAAATCTACTTAAATATCTCGTTGTCACAGATTAATGAATAAATACCGATAAATTATGAAGAGATAAAGTATACTTCACCCTCCAATAAAACCAGCCAGTGCAATTCAATGTAACGTGGACAGTAGACGGCTGCACGCAATATTTTCTTAATAATCTCCAAACAACTTTATTCACGGTTAGTTTAATTCTACATAAAATTACTTCCATTCACATGTAAATGAGTTGTACTTTTATTTTTGGCAATGTACTATGACTTGTACCAATATTTCCTAATACTCTAATAGCAACCTTTCGTGTCATATCATATTACGGGATGATGTACGAGTTATTCTATTATTTTCTTGTTTTTAGTCAAACAGGTTAATTACACTATTCTATTGGATGATAAAAGGATTGCAGATTAAAAGTCTTGTAGAAATTGTGCATTCATGATATAGTACATATTTTCATGCTAGTTCTAGAGCGAGTGATGTTATATTTGAATTTTGAACATTACATCATGATACTTCTTACAATTTCATGCTAGTAAATTACATGAATACAAGGGAGATAAAAACAAATAGAAATAACATTTTACTCAATTGTGCAAAAAGATTGTGTTGATTTTGATGTCCAATAAAAAATTTAATACACCGTCTCACATGCAACTATAAAATTTGGTATGTGGATATAAATTTGATATATGGCTCGAAATGATACTTCTTACAATTTCCTCATTACAACTAAAGTTATAAGATAATTTATGCTAGAGCACATGTTAAGATAACTAGATTAAAAATAATTGTATTAAATAATAAAAAAAATTAAGTTCCAATTTCCTCCTTAAGATGTATTTTTAATATTTTCTATTTTATTTGATAAATTCAAATTTTATCTTTATTTTAAGTAAAACTTAAAAAAAAATCCAATAAGTTTTTAAGATATATATGGTATTTAGAAACGAAAGTTAAACAAATGTTAGACTTTTTAAAGAGGACATTTTTCTTACAATATTGGACTCTTAATTGTAGTTAACTTTTTTTTTTTTTGACTCAATCAAACTTAGTGTATTTCATTCATAATAATTGTTTCAATACAAGGCGGACAATGATTAAAAATTTGGGGACTAGCAAATAAACGAGTTGCCTGAGCAAGACTATGAGCTACTCGATTGGCTTGTCTCCTAATATGACTGACCTTACAGTTCGAAATCAAATTTAACAAACTACGACATAAATTAATAACAATACCAAATTCTGTATTATTCCTAGACTTAGATTGAAGAGCATGGATTATTTGAAGACAATCCGTTTCTAGTTGAACGTCTCTCATTTGTTCATGTTGTATCCATCTTAGAGCTTCCAACACACCTAAAGCTTCCGCTTCCGATATCTCCGGCTTGCCTTCAAACCACCGTGTGTAAGCTTTGACAAACCGACCCTGAGCATCTCGCACACAGGCTGCAATACAGTACGTATTCAGCTCGTTGTAACATGCAGCGTCAACGTTGCATTTCAGCATTCCGGAGGGAGGTTTGGTCCATACACGACTGTCGGCTGCCATACTGTTACTGCTATTATTCTGCTGAACTATCCTTGCCTTAATCCATTCATTATAATGCTCCCTTGCTCTTCTGTTAACCTCATATGTTGTTGGTATTTTCCCTTGCCAACATACTTGGTTTCTTTTCCACCAAACAGCCCACAACGTCATGATAATTTGGCATAGCACTTTTATATCTAGCTCTTCAAGGATATGGAACAACATTTGGACTATTCCAATGGCATTATCAATATATGGCCTTATTTGATTCCACATGGGACTTTCTTCCCAAACTTCTTGGACTGCTACACACCCAAAAAAACAGTGCCATTCATTCTCTTCATAGCTAGCGCAATTCGGACATTTATTATCATACGAGACTCCTCTTTGAGTTAATCTACCTCGGACCGGTAAGCAACCTCTCAACAACCGCCACATGAATATTTTTACCTTGTTTGGTACATGCAAACTCCATAGTTTCTTCCAATTTCCAGGTTCCTTGAGGTTGTTGTTATCAATAATATGCTCCATGAGTTGGTAATATGCTGATTGGACCGTATAATCTCCATTCTTGCTATACCTCCATATTGGTGCATCTTCTTGAGTAAGTAAGTTTAGAAGTAAAGTAGTAATCTCTGCCACGTCTCTCTGATTAAACATTTGATGGAGAAGCTCCACATTCCATGTGCCTGTGCTTTCGTCCACTAACTCAGCCACCCGCATATCTTTTCTTCCGGCCGTCATATTGGTAGTAACATGTGTATAGTCATCTTTCCTCAACCAAGGGTGTTTCCATATGTTAATACTATTACCATTACCAAGTCTCCATCTCAGCCCTCTTCTGACAACTACCTGTGAAGCGTGGATACTACGCCAGACATAGCTTGGGTTGTGTCCCAGCTTTGCTTCAAGAAATCGCGACTTTGGATAGTATTTAGCTTTGAAGACTCTAGATAAGATAGTATCATGGTTGGTTAGAAGTTGCCAACCTTGCTTCCCTAGCATTGCCAAATTAAAGCCATAAAAATGACGGAAACCCATACCTCCGTGTTCCTTTCTCATAACTAGCTTCTCCCACCATAACCAGTTAATGCCTCTGCCTGAGGGTTTATTTGTCCCCCACCAGAAAGAATTAATCATTCTCTCAAGCTCTTCCCCTAAGGACTCCGGTAATAAAATGGTACTCATGCAATAGGTAGGAATGGCTTGTGCTACTGATTTAACAAGCACCTCTCTCCCTGCCTTAGATAGATGCTTACCGGACCAGCTTTGTATCCTTCTCCACATTTTGTCCTTAAGATAACCAAACATTGCCTTCTTGTTTCTACCAATCATAGATGGCATCCCTAGATAGCGACATGTGCCTATAACCTCATGAACTCCCAAAATATTGGTGATTTGCTCTTTGATATCATTTGGAGTATTCCTGCTGAAATAAACCTCCGACTTCGTATAATTCACAGCTTGGCCAGATGCCTTTTCATAATCATTAAGAATTCTCTTCATACAATTTGCCTCTCTGATATCAGCCCTGAAAAATAGGAAACAATCATCAGCAAAAAGCAGATGTGAAAGACTAGGCGCCCCTCGACACACTTTCACTCCATGTATATCTCATCTTCTTCGTATTTTTTAATTAGAGTTGTTAATCCCTCAGCACACAGTATAGACAAATATGGTGATAGCGGATCTCCTTGTCTGAGGCCTCTTCCCGGGATAACAGGACCTACGCTCTCCCCATTAACTAAAATAGAGTACTGTACTGAATTGAGGCACATGCTAATCCACTTTATCCACTTCTCACAAAACCCCATTTTTCTCATTACACTCATGAGATAACTCCATTCTACTCTATCATATGTTTTACTAATGTCTATTTTTAAGGCAACTTCACCTACTTTTCCTTTTACTTTACATTTCATATGATGTATGGTTTCCATGGCTACCATCACATTATCAATTATAGACCTATCGGCAATGAAAGTAGATTGTTCAACAGAGATATACCTGTTAAGTAGTGGTTTAAGTCTGTTGGCCAACACTTTTGAGAGGATTTTGTACACCACGTTGCATAACGATATAGGACGAAGGTCTTTCATTGATGTCGGCTTATCTACTTTGGGTATGAGAATAATATTGGTATCATTCATATGCTCTGGAAATTTCCCTCTTTGTAGCCACTGCACACTGGATTCATTAATTGTAGTTAACTTCTAATGCGATGAAAAATATTTTGTTCTTGTTAATAAATCTATGCAATTTTACTGGTATAAGTAGTAAGAAATTTGAATTCACTTTGGCACTATTCGACAAAAAATAACTAATAAGATAACTAATTGAATTTGTAGAGTTTGATAAAATTATAGTTCAACTAATTTATAAATATGAAATTACATAAAAAAAGTATATGTTTAATTAATATTTAATTTTTTTCAAGATAACAACGCTAAAATTGGAAGAAAAAAATGATAAATTATAAGCTAATTGCATTAGTTAGCTTATCAAAATAAACTATAAATTAGTAAAAATAAACTATAAACCACGGGTAAAAAAATATTACCAAACAAGTCTTGTTTTTAATATAAACATTTATAATCATGGCAAAGAGAACCTTTGTGTGATTTACAAGTTTTCTGACTAGTATTAATCACTTCTAACCCAAAAATATACGTGACTTTGATTTTTTATCCCCAAGAGAAAGACTTGGTGTGAGGAAAAATATAGGGTGGAAAAATATGGCAAAGAGTATGAGTATCCAATATTTCCACAAGCTTGGGACCGCCTTGAACATGGAGTGTGCCGTGTTTCGACTTTTCTTGTTTACAATTCTTTTTTAAAAAATGAAATATTAAAAGGGTCATACTAAACAGTGCACCTGATGCATTTGTTAAACATACTAGAAATAGAAATAAAACATAAAGTTAATGTTGATAAAAATAATTTTTTACACTTTTAATGCATTGAATGAATTAGTTTTAAGACAAAATTTTCTTATTTATGTGTTTAACTAGTGCACCAATACACTATTTAACATTTTCTATATTAAAATAGTTAAGATCGACCTTGCACAAGTGTAAGATGAGCTATGTAGTCGGGATCTCTATTTTTTGGGTCCTAACAAAATAAAGAGATCGATTTAAAATATAAAAATAGATGTTCAATTTAAACAATTATTGCAACACAGTCGAAAATCAAACGTGGCTGTGGTGCTTATTTTTTTTGGTCTTAGATGAAGTGGTAATCCACTGAAATTAAACTCACACACAACTGTGAGGTCCCGGGTTCGAACCCGGGTCACGACGTCCGGCCTAGCAATTTCGGCATTTGCCAGTTGAGCTAGGACTTCTAGACAACGTGGCTGTGGTGCTTAGAGGAGGTGAATATTAGATGAGACATGTTATTTCACACAACAAGTAGGGGTGTTCATGGTTCAAAACTGAACCAAATTGAATTGAAAAAATGGTTTATGAACCAAACCAAAACCATTTGCATTCAAAATCAGTTTATTTTATAAAATTGGTTTAATTCAGTTTAGAACTGGTTCAAAACCAGTTTATAATAAAAAACCAATTTTTTTAATTCACTTATTGAATTGGTAACAAAATATGATTCTATTAAATTAATTAATGAAATAGGGATGGAGGTGGTGGCCGGCCACCGGAGCTCTGCCACCGTCCATCGGAGCTCCGCCTCAGACCGCCGTGCCGGTCGCCGGAGCTCCGCCGTCCATCGCCGGAAAACCGCCGTCTGCCGTCGTGTCGGTGCCGGAGGTCCGGCGTTGACCCGGTCGTTGACCGGCCGGCACCACCACCTATTATCTATATTTAATATTTATTAAATAAATTTATTTATTATTAAAATTATTAGGGTTGGTAAAATTGATTTAGGGAGGTGTGAAAATTATGGATACCCATAACTGATCCATAATTTAAGTTTGGGCTCTAGTTTTTTTTTTAGTTACAAATTGGTTATTGGTTTATTTTTTCTATGTTTGGATTGGACTTTTAAAATTGATTCAATTTGGATACTAATTCAGTCCATAGTATTCAATTTATTTGTACACCCCTAACAACAAGCACATAATCATACTTTTCAATTGTTTATTTAGACACATAAAAACTTATATACTTGGTTTATTTTTCGATGAACCTAAAATATGATTTTTTTTTTTTATTTATTTATAATAGAGACATGACGAGGAAGTATGTATGAGTGTATGTCAAACTCTGAGTAGAGAGAAAAGTAGTATAAAGTTATTTAAATATTAATATCGAATTTTGATTAATACCATTGTGTAAGATTTCCTTAGAAGTAGACCTTGTTCATAAATGTAATTCATTGTGATATTTGTTCATAAATGTATCAAAATTGTAAATATATTTATAAATGTATTTTTTGTTAGTTATTTTAATCCTCGGATTTTTTAGGTAATCAGTTTAAATTTTAAATATGTTTCTCAGTAGCGTATTTAGTTCGTAAGATTACTATTAAAAGAGACTCTAGAGATATATTTACAATTTAAATATTTTTAGAAAATTAGAAAATACTGTCACAACGACTTATACTTTTAAACACTAAAATGATGGTTTGCTTTTGTACCAAAAAAAATTAAAAAAATGGTGGTTTGCTAAAATATTTACATTTACATATACTGTTGGGAAAAACAAGTGTGAGTAGTGTGGGGAAGTCCCACATTGGTTAAAATGTGGAGACTTGGAGCATTTATAAGTGAGAGGACCCATAAACCTAATGCCTTAAGGTTTTGGGTAAGAGTGTGGAGTCCAACTCACTTATATCAATGTTCTTAGTCATCGTGTGGATGATTCCCAAGCTGCCCCCTCGTGTTCTAATATATACTAAAAGCAAAGGAGCAGAGGAAAAAATTAAAAGAACAATTCAAACTAGAACGAAATAAAAGATAATACTTTAAACTTTTAATTCTAGTTACTGATTGATAAGTGTGGAGGTGAAAAAACTAGTTGTGAGGTATAAAAATAGTTACCAATTTGTATCAAAAGCCCATATATACAAGATCGTTGTTTCTATGTCAAGGCCTGGGCTGCAATATTTTGGTGAAGATCAAATGTATCAAGACAGTACATATAATTTGCTTTTCTCACCTCCATGTTCTTTAAAGTGTCTGTCCAGATTTATTGATCCGAACGGAGAGAAAAAAATTAATTATTTTCCTTCTTCTGGATTTTTCCATTTAGCTGCAAGACAAAATGGTGTTTTTTCTTGTCCTTATTGGTAAATCCGGAGGGTCTGTTGTTTTTAAGAAGAATAGTAAAATAGTATGGGTGATTTAACAAATTATAAATTTTTAAGAGTGCGTTTGGACCGAGGAATAAGAATTTAAGAGTGTATTTGGATAGATGAATAAGAAATTTTAGGATTCTAAGCAATTCAAATAATACTAATTAAATAACCTACATTTCTAAATGTGTGTGTTTGCATAAAATAATATAAAATTTCATTGTGAACATTTTTGGACCACTTTTTAAAATTTGAAATGTTTTGGATCAAATTTAAAATTTCAAGACTAGGGACCAATTTGCAATTTTCAAATATATAAATGACCAATTTGAAAAAAATTAGGGAATGATTTGCAATTTTTGAAAAAATTTAGGGTTGATTTGAAAATTTTAAAAAGTTTATATGTATCAATTTGAAAATTTTGAAATATATGGATGAAAAAAAATTAAATTCCTATCTTTATATATAATATAGGTAACATAATTACACTTTAATGGAAAGCAAACTGACAACAAGCTGCGTTGCTAACCCTTTTTAAATGGTATATAAAAAAATTAATTTTTTTTATAAATAAAAATACAAACGCCTAAAGTAGAATAATACTACAAAACTATGTACAGAGCAATAACTCTGAATACACCGCCAAACCAAAAATCCCTAATAAGATCAAGACAAACATCAAAGATAGCTACATCGCCTTCCAACTAGAAAAATATTTTTGCTAGACATCAACACAAAATTAGAACTATCCATATCCATATAACTATAACGATCATCTTTTTAGAAGAATGTCAATATTATCTAATACAAATGGAAAATGTTAAACCGTGCCCCTGAGGTATTGTTTAAGGAAGCAAATATAGTAATATAATATTGGAGTTTGTGCAGTCAATTCCTCAAAAATCTAAAAGGTTTTACTTTCAATTTATAACATTAATTTTTTTTGTTTTTTTTAACCGGTGCCCCAGGAGCATTGGTTAGCATGACCCAATACAAATATTATCTCTCCAAAAAAAAATCTAATAAAAATATACAACAACTTGCTAGTTAATTATAAATACCAACACATGTCCTCTCTGGAGTATCGCACTATCCTCAGATACCGTTTAATGATTCTCTTATTTCCTGTTAATGAGGTGTGCCTTGTTTGTTGTAAGACGTGTCTCGATAAATTTAGGGAACATGCAGTTAGACATGGCAATGGGGCGGGGCGGGGACGGATTTTGCCTTCCCCAAACCCAAACCCATATAGTTCGAGTTTTCCCCAAACCTATCCCAATTCCAATCGGGGATAAAAAGTATAACCCCAAACCCAACGGGGATCGGGTATCCCGACGGGGTTCGGGTATCCCCGTTATACCTCTTCCAATATAAATTTGGATTGCATTTTAATATTTTTTTATTAAAAAAAATAAGTTAAAGGCTCAAAAATTATTTTGTTTCAACGATATTTTTTTAATTATAGAAAAGAAATAGAGAAAATAGTTTGTTTAATACTCAAATTAAGGATGAAAAATAAATATATGAATGTAATTTAAGAGATTGTTTATGGATTTCTAATTTAAAAGAGGTAAAATATAATTTTAATATAAGTGGGGCGGGTTCGGGGACGGGTTCGGGGTGGGTATCAATGTCTCCATTACCCGCCCCAACCCCGTCTTTTGAAATCGGGGAAAACCCAAACCCGTACCCAAACCCAGTCAACTCGGGTTTTCCCCGTCAAAGCGGATATGGTTTGGGCGGGTACCCGCGGGTATGGGTTTTATTGCCATGCCTACATGCAGTTCATTGTCGAGAGCTTCCAGACTTCAAATAAATACATGACATTGTTCGGGATGTCCTTTTTGACGTGTTTAAGCGCGCATGAGTATCTGTGAAGAAATAGGCAATGTTAACTTCTTGTCTGATCCGCTAGAAGGGAGATCTACATTGAAACCAATTGATGTTTTGATGTACGGCTGGGTAGGAGGGAAACATGCATGTGTGGATTTGACTGGAGTTTCTCCCCTTGTGGGATTGACGACTGAGGATTTTACTGTAGGACAGATGGCCCTCAAAGTTGCTTCAAGTAAAGTTGTCAAACATGAGAGAGCGTGTTCTGAAAATCAAAATGTGTTTATACAATTTGCATTTGACACTTTTGGTTTTCTAACAACGGAGGCCGTTGATATTTTAAAAAAAGTTCAAAGAATCATGCATAGTAATGTGGTGTCTCCTATGCCTCAAGATGTTGTATTTAAAATGATTGGATTTGCCATCTAAAAAGGGTTAGCGGCGCAGTTTATTGTTTGTTTACCTTTTATTAAAATGTAATTTTCTTACGTATTAAATATAAGAAGGTTTGCCAAAAATAAAATATGAAAATTATGTGCATTATAGTATTATGTCAAAAAATGAAAAAAAAAAATAGTACTCCCTCCGTTTCTTTTTATGTGTCCATTTTGAATAGTAACAACAAATTAAAAAAGTTTATTTTTACACCTTAGTTTTCTATTACACCTTAGTGGTATCATGTACAATGGCAAAAAACATTCAACACCCTACTTTTCCACTTTTTACACTCCACATTATCTTCTCTCTCTTCCACCTAATAATTCAACACCCCATTCAATTTTTACCCTCTCCAATAGTTTTTTCATTCAACACCCTAGCCCACCACCTTCTCTACCCCATCACTTTTTATTTCATATTCTTATTTAAATTTAAATTTTTGTTTTTTATGATTAAATAAAATTATAATTATCGATTAAAATTAAATTAAAATAATAAACACTTAACAATTTTTTTTTAAATATTCTTAATTTAAAATGCAATACATCACACAAATAACGTAATTAATACGATACAAATTAACTTAAAATACAATACAACACACAAGTAACATAATTAATACGATGCAAATTAACTTAAAATGCAAAACAACACACAAACATAATTAATACGAAACAAATCATCTTCAATTCGGAAACATTCCAAACTTTGTCCATATGTGTTTCACTAGATCTGCTTGCAATTCGTGATAAACAAGATTAAGATAGTGAAAAACTTGGTTTTTTTTTTCTGTGTCCAAATCAAATGAACCAAGTCTCTATTTATAGAGAAAAAAAATTACGAATTTTGGTGAAAAAAAAATAATTTAATTTGCATTGAAATAATTGAGTTTAAAGATAAGATGAGGTAAAAATCTCGTGAGCCAATCAGAAGCTGCCACCTGTCCCCCTGCGCAGCAATTAAACATGTTAACTGGATTAATCTTCTCTTTAAATTCAACATGTTACTCCAATGGTCCATTTTCATTCAACAGTCAGTCAACACCCATTAAACACCCTCATTGCACTTGGTCTAATAAATTTAATATATTATGCACACAAAAAAAAAAAAAATCTAATATGTTATGTACCAAAAAAAATAAAAAGATTTAGTTTTCCAAATATATATCATTAATTAGTTTTATTGAAAAAAATATGAGTAATTGACAAATGGTATAATTGATAATTCGTACCCTTAAAACACCAAAATGGACAGTTAAATTCAACGTTTTTGAACACTTAAAAAGAAACGGAGGGAGTAACTTTTAAATAAAAAATAACAACTTTTGGAGATAATTTCGTAAAAATAAATGAATTATTTGGAGATAATAAAAATGTAAATTTAAGATTATTTTTTTAGACAAAAAAATAGTTGTAAATTTAAGATTATTTTTTTGACCAAAAAAATGTAAATTTAAGATTTTTTTGGGACTCGACTATATTTAAGATGCTTTTTTTTATATAAAGCAATCTAAAGTTATTTGAGTAGTGCTATTTGGTACCAGAGAATTTGATCAAGAAAAACAAGAATGCTTACATGTAATGTTATAAGTGGTGGGTCAAAATGTAACTCCCCTTTTTGAGGAGATCATGGGTGAGTTAATATTAAAATTACTCCCTTAATTTTGGCTTCTTGTATTTCTTATTTTTTACTTCTCGTACCGACAATCATTTTTCTTTTACATATATGGCAAAAATTTAACAACTTAACGCGTTTAATTAATTTTAGTTTGAAGTTTGAATAAATACACTAAATTTCCGGCAACGATTTTTAGTTTAAAGACAACAAATTTAAAACTCAGAGTTGCTGGATCTTAGCGAAAGATAGATAGATAGATAAGAACACATAATAATTGAAATTTTTAGGTTTTATGATATTCATATATCCCAATACGAAGTTTCGTAGAACCTCTCCACTACTTCTTTTTCAATATATTCCCTCTCTCTTCTCTTTGAATTTGTCACGTTTTGCTCTATCCAGATTCAATTTCTCAGTATTCAATTCAACAAGGTAATGCATTTTTATTTCTAATTCTATTTTAATTGAGTAAAATTAATGTTTAATTGCATGATTATACTGTTAATTCACTCTGTGCTGAGAATAATTTATTGCAATTTTGATTCAGGGTTTGATTCATATTGTGTAAAGTGAGGTTTTTTAGAAGATTTTTGTGAAGTTGTGTATTGGCTAATTTGATTACCTTTCTGGGTTTTCATTAATTTTAGTTGTTTTGGATCAATTTCATATTGGGCTGTGGAGTTTGGATTTTGAGATTATAATTGATTGATTAATGCATGTGAGATAGGGGATTTGAATATTGAAGTTGGAGTTTCTGGATCAAGCTGTTTGTTTGATAATATTTTGTGTAATTAGTGTTAGAAGACTTTCTTTTGGGGTGTAGTTTGTGGAAGTTATGGAACTAGCTAGGCATAGAGTAATGGAGAATGGGGGAGCTGAGGAAATGGATGTTGAAAGTTCTATGGATGAGCATAGATTTTATCCTTCTCATCCTTTTGGTTTGGTGAAGAAGAGAGCTTATATATTTGATGGTTTGGGGAATTTTTATAATAAGGAATGGGATTTGGCAGACCTTTATCAAAAAGAAGAAAAGGAATCGGTTGTGGTGGAAGGACGAGGGAATGAGTTTTCTTGGTACCATGTGGAACTTCCAAAAGGTAATCAAAAGTTGGCGCAATCTGCACAGGATTTGATTGGTGTTTTATGTCCGCCTTTGAAACTCCAAGATATTCTTTCACTTGTTAGCAATGGACCCTTTTGTGCACATGTTGATGGTGCACTTGTGTTTCGGGTTAATTCGCCTGGCCCTCCTTCCAGTGATTTTACATTTAGACTTGCTGCTAGAGTTACAGAGAATTCGGTGATTACCGTGTCATTGGGGCGTGTTCCTCGGCTAGGTTTCTCACGTATGGGCGAATCTTTACTTTCGGAAATTCCCAGCGTTGAAAGCTCCTCTCGTTTTAGTGGTCAGCAGAAGGAAAGAAGTGGGACTGTGATTAAGGAACATGTTCTTGAATTCTTATTGACTATGAATCATTCGGAGGAAGCTGACAATCCTGTTCCTAGATCTGTCTCAGATCTCGTGGTTCACATAATTGATACACATGTAGATCAGCTTCAAGATCTTGTGACAAAGCTTGAGATGGAGTTGGACTCTGTGGAGCTTGATCTTGATAAAGGTACTTCCCATTATTCTTTAATAATGACATTAACAACCATAATTATATATGCTTGTAACATTCCTAGTTAGACGGCTTCTAGGATATAGTCATTTTCAACTTTTAGTTCTCTTCATGCTTCAAATCTTACAAATTCAAGCTGCTTTTGGTTCCTGGAAGCTTACCTTAGTTTCTGTTAACTACTTAAAGGAATTGTGATATGAATTTAGGCACACTTTGTTGTCTTTGTGTGGTAGGAGTATTGAAATTGTCATAGTGATGACATTTGAAATTTGTGATGATTATTTTGCTTGATTGAATGTAATACGAAGACTGTGTTTATTTCCTCTAATTTTTGGAATGAAAACAGTTACTCTAATTTCAAGTAAAGTCTGTAGGATTTATTTCCTTTTTTCATATCTTAACATTTCGACATAATAGATAATGTCGTTTTGATAATGGATTTCATGAAAACCTGTACTTATCCACACAAATTTAGACATATTGGATTTCATGATAATGTATTTTGATTTTGACTTTTGCTGAAAATTTTGACAGAACCTTTTGTCCAAAAATATAGTCTTGAGCTTGCATATTTGTATCTCCTTTTTCTTCCTGTAGTGTTTGGGGTCCTAGGATGTGTGTAGGGTGGTGGTAAAAATTTGCTCCTTTAAATGTTCTTACCACTAATATGCGACAAGGAAGGGCTTATAGAGCATAATATTTTACAGAAAAAAAGACTGTTTGGAGGGATATATAATTGTACTCGTTAAACTATTTACACCGTCTTCCCCTGGCTATAGGCCAAAATTAGGGGAAGAACTCCTAGTATGGCTAGTTTATAAAATAAAATAATTAGAATGTCTACATGGCATCAAAAGCCAAAACTAGGGGGGAAATTTCTGGTATGGCAGTGTGTAAAATAATTATTAGAATGTCTACATGGCATTTCATGTAGTGCTGTAGCCTAAAACTTCAAAATGTTCTAGCAAGGATTTTTGTTTGTCTGGGTGGGTTTATGTATCAGTTGTGTTATTTGACCATCAAAATACCGACACTGTATATATTTATCTCTATATCTCACTTGTCTTTTATCTTCTACAACTTACATGTCAAAAATACATCTAACGACCAAGTTGCTTCTAGTATTACATTACATCCTTGATGTGCAGTATTTGAAGAATGGAATTAAGGAAACACAATTTTGCTTTATTGTAGGTGGTTATGCTTTGAAGAAACAAATGCTAGATGATAGAAGATTCCCCAAGCTACATATTAATTTGCAGCGCCTCCTGCAGGTGAGATATACTTCACTCATTTTATACATTAATTTGGATTTATATTTATAAATAAATCCTTGAGATATTTATGCGTTTTATTATGCATGCATATGAGTTTCCATTTTCCTTTTGTCACTGTTCTGACAGTATAGTGTGGTTACAAAAACTGCCACTGAAAAATGGTTCTTTATCTTGTTACATTGAAAAATGAACAATGATGGTCTTGCTGTTTCCATTATTTTTCTTCCGGTATTTATCAAATTGGATTATATGGACTGAGCTTCCTTTTGGTCTTGCATTACCTTAATCTTAAATTTCTGATTCAGGTGATTGCCCATGGAGAACAAGTGTATCTTCGTGTCAAAGAAAAATCCTCTTCGAAAAGATGGTTTGCGAGCGAAGACATTAACTCCCTTGAAGAACTAATTGGAAGGTTGAGGAGGCTAAAGGAGAATGTAGGGTTTATAGTTAATCGTGTCACAGCAATACAGGCTAGTCTTGACACTTGGCAGTCGGAGCAAATAAACCGTAAACTGTATTATCTTTCGTTCCTTTCAATAATATTCCTCCCCTTGTCCATCATAACAGGAGGTTAGAAATCTGCTTATTCACGATCTTTTATAATTCACATCTATAGGCATTGCAATACTTTATGGTTTTGATATTTGGACTCTGATTGCAGTGTTTGGCATGAATGTTGGAGGAGTTCCATGGACAGGTCAAAATTCGCCAGAGTTAAAGGATGGTTTTCGCAATGTTATGTTAGTCTGTGTCGCTATGCTTGTTTTTGTACTACTCTGTTTCCTTTTCCCAGCTCTTTATACGCGGATAGTTACTGGTTGGCGAGAAAAGAGAACTCTCGGAAAAAACTGGTCACTGAACAAGAAGTCGTTGCTCAGGAGACCGTTAAGAATAGATGATGCGGCAAGAGGAGGTTACCTTCGGATTTAATGGTGTTAAGAATGTCGGTTTCATTTACTCACTTCTTTTCTGTTTATAAGAATGTATCACTCACTAACAAGCAAAAGCTATCTTATCAGATGGTTTTCTTCAATGGCTCATACAGAAGAAACTTGTAAAACTGACATTTAGTTGTCAATAAAAGAATCACAAGAAGCACAAATGGAATCCCCATGAAGCACATATTTTCTGGCTAATGAAATGAGAGATTGTGATCAAGCCAAAGATTTTTGCTTATTCTTTCATTTTTTCCCCCCTTCTTGGGAGATGGGGTGTGTGAGCCCATTAGTATACTTTTTTTTACACAAAAACTTGTACAGTGTATTTTTCTTTTTCTGGTTAAGAGCACAGTTTTTTATTTAGTATACATATTATTAAATGTCACTGAATATTGTGGTTAGACTTAGAAATGAATATGTTGATTGCAATTTTCATGCTCTTTTCAAAAGCTTAATCCTTGAACAAAATTTTAAGGTGACTCTGTCTAATAAGCTTAATCCTTGAACAAAATTTCAAATGCTTAATCCTTGTTAACAAAATTCTTGTTTACCTCGTAACGATTCGAGGAGTAGAGACTCCAAGAAAATTAGCTTGAAAGAATTGAAAGAAGAGAGAGTAATAGACAGTTAAGAGTATAATATGAAAAATAACATTAAATGTTTCCTTGATACTGTAAAGTGACTTATAATTTAGTACAATTTCTTTTTCTCAAAGTGACTTATAATTGGGTACGGAGGTAGTAATGACTGAGTCTAAGAGTATTGAACAATAGACGGATAGAGATGGAGGAGAGAAGGAGCGCAATAACAGAGTTTGAATTATTCTTTTGATCTTTTTAAAGTCTACTTTTTGTTACAATATGAATCTTATTTATTTATTTATACTAAAATATAATGGGAAATAATTATTTTGGTCCATAAATTTGTCACGCGCTGTCATTTTATAATTATTGTACATTTTATTTTTGTGAATATTTTTAATTAATTTTTTTTACGGGACAATCCACTATAAAACGAGACACGAAACACAGAACATGGTGAAATTTTCAACTCTATGCTTCTTAGTCGGTCCGTTCCTCTTTAGACGGATTAAGGAGTAACAAGTAGGGTGAGTTGAACTATTTTGTCATCTCCTCCAATAGGCCACAAAACAAAAAGTTTAAAAACAAATGTAAAAAAAATGATTTTTTTTTGTTGAGATTTACTAGATAGTTTATATTTGTTAGAAATAAAAATCACAATATTAGTTCAGTGAGCTTAGCTCAGTTGGCAAAGATATTACATTATATATTCAGGGAGTCGAGGTTCGAACCCGATCATGCCACTATAATTTCTAACCACTAGGCTACCTAACTAAAAAAAATGACAATATTATATATTTCCACACAAAATCTTCTTCCCTTAATTTCTTACAAACTCTGAATATAATCTAGATTTTGGGTTTCTTTGATAGCTCTTCTAACCCTAAACCAAGTCCTTATATGTAAATGTATAAAACCCCATTCTATTTTTTAACTTGTCTAAAAAGTTAACTTGTCTAAAAAGTTAACCTGTCTATAAAAATAAAACCCCTTCCGATCAATATACATTCTCTTCTGCTCAATGGCTACTGCCACCGCCTTGCTCCGCTCTTTCCGCCGCCGAGATATTGCTTCTGCTTCCATCTCTGCTTATCGTTCGGTAACATCTCTTAACTCTTCTATGTTTTTCCTTTTCAGTGTCTGGTGTTTGCTTGCTTTCAGCTATTTTATCATTGTTGGCTTAGTTTCTATTCTTATACAAGTTTATTATTCACTTGAAATATTTTTAGTTTGTTTTGAGCATCTCTCTATTTCTTTATTGCTTCTGTTCATACTTTGGCTCAGCTTGTTTGAAAAATTTGGACTTTATTTAGTTTCACAATTGATTTTCTAATGTGGTTTTCTTGTTGTTTGATTTTTCATATTTCTGAAGCTGGTTTTGTTATAGGATTTTCGAACATAAAGTAAATACTAGGAAAATTATGGGTCTTGTTGCTAACTTGGGGCACATGTTATTGAAAAGAAAAAAAACCAATTTTTAAACTATATCCTTACTAACTTGTTCCCTAAGGCACATGTTAAACAATAAAAAAGTATAAAATTTGTATTAAAAAAACGAATTTTAAACAGAAAGTGAATACATGACTTTTAAAACAAATATTTCTATATTGAGTGTCTTAACATGTGCTCATAGGCACAAGTTAGCATTTTCCAAAAAGTAAGAACTTAACTTGTGCCCTAAGGCACATAAAGGAATTCAAAAGCAGAAAGTTTGTATTAAAAAAAAAATTGTGCTAACCGACTTCGTTGTATATTACAGGCTACAGCCAATCTAAAAGTTTCTAGCTAACAATATAAGAGTTGTTGTTTGCATGCATATACAGAATTTGTTTTTCACATGTAGGGCCTTAAATACTCCTATGTGAACAATTGGTTGATCTCATGACTAGTCTATAGCATTGTAATTAATTGGCTTGTGAATTGCATTAGATGTGTTGATTATATTATTCTGAGGAAAGCTTTTTCTTACTCTGAACTTGTCTTGCAGTTGACGACGGGCAGCACTAAGCCTGCATATGTAGGTCACAGATGGTCAAGTTTGTCTCGACCATTCAGGTGCCTTTCGTTGTATTTGATTTGTTTGTACTTCTCTCACAGAAGCCATGATTTCAATCTAAAATCAAAATTATTCATCTCTTTTCATTCTTACTGCAGTTCAAGGCCAGCAGGAAATGATGTCATTGGTATTGATTTGGGTACAACTAATTCATGTGTATCCGTTATGGAAGGAAAGGTAAGTCATTATTGCTTTGATTTTGCTTGTATGTGTTCCTGTTTTTTAATCGATGGGATTTATGTCGACTTAATTTAAATTATTTCAGAATCCAAAAGTCATCGAGAATTCTGAAGGTGCACGAACTACACCATCTGTGCTTGCCTTCAACCAGAAAGGGGAGATGCTGGTAGGCATACCGGCCAAGCGTCAGCATGTACCTAACCCAACAAATACTCTCTTTGGAACCAAGCGTTGGATTGGTAGGCGTTTTGATGATTCTCTTGTACAGAAGGAGATGAAAATGGTTCCATACAAGATTGTTAAAGCTCCAAATGGAGATGCGTGGGTTGAAGCTAATGGACAGCAGTATTCCCCTAGCCAAATTGGTGCCTTCATTCTCACCAAGATGAAGGAAACTGCAGAATCGTATCTTGGAAAGACGGTTTCTAAGGCTGTAATAACTGTTCCAGCTTACTTCAACGATGCTCAAAGACAGGCAACAAAAGATGCTGGTAGAATTGCAGGTCTTGAGGTGTTGAGAATCATCAATGAGCCCACTGCTGCTGCACTTTCATATGGGATGAACAACAAGGAAGGTCTCATTGCTGTTTTTGACCTTGGTGGTGGAACATTTGATGTTTCTATCTTAGAAATTTCTAATGGTGTTTTTGAGGTATGCTAAGTTATTTATTCTGTCATACTTAACCTGTCAAAAGGAATAATATGAGAAGCTTGTTTGTACTAATAACACTTTTCATACCAAGGTGAAAGCAACGAACGGTGACACTTTCTTGGGAGGAGAGGACTTCGACAATGCCTTGTTGGAGTTTCTGGTGAATGAATTTAAGAGGACCGAGAGTATTGACCTTTCTAAGGATAAACTTGCCTTGCAAAGGCTTCGCGAAGCTGCTGAGAAAGCAAAGATAGAATTGTCTTCAACATCTCAGACAGAGATAAACCTGCCTTTCATCACTGCTGATGCATCTGGTGCTAAGCATCTGAACATTACATTGACTAGATCTAAGTTTGAATCTTTAGTAAATGACTTGATTGAAAGGACTAGAGCTCCATGTCTGAGTTGTTTGAAGGATGCAAACATATCTATCAAGGATGTAGATGAGGTTCTTCTCGTTGGAGGGATGACCCGGGTGCCGAAAGTTCAAGAGGTGGTTTCAGCGATCTTTGGAAAGACTCCCAGTAAAGGAGTAAATCCTGATGAGGCAGTTGCCATGGGAGCAGCACTCCAGGGTGGTATCCTAAGGGGAGATGTTAAAGAGCTACTACTCTTGGATGTAACCCCACTCTCTCTTGGTATTGAGACTATGGGTGGTATCTTTACACGGTTGATCCACCGTAACACTACTATTCCTACCAAAAAGAGTCAGGTAATCCTTAAATTTACTGATGATTGTTAAGTACAATTGGACTTTGAAACCATTCATTTATGTTTATTAGAAATTTCTCTTGAGGTATCTTGTCCAGTACATTACACACACATTTAATGTTAAAAAATATACCATATTAAATTAGTTGTAGGTACTTATGTTGTGGTTGAATATTTTCCTGACTTGTGATATCATTGTTGCAGGTATTTTCAACGGCAGCTGACAATCAAACACAAGTAGGTGTCAAAGTGTTACAAGGTGAGCGGGAAATGGCTTCCGACAACAAAATGCTTGGAGAATTTGAGCTTGTTGGCATTCCTCCTTCACCCAGAGGTATGCCTCAGATTGAGGTCACCTTTGATATTGATGCTAGTGGTATTGTTACCGTGTCTGCCAAAGATAAGTCCACTAGTAAAGAGCAACAAATCACGATTAGGTCGTCTGGTGGACTCTCAGATGATGAGATTGAGAAAATGGTCAAAGAAGCCGAGTTACATGCTCAAAAAGACCAACAAAGAAAGTCCCTTATTGATATTAGAAATAATGCAGATACTAGCGTCTACAGCATTGAGAAGAGCTTAGGCGAATATAGAGACAAAATCCCCATTGAAGTGGTCAAAGAGATCGAGGATGCAGTTTCAAATTTGAGAAGTGCAATGTTAGGAGATAATGCTGATGAAATAAAATCAAAGCTTGATGTTGCAAACAAAGCCGTGTCTAAGATTGGGGAGCACATGTCAGGCGGTGGTTCTCGGGGTGGAGACGAGACTCCTGAGGCAGAATACGTGAAAAAGTGATGCTCAAAGTGGTCTAAGTTGGATGCTTCTTTTGATTAATGGTTCTTAAGATAATGTGTTGAAGATGATTTATTTTTTTAGTTTAGTTGAAATATAAGGTTGCTTATTTTTTGTATTTAACCAATACGATACCTGTGCATTCTTATCACAATTATATATGGCTGATGTTATATAACACAAAAACTTCTCATTGACAAATATTTGTATTGAATAAATTACAACTACTCATCGTTTTATGCTGTGCAAATGAATAAAGCTCCTACAATTTATCAGCACAAACAGTAATGGATTTAAACTTATTGAGACAGTTTTCTTGGGAAAGAAGTAATAGATCCGAACTAATTATTTGATACATTACGTCTAATTCTTCTATTTTTAGAAAACACCACACTTGTTTTTTTAACACAATTTATTTCATCACGATCATTATCTTATTAAAATTTCAAGATATTTAATTGTTGTAAAAACTTAAGAAAACTCATTAAATCCAAAAATTACTATAAGTCATCAACTTCAAAATAAGTATTCTAAATTACAATTAAATAGTTATAAAACTCTTAATAGGCCTCGTTTAAACTACAAACTAATAAAACCCCTCTTTATTTATCTCCGTGCACGGACAACACATCAAAATTCAAATTTCACATTTGGTACCTACAACTATATACTATATAATATAATGATCGATTTTCTTATCCTAATTGAATCATGTCAAATGTAAGGTAAATGTCATAAAATAAATAATAAAATGCTTGACCATAAACATAGATAAAATCGATGCAAGAATTATTATTTTTTTAATGACAATTTTTTGCAAATGATGCATGAGGTGCAACTAGACTATGATTTGGATATCATTCCAATTGATATAATAATTTAACCATCTCATTTGCCACCTAGAAACAAATTGCATTCTAGATAACGAGCATCGTTTGCTATCTAGAAAGCAAAATTTTTTTCACTCATGGGGGTGCGGACATTCAGTTTGAGTATAAAATATTGTCACTCGCTACCTAGAGTGCGAACTGAAACAAAATTCACTACTTAGAGAGCGAACGAAAACACAATTCACTATTTAGAGTGCGAACTCATTTACACTTTTACACTTTAACTAATGAACCTTATAAAAATGTGGCCACTATCTTATAGCATATTTTAATTTGCCACTGGAGCGGTTGTGGCATTATCGACCAATCACACACACCATAAAAATAATTATACTGAATTGTTACTTTATTTGATATAACCAAGTTTATATTTATACTTACAATAAACATCTATTAAGGCTACAATAGTTGATAAGTTTGACACAAAATAGGAAATTAGGTGAATGAACGATTCACACTTTAACTTGCGAACTGTGTTTCATTCAAAGTTATTCGACGGAAGATGAGAGAAAAAGGTGTAAAGGACAAAAATATTTGATTTTTATAAGGTTCGTATTTTAGAAAACGAACTCAGTTTGCAGTTTACTATCCAGAAAGCGAACTCTTTTTTCCCCAATTTTTACTATTTACACATTCGCATACTAAATAACAATGGTAAATTGAGTATATCAGGGGATGTGTCCGAGACTCGGGGGTGGGAAAAGAAGGATTCAAAACAAATATACAAGCCCAATATCTAATACTCGGATTGATGAAGCTCCATTTACTTGGCGAAACGACATCGTATCGTATATTAATCGATCTAGAATCTTCCTCTCTAGTATTTGGTAAGAAGAAGAACTAGAATAATCTGGTACTAACCATAAAGGCATAAACCCTAACTAAACCCTCATATATACAAAACCCAAATCTCTTCTCTTTTTCATTTCCGATCACTAATTCTACATCCTTTTCTTCTCCTTATGGCTGCTGCCACTGCTTTGCTCCGCTCTCTCCGTCGCCGAGATGTTGCTTCTGCTTCCTTCTCCACCCTTCGTTCGGTAACATCTCTTAACTCTTCTCTATGGCGGTTGCTCCTAATGAAATTGATACCGTTTGTTTTGTGCTATCTATTTCTTGATTCTGTTCAGATTTTGGTTCAGTTTGTTTGAAATTTCGACTCTATTTAGCTTCACAATTGATTTTTTTAGTGTTCTTGTTGTTATTTGAGCTATCTATTTCTGATTCTGTTTAGATTTTGTTTTGGTTTAGCTTGTTTGAAACTAGTGTTTTGTTTGTTATCGTTGCACATGAGAACTCGCACGAAAGAAAAAATAGGAATGTAACTCCCAATTTTATTGTGTAGATCTTTGAATTTTTATCCTTTTTAAAGCTGATTTTGTAATAGGATTTTCGTGCATAAGTTTTTATGTAAGGTTATGTTTGTTTTTCAAGATCATCATGTTTTTGTGCAAACTGACTTTGTTTTCAGCTATCTATTTCTTGCTTTTGTTCTGATTTTGGCTCAGCTTGTTTGAATTTTGGTCTTATTTAGTTTGACAATTGATTTTGTAGTGTATTTGTTGTTATTGGATATTGTTGTACGGTACATCAATTCACTTGAAAGAAAAAATAGAAATATAACTCGCAATTTTATGGTGTAGATCTTTGAATGTTAATATTTTTTTAAGCTGGTTTTGTAATAGGATTTTTCGTGTAGAGTACTTGCATAAGTATTTATGTGTGTTTTTCTTAGATCATTGTGTTTTTTGTGTTAACCAATTTCGTTGTTGGCCAATGATACTGCTTTTATAACAATCAATCTAAGCCTAACGGGTTCTATCATACGGTATTAGAATTGCTGGAATTGTGGTTTTAGCCTAAGCTACAAAATTTGTTTTCTGCATTTAGGGCCTTAATAAAACATGCGAACAATTGTTTGGTATCACGATGTGTATTTAGAATTGTAATTAATTGACTTGTCATTTGCATTAAGTGTGTTGATTATTATTCTAAAGGAAACTTTTTCTTACTTTGATGTTGTATTGCAGTTGACAGGCAACACTAAGCCTGCATATGTAGGACACAGTTGGTCAAGTTTGTCTCGACCATTCAGGTGATGTTTGGTGTTTTGGTTTTGTTTGTAATTCTCTTAGAGGTTAGAGAAGCCATGTTTCTAATGATATCAAAATTACTTATGATATCTTTTTGTTATGCAGTTCAAGGCCTGCTGGAAATGATGTCATTGGTATTGATTTGGGAACAACTAATTCTTGTGTTTCTGTTATGGAAGGAAAGGTAAGCCATTAATGGTTTGAATTTGCTTGTATGTATTTCCATTTTTTCAATGATGGGATTTGTGCTGACTTAGTTTATATCTTTTCAGAACCCAAAAGTCATTGAGAATTCTGAAGGTGCACGAACTACACCATCAGTGGTTGCCTTCAACCAGAAAGGGGAGCTGCTTGTAGGCACTCCTGCCAAGCGTCAGGCTGTAACTAACCCAACAAACACACTCTTTGGTATCAAGCGTCTGATTGGTAGGCGCTTTGATGATGCTCAAACCCAAAAAGAGATGAAGATGGTTCCTTTCAAGATTGTAAAGGCTCCAAATGGAGATGCATGGGTTGAAGCTAACGGACAACAGTATTCCCCTAGCCAAATTGGTGCTTTTGTTCTCACCAAAATGAAGGAAACTGCCGAGTCTTATCTTGGAAAGACACTTACTCAGGCTGTAATTACTGTTCCGGCTTACTTCAATGACGCTCAAAGGCAGGCAACGAAAGATGCTGGTAGAATTGCAGGTCTTGAGGTGTTGAGAATCATCAATGAGCCCACTGCTGCTGCACTTTCATATGGGATGAACAACAAGGAGGGCCTCATTGCTGTTTTTGACCTTGGTGGTGGAACATTTGATGTTTCTATCTTAGAAATTTCTAATGGTGTTTTTGAGGTATGCTACTTTCTTTGTTCTGTCCATACTTTCTTAACCTGTTTGAAGGAATGGTATGAGAAGCTTCTTTGTACTAATAACATTTTTCATATAGGTGAAAGCAACAAACGGTGACACTTTCTTGGGAGGAGAGGACTTTGACAATGCCTTGTTGGACTTTCTGGTGAATGAATTCAAGAAGTCTGAGAATATTGACCTTTCTAAGGATAGGCTTGCCTTGCAAAGACTTCGTGAAGCTGCTGAGAAAGCTAAGATAGAACTGTCTTCAACATCTCAGACAGAAATAAACTTGCCTTTTATCACTGCTGATTCATCTGGTGCTAAGCATCTGAACATCACATTGACTAGATCTAAGTTTGAGGCTCTAGTAAATGACTTGATTGAAAGGACTAGGGCTCCATGTCTGAGCTGTTTGAAGGATGCGAACATATCTATCAAGGATGTTGATGAAGTTCTTCTTGTTGGAGGGATGACCCGGGTGCCTAAAGTCCAAGAGGTGGTTTCAGCTATATTTGGAAAGTCTCCCAGTAAAGGAGTAAATCCTGATGAGGCAGTTGCCATGGGAGCAGCACTCCAGGGTGGTATCCTAAGGGGAGATGTTAAAGAGCTACTACTCTTGGATGTAACACCACTCTCTCTGGGTATTGAGACTCTGGGTGGTATCTTCACGAGATTAATCAACCGTAACACTACTATTCCTACCAAAAAGAGTCAGGTAATCACTAAATCTATTGATGATTGTTTAATATAATTGTGTCTAAATTACCAATCTTGGAAAGGGTATTCAGTCTTTACAAAGTAATTGGTTGTTGAAACCAGTTTAAGAATATTTGCTATTAAATTAGGTATGTGTGTTTAAGTTGTGGTTGAATGTTTTCCTGACTTGTGATATCATTGTTTCAGGTCTTTTCAACAGCAGCTGACAATCAAACCCAAGTAGGTATTAAAGTGTTACAGGGTGAGCGGGAAATGGCTTCTGACAACAAAATGCTTGGAGAATTTGAGCTTGTTGGCATTCCTCCTTCCCCTAGAGGTATGCCTCAAATTGAGGTCACCTTTGACATTGATGCCAATGGCATTGTTACTGTGTCTGCCAAAGACAAATCCACCGGTAAAGAACAGCAAATAACTATTAGGTCGTCTGGTGGACTATCTGACGATGAGATTGAAAAGATGGTCAAAGAAGCAGAACTACATGCTCAGAAAGACCAAGAGAGAAAGGCTTTAATCGATGTTAGAAATAGCGCAGACACATCCATCTATAGCATTGAAAAGAGTTTGGCTGAATATAGAGACAAGATTCCTAGTGAAGTGGCCAAGGAGATCGAGACTGCAATTTCAGATTTGAGAAGTGCAATGGCAGGGGACAACGTGGATGAAATTAAGTCCAAGCTAGATGCCGCCAACAAAGCTGTGTCCAAAATCGGGGAACACATGTCTGGTGGTTCAAGTGGCGGTCCCTCTTCTGGTGGTGGTTCTGCTGGTGGAGACCAAGCTCCCGAGGCAGAATACGAAGAGGTGAAGAAGTGAAGACTCGGCCGTTTCTGTGATTAATGGTTTCTTTAGATAAAACAAAATGGTTTTTCTTGTAGTTTAGTAGAAATATAAGATTGCTTATTATTGTATCTAATGTTGGAGATCTTTTTTGATGAGAAGGCCTTTCAGTTTGTAGTGTTTTGGAGAACCGAAGTACACTATTCGAATAACCAATCATAATTTTTGCATAGTGGTTTGTTAATTCTTTAATTTTGATGATTGGCTCTATTTTGCACATTAAGAATTGACTGGAGAATTTCGTACTGTTTTGGAATTTCTACTACTACAAAGTAGAATTGCAAAGAAAAAAGGGTAATACTACTAATACTAATACAAGTTAAGTGCATGTTTGGACTAATAGTGATAATCAGAGTGAACAGCTGTGGTTTTGGTAAAATCTACAGTTTTGGTTCTTCAACTAGAACACATTGTCAATAATATAGTTTTGTCAAATTTAGCGACCATCCAAGTAGGGGTGTTCATGGTTCATAACCAAACCAAATTGAATTGAAATAAATGGTTCATAAACCAAACTAAAACCACTTGCATTTAAAACTGGTTTTTTTTATAAAATTGGTTCAGTTCGGTTTAAAATTGGTTCAAAACCAATTTATAATAAAAAACCAATTTTTTTAAAAAAATATCATTTTAAACTTTGTTGTTATTGAATTGGTAACAAAATATGAGTTTGTTTTTTTAAACCATATTAATAAATAAAAATTAATTTTTTTGTAATAGTAAAAATCATTTTCTTTATGAAATATGATTTTTTAAAATTGGTAGCAAAATATGATTTTATTTTGTTAAACTATATTATTTAAAAAATTAATAATTTTTAAAATTAAATTTTTTATTCAAAATAAAATACAGTTTTTTATTATGAAAAGAAAAACAGATTTTTTTATAAAAATAAACTAAAATAAATAATTGTTTAAATAAGAAACAGATTTTATTAATTAAGAAAACTATTTTTTTAAATTTTAAAATAAATTAATGTTTAAATATTATATTATATTTATTATTAAATTAATTAATAATATAGGGGGTGGAGGTGGTGGTTGACCACCGGAGCTCCGCCACCGGACACCGCCGGCCGCCGCGCCGGTCACCGGAGCTCCGCCGATCGCCGCCGTCCGGTCACCGGAGCTCCGCCGGTCGCCGTCGTGGGTCCGCCGTGGACCACCGTGCCGGTGCCGGAGGTCCGGCGTTGACCTGGCCGTTGACCACCACCACTTATTTATTTAATTATTTATTTATTATTTTCTATTATTATATTATTTAGGAGGTGTGGAAAGAAGACTTTGGGTTCTAAAAGGTGTTTGGGCTTTATTTCTTTGACTAGAATGTTTGGGCTTTGTTAGAAAAAGAAAATTGTGATTTTTACACACCATTTCATAAAATAAATATTTGTTTTTGAAATAATATATAAATCTATTTTATCTTTGTCAAAAAAAAAAATCTATTTTATCATTCAAATAATAAATATACTTTAAAAAAAAAGTTTAACATATTTTTGTAAAAGAATGGATACTAATTGGATAACCAAAACTTAATTTTTGGGTAACGGTTTTTATGGTTTATTATAAATGGGTAACTGATTTATGTTTTTAGACTTTGGATTGGATTTTAAAAATTGGTTCAATTTAGATACCAATTTGGATAGTAAAAACCAGTTTATTTGCACACCCCTACATCCAAGCATATATTTAATGGAGGAAGTTAGAAATAACACAGTGATATTTCTAAAATATTGCAGTGGATGGTATTGTAACTTTCTTTGACGTGGATCAAAAGTTGTTTCTTTGATAAATTTAGCTGTAATATGAAATTCCTGGTTGAGCAAGTTTGTTCCAATTCACAATACATAATATACTCTCGAAACATCGAGGTCCAGAAATTGAACGAGGGATGCCAAGAGAAGATCATAATAGACTACCACAGTAGTTAGTAGTAACTTGGTCACAGTCCAAGTTAGCAAGAAGATCTACCGTAGAAAGCTCAACATTCTCTATAGCTCAGCCTCATAACCAGTCACCAATCCATGCAAGTATCAAAGTATCACTCTTGAGTTATATCCTCAGTCTTGCCCATTATCTTCATAATGCTGCAAAATCATCAACAGAAGGGGAAAAGAAGAGGCATTATGGACAATATTGTGGTGTACATCTTAGATCATTTCCAATAAGGGTATCAAAGAGAGTTTCATAAATTAATGATCCGTATCTTACTATTTTTTATCATTGGAGTTCCATGACGTGGCATAGAGGGTATCAAAATTGATGATACGGTACCTTATTTAAGGTACCGTATCATCAATTTAATATTACTTTTTTTTGTATATTTAAGGTACCGTATCATCAATTTAATATTATCTTTTGTTGTATATCAAATTAAATAGAATTGATTACTTGTTAGTAATCTATGATACTTAGTGTAGTATCACCATTGGAGCAAAATATATATGAGTTGCATAAATATTACATGACATTGTATGAACCAAAGTGGTATTACCATTGGAGATGTTCTTATATACATCAGAGGCTAAAACTAACAATTGCTTTTGGAGAATAGATAAATGTTCTATTAGCCGTAAAATCTTCTTTAACTTAGACTTAGACATCATTCGCTCATTTTAAGTTTACTTTATAAAAAAAGAAGCTAAACTACCCTTAAAAATAACTATGTAAAGTGTAAACCCATCTACAATGGGATTAGAGACTCTATTCAAAATTGTGCAACAAAATATAATGGGGCAAGTTTATTGAGTATTTAATCCAATAAATAGAAACTAAGTTCTTCATTGAATTAGTAACCAAAATAAAAATCTCATCAAATTATATTACATACTTTCAACAATTATTTAAATTTATCATTCTACAATTGTTTTTCAGAATAAAAGAAGGCCTAAATCTAAGGGCTTATTTGGTTCAACCGAGAAGGAGGGGAGGTGTGGGGAGGAATTTTTAAGGAGGGGAGGAGAGGTAAAACATAATTTATTATGTTAACAAAATTACCCTCACCTTTTTATTAAAATTCTAAATTATCTTTGTTAGAATATTAAAATTTTAGGTTTTATTTTTTTTACAACAAAAAAAATTTAGGTTTTCTACTCATTAGATTTTTTTTTGGGTTATATATCCATTAAATTTTTTTTTTGACGTAATATATCAATTAAAATTTAATCCTTATTTTGAGTTTATAAGATTAAAGCAAAAAAGTAAATTACTTCTCATCTTCCCTCCCCTCCCCTCGTTAAAAAATTGAACCAAACATAAAAATTTAAAATATCACCTCCCTTCCCCTCCCCTCCAAAACCCCCGAACCAAAGAGACCTTAAAAGAAAAAACTAAAGCAACAAGTTGGGAGAAAGATGCTAAGACTATCAACAAAAAGTAATAAGCAAACATAATTGCTTTGGATAAACAGTTTATTTATTTAAGTTTGTAGTACTTAAAACCCAATACTAGTGAATACTTTTTATACAGCCACTTACGAATAAACTTTTCCATAATTAATATGATTTAGTGCCTGTTTTGATTAGTTTATTTTTGAGTTTATGTAAAATAGTTTATGAAAATAAATTATTTTTATGTATTATTATAAGTTTCTCGAAGAAGTTTATGATAAATTAACTATAAATATGTATTATCATAAGTTTATGATAAATTTATTGAAAGGTATATGAAATCTTAATCCAAATAATGCAAATAAATGTGTATTATCATAAGTTTATGCATAAGTTTATTTTTTTTTACCTAAACTTATTTGAAATCTTAATCCAAATAAGAAGTTTATGCATAAGTTTTTTTTAGGTGTATTTTATTTCAATAAAAAAAAAATACACCTAAACTTTAATAACAAAAACAGTATATATGAAATCTTAATAAAATATATGTTTCAAATCATTGGTAACAAATAAGCAATAAGCCTTTGATACCTAGATGCTTTTAATTTGTAAAAAACATAAAAATATGCAATAAACTATTCCTATAAGTTTACCCAAACACACCAAATATTCATGTTAATAAACAAACTTAAATAACTTGTTCACAACTCCTATCCAATCACACACTTGATACATGTCATATTAATACTTCTTAAAAAAAAGTCATTTTAATATTTTTTAAAATATAAATTATAATTAAGTTCTAGTTCCACTTTTATTTTGTGGTGCTTTTTATTTTGCGGTTTAGTTTTAGTTCAACTGATAAAATATTAAAATTGATGGACTAAATATTTGTAACCATTTTTGAATAGAATATTTTTAATTTTTGGAGTTCAAACTCAAATTCTCTCATTTTTATATATGTGAAATTTATCATGTCTACAAATAAAATAAATGTATCTTAAAATTAATATTTACACGCTTAAAAAAAAATTAATATTTACAATTTCATCATTTTTTTAATATTTACAGCTTATAAAAAATAAAATAAAAAAGAATATATACATATAATTTAAAATAAAATTTTTGTTAAAAAATAAATAAATTTACACTGTATTTTAATAATTAATTTATTCTACATTATTACTTTTTTAATATTACATAAAAGATTAAATCATTTTTATTTATTTTCAGTGTAAACTCAACAAAATATAAAATATTTGAGATTTGAGATAGGTAACCCTTTTTAACCTGAAAACGCACACTGCGTTGGGTTTGTGTTTTGTGTTTTGTGTTTTGTGTTTGTGGAGGTTTAAGCAGAACCCTAAAAGCCGCGCAACCTCTTCTTCCTCTCTCACTCTTCCTTCAATCTCAATTACCAACAATGGGTAGTACCAGTAAGAACAAACGGAACAATTCCGTTTCCGACGAACACGAAGAAACCAAAGATTCTCACGACAAACCTCTCAATAAAAAACCTAAAACCACCGATTCTACCGCCACGCCATCTTCCACCAAACCAACAATGGAAACTCATAAAAAAAGTAAAGCTTTTGACAAAAAGAGGCGTAGCGACAAATTGAAATCCAAATCAAAATCCGAACCGATTGATTTGGATTCCGAACCTACAGCTTCGGATTCCAAACCTGCAGCGGATTCGACTAGTGGTAGTGGCGGTGATTCTCCTCCGGAGTTTCACATTGGTGTGTTTAAGGATTTAGCTGTGGTTAATGAAACGGCTAGGTTAGCAGCTGCTAAACAAATGGTGACGGAGTTGAAGGCTGTTCAGAATGCTTATGGTGGTGTTCAAGAGATGGAGATTGGTGATGGTGGTTTTAAGCTTGAAGCTGAGAAGAATGATGGATTGGATGAATGCGCACCATCTGTTCGATATGCTGTTCGTAGGCTTATTCGTGGTGTTTCTTCTTCAAGAGAGGTTTGTTTTTGTGTTCTCTTTGGTTCTTATATTGTAATTATAAATTTGTAATGTTTGTTTTGTTTTCTAATTTCAATTTAATAATGTCTTGGTTTTAGTTTGAAGAAAAAATAAAATTTTAATGCTAAGTTGTTTAGTTTGGTTATTGTAGTTTTAGGGTTGTTTGGATTGACTTATTTTTTAGGTTACGAAAAATAGCTTATGCAAATAAATAAGTTTTTACTTGCCCAATTTGCTTAGTTATGTGGTATGAATCCTGAAATTGTGATGTGTGTGTTCTTGTGAGAGAAAAATGTTGCGGAATCATGATAGTGTTTCGTTCTTCTTGGTAAACCATGTTCTTTGATTTTGTTAAATTTGCTTACTGTGTTGTTGGGAAGGTGACATCTTTTGTTACTTTTGCAGTGCGCGCGACAAGGTTTTGCTTTAGGCTTAGCAGTTTTAGTTGGTGCTATCGACAAAATCAGGGTCGACTCATTCCTTAAGCTCGTAGTAGATTTATTGGAAGTAACTTCATCAATGAAGGGTCAGGTATGAGATAGTGATTTCTTAATTATTATGTTTTCGTGAAATCGTCAGCTCGTTGGGTACTAGTGTTTTTGTTGCGAAATTGCAGGAAGCAAAAGATTGTCTTCTGGGTCGCTTATTCGCTTATGGTTCGCTGGCTCGATCAGGAAGACTTATCCACGAATGGAGCATTGATAAAAATACTCCATACATAAAAGAATTTGTTGGTATTCTTATCTCCCTTGCAAGTAAGAAGCGATACTTGCAAGAGCCTGCCGTCTCAATAATTTTAGAATTGGTTGAAAAGGTTTGTATGTCATAAGTATAAGAAGTTTTACCCTTTACTTGTTCATTGCTACATCTGATACCTGTTTCCTACCATGGTGTGATTTGCTTTGAGTTTAATGGGTTTCAATGTGGTCATGTTCACTCTCTACCTACATTCCCAAAATTATCCCCCCTCCTTTTACTCCCTAGTTAGAGTACACATGCAAACACTTGTGGATGATAATTATCTACACCCATTATTTGTTTGTGTTCCAGTCAATTCAGTTGTGATAATTTGAAAGACCTCTTTTTACTTATGACAAACATCTTATAACTTATGAGATGTTTTGGTGAATCTCTTGGCTGGATTATCATACTTTGCTAGATCAGATTGTTGTCCTTTTTATGATGTTATGTTAGCTATCGTGCTATTATTCTACTTTTTTTTGCTATTGAAGATTTCAAAACATTTCCGCTTGCTCTCCTTATGCACTTGCGTACATGCATGCATCCTCACAGGCCCATGCAAACAACTGCTTGCACACCCAGACATGTGTGCTATGAATAGATCGCTTTCTGATTTGATCATTGGTGAACTTTCAGACTAACTACATGTTTCTCCGAGCCATACGTTTAACCTATCAAACCCTTTTTTTAACACCAAAGATATTTATTTGCAGCCTATTATTTAATATATTGGTTTCATTCTTATTTGTAGTTGCCTGTTGAAGCATTAGCAAGTCATGTTATTGAAGCTCCTGGACTCGACAAGTGGTTTGAATCTGCTGCAGAAGTAGGAAATCCTGATGCTCTATTCCTTGCTTTAAAAGTTCGTGAGAAAATTTCTATTGACAGCTCCATATACGGGAAACTACTGCCAAATCCATTCAGCTCTAGCCAGCTCTTTTCTGCCGATCACCTGTCCTCCCTGAGTAATTGTTTGAAGGTATCTTAAATCCATTCTTCTATTGGTGACATATACTACTTGATATTGGTTTATAGAAAGAAATGATTCTTATGTATTTTCTGAATGTTGCAGGAATCAACCTTCTGTCAGCCCCGTGTTCATAGTATCTGGCCGGTTTTGATAAATATTCTCATACCCAATACTGTTCCACAGTTGGAAGATGTGGCATCAGCTTCAAATTCATTAAAGAAACATAAGAAGAGTAGAAAATCTTGCTCTTCTGATGAAGAAATTGCGAAGAATCTCGAGTCTTTTTGCCAAATTATTATTGAAAGATCCCTTCTCTTCTCATCTCATGACCGTAAGCGCTTAGCTTTTGATGTTATGTCTCTTCTTCTACAAAAGCTGTCTGCGTCTTTAATTCCAGTTGTTCTGTCAAACAAAATGGTTCAGTGCCTGATGGATATACTATCAACAAATAACACATGGCTGCATAAAGTTGGACTACATTTTCTTAAACAATTGACAGATTGGGTGGGGGACGATGATGTCAAAAGAGTTGCTGTTATAGTGGCTATACAGAAGCACAGCAATGGAAAATTTGATTCTATCACAAGGACAAAGCATGTTAAAAATTTGATGTCACGGTTCAAAACAGAACCTGGTTGCATGCTTTTTGTGCAAAACTTGATGAACCTGTTTGTGGATGAAGATAATACCTTGGAAGAACCTTCAGACCAGAGTCAAACAACAGATGAAAATTCTGAAATAGGCTCTATTGAGGATAAAGGTTCTCCTAGGACTAATGGTAATTCAGACTTATTGAAGAGATGGGTTATAGAATCCCTTCCTGGTATTTTGAAATTCGATGAGCGGGACCATGAGGGGATGTTCCGAGTACAAAAAGAAATAATGAAATTTCTGGCTGTTCAGGGTCTGTTCACTGCATCTCTTGGCACTGAAGTGACTTCATTTGAGTTGGACGAGAAATTTAGGTGGCCCAAATCTCCGACATCAAATGCTCTTTGCAAGATGTGTATTGAACAGCTGCAGTTGTTATTGGCTAATGCTCATAAGGTAGAGAGCTTGGCTAATGCTAAAAGCCTTGAGCCTAATGATCTGGGTTCGTACTTCATGAAGTTCTTCAGCACCTTATGCAATATTCCTTCAGTTTCCCTCTTCCGGTCTTTAGATGATGAGGATGAAAAAGCAGTGAAAAATTTGCAAGCAATGGAAGCTAAATTATCAAGAGAGGTATTTATGCTTTGGAATTATTATTGATACTTAGACATATATACTCACCATGGTCATTTAAAAGTTTTAAGCTCTAATGAGGTTAGACTCCATCCAGTCTTCTCATTGGCTAGTGTGTTAGTTGGTTGTCTTGTCATGTTTATGATATGGTTTTGTGATTTAAGCATTTGTCAAACTGCGGTTTTCTTGTTTTAAAAATTATTTATAACTGTAGTATTTTTCTTCTAATTTTTGGCACTTTCAAAATCATGGCTTCTTGTTTTCACTGTTCATTTGGCAATTAAAGAATACAAAGTGTAGAGGACATTGTAATGCTTTACCTAGGAGTTCACATGATTTGTGATCCAATTTCTGGTCTAACATGGATGGTTTGTTGTTCTATCTGATCAACAAAATCAAAGAAACAGAATAACTTGGTGGATCATGATGTATCTTTAGATACCTGATACCTATTCATGTTGCATTTGCATGTATAAGTTTTCATACCAAATCATTGAGCTGGTATAAGGAGCCTTGATATAAGTTTTAACCTTCGTATACATTAATGTTGACTGTGATTATATTATGATGATTCTCTGTAGAATAAACAGAATCCTGTGATTTAAAACTTCTTGATATTTATTTTATACACCTTTGTGTATGTTTCTGCATTTATTTATGTAACCAAATTAATCTTCAATTTGAATTATGTGAACTGCATTATAATTTATTATGCTCATGTTTCATCTCTGCGGTACTGATGAGCAGGAAAGGAGCCACGACTGCAGTGATGATGCAAATAGAGATCGTGCACTAAGATACTTGCTTATCCAGTTGCTCTTGCAAGTCCTTCTTTGTCCAAGGGAGTACTCAGAAGCTGCATCTGAACTCATCATCTGTTGTAAGAAAACATTTACTACTTCTGATATTCCCGAGTCCTCTGGAGAAGACGACACAGAGGTTGGTGATGCACCTGAGTTGATGGATGTTCTTGTGGATACGTTGCTTTCTCTGCTTCCACAGTCATCGGCTCCTATGCGGTCTGCTATTGATCAGGTTATATAAAAAGCTTGCTTGTCGGTAGTTTGTAATTGTAGATCAAGTAGGTTAGAGTACCATATTGTTAACCTGTATGTCAACATGCACATGGAACTATGAGACTGACTGCCATTAATCTGGTGTTTAGATTAGGAGAAAATGGTAAATAAACAGAAACTTTAAAACGGTATATAAATAACAGAGACATTTGCTATCATTTATATTATCATGAGGATGCCTTCTGTTACACTACTAACATAATCAGACATCGATTGAAATAAATTCAATTTTTTTCCCTTTTGGAATTTGCCTTGAATATAGATAGTATAAGTCTCACCGTAACAAATAATAGTGTTTTTGTTTGATTTAATTCAAAGACAAATTAGAGCTCTTTAGTTTGAGGTAATTCCCAGTCCAGGTTTAACTGATCCAGTATTGCGCTTTTAGTTTTACCTGTTTAATGAATATTTTAAAACTGCCTTTTCACATAAGGTTTGGCCACTAGAATGACGTAATTTACTAATGCATTGTTTTTTTTTCCTCTCACTTTAGTACTAGTCAATGACCCTTTGATAATTTAGGACCTTCTGCTTGCAATTATTTTTCAACTTCTATTAGTATTTTCTTGTCATCTAGAAAATCGATCCTTAATTGAATGAATGGTATGACTATATGAACATGCTTTCCAATATAATGGTTGGATTTTTTTTTTTGTGATTTACCTGGCTGTTCCTAGATAGATTTGTTGAGATTGATTGGGCTATAGACAGGGCTTTGTCTAATATGCATAGGTGAGACAGGTTTTTCATCAAGCACAAACTTGTTTTCACCATTGGATCAATAAGTCACATCACCTCATTTGATCCAATGGTTAAAACTTAAAACAAGTTTGTGCATGGTGAAAGACTTGTCTCACTTGTGCACCATAGACTTGGTCTATATGACATAGTATATAGCAATCAATCTTTGTTGGAAAGCAATGACCATGTAGATTGTAGAAGACTTAATTATTTCTGGCTGTACATAATTTAAACTCGACTATATATCATGGCTTACAGATTGTATTCTATATTTCTAAAACTTATTATTTCTGTATGTAGGTGTTCAAATATTTTTGCAATGATATCACAGATGATGGGCTGATGCGGATGTTACGAGTCATAAAGAAAAATTTAAAACCAGCAAGACATCCAAATGCGGCTAGTGCAGATGAAGATGATGACGATGAGGATGATGACTTATTCAATATTGAAGATGAAGAAATTGATCAAGCCGAGACTGGTGAAACAGGTGATAGCGATGGGCAGACTGATGACTCTGAGTCTATAGTTGAGGCAGAGGAAACTGGCGAGGACCATCATGCAGATTCTGATGATTCAGATAGTGGGATGGATGATGATGCAATGTTCAGGATGGATACATATCTTGCTCAGATTTTCAAAGAAAAGAAAAATCAGGCCGGAAGTGAAACTGCTCATTCCCAACTTTTGTTGTTCAAATTCCGCATCCTTTCATTATTGGAAATTTTCCTACGCGAAAATGCAGGCAAGTATACATTAATTGTGTCATTTATCAGTTTTTAGGCTAGCTTTATGTTTGTTATGCTGAAATTTTCCAACTGTATGCATAAACCATGAAGAAGTGAATAAACAACTGTTCAATATTTTGCCTGAATAAAAAAGGCTGACAGCTTCATACAGTAACAAAATGTTTTTTTTTGACTGAAAGTTGATGCCTTTATATTTAGATATTTTTTAACTTTGGCTGATGGTGTCTTGATGTTACACAGGCAAGCCTCAGGTTCTTACTGCGTACTCACATTTGGCTAGGGCCTTTGTTAACCCACATACTGCTGAAGTTAGTGAGCAGCTTAGTCAGCGTATATGGAGAATATTGGAAAAGAAAATACTTAAAGGAAAGGTGGCTTGTCCAAAGGGCGACGAAATCCAATTATCGACACTTGAATCTCTGTTGGAGAGAAATTTAAAACTAGCATCAAAACCATTTAAAAAGCAAAAGTCTGCAACCGACCCCTCAAAGCAAAAGTCTGCCTCAAACCGATACAAAAAGGTTTCTGACTTTGCCAAAACATCAACTTTATGGATTTTGAGAATTGTCGATGCAGGAAATTTCACGGAGTCCGAACGGCAGAGGATTGTTCAAGTTTTCCAGAAAACAGTGGCAGATTATTTAGACAGTAAGAAGTCTCAAATCAAAGCTGGATTTTTAAAAGAAATAATTAAAAGAAGACCATGGATTGGCCATGGTCTATTTGGCTTTTTGTTGGAGAGATGTGGAAGTGCCAAGTTAGACTTTCGGCGAGTTGAAACCCTTGATTTGGTAATGGACATATTGAAGTTGTTAGCAACCTTGAGTGGTGAAGGGCAGAATGCATCAAAAAAGATTGTTAAAAACAATTTGGAAAAACTCTCTCATGTTATGAAAGAGTTTGTGACAAATATGCCGAGCAAACCAGCAAGAAGGACAGCTGTACTCAAGTTTTGTGTCGAGGTCTTCAAGATCATGGCTAAACACAACCTCACCAAGTATCTTCTTAAAACATTGGCACCTGATGCTCAAGCTGCCCTCGAAGCACAACTGGGCGAGAAATTTGTTAGTTTGAAGAAGCTGGAAAAATGAACAAGGGATGTAGAATTGCTGCTACTACCTCAGTAAAGAGGTAAAGAGATTCTTGCTACTCGCCACCCTTATTTACAGACAAGCCAAAGTAATCTGTCATTGGAACTTGTTTATGCCTTTGGAAGGGGAACTTTTGTAGAACTTTTAAATTTATATTTAAATCAGTCAACTTCAAAATTCATTTAAGATAGACTTGTTTATGCCTTTTGAAGGTAAATTTTTGGTAGAACTCTTAATTTGTATTTGTTTGTCATTTGTGAACTTTTTGTATTTTATACTTACTATATTTGAGTTCATTTTGAGTTACTAGTAAAAGGTGAACTGTGATTTTTTTATATCTTGCTTCCGAAATCTTATCCAGTTATTATTTTACTAAAGTAGTGTATGATTGAAAACGTTGGTGCACAAAAGATTGATTTAGATCCCCATGTTTTCAATGTGTACGAGGAACAAATGCACAAGAAATGCTTCTTCAAATAGGATGAACCAACAATTTACTCCGGTAAAGGTAAACTAGAAAGAAAAAAAAACCCACTAATTCTCAACTCTATTGGCTCATCAACTGGTGTCACCTCCTCAACCTTCTCACTACTAGGTACTTCCTGTCAAATTAATCAATCATAACCAAGCTGCAACACTAGTAACTTGAATTAACCCTATTTTCACTACATTAAGTAGAAAAAAATGCACTATGAAACAAGATAACTTACCCTATTTCCAGGTTTCTTTTAATTTAGATCACTCAAAAGATTGGTCCAACTTGGTCCAATATGATAGTGCATTTTTTTTTCACCACATGTATTCGGTCCACAAGATTGTTTAATCTGGTTCAGTTCCCTCTCATCGTAGTTGCGGGGATCAAACTGTGACTATTCCTATCAAGTTCAACGTCAATCACTACCGCATCAATTAACAATCGGTTTATGATAGTAAATATTGATTTACTACGTATTAGTTTATTTCAATCGATCAGATTTAGTGTTGTGTACCTTCTAGCCTGGTTCCCTTGTCAACGGTGTCTATATAGATTATAAGGCCTTTTTTGTTGTCACTGTGGAGAATATAATTTGTTTTTACAAACTACAAATGAAAGTATCTAATGACTTCTATCTTTGATAAAAATAAAATAAAATTGGTTTCTACAAAAATAATAAAATTATTAGATATAGACGAATTAAACTTTAAAACTTTGTAGCACGTTGATTTATATTGTGTAAATTTTATAGAAAAGAATTTAAATTGTATTAACCTTTTTAATTTTGATCCCATTTTATTTTTTATTTAAATAAATTTTGTTTGATAATGTGTACTATTCACATAATCTACTTTAACCTTATTTTTTAAAATAATATGGAAAGATAAATATTTATATATAAGATATCCGATATGTCTCGACAAATATTTTTAAAATATCAATTTTTTTTATAATTTTACTAATAAATAATTAAAAATATTAATAATCAAAATTATACATTAACTTGGACTTGGATCTGTAATATTTTATGACTTTTGAGTTAACATCAAATTTGCAACTACTATTGCCTTTCAATTTTTTATATAATATGCTACTTTTGTTTCTTTATTGTATCGTCTATTATTTATTATGGCTCCTATTATAGTATTTAAATTTTAATTTATCACTTACATTCATAACTGCCAATGAAATTCGTGTAATAATTCTTTTGTTCACACTTGACCCGTTTTTCAAGCTAAAAGGACCAATTAGTCATTGTCATTGTTTGAAACTACATTGTTAATAATCAAGAAGTTCTCAGTGCTTTCTTGCTGCTTAATCTTCCAATTAGTCACTAAACGATCTTTTAGTTTCAACATCTTCAATACCTGGCTAGGGTTAGTAATTTCTTCACGCCCTCACTGTATTTTCGTTCTGTTTTCATTATAGCGTTTCAAAATTGATTCGAGTTTTTCTTTGCAGCTTTCATCTCCGTTTCTTGAGGATCACATTGTTTCAGAACAAGATAATAGTGGTAAGTAATTTCATTTCTGATATCATATCAACTATTATTTCTGCATGCATCAATTCAATATCAACTAATACTACTTAAGCATTTAAGCCAAGATTTAAAATAGTTTAAATGTATGTTTTCATGTTGAAATGGATTGGTGAACCTAGTTTAAGTTGCTGATTTTTTCATCCCTTGTAATCATCTAACATATATGCGCTCTTTCTATTTTTGTGGACTAATTTTATTTGATTAGTGTAATAATTTGAACAACTTGTATTTTATGAGTTTCTTGAAAAAAAGGTTAAAGAAATGGAACCATTTGCTCTTGGTTACTTGCATGTTTGTGTTGAATGTGACTTCACTAATTTAAAGCTTTTGTTTCTATGTAATAAATAAGTATTTGTTGATTTATTTTTTCTTTTTCTCCAATTTATTTATTTATATAATAATTGCAAGTATAATTGCAGGTGGTGCAACACGATTGTTTTATATCTTTTCTGCTTTTATTTATTTTAAATTAATTACTTTTTTTTATCAATTGATTTTAAATTTACTTGGTAACTCCCCGTGTTTGTGGACTTCTTTGGATCTTCGTTTGCACAAGTTTGATGCCAATGTTGCATCTTCACTTGCTTCTAGATGTGTGCATCTACAGAAGCTTAGGTTTTGTGGTGCAGAGGCTGCTGAGGCACTGCTTCTACTTCGAGCTAAGAACTTGCGTGAATTAAGCGGTGACGATTGCGGGGAGATGACTGATAGAACTCTTGCTTTGATTGCTGCCCGACATGAGTTACTCCAGAGTCTTCAGTTTGGACCAGATTTTTGTGAAAAAGTTACTAGTGATACTGTAAAAACAATAGCTCACTGCTGCCCTAGTTTGAATCAACTCAGGCTTTCAGGCATTAGGGATGTAAATGCTGATGCTATTAATGCATTGTCTACCTATTGTCCAAAGTTGACTGATATTGGCTTCATCGACTGCCTTAGTGTTGACGAGCTTGCATTGGGAAATGTGCAATCGGTTCGTTTCCTTTCTGTTGCGGGGACACCAAGTATGAAGTGGAGTGTGGTTTCACATCTTTGGCATAAGCTTCCTAACCTGACTGGATTAGATGTTTCAAGAACCGATATTGGTCCGTCTGCTGTTTCAAGATTGTTATCCTTATCACCAAATTTGAAGATTTTGATTGCTTTGAATTGTTCTATCCTCGAAGAAGAGACTAGCTTTTCTGCTAGTAAATATAAAAACAAGTTGTTGATTTCCCTATCCACGGATATTTTTAAAGGACTAGGTTCTTTATTTTTTGATAATACAAATAGAGGAAAGAATGTGTTTTTGGACTGGAGGACTTCAAAGAGGAATAATGATAAGGGCCTTGATGAAATTATACCTTGGCTTGAATGGATGTTATCACATAATCTTTTGCGTTCTGCTGAGACTGAGAGCCCTCAACAGGAAGGTCTTGATAATTTCTGGGTCGAACAAGGTGTGTCACTTTTGCTTAGTCTAATGCAGAGTTCTCAAGAGGATGTTCAGGAGAGGGCAGCCACAGGCCTTGCAACTTTTGTTCTAATGGATGATGAAAATGCTAGCATTAATTGTGGAAGGGCTGAAGCAGTTATGCGAGATGGTGGTATACGCCTCCTTCTTGGCCTTGCAAAATCTTACAGGGAAGGGCTTCAGTTTGCGGCAGCTACGGCTATTGCGAGTTTGTCCATGAGTGCTAATGTGGCGAAGGCGATTGCAGAAGAGGGTGGGATTGAGATTCTCACTAGTTTGGCTAGGTCAACGAACAAACTGGTGGCCGAAGAAGCTGCTGGAGGATTATGGAATCTCTCTATTAGAAAAGAGCACAAGGGTGCCATTGCTGAAGCTGGTGGCGTACAAGCGTTGGTGGATCTTATATTCAGGTGGTCCTCTACTGGAGATGGAGTTTTAGAACGTGCAGCTGGTGCATTGGCTACTTTGGCTTCTGACGACAAGTGTAGTACAGAGGTTGCACTAGCAGGAGGCATGCACGCTCTAGTGATGCTTGCACGTAACTGCAAATACGAGGGAGTGCAAGAGCAGACTGCTCGTGCCTTGGCTAATTTAGCTGTTGGACGAGCTGTCAGGGAAGCTGTCGGACAAGAAGAGGGTGTTTTTGAGGCTCTTGTTCAACTTACACGTTCTCCCCATGAGGGTGTCAGGCAAGAAGCTGCTCATGCACTTTCAAATTTTTCATTTAACGATAGAAATCAAGAGGCCATTGCAGCAGCTGGTGGAGTTCAAGCTTTGGTTGCTCTTGCCCAATCTTGTTCTAATGCTTCCCCTAGACTTCAAGTGAGGGCTGCTGCTGCTCTATTGGGATTGTCAGTTTCTGAAACCAATAGAATTGCTATTGGACGAGAAGGAGGAGTTGCACCTCTGATTGCACTGGCACGGTCCGAAGCAGAGGATGTTCATGAAGCATCTGCAGGAGCACTATGCAATCTTGCTTTAAACCCCGGTAATGCTTTACTAATAGTGGAGGAAGGTGGAGTAGCTGCACTTGATGATCTCTGTTCATCATCAGTGTCAACAATGGCACGGTTTAATGCGGCATTGGCTTTGGCCTACATGTTTGATGGGAGAATGGACGAATTCGCTTCAGTCGGCACCTTGTCAGAAAGTGTTTCTAAGAGTGTGGGCCTGGATGGAGACAGAAGGGTATCTCTGAAACACATTGGAGCATTCGTCCGCATGTTTTCTAATAAACGAGCATTTGTGGCTGCTGCTGCGGCATCAGCTCCTGCAGATCTAGCACAGTTTACTGAAAGTGCTCGTATTCAAGAAGCGGGAGATCGTAGATGCAGTGGTGCTGAAGTTGAAAGACTTGTTACTATGCTACAAAATCCGTCGCCTATACTCAAAGCTTGTGCAGCATTTACTCTTCTACAGCTTACAATACCTGGTGGACATTACACCATTCACCATGCCAGCCTCATGCAAAATGCAGGTGCAGAAGAAGTTCTACGCAGTGTAGCTGCTGCAGCAACCGCACCTCTTGAAGCAAAAATCTTTGCCAAGATTGTTCTTCGTAATCTCAAGTATCAGCACTTAGTGATCAAATAGTAAGTGCTATAACATGCCTTTCCACTGTTTTTCCAGTTGTGATATGTGTATGTTCTTGTGAGAGAAAAATGTTCCGGAATCATGATAGTGATTCATTGTTAGTAAACCATCTTATACTTGCAAGAGCTTATGTCTCAATAATTTTAGAATTGGTTGAAAAGGTTTGTATATCATAAGTATAAGGAGTTTTATCCTTTACTTGTTCATTGCTACATCTGATGCCTGTTTTCTACTATGATGTGATTGGCTTTGAGTTTTAATGGCTTTCAATGTGGTCATGTTCACTCTCTACCTACATTCCCTTGTTATATTTTGAAAAGAAAAATGAGATAATAAGGGGAATTCCATTTTATTAACAAATGTACAACACCATCATATATATAATAGCAAATATTGGTTATTTACTCATACAATTCATGATAGGATATATCCACACACACAAACAATGTAATTTTTTTAAAAATAAATCAAAATATCGTTACAAGTACAATAGCATCTTAATTTCCCAGTTTGGTGAAATGTATTAGCTCGCAAAAATAATAGTTGGGTCACAGCAGCACTCGTCCAAGAGGCAACAACAACACAAAGCGGCTAGGCTGCATTTATCAAGAAAAAGAAAATAAATAAATAAACACACAATTAGTAAACAATTAAAATAAAAATAGTATTTGACCTAAAAAAATAGTAACAAAAAATGAATTTAGATTTAATTTGTATACTCATAGTAGTGTAAAACATTTTTACACATACATCTAATTAAATCACATTATAGTGTTGCTTATATATAGTGTCACTTATACATCTTGATTCCTAAATATTTCTTTAAATATCTATCAATATCATGATTTAGATAGATGTATATGCTTGAATAAATAATTAGGAAAATCAAGGCATTATTTACTTCCAATAATTCATATTTTCATTTTCATTCCAAATATATATATTTCTTACTATTCTTTTTTATAAAAAAAATTCCTTCCAATTTCTACGGAAAGAGACATAGTTAATCCGGAGCTTAATTATATCGTAAGTAAAGTCTGACAAAAAATTATTCCTTTTAGTAATAGAACTCAAGTTCTTCCCAATTTTTTTTCTTTTACAATTTTTGAAAACAAACCTGGCATTGAGTCAAATTCTTTATTTTGAAAATGCATTCTCTTTCGACTTGCCTTCCATATCCTCTTTATCACAATTTTTCATCAAATATGTATATTTTTTTTTAGTTACTAGCATGTCTTTCATCCCATTGTTAAGAATTTAAAATAAACATAAATTTTTAAAAATAAAAACTGAAAATGTTTTAGGAAAATATTATGGTCTATTTTTTTTTTTGGCTTAATTAACCTTTGTATAGTATGAAATTGCTTACCATCCTTCAAGAAAACCTGGTTCTCTTTTCGGTGGTGGTGGAGCAGCATAATATTGTGGTGGTGCCGCCACCGGAGGCGGTCCTTGATAAGGGCCTGTATGGGACATAACAACAACTATATATTTAGTAGCATTAATTGACAAATTCTAATTAACCATGTTTCAAATGGAAATTTGATCAATTCCTACAAAGATGTTTTTTCATTGTCATAATAAGGAAATTCAAAAGCTATGAAAGGTTTAGTGTATAATTTAATGGATGAGAAGTATGTATATATGGTGTATTATATGTACCTTGAGCAGGATATGGATAGCCATATTTGATCTCACTCATTTCTTCAAGAACAACACTTTTAACTCAATATATTTCTTGTAAAACAGAACTTGTAAATTTGTGTTGGAATGCATGGTTTGATATATGTTGTTATATATACGCAAGCACATGCTTTGAGGGGAAAAAAGCAAGGAGAATATAACTAGTGGAGAGTATTAAGAAGAAAGCTCGAGAAATTATATTTCAATATTTCAATTCACACATTAATTGGATATTGGTATATATGTTGCTTCATTATTTGTCACTATATTAGATTCTATTTGTGTTCTTTATTACTTTTGGGAAAGTTATCCACCACTTTCTTAGAGAAATGATACTTTGCTTCTTTTATCACTTGTGTGTGTAAATACTAATTAGTAAAAGGTTCTTAAAATTTTGCTTAGCATGCAATTCCATGTGAATACAAAGTTTTATTTTGAATCTAGAAAGCACTCCCATGATACAAAGTTTAATCTCGAATTTATTCCTTCCTTACACAATGTCACACACTAGCTAGCTATTACCGCGTTTACTTTGTTCTTCTAGTTCTACCTTTATGTCAAACTTTGTGATCACGTTAACTCAAGTGATTATTTAAGAATCTAACAAATACTACTTATTTGTAATTAAAAGATTTAGTATTTGATCCAAGAACTGACTAATCTAAGGATCATTAATCTCATCGATCATTAAAACTTATTGAGGCCTAAAACTTTAAAATATTGTAGTAAGACATAAATAAAAGTACTTATTCCTATGTACTACTATACATCTATAGGTGTGTTTGCTATATCTTTAATTATTAAGGCCTAGTTGAACTTACGTGTTCCTCAAGTTTCTAAGGAGCTAATCTTAAGGAATTTGACAGTGAAAATAGTTTGGTATTTGCATTATGAATGAGTGGGACAAGTTCAAGAAGCTTGATTAGTAGAAAGTATGTGATAACACTCACTATCTTTCATGGATGAAATTCTAAGAGTGGTAATTTCAGTGTTGTGTGCAATATAATAGTTATTACAAACAAAATAGTCTTTTAAGTTTTAAATAATTGATCATTCATTAAAGAGATACTTTCACTGGGGTTGGAGAAATCTTTTTTGTGATGCAAGGTTCTTATTATTATTCAATATTAAGAGATATATTATAGAAAAAAGTAAACAAATGAATTCAAAAGAAAAAATTGTAAATATTTGTTTCTAAGATAAACTGTATCAGAATGATGATTAACATTAGATCACAATAAGTAAATATATGGTACTATAAATATTAATTTTAACAATGAAACTTTACCTAAAATCGTTAACATCTTGATCATTATCATAAAAGTAAATATGAACATTAAAATATTGATAAAAGAAATATCAATATCAAGGTGGCTTAAATACATTTTTAGGTCCTTAAACTCTTTAAATTTGATAAAAGAAATTGTTAAGAGACATGTGACATTACAAATTTATATTTTTGGTGACTCATTTACCATCTCTGATAAAATTTTGTCCAGTTTGTAGGATTGAAAGTTGAAATACCAATTTGAATAAAATAAAACGGTAAATGGAGCAACTTGCACTTCATAAATAAATTAAGGACTAGAAGAGATATTAAGTTTACCATAATTAATAATATTAGCCTACTTCTGAAAGATAAATGAACAACTAAAATAAAATATAGCTTTCAAAAGTTTACTTACCAACATTGATATTACAAAAATCTTTAGGAAATGTATCGATAAATGGAATGCGGATAGAAAATTAGTAGCTCGCTAAAATAAATGGTGTTTCTAATGAGTTAAAGTAGCCCAAATTTACGATTTTTCATGGATATGTGGATGGAGAACATTTTTCAATCCATCTCCCAAAAGAAGATTTCTTTCCCCACCCCCGTGTCTCTTGTTCACCCCTGAAAAAAAACTTCGGTAAACACGAACCGAAATTTTGGTCCATTTACACCCCTCCTAATGAAAAATAAACGATTGAAAACACATGTTTTTCTATATCGGGAAACTTCGGTAAATAAAAACCAAAGTTTTTAAAAATTCGGTTTTCATTTACCGAAATTTTGGGAGGTAAAATTAAGGGTAAAATTGGATTTTTGGGGGTGAAAAAGAGACACAGGGGGTGGCGAAAGAAATCTTCCTCCCAAAAATGTGGGATTTATTTAAAGTGTATTGTATGACTTGAGAAATTGTTCTAATAATAAGTTATCATGTCTTGTGACTTGCGAGTTATGGCGTTCATTCGGTTATGTGGGTATGCAAAGAGAGCCACCACACAAATTTTTAAAAATTTTGGGTCCTTCAAATTTTTACTTATATAGGTCTACGGCAAAACAAAAAATTCATTATCAAATGAGACAAAATTGTAGTCATAAATTACAAAAACAATTTTGGTTCCATGGTGAATCAAGACATTGTTTATTTCTAAGAAAACAGTTTTTCTTATGCAAAGACTACATTACACCAAAACAATATTACTCTTTGGTAGAGCATGGAGAATGATTTTAGTAAAATTAATAGCAAATATTTGATTTGTAGGCGTTAGAAACTATTCTAGTATGTGCGACTTTGATGACATTTTTTATTGGGGTCTTTTTTTTTTGGTACATAGATGAAATGACAAAGCTATCATAAACTTACACACGCAAAGTGGAGTGGCTAGGGATCGAACTCTGGTCATAGATGTCCGACCTAACAATTTCGGCATTTTCTGCCAGTTGAGCTAGGACTTCTGGACTTTATTGGGGTCTTTACATAACACTTTAAACCATTGTCGTTGATTATATAATTAAATTTTCACTTTGTTTTTATTAAGGGTGCAATTTTTAAGATTAGAACAAAACTCGAAAGTGTTTAAGATGACCCTAGTGTTCATGGGCAATTGATTTTGGTAATTGCTATTTTTTTTCCATGAAAAGTAATTTTGATTTTGATAATTGCTCTTCTTTCATCTACATTGTTTTATTCTACTAAAAAACATCTTCTGGTAAAATTTTATACTACCAAATGTTAGAACTTAATTGAGCAATGAACAATGAAAAATGAATGATGATTATGAGAGAGAATGAGTTTGAGAGAGAAGGGAAAGATTTTATTGATCAAGTGTGTTTACAAGGCTAATCATGTGGTACTTATACTAACATATGATTGAATAACCCTTAACTAACTTTGGTTACTTCAACCATAAGTAACTAACCACATTAACAAGTAACTAACTAAATCAAGCATAACTAACTATGACAGTTACTTGTTGTACAAGTTATCTAACTACCAACATAGAATTGGAATTATCCTTTTAACATGCCCCCTTAATTCAAATTCTCTAGACTTTGTACATTCAACATTTTCCTTAAATCTTTGAATCTCTCAATCTTCAATGGCTTGGTGAATATATCTGCTCCTTGTGCTTCAGTTTTGCAGTACACCAGCTTGATCTTTCCCTTTGTAACTTGGTCTCTCAAAAAATGAAACTTAGTTTCAATATGCTTGCTTCTCCCATGTGCAATGGGGTTCTTGGCCAGGTTTATAGCTGACTTGTTGTCAACCCTTAGTTCAATTTCCTCATCTACATCAATCATCATCTCCTGCAGTAAGGACTGTAACCAAATTCCTTGACAAGCTGCATTGCAGGCAGATATATACTCAGCTTCACATGTAGACAAGGCAACTACATTTTGCTTTTTTGAACACCATGATATGGGGCAATTGAACAGTGTAAACACATAGCCCATGGTACTCTTCCTTTCAACCTTATCACCAGACCAATCAGAATCACAATAGCCCACTAATCTTCTTTGATTTCCATCTGTGTTGGAGTACAAAACACCATAATCAACCGTGCCCTGCAAGTATCTCAAAATTCTCTTCACAGCTTGCATATGAGATAGTTTAGGTGACTGCATGAATCTACTAACAATCCCTACACTATGACATATATCTGGCCTTGAGTTACATGCATATCTCAAGCTTCCCACCATCTGCTTATAGTGAGTGCTATTCACAGATTTACCTTCATCATCATTGTTCAAGCTTGAGCTGGTCTCCATTGGTGTGCTGGCTGGGTTACAATTCATCATGTTGAACCTTTTCAATATGTCTAAGACATATTTTCTCTGATGTATCAACAATCCACTACTTGTCTTAGTGAATTCTAATCCAAGGAAGTATCTCAAACCTCCTAAGTTTGTCATATCAAACTCTGTACTTAACTGCTTTGTCAGTTTGACAATCTCATCTCTGCTGCTGCCAGTTATGAGTAGATCATCCACATATAGACACACCATACAAATTCTATTCTGTGAAGTACCCTTAACATATATACCATGCTCAACAGTGCATTTTGTATATCCATTTTTGCTGAGAAATTCATCCATTCTAATATTCCATGCCCTTGGTGCCTGTCTTAGGCCATACAAAGCTTTATTCAGTTTCAACACTTGATCTTCTTTCCCTTTAGTTATGAATCCTTGAGGCTGCTCTACATACACTTCCTCCTCAAGTTTGCCATTTAGAAAGGCAGACTTGACATCTAACTGAACAAACTCCCATTGAAAGTGATTTGCAATAGCTACAACCAGTCTAACTGTTTCAAGTCTAGCTACTGGTGCAAATACCTCAGTAAAATCAATGCCAGGCTTCTGAAGGAACCCTTTTGCCACCAATCTTGCCTTGTACTTGGCTATAGTACCATCAGGCAGATGCTTCAACTTATAAATCCACTTGACTGCTATAGGTCTTTTGTTGGCAGGTAGATCAACTAGATCCCATGTATGATTTCTTTCAATGGAAGCTATTTCTTCTTGCATAGCCTGTCTCCACTCTTCAAACTTAGCTGCTTGTTCATATGTGAGAGGCTCAGTGTCAACAAATAGGGCTAAGTGCACTATGTCACCATCTGGTGTGATCATGTTATCTGGTATTGTTTCATAGTCTTGCAGTGTTCTACTAGGAATGCTTGTTCTTTCTAATCTTCTTACTGCAACTTGATTGTTCTGTGGAGGTGGAGGTGTTGGCATGGTGTCTAATTCAGTAACTTCTTCATCAAGTAACTGAAATGGAATGTAGTTTGGAGATGTCTCAGCATTAGTATCCCAATTCCAACTCTTATCCTCTTCAAAAGTAACATCTCTACTGCTTGTTACTTTCTTAGTGATGGGATTGTAGAGTTTATAAGCTCCTGCTGTATGATAACCTATCATGATCATCAGCTCACTCTTGTCATCAAGTTTTTTCCTTTTCTGATCAGGAATGTGTTTGTAGCATAGACAACCAAAGACTCTGAAGTGTTTGACTGATGGTGTAGATCCTGACCATATAGCTTCTGGTACTTGATTCAATTTCTTTGTGGGGCATCTATTCAGAACATAGCAGGCTGTGACTACTGCTTCACCCCAGAAGCTATGTGGCAATTGCTTCTCTTTCAACATGCATCTTGTCATATTCATGATTGTTCTATTCCTCCTTTCAGCCATTCCATTATGTTGAGGTGTGTAAGGTGCTACAACTTCATGTTTAATGCCACTAGATTCACAAAATGACCTAAACTCATGTGATGTGTATTCACCACCACCATCACTCCTTAACACCTTGATCTTCATATTAGACTGATTCTCAACTTCTAACTTGAAGATTTTGAATTTTTGAAGCACTTCATCTTTGCTATTCATTAGATGAATCCACATCATTCTGCTGAACTCATCAATGAATGAGACAAAGTATCTACTTCCTCCTAATGACAAAGTGTCAAAAGGTCCACACACATCAGTATATACAACAGCTAGTACCTGTTTTGCCCTCATAGCTACTTCTTTAACAAATGACTTTCTGGCTTGCTTGCCTAACAAGCAATGCTGACAGATATCTTTTGGAGTTTTGATTGCTGGCAAACCTTTCACTAGTTCATTATGTTTCATATAACTCAAGCTTTTGAAATTGAGATGACCATACCTCATATGCCATAACCATGCTTCATCACCAATCTTGATGCTAGCCAGACACTGATTTGCAGAAATTTGAACTTGAAATGTTCTATTTTGAGATATTGGAGCTCTCAAAATAGTGTTCTTGTGTGAGTCAAATACCTCCATTACATTATTCTCCAGATGCATGATGAAACCCTTTTCTAGCAGTTGACCCATACTAAGCAAATTTGTCTTCATTTCTGGTACATACAGAACTCCTGTAATCAGTGCTTGATTCCCTTTCTTGCCTTTGATCAACACATCACCTACTCCCTCAGCTGGAATGGTTCTGTTGTCTGCAAATCTTATCTTTGTTTTTGATGAATCATTGAAATTCACCAACCATTCTCTGTGACTTGTCATATGATTACTACAGCTAGTGTCAAGATACCAACCTTCATGATGCTCTTCTTCATCAGTGACTGTGGCCATTAGCAACATTGGATCAACTTCTGATTCACTATCCTCTTGAGCTAGGTGTGCATCAGAATCTTGTTTGTTGGAGTATCTTGGAACCTTCTTGCCTCTACAATCTTTTGCAAAGTGGCCAAACTTCTGGCAATTGTAACACTAGATACTCTTGAGATTGAACTTCCCTTTCTTTTCTTGGTTTGAACCAGTGCTTTGTGATGAAGATTCACCTTGATCATTACTTTTCTTTGAGCTGTCTTTGTTGTTGGACTGATTCTTTGACTTTTCTTTACCCTTCCATTTGCCATTACCCTTCTTGACTGCATGTGCCTGCAATGCTTGATCAGTGGCTCTATCCTTGATCCTTTCCATGATCCTTTGCTCATGTGATTCCAATGTGCATTGTAATTCATCAAGAGTGAGTGTTGTCAAGTCTTTGGTTTCCATTATAGCAACAGTGATATAATCAAACTTAGGAGATAAAGTTCTCATAACCTTACCAACAATGGATTGATTGTCACATGTTTCACCACAGCTCCTCATTTGATTTGTAATGTTGGTGATCTTGTTGAAATATTCTGCAATGCTTTCATTTGCCTCCATTTGTAGCAGTTCAAACTTCCTCTTCCAAGTTTGTAATCTCACCTGCTTCAACTTCTCATTCCCAGAATGAGCCTTTTCAAGAATGTCCCAACACTCCTTAGCTGAGGTTGCATTCTCAATCTTCTGGAAATTTACCAAATCTACACATTGATGTATGAAGAACATTGCCTTAAAGTCTTTCTTCTTCAATGCACGATGTGCATTCCTTTGAGCTTCTGTTGCATTATCTGCAAGATCACCAATTGCAGTTTCAATTACTTCTTGCACTTCTTGGAATCCAAAGATCACTTTCATTTGTTTATTCCAACGATCCCAATTTTTTGCATCAAGAATTGGGAGTTTGCCACCAAAGCTGTTGCTAAGAGTTTCTAACTGACTTGTCATGTTGTTTCTGAGATAATTGAACAAGCTTCTATGAATCTTGATCAATTCTTGAGTGCCACGAACCTTGAGGCTCTAGATACCAGTTTGTTAGAACTTAATTGAGCAATGAACAATGAAAAATGAATGATGATTATGAGAGAGAATGAGTTTGAGAGAGAAGGGAAAGATTTTATTGATCAAGTGTGTTTACAAGGCTAATCATGTGGTACTTATACTAACATATGATTGAATAACCCTTAACTAACTTTGGTTACTTCAACCATAAGTAACTAACCACATTAACAAGTAACTAACTAAATCAAGCATAACTAACTATGACAGTTACTTGTTGTACAAGTTATCTAACTACCAACATAGAATTGGAATTATCCTTTTAACACCAAAAGCTATTTTTTAATAAGATTTTGATTTTCAAAAAATATTTTTCGGTTCAAGATTCAAGGCAATTCAGAGAAAAATGGCGGTTGCTATTAAATTTTTAGTTAGCATGATAGATTAATAGAATTGGGCAAATATGAGAAAACAATAAATATTTTTTTTTAAAAAAAGAAAACAATAAATATAACATGCGTATACCAACTTGGTGTGCTAAGATTAACAAGGCTTAATTATCATTTTGGTAACTTAATTTTGGAGTTCGTTTTGATCCCTTATAAAAAATATTGTCATATTCATCCTTAAATTAATCCCCTAGTTTATTATACTCTGCCAACCTTTTCACAAAGCAAACTTTGTGTTTATTCTCTATTCTATGCTATTAAGAATGAGTACATGTGAAATCCAAGCTCAATGCTATTAAGAGTTTAGGAGAACGTCATAAATAAGTAATAACAATAGGATACTATAAAAGAGAAAGACGCTATATTTCTTTTTAAAATTTTAAGATGTTATGTATAAGTCACATGTCTTATATATTCAACTTTTATTTATTCAAATTTGATATGTGAGTTAACTACTCACACTTGAATTCAACAATCTTCTTTTAAGTGTGAGTTCTCACATCTTATAATTTATCCAAACCAGAATCCAACCACGCTTAGCCACCAAATCAAACAAGGACTCTTATACCACTTGTTGAAGAGTTTGGGAGAACGTCTGAAGTAGCAATAGACCAATACTTCAAAACCGCAAGAGATAAAAACAGTGTATCTTCGATCTTCACCCTAACCTTAAACCATTAAATATATGAGTCACATCTCTTATATATTTTATTTTTGGATTATTGTTCATCATATTATTTATATATAGTTGATATGATACTTAATCACTCATATTTAACAACTTAACAAATGATATATATTTTTAATGCTATTACAGGTCTATTTAATTAATTAAATATTCCAACTTTTAAAGTCTTGGCTCAAATTACACTTCAGTGAAACTTGTCGTAAATTTTGTGAAATATCTGATTTGTATTAATTTTTTTTACATAGATTTGTCTTCACTTGAAAAATGCATTGCATACCTTTTTTTTTTTATATTTATCTTTTAAAAAAAGTGAAGCACAAAACCTTCTGTAGCGATCTTGATACAATTATAAGCAAGAGCTAACGTTGAATCATCATGAATTCTTGAATGGATTAGATTTAAAAGAACTAAGAATGTCTTGAGAAATCTTGTCCACCATGTAAACTCTTTACCCTCATCTTGATCATGGACAAGTTTTTGAATAGATATTTTTTATATATTGGTGGTGATGGAGCAGATATTATAAAAATATATGAGATATTTAAAAATAAAATAGTCAAAAATGAAACAACGACTCTTAATCCTACACTTTTCCAATGAAGAATGGAGCCACGCAGCCTGAAAATATGTCATTAGAAATAGTGACATGTTAATGTATTTAAGAAAGAAATAATTGAATCTTGAAAGAAAATTGGTGTGAAAGAGACACACTCTTCTGCTTAAATTCAAAGGAAAATAGAGTGGGGGCCTTTCATACTCGAGTAAACGCACACTTCCTACACCAAAATTCCACCTATTATATATGTTTGGTGCACTGTTTTTATTATTATAATAATTATAACATAATAACCAAATAATCCAAATAATTATTATTTGGATGGGAGCAGTTAACTAAACACAGTGCACTTGTCAAATACTGATACACTACATGGGACACGAAAAGGTTAAATTCAAAATTATCTAAATTGGCCATAATAATAGTCATCACAGGTTTGATTGCTACATTTTGTTGTTTAGTATACCTTTTGATGCACATTCATGAAGATGATAGAGATGGAGACAATCACTACATTTTCAATATTCACATACTATCTGCCATTTTTTTAATAACTTTTTTCAATTCATTTATTTGAATAAATACAAGATCGGTCCTATACTAAACAAGGTCTAAAGCGGATTTTAAAATGAAGATAAAAATAATTGTTTAAGTTTTTTACAATTACAAAATTGTTGTTTTATTTTTATAATTTTTTTTCTCATGAACTAAATATTTCTTTTTTACCATAAACTAATAAATTTATAATTTATAAGAGGATTTTTTTTTCTTAGTGATTTTTTTTTTCTATTTTGTAAACTTGAAGCTCTTACTTAAGTTGTCTTATCTTTGGACAAACACTACCTAATCATTCTTGCTTTCTCCAATCGCCAATATAGTAAGAAGAATTCAAATTTTAACAAAACTTGGTTTCTTTTAAAATCCAGCTCTTGAATTACTTGGGGTCTACTTTCCTATCAACCTAAGGGTTAAGATAGAATTATGGAGGGTTAATAGGCTTTTACCCCCTGCAAAGTAGGTGAGTTTTGCGTTATCCCCCTGCAAAATTTATTTTTTTGATTTACCCCCTTTTTGTTGACGTGGCAGACAAAAAGTCAAGTTTTTTGCTGACGTGACAGTGAACTTTGCTGACATGGCAGTTGACTTTTGCATGCCACGTCAGCAAAAAGGGGTAAATAAAAAAAATTAATTTTGCAGCGGGTAATCTCAAGAAAAAAAATTATAGGGGGGTAACGCAAAACTCGCATACTTTGCAGAGGGTAAAAACCTATTAACCCAATTATGTATAAAACAATCTGACTTTCCTTAACAAATGAAATTATTTTACAAATTTTCCAAAAGAAATAAATAAATTTATCCATGATATTCAAGATTCAACTTATTTAGAATAAATTCAAAAGCCTATTTTATTGTAAATAAATTAAATAAAAAAAAAAAACCAACGGCAAAAACTAGCAAATTGCAATAATATCGTCAAGAATAGCTTGATCATGATCATAAATACCACTATAAATTTTGTCTTTTGATATAATTTAAATCGAAAAGAAAATTTCAAGTTTTTTTTTTCATTTAAATTACAAGTTTTAAACCCGGTCATCTGCAAATAACATTCTATAACAGCTACATTTACTGAACAAATTAGGCAAAATTCTAAAGACAAATTAGTGATTTAGTGGCATAGAAAGAAATTTAAACACAGCCATAGTATAACACAATCCACATCGTGTACAAACAATAATAATAACATGTAACATACTTATTAACATGATAATTTCAAATTAACAATAACCATAATCTTAATCATTACTTTTAATCACACTGAACCTTGAGAAATCTTGCTCATTACTTTAGCGTCTGTAGTAACAGGTGCAGCAACTCCTTGGTATGGCGGAGCGTGTACTACACCACCCGGTGCATTATAATAAACTTGTCTGCCACTCGCATTATCATACGCCACCTGTGTGTACGAACCTACCGTATTATCCGGTATCCCACTCGACCGAACCACACTAACTCCTTCACCATAAACAGGACCTTTAACCGGCTGCGCCGGTGCATAAGTCGACGAAACTCCCGACGAAAACGGCGCTTTAGACGGCGGAGCACCGCCGTAAACCTGCGCTTCACGGTAAGCATCAGACGGCATTCGTTGCACCGTGTAGTAACCTTGAGTTGCTTGTGGACGCATCACCGGCGCGTGATAGTAAGTTCCCGGTGCCGGAACCATATAAACTGCCGGATCACCTCCTCCTGACACTCCCGGTGGATAAGCCTCACCGGAAACAGGCTTTTCTTGCCAATAACCAGGTTGATGCTGATGCTGATGCTGCTGCTGCTGCTGCTGTTGTTGTTGCGGTGGTGGTGCGAAATTTGACATCGCCGGAAATTTCTCCGGCACTTTCTGAACGTAATAATCTCCGGCAGGATAATCTTCACTTTTCCTCCGATAACCAGTTTGCTCGTTCTCCGCAATCTGCATCCGTTGTAACTGCCTCTGAATCTCAATCGGATGGTTCAAACCCGGATCCGAACCTACAACCCGATCAGGATTCAAACCGGGTCGAACATGACTATGATACTCAGGTAACGGAGCAACCGGTTCTGGAACAGGATCGTGAAATTTAACGGCGGAAGGAGGCGGAGCAACAACGGTTACAGGCTTTTCAATTCCGAATAAATAATCAACGTTACTCGGTTTAACCGGGTCGGGTGGATTTGAAACAGAATCAGAATCGTTAACAAAAAGGAATAATCGCATACGAGCGGGTCTAGCGGAAGCACGGTAGAGACGATCATATTCATGCATCATATGATCAAGATCATCGTCGTTGGTTACTGAGATAAGTGCATCGAGATCTTCACCAGGGAGTTGGTATTTAAAGGAAACATCAGGTGCTTCGATGAGAGAACAGAGCTTTGAGATCATTAAAGGAAACTTGATGTTACGATCAACGGCTAGGATTTTAGTTTCACCACCAACGTAAGAGAGTTGATTGTCGTGTGGTCTTGGTTGGATTTTGCCACCGTAGCTGCACATGAATTTTGCTTTGTAACTTGTTTGGTTTTGTTGTTGTTGATCTTCCCATGGTGTTGTTGTTCCAGTGGGTGGGTTTTCGAAGTCGATTTCTCTAGAACGTGGTGATGAATTACCTGAATCTGGGTATGATTGATATGAATAATTTTCCATTTGGATTTTGGATAACTTCACTACACTTTCTTTGTTGATTGCTATTTACTCTAGTAGTAGCGTCTGTGTATGAGTATGATGTTAGTTACTTGATTTTGCATTGTGGGGTTGGGACATAGCCTCATTCATATGGGTGGGTGGGTGTGTGATGATGACTCGTGACTTGATGGAAAAATGCATAAACAGGAACACAGCTTTGTCTATAGACTTTTTTGCAACGCGTTTTTATAATACTGTTGTGTTATCCTCCTTTTGGAGTTTTTGATACGTAATTGGTTGGTCAAAATGAAAATATAGAAGATATTGGAGAGTATTTACTTCTTTTTTTTTTTAAACAAGGAGCCTAAACTTAAAAGAGAAAAATATCTCTGAGAAAATTAGATGCAGAGTACAGACTCCACAAGTTGGCTATAAGTGTAATATTATTAAGATAATCCCATATTATTAGATAATCCCTCTGTCCTTATTTATAAAAATTAATTTGAAAAAATACGGGTATTAAAAAAGTGAGTTTTAATATTAAATTGATTGATAAATTATATTGATTTTATATGTTTATCTTTATAATTATTTGTAGTGCTTTGTATCAAACAAAAGAAAATTTAATGCTTCCATAAAAAAAAAAAGAGTTTAATGCTATTAAAAAGACTATGCAAAATAAATAAGGGTAAGTTTGGAAAAAACTAATTAATGTCATTGATAATTGTAAAAGAATCTTATAAAAATGGATAATTTTTTTGTCAAACTAGCGCTTATATAAAGAGGAACGGAAGAAGTTAGAACAAACATTTAATTTAAGTTCTTGATCTATTTATTAATTTTTTGTTCTTAAAGAAAGAGTTTTGCTGCATAAAAAAAAAGTAAAGGTCTTGATAATTCAGAATTTAATGTGTAAATTTATTATTTTCTCTTGTTTAGTTCATAAACTACAGAAATATAATATAACACTTTAATAAAAAGATGGGATCCATTTGTACTTAGGCTCTGTTTGGTAAAAAATAGCGGATAACTAATAACGTAGCTTATAGTGGATGAGCTTATAGCGGATAGCTTATAAGCTAACTTTTAGCTTATAGCGAATAAGCTAGCTGATTGAATTTGTAGTGTTTGGTAAAATTAGCGGTTGAACTAGCTTATAAGTATGAAATGACATAAAAATGACATGTTTAATTAATATTTAATTTTTTTCAAGTAAGATGATAGGGGTAAAATTGGAAGAAAAGATAATAAGCTATAAGCTATAAGCTCATAAGCTACTTGAAATAGCATTTGGAAAATAAGCTATAAGCTAGTAAAATAAGCTATAAGCTCTTTTTTAAAAACTGTTACCAAACAGAGCTTTTAGCTTATAAGCTAAAAATTATAAGCTATAAGCTAACTTATTTGGTTTACCAAACAGAGCCTTAAAAAAAGATGGGATCCATCCACTTCACCGGTAATTTTGAGATGAATTATTTCGTTTAACTAATTATAAAGTAAACCATTGATTTCACTTACCCGACATAATTTACATTCCTTCCAATTACTTTGCTAAACTAGTAAATTATACACCATCCGTTACAATATATAAGTAAAAATTTACTTTTTAGGTTCATTGTATAATTAATGTATATTGACAGATTTATTGTTCAAATACATTAATTATACAATAAATCTAAAAAATGCATTTTTGCTTGTAAATTGTAATGGAGGGAGTATATGCCTAAGCAGTAAGCACTAAGCACTTAAGGGCAACAAGCCAACAACAAGAGAACTTTCAATGTTATTCTTGTCAACTTCATTTATTTTGCCTGGTTGTCGAATTTAGCTCGTTGGCTTGAGCTTCACTTGTTTAGTGTAGATTGATTCTTCATAACCTGCATCATCAGTTTAATTCATGTTAGATTATTTTTGAGTTTAATTCAACTAATCAACGTGAGTTGTTAATTCATGTTAGATTCTTTTAGATAAAGTCCATGGTTTGAAAAAAGAGATACAAGATATTGTTAGGTAGGTGGTGAGGTGATTCAGAGGGTTATTTCATTGGACTTTAAACTACTATAAAATAGCGGAGTTAGAATGAAATATTTGGGTGCAACGTAAAAAATTATAATTTATAAATTAAATATGCAAATTATATTTGTATAAAAAAAAGGAAAATGCGGGTGCACTAGTTAAACACATATATGAGGAAATTCTGTCTTAAAATTCGTGTATTCAATACATTGAAAATGTAAAAATTGTCTTAACAAATGCACTTGGTGCACTGTTTAACATGACCCATAAAAAAATTAATTTGTAATAAACATATATTTCATTATAAAAAAAATTAAACTACATAACGTAAAATAATACATTACACCTTGAGCATGACTTAAAATCATCAATAAATAACACTAAGACTTAAATATTATTTTCATCTTTGAATGTTGGTGAATTTTTAGTTCTTGTATTTTTTTGTTGCAAATAAGAAATTTTTGTTGTAACATAAGATCATGTACTTGTAAAATAAACTTCGAATCATACGTAAATTAAATTTATATAATCTAAGTAAAAGTAAATTCGATTTACATTAGATTATATAAACTGAGTTTACACACACAAATATAAACTGTATTTATTTTAAGGGTATTTTAGTTAAATTGGGGTGTAACCGGATATTTTTGGGGTGTGATGAGAAAAAATCGTTGATTTAATATGCCGTGGTGTGTTAGTTGGTTTACCACCAACCAACCAGCACTTTGAAAATGTGCAAATCTTATCGATTTATTTATTTATAATATTAAAATGTGGCCCCACCCTACCCGCCAATTTTGGTAGTAGTATTAGTAATACGGCACCGTATGGTATGGTGGATCCTCCCTCCCTCCGTCCGTCCGTCCGTCCGCATCACTGCAGACAACTGAAACCTGTTAGTTTACCATTTATTTATTACTACTACTGTACTGTACCTCCATCATCATTGCTACTATTTATTACTACTGCTAAGTTTCTTGCAATTTTCAATTTCTTGCGATTTTCTTCTTCGTCAATCGTTATTTCAATCTCTAATTGTTAGTAATCGAATTATCGAAAACAGAGTATCGCTTGTGTTTTTTGATCTATAAAAATGGGGAAAAAGCGTGTAATGGTTCCGGCAAAGGACGTTGACTTGTCTTCTGTCAAATATGAACCTGAAATTGTTCAAGGTTAGTTATTCTACTAACTATATTGCTTCTTTTATAAACCAATTTCACTCACCAATTGATTTTTTTGTTTTGCAGCTCCGCATTTGACTGGCTTTTTGTTTAGATTATTTGTGAGGTTACTCGAAGCTCCATTCATAGGTTCTCTCCTTTTGACTCATTTGAAGAAGGAAAATAAAATTAATGAGGTTTGTGTCACTTACTCAGCCTGTTAGATTGTTTAATGGTTTTTTCGCTTGCTGAAATTGTTACTCATTTCGTTCGCTGTTATTAACCGATTTCATGTTTTGTCTACTTGTTTTACTGAAAATTACAATGATGAACAGTTATTGCGGAACACTGTGATACCTGAGGAACCCATGTTTAAACCTGAATATCCACCTCAAGGTGATTTCTTATCCTATGTGTTTATATGTTTGCATTGACGGTGTTCTTGTGCATGAAATTTACTTAAGTCCGAAGTTAGATTAGATTTATAGTGATTGTTTGGGATAATTGGAATGGAAAAGGAGGAATGAAGTTACTTTAGAGAGAAATGATGAAAAGCAATTTTTGGCCATAACCCAACTTAATTTTGTGACATAAATTCAGAAAAGGAACACGGTGTTGTTGAGCTTGACGAAGATGGGAAACCTGAAGACCGAGTTAAGTCTGCCTTGAACTGTCTTCCACATTATGATCCTGCTAAATTATGGGAGAATTCATCCGCACCCTTTCGGTACTGGAAAATACGTGACTTTGCTCATGCTTATCAGTTTAGAGAAGTAACCCCGGCTATGGTATGTGACACTCAGTTGGTAGCAACCTCAATTACAGATTTTTCTTTTATCTAAATTAATTTGTTAAATGAAATGATTTCGCTTCAAATACATAGGTTGCTGAGCGCATCATCTCAATTATAGAGGAGAATGGACTAGATAAACCTCCGACACCACTATTACTATCTTTTGATGCTGCAGAACTCCGAAAGCAGGCAGCAGCATCTACTCAGAGGTTTGAAGCAGGTAATCCTGTATGATCAAATACTCATATAGATGTTAAAAGTGTAAATCTTTGATACTGGGTTATGTTGAGATATGGTGGAACTAAGCATGGATAAATACTGTGGCCTCACCGTTGGACTTTATGCAGGAAATCCATTATCAATATTGGATGGAATTTTCATTGCTATCAAAGATGACATAGACTGCCATCCTCATCCGTCTAAGGGTAAGCAAATCTTAGGATCTGACCTTGTGTGAGTAATTAAAGAAACATGCTTAGGTTATCTTTTGATGATGGCAGGTGGATCTACATGGATGCATGAGGTACGTGCTGTAGAGAAGGATGCTGTCTGTGTTTCAAGACTGCGTAGTTGTGGTGCCATATTCATAGGGAAGGCAAATATGCACGAGTTTGGCATGGGTACAACAGGAAATAATTCTAATTACGGGTAAGATTATCTATATGTTATTTATTGATTTTGTTATAAACATAAAACGGCTTTTGGCATGTTAGAAGTAAAGATATACGGAAAGTAAAAAAAAATGATATATGGAAAGGCAACTAATGGGTGACACCTGAAAAAATGGAAGAGTAATGGAGAATTGCACTCATGTGTTGACAGAAAAAATAACGATTTAGGTAATCTGCCACATGGCATATGGGGGAGGTGATGGGTATCTTTGAGAGTAACAAGATAAAAAGGAAGGGAAGGAGTGAGGAAGGGGTGAGGTCGAAATGAGTATGCTACTAGATGTGAGGTTACTCGTCTCTCAAATTACCTGTGTCATGTAGCAGGATAAAAAGGAAGGTAAGAATGAAAAGAGTGGGTAAGCAAGAATTTAGTGTATGACTGGATGCGAGGTTACATTGTTATTTATAGGTCTCTCAAATGGCCTGTGTTATCTTTTTTCTTTTCTTGATTGTTTTCTTTAAATTCTATCTTAGACTCTCAGTTCTCTGTAATTACTGGTCTGATTCCTAGTTTCTATAATTTTAGAAGTTTCTACCACATGTCATGTCACTCAAAACTCAAAAGCCTTCAGGAAATTAAAGGAAAATTTCCAACATTATTTTCCTTGAAAACTATTTTGGGTTGCTCATAATTTTCTTACATCCTTCATCAAAATATACATGTGATTGTCAACCGAATTTTTTTGAGTTTCAGAACTGCAAGAAATCCTCATGCACCTGATAGATATACTGGTGGATCTTCATCAGGTCCAGCAGCAATTGTTGCTTCTGGACTATGTTCTGCTGCACTTGGAACTGATGGTGGAGGTTGTGCAAATCTGATGTGTCAAACTATTTGTTTGCATCAATTCTATATATTGATTCTCATTTTTAAAATTTGTGAAGGCAGGTTCGGTCCGTATCCCTTCTTCCCTGTGTGGTGTGGTAGGATTGAAGATAAATTACGGGCGAATGAGCATGGAAGGGTAATTTCTCATTATGTGATAGATCAATCACAGCCAGCTCTTTGTTGTACTATTTGTTCCTGAAAAAAGTGATTTTTACCGCAATGTAGCCTGTAGGAGAAATTATATTTTGTGATCTTATTCTATACCAGTTGGGGCCAATCCATGATTGCTCATTTTGTATTAGGGCTATGAAATGAAATTTGTCAAACTGCTAACCTTTTTTTTCCAGTGTTGCACTAAAGAAAATAATATACTAAGTTTGGTAAAAGAAGAAGAAAACTATGGTTGAAAACTAGTGTGACAAAATATTAAAGAAATTCCTTTAGTGCCAAATTGAAGAAAGATTAATTGCTGCAATAGACCTTAAATATATTGATCAAATTTTCACATGACTGCGATGATCATAACTCCATTATAAAATTTAAAAGGATGAAAGTGCACCCATTTGCATCTGTTTGTTATTACTATCGAATATATCATCACTTGACATTGGTTTGAAAGCACAGCGCATTATTAGTTTATCTAAAAGACTGAAACCTAGGGAATTAAGCTCAGTAAACAATCCTCCTTTATTATATGGGAAGCAGTCCGGTCTTTTGGTAGTGAAGGAACTTGTTTATCTTCTATTTGTCAAGCTTAAGAGTTTCTTTTCACATTCTAGTCTTAGGCATCGGTGGATAATAGTTGTAGCGTGTTTTGTGACTGTTGTTGGTTCTTCTTTGATGGTTAGTGAAACAATTTTTTTATCTTTTTATAATATTGCATGACACATTTTCTCATGTCATTTGTACAAAAAATTCAATGAAAATATGTTATCTTCTCATTAAGTTTTTAGTTTAGCAATTTAAAAAGAGCAACATGTCTGAGTAACGTGTAATCTTCCAAGAATTTTGACAATATTTCTTTTTTATGTACCAAAGTTTGTGACATTGACATGGTTATGAGGAAAAAGATCTATGAAATAAATTAATTAAATACAATGTGTTTGACTAGGTAAATTTATTTCATCTGGAACTCACTAATAATTTTTTATTTATTTACAGGTGCTTATGTGATTCTGGGACAGTGGAAGTTATTGGTCCCATTGCTTCATCAGTAGAGGATGCGATGCTAGTGTATACAACATATATTTTTCCCTTTTTCGTTCAGCTGTCCTTTTTTATTAAATTCTCATTAGCTGCCCTTCAATTGAACTTATGCTTGATTTCAAGTCTACTTGTATGCAGTTCTAATTGTTTGAGATAACAATTCAATAGGCGATGTTAAATAGAAAACCCAGATAAATATAGCCTTCCTCTTCAAAATATATGATGAATATTTTGTGTGCTCATAATTTAGGTATGCTGCAATGTTGGGTGCATCGCCTGCAAATAGAATCAGTATGAGACCGGTAATATTTAATCCTTCAGTTGATATTCTTTGCAGTGATAAGAAAAGCTGAGATTGGAGACTAGAATGTTGCAAATTAGATGTCATGGACTAATTAGACATAGCAAAAAAGAAGAAAACCTTATGGTTAGCTCAGGTGAATTGTGGTAGATAGCTACCATCATTAAAATAAAACTGAGCTGCAGGAAAAAATCTGATAACATTATCAAACACCACTGTATTGTGCTTATGAGAGACTTAGAAGTTATGATTAAGCACTCTGGCAATCTTATAGTCCATACCAGTATTCGGGAACATCAATGCCAAATAGCATGGTGTAGACACAGACACTTTCCAGATGAAATACTTGAGAACTTTCATTTGAAACAAAATAGCTTCTGCTATTTCCATAACATTTATGTTCCAGCGCTGTTCAGTTGGGGAAAGACTGCACGAGAGGATTGATTAATGGAAGTGTGTATATGATTCTGAATATTATTTGACAAAGATCTAAAGAGTACAGGAACTAATCTGAATATATAGACTAAGCAATGGGCCTGATTAATGGGATTAAAACAAAATTACTTACATAATATGTGCCTACAACTACAATTGCTTCCATACAAAACTGTATGACATAACCAAACTACTATACCAAATTACCAACTCTTATTCTACCATTATACATAATCTATTATTTATTTAAAACATTCTATTCTTCTTACAAATTATGATGTTTGCATTTCTCCGTTTCTTGTAGGCAACACCTTGTTTGCCAACTTTGTCGTTCGATGATGATACGAATGCTTTGGGATCATTAAGAATAGGGATCTACACCCCGGTAATCACGCTATCATTTCAACATGGATTTGTATGCTAATCTGAAACTTTTTCTAAACAATGTATTTTTTCCTGTGAAGTGGTTTAATAATGTCCATTCAACTGAAGTCTCTGATAAATGTGAGGATGCTCTTAATCTGTTGAGAAAGGCGCATGGTTGCGAAGTAAGTTAATATCATGTACTGCATGATTGTTTGCACTTAATTTCTCGTTTAGCATGATGGATTTAAACAAGTCTAAGTATTTCACATATTTCTTATAAATGAAGGTGAAAGAAGTTGTTATACCAGAGATTATGGAGATGCGAATTGCCCATGTTGTTTCCATTGGCTCTGAATGCGCATGTTCACTGAATCCTGATTGTGAAGATGGGTATGTTTGAGTTTTTCTTCTTTTTTTTTGTTAAAGCATCCTTTTCATCTTTAAGTTTGACTGGAAGTTTTAATGAGAAATTTATGGTTGTTTCCTTCCTTTCTATCACAGGAAAGGTGTAAAATTGACATATGATACTCGCACAAGTTTGGCACTTTTCCAGTCGTTTACAGCAGCAGATTACATTGCAGCCCAATGTATTAGGTAACACAAGTTTATTATAAATGTACCAAATTTACATGATTTTTATTCAAATGTAAACCATACTTAAAATTGTTGTGCATGTAGCTTCTAAAGTCTGTTTCATCTGTTTTAGACGAAGAATTATGCATTACTTCTTGGAGATTTTCAAGAAAGTTGATGTCATAGTGACTCCAACAACTGGGTATGTATGTATAATGAACAATTATAGTATAAATTGACCTCATTGTTATGGACCATTGTACTGTGTTAAATTTCTGTTCAATTGATCTAATGTGGTTTGGATTCATCTATAATTATTTGGTAGGATTAAAAGTTGATTTTTAGTCTGGACATAGAACATTTTTTAAATAGTTTCTTGGTAAAAAAGAGACAAACTTATTATCTACTTTGTTCATGTTCATCGAACCAAGAAACAAAAAAAAATTAAACTTATAAGGAAAAATTAACTGACCGATCTTATCAGATCTGATGATTTATCTTTGATCAGTTCTAAATTCTAATAGCAGCAGCTTTTGTAGGTTATGTGTATATAATTTTGGGGAGGGTGATAAGGAAAGACATGTTTACAAAATTCAACTGCAACTTATTTTGGAAAGTTTTGTCGTTGTTGCTGAACTGCTTTTATTTGTAACAGCATGACAGCGCCTAAAATTCCTCCAAGTGCCCTTAAAAGTGGTGAAACAGATATGCCGACTACAGGTGATTGTCTTCACCTTTAAATTGCAGATTGAGGATATCTTTTTCATAATGATTTGCCGAGCAGCATGGTAATTAGCATTATTAGATCACATTTTGCTATTACTATTGATAATATAAACAACCTAGTACAACATTATAAGGTTTATCATCTCGCAATAAGATAACCTGTTTGTTGGTATAAGATGAGTTAATGGTCTTTAGACTCGTAGTAGGTCAACAAAAGAGCCACACAAAAGTTTTTCCTTACAATATAGCAGTAAGATTCTGAATTCATAATCTATTTATCATGACTCAATCCAGAGTATTGGTGGCATTTGTTTGCACTAGATGTCATGGAAATATATGGATTGGATGTGTATTATTGGACACTGTAATCTGGATTCATTTTACATTTAGAAGTTAGAACTTAGAACCTAATAATTCATGACAGACCTTAAAATAAAATTGAAATGCCACGATTACGACAAGTCACCAACTAATAAACAATAACTTGCCTCGTTCACTATATTTTAAATAGAAGCTTTTTTCTCAGGTTACCTTATGCGGTTCGTTGTTCCAGCTAATCTTTTGGGATTCCCTGCCATTTCTGTCCCGGTAAGTGTGAGTGATCTCAATCACTCGAGAGTATTGTGTTTATTATTTTTGTCTTTGCGTTAACACACTAGTAATTGCTAATAGACAGATTTTCTTAAGCTAGCAAATATTTTTAAACAAAAGCTTTGACACAAGGGATGCCAAATTAAGCCGCAGAATTTCAAATCAACCCGAGAGGGAGCCATACTGTTAACTCTCCCTAACCCCAATAAACTACGCAGGGATACACCAAACAACAAAAGAAATAGCTAACATATTAAACTACACGCTGTAATTTTCAGAAACACCCAAACTTACAGCGGGGTTAGTCAACCAAGAAGAGATAAGGTATCTATAACCAGATAATCTCGTAGTTGGACAACTCTAAGCTTTCAGTTTCTCCATTTCTACAATCTATTCCACATCCAAGGAAACACTGACTTGAACACTTCCTCATTACTAGACCACCAAATAGCTCAAATTATTGCAAACCATATAGATTAATTACCTAGCATCCTGATACTCCTTACTACATCACAGCACCCCCTGAAACTTTAAGAAATGACTCCTACAGTCATTATGCAATATTGAAGTTACAGCTATCCACTAGAGACATGACCTAAGTATGACATTCAAAGAATAAATGAATGATTCTACTATCGACTGACAACCAAGATACATCCATTTTGATAGTGACATCATATTTTGGTTCACCAGATTTGCTTTTGTAAGGACTCTATTTAATGCCAATCTCCAAACAAAACCACACAGCTTCAGTGGCAAAAGTTTGTTCCATATTTTAGCCAAAAATAAATCTGGAATGTGGGTTCTCCCATTTAATTGCCCCTTATATGTAGTCTTGACTGTATACTTCCCACCCTGATCTTGTTTCCATCACCAACAGTCAGAAGCCTCTATATTCAGAATTCCTTTAGATAACACCACCTGCAGTTGATTTAACGTTTGAAGTTTTCACTGAAATAACTCCCTTCTCCACTTTCCCTCAATCCATTGATCCATATCTGGTTGGTTATCTGCTACTAAACAAAAGAATTGCTGATATATAATGTTTCTATTATCTTATATACTGTTTATTCTTTAACGGACATGTTCCATCGATAGGTGGGTTACGATAAAGAAGGACTTCCAATAGGTTTGCAAATAATTGGCCGACCATGGGCAGAAGCAACTATTTTGCGAGTAGCATCTGCAGTTGAGGTACGTGTATATTCATGCATACATATAAACAGTGTTGATACTCAAAAGTCAAAACCTCCCTGCAGTTTGTGTAATATACAAACTATTTGCCTTTATATCTTATATTATAAGAGTTTAATTTATGTAGTGTAAAAATATTTTACACACATCCAATGATGTACCATCACATCATTTGAGTAGTTTAAAAACACATTTTGTCATACTTATTAAATGATATGGTAACATCATTTGATGAATGTCTAAAATATCTTTACGCTGATGGTGTATAATTTTTTTGCTGATATTTTTGGTAAACATACTTTCTTATTTATTCAGAAACTCTGTGGTGAGCCAAAGAAAAGGCCTGTGTCATACTATGATGTTCTGAAGGCTAACTGAAGCTTAAGATACTCTTGCTGGTTATTAATCTGTGGCTGAAATCTTCTAGCTTTATTTGGAGATTGCTATCCTTTTAACAGGATTTACAGTTGGGTAAAGTTCTTTGAAAATAATCAATCTCTATGGAGAAGATTGTAATAATCTACAGATATGAAATATTGTTTGGAAAATAACGGATGAGGATAAAATGCACACTATCTAGTTGTAGAAGGGGAGCTTCTTTTATGAGAATTTCAACAGGATTTTGTGCGAAGGACTGTTCATGGCTAGCTACTCTGAGAATTTCATATTAGTAGCATCCATTTTTTTAATGTTATTTAAAGGAGTTTTAATTTTTTTATATATATGTTGTATAAAACAGCCAAGACAATATTACACTAAATTGCATGTTTGGTCCTTAATGTTTATTTTAGGTGAGTGCGTGTGTCACGAGGCATAGCAAGCTCACTGCTTAGATATTGCTGAGATATTTCTTTCTTCATCGACCGATGGTGATCACTTCCAATTCCAAATGCGTTTATAGTATGAAACAAAAATGCTCTATCACACTGTCACACACAACTGCTATATCCTTCTCTTTTCGTGTCCATAACCTGTGATGAAGTGAAAGCTCAATACTCTCATATGAACCATATCACATGTTGTTGAGACAAAAAAAGACAGCCCTGTCATGTGAAAGTAGGTATAACGACATGCAGTTATCCTTTCCAAACAATGAAAAAATTCTTTTGCAACTTGCCTTTAAATTGTGGATTTGGATCCTCTACCGTCCTCAAATTCTGTCTTGCGATTGAGGTTACCTGTAATCATGCGTAAGGCTTTATTTATTTATTTTTGACTTGGCGGCCAAGCTTATTTGAGATCACGCACACACCTTCAAATAAAAAATCTCTTGTACATTAGCAGGTTAATTTATCAAAATATACTAACCAAAAACAAAATGCAGAAGATCCCAATGTATGCTAGAAAAAAAAAAATCCTTATTTGTATATTGGTACCATACTACAGTGCCATTAAACTTTTGTGTTTCTAAGAATTAAGATTACAGTTAATTCCGGTATAAAAAATATATGATTAATCATATTATATATATTTATCTTGTATGATATTTTTTGTTTTCATTTAGTACATAACTACATATTAGCTTGGCCACCAAAACGGCAAAAGTTATTATCCATAAGCCAAATGTTTATGGATGGTGTATAAGTCAATAGTAACCATCAGATCACACACTCCACGTGTTCTAATCGTAGCCTGCTTCAGCTCACACACTCACAACAAGATCTCACACACTCAATCTTCACGAGCTCATCTTAGCTCCGGCGTCATCGATCGTTCGCTCGTTCCGGCGTGATTTCTGCGGCAGTTGCATGGCGGCGTGATTGCGACGTGATTTTTCCGGCAAGGTTGTGATGTGATTTTTCCAACAAGGTTGCGACGTGATTTCTACGTGATTTTTGAAGAGGTAATAGTGATTAGGATTTGATTCAGTTTAATAGTGTTTCAATTCTTAATAGCATATCAATTGAATATAGTGTTTTGTTTTGAATTTGGTAAGGTGTTTAAATTTTAGGTTACTTTCTTTGCTGAATTGTGTTTCTCTGATTAGATCGTTTGCAATGTCTCAATTTTAGGTAACTTACATTGCCTTCTGCATATTCTATAAGCTTTTCATCATTTGTTAATGAAATTTAATGTTACTTTTTATAGCTTAATCTTTTTTCTAAGCTATGATTTCTTTCTAATAGTACAATTTTTCATGCAAGTTTTTTTAAAGTGGATTTTCAACTGCAATGATTCCATTTCAGATGTAAGGTAGTTATTAGTTGTAGTGGCAGCAGCAACACCTATTGTTGTTTTTTTATTAATATAGTGGATATGAAAGGAATAACACATTTAACTTAGTTTCACTAGAATGATAAGTAGCTATCAATAGTGTGTCTGTGTAATCAATTTTTTATATCAGACCAATTTGTCGGTGTATCAATTGGTAAAACGATCCAACTGTGTCACTATTTGAACAACCATTTTATCGGAGATACAATATGCATGGATATGCTTTCATTGTGAGTAGTCACTAATTGCATTACAGGGATAGTTGCTGTTTACATAAGTGTGGTTTGATTGTGCCTCTGTCTGTTTACATATTCAAAAGCATGGGTCACTTATGCTTTCATAGGTCACTTATGTTTTGATTGTGCCTCTGTCTGTTTACATATTCGATTGTGTGGCTTCGTGCGGGAGATGAGTCATGGGTGCAATTTCCTCAACCTCAATGTATGTATGATTTATTCGTTAATGATTTTTTAGTATATGGAATGAAAGTTTGGGATAGTCACAAAGTTAATTCACTCTTTTTTGAATCAGTGGCTGAACATTTCCTAAGCACACCTTTATTTGAAGAGGTAAGGGAGGATAGACTGGTGTGGAAACATGAAATCCACGGCGAATACACGGTGAAATCCGGTTACAAAAATTACATCAAAAGAAAGGCGGGGGAGGATAGATCACGGATTGGAGGAGAGTGGTCTTCTCTTTGGCGGGCTGCAGCTCCTCCTAAAACTAAACATCTTTGGAGAATTTGTTGTGGGTGCTTACCTACTCGGGTTCCGTTAAGAGGAAGGTATGTGCCGTGTCCAAGTGAGTGTCGTACTAATATTGAAAAGAATGATTAGCATATTCTATTTTGGATGTAGTGATAGTCAACAAGTGTGGAATGAATCCGGATTGCGTGACGTTATTGTGCCTAGATTACATGCTTATAACAATGTGAAAGATGTGATATTTGATTTGTGCAGGGCTGAATCTGAGACCATTGTTGGTAATTTTGATATGGTCGTGTGGTGTATTTGGCAACATAGAAACAATTGGGTTTGGAACGGTGTTAAGGATTCGGCGAAAGAAGTAGCATTGCGAGCGGTTCACATGAATGGAGAATGGCGTGCAGTCAACACGGTGCAACAATCCAATGTTGTCATTGATATTGGTATTGATTTGCGATCTTCTGCTGCTGCATATCAGCAAACCAGTCGTGTAAATCAAGGAGATTAGTCGCTCCGGTGGCAAAAACCGCGTGACGGTTGGTGGAAGTGTAACGTTGATGCAAGCTTTTCTCAAAATCCTAACCTTGCAGCCTTGGGATGGTGTATTCGTGACTCTACTAGTGCGTTTTTTGCTGCTGGTACGAACATTTGCCGGCAAACTGTTACTATAGCAGAAGGTGAGGCTATCGCACTTTTGGAGGCTATGTGTGAAGCTATCTCAAGAGGGTGGTCCAATGTTGTATTTGAAAGCGACTCCAAAGTTGTCGTCAACGCCGTGCACACAAATCTTCAAGGAAATTCAGATTGGAGCTCTCTTATTTCATCTATTAGATTATTATTGCTTTGTCATTCGAACTTTGAGATTATTTTCATCAAGCGGCAAACGAACATCGCGGCTCATACATTAGCTAGACCGGCATGTTCTTGGCCTAGTCGCACGTATGTTAATAGTATCCCTCACTGTATTGAACCTTTATTATTAATGAAATGAATTAATTTTATTTGTGTCAAAAAATTATCTTCGTTTATAGGGATTGTTGCTATTTTCAAAACCATTATACAAATTATTTTGGTTTCACATAGAAGACTATCAAAACCATTAAACCACATTTATGGTTTCAGTTATAATCATTATTTAAAAACATTTAACAATAATAATAATAATCATTATTTAAAACCATTAAACCATACTTATTGTTTCAGTTATATTCTTTATGTAAAACCATTTAACAATACTAATGGTTTCAGTGTATAACATCTTGAAACCATTTAATAATAATAATAATAATGGATTCCACCATGTTTCAAGAATTTCACCCAATTTAAAGCAGACGATGATAATGACGATGATGCTGATAATGGTAATATAGAAAACATTGATAAAGACAGTATTAATGTCAAACAATAAAATCTAATATACTTCGTTATAAACTTCAAATCCAGAAATTCATCATAAACTTCATACAAATCCAGAAATTCATCAACATCTTTAAACAAACTCAATAAAAAGAAACATTAAAATTAACCTAGGAAAAACATTAATCCAGCAATATGAAGAACTACAACCCAAAAATTCATCAACATTAGAATTCATTGGAGGACACCAAATCTTGTGACACCATATCATTTTGAACGTGCTAGCTTTTGAAGCATTTCGCCATAGTATGAGGTTGTTTTCTTCTCCACATAATCTCTTCTTGAATTGCTTAGATCTGTTAATATTGTGGAACAAATTCCAATTTTGAGATCCACTTTTTTTGTGCTGCTTCTTTTCCTTACCTTTTGCCTCTCCCGTTTTCCGCTTCTAATTTTTATCACTACCGGATGCTGAAGCAGTGTCATTTCTTTTCTCATCATCCAACTGTGTCAATCCAATACTGAAGGTTGGCCCTTGCTCTAGGTCTTAGATTTTTCCACCTAGATCAAAGAAAACCATTAAGTACACAAAATTGTTTTGGAGGACAACTGTCTCAAACCATTCCTTGTGCAAAATGGTTTTCCTTCAATGGTACTAAATGCACTTATTCTAAATGGTTTTCCTACTGGTACTTAATGCCTAGGAAACCCACTACTGTATATAAAATAACATTATTTTTGAAGATATATATATATATAATTAGCAAAGGAAAGAAAGATTGGATGCAGAGAAAGTGTATAGTTTAAATTGGTCACCTTTAGTGTCCCATGCATCTAAAATGTAAGAGATGTCAGCCTGAGTTCATAATACACTAAGAACATGCAATTGGTGTATTGAGTGTTCTAACACATCGATATATCAGACATTTTTACTAAAAGACACAATGGATGTGTTTAACGGTTATATTGAAAGACACAATGTGAATGCTTATATGTTAACAAAATTGCTATCATTATCAGGATTCAGGACAGACCTGCACACATACAAGCATAAAGGCAATAAAATATCAATTTGCTAGCACATAAACTGACAGTAATTAAGAGAAGCTAGCACATAAGCTACATAAACTAATACCCTGATATACTTATTACTCCCTAACAAACTCAAGGTGACTAAAGATGTGAACTTATATGCACCGCCAATTTGTCTCTAAGAGTGCATAATCAGAGTGAGTGATTCAATGCTTATATATCACACACACACATACATGTGATAGATTTGGTATCAATGTTCTAAGAAAATACTATTTCTTGGACTGCAAAGGAAGGTTAGGTACATGTCCACTAAGCCACTAACCTAAGTTCAGTTTACAAGCACAAACAAATTGAGTACATAAAATGGTTTTGGAGGACAACTGTCTGAAACCATTCCTTGTGCAAAATGGTTTTTATTTAAAAAATATTAAGTAAATAAAAAAAATTTACATGTATTTTTATTTTTAATCATTGTAGCAACAAAACTCACATTAAATGCACAAATAAAAAATATTGCAGAATCAAACTCATACTCTAACACATCAAATTTCTACGCAACTTTTAACTATTAAATTACACTTATGCAACTGTAATTATGCATCCACCATCAGTTAGCATATCAATATCATAAACTTGCATGCAAACCAAAACAGAAGAAAAAAGCATGACTTTGTTTTCACATTCACTATTTCATTTTGCCTTATTAATGATCCTTATCCCCATTGATTTCAACCACCTTTTGGTTAGCGTATCATCAACCACTCTAAGCATTACCACAGATAAATGAGTAACATATGATAAGTTAATCACGTAGCATGTTAGATCATGTGATAAAAACCATTAAGTACATCTAATGGTTTTAGAGTAAAATTCTCAGAAACCATTCTGTGACAAAAGAATCCATTCCAAAATTAGGTAGCAGAGAGAAAACAAAATATGCAGGGCCTTAGTCTTAGACAGTGCTGCATTTCAATTTTGACCTTGGTAAGATTATCTTCAATATTATTTTTAGCATATGAAGGTTGGTGTTTCATGTTAAAATTATCATTATTGTCTAACACAACTTATAACAGTTATGAACTACATTATGAAAATCATTCCTAAAATCATCCAATTGAATGCAAGGGTTATGAACTACATTATGAAAACCATTCCTTTAATTAAGTCAATTTGGCATAATCAATACTACGCAAGCCTTTTAAATTAAGTTCCAACTAATCCTCATTTGGCATACATATCATACTAAATGTATCTAATGGTTTCACTAATTCAATGAACTGTCTAATGGTTTGTTACAGTGAAATATCACCATAAATCACTAACTATTAAGTACAACATGAATCAGTGAACTATCTCACATAATCACTAAAGATGAAAACCTTTATGTACATCTAATTGTTTTGGAGTTAAACTCTCTGAAACCATTCCATACCAAAATTTATCACACACATACAGTGAATCAAATCAACACCCTGAAACCATTTCCAACTAACATATACAATTTCTAAACTATTTATTTGAGTTGATTTTTTTCAATTCAAAATTAAACTGTCAATTAGGGTTACACAGATGCAATTACTTTCCAAACTCAACAACAAAACCATTTCCAACTAACATATACACTTTCAAAACTAATTTTAGCAACACATTAACAACATAAACAATTGAAATTACTTGAAAGCACAAAAAAAATGAGAAAGAAAACCATTTCGAACCTGTTTTGATTTCATCATTTGTTGTGTTGTTTCGATTGAATGTTGGTGACGAGTCTTCTCGTGATGTTGTTGTGTTGCCGGCGATGGTGGTGAGTTTTGCGGCGGCGATGAACGATTATTTCAGTGACGGTGATGATGATAATTTTCGTTGTTGAATTGAGATGGACTAGGGGTGCACGAAGAAATATGTTGGGGTGCATGAAGAAATGGGCTGGTGTAGCGCTAATGGGCTGTAAGTTTATGCACGGTGCATAAGGATGACTTATGCACCATAACCAGACCCCACCAAAACGTTAAACAATTAAAGGATCTTTTTTTTAATGTTAATAAAAATTGATTAAAAAAATACACCGTTCACTTCAAACATCAGCGTCCAACCCTAATTCAGAATGATATATTTAGTTTATGATATAAACCGTTTGATATGACATGAATGGTATCCATCTCAGAAGAATTCTTTCCCCACCCCCCGTGTCTCTTTTTAACCCCCTGAAAATCCAATTTTACCCCCAAAAAATTCGGTTTTCATTTACCGAACTTTTCCAATATAGAAAAATATGTGTTTTTCAACCGTTTAAAATTTCGGTTCGCATTTACCGAAGTTTTTTTTAGGGGTAAAAATGGAGATCCGGAAGGTGAAAAAGAGACCAGGGGGTGGGGAAAGAATTCTTCTCCATCTCATCAACTGCATGACCACACAGTATTGCCTACTGCAAACAATTGCAATCCATTTTTAATAATATTAATTAATCACTATTCACTACCCCATTCTCTTTTTTCTATCAGCTTCAATTCCATCGCTCCAAACCCAAAAACAAAAACCAAAAATCTCAATCGATTAAATTCAATTATCAATGGCTCTGAGAATTGAACACATTCCAATGTTCTTCACAATCTCACCCACCACATTCTCCACCCACAACAAACCCAAAACCCAAATTTCATGCACCAAAAACACCAACACCAACATCATCAGCGACGCATCACTAGCATCAGAGTTTGCTGAGAAAGCATCCATAATCAGTGTACGTATGAAGCAAGCAGAAGAAGCTATGACAAAGAGTAGAAAGATTCTTTTCAAAGAATTTTGTGGGTATCTTCAACTCAATGAAGAAGAAGCTAAACTCAAATGGAATAAAATGGGTGAAGATGAGAAATTGGTTTTGGTTAATGGGTTTGTTAAGGAATTGGGTGAATTTTTTCATCCTTTGTCTGCAAAATCTACCAAAGAGTTGGTGGAAGAATATTTGGTGCAAGAGAATCTTCCTCCAAAATCCCCTCCTCCTCTTTCTTCTACTTTGTTTCCATTTGATAGTATAATTGGTTTCCCATAGAAAGAAACTATTTTTATTTCTATATTCTTGTTTGGAAAAATTGGCAGAAAAATAAATTATAATCTTCCTTTTCAATTTCTCTATTTATTTTTTTTTGCTAGCATATTTGATCTCAGTTTATTACCTGTGGATACAAGTTGGAGTACCAAAACACTTGTGCATAAAATGGAGTAATGAAAAATTATGCATGTAGCACTAATCAATATGTGTATTTTCAGTATTAAGGATATTATTAACCCATAAAATGATAAGGGCATTGTTAATCAAGATTCTATTTTGAGCAGATAAGTTTTTACTAAGCTGCAACTGATCTTAATCAATCAATGTTTGTTTCAAAACAGAAGATAAGAGATATTTCGATCAAAATGTGATAAAAAAAATTAAAATCGGAATAAACAATATACTGAATTATTTCATACTGGGAGAAAGACACTCCCTGCACTGGCAATAGAAGCTTTTACATCTATTGACATTGGTGAATAACTGAATATAAGCAACATGTAGATATTTAGTGCAACCATAATTGTATATAGCGACATGCCAGTGAATACAAATTTTAAGCAGTGAGATCATGGAAGCAGATTTAAAAGTGATTCAGACTTGGTAAAGCAAGAATTGTATGTAAAATTGGAGAATCCACTTTAGTCATGGAGATGAAATTATTATCAGAGCTCCAAGTTATCAACAGGTTCTTTTAATTTTTATTCACTCGGTCATTGGTCTTGTCAAATGCAAAAGATCATTTAGAATATCTATATACAACCAGAAAACTATAAATGCTGACTCCACCAATAAAATATATGCGAGATAAATGCACAAACTTCGTCAGAAATACACTTGTCTGCAGTGTGCAACTGTAGCTTCTGCTGGACAATATGGACACTTGAATGTTCTTGTGCTATTTTTTGATAACTTCATAATCGATTGCTTGCAAAGGACATGTAAACATGGCAGCAGCATTGGAGGATTCTCGTCGCTACCTTGATCCCTACTCACAGGGCAAACAAAAATCGAATGGAACTGAAATTCCTTTCCCAATTCTACAGGCACTGGCAACTGTTTCATTTCCTGCCATTCTTGCTTCTTTGCCGCCATTACATTTGCCAACTTTAACAGTGTGGGCAACCCTTCAACTCCAGCTGTAAATACCACATTCAGTGGGTTCTCATAGGACTGTCCCATAAGGGAACAGAACTGCCGTGCCAGCTCTTCAGTTGTCACCTCCCAATGAGTTGGGGACAGCAACTCAGCATAAGGGGATTTCTCTAGCCTTCTTACATACAAGAGGCAACCCATAAGCTTTTGGAAGTCATCCTTATAGAGATCAGCAAAATGATGAAGATAAGTTCTGGTATACTTTAGGGCATCAGCTTGGGTTCCATTCTGCACAATCTCTACATACTGCAGTGTGTGAAGCTTAAGTTCAAGATTGGAACCAATCTGGATAAGTTTTTCACGATTAGCAGTGACCCATGTGAGAGCAGGCAGAAGGTTTCTACTCCTCATGGCTTCAACAACCTGGTGCATTTCCAAGAATTGAGATCTAAGTGCAGTTGCATTAGGCTCTCCAGCCTCATTTATGATGCTATCTCCAAGATCAAATAAACCTTGACGGTAGAAGTGGCTTGCAATGATCTGATTGATAATATGAGTATCAAATTCCACATTTCTGTATGCCTTTGAGATGTCAGGGTTTAACAATTTTTCAAGAAGTTTTTGATACTTTGCAAGACTTGAGTTCAATTCCTTATTCGGTCCTTCTAACTGTTGAAATGACCCAATAGCATTGAGCTTTGACTTAAGTTCTGTAAGAACAGATTTCTGGTCAGCTTGAGTTGAGGGATCATGAGGGGACTGAAGTGTTGCCAATGCCTGCTCAATTTCACGCCCTACCTGGTCAACAGTTTCTTCAGATTTGGAAGAACATAACTTTTGCTTCTTAGCCACACGATCAAATGCATCTTTGATGCTACTAATTTCCATCTTTATGTTCAAATCACGCTCCTAAAAAAATGAAAAAGGTTAGAAACAACTCCTTACTGCAGTTAAGATAGATGCAAGAAACTCTTCTTGTATAAAAACTACGCATGTGGGTAGCACAAAAGACAGCATACAAGTAAAAGCTATAGCAACTGCTTATAGTCCGCCATTACCACCAATAGCCAATAGTTACAAAACTTTATCAAGAACTATAGTCATATGCAATAAAAAATGATGAAACATTTGGTTTCTCCACCTATCAGAGAGCTTAAAATACGTTTCTACTACCTAATAGTGCTTTAAATTTAATTTTAAATCACTACCTTATAGTGCTTTATATTTAATTTTAAAGCTACATCAGCTCCACATATGAGTCTGACCAAAATAGACTCTAATTTGCACCAACTAGTTTATCTGTTTCCTTACTGAAGATAGATTCTTCAATTCCCTATTTCGCAAAGTCGCAAGTGGTTTTGATGTTTATATGAATTATCGATTATACAAAAATTACCCAGAAACCCAAACTATACTATAAGATGTATTTGTAGATGAATTTTTTTTTCAAGAATTTGTAGATGTTAATTCATCTATACAAAGACAACAAAATCTTTATTAAACTAGATGGGATTGGCTACAAGGATCAATCAACTCCATAATACCACGGAACATATTAAATCCAGAAATTGACCATTTACCTCTTAATCTCCCTTAATGGTTTGGCTGATAGATTTACCTCTTTCCACTAGACAGTACCGGCCCCATAGATTAATCAACAATATAATATGGTGTCATGTATAAAGTCCACAAATAGACCATTTACCACTTACTCTCCCTGAATTGTTTGACCTATAGTTTTTCTCTGATCCCACACTTAATCTCCCTTAATTCTCTGAATATATTACTATCTCTCATTGGATCAATTCTCCTTGCTGTGCTTTGTGAATCTTCTCCCCCACATGATCAAACCACCTAAGATGAGACTTTACCATCTTTTTCACAATGAGAGCCACCTTAACTTTCTTTCTAGTGATTGTATTCCTAATCTTGTCTAGTCTTACTATAACCACTTATCTAGGGTAACATTCACATCTCGAAAATACTTGCATTATAAGTGAAAATATATAAACATAAAAAGAATCAGAACCCTTATTAAAGTTAACCAACGAAATCTGAAATCTCAAACAATCATATCGTCAATTAACTAGTGATCGAAATAATAGTCCTCGCTCCTCCACTTTGGAGTATCCATAGGTTTATTGTTAGACATCTAATGAAAACAAAGCAATGCAGATATCTACCAGCAGGTTCCCTACAATGCAGGCTTAATACTAACAAAACATATCTTTATAAAAAGCATCAACCTTCCTTATACAACATTAAATTTTGCATAGAAAACAACATTTTTTATATTTTATAAATATTGACTATACAAGTTTCAGTGTAGCTTTTACTATATTGGGTTTCCTTAACTAGTGCTCCGGGGGCACTAGTTAGGATTTTCCTAACTATATATAACAATGATCATGATAACTGAAACTAAATTTTACAAAGCAGGTACTGTATAGCATAATTCTGAAATCTAGAATCACCAATTTCGGAGGGCCGTAAAAAAAATCATAAATCAAAGATGCAAATCATATTATATACCAAACTACTAACTAATAGATTATAGAAACAATAACAATTTAACAGACTACTAATTACAAAGTAACAATAGATTATAGAAACAACAATAGAAAAAAGTACTAACAAAGTAACAATCAAAACAAAATTAACTAATAGAAAAAATAATAGAAATAGAATTTAGAAACAAACAGAACACAGACTACAAAGTTTAACAATGGAGACAACCCTAGAATAAAAAACAAACAACATAGTAACAACAAAATAAGGAATGAAAGGAAGAGAATTGAGCAAAAACATTCTAGAATAAACTGAAATACAACAAGTCAACAACAAATTAATATCAATTTAACAAAAACAAAATTTGAGAGGAAAAGGGTTTCGTAATTGAGATTTGATACCTTAATCTGAGAAGTGAGATGGTGTGATCGACGTGTTGTGGTGGTCGGCCGGTGGTGGCGGTAGTGTGACCGTGGCGGTCGATGGTGCTTAGGGCGGTGGTGGTGGTGGTGGTGTGTGGCGGGTTTGTGTTTGCGTTCCGCGTCTTTCTGTTCCTGTGTTGTGATTTGTGCGTGCGCGTGTTTACCAAGTTGGATATGAGGGGGGAAAAGAAAAAGATATGCAGGGTATAAAGGTCATTTCTCACTATAAGAAGAAAATATAATCTGGGGCGGGCCATGGCCCTGCTGAGCCCATTAGATCCTCCGCCCCTGATACCAACTTATCTTCCTCAAAGAAGTTTACTATTTAAGCCTCCTACTATTACTCGCAGGCCCCCCGTCGTGACCAAAATGCCCTTACAAATATTCATATCCCAGGAAACGAAGGAAATAAATTTCGTCACCTAGAAGACGAAATTATGTTAAAACATAGTAGGCCTGCATTGTCGCGCATATATGGGCTCAAAACACTCAATTTCATCTCGTAGTTAGTGAAACGCCAATTTTTTGAAATTTTGTCACCTAAAAGACGAAATTGTGTGTTGTCACCTAGAAGACGAAATTTTTGTTAAACGTCATATGGGAACAAAACACACAATTTCATTTCGTAGTTACCGAAAAATCCATTTTTTGAAATTTTGTCACATAGAAGACGAAATTGTGTGTTTTGTCACCTAGAAGACGAAATTTTGGTTTTCTGCGATTTCATTTCATAGAAACCAAAGTATCCTTGGTGCAAAAGTGAGGGTATTTTGGAATTTTTGGGGGGCCTGAGATCAACATAGAGGGTCTAAATAGCAATTTTTTTCCTCAAACACATCAAATCAAATAAAGGAACATCAAGAATACAATTAGCAATCTCCAATGGGAATATCAACTAAACTTTTTCTTTATCCCATTTTTTGCAATTTTGAATCAAAAGTTGATTAACGGTAAGATTATGTGCACCTTGAGTTTGTGGTGATTTCACCCAAAGACCATCCTCCTCTTTAATCCATATTTTTGTCTGTGCTTAATCACACTCTTGATTTTCTATTTCACCACCTTTACTGAAATAGTTTCCTTTTAAACAAAATTTTTTTGTCCAACCAAATTTCCCCCTATTTTGATAAATAATAGACATAAAAGTGAATTGAGTTAGAAGTTTATACCTTTAAAAATACTCTTAAACACATGAAATAAATTCTCTTATTTCAACAGAATTTTCTTCGTAGGAAAGAGCGTATATGCATCTTACTATTCCTCAAATCCTTTACCATTTATATCTTCATTGTTGGTTTGTAATTTAATTATTTCATAGTTTTAACTGAAATAACAAATATTAATATTGTTAGATCAGACATCTTCATTTGAGTCTGAATCTGAAACCTTAATATTATAACTGAGTTTTAGTGTGTTTGTCATTTCGTTTAAGACCAAAAAAATTTATAACCCCATTAAAATACCGGGTGACAAATATTAATTTAAAGATATTGTAATAATTTTTTTTTGGTGTAATCATTTTATTTATACGAACCAATATTTGGTCTATACTAATCTTTAGAAGAAACTAATTAGTTTTATTTTTAGTGAAATATTTCTCAATCACATTTTACAATCCATAAAGTTCAAACTTGAAAATTGATACAAGAATCAAAATCTAAGAGATGGAAGTTTAGTTTTACTTATCGTTAGTTTTCATTATTATATTCTATTGTAAAATAAGAAGTAACCTTAACCTATGTGATACACTAGTTTTGTAACCCGTGCTCCCGCACGGTTACGTTTTTAAACAATAATTTCATTTTTATTTTTACCAAATCAAAGTTATACAAATACATGTAGTACTTAATCCAAATAATACATGGAGCAAACAAATAATAAAAAAATGTAGTCTGTAATACAAACATATAGTTAGATTTTTGACACAATCATCTTAAATTGAGATCTATTTTTTTTTTATTGAAAAGAAAAGGTTAAAGTTAAATGCAATATATATAAGCCTATAAGGTTATAACAATAAAAATAATGTGATAAAATAAAGCAAGGGCCAAAAATATAACTTCATTTTCACTGCACATAAAAATCTTTAATAAATTAGAATAGAAAAGCATAAACTAATTTATTTAATGATTCATGTCAATTTACAATTACTTTTTCAATTTCAGAAGATTTATTAAATATTTTCCTGGATTAAATGGATTATAAAAATCTAAATTTAAGGAAATTACGGCAATAATGAATTTATTTACAGTATTTATTTTCCCATCCCAATTGATTCATTGAACCCATATTTTTCATACACTAATAACGTATTAGCATACAAATAAAACATTTTTATGTTTACTTATTTCATCAAGAACCTTGGAAGCCACGATAAACCACTAACAAATTGTGTTGAGAAGTAAAGAATTAATAGAAGTAATGAGATAAATGTGTTTTATATAAAGCCACATAGGACAGGGAATGGACCTTTTGATATTTGGCAAAGCAGGGAACAAATTTTTTTGAATCAAGGTAAGTTGAGTGACTGGCCCAAACAAAAGAATTGAAGTCAATGCAAATGAGTACACCCCATCAGCAGTATTGACCAGCAGATATAATCAAGAATTTAGAATAAACCTTCAATTTAGTCCTCGAACTATCAACATCTCTCCAATTTGGTCCCTAAACTATACATTTTTAGTTAATAATCTCATTAGTTGTTTCACCAATACCAAACCAATGATATATACATGTATGTTCAATAGAGGCATTAAGAAAAATTGGAGAAAATAATCATGTAACACAAACAATAAAAATTTGGAACCTGTAATAATACATATATATAGTTTATCCTTTTGATACGTTTTCACAAAATATTCTATTTAATGAGAGATGTACAGTATACACTTTAGATGATCTACATTAATACAGATAAAAAATAAATATTATAATAGTAATAGGACTATTGGACAAGACTCATAAACCAGATGCAGTTGGAAATATATGGACAAATACAAAACAGCTTCCATACATTATGCAGTAGTAGGCTAGTAGCATAAGCAGCAGCTGATATTCACTATAATTAATTTCCACAATGAAATATTGCAATACTAAGTGGGAGAGATAGGTGGCGCCACAAGCTACTTGGTAGGACATGATGTTCAAAAATAATGAGTACATGTCTGCACCAAGTTCAATGGATTTTGGCAAACAAAGTCAAGTAAAGACAATCAAATAAATACAAACTGGTAAATAGAACATCATACATTTATCAGCTACCAACATGAATCATATTAAATTTCTAAATGCTATACAGCTAACCCCCACCGAATGAGCCTCTTGCTTGGTAACAAAGTATAACAAAATAGTGTCAAAACCAAATAATAATAAATAACAAAATTGATTAACCATGATGTTTTTTTTTTTGAACTGCAAAATATTATATAATAGAACTGCAAGGCGCAAGATGTACCAGCACAGTCAAAGTGTACAGCAGTAGAGTTACAAAACTCAAAATATACATGCAAAACAACAAAGATACAGGCCAAACAAAACAAAGGAAGCCACAAAAACAACAGCCAAAACAGAAAAATGAGAACCGCAGCAGAAAGACCACCAGCAGCACAATCACAGAAAAACAAATCGTAGACCAGCAAAGGGGAACCAGCAGAAATCCAACAAAGCACCAAAACAGCTTGCAGCGAACTTCCCAGCCGCACATCACCGAGAACCCGACACCAACCAAGATACCAACGAACAGAGCAGGCAATTAATTCACCATACACTCCCCCGGGTTCCAAACTCACTCATAAAATAGACACGGAGTCTTCGCAGATTTATGCAAGAACCAAAGCCAAGACAGCCGTTTTACCGAATCCACCACCTCCTCCACCAAAACAATCTTATTGTTAAAAATTCGATCATTTCGGGTCTTGCTGTTGTGAATATCCCTGAAATTGATATTATATGCGGATATGAGAAAAATGTGAACATCTCAAAAAAGCATAATAATGCACAACAAAGCATAAAATCATTGAAATCCAAAACCATGATTAAGGCCAACTTGAAGTAGTAGATACACAAAGAGCTAAGGTCAATAATCATCCGTCAATGATTCTAATCAAGAGGAATAAATCAAGGAGATGATGCAAGTTAAGAGAAAGGGAGTACCTACCAGAGGCATTCCTTTGAACAACTTCCTCCATTTTACTATGGCAAATATTGAAGAGCTTGACATGTTGTTTCTGCATATAATTTTGAAACTATTGTTTGTGACATAAAAGGTCTTAAATTGTTGTCAATTTCAGAGCACAATCATTAAACGGCTCAAGCCTAGTTCTAGAATTCATAACTAAAATAGTAAACACAAAATGATGAAAATATGCACATAGAAAATTATCAAAGCTACTTTAGAACAAAAAATAAAACACAAATAAAGTGCAAATTTTGTGAAAAACGTTTTTCTGAATAAAACAGACCCCAAAATTCTTAACCAAACCAAAGTTGAAATCTTCACTCCTTTATAGTTCTCACCTCATTGGAATTAAGTGATTCCTCCAGCAACAATGAAGTCTTATCTAAAGCATCTTTATGAATATCCAATACATACACATAACCATTATGTGAATCAAATTGAGCAATGCTAAGGTATCAAAACCATTACCGCACGTGGCATCGATGACCGTGTCTCCTTTTTGAACATGTTTCCATACCCTGCTAGGAACAAAAGCAATAGCTCATATCATGGTTAAAGCCTTACTATCACAAAGTATATATGGATAATAAGATAAAGACTCACATAAAAAAATTAACCATACAATGTAACTTTCTAATAACATTCTTATAAATTGTCAACATATTGAGACCTTATTCAAATGAGGGTTTTGGAGAGAAAGGGTAAAATTTCATTTCAAAAATAGAATGATAGCTAATCATGAAATATAATGTTCTCGTCTCCTATTCCGTTTCATTATCAATATTTATCTCAATTTAAAAAGAAACATTTAACAACTAATTCCCTTTCTCTCTATAACCCTTCATTCAAACATACCATAAGTCTAACTCAACAACCTATGATCAATAAGCTCAATGGTGACCATCTTAGTAATCTTACCATTTGAGATAACCCTCCTTTTCTCTTCAGTCTTATAAACTAAATGAGTTAATGGAGATTCTAATTCCAAAGAGTTATCATCATTATCATCATGATTATTATTATAAGAAAATTCAGCAATAGAATTGATACCACACCAAGGTCTAACATCTCTACCAAGCATAATCAAACTCATAGCAACTTCTTGTTCTTTTTCTTCCTCAGAAACATAACTTGAAACAAAAGAACTTGCAACAAAATTCACAACAGAAGAAGAAATGTTACCACTATTTATGTACCTTGTTCTTAATCTTCTTTTGGATCTTCTCTTTCTTGGAAGTCATCAAACCGTACACCAGTAGCTCTCTGCAACATAACATGTACACATGAAAATTGAAGATTCAGTACTTCAAATTCTAATTCAAACATGTTACAAAAAGTTCTAATTCAAACATATTGATGAGAATCCACAAAAAACAATTTATCAAACACATGGTGGGCATATATAAAATTGAAATAGAACAAATTAAAATTGGAATAGATGAGTAATTAAATTCTAACTAAACAAAGAAACTGAGAAGAAGAAGAACAACAACAACACCTAATCAGTAAGGACAAGTGATGATAACCATTTTGTGAGAAGATGCAATTGAAAGATGTGTTCAACAAATTGTGCAAATAACACCATTTATAGACAATCAGCAACAATATTATACGATTATAATTCAAATTGAGATTGTGGTAGTTGAAATGGGGGGGAAATTTAATAGGGAGTTAGCAATCAATCAAGGAAGGTGTTATCTAGACAGTATTATAGAGGGAGAATAGATCTGAGAAGGTGTTATCTAGACAGAAAAACAACAATAACACAACAGATAGGGTGAGAAGGAGGGTAAGGTATCTGTAACGCAACCAAATAGGGTGAGATATCTGTAACCTAACCTACACAAATGCAAAAGAAGAGGTAGAGCAGCTACGACTATCACGTGCAATTAAATGAAATACAGAGCAGTTGAAAATTGAAGCACGAAGCGGCTTACTTCGCCAAAACGCCAAGAAGAAAAGTATAAGAAACGCAACAGACATGGCGCTCGGAGAGCAATCTACAGTAGCAAAAACAGGGTCGGTATTTGTCAAGTATTAGATTTGAAATACGTCTCTCCCAATTTTAGTTAGTTCCTGCCAAAAGAATTTATGTGTTTAAAATATTTAACTAAATTGCTCAAATAATATATTAAAATAAACACATAAACAATATTAAAAAACACATAAATTCCTGCCAAAATAAACACATAAACAATTTTAGTTATAGTATTTGTCATTTATATATAAGTGTATCTTGTTTGTTACCATATGCCCTCATCATCCTTTTCGTTTTTTGTCACTGGTAAGTAGTACCAACACTAATAATTCCTAACACTTTGTAAACACTTTTCCAAACACTATATGCATGTGAGTAAAGAAGGTGTAGTACAACACGTCACGAAAATGGAGCTGAGGTTCATCGCCTCTGGTTTCTCTATATATGTTATATGATTTTGTTCACTCCTTTTTTTTTTCCTCTTTTTTCAAGCAGTTTGATAACTAAAAAATTTTACTTTTTAAGATGAATAAGTGAAAATATCAGAGTTCAAACCATTATTTTTGCATATTATATGTAATTCTTACAATTTTGCTCACTCTATCTATACATATATATAAATTATTTAAATAGAAAAAACTATGTATGATGAGTGAACACTCATATAACATATATGAATAATTTAGCAACGGTATAAAAATTTAATATGATATCAGAGTCCGACATAAATTAATAATATAATTTTTCAGGTATAAATAAATAATTGATATGGCTTAAAATATGTTGAGATAAAATTAAATAATTTAAATTATTAATTATAATTTTGTTGTGATTTTTCAAATTAAATAATTGAATTTTAGATTGTTTTATTTTAGAGCAACCATATTTTCTTTTTACTTACTATAATTTAATTGCACTTTTGCAATTTGGCAATTTTTACACCTCCACTTTTTTGTTATCACTGTTGTTGTTAAGTAGTCTAATAATTATATTTACACATTTTAAGTGTTGAAAATTGAAAAATTAAGAAAAATCAAACTCTAATCCCCCAATAATACTTTTTATAGCTACTGATTAAACTATATTAATGAAATGGCACCCCAATTTCTAAAAAGAGTACTCAATATTTACCCTCAATTGTATTTCAGGGGCCATTTGATTTTGAGGAGGTCAACATCTCTATGTGGATGTTTTTAAGCTAAATGTATTGGGGAATCATTTGAGTTCCTATGTATCTATATCTATATATATATATATATATATATATATATATATAATTTCTCTTCTTCATATATATAAATAGTCAGAAATCAAACTCTTAACTATCTATTTAAAAGGTTTAAGACCCTTATCACTTAGTCTGATTCATTATTAATTGATACATTGAAATATCGAGTTATGATTTATTCATTTTATTGAAATTTAATATGATATCAGAGTCCGACATAAATTAATAATATAATTTTTTAGGTATAAATAAATAATTGATATGGCTTAAAAGATGTTGAGATAAAATTAAATAATTTAAATTATTAATTATAATTTTGTTGTGATTTTCAAATTAAATAATTGAATTTTAGATTGTTTTATTTTAGAGTAACCATATTTTCTTTTAACTTACTATAATTTAATTGCACTTTTGCAATTTGGCAATTTTTACACCTCCACTTTTTTGTTATCACTGTTGTTAAATAGTCTAATAATTAGATTTACACATTTTAAGTGTTGAAAATTGAAAAAAAAAAAAAAATCAAACTCTAATCCCCCCCAATAATACTTTTTATAGCTACTAATTAAACTATATTAATGAAATGACACCCCAACTCTATTGAAAATGAGTTTGAATCCAACATTTAGCATAGATATAAATAAAATTCAACAAAAAAAATTATTACTTTCAAAATCTCTTTAATTTACAATTATAACCTGTCACATAAGAATGATTTATCTTTCTTTCCTAACAGAATTACTCTCTCCTACTTCTACCTTGCTTAACAAAAGTGAACAATGTAAAATAAAATATTTAACTCCGAACAATTTATATATATTTTAGACAAAATTTACTAAAAACAAATATTATCCTATAATTTAGTGCAAGAAAAAAATTCCATTTTTTGTTAAGTATCTTGTCCTCTAATCCAATTTTTGTTGAGTATCTTATGCTCTAATCTATCACAAATTGAACATGTCAAGTCAACCTTGCAACTAGGGCTGGAAATGAGTCGAGTCGAACCTATCTGAGCTCGATTCGATAAGAATTTGTTCGGCTTGAAACTCGGCTCAAGTTTGACACAAACTCTTTTTTCAACTCGAGTTCGGCTCGTTAGGTTCAGTCCGGTTCGGTTCATTGCCGCCCTAGTTGCAACCCACATCAATATCCTCCTCATTTTCATCACACTCTGTTTTATTATATATGTGACTCACGCACAAACACACTTCTCAATTCTCATAAAAGAGTAAAGTTGCACAACACACTCTCTTTAGTTACGTAGTAATAATGGAATCATCATCATCATCATCATCATCATCATCATGGTTCATAGCAATTGTCTCTTTCTGCATCATCTTCCTCATCAGAGCCACCTTCTCTTACCTCACCACCACCACTAAAACCACCGTAACACTCCCTCCTGGTCCACCTTACATACCAATCATCACAACCCTCTTATGGCTTCGAAAATCATTCTCTCAACTTGAACCATTTCTCAAAAACCTCCACACCAAATACGGTCCAATCATCACTCTCAGAATCGGTTCTCGTCCTTCAATTTTCATCTCCGACCGTACCATCGCTCACCATGCTCTCATTCAAAACTCCTCTGTTTTCTCCGACCGCCCCGAAGCTCTTACCACCGCCAAAATCAATACCAGCAACCAACATAACATCAGTTCTGCTTCATACGGTCCTACATGGCGTACCCTCCGTCGTAATCTCGCTTCAGAGATGCTTCATCCTTCCAAAATTAAATCTTTCTCCGAAATTCGTAACTGGGTCTTGGAAACTCTCATCAACCGTCTCAAATCCGCTTCGGAATCTGCAGATTCTGTTACGGTTGTTTCTCACTTTCATCATGCTATGTTCTGTTTATTGGTTTTCATGTGTTTTGGTGAAAGAGTTAATGATGAGATAATCAGTGACATCTTGCGTGTACAAAGGAATCTTGTGTTGGGTATTAGGAGATTCAATATTTTGAATTTCTAGCCTAGAGTTACAAGGATTTTGTTGCCTAAACGATGGGAGGAGTTTTTGAAAACGCGTAAGGATCAAGAGGATGTTTTGCTTCCGTTGATAAGAGCGAGGAAGCAAGTTAAGGAGAGTGGATTGAACAATGGTAACAATGTTGTTTCGTATGTGGATACTCTTTTGGAGTTGCAGTTGCCTGAGGAGAAACGTAAGCTGAGTGAAGATGAAATGATTACTCTTTGTTCCGAGTTTTTGACAGGTGGGACGGATACTACTTCCACTGCTTTGCAGTGGATTATGGCGAATTTGGTGAAGCACCCGCACGTGCAGAGGAGGATTGTGGAGGAGATTAGAGAGGTGATGGGCGGGGATGATAATGGAGAGAAGAAGGAAGTGAAAGAGGAAGACTTGCATAAGTTTCCGTATCTCAAGTGTGTGATTTTGGAAGGGTTGAGGCGTCATCCACCGGGGCATTTTGTGTTGCCTCACGCGGTGACTGAGGATGTTGTTTTGGATGGTTATTTGGTGCCTAAAAATGGGACAGTGAATTTTTTGGTGGCTGAGATGGGGTGGGATTCTCGTGTTTGGGAGGATCCAATGGAGTTTAAGCCAGAAAGGTTTTTGAAGGATGAAACGTTTGATATTACAGGGACTAAAGAGATAAAGATGATGCCGTTTGGAGCTGGGAGGAGAATTTGTCCCGGATATAATTTAGCTTTGCTTCATTTGGAATATTTTGTGGCTAATTTGGTTTGGAATTTTGATTGGAAGGTTCCGGAAGGTGGGCAGGTGGATTTGTCGGAGAAACAAGAGTTCACTATTGTCATGAAAAATCCATTGCAGGTTCATATTTCTCCTAGGATCTAAGATTATGTGCTATGCGCACCCATATCATTAGAGTATGTAAATAACAATAATATGTTGCGTTTTTATGTTTAGTTTTGACTATACAATAATATGTTGGTTTAGACTTTAGTTGTTATTGAAAGCAAAATGTGTCTACAACTTTGTGTAAACCATTATGCATACATATACCTTCTTTTTTTAAGAATAATGCATACATATGGTTGTTCTTTCTTATATATAATAAAGGTATGATGATGATATTGGTGTTGTAAAATATTAAAGTTGGTTTTATTTTGGTAGACTAATGCAGATTATGGTGGTAGACTTAGGATGTATGTCCAAGCTGAGACAGTGAAATTATGTTTAGGTTCACAGTAACTTTTAGATCATATGGATTAAGCATCCTCACTAAACACCAGTGGTCTTAATTATAGGTATGTAATTTGTAACTTTGAGTGAAGAAATGATGCATAGAGTGGACAAAGCTGAATTGTTTTGGTCAGAGTGAAATGTTGGTTCCTGAGTTCTTAATAACAACAACATCCACAGTTGTAGAGTTAGTTTGTCTACATGAATTAATCATAATCAATTACTGTATTAACTTTCCACTAGTTATAATTTTAATAGAAATTTGTGTTTCTGCATCAACTATCTACTATCTACTACTATCTATCAGTTAGTTTGTGACTGTAATGTTCTTAGGCATATCTTAAAAAATGAAGGATCCTATGCCCAAAGAGCTTTTCCTTGCATTGAACTTATGTTTGTATAGTGTGATATGCAATATTGTGTGAGGCCAGAGCTGAAATTCTTAGCTAGGCTTTATCTGCAATTGGCTATGTAGTTGAGGCATCTGATCTATCCTCAATGTATTTAACATGTTTTGGTTGGTTCCATTTCATATTATTAACATTGCAGGCACTATTATTAATCAACTTTGTTAATTAACTAAGTCTAATTTAACTGTACAAATCCGACTCGTATGGTGAAAATTACCTCTATTTATAAACTCATGTCCAAACTACCGAATATGTCAATTTCCATTGTTCATCTAGTGCAAGAATTTTTACTAAAAGGTTATTTTTCTTTGGATTTTGCATTTCCATTTTAAAATTAAGGGAAAATGAGATAGGCAGAAGATTATAAAACTCTTGCTGAAACAAACAGAGAAAAAAAACACAAAAGAAGGTTGTGGATGTGACGTGGGATCCAAGTCACAAAGTAACATATTCGATATACATCACCATTGGATGCATACATTTCATGAAAAAGAAGGAATGAAAATCAGGCAAAAACTTATACAAAAAATGAAAATTAGGCACATCAAGTACAAACCTAGTGCGGTGCCAAAAAGGATAAACATTATTCAAATATAACAAATTTTATTTATTTGATTTTTTTTATTCTTATAAAGAATTCTGAAATTTTATCATAAAAAAGAAAAAAACTTCTGAAATTTTATTTCAACAGTTTATAAATTGTTCACACGTAAAAATATAATAAGTTGCCATTAGAAAATGACATATAATCGAGTTTATAGTAAGCCAAATTCAAGATAACCGAATTAGGGATGACCCTACATTAAGGTTTTAAAAAATGGTCTGTTAAAAAATGGCAGTGACAAAAAGGTAAGCTGCTGATATCGCTACACAGCTGCGACGAGACACCGTTACGGCCGCGACAAAATGCTAATAGACAAATAATTCAGTTTTGTTATATTTTTTATTTTATTTTTCTTTCAATTGAAATGGATAAAAATCACATTTTTAGTACAAATTACATATGTTATATCCTTTCAGCTCTTTTCCAAGTTCAGAAATTCAGATTTATCTTAAATTTAAGCTATTATACATATATGATAGAAAAAAATAAATAAAAACAAAATTGAATGAAGTTAGCTAACTAGTAACTACCATTCAACTCAAAGATTTTAAATTTTGTACGTCTAGTGTTAGATACAGAGAGATAATATTTATTGTACCTAGATACTTAGATGTCACTCATATGATGTGCTACAACTGCAAATAACATCCAAAGCAATATTGTTCCCTTCACAGCTTATGCATTCTTCCTTTGTTTCCTGTTCATGGAACCACCAATAATATCATCCACCATGATTCCCACAACTTCATGGTTTACACCCAAAAGGTATCACTCATACTAAGTTTTTTTGTTGCATTTTTTGTTATAGCATGTGGAGACAAACATTTTAACCAATTTTCGGTCTGTTTCAATTTTCATCATGTAAATAAGCAATCTATGTTTATTGTTTTGTTTTGAAGGTTACTTGCTATATTTTGTGTGATTAATTTGTGTGAAGAATTGCCTTGAAAACTCGGAAAATCAGAAAACTGCAGGAACCAGCAGCAGCAGGGCGCCCGGCGCCAGGAGCAGGCTAGAAATGGCTGTGGCTTCGGGTTTGTTGGCGCGGGGCGCGGGGCGATAGGCGCTAGGCGCCGGTACGCGAAGCTCTATATATTCAGTTGCGTTTTCTGATATTTTTAAGTGATTTTTAGGGTTTGCAGCCAATCAAAAGACTAGGGTTTATAGAGAATTCTCTTGGCAATAATTCTAGGGATTGGGAATCAATTAAACACCTTGGTAAACACTTGTAATTGAATTTCTTGGTCACGGGAAGAAATTCGGGACTTGGGTAGAATATGATTCAAACTATTTCTTGTAACCCTTGTTGTGGGGATTTCTTTGTAACTTTGAAACTTGATTGATAGTAGAACGGAGAGCTGCCCTCTCCCCCAGACGTAGGTCTTTATTTGGCCGAACTGGGTAAACAATATTGTGTGTCTCTTTTTCGCTTGTGGTTGTTTATCTGTTCGTGTTATTATTGCTATTTCCACTCAGTTGATTGCTTATTCTATTTGCTTCACACATCAAGGTTATTGGTGTGAGATTTACGAATTCACAACAATTTGTTAAACTATTTGGATCGAGGAGCAATAGCTAGCAATGGTGTTAATGGAAGTAAAGGAACATGCACTGAAGGTGCTACTGCTACTTGCACTTCTGCTACAGGAATACAGTAAGATATAATACTTTTAGTTTCATGATGTTCGTCGCATTACAAAAAAAACAGACATGGTTTTCGTCGTATTATTATAAGTGCTTATCAAAATGGCATGAACTATGTAGCCTTTAGTTTCTTGTATGCAAGATAAAAATTGTTGTTATGTTCAATGCCCTGACATTAATATTGTAATATGCAGAAGTAAATTTTTAGCAATTTAATAGTTTTTGACTACATTTGTCTCCTTATGTGTAGGGGAGATTTTAACTTGAACAATTTTGAAGATGGGATTTTATCATCTGCTTTTCTGGTTGGACTTCTCGTGGCTTGTCCGATATTTGCCTCTCTAGCTAAGAGGTAATTAGAGTAACCATTCGTGTTGCGATCAATTTGAATCCTGACATAAGAATCCTTTCTCGCAATTCATTTGTTTTGCAGCGTAAATCCATTTAGACTTATAGGAGTTGGATTGTCAGTTTGGACTCTTGCAACCTTATTTTGCGGTTTTTCGTTTAATTTCTGGTCCATTTCAGTTTGTCGTATGTAAGTGGTTCCTTATTTTCTTCAAGTCATACGTTTTTTTTGTTTTTGTTTTGTGAAGTTAAACATCAGTACAAAATATAAGGAGAATTGGCTTATTGTTTCCCTTATGGCTTCATTATTCTGTATAGGTTGGTTGGTGTTGGCGAAGCTTCGTTTATAAGTCTAGCAGCACCTTTTATTGATGACAATGCCCCAGCTTCTCAGGTTTGTTCCTTTCCCTTGAAATAAATCACTTGATCAGCTTGTGATGTGCCAAGTTTGATTCATTTCAACATTTCTATGTTGTTTGCCAATAGTTTCACTTTCATGCTGTTCTTTTTCTTTCTGATCGAGATCTCTATCTCATATTAATGTGTGTATCAGAAAACAGCATGGCTCGCAATATTTTACATGTGTATACCATCGGGATACGCACTTGGCTATATCTATGGTGGTTTGGTAAGTCTGTATCTGGTTTACATACCACTACTAAAATATATTGATCTTTCTGATTTATCCTTTGTGTTCAATAACAGGTTGGAAGTCATTTTGGTTGGCGTTATGCGTTCTGGATAGAGTCTATATTGATGCTTCCATTTGCTATTTTAGGATTTTTAATGAAGCCTTTACAGTTGAAAGGTACACATTTTTATGGACTTTGTTCATAGTAAACTGCTATTATCGTTTTCCATCTTTAAACTACTTTTTGATCTAGGATTTGGTTCCGCCGATTTGATAAAGGTAGAAGAACCTAAGACAGTTGCATCAGAAGTTCAAGGTACACTAAGAATTAAGCATTAGCTTAATACAATCTCTTCGTCGATTTTATTAGCCTTGACAAAGTTCATTTGTTTGATTCAAAGTCGCGAACGCTTCTAATGTTAGAGATGATTCACTATCCTTAAAGGAAGAGTTCAGAGATAATACCTCAAATGATCAATCCAAGTTAGAACACATACCTTCTGAAATAACTAATTTTCAAATTATTGGTTTCTTGTATCTTTTACTGTCCGACATCTATTATTTAGTGTGGCCGATACATTCAAAATTCTATCTGGTTGATTTTCTTTTAGGTCTAAATCTGCGACGAAAATGTTTGATCAGTTCTCAATATTTTTTATTGATATGAAAGCCCTCCTGCTTAATAAGGTCTATGTTGTCAATGTTCTAGGTACTTCTCACTCCCGCTAATCTACTGTATGTATCAACTATTTTTATAAGGTTTCCATTATTTTGTCGATAAATTTGTGTCAAAAAGCTTCTATTTTTATAGCTTAATTCCCATTGAACTTCATGACTTAAATATCTATTTGTAGGTAACATAGCTTACAACTTCGTCATAGGTGCTTACTCATATTGGGGTCCTAAAGCTGTCTATAATATTTATCATCTGGTGAGACTTTGCTTCATCCAATGATTCCTTATGCATACATAAACCTTTACTGTCATAGTTGTTCATTCTTATATATATCTTGTACAAAATAAAACATGACTAGCATTATGGAAAGCCAAAAATAATTTCACTGCAAAAAAGTACTTGACTTGTAGTAATATTTAAGTTTGTATTTTTTGGTAGGCTGATACAGATTTGGTATTTGGAGGAATTACAATTGTATGTGGAATAGTGGGGACATTAGCCGGAGGCTTTGTTCTTGATTTTATGACTAACACCATATCAAATGCATTTAAGGTTGGTATTCGAATTATAATTAGGCTATAGCATTACTTTCATACCTTTATATTATGTTAAGGTGCATAGTATCTTATACCATATGGATTATGCATCTTCATCAAGAATCGGTGGTTTAAACTACAGGGTTGTAATTTGTAAATGGCATTCCTGACCATGCATACATTTGAAAATTTAACGAATTCAATGTCAAAAGGTTGCTTTGTTTGATTTCTTCACTTGAGGCACATTGCAGCCTCTTAGCTGAGATATGTTTACAAAACAATAAATTGAGCATCATGGTTGCGGCTTTGTAATAGGTTTGAAGTGTTCTACAAAAGAGACTTACCTTGTAATATTCAATAGGTTTATGTGTAACCTCTGGCCCTTTTTATAAGAAACAACTCACTTTTTAGATTCATTAAATAACCGATGTATCTGATCGATACATCAACATACATCAGTTATTTAATGAATCTAAAAAGTGACATGTTTCTTATAAAAAGGACCGGAGGTAGTATATATTAATAAGTTTTGCTGTTGTTTACGTTTCATTTCCCTGCATACTAAACACTATTCGTTTGCAGCTTATGTCAGTGACAACATTTATTGGTGCAGCATTTTTTTTGGGTGCCTACTTATGCAGAAATGTGAATGGCTTTCTTGCTCTTTTCTCCATCGGCGAACTTCTTGTTTTTTGCACTCTGGTACTTTCATTCTATGTGCGCAAGATCTCTGTGTTAAATTGCGATATTGAGCATACTATCATTTAGTGCTTACTTACAATCAATGAATATTTTGGCTAAATTCTTGAAAGATAATTTGTAATGGCACTGAGTTTGTGTTATGTGCCTAGCTTAGGATTTGTCGAATTATTGCTTCTAAGAAATTATTTTACAAACCTGATTGGAACTCACAATTTTAGCATTAGATATTTACTTGTAGTTTACTTTTCAGGGTCCTGTGAGTTATGTATGTCTCCATTGTGTTAGACCGAGTTTGAGGCCTCTATCGATGGCTATGTCTACCGTTGCTATTCATGTCTTTGGAGATGTGCCCTCCTCACCTCTTGTTGGAGTTCTCCAGGTTAGCCTTTTACAGAAATTCTTTTGCTAACACTTTTCTGATTCAATAACTTCACAACATAATTTATTAATGCAGGATAGCATTAACAACTGGAGAACAACTTCATTGATCTTAACAACCATATTGTTTCCAGCGGCTGGAATATGGTTTATCGGTATGTCATCACAAAATCTTAAAAGAACTGAAGTTAGCAATTCTTTTATCATTATAGAAATGAATGAAATTAATTACTATAGAAATCAAGTCAAATCCAACCTACAACTAAAAAGAGTAAACTCTCAAATCGGTCCTGTAAAGTCTAGCACACACATCACCACAACAATTTATCAAAAGATATCGTCGTCGCAATTGCTTCTTAAAAGTTATAAAATGTCGCCAAATAAGTCTCCGAAAAGTTGGAAATTATTTTCTATTAACATCTGTTGTGATTAATGTGTATGTATTTGTAGGAATATTTGTGCATAGTGTGGATAGATTTGAAGATGATAGTGAGCATCAAGTGTCAAACATTGAGAGGTCATGCACTATACCATTGCTTCAAGAGAAGACTGGAGAAACATCAATATCTCATGCACAATCTCAAGAATGTTGGCTTTTTTAATTCTATAATAAAAGCAATGCATGTCCAAAGACAACGCAAAGTCTTCTCCACAATGGTGTAATTTTTTTTTAAATAGCTCTCTTTTTCTTTTATTTTTCACAATTATTATTTGTAGATGTAACTACAAATATTCAAGTCCGAAACAAACTTATAAACCAACTTAATTTATAAGATATATATTTAAGTCTATGGAACAAATCAAAACTCTTAAAAAATACAAAACCATTTATCAATATTGTATGCACAAGGAATGAATAATACAACATTTAACTAAAATTTTAGGGACCTTCCAATGGATGGTCACCTCACAAAAATAAAGGAATGTCACTTAAAGTAGCAAGCACACAGTATTCTTTAGTAAAAGGCGAAAGAATAGTTCGCTTTGTACTTACTACATGACTCCACAATTTGCTAGATGGTTAACCTCAACTATTTATATTGTATCTATAGTTGGAACTTCTTACCATTAAGCAATGTGGGACTTGGTCGGTTTCATAACTAATAAGTAATTCCGTACATACATACATACATTATACATACATATATACATCTGAGAGTGTTTGCAGTATCAGAAAACAGAAAAGTCTATTATACATGCTGCAACTGCGAGTTTTACAGTAAAGTCATTCTTGACATAATTACTTCTGATAGTGTTTGCAGTATCAGAAAACACAGAAAGAACAAATATAAGCTCTGTGACTTACAACTTCATAAGCATCGTATCCAGCATAGTTTATACGACATCTAACAATGTTTTTTAAGTTAAACTCAAATCAAGTTCAACTATCCATAATTTGGAACTGGTTAATTTATGATGGAAAACTTTTTTTTTTTTTGCTACCCAAAGCAGATAATTAAGATCTATTATGCTGGAAAATATATAAAGCTAATCACTGCTATTGAAAAACTTCAGTCTGAATCCTATATAACTTAGTTATCAATTATCACACCTATTTAACTTTTTAATGCAACCTAGTCTATTCAGCTTTCACTTAGAGATTCTTAGATGGAACATATTTAAAGACCTGTCAAGAATATAATTTTTAATGTTGCCGATTTCCCGTCTTTTGCAATGTTTCTCTACAGCACTACTAGTGTAATGAATAGGCCCAAGAGAATATAATAGGCCCAAGTTGGATTAGGTTATGAGTCATGGTTTATAGAATGTTCTAGTAGGGTGTATCAATGCTATAAATAAATGTATTATGGAATGTAACAAGAAAGCAAAAACATAATGAAGAAATTAGTTTGTTAGTTTAGTGTAGTTTTTAATATCTTTTAGCAATTATCTCCTTCATCTATGAACAACTAAAAAGTTACTCATAACAATTGGTGCTTTCATTGAGAGATGGATTTTCCACTCTACCATGATCCTACCATCATCAATGTTCATACTTTATTGAAACCACAACCCTATCAACAATACACTCAACAACACTACACACCTTCTAGCATTACCCATAACAGCAGTAGCCACACTTCACCCACACCATTTTTCTATCAACAACCAACATCCATCAATTCCCTTATTCATTACATTCATCCCACGCAACAAAATACCTCTGTCTGGCATAATTCTTTCAACCACCAAAAACCCTTCACGCCACCGCCACTCACAATCTTCACTTATGAACAACACCAAAAGTTGTTCATAACAATTGGTGCTTTCATTGACTACTCTAATCCTCCCATGGCAGATTTTCCATACTCTCACCCCTATTATTCCACCGTACCAACTATTTCATCTTCACCATCTTCATTTTACTCTTTATCCACTCCTCCATCACCCTTGCCCAACCCATACCCATATGATTATAGTTGTTACAGCTACTGCAACTTCTACCAACAACCAAACAACACCTACACTTCCCTAAATCACCACCATGATGGTTTTCCCAATTCACAGTCCCCCTTCACAACATCACTCACATCTTACAACCCCAACAATTCCCATAAAGCTACACAAACCATCACCGTAACTTCACCAACCCCAAATCCTTCAAAATTAGAGATGAAACTTTCTATTTTTGATGGTAGTGAAGATGCCTATTGGTGGATTATTTGCTCTGAAAAAACCTTCAATAGTAGGAACCGGATAGTGTCAGATGCAGAGAAATTAATGGAATGTGCTTTAGCAATGAGAGGTTCTGCTCTCACATGGTGGCTGAGTTGGAATCTCATAAACCCAAAGAGAAATTGGGATTCATTTACATGTGCATTACTTTGGCACTTCAAGCCTGAATGGAGGCCCATTTTACCCATTGAAGGTGAAGAAAAAATAGAACAAACAGAAGATAAAGAACCTGCTGTAACCACCATTCTTCCAGAAACACAATCGAAGAATGAGATGCCAGAAGAAACACAGCAAGAAAAAACTGAGTTCATCACTTCTGTGGAACAATCTATTTGCATCATATCCACTGTAGGAGAAAAGATATGCTCATTACCAAGGTCACAACCTCCTCAACTACTAACTTCATCGTTTTCATCTGTTGCATCTTCATCTAAACCGCCGGATCCACCGCCGGGTATAGTCTTAACTCAGTCGCTACCTTCGACACCACCACTACCACCGGAACCACCAGATCTTAAATCGGTGTCGGACGAAGTTTTAGCTCTACAAACACCGCCGCCGTTGAAAGACAAGGTTCTGCCACCACTAAAACCACCTTTACCGTCGTCAAAGCCACCTCCATTGTTGAAGTCACCTGACAAAACCATTCTGCCACCACCTTCGCCGCCGCTACTACCTTCTCAAACGTTACCTCCAGCGCAAACGCCATCACCACTGAAACCACCGCCGCCTAAACCACCAGACGAAATTTTAACTCCACCGGTACCGCCGCCGCCTCCGAAACCACCGGATATTCAATTGCCATTTTCTGTAGCTCATCTTCAATATTACACCCACTCTGAAATTTTTGTCGTGAAAGAATTGTTTGATTTTCTTTCCTTGAAGGATGCCCATCAGACTCAATCTCCACCGTTAGATCCTTCTATTGTAGCTTTAGAAAAATCTCAAACGTGTGCTGAAAGCACAAGCACAATCCGTGTGAAGTTCTATTGTCCAATCATGAATAGCCACGTGTTATTTCTTTTCTCATCCTTACTCATGGTACAATTTCCACGTGCTTTGTTGCATGCGCTAGCTGACAAAAGCTCTTCTCAAGCTGTATTCCATTCCATGAGTGTCACTAAACGGGCTTGGGTCATGATTTTGGACTTAGAAGATGCCACTCACACTATTATATTTTGAGCTTTGAAATTCAATATCCACCTTGAGGACAAGGTGCTAAGTGCAAGAAGGGAGGGAAGGACTATGCCAATTGAGCATTATTCTAGTAATATCATGATCATCAAGTCCAACACCATGCGCATCATAGCAACTCTTGCCATATGTTGAAGCCTTTGGAAAAATAAAAACCTGCTTATTTTTTTATTTTAATTTTTGGGCTTTGATTAAATTTTAGGTTTGTAACATTACATTATTGAATTTTGTTAGATTACACCTTGAGGACAAGGTGATTCTGCAAGACCAATGGAATGTAATGAATAGGCCCAAGAGAATATAATAGGCCCAAGTTGGATTAGGTTATGAGTCATGGTTTATAGAATGTTCTAGTAGGGTGTATCAATGCTATAAATAAATGTATTATGGAATGTAACAAGAAAGCAAAAACATAATGAAGAAATTAGTTTGTTAGTTTAGTGTAGTTTTTAATATCTTTTAGCAATTATCTCCTTCATCTATGAACAACTAAAAAGTTACTCATAACAACTAGCTTATTGTCCACCCTTTCCAAGTGTTTTTTCTATGTTATGTATGACCGTGACTGAGGGGCATATTGATTGAAGTAGAACGGTTCTTCTTTTCGATCAATTCTGTTGAGAAGGGTAAGCATATCAAAATATAAACAGTAGGCACTTATAAGAGATTCATATCTTATACTAGTTCCTAAACCTTTCGCTTATTGATAAGGATTAAGGACAACAATTGAGCACCACATCTAACTATCAAACAGTGGCATCATTAATCAAACTTCTAGTTTTCACCTAAGTGGGAAAATTTTAAGACTAAGATTAATAGGGGCCTTCCAACAGGAGACCACCTTACAAAAATAGAGGTATGCCACTTGAAGCAACAAGCACACGGTATTCTTTAGTAAAAGGCGAAAGAATAGTTCGCTTTGTGCTCATTGCATGGCTCCATGACAGAAAAGCATGTTAAGCCTACCTTTTTATAATGTAATAATAACTTGAGCTCCTTTTGATTAAGCAATGTGGGACTAATGGTTTTTTTTTTTTTTAATCTATGTTCATATATATAACTTGAGCTTCATTTTATATTTCCAGAACGTTGCCATTTTTCTCGATTTTCCTTGTTGATAATACTACACATATTCTTAATGTGGAGCAATTGACTATGATGACAAAATTTGAAGAATGTGAGAAGATTATTGGATTCTCTTGCTTCGAGCGGGGGGTGGATGGATCACCACGGATTTGATCAAACCGATGTAGGGAAAAAGGCGAACAAGGTTTATGGTACAGTATTATGTAAATGAGACATATCTGTTAAAAACTGTTTTGATTATGCTCTTAATTCTACCAGAATAGCCTCAAGTGATTGTGGGAGAGGATATGGATTCCTTTAGCATAACGTATCGGTATATGATCATAGAAGGAACTAGTTAATGTTCATTCAAATTAAAAAAAGATCATAGATAATGGAACATATATTATTATTGAGCATGTGATGTTATTATTGAACATATATTATTATTGATACATACATACATACATACATACATACATACATACATACATACATACATACATACATACATACATACATCTGAGAGTGTTTGCAGTATCAGAAAACAGAAAAGTCTATTATACATTCTGCAACTGCGAGTTATACAGTAAGTCATTCTCGACATATTACTTCTGACTGAGAGTGTTTGCAGTATCAGAAAACACAGAAAGAACAAATATAAGCTCTGACTTACAACTTCATAAGCATCATATCCAGCATAGTTTATACTAGTTGGTGCTGATCCATTGGCATTTACACGACGTCTAACAATGTTTTTTAAGTTAAACTCAAATCAAGTTCAACTATCCATAATTTAGAACTGGTTAATTTATGATGGAAAACTTTTTTTGTTGTTGCTTGAATTACCGCCCAAAGCAGATAATTAAGATCTATTATGCTGGAAGACATATAAAGCTTATCACTGGCACTGCTGTTGAAAAACTTGAGTCTGAATCCTATATAGTATATACAATATTGTAGTTTAGTTATCAATTATCACACATATTAAATAACTTTTTTTTAGTGCAACCTAGTTTATTCAGATTTCACTTAGAGATTCTTAGATGGAACATATTCAAAGACCTCTCCAGAATATAATTTTCATCTAAGTGGGAAAAATTTAAGACTAAGATTAATAGGGGCCTTCCCTAAGGAGACCACCTTACAAAAATAGGGGTATGCCACTTGAAGCAACGAGCACACGGTATTCTTTAGTAAAAGGCGAAAGAATAGTTCGCTTTGTACTCATTGCATGGCTCCATGACAGAAAGCATGTTAAGCTTACCTCTTTATAATGTAATAATAACTTGAGCTCATTTTGATTAAGCAATGTGGGACTTAATGGTTTTTTTTACCTGATCTGTTCATTTATATATATAGTTTATAGTTTCTTTGTAGTTACAACTAATAATGGTGCTACGACCATTGTTACACTTCACCTTAGCACATCCAAGACGAACCGAATTGCGCCAGACAACTTGAGTATAATGCAAACATTCACCACCAACACAAGAATTAGAATTATAGTTATAGTTTGGCTTCTCTCCAACCCACATGTTGACAGCAGCTGTAACAGTAAGGTCAGCACTGCTCCAAGCAAGATTCTCTCCATATGGACCCCCAGAGTGTACTAACTGACAACTTCCTCTCAATTGGTTCACATAGTTTTGTGCATAAGATTAAGTGACTTTATGAAGAGAAAGTCACCATGACTCTCTCTCTCTCTCTCTCTCCCCTTTACTATCATATTCATGACCCCAACATACATTAAAATCCCCATATCTTTCCCACAAACAAAATTTGCTGACGAGTTAAATTTAGTGTGGATAGAACATGATAATATATTGTGGATGATCTAATCTAATGGTTGGAAAATTTTGGACCAATTTTTTTATGGGTCATTTTATAGAGACTCTTGGTTTGTTTGTTAGTTTCTCCCTCATCCCCAACATTTCTCAAAATGTTAGAATTGTATAAGAATTGTGTAATCCGGACAAATCAAGCATTTTAAAAAATATTAGGAAGGAGTAGAAATTATCTTAATCTTTACTCTTTAGTAAAATGCGGAAGAATAGTTTACCATGTAATTATTACATGGCTCCACGACTAGCTATATGATTAACTTCATTGTATATTGTATAAAACATAATTTTATAAAAACATTTTAGTAATTTTCTATATTTTGGGGTGGGCCATATGACCCACCTTAGCCCACCCCTAGTTTCACCTCTAACAACCTACTTGTCAAAAAAAAAAATATCATCAAACCATAATAAATTTGAACTTGGAAAAATGTATTTACGTCAAACATTACTTAAAAAATTCAACACTTCCGTATCCCAAAGTTTGGTTGATTACCGATAGACAATATATTTTTCATATCATATTTTCATATTAATTTTTTCCAAAATAAATTCAAATTTTAAACAAATTTGTCTACAAATATTAATATCCAATAAAAAAAATTATTGAAGGAGGGTTTACACACACTAAAAGAGAAATTACTAGAACAAAGTTCCACAAGCATCAACAATTACAAAATGAGAAATTTGAGCCGAATAAGACTCATAAATAATCATAGTAGAACCTAACTCACACCCAACATGTGCTAGCATATCAGCACACACATTGACTTCACAGTAAGTGTGACGAATATGAACTTCCCGATCAAGCTCCAAAAGCCTCCAAATTCTCTTGCATATACCCCAACCATCATGTTGAACTCCTTACCTCCTTGTTAAGCATATTAACCACACATCCAGCTGCAGCTCGACACGCCTAAAAACAACATGATTATTATGTTTGTATTAGTAATAAATATAAATGGGACCAAAATACACGTGAAAAAGAAATATAAGTGGGACCAAAATACACGTGAGTATTTAATAAAAATAAATTTGAATGTCACTACCAAAAAAAAAAAAAAAAAAAAATTTGAATGCACTACCAAAAAAAAAAAAACAAAAAAAAAATTTGAATGAAACTAGCATTCAATTTTTGCGCTGTGCATGTATTTAGATGTCGGTCACATAATGATGAGTTATAATTGCAACTTTGCAAGTAACATCCTCTAAAGCGTATGCATTCTTCTTCTTTGTCCACTATGATTCCCACAACTTCATGGTTTACACCCAAAAGGTATTATGTTTTTGTGAAATGTTGTGTTTATTTATTACTTTTTTTTTTTTTTCTATTAGTGTTACTTATAATGTTTTTTGTTTTATTTTGTAGGTTACTTACTATATTTTGTGTGATTAATTTGCTAAACTATTTGGATCAAGGAACAATAGCTAGCAATGGTGTTAATGGAAGTAGGGGAACATGCACTGAAGGTGCTGCTGCTACTTGCACTTCTGGTTCAGGAATACAGTAAGATATATAATACTATTCTCTCACATTTTACCATTTAATTTTGGTGTTTTTTTGCATGTGTATACATACTTCAGCAACATATTCAATGTTTAAGATTATGTGTTACTGAATACATTTGTCTCCTTATGTGCAGGGGAGATTTTAACTTGAACAATTTTGAAGATGGGATTTTATCATCTGCTTTTCTGGTTGGACTTCTCGTGGCTTGTCCGATATTTGCATCTCTAGCTAAGAGGTAATTAGAATAACCATTTGTGTATCTTCTTATCATAATATGATACTAATACTAGCTTAAATATACAACTCATCAACTGATATAAGAATCCTTTCTCGCAATTCATATGTTTGCAGTGTAAATCCATTTAGACTTATAGGAGTTGGATCGTCAGTTTGGACTCTTGCAACCTTATTTTGTGGTTTTTCTTTTAATTTCTGGTCCATTTCAGTCTGTCGAATGTAAGTGGTTCCTTAACTTTCAAGTTATATGATTTTTTTCGTTTTCTGCGGTTAATCATTAGTACCAAATATAAGGAGAATTATGCCTTTGTTATTCTCTATAGGCTGGTTAGCGTTGGTGAGGCTTCGTTTATAAGTCTAGCAGCTCCTTTAATCGATGATAATGCCCCAGCTTCTCGGGTTTGTTTCTTTCCCATGTAAATTTCTTTATATAATCAGAGTTAGGCAGAGTAATCACATAACTGAAATGAAATAATATACTATTAGTACCGTGTAATAATCGAACTGACAAAGAATATTACTACTAATCACTTGATTAACATGAGATGTGCCAAGTTTGCTCGTTTCAACGGTTGGACATTGCAATGTAATTTGTCAATAATTGCTTTCTGTTCCTTTTTCTTTCTGGTGGGAATCTCAATCTCATACTAATCATGTTTGCATCAGAAAACAGCATGGCTCGCAATATTTTACATGTGTATACCATCGGGATACGCACTTGGCTATATCTATGGTGGTTTCGTAAGTCTTAATCTGGTTTCGATATCACTATTAAACACTAAACAATAAATATCTATGTAGTTATTTTCTGGTTGATCTTTTGTGTTCAATGGCAGGTTGGAAGTCATTTTGGTTGGCGTTATGCATTCTGGATAGAGGCTATATTGATGCTTCCATTTGCTATTTTAGGATTTTTAATGAAGCCTTTACATTTGAAAGGTACACACTTTTATGGAATTGGTTTATAATAAACTCCTATTGTTATTTTTCATCTTTAAACTACTTTTGGATCCAGGTTTTTTTCCCGCTGATTTGATAACGGCACAAGTACCTGAGACAGTTTCGTTAGGAATTCAAGGTATACTAAGAATTAAGCATAGGCTAATACAATCCTTAAAATTTTATTATCCTTAACTAATTTAATTGTTTGACTCAAAGCCACAAACGCTTCTATTGGCAAAGGCGAGTCACTGTCCTTGAAGGCCAAGTTCAAAGATAAAAGCTCAAATGACCAATCCAAGTTAGAACACGTACCTTCAGAAATAATAACTATTTTTTCTAATTATTGATTTCTTGTAATTTTACCATCTGACATCTATAATTTAGTGGCTGATGAATTTGAAATTATATCTTATTCAGGTCTAAATCTGCGACGAAAATGTTTGATCAGGTTTTAAGTTTTTTGGTTGATATGAAAGAAATCCATCTTGATAAGGTGTATGTTATCAATGTCCTAGGTACTTCTAAATCTAATTCCCACTAATATACTGTACGCATTGTTGTAATATATCAAGTGTGAGTTAAATTCCTACATTTGATGGAAGAATTGAGGTTGAGCAACATATATGTGAGAGGACCCATAAACCATTTGCCTTAATATTTTGGGTGAAGATGTGGTGTCTAACCTCACTCGTGTGGTTTCTCTTAGCCGAATTTGTTGATCCAACTCAGTGAGGCTCCCCCTCATGGCCAAACATTTGTGTCAGAAAGCTGCTATTTAGCAATCATATTTGTTCACATCTTTTTACAATCGTATGCGGAATAGTTGGCACATTAGCTGGAGGATTTGCTCTTGATTTTATGACTAACACCTTATCAAATGCATTTAAGGTTAGTATTCAAATTAGAGATTTTATATGCTATGTTGATCAGTACACTCACTGCAATTTTTTTTTGGCTTTTTGGATAATACATCTCTCATTCCTAATAACACTAATTAATAACTCACTAAGTCTACACCCCTTAATTTTGCAGCTTCTATCAGTGACAACATTTCTTGGTGCAGCATTTTGTTTTGGTGCCTTCTTATGCAGAAATGTGAATGGCTTTCTTATTCTTTTCTCTATCGGCGAACTTCTTGTTTTTGCCACTCAGGTACTTTCCTTCTATGCAAGGAAAATCTCTGTGTTCAATTGTTATTTTAAAATACTATCCTTTTTACACACTTACTTACTGTTGTTCATGTTTTCTTCTGATTATTTAGATGTTTGCTTGCGGTTTTCTTTTCAGGGTCCTGTGAACTATGTATGTCTCCATTGTGTTAAGCCAAGTTTGAGGCCTCTATCGATGGCTATGTCTACTGTCGCCATTCATGTCTTCGGAGATGTGCCTTCCTCACCTCTTGTTGGAATCCTTGAGGTCAGATTTTTAGAGATTCCTCCTGCACCTCTTACAGTTTTTTCTATGTGCAATCATACCTTTCAAGAAACGCGTATCATGGAAATTCTTTTGATAAGGATTTGACGCAAAATGATAATGCAGGACAGCATTAACAGCTGGAGAACAACGACATTGATTCTAACAACTGTATTATTTCCAGCAGCTGGAATATGGTTTATCGGTATGTCATCACAAAAATTTCTTGTTAATTTACCAAAAAGAAGAATTCTTGTCGGTAATTCTCTTGAACCGATATGATGGATGTTTTGGTCGCATGAAAACCAGCCTATCTTCATAAATGCCTAAAACATTGTAAAGACGGAAATTATTTTTATTAACGTCTGTTGCGCTTAATGTGTATGTATATCTTGTAGGAATATTTGTGCATAGTGTGGATAAATTTGAAGATGACAATGAGCATCAAGTGTGCACTATACCGTTCCTTCAAGAGAAGACTGGAGAAACATCAGCATCTCATACACGGTCTCAAGAATGTTGACTTTCTTTACTTCAAAAAAATTATGCATACTGATTCCTGAAGCACAGTACAAAGCATTTCTCACAATAGTGTAGATAAAATAACTTTCTTTTCCTTTTTATTTTCACATTTATTATTTGTAGAAGAATGTAAACTAACTATAATTACAAGTGTATTCATTTTTTTACTAAAATTTTAGGGACCTTCTTTCAAGGGAAGGCCACCTCTCAAAAATAGAGGAATACCACTTATAGTAGAAAGTACACGGTATTCTTTAGTAAAAGGCGAAAGAATAGTTCGCTTTGTACTTGCTACATGGCTCCACAACTAACAAGATAGTTAACCTCAACTATTAATGTTGTAGATATAGCTAGAGCTTCTTATCATTATGCAATGTGGGACTTGGCCGTTTTCATAAGTAAATTTATACATCTATACTTTCCGCAACTGCAAATTTTACAGCAAAGTATTTCTTGAGAATATTGTTTTTGAGAGTGTTTGCAGTATTAGAAAACTGAAAGAAAGAACGAATATAAGCTTTGCGATTGTAGTTAGTGCTGTTTTTTTCTGCTCAATTTTTCTGCATAATCACAGATTTCTGGTGTGTTGGGGTAGTTTTATTTGCATTGTGGCTGAGTCTTTGATACAGGCAATTTTCTGGACTGTTGTGGAGGTGAAACCTAACTATCAAAAAGTTGTGTGATTCATATTTAAAACAAAGAAACCATAATTGTTATTAATTTAAAATCATCATAAACAACAATGATTTAATCTAAGTTAGAAAAACTTTGGAGTTAGATCAATAGGGGTCTTCCAACAGGAGACCACCTTACAAAAATAGAGGTACGCCACTTGAAGCAACGAGCATGGGTCATCATCAATATTCATTTGTAATGGAATGCATGGGTCATCATCTCCACTTTAATTTCATAGTATGCAAAAGGTGGATCTTCTCATGTTTGTAGAAGTAATTCATCATTGTAACATATTTTATATAGTTAGAGGGAAAGCAAAAAATATGTGTTATATACTTGGAGAACAAGCAAGACCAAAGAGTTGATGATTGAGAAGTGAGAAATAGTAATACTACATTGTTCAACATGCTGCAACATGTAGATGAGGAAAAGGTATTGAAGCTTGCTCAACTTTGATATCTGTTATAGATAGGCATCAGCAATGTAGGCTCCATTGAGACTACAAATCAATAAAAAAGAAATACAAATATTAACAAGAATAAAATTTTGGACTAAACTTTAGGGACCTTTTAAAAGGTCACCTTCCAAAAATAGAGGAATGCCACTTATAGTAGCAAGTACACGGTATTCTTTAGTAAAAGGCGAAAGAATAGTTCGCTTTGTACTTACTACATGGCTCCACAACTAGCTAGAAGGTTAACCTCAACTACTTATATTGTAGCTATAGCTAGAATTCCTCTCAATTAAGCAATGTGGGACTTCGTGGTTTTCATAAGTAAAATCTATAACAATATATTTTCTATACATTCTGCAACTGCAAGTTTTACAGTAAGGTTTTTCTTGACAATATAGTTTCTGAGAGTGTTTGCAGTAGTATTAGAAAATATATAGAAAGAATATAAGCTGTGACTCGCAACTTCATAAGCATCTGTCACAGGAATTAAGTTCCACTTTTCCCGTCTCAGCATCATGTCCAGCATATGATCTAAATATTGATGTTTGTAATCCAAGTTCTCATGTCCTCAAGAGGCTCTGAGGATCAGGAGCTCAAAAAGTCAGAAGCTAAGCTTTAGGCTCAGAGGCTCTAACAGGTCAAGAAGATCAGAAGCTGAGAAGCCCCTCAGAAGCTGAGAAGCTCTCAGAAGCTGCGAAGCTCCAGGTTCTCAAGAAGCTTTGGAGACTCAGGTTCTGAACACGCAGGTTCTGAACGCTGAGATACTGATAGATAGTTAGTTAGTCAGTTATAGATTTTTGATTTCATCCTAGGTAGTTAGTTACAATTGCTTGGTAGTGAAGCAAGCCTCCTTTTGTATATAAATACCTTTGCCCCTAGTGGATGAATAACAACTTTTCATTTTTCTCTAATCTTTCTATTCAATTCATTTTCGTTCTCTATTCTCAAATTACTCCAACAAATTGGTATAACAGAGCCCGGTTCGTATTCATCGTTTTCGTTTTGATTCCTTGATCAAGAATCATGACAAACAATGGTACAACCTCCACGCAATTCCCAGCAAATCTTCCAGTTTTCAAAGGCGAAAACTATGATCGTTGGTGTGCACAAATGAAAGTGATTTTTAGATTTCAAGATGTTCTTGAAATTGTAACTAATGGAGTAGAAGAATTGGCTGCAGATGCTGATGAAGCAGCAAGAACTCGACACAAAGAATTGAAAAAGAAAGATGCTAAAGGCTTGTTCATCATTCATCAATGCGTTGATTCTAATATCTTTGAGAAGATAATAGAAGAAGAAACCTCAAAGGGAGCTTGGGATACATTGAAGAAAATCTATGGTGGTGATGAGAAATTGAAGGGTATCAAGCTTCAAGCTTTGAGAAGGCAATATGAGATGATGCAGATGAATGAATAAGAAACGATCTCTGAGTATTTGGCGAGAATGCTGGCCTTGACAAATTTGATGAAGTCTTGTGGAGAGGCAATGACTGATAAGGTCAAGATTGAGAAAATCTTGAGGACCTTGACTGAGAAATTTGATCACATAGTGGTTGCTATTGAAGAATCAAAGGATTTGGCAACTATGAAGATTGAAGAGCTGCAAGCATCCTTAGAAGCTCATGAGCTAAGGGTGAAGCAGAGGAGTTCGAACAAGGCAGTGGAACAAGCATTACAGGCCAAGACTCAGAACAAGAAAGGAAAAGATAAGTGGAAGAAAAAGAAAGAGGATTCAGAGAATTCAACCAAGAATTCAAAGAATCAGAATGTAGATTCCACTAAAGATTCAAGTCAGAACAAGAAGAGTTCCAAGAAGAAGATTGATAAGAAAGAAATTCAATGTTACAACTGTCAAAAATTTGGGCATTATGCAAGAGAATGTCGCTCTAAGAAGGTAGCCAGAGAAGACAAAGATGAAGCCCAATATGCTAATGGAGGTGGTAGTGATTCTGATGACTCACTCCTAATGGCAATCACAAATTCTGAGGCAGACAAGTCAAATTTGTGGTATCTTGATACAGGGTGTAGCAATCATATGACTGGTAACAAGAAGTGGTTCTTGAAGCTTGATTATTCAGTGAAGAGAAACATCAAGTTTGCAGACAACAGTCAAGTTACTAGTGCTGGCGTGGGAACTGTTCTTGTGAAAAGAAAAGATGGTCAAGAATCAACCATCAATGAGGTATTGTATGTTCCTTCTATGGCAAGTAATTTGATAAGCTTAGGTCAATTACTTGAGAAAGGTTATACAATGAAGATGGCTAATAGAGAGTTGAGAATTTATGATGCTAAGAGTAGATTAATTTTGAAAGCTCCACTGTCGAACAATAGGACTTTCAAAATCGAAATCAATGTAATTGATCATCACTGCCTCGCTTCAATTACAAACTCTGAAGGAGATTGGATGTGGCATCATAGATTTGGGCACTTGAACTTCAAAAGTTTGAGCTTGTTGAAGTCAAAAGAGATGGTACATGGCTTGCCTCTGATAAGAACACCTAGTACAGTGTGTGAAGAGTGTTGTGCAGCCAAGCAAACCAGAAATTCATTTAAAAATGAATTGCCCATGAGATCAACTCAGAAGTTAGAAATGGTGTACTCAGATGTTTGTGGACCTTTTGAAGTAAAGTCCATTGGAGGTAATAGCTATTTCTTAACTTTCATAGATGACTATACCAGACATGTGTGGCTCTATCTTATTGAAAAGAAGAGTGAAGTATTCACTAAGTTCAAGAAATTTAAGACACTAGTTGAAAAGCAAAGTGGCTGTGGTGTTAAGAAATTGAGAACAGATGGAGGTGGTGAATACACTTCACTAGAATTTGCAAAATTCTGTGAAGAAGAAGGTATAGTGCATGAAGTTACTGCTCCTTACACTCCTCAACACAATGGTGTTGCTGAAAGGAAGAACAGGAGTATAATGAACATGGCCAGAAGCATGTTGAAGGGAAAGAACATGCCTCATAAATTCTGGGGAGAAGCAACCTCAACAGCAGTGCATATAATCAATAGAAGTCCAACCAAGAAGCTGAAGAACAAAACTCCCTATGAAGCTTGGACAGGTCTCAAACCAAGTGTAAGTCATTTCAGAATATTTGGCTCACTTTGTTTTAGACATGTTCCTGATCAAGTGAGAAGAAAACTTGATGATAGAAGTCAACAAATGATTCTATTGGGATATCACCCCACTGGTGCTTACAAGCTTTATGCTCCAAAAGAGAATAAAGTTGTGATAAGCAGAGACATAAAGTTTGATGAATCAAAGGGTTGGGACTGGATTGAAAGTACTAGTGCTGAGAACACCAGTTCATTGCTCAATAGAAAGCTTGTGCTTGAGGAAATAGATGATCAACCAGAAGCTGATCAACCAGAAGATGATGCAGCTGGTAATCACACTCATATTCCTAATGATCAACCTAATCAGCCTCTGAGAAGATCTACAAGAGATAGAGTGCAGTCAGTTAGGTTGAATGAGTATGATGTATTTCCAGATCAAGCAATAACAGAAGATGGTGAACTGATCAATGAAGCTATGATAGCTGAATTGGAACCAGTTACATTAGAACAAGCTCTAAATGACTCTAAATGGAAGGCAGCCATGAAAGAAGAGTTAAAGTCTATTGAGAAAAACAACACTTGGGAGTTAATGCACAAAACAGTCAACAAGAGGCCAATTGATGTGAAATGGGTCTTCAAGTTGAAGATGAAACCTAATGGTGAAATTGCTAAGTACAAAGCAAGACTAGTGGCAAAAGGGTTTCTTCAGAAGCAAGGACTTGACTTTAATGAAGTGTTTGCACCTGTGGCTAGGATAGAGACCATTAGATTAGTAGTTGCAATAGCCACTTACAAGAATTGGTCTATGCATCAGCTAGATGTGAAATCTGCCTTCTTAAATGGTCCTCTAGATGAAGAGGTTTATGTGAAGCAGCCACCAGGTTTTGAGATTAAAGGTCAAGAGAACAAAGTGTTCAAACTGAAGAAAGCCCTCTATCGCTTGAAACAAGCTCCAAGAGCTTGGAATAAGAGAATTGATAGCTTCCTAATTGATTTGAAATTCACTAGATGCACAACAGAACATGGTGTATATGTGAAGAGTTCAAATTATGAAGAAATGATAATACTATGTCTGTATGTTGATGATTTGTTGATCACTGGATCACACAAAGCTGTGTTAGAGAAGTTCAAAACAGACATAATGAAAGAGTTTGAGATGACTGACTTAGGTGAGCTATCATATTTTCTTGGCATGGAGTTTGCTAAGACAAGCAGAGGCTGTTTCTTGCATCAGAAGAAGTATGTTGCTGACATATTGAAGAGGTTTCATATGAGCAATTGCAACCCAGCAATTACTCCTATGGAAACTGGTGTGAAGCTGAGCAAGAATTCAGATGATGAGTTGGTTGATTCAACCTTGTACAAGCAGATAATTGGTTCATTGAGGTACTTGTGCAACACTAGAATTGACCTATGTCATAGTGTTGGTCTGTTGAGCAGATTCATGGATCAACCAAGGATGTGTCACTTGACTGCTGCAAAGAGAGTGCTCAGATATGTAAAGGGTACTAATGATCATGGCATTTTGATTCCAAACCAAAGGAACAGTAGTAAGAAGTTAGAGGCTTATGGCTACTCAGACTCTGACTGGGGAGGAGATCAAGATGACAGAAAGAGAACTGCAGGTTATTTGTTCATGATTGGCAATGCACCAATTTCCTGGTGTTCTAAGAAACAAGGAATAGTTGCATTATCATCATGTGAAGCTGAGTATGTTGCAGCTTCATTTGCAGCTTGTCAGGCAAATTGGATTGAGATGTTACTTTCAGAACTTAAGGCATTGGAAGTAACAAAGATGAAGGTGCTTGTGGATAACAAGTCAGCAATCGACTTGGCTAATAATCCTGTGAGTCATGGCAGGAGCAAGCATATTGAAAGAAGGTTTCACTTTTTGAGAGATCAAGTGAACAAGGAGAAGCTTGAGTTGGAATATTGCAACACTGAGATTCAACTTGCAGATATTCTAACTAAACCTATGGCTAAGGCTAGGTTTGATGCTTTGAAGAAATTGATAGGAATGAGATCGTTGGAGAACATGAATTAGGAGGTGTGATGTTTGTAATCCAAGTTCTCATGTCCTCAAGAGGCTCTGAGGATCAGGAGCTCAAAAAGTCAGAAGCTGAGCTTTAGGCTCAGAGGCTCTAACAGGTCAAGAAGATCAGAAGCTGAGAAGCCCCTCAGAAGCTGAGAAGCTCTCAGAAGCTGCGAAGCTCCAGGTTCTCAAGAAGCTTTGGAGACTCAGGTTCTGAACACGCAGGTTCTGAACGCTGAGATACTGATAGATAGTTAGTTAGTCAGTTATAGATTTTTGATTTCATCCTAGGTAGTTAGTTACAATTGCTTGGTAGTGAAGCAAGCCTCCTTTTGTATATAAATACCTTTGCCCCTAGTGGATGAATAACAACTTTTCATTTTTCTCTAATCTTTCTATTCAATTCATTTTCGTTCTCTATTCTCAAATTACTCCAACAAATATAACCATTGGCGTAATCATCGAGAGTTTGTCAAACAAAAAACAAAGAATATACTTAATACTTAATAATATAAACTCAACATTTTATTTCTAATAAAACTTAAATCAAATTCAACCATTCCTTAGATATGACAAAACTTAAAATATTGCTGGAAGATATAGCTAATCACTGCTGATGAAAATTTTCAGTCTGAATCCTATATATACAATAGTAGTACTATATATAGTTTAGTTATAGATTATCACACCTCAACATCTGGGTTAATTTATCTCATTAGAACATAAATTGAATTAAGAATGATAAGATAAAATGTAGTAGAATACATAAGTAATTAGGTGGCTATATTCAAATAGTATCTCGGAAATGATATCAAAATATAACTAACCAGTATGCAACTTAAGTGTATAAAAAACAGAAAACGACACTGTCATATCAACTGGTAAGTGAGAAAAAAATTAGACTAGAATCAATAGGGGTCTTCCATCAGGAGACCACCTTACAAAAATATATGTATGCCACTTAAAGCAATGAACACACGGTATTCTTTAGTAAAAGGCGAAAGAATAGTTCGCTTTGTGCTTGCTGCATGGCTCCATAACAGAAAGATGTGTTAAGCCTACCTACTTATATTGTATGTATAAATAATTTGACCTCCTTTTACTTAAGCAATGTGGGACTAATGGTTTTTTCATAAACTCAGAACAAAAGAATGGTGATGTTAATCAAGTAGATACTACCAAATTAGGGTCATATATTGTATTACATTTAAATTTTATCTAGAGGACAGTCTTATACAAAGGAAAGGATGCTACTTTAACTTCATAAGGCACAAACTAATAGATAGTAGATATTTGATAAAAAACACAAATTCCAATGGATGTTAAATAAGAAAATCAGGAACCACAATTTCACACTGACCAGAATTACTCTGATTTATCCACTCTATGCATCATTCTCCACTCAAAATTACAAATTACAACCCTATAATTATGACCACAACTGTTCACTAAGGATGCATAGTCTATATGGTATAAGATACTATGACCCTTAACATGATTTCCCTGTCTCAACTAGGACATATATTCCTAGTCTACCACCATAATCTGCATCATATACGTTATTACAGTGCCAAACTCAGAATCTAGAATGATTTGCACAAAGTTGTAGACACATTTTACTTTCACTAACAACATGTTATTGTTATCTACATACTCCAAGGATATGGTTACACTTGCACATAACATAGAATCTACATTCTAGGAGAAATATGAACCTTCAATGGATTTTTCATGACCACAGTGAATTCTGATGTTTCCGACAAATCAACATCTCCACCTTCCGGAACCTTCCAATCAAAATTCCAAACCAAATTAGCAACAAAATATTCCAAATGGAGCAAAGCTAAAGTATATCCCGGACAAATTCTCCTCCCAGCACCAAACGGCATCATCTTTATCTCTTTACTCCCTGTAATATCAAACGTTTCGTCCTTCAAAAACCTCTCTGGCTTAAACTCCATTGGATCCTCCCAAACACGAGAATCCCACCCCATTTCTGCTACCAAAAAATTCACCACCCCAGTTTTAGGCACCAAATAACCATTCAAAACCACATCCTCAGTCACCGCGTGAGGCAACACAAAGTGCCCCGGTGGATGACGCCTCAACCCTTCCAAAATCACACACTTAAGATACGGAAACTTATGTAAGTCTTCTTCTTTCACTTCCTTAAGATGACCCTAACGATTTTCGAAGCCATAAGAGGGTTGTAATAATAGGTATGTATGGTGGACCGGGAGGGAGGGTTACGGTGGTGGTGAGGGAGGAGAAGATGACCCTAACGAGGAAGATTATGCATAGAGAAAGTAGTGCAATGAACCATGTTTCCATATTATTTTGTTTTATGTAAAAGTGTTGTTAAGTAGTATTATGCAACTTTACTACTCTTAAACGAGAGAGTGTGCTATGAATGAACCATGCATATGATTCCATTCCATTACATAACAACGTAGTACAATACAGTTTATGTTAATGTAATGTATGGTTTGTATTACATGTACATGCAACTTTAGTATCTGCTTTTTCAGTAACTGTAGTGTGGGACTGACTCATTTTACTTGTTGGTTTGCTATGAAGCATGAGTGAGTACTCATGGAGAAAGCTTGTGGGACTATATAATTATCTCGTACGTGCTTCATAATTGAGAAATGTGAAAGGTATTGTGAACGAACGTACATATCAACTGGTCTTGTCGGTGTTGGATCGTCGCTTTAATTTGCTGCCATCATTTTAAATATGTACTCCTCTAAGTTTAATTTCTGTCTCCATCCATTAGATAGATGAAACTTTAAAAAAAAAATCTTGAAGCTCACAAAACATGTTCTAGATTTAAAAATGAATTAAACCTTGTTTTATTATTAGTTTTAGGTTATGGTTGGATTTAGAGAATATAATGAAATGGAGTGGAGTAGAATAGAGTGGAGTGTAATGAAATGGAATAGAATGGAATAAATTTTCCATTTTATTGTTTGGATATTTTAGATATGAGAGAAACAAAATTTGCATTCCATCACTTACCTCCCAAATTGGAGGGGAACAAAATTGAAGTAAGTGGTGGTATGAGATGAAATTCATTTGATTCCATTATTCTTTGTAAAATCCAAATAATGGAACATTATTTTATTCCATCAATTTTCATTTCATTCCATCAATCCAAACATGTCGCAGCTTGGAAATCTTATGTGTCCAAGACAGATTGGGGTTCAGTGCGGTCAAAAGAAATTGACTGCAGTGCAGTCGGGGACATATAAACTGTCTGATCAAGATCAAACAGGCCAAACTTTTAGATCAGATTTTTATAATTAAAATTAATTTTAAAATTGGAACCGTCTGATTTTAATCTTAATCAGACGGTCTAGATTCACTGACTGCATGCCGTCAACTGCACAAAATCCAAATTCGTCCAAGACATTTGTCTTGTTTCGTGGACCCCACCCCCACATGCCAGACAGACACAAACCACTACTGTTCAGTTCTCACAGTCCACTTTCACATTTGGGAACCTCTGAAGTGTTCTCTTCTTCTTCCTCACTCATTTCATTCTTACTTTCTTAATTCACTCTCCTCAGCCAAACAAAGGTACTCTACTGTAACTAAATTCTAACTTTTTATGCATTTTTTCATGCTTCTTTTTTGTCATTCACATTGAAGATCTAAGAAATATTGTATACCATTCTTGGCAATATATTTGATATATTTTTTTTAATTGTTTCTGCATCTGCATGCATGCATGATGTTGTTTTCATTTTCCTTTGCTTTGTTGTTATTGAAAGTTGAAACCCCTATCTTCTAATTGGAGTAATGTATTATTATACTTGTTGGTTGATCTAAAACTTTTTATTGGGATGAATAGTCATCTTGGTCTCTAAATGTGTAAGACATTATGATTATAATCTTTGAATGTATCGAAATTGCAAACACATCCTGAAGTATTTTTTTAGTAGTCATATAATATTGGTTCTCGAATGTGTTTTTTGTTAGTCACTTTAGGTGCTCAAATGTGTTTTTCGTTAGTCAAAGAGACACTTTAGGATATATTTGCAATTTCAATACATTCGGGGACTATAATGTAAGCTTCTTATTTTTGTTTCTTTTTCTTCTCAGAAATTGAAGTGGTGTAGTTGAATAATTCCTTGCACACTTCGGTTAAAAAATCAAACGAGTCGTCAGATTGGTTGAAGAATCGAGTAGGGAATGCGAAAGAAAAAGGAGCGCGGAGGAGCAGAATTTGCATTCCATAGAGAGAGATATTGAGGATTTTTACATAGAGATTCTAAATAAGTAAAAACAAGCTAGTTATGTTAAAAGAGTTAACCAATATTACAAGAAAATGCAGAACAAAATTGAAGAAGGTGTCAAAGATCTTGCAGCAAAGGAAGCGCGGGTATGTTTAATTGAGGACTTGATTAAAAAGCACACGGATGAGCTCGAGAAAAATAAGATAGAACTCCGTAAAGTCATGGATAGCAGTGATAAAGACGGTGGAAGGAAGGAAGAGGAGCTCAAGACTCTTTCGCGAAAAATTGCGGAGTGTACTAAGGAAATTGAGACAAAAAAGGAAGAGCTTGATGCTACGAAAATATTCGTTAGTGGTAAAGTAGAAGAACTATATTCAGAAAGGAGTAAGTTACAAAAGGTCAAGTGAGGGAGTTTGAATCAAAATCTGTGGTATATATTGTGCCATTATGATGTTTTGATTATGATCATAAGAATTAGATTTGATGTTCCCAAAAAAAAGGAGTTAGAGTCAGTGGATTTGATGTATGGTTAGAAATAGACATCAGTAAAAATATTTGACTCAAGTTTTAGGGACCTTTTTCAAAGGTCACCTGCCAAAAATAGAGGAATGCCACTTAAAGCAGTGAGCACACGGTATTCTTTAGTAAAAGGCGAAAGAATAGTTCGCTTTGTGCTCGCTACATGGCTCCACAACTTGAAAGATGATAAGTCTAAACTTCTTATTTTGTAGTTACAAATGAAACTTCTTTCTATTAAGCAATGTGGGACTTTCTATTAAGCAATGTTGCAGTTCAATTCATGACCAAATCACCATATATTGAGTGAGACAACATTAACGGCAGTCGAAATTCATTAGTTTTGAATGCTTGGATATAATGATATGCTCATATTGCAGGACTTCCTTTCAAAATGCTGAACAATACTACGCATTTCGATCTTGAAGAGCAGATGAATATGACACTTCGCACAAAGGTGCGATCCAAAGAAACGCGGCATCTGCAATTTTGACAACTATATGTCTTCAATTTAAGTATCAAAATCAAATGCAGAAAGAAGGTTAGCATCATTTAAGGACAAACTTTAGACTATGATGATTGATCACCTTTCAAGTTCAACAGAAAGTCACCTTACAAAAATAAAGGAATGCCACTTCATGCAATGAGTACACGGTTTTCTTTAGTAAAAGGAGAAAGAATAGTTCGCATCGTGTTCATTGAGTGATACTTGATGGTTTTTTCATCTCATGTCATATATAGTTGATCTAGTAGTACAATGCATAATATATTTACAGCTACTAGATAGATAATATATATACTTCAAAATTATGATTTTAGATTTACATATTTACTTTGACAAGATTATTAGCACACAAAATGACATATATCTCTTGAGGTAAAGTTGGAAATTATTTTTATTAACATCTGTTGCGATTAATATGTATGTATATCTTGCAGGAATATTTATGCATAGTGTGGATAAATTTGAAGATGACAGTGAGCATCAAGTGTGCACTATACCGTTCCTTCAAGACAAGACTGGAGAAACATCAACATCCCATACACAGTCTCAAGAATGTTGACTTTCTTAACTTCAAAAAATTATGGATACTGAAGGATAGTTACACTTACACATAACATAGAATCTACATTCTAGGAGAAATATGAACCTTCAGTGGATTTTTCATGACCACAGTGAATTCTGATGTTTCTGACAAATCAACATCTCCACCTTCCGGAACCTTCCAATCAAAATTCCAAACCAAATTAGCAACAAAATATTCTAAATGAAGCAAAGCTAAAGTATATCCAGGACAAATTCTCCTCCCAGCACCAAACGGCATCATCTTTATCTCTTTACTCCCTGTGATATCAAATGTTTCGTCCTTCAAAAATCTCTCTGGCTTAAACTCCATTGGATCCTCCCAAACACGAGAATCCCACCCCATTTCTGCTACCAAAAAATTCACCACCCCAGTTTTAGGCACCAAATAACCATTCAAAACCACATCCTCAGTCACCGCGTGAGGCAGCACAAAGTGCCCCGGTGGATGACGCCTCAACCCTTCCAAAATCACACACTTAAGATACGGAAACTTATGTAAGTCCTCTTCTTTCACTTCCTTCTTCTCTCCATTATCATCACCACCCATCACCTCCCTAATCTCCTCCACAATCCTCTCCTGCACGTGCGGGTACTTCACCAAATTCGCCATAATCCACTGCAAAGCGGTGGAAGTAGTATCCGTCCCAGCACCTAAAAACTCCAAACAAAGACTAACCATTTCATCTTCATTCAACTTACGTTTCTCCTCAGGCAACTCCAACTCCAAAAGAGTATCCACATACATGTTAGGATTGTTAAATTCGCTTTCCTTAGCTTGCTTCCTCGCTCTTATTAACGGAAGCAGAACATCTTCTTGATCCTTACGCAATTTAAAAAACTCCTCCCAGCGTTTACGCAACAAAATCCGTGTAACTCTTGGCCAGAAATTCAGTATGTTGATTTTACTGATACTCAACAGAAATGATCGTTGTACACGGTCGATTTCATTGATTTTTTCATGGTTAACTCTTTCACCAAAACACATGAAAACAAGCAAACAAAACATAGCATACTTGAAGTGAGGAATGACAGTAACTGCAGAATCTGCATATTCCGATTCTGAAGCGGATTTAAGACGATTGATGAGAGTGTCTAGGACCCACTTGCGGACTTCTGAGAAAGATTTGATTTTGGAAGGATGAAGCATCTCTGAGGCAAGGTTACGCCGAAGGGTACGCCAAGTGGCACCATAAAAAGCAGAACTAATTGTGTGTTGGTTGCAGGACATGATTATGGTGGTAGGTAATGGTTTGGGACGGTCAGAGAAAACAGATGAGTTTTGAATGAGAGCATGGTGAGCAATGGAACGGTCTGCAATGAAAATAGAAGGGCGAGAAATGATCTTGATAGTGATGATAGGACCATGTTTGGCATGGAGTGTTTTGAGAATTGGTTCGAGTTGGGAGAATGATTTTCGAAGCCATAAGAGGGTTGTGATGATAGGTATGTGTGGTGGACCAGGAGGGAGGGTTACGGTGGTTTTGAGGGAGGAGAAGGTGGATCTGATGAGGAAGATTATGCATAGAGAAAGTAGTGCAATGAACCAGGTTTCCATTTTATGTAACTTTACCTTATGAGAGGAGGATAGTGTGCTATATGAAGCATGATTTCATACATAGCAAAGCAACAATGTTATGTAATGTGTGGTTTCTATTACATTACATTGTACATGTGACTTTAGCCTCTGCTTTTTCGATGTGGGACTCATGTACTTGTTTGTTTGCAAGCTTGTACGCTGGCTGAATTCCATTAATATTTCTAACAATGTGGGACTATACTTATCTCATGCTTCATAATTAACGTGAAAGGTTTTGTGACCGTACCTATTCCTCTTCTCTTGAGATTTATCATGATGAGTTTGTCGGTGTTGCATCGTGGACGCGAAGAGTCTCACGCTTGAGAAAATATGTTGAGATAGTATTTGTGAGTTAGAGTCTTATATATTAGATCAAATAGTTGAGGTTGAACAACATGTAAATGAGAGAACTTATAAATTTAATACTTTAATTGAGATTTTAAGTAACAATATAATATTAAAGTCGCTTGTGTTGCTAGCTACCTAATGATGATCTTATTCATTTTCAATAAGAAGTCAAGGTGACGCATGTTTACTAGGAGACGAATAGATGTATAGATGTATTTGCAAATACGGGATGTGAGTGTGGAGTGGAAAATATTTTCTTTAGTCAACCATCTAATCAAGTGGTTCATGTGTTTTATGATGATTTTGGGGAATTTTTCCGTTTAGTTTTAACGAAGTTTTCTTTTTCTTTTGGACTTAAGCGTTATTGTATATCCAAAAAAGATAAAAGGTTTTTATATTGAATTTTTTTTTAACAATAATAATTCTTTAAAATCAACCGACTGATTTAGTAATTGTAAAACACTACGAATTCACTCTTTTTTAAATTAGATTTTTATGAGTTTTATATTATTACAATAATTTGATATATTTTTCTTTATAAGGCTAATGAACTTTATATAACTTAGATTCAATCCTTTTTTAAATTATATTTTTATTTATAATAAGTTGAAAATTCGTATAAAGTTGTATATCGAGTTGTCTAATGAATTAAACGAGTTTAATTTATAATCCAAGTTTAATTTATTTGATTTAAGAATCTAGTTCAACGAATTTAATATTGAATTGAATTGAATCTGAAACTACACAATCAACCGTAATTAACAGAATACTAAAACCTTTCAATTTCAATTATACTAACTTTAATAGAATTCACATTTTTTAAACCAACAGTAAAGTTGCAATTTTTATGACAAAATGTATGAGTTGAGACGAAAATGGATCTTCCCCATTGACATTACTCTCACGTGGAATCATGACTTTTGATTGGAAAATTAAAAAATTAAAAAAAAATATGAAAAAAGGCATATTTTAAGGGTGGATATCCCCACTGCTCTCTCTCATGTGAGATTTTTTTTTTTTGGCTTTCACCACCAGTTGAATCTGGTTCGGGGGTCAGTTCTGACATCAAGTGGTTCCAGCCCCCTCGCGATCACAGTTGCGGGGGATCGAACCGTGGTCCTCGCTACCGAGTTCAGTGCCAATCACCACTGAACCAACTAACGATTGGTCTCTCTCATATGAGATTTGCCATTGAGGGAATCCACCCTCGAGTTGAGACCAAATGAAAAAAGAGATGCAAAAAAGTTGAATTTCAAAAATGATTCGTAAATAAAAATCTTGAAACTCGCAAAACATTATAGATTTAAAAATGGATTAAACCTTGTTTTTCAGTGGCAAGTTGGATATCATCAATCTTATGTGTACAAGACATTTGTCTATGTTTCGTGGATCCCACCCCCACATGCCACACAACCACAAACCACTACTGTTCAGGTTCTTCTCACAGACCAGTTTCACATTTGGGAACCTCTGAAGTTTCAAGTGTTCTCTTCTTCTTCCTCACTCATTTCATTCTTACTTTCTTAATTCACTCTCCTTAGCCAAAGTCCAAACAAAGGTACTGTACTGAACTAAATTCTAACTTTTTATGCATTTTTTCATGCATTTCTTTTTTGTTATTCATATTGAAGATCTAATAAATATAGTATACCATTCTTGACAATCTATTTAATATATTTTCTTTTATAATTATTTCTGCATCTGCATGCATGCATGATGTTGTTTTCATTTTCCTTTGCTTTGTTGTTATTGAAAGTTGAAACCCCTATCTTCTAATTGGAGTAATGTAGTATTATACTTGTTGGTTGATCTAAAACTTTTTTTTTGGGGTGAATAGTCATCTTGGTCCATCTGAATGTATCGAAATTGCAAACACATCCTGAAGTATTTTTTTAGTAGTCATAGTAGTCCTCGGAATGTGTCTTTTGTTAGTCATTTTGGTCCTCAGATGTGTTTTTCGTTAGTCAAATCGGTTCATAAAATTATAAACAATGAGACACTTCAGGATGTATTTGCAATTTCAATACATTCAGGGACTATAATGTACGCTTCTTATTTTTGTTTCTTTTTCTTCCCAGTATTTGAAGTGGTGTAGTTGAATAATGGTTTTAAACAAGAGGCCTTTTGATGACACCAATTCTTTGCACACTTCGGTTAAAAAATCAAAGGAGTCACCATTTTCCACAAAGATTATGGAGAAGGGCATGCTCAGATTGATTGAAGAATCGATTGAGGAATGCAAAAGAAAAAGGAGCGCGGAGGAGCAGAATTTGCATTCCATAGAGAGAGATATTGAGGATTTCTACAAAGAGATTCTAAATAAGAAAAAACAAGCTAGTTATGTTAAAAGAGTTAACCAATATTACAAGAAAATACAGAACAAAATTGAAGAAGGTGTCAAAGATCTTGCAGCAAAGGAAGCGCGGGTATGTTTAATTGAGGACTTGATTAAAAAGCACATGGATGAGCTCGAGAAAAATAAGATAGAACTACGTAAAGTCATGGATAGTAGCAATAAAGACGGTGGAAGGAAGGAAGAGGAGCTCAAGACTCTTTCGCGAAAAATTGCGGAGTGTACTAAGGAAATTGAGGCAAAAAAGGAAGAGCTTGATACTACGAAAATATTCGTTAGTGGTAAAGTAGAAGAACTATATTCAGAAAGGAGTAAGTTACAAAAGGTAATGTCAAAGAGGAAGACTGATCAGCATGGTCAAATGAAGGACTTTGAATTAACGAAGAAGCAAGTTGAAGAACGAGCAAAGGAGTTGGAGTCAAGGCAGGAGGATTTTGAAGTTCGGGTGAGGGAGTTTGAATCAAAAAAGAAGTATTTTAAAAGAGAGGTTAAGGAGCTCAGATCAAAAGAGAAACTGATTGAAAGACGAGTAAATGAGCTTGAATCAGAAAAGAAGCATTTTGAAAATCAGGTAAATGAGTTTGAATCGAAAGAGAAGTTATTTGAAAGAAGAGTACATGATCTTAAATTATTCAAGTATCAGTTTGAAAGCCAACTGATGGAACTGAAATCAAAAGAGAAGCAATTTGAAGGACGGGTGAAGGAGTTGGAGTCAAAAGAGAAACATTTTGAAGTACGAGTGAAGGAATTTGAATTAAAAGAGCGTGATTTAGAAGGCCGGATGAGAGAGTTTAAATCAAAAGAGGAGGACATTGAAAGCCGAGTAAGGGAGTTTGAATCAAAAGAACGAGAATTTAAAGGCCGAGTTAAGGAGTTTGAAGTCAAGCGGTTGGAACTGCAATTGAAGGAGCTTAAGTCAAAAGGGAATAAATTTGAAGGACAAGTGAGGAATCTTGAATCAATGCAGAATAACTTTGATGGACATCCGAAGGAACTTGATTTAAGAGACGATCAATATAAAACATTAATAAAACCATTTGAAGAGGAAATTGAATCCGGTAAGTTTAATGAGACAATTTCATTTCAACTTGATCTTTTAATGATTTTGATATTTTTAATCACGTTAACATTGTATGTCTCAGATGATCAACTAAGTCCTACCATTGAGGAAATTGAGGAATTTGATGAACTTGAGTCAGATGGCAATGACAGTCTAGTTAATCTGCTAGCATCATCATCAGATCCATCAAAAGATGTTTTGGATATAATCCAGAACCCCCTCATTCCACGTTGTAAGGGAGACAATGTTGTAATTATTGATGAATGCCACATTGATTTGCTCGAAAAACTGATGAGAATCTCACCACATGTTAAACCTCATGTGCGAGAAGAAGCAATGAAGCTAGCACTTAATTTGAAAGCTTACATTGGTGAAAATACTGAAAATTCAGTGCCGGTTCTAGGGTTTCTGCTCCTTCTGTCGATTTATGGATTGGTTTCTTCTTTCGATGAAGATGAAGTTTTAAAGCTTTTTGGATTTGTTGCTCAACACAAGATAGCAGTAGAGTTGTTTGGGATTATGGGATTGGCGCATAAAATTTCCGGTATGCTAGTTTAGAAATGTTTTGTCTTTCTTTGCGTTTAACCATTATACTTATTTTCATCTCGGCGAACACTAGATTACTAGGGTCCCTTTTCCTTGAAAACTGGAGGGTTAAGATCAAAACTAATATGCATATGTTATATTTTTTAAATGTTAGTTTTGATCAAATGAAATTTTCTCGCACCTTGCAGATTTTGTTCAGAATCTTATCCGGAAGCAGCAACATATTGAAGCTGTTAGATTCATTTATGCTTATAACATGACCAACAAGAATCAAACAGTTGATCTCTTGCGAGAACATATACAGAATGCAAAAGTGATTTCTGAGAGCAGTTGCAAGACAACCAACTCCAATGAAATCAAGGTTCTTTTTTCTTATTCAGATTCTATTTTATGAAACATTCCATCTTCATGCAGCTGCATGTTTTTAATAAGTTGAATTTGGTATCAGGATAAGGCAATAGACCAAGAAATTGCTAGTCTGGAAACTGTTCTACGATGCATTTTGGATAACAATATTGATTCTGTGGATTTACTTGACGAGATTCAAGGTAGAATTCTTGAGCTAAACAAAAAGAATGGCAAGTAGCTTTTGTAAATATTCGGTTTCCAAATGAATAAACAGGAATCTGTACAAAGTTTTGGTCACATTTTGGGTTTCAGTTCTTCGATGAGGTTAAATTGATAGTAATTATGGTTTTGGGATGGTTAAGAGAATGATTATCAAATGTATGTATGTCTATCGATGTATCTCATCAAGAAACAACTGGACTGTACAAACTGATGTAAAAATCTGTGGTATATCTTGTGCAAATATGATGTTTTGATTATGATCATAAGAATTAGATTTGGTTTGATGTTCCAAAAAAAAAAAGTTAGTCAATGGCTTTAATGTATGGTTGTAAACATACATCAGTAAAAATATTTGACTCAAGTTTTAGGGACCTTTTTCAAAGGTCACCTCCCAAAAATAGAGGAATGCCACATAAAGTAGCAAGTACACGGTATTCTTTAGTAAAAGGCGAAAGAATAGTTCGCTTTGTATTTGCTACATGTAGGGGTGTACATGGATTGGACAAACCCACTCGATCCGGTCAAACCCACCCAATCCAACCTAAAAAAGTGGGTTGGATCGGGCAAGTGGGTGGATATGGATTTCAAAAATGAAAAACCCATAAAAAAAATTGGGTTTCGGGTAAAACCGGACCCAACCCACTGACCCACTAGTGTTATGTTTTTTGAAATATTTTTATGAAAGTACTAAAGATTTTGTCATTTGATCAATAAATATTGCAAATAAGTTATACTATTTTTTAAGAAAATAAAAAGATTAAATAATTTTTATAAACAAATATGATAATTCATCGCACTATTTTAAAAATAAAAATATTGAATAATTTTCATAAAAAAATATGATGATTTTTCGTTTAGTAATTTGATATTGTAAAAAAAGAAAAAAAATCATTTGGATAACACACTATTCAACCCATAAATTAGTGGGTATACATAAAAAATAGGTGATTATTTTTTATAATGAAAAAAAGTAACACTATTTTTCAAAAAAATACAATGGTTAAGTTATTTTTATGAAAAAATATGATGATTCGATATTTATATTTTTAATATAGAAAAATAGTTCGGGTAACCCACTACCCAACCCAATCCAACCCGGAAATTAGTGGGTTTACCCAACCCGGCCCTATGTTATAACGGGTGGTTATTTTACTAGACCCAACCCATAGTACCTTATGTGGTTCGGGTTTTGGTTTTGGCCAAACCCAACCCAATCCGGCCCACGTACACCCCTAGCTACATGGCTCCATAATTTGTAAAGAGACTAGTGTTAACTACTTATACTGTAACTGTAGTTGGAACTTAATTCTATTAAGCAATGTGGGACTTGAGGAGTTTCATAATTTCTGCTGTTCAATAAACAATATGTGAAACTCTTTAAAATAAAAATTGACTCAGCAGTCCTGTTAATGATTATGCAGTAATATGAATTAAGCCAAGCCTTTGGAGTGTCTGATGAATAAATCATAAGCAGTTAGGTATGTAATTGAGCTTATTTGTAAATGCTTGTTCATATAAAAGCAAAGCCTTTAATTTGGAGTATGTGATGAAATTGCAACTATATATTTTCCAATAAAGTACAGCTAATTCAGCCAAGGGTTTGTCCTTGAGAACCTTGTCAATTTCTCCCCTGTTTCACCAATTTCACCCACAACTATAGTATACATATTCACAAGAACTTCAGACATGTTTTGTTGCAGCACATAATCATTATGTAATTCTTGGATCATAATCATCAGATTGATACATTAACTTTCATATAATTTGGTAAAGATAAAGATGAATTACAAATGGCAAATTACATGTTACAAGTATTGAGAAGGATAAAATAAACAAAATATTTGACTAAAATTTTAGGGACCTATTAAAAGGTCACCTTCTAAAAATAGAGGAATGCCACTTATAGTAGCAAGTGCACGGTATTCTTTAGGCGAAAGAATACTTTTACCTCATTAGTAAGGTGGCTATATTCAAATAGTATCTGGGAAATGATGTCAAAATATAACCAGTATACAACTTAAGTGCATAAAAAACAGAAAACCACACTGTCATATCAACTGGTAAGTGAGAAAAAACTTAGACTAAAATCAATAGGGGTCTTCCATTAGGAGACCACCTTACAAAATAGAGGTATGCCACTTATTGTAGCAAGCACACGGTATTCTTTAGTAAAACGCGAAAGAATAGTTCGCTTTGTACTCGCTGCATGGCTCCACAACTTGAAAGATGATAAGTCTTAACTTCTTATATTGTAGTTACAAATGGAACTTCTTTCTATTAAGCAATGTTGCAGTTCAATTCATGACCAAATCACCATATATATTGAGTGAGACAACATTAACAGTAATCCAAACTCATTAGTTTTGAATGGTTGGATATAGTGATGTATTCATATTGCAGGACTTCCTTTCAGAAGCCCAAACAATACTATGCATTTCGATCTTGAAGAGCAGATGAATATGACAATTCACACAAAGGTGCAATCCAAAGAAACGCGGCATCTGCAATTTTAACAACTATATGTCTTCAATTTAAGTATCAGATCGAATGCAGAAAGAAGGTTAGCATCATTTAAGGACAAACTTTAGACTATGATGATTGATCAACTTTCAAGTTCAACAGAAAGTCACCTTACAAAAATAAAGGAATGCCACTTCATGCAATGAGTACACGGTTTTCTTTAGTAAAAGGAGAAAGAATAGTTCGCTTCGTGTTCATTGAGTGATACTTGATGGTTTTTTCATCTCATATCATATATAGTTGATCTAGTACAATATATAATATATTTACAGCTACTAGATAATATATATACTTCAAAATTATGATCTTAGATTTATATATTTACTTTGACAAGATTAGCACACAAAATGACATATATCTCTCTGTATATATCAGAATTGAAAAGTTCATGGTTTCTTGAGGTAAGTAACTTCAATATTAGTATATTTTCGGTTAGGGAAATACTGAAGAATAGTACAAGAGTTATATGACAAATAAATCAAACGACTACTGGACCATCATTCCGTGAACTCCGCCAAATCTTGACTGATATGTTCTCCGCTAGTTCGAGATACTGTCGTGTATATAATCTTGCAAGTTGCAATTCTTCTACAGTTTTCTTCGTAGCATATTTTCACTGTATTCATCAAAATTGAATAGTTCGCGGTTTCTTGAGGTAAGCAACTTCAATCTGGCTTTAGATCTTAAGTTCCGTAAGAGAGTTTGTACATTTTGTTACTTCATATTCAATTTGCATGCTTATATTGTTGACAATGCTGTATACTGTGACATCTTTCTGATACTTGCTTCCGGGTTAAATTTAAATCAGGTGCAACTGAGCACAATTTAGATCTGAATAAAGTTATCATTTAAAAATATTTTTTGCTTTATCACCCAAAACCAAGATTGCATATTAATTATGTTATGCATATAAGTTTGAGTAAAAAATTATTATAGTTTTATTCTCCAGTATCAGACTATTATAGCACTCATATTAAAGAGTTATCTGGAGTTATCTCATTGGAATGGAAAAAGAATAATGACAAATAAAATAAAATTAGAATACAAAAGCAAGATGGATGTATTCAATTAGTGCCTAATCAGAAGGGCATTGATGTCAAAGACATAACCGAGAAGCTCAACAGAAGAGTTTGCTATTTCATGAATAGAATGTTTAAAAATGCAAGCGTTGGCTTGAATAATTATAATCTGCCAATGCATTTTTACACAAGTGACAGCTCTCCTGAAGGAATTGATCTCTTCACAAGTTTACTCCAAGACTCGTTGGTCTCTGTGATTACCTTTAGCGCATAATCCTGATTACAAAAAATAAGTTTCAATTTAGACAAAATTAACTGAGACAAAATGAGGTCATTAACATTGCAGTAGATAAAGGTCGCACTTTCATCTTTCTCATTACTACTTAACTTTACGGAAATTTCTTGCCACGTTCAATTATCTAACTTAGTAATCAAACAAATAAGAATAATACAATGATATTACATGTAATCCTAAACACTCTTATTCACCAGACCCTTATGGTAATCAAGGCAACTAACATAAAAAAAACCAGTTCTTAACAGAAACAAAATACAGCCAAAAGGCCAAAAGTTTTACTGATCAGAACAACGATCAACAAGTCAATTAAAAGAAAATATAAGCTGCTAAACTCGGTCAAAAGATTAAGAACATAATAAATAATTTATTAGGATAATTGCATTAAGAGATTTGTGCGGTAAAAGTACCTTATTTACTGCCTGGTTGCCGAGACCAAATCTATTAGCAGGCTTTCCATCAGGTATCTTGTAGTCTCTGAACCAGTCCCTAATTGCAGTGAGGGTTCCCTGAAAAAATAATTGAAGATTATATCCATCGGGTATCAGGAAATAATTTTTCCATCTTAATAAATGGTAAATAAATCATCAAAGTTATTAACTAGTTATTATGTTATAGAGCTTACTGGAAAATGTTTCTCAACATCATCAACGTCATTCACGAGTGAAGCTTTTGGATCATCTAATGAAATTGCAACTATTTTCCAATCAAGTTCTCCTTCATCAATCATGGCTAATGCAGCCAAGGGTTTGACCTTGAGAACCTCTCCTATTTTCCTTTGGCTTTCACCAATCTCAACCACATCAACTACATACAGATTAATACGAAATTTAGGCACGCTTTGTTGCAGTCCTATTTACGACAAGATATTGAGATAACATAAATAGAAATTTTTGGAATACCTGGATCATTATCTCCAAATGCTCCTTCAACTTCATGGTTTGCAAGAGATGGATCTTCCCATGTTTGTGGAAGTAAGCCATAGTTCCAATGAATATTATAGCTGGAATAAAACAAAAGATATGTTTCAGAATATGGAACCAATCTTGCCAAATTAACAAAGCAGAATTTTCAAGAGACGACAAAAAGAATCACAAGAACCGATGAATGAGAGACAAAATGCTACAACATTTTAAGTACAGCAAGATAAAGATGGCATCATAGAAGCAAGGGTAACTATAAAACAGCAAATGTGCATTGAAGCTTCCACGTAGATTTATGGTCATATATATTAACATCAATAAAGAAGGCATATGTATGACTATGACATTTACATTGCTAATGTTCCGTTGATAAAGACAAACTCTTGGTTGGATTGGTGAAATAAACTTAGTTTAAAACATAAAAGTGCATAGCCAAAGACAAATAATACAACCAAAAACAGGAACAGTATGAGCTTTGAAGTTGTTTCTCACGGGTAAAATCGAAGCTTCCCCTTTTTAATATCCTGTTTTATGGGAGTGAAAGGCTCGTCAGTGGCAACTTCCATCTTTGCACTTGATTCTTTTGGTATTTCAACAATGAAGTTGAAGACACCATCACCTAGCTGCAAGGGAATATCATGCCATGGAGAAACCTGCATATTTTATGAATTACATTAGTATATACCAGTATACAAGCATCCATTGTCAAGGGTAACCCACATTGCAGTAAACACGAACAATCATATAGTAGAACATTAATTTAATTTTTCATTTTCTTCATGAAAATGCCATTAACACATTATATACTAAGTTATCATTAGGTTAATTACACAATACCTAGCTACCAAAATTAAGCAAATCTAACTCTAGGTTCCTGTCCTCAGTAAACAGCTAACTTGGCACCTCCCCTTCATTCATTTCATAAAAGCCGAGAAAAAGGGTTAAAAAAATTAAAACTCACACAAGAAACATGATACCTAACCTATGATTTAAAAAAAAAAGGTCTGAGGCCACAATGAGCCATGACATCAAGGTTGCTTGTCTCGGCGACCGCAATTGAAACTGTATTACTACATTTGTCCGTGGTTCTCTACAGGACCAAAGATGACAATATCAAGGATCGCAACCTCGATTTCAATCCTTGATCTGTCAGCTAGTGAAGTATATCAAAATTAGTTAGTTAACACCAGTAGACCACACTAAACACTACAGTATCCCTTAACAACTGAACAATCAATTGATCTATCTATCTATCTATCTATCTATCAAAGTAAACAAAAATACTAAACCAGATATACAATTCCTAGACAATAATTAAGCATAGCTAAACTAAACAACTCTAAACCATCCAATAATTCATTTACTTCTAAACCACCATCATCAATTCATCATCCTCATTCCATAGCAATGACACAAAAAGGAACAAACTTTAAAGACCCAACATCATAATTTCCTAATTCTAACCAAAACCCATCATCACAATATTAAAAAAAAATCACCAAAAATCTAATACCCAAATTTGACCCAATAAAAAAAAGAGTACCTTTTTGCCAGATTTGTCATGAAAAAAGACTCTATAATCAAGGGTTTGAGGTTGACCATCTTCCTTAACAGTAACCTCAGGGTAATAGATAGCCTTACAAATAAAAGACCTGGTAGTTGTAGAAGAAACCTTGAGATTGTTGAGACGAAGGGAACGGCTACCGAGAAATGGCTTCTTAGCAAGAATAGAGTAAGTTGAGTTGCTTGCTATGGTTATCGCTCTAGTGGTGGCTGCCATGGTTGATGATGATGATGATGATGATGATGAAGAAACCTGAAAAGAGTGTGTGTGTTTGTGTGACTCTTGTTTCTGATAGGCTTTTGGGTGTTCTGTCTTCTTCTGTGTGGTACTGTCTGATTCTTGTTTTTATTATTGTGCAAAATAATGGAACACCTTTTTCGAGTAGATTCTTTCTTTGATCCCACTTTTGATTTCAAGCGCGTGTGTTTATGTTATGTTACTCACTCGTGATCATTGAGTGACTGAACCTTACCCTCTTTCTAGTCTGTATTCATTTATACTGCTTACTTCTTATTATAAGAAAAAAATTATTTTTAAAATTTATAAAATATTTTATGTATGTAGACTATATTATCATGTAGATACATTCAACATTTTATAATTCTAGAAAACAAATTTTTTCTTATAATAAAAATCGAATGTAGTAGTTAAGTGACTTATAGGGGTTAAGGGTCCATAACGCGATCATGATATTTACAATTAGGAGTTAATAATGTGATATTTACTGAGTCCAGTCCAATTATTTAATATATGGGAGTATATCATAAAACTCTTTAAAAATTATAGTAATGAAGAGACAAAATGAAAAAAAAAAATTAAAAAAATAGAGAGGATTTTAATTCCACAATGTATTACTGCTTTATTTTCTCTAATATAAGAAAAAAAAATTATCTTTTTATTGAATAATTTGATGTATTTTATATAATAAACTTAAATTGCACATGAACGAAAGGTAGACATGTAATAAAGTTGTGTTACTAAACCTTTCTGTACAATAACAATAATACTACAAGACAATCAATTTTGATTAAATGCACTCACTGTTTTGTGCGGTCGGTTGTGTTCACATCATCAGGACCGTCCGATTCTAGTTTTTTATATTAAATTTTTATTATCAAAAATTACAATAGTTCAATCTAAATCAGACATTCACAAAGGTGTTAACTGCATAGTGACTGCACATAATGCAAGTCCTCGTAGTACAACGTTGAGATCAAAAGATGGGATATTCTTCATCTTTTTGAGATAAATACAAAACTGATGATTAAGAAACTAATCTATTTCACATGTGACCAACGATTATAAGAAAGGAAAAAAAAAAGACTCAAGATACAATGTTGTGAATTCCATCAATTACTCTTATGTGAGTTAAGGTAGATAAGTGAAACAAATAACGGTGACACGATCAAACTAAATAGTTCAAACAAATAGTGATTCAATCTAGAACAATTATAGCTCTCATGTGAAAGCTAAACTACACAATTCAATTCAAAGAACAAAATAAAAATGGTAGAGAAATATATACATCCAGGGACGGATCCAGAAATTTTATTAAGTGGGGTCAAGGTTGTTTCTCATATAAATTTATATTAAAATATAAAAATTCATAACCAATCAAATAATAAACATTAAGCAAAAAATTGAGATTACAAAATAAAATATACCATTGTAAATAAAAAAAAATATATTAAAAACACCTTACTATTAAAGAATTATAATTGCTCTCTTCATTGCTTCATATTTTGAAAGTGTCTGTAATTTATATTCATTTACAGCACTATCAAATATACCACTCTCTATATTTTATTAGAAGAACATTCACTCATCACTCATATGGTTATTACTTATTAGAGAAACACCTTTCAACATATATAATTTTCTTTTATTTCTAGCATATTAAAATAATATAACTAATTACTTAACTAGATTCTAATAAAAACACAAGTGTAAAAACATAATCAAAATTGGGGCAAAAAAGGCTTCAATTTTTGTTTTACCCAAAGCCCACCTTGTTATGCATTTTAGTTTTTTAAATTATTTTATGTAGAAAAACTAATGGTATGTTTTTTTAGGCATAATTAATGGTCTTTTAGAAAACACAAATTCCAATTATTTGCTCTCAGGTATAAAAAAATCAGTCTACATAGTATCATTTATGTTATTTGTTTGTCACTTAATAGATTATAGGTGTCATATAAGGTTAATATAAAAATTAAAATAAAATTAAAGTGGGGTCATTATATTATTATTGGTTAAGAAATGAAGCCAAGAGTGGGGTCAGCTGACCCCAATACCTTCTACCTGCATCCGTCCCTGTATACATCAAAATTATTTATCTAATTCGATGCAAATTGAAAATAGGGAGACCAAAACTGTCGTATTTTAAAATAGGGGAACCTAATCTGCAAAGTGATAAAAATAGGATGACCAAAACTACAATTAAGGGTTACTATTATTGTTCAGGTCTAAAACCTCCTCAACCGATGTTGACAATAATCTTACTTTCACGGGCATTTCAAGGCTGAAGTAATTCCGCAATGCATAAAGAGGGAACAAGCTATTAGATTTTCATTTACTGATCATTATAGTGCATGAGACCAAAAGAATAAGCATCAACAAAAAGCAAGGCCATCGACCAAAATTAAGTCTGTCCCTTCTGACTATAATAACAGAGAAAGTGTAAAGTGAAACAAATTTGGATTAGGTTTAAGATAACTGCTTTCACTAATTCATGCCAACTGCCATAGTTGACTCATCTTATGGTTTTTTGCATGGGTTATTTCTGAAAAATCAAAATTGGTCTGTTGAAACCAGTCTTGCTACCTGTCAAATCTGAAGTGATTGCTTCTACTGTTCTAAATCCAATCTACAAATAAGACATAAGTTAAATACTATCCATTAGCATCCGAATCAAATTGTAATTAGGAAAAACAAAAAGAATGCTTATTAATAGAACAAACTTCAAAATATAACAACTGATGTATTCAATACAAACCTTATCTAGCAGTATTTCTTGAAACTCTTGTGGCCGAAACTTGATATTACGGAAGTTGACAGCAGTGGTCTGCATAATGGAGAAAAAATGACTTGATACTAGCCCCTTTCATATTTTTATCTTTTCTTTTTTTATGAAGAAATTTAAAAGCAAAGTTAAAGTATTAGCATATTGATAATGCATAAATTGATCCACCGACATAAAATAAAATAACAGAAGAGAACTTAGAAGGACATATATCCATTTAAAGGTAGGACTTGCTTTGCTCACAGACAAATCCCTAAACAAAATAGATTAAGGGCCTGTTTGATTCCCTTTTAAAAAACAGTTTTTTAGTTTTTAAAAATTAAAAACTAAGAAACTTAATCGGTAATTCAATTTCACAAAAGTGTTTTCAAAAACTTTACAGGTTCAAGAAGTTTTGCTTTTCTCTTCTTAAAAACAGTTTTATAAAACACATTTTAAAAACTAAAAACCAAAATTGTTTCAAACACGCCCTAATATTTCAGGAAATGATTCCACCACAACCACACGATTCAAAATTTACAAAATGAACAAAGCCAAGATAACTGTGTAAGGTAAACTTAGTAAGCTTGCCATATATCACGTAAAGGTTTCCAGTTTCCACATCTCAGTACACCTTTTGAGCTATAAAATCAATAAACACATAAAAGAAGGCAAGGTAATTGTTACCTCTGAGGCAGCACGGTTGCTTTCATATGACTTCCATGGCTGAGGTTCCAACACAAAAATGCCACCCTGCTCAGAAGAAAGATTACATTGCAAGTAACAGAATATATTTAGAGAAAGGTTATGTTGGTTTGTGGTTTACTAGAGAACATGTGCACTACTAAATCAGTCAAGTTCAGACAACAAATCAGAGCTTGAACAGAGAGAATGGAGAAACAGGGCTTTGAGAAAGAGTGCACAAGAAACTTATAAGGGAGGGAAAAAATTGATAGGATGGTAGGAGATGATACTTACTGGTCGGAGCAGCTTCCAAGTCTCTGCAAATAATGTAATTAAGCCGTCATCCCCCCAATTTAGATGTATCCATTTTGATACACTCAAACTGAAATAATAGTTAGTATATATAGAAAGGGTAAGTCACGTGACACTTAAGAATTTATTTCTGCCTGCAGCTCAATAAATTAAAATGAAGTAAATGCTTGGTGAACATAAAGGCTATTGCACTCATACTTAAAAATGAAACACTACAATATGAAGATAACCCATTTGGATATCAACTATCCAGCAGAAATAAACCAAAGTGGGGGATATGGCGCAAAAAAAGTAAACATAAAGATAATCAAAGACAAACAAAAGGAATGCAAATTTCTGCCTTCCACCCCTCAAGAGCTTTATGTCCCCAAAGAAAAGGTTTTACTTAGTGAAGCAGAAAAGGCAAAAGCAACTTACCAAAGAATAGTATCATATTGTTTTTCTGGTGGGTGTGAGCTGAGAACAAAATTTTCCCGTTTAAAAGAAACAATATTAAGCAGATCAATTTGTTCAAAAGAAGAAGGCTCGTTTGAAATTTCTTTCGTATCAACGTTTGATGATACAGTAGCAGCGTTCTCCGAATGGTCTGTATGGCTGTTGTCCTTGAGCTTGGAGACCTTTGAAGGTTTATTTGCGGCAGATTTTTTCAATCTAGCGGTTTTTCTCAAATTCCAATTTGCATCTTCCACTCGATCTAGCATTACCCATAAAATGAAAAAAATAAACAGTTGAAACAACACAATTTGGGATTTTAAAAATGAGGACTTTCAACTATATGTTTCCATATTGCTAGCAGTATTTATGTAATTGAAAACTACATATTCTAATAAACATCAAATAGGATTCACAACAAAAAAAAAGTTTTGAACACTTTTTGAAAAGCCGAGTGTTTCAATCGACCCTGATTTTTTTACAGCATAACGCATATTAGCCACTTGTTGATACAACTTTGTAGTATTATAGGGAGACTTTGCTAATAGCATGAGTTGGTTTAAGTAACATGATGAAAGTTTTTCTTATTCAGCATTTTAAAGATTCATTTGAAAATTTAATGTCTCGTTTTGAGCATACACATCAGAAATATGTTACCTTTTGCACATATTTATTAGGCCTCATCAGATAGTAACATAAAAAGAATAAAAGCTAACATTTAAATCTTACTTCTTACCGGAATCAATATCAACTCCAAGAATGCTCCGGCAGTTAAACTTCAGTGCTGTTGGGAGGGAGGTAAATTTAAATCATCACAGTATAAATTACATTTGGAAATGAAAATTATGACAAAATGAACATTTTTAAGTGATTATATGTTTCACATTCGTTAATTGCCCGTTTGGATTAGCTTATTTTTGAGTTTAAGAAAAATGCAAATAAATAAGCTTTGATGTTAATTCATAAGTTCTCACTAGCGAAAATTGTATCTTCGTAAGCTGTTTTTTCATAAACTACATTGACAAGCTTTTGAATAGTACATAAAAGCTTATTTATTTCCATAAGTAGTTTTGTATAAGTTAAAAAATAAGTCAATCTAAACGGGTCCTAAGTTGCATAATTAGTTTTGATGTATGTCAAACTTACGAGTTAAGTTTTCTTGCTTATGGGGCTTTAGAATTAAGTAGTACTATGCCTAACAAAATTTCTCAATAACATATAGAAGATAAAAACTAAGAGAATCAATAAAATCAACCCTAATCATGCATGAAAATTAGACATTACTAGCATAACATTGTAGTACTTCATAACATATAAGCTCTATTTGGATAAACAACTTATTTGAAGCTTATATAAGCGCTTATCATGATAAGAGCGTATATATAAGCTTACATAATATATGAAAGAAAAATTACCAATTTGTATGGTGATGATTCCACTATTGCAACCAATATCAAGACAATCCTTCCCTTCAAACCACTCCTTCCTGAAGACTTTCAACCGAGGATCTCCATCAACGCCATCACCAATCTAAAAAAAATAAAAAGCATAAAATTGTGAATGCATGTAAAGTTTGAAGCAATTGATTAAAATAGAGGAAGAAAAACAAAAGATTAATCACTCGATAGTTGTAGTAACTCTTGTAGTTTCCGTAAGGGAAAACTTGTTTGGGCTTTTTATTGTTCTGTTTTTGTTGTAGGGTTTCACTTTGTTCCCGCTTTCTTCCATTTTTATCTTCGCTCATTTTTTTTTTTGCATAATAAAGGGGCAAAGCCCAAAAAAAAAAAGATTACAAGGTTATAACGCGGGGAGTAGAGACTCCCATAACATCATCTAAACACAAACGTTCTAAATTTGCCGGAGGTGTGTCAAAATAAGAGAAGCCTTGTATAGAACATCCCAATGAAGCTATAGCATCGGCAACCTTGTTTGCTTCGCGGTAAACATGAGAAATTCGAACATTCCAATCCATATTCATCAGCCGTCGAATTCTATTAAGGAGAATACGTCCACGAGCACTTCCAACTTCCTCCCCTTTTATACCTCGGACCACCACTAGAGAATCCACTTGTAATTCTATATTATTGAAGTTTTGCCGTCGAGCCAAGCACAATCCTTCGTACACACTCCATAGTTCCGCCACATAAACACTAGCGATCCCGATATTTTTCGCAAAACCTCCTTTCCATGCTCCACTAGAATCTCGGAAGACGCCTCCACATGCAGCCACACCACCCAACAAAGCACCATCTGTATTAAGGCAAATGTAATCTCGTTGCGGAGCTTTCCACCGAATGTCAATACTTCTTCTAGAACCTGTTGAGACAATGTCTGCTACTGGTTTGGCTTGATTGTAACATGCTACATAATTAATAATCTCTTTATGTGGGTGGAGAGGTCTAACAAAGTTAGAATCAAACTTGAATTTATTTCTCCATCTCCATATATAATAGCAAGTTGTGGCCCATACCACTTTCCATTCCACACCTTCAATTGTTTTAATAGTAACTGTCATATTTCTTACAACCCAATTTGGGTAATCACACGTGAAGAAAGTTAGTCTTCCCTGAAGCGGCACTAAATTATTCCATATATCATGCGCCACCGGACAGTCCCGCATTACATGGATCATAGATTCTTCAATACCAACACAATAGTCGCAATGAAGGAACCGCGGCGGAGAGAGTGAGAGTGGTGGAGAGCTGCGAGAGAGTGAGAGATGGATCGTCGGTGTTACTGAATTTTATTTTTAAAATGCAATTTTACATAAATATATTCAATTTTTATTCGATATTTAATTTTAGTGTTAAATATGATTTTAGTACCCACAAATATAGTTAAGATGAAAAACGGATATTACTCGGATTAGGTGTGTCCACTAGGATTCGTGTCGGTGTCACTGACACTTATAATTAAATTAAATTATGTCATTTTCTTAAATTATTGTCAGCGTGTTAATGTTTGTGTCGTGTCCGGTGTCCGTTGTTGTGTCTATGCTTCATAGTAGCTAAGATCAGAATGCCTTTGTAGGTGTCGACCTCCACATCCTCCTCCTCACCTCATCCACTATATATCACCGCGACCACCACCGTTACCACCACCAGCTTTGAACGACGACTGTAACGATAGTGACATTTTTAAGATAGGTTGTCTTTGGAGATAGCAGTCGTGTGGGGGTTGGTAGGACACTTTCTTACACCACTTCATTCACAACATTCGACATCATCCTCCCCACGAACCCGCCCCGCATATATTAAAATTAGATTTTACCTCTTTTAAATTAGGAATCCTTAAACAATTTCTTAAATTATATTTATATATTTATTTTTTATCTTTAATTTGAGTATTAAACAAACTATTTTCTCTATCTCTTTTCTTTATTTAAAAAAATATCGTTGAAACAAAATAATTTAGGGCTTTTAACTTCTTTTATTTAATAAAAAAAATACTAAAATGCAATCTAAATTCATGTAGGAAAAGACGTAACGGGGATACCCGAACCCCATTGGGATACCCGATCCCCGTTGGATTTAGGGTTATACTTTAGATCCCCGCTCGGAATTGGGATGGGTTTGGGGAAACCCAAACTATATGGGTTTGGGTTTAGGGAGAGCTAAACCCGTCCCGCCCCGCACAATGGCCATGCCTAATTAGACCGATGATTAAGAGAACCAAACTAATTTTGTTCAAGAATAACTCAAGATTCAGAATTGCGAATTCGATCATATTTTTTTAAGAAGTCATGCTAATTAGTACTTCAGTTTTTGAAACATTACTTGAGAAAATAAAAAAGAATTGTTATATTAAAAATATTAGTTTTTATACTTTTAAAAAATTAACTACATTTTGTCAAAAAATAAAAAAGGTTAACTACACAACTTCCAACACTCTTAGTATACTTAGCGTCTTTAACTAAAGTCCAGGGGCGGAGCCCTTAATGGGCTGAACAGGGCCATGGCCCGCCCCAGTTTTTTTTTTTTTTTTTTTCATTTTTATAGGTATGGTTTCATATATATATGTTTGCACGTATCATATTGACACGAGATTCTGCTGTGGCCCAGTGGTAGAGTACTTCACCCAGTGTCTAAAATGTCCAAGGTTCCACTCCCTCTGTCTGCAATTTTTACTTTTTATTAAAAATTTTCAATTTTAAAGGTAGTTTTCCTTAAAGGTAGTTCTCCTTAACTTTAATTTTCCTCAATAACATATTAAATTATTAGTTTTTCTTATATTATTTTAGTTTTCCTTAAATTTTATATAATTATCTATAAATATAGTTTTCCTTAAATTGTATACATTTTTAACTCCTAAAGAAAAAAAAATTTAGCACCGCTGTGGCCCCCCCCAACTAATTCGTCTAGCTCCGCCACTGCTAAAGTCCGATAGCACTATTTGGCATTTTTCTTAGACAAAATATATGAAACAAATAATGGTGTCAACCAAACTAAGTGTATGTTTGGTTTTGCAGTGAGAAAAATTGATTTTGATAGAATTGATTCTATAAAATTGATTCTGGTCAAAATTGATTGTAAGTTAAAGTGGTTTATGTTTGGATATATTCATGTAAAAGTGAGTTGAACAAAAAATTGGAATGTAAAAATTAATTCTAAAATCAGAAGCTACGATTTCTAGTTTCAAGTAGAATCAATTCTTGAGGCAGAATCAATTCTTCTTTTGAAAAATCAGACAAGTCAGAATCAATTCTACACGTTCAGAATCAATTATGGCTGCTCCAAAATTAAAATCAAACATACACTTAATTCAAATAAATAGCGGTGGAGGTTTCTAATATATGAAATTGACGGGAAAGCTAACTTAATAGACTTAAAGCAAATAAAAATTTATTTAACTATTTCAAAAAATTTAAAAACAAAATTGATTAATGGTGGCATTTTTTTTTTGTACACATGGTCACAAATATGACTGAATAACGTATATTATCCTATATTTGCACCTTGTAGTGCGTTAAGCAATGCCACCCACATTCTCTTCTTCTAATTTTGCGTTCGAGGAAAAAAGTCCAATCATAAAGGTGTGAAAACTGAAAATGTTGCTACTTCAAACAACAACAAATGAACCGACCAAAGAAAAACTAACAACAAATGATTCTTCAGATTTATTTTGTCATTTTTTCATGCAATTCATTCGTGCTAAATAGTAGTACTCCTAAATTCCTAATTCTCTTAGTCAAAAAAAAAATTCCTAATTCTCTTGCTATAATACAGTGATGAAATATATAATATTTGTAATTAAACTCATGTCTATAGCCTATAGGTAATTCAAATGTATGGAGCGAAACATATCAATCACAAATCTCTTGAGCTAATATATATATTGCATTTTAAAGTATAGTAGTCAAATATTTCAAGTGTTATACACCATTCTAATACTTTTGAAATTCCATTTTTAACTTTAAATATCATTATTTCGATGATTTTCGTGTAAGAGTAATTAGAGTGTTTAACTACTAGTACTATTTTAAAAATGCAACATGTATTAGCTTGGGAGATTTGTGATTGGCATATTTCGCGGCATATATAACATGTCAATCACGAATCTTCCAAATATGTTTAGTTATGATTAAGAAAATCATACTCACCCTTTTTTTTTAAAAAAAAAAATGTTTAATTAAGGATTACAAGTTCAATGAAATGTACAGATTCAAAAAAGAAGAAAAACACAATCCATGCACACATAACACATTTACTTTAGTTTTTGTTAAAAGAAAAACAAAAATTCACTTTAGACTTGGAATGTATGTATCCTTTTTAATTATTACTACTTACTATGAAATTAACAAGCTATCTTTTTCAATTTTGATGAGTTGGGAACAAAGTCCAACTACCTATATTTCTAGAAAGATTGTGTGGCGTGAATTGCTCCATTTCCAGCACACAAACAGCAAACATTTTTATTTTTTAATTAAGGCAGCAACTCAAAGACTTGACTCAACCAATTCCCACTAGAAGAACAAGATCATCCATTCGTGGGATTCATTGGTTTCAATATTCAACTCAACAGGAGAATTATTTGAAAATATTCCAATAATATCTATTTAATATTTTATACCTTTTGATCATAACGCAAGTATACTTTATTAATTTGTCCAATTATTCATTAACTTATCTGTTCCCACTTCATATCAAAACGACAAAAGTATATATCACCAACGCAATTTTGAATATCTAATAAATTAATTGTGTGGACTTATTTGATTAATATGCCCGTTCTAGGGTCTACATATCCTTAACCAATAACCATACGTGCCTTTAGGGAATTGGCTTAAATTTTCTCAAGTCAATGGAAAAAGACTCTCTTGTAATTATTCATTTACTTTATATTTTTCTCTTAACCATGTCGTTTTCATGAAAATGATCTTTGATATTTCAAAATTTGACCGAAAAATAAATAAAATTTCATTTATTAAAAATGTCTCGGTTAGTGTTCAAATTCTGATTTTTCCAAATTCCTCAAGTTTTAATTTGAATTTCAGTCATAATATCTCACCGAACAATTTTAACATTTTTACCAGTTCAATTAGAATTTGTGTGTAACATCATTAGAGTTTAGAGTGGAGAATGAACAAAAGGATAAAAATGAGTTCAGAAAATTAATAACTTTTGAGGTATAAGACGTGGCAAAGGGACCACATTTTTCCTTTGATAATTTGCAAACCCTTTGATCAAAATTTCAATGTCTAGTTGGTGAAGAACACCGACAAAGTTTGCAAAAAAAAACAAATTGTTGAGATAATTTATTTGTCAGCTTGAAATAGACTCTATAATATAAAACGACTTTTAAACCTATTAGTCCTTGATTCATATATAGCCTTCTATTGTTGTATCTAAGCCAATTTTACATCCAAACCCGTGACCATATCATAATGAAATTCTTCTAACTTTGAAATTATAATTCAGTGAAGGTGAACTCATATCAATTCATATAATATAAGTAAGTTTTTTTTCATCTTATAACATTATATAATAAGATCTTTATAGTATATATACTATATATATATTGATGCAAGTTCCTTAGAATTGTTCTATGATTGATCATATTGATGCATGATACTATCAGCTATGTGAAATTGAAATGACAAAAAACTGATTAACTTAATTTTGCTTCTGATTTCTCTTCTAGGATGAGTTCTCACATGGAGATTTCATCAATCAGAGGGTTACCTGAACTGGTAAGATTTTTATCTCTTTTAAACACCTTAAACTTATGGTTTTAAATTACGATATCCAACCGCAATATATAACAACAGATTTAAGGTCTCTGCAACGTCCTCTCAATTGTAATTGTGACCGCATCAACTGGATTTTGTCGCAATATAAAGGCTTGCAGTGTAACTCGGACAACAAATTAAAACCATGCTTACAAGTTACACCTATTTCTTTGAACAAAATTGAATAAATTTAGATTGTTCAAGTTGATAATGGATAATTTATTATGTTGACATTTGACTAAATATTGTTGATGAAATTTCTTTGAACCTAGCTTCCAAAAGTTTTGTGCTAGCTAGGACTAATTAAGAGTATAATGTTTTCTGATTATGCAGGGACTAATAGAGGATCCTAACTTTCTCCATCACTGGAATAATCACCTAAATTCAATTGATACCAATAACTTAACTGCTTCTGCTTTTGGAGATGCTTTACAAAAACATTTTTTGTCAAGTAATCCAAATTTCATCAACAAAACATGCATGGAAAATTCACCTACCGGAAGTGAAAGACCAATGAAACAGCTTAAAAATAACAGCTGGAATTACAACAATAGTCCTCAAACATCAGAAACACAATATGCTAATTCTTGCTCCAACAATCTTCTTTCATTTGCTGATTCGAATTACGAAAATCAATTGGGACTATTGAAGCCTAAGTCCGAAATGGTTTGTCCTAAAATCGATAACAATAGTACTCTTGCAAACATGTTTGGGAATCAAAACCATGTCTTCAAAGCTTTTCAAGAGGCGAAAGATATTGAGACGACTCGTCCTAATAAACTTTCTCAAGCTCATGATCACATAGTAGCTGAAAGGAAGCGCCGCGAGAAGCTTAGCCAGCGATTCATTGCTCTATCTGCTCTTGTTCCAAACCTAAAGAAGGTAACAAATCATGTTAATGTAATGATTCTGAGTTTAATATAGTTGCTTATGTCTTGAACATATGTTGAAGTTTTTTATATTTTTTCGAAAATACAGCTAACAAATTTTTTTAGCGGTTATGTTAGTTATCAGGGTTTGAACTCTGGACGTGAATTTTTTGAATTCGTAAAATTGATTTATATAGACAAATGTTACTAAATTAGAGATTATATATGTTAAATAATATGATTTGAAATTTGAACCTCTTTGTTGGAAATTTTTTTTAGTAACACTTAGCTCACCAACCGAACTATCTGCTTGGGACTGCGCGACATAATGTGTTCAAGTTCAACCACAATGTCAATTTTTAAAACCTAATATTATATATACATAGGTCTCACTTTTCAATTTATTGCATATAGATGGACAAAGCTTCTGTTCTTGGAGAAGCTATAAGGTACTTGAAGCAAATGGAAGAGAAAGTGAATGGTCTTGAGGAGGAAAAGAAAAGGAAGAAAAGTGTGGAATCTGTTGTAATAGTAAAGAAATCTCAACTTTCTTATAATGATGCTGAAGACTCTTCTTCTGATAATACTACATTTGATGAGACATTACCTGAAATTGAAGCAAGATTTTGTGAAAGAAGTGTCCTCATAAGACTACACTGTCTTAAGAGTCAAGGAGTTATTGAGAAAACAATAAGTGAAATTGAGAAACTTCATCTAAAAGTTATCAATAGTAGTGCCTTAACATTTGGGAATTTCACCCTTGATATAACCATTATTGCACAGGTAATTTCACTACATACTAGTGTTACTTTTATATACATTGATTTAAATTTCATTTATAAGAGTAACACAAAAGTGATTCAGAAAATCCAATACTATATATATTAATGATACAAATTAAATACTCACACTTCACACACTATGTTGCATGCATAATTATATAAAGTTTATTTTTAAGACACATTTAGTGTAAAAATTTTTACACCGTTGGCAAATAATAACCACGTGATTAAAATCAAATGTTTTTAATAGTCTGACGATTATGATTAATCGATAATGTAAAAATAATTAAGCTTATGTATATGAATTAAATCCTAATTTTATTTGAAAATGGGAAATATTTTTATAATTTGCAGATGGATGTGGGATTTTGTATGACACTGAAGGATCTTGTGAGAAAGCTACGGTCAGCATATTCATCTTTCATGTGAACAAGTTTACAATCAAACCATAAAGCAGTTAAATTTGAAGCTCTTCATCAATAATAATCATGTTTGCAAGGATTGTGTTTGCATTTCCAAAAAATGTTTGCTCTAGAGGTTCATTTTGCAGAAGGGTTTTTTTAGTCATATTTTCATTTTTTGCATGGTCAACTCGTTGACCATGTTATTATCATGTACTCTTTTGTTTCAAGAATGTAGAGCATCCTTTGCCTTTTTTTTTTGGTAGAATTGAAGGTTTCGATTAGATCCATTTATTTTCATTTCTTACATAAATATTTTGACAAAACATGTCTTTGTTGTGTAACCTTTTACTCAATTTAAGTGCTCTTTTTTTTTTTTGGTACAAAAAAGAGGGCAAAGCCCAAATTTAAGTGCTCTTTAATTAGTTTCATAATTTTTAGTTGGACCCAAATCTATGCTTATGATGATACCAATAGTTAGTTGGTTTAATGGTGATTGACGCTGTATTTGGTAGAGGGACCACAGTTCGATTTCCCACAATATATTGTGATCGGAAGAAGGCTGAAACTACTTGATGTCAGAATGGACTCCAAATTAGATTAGACGGTTCAGTGAACCGGATACATGTGGTGAAAAAACATAATTAATAGTGACAGATTCATTATTTCTAATATCTTTTCCTTATTTTATTTCCAGCCTTCTTTTGATAATTATCATGAATTGATTATTGATGGATATACATATATATATTAACTAAGCAAATAATAATTTACATAAAATTGATCTTCTCACTTTTTTTTGTGTGTGTGAACACTAATTAATTTTTGGTCCAGTTCAATTCCTAATTAAGGACTAAGGAACTACTTCCTCCGTTTTTTTTAGAATAGTAACATCAACTAAAAAAAAGAATAGTAACATCAAAGTAAGGAAGTGTATGTTGCACTCTATCTTTTTATTATATCCTAGTTTTAATCCACTAATAAATTTCTATTTTTTTGCATATACTTTCTCTTTCCAATAAATTTAATATATTATATACAAAAAACTATTTAATATGTTGTACAAAAAAAATAATTAATTTTCCAAATATATAGCATTAAAATTAGTTTTATTGAAAAAGATAAGAGCAATTGACAAATGATATAATTGATAAATTGTATCCTTAAAATATAAAAAGACTAATAAAAAGGAAAGCTAAATTTGACGACAAAAGACTAACAAAAAGAAACAGAGGGAGTATCACTTTTGTGGGTCATGATCAAAGGAACATTATTGGTTTTAAACCCAATAACTGAATTAATTTTATATATAAAACGTGTCTATCAAAATATTATATTCTCCGGTCAGTGCGTATGGAGAAACATTTATTGGAGAAGTCAATCGCCTCAAATGAATCTTTACCTCCAGAGAATTAGTTTTTATAATCCAGTTATGCATAAACGATACATTTAGTTTACAAAAAAAGAATAAATTATACTCCCCTTTTTTTGGGGTAATACTTTTTTTTGGATGCGTAAGACTTAACTCAAGTGATAAAACTTATATTGTTGGGGTAAACTCTTGGACATCTACACTCGAATTCAACATAAACATTGTATTTAACTAAAAAAATCCGTGACACTCCTTAAGATTGTTTTCCATTTGTTCTGTTCCTCCCCTAAACTTGGGGGCAAATAAATTAATAGTAACAATGTTTGTTATAACATGAATAAAATGATGAGGGATTGACGATATTTAACATTTAATGTCATCATCCAATTACATATAGAGCATTTAAAATTAACAACTCGATATAAACATTTGCAATATTAAAAGTGTTGTCTTAATTGGATATCCTATCTAATATCTTATACCTTTAGCAATATACGCATAATAGTTGTCAATATTTATTTATAATAATCTTAGTCCCCACCAAAGATTGTTATCTTATTATGACTATGTAATATGATATGATGACTAAATAATTTGCCTAATCACTTAGGTCATTGAAACTCGTTTAAGCTTATTAAAGGGCATGAATATTCAAAATGAGGGTGTGATTCAATTTAAACACAGTCACCAACTTAAGTTTTGTTTATCAAATTCATCTTGTGTTTATCATGTTTACATTTTCTACTAGTTTATTAGTCGTAACGGTGGTTGGTTAATTTAACAACAATCAATGAGAGTATCTAAATTAAAAAACTGGAAAAAAAAGGGTATGAGAAAAGTAGTTCATGTTATTTAAATATTGAACAATAGAGTCATGGCAACTGGTATCTTATAACAAACAAATAGAGAAAGTTTTATGTGTTGTTCAGTTTATTCTGTTGAAGTTTTGTGTTTCCTTAATTTGTGCATTTCAATGTAACTTTTGTCTAGTACAGACATCATTGCTGATTTTTCAGTTATGACAAATGTTTAGTCAGAAGGGTACATATCATTTGGGTGTTGCCCTCTTTTGAACAATTTTGTTCAAAACATTGTTTATAACATAGTTCTAAATAATCTTTTTGGTGGTTTATATAGTAATTGTCACAGTTGCAAAGGTCTCGGTGTCAGAAGTGTGACCATAAACTTCACAATTTTCTAGAAGTTGTTGGTTCTTCGGAAGATTTTTGCCCTTCGTGTGTTCTTAAGCTTGTGAAAGATGCAAAAAGACTGATTTTTATGCTGTTTTTGACTTCGGTGAGTTTGGTTTTTTGTTTTATAGAAATATGAATGTTCAAAACATTCATTTTGGCATCTGAATTAAAAAAACTGAATTCATTCCTGTGTTTTATTCTGTTTAAGGTTTGTTTTTCAGTCCATTAGTTTATTATGTTTATTTACATGTAACTTCTTTTAGTAGATTATTGTGTTTTATTCTGTTTAATGTTTGTGTTTTAGTCTATTAGTTTTAGTCTGTTTCAATCCACTAGTAGTACACCAGACTTTAATTACATGTAACTTCTTTTAGTAGATTACTGTTTTTATTTAAACTGCTTTTTTAATTTTCAGATACTTCCCGGCTGTGAATTTTTACTCCTATACGAGGCGATCTCGGTTTTGCAGACTAGCAAATTCTATATGTGCAGTGGTGGAATGTTTCACGATTCATCTCCCAAGTCATTATGCATTCGTTGCATATTAGGTGTAGTGAAAGAAAGTCAACACAAGGTGCAATGGTAGAAAACTGATATCTAAACTTGTAGAAAACCGGAGAGATTTAATAAGGTTCTGTTTATTTTATTCTGAAAATTCTTCCTGTTTATTTTCAGATATTGGGAGGCTTTGCATATTCACGACTTTATGAAGAAGTGTCTCGTTTGCAGACTACTTCACAATTGCAAAGGTCTATATAGACTTTTTGGTGGTTTATACAGTGAGTTGCCACAGTTGCAAAGGTCTCGGTGTCAGAAGTGTGACCATAAACTTCACAATTCTCTAGAAGTTGTTGGTTCTCCGGAAGATTTTTGCCCTTCGTGTGTTCTTAAGCTTGTGAAAGATGCAAAAAAGACTGATTTTTATGCTGTTTTGACTTCGGCGAGTTTGGTTTTTTGTTTTATAGAAATATGAATGTTCAAAACATTCATTTTGGCATCTGAATTAAAAAACTGAATTCATTCCTGTGTTTTATTCTGTTTAAGGTTTGTTTTTCAGTCCATTAGTTTATTATGTTTATTTACATGTAACTTCTTTTAATAGATTATTGTGTTTTATTCTGTTTAATGTTTGTGTTTTAGTCCATTAGTTTTAGTCTGTTTCAATCCACTACTAGTACACCAGACTTTAATTACATGTAACTTCTTTTAGTAGATTACTGTTTTTATTTAAACTGTTTTTTTTTTATTTTCAGATACTTCCCGGCTGTGAATTTTTACTCCTGTACGAGGCGATCTCGGTTTTGCAGACTAGCAAATTCTATATGTGCAGTGGTGGAATGTTTCACGATTCATCTCCCGAGTCATTATGCATTCTTTGCATATTAGGTGGAGTGAAAGAAAGTCAACACAAGGTGCAATGGTAGAAAACTGATATCTAAACTTGTAGAAAACAGGAGAGATTTAATAAGGTTCTGTTTATTTTATTCTGAAAATTCTTCCTGTTTATTTTCAGATATTGGGAGGCTTTGCATATTCACGACTTTATGAAAAAGTGTCTCATTTGCAAACTACTACATGCACTAGGTGCAATGGTAGTAGTATGTCTCACTCTCCTAACACATTATGTGTTCGTTGCCTCCTCGGAATTGTGGAAAAATTCCTAATGTTGGACATATTTGGCATTGTGACTTCAGAGTTCAGCGTTTTGCTAATTTGTATAGTGAGCTGTCATATTTCCAAAGTTCTCTGTGTCAGAAGTGTTGCTCTAAGCTTCCCAATTCTCCCCAAATTGTTGGTTCTCCGGAAGAATTTTGCACATCATGTGTTGCCAAATTGGTAAAAGGTGCAAAAAGGACTGATATTTATGCTTTTCCTTCGGTGAGTGTGGCTCAATATAAAGATTTAGTTGAATATGATTATGAATGTTCAAAACATTCATTTTGGCATTTGAATTAAAAAAAAACTGGATTATTCCTATGTTTATTTTATTCTGAAGTTCTGTGTTTCATTTATTCTGATCTGAATTAAATTTGCAGATACTGTTGAATTTTCAGTCCTATACAATGAGATTGCTGCTTTGCAGAGTAGCAAATGCTATAGGTGCAATGGTGGAAAGTCTCATGATCCCTTTCCGGACTCATTATGCCTTTGTTGCATCATAGGGGAAGTGAGAAAATTCAAGACCGGAATCACAAATAGTGTTTCTCTTGGGACTAGTTCTCTTGGGACAAGAACCAAAAACTTGTTATCAGAATCTTGAATAGATTCTAATTTTGGGAATTATTTTGGATGATTGTATCAATATACAGCAAGTTTTATTATGTCTTGAAACTTATGGATGAATTTCATTTAGGGAAAAGATCAAACTGTTATATGATCTATATTATGACTTGAAGCTTATATGATCTATTTAGGGAAAAGGTCAGACTGTGTATTGATTGATATACATCAAGTAGTTAATATGTCTTGAAGCTTATGGTTGGTTTTCATTTAGGGAAAAGATCACTATTATATGATATATATATGATCATATTGTTATATGAAATTTTGCATGCAGACTGTGTATTGATCAAGGTTGTCAAAATCGGACCGGTCGGTTGAACCGGTCGAACCGGGAACCGAACCTTAATCCGGTCCGGTTAGCGCGCAAAACCGGTTCGCGACCGAACCGGGAAAAACCGTGTAAACCGGCCGGTTTGAGCGGTTCGGTGGTTTGGACTTTTTTTTTTTTTTTTTACTTTTTCAATTTTGTGAAACACTGAAATGTGAAACACGCTGTTTCACTTTTTTTTTTTTAGTTATTTTTAAAAAAAATAAAAACACCAAAACAAGATTGATTTGCAATTAACTTGGCAAGAGTATGGATTAGATTAGATGGATGAAATATCAATTTTGTGAACTTTTTGTTAAATTTGAAAGCTTTAGATTGTTAGCCATGGTGAGTGGTTATTGATACTAGATGGGGTTTCATTATGTACACAAACATAGTTCCAAAAGAAGAAGAAAAATAAACAAACATATATCAACACACTTTATCAATCAAAAAAATTAAAGATGAGTATTTAGGGAATATAGAAAGAAATTGATGATGAGACTTGAGAGAATATGAATGTTGTTGTTGGTGGCTGCTATTGATAAGGATTTGTTTCTCATTTCTTTTTATTATTAGAATTTTAGGGTTAGGAGAACAAGTTAGCTTGAACCAAATATCCACACATGAAACAGCCCAAATCAAGATTAAATCCAACATATTTCATTTTTTTTAACTAACCAACATATTTCTATTATACTACTGTTTTTAATTATACTAATTCATTGGATTTTGAAAATTGAAATTTAAAAAGTATTTTTTAATAGTATAAAAATATGTGTCTCGTAAAACTACTTAATATTGAGTTATTATTAATTTATATATTAATTAAAATATATATTTAATTAAAAACGGTCCGACCCCGATCCGACCATTGAACCTTGAACCGGTAAGCTTACCGGTTCGATGACCGGTCCGGTTCTGACAACCTTCGTATTGATTGCTGCATGCTACGTTTGGATGAATTGGATTTATATGAAATTTTGTTGTCACACTTTATAACGCAAGTGCCATTGTGACACTATTGCTAGCTTTCAAATGGGGTTTGCTACCATGTGAAATACCTATACTGTTGAGATATCAAGGAAAGGTTTTGATTTGAAAGATCACCTTGTTATATTTTGTTGCAAGCGTTTCTTAATAGCAATAAATAGATATGATAACATGGAAGTGATATGGTGATCAGAGACAGTAGGGACGGTGATTCAAACCTGTGACAGTTACGTGAGTGACATGAAAATTGTGAGCAACGTATGTGTAAGCACAGAACACAATGAGAAGCTTGATAGTGTTTTCATTGTATCATTTTATTTTCATTTACTTACTAGTATATCATATATTCCTCTGCCCAAAACAGTGAACACTACTTTCAGGCAATAATGATGTATTACAGATGAGTTAAACAAGTTCTATAGTCACATATTTGATCAGTGGCGACTCCAGGAATGTTGGAGAGCCTGGGCACAATTTTGAAGGAAATTTTATCAATCCAATTTCCGAATACAATAATAATATGGCGCCTACTACAAACCAATACCCAAACAAAAGAAATACAACACACACACTCTGCTACATTAGGACAGCAGAAGAACAAAAACGCAGCAGCTACATTTAAAGAGATAAAAATGATTTGGTTGTTTGAGTTCATCTAGCTCCCATGATTAACATCACCAAACAAAATGCTAACTATTCATTTAACAACCTACAAAAGTACTTCTTATTTGAAAACAAAAGTCACTTAAAGGATTGGTTCTTTGATCACTTGACAGTTGACTATGAACAAACAGCAAGACCCATATGAAATCACTTAACAATCAAAACAGCTTATTTATATAATCACTTAACAATCAAAATAGCTTATTTATATAATCACTTAACAATCAAAATAGCTTAACAATGGTTTGTCTATGAAATCAACCATCAAAATTCTAAATTCTACAAACAGAAACATAAAATAGAATTTGAGAATGTGCTTACCTCGAATCGAATCGGCAGCGAGAGTGAGAGAGATGGAGAGCAGTTGTGCGGCGGATGGAGAGAGGGTCAGAGCGAGCGGTGGTTCACTGGTGACTCGCCGTCGTCGCCGGCGAGAGAGACTGGAAGTGGTGGTCGGAGTCGGAGATCGAGAGAGAGAGAGGTGAGAGCGAGCGGTGAGACTGGGCAGCGTGACTGAGTTTTACGCGATTTGTTTTTTCCCTTCTTACTTCTCAGGTTTGTTTTATTAATTTAAAAAAAATAAAATAATAAATAAATATAAAAGGGGCAGCCCGGGCACGTGCCCAGGCATGCCGTACGGTATAGTCGCCACTGTATTTGATGATGAAAATAAAACTTGATATTTCTTGTCTTCAAACCTCAATTTGTGATTGCCCTTTTTACATTTGCAGATTTGCAGAAAAGAAAGACCATGAATCGGTGTTTGATGTGTTTTTTATGATGATAATCATGAATTTTTTTAATAAATGATTAATTGTTTAGTTAATGATTTTAATAATTAAAATATTTTTTTAAATATTATTAAATTTAACAATTTATTAATGACATATAGATATTAAATTGGTCCACTTAGGTACGCCACATCATTAGTCACAAAGTAATGTTAGCAAGTTTGACTCCAAAATATAATACAAGACCAAAAGTAAGTAAGGAAAAAATAAAATTGGGACCAAAAAGTTTATTTTTTAAATAAGGAGATCAAAACTTTTTTTTTATAACATGGAGACTAAAAATGCATTTAAGTCTTATTTTAAATATATTGTACAATAATAATAAAATAATTCAACACAATTCATACTTTTTCATTTAGTTTCATGAAGTAGATTCAAAGAAATTTTGGAGTCCAAATACAAGAGTGAGTGAGTGAGTGAGTGAGATATGAGGGAAGTGTAAACATTGAAATATTGGATGCTTTCTGATTTGGTTTGTAGTCTTTGGTTAGTTTTTTCCATCTGACAATGAACAATAATAGTTAAATTCCAATAATGATAATAAAAGGTAATGTGATTTCTTGAGCTGAAATTCTCACAATGTTTGGACCAACCAACAAGCTTGTTTAACTATTAGCTTATGCACCATTTCCATTGGAATTTGCATTAGCATAAGATGGAGATTGAAGTTCACCAGAATGAGAAGACCTTTTTGACTTATGGTGCTTAGGAGAAGCTCTATAATATTCTTCGGAACTACTTGTTGAATACATCGATGATGTTGGTCGTCCATGAATTTTAGGTAGAGGCGGAGCAGTTGTTTCATGTAAACTGTATCCTCTTTCAAGTGTTTCCGCGGCTTCCATTGGCAGCTCTTCCAAATCCTGCAAGGACAAAATTTAGTCATCAGAGAGGGAAATTTGGATAAAACGTCGACGTTTTCAGCTAAAATATTATTATGATTGTCTACCTTAAATGCTTGCTGATAAGCTTGCAAAAGTTCGCTACAACGCTTTCTTTTCAAGGCTATCTCACCAGGTTCTTGCAACATCTCTTCATACAGGTCATCTCTGGTTTTTTAAGTGTAACATAAAAAGTACAATCAGAAGGAAGAAACATTAGAGAAACTTATATATATATATATATATATATATATATATATATATATAAATCAAAATGAATTCACAAGCCATAACCACTATATTTTACCTATATAGATTTTGAATTAAGACTGTGTGTAGATCTCTCTTGGTCTTGTTTACCTGGTATGGTTCAGTAAAAGACATTTGTAAGGACTTCTATGGAATGCATGAAGAAAATCCAAGAATTCTCAACTATTACAAAATGAATTTATACAATTAAGACAGTCCTACAAGTTTCTTTAGAAGTTATAGATCAGAACTATAGTGTATACCCCCTATTTGACAACATTTTATACTAAATAGCGTATCTTGGAATAATACGCTATAATGTTACTATAGCCACTATTTAATAACATTGAAATAGAAACAGCATGATACAAATTACTTTAGATCTATAATTGCAATCATTTGTAATTTTGTAGGATTTAAAAGAAAAATATTAATTACCAAGAAGTGCATAATAGCTTTGGGGACAAGATCCTCGACGTTTTTCCTGACAATTTCATAGTATGATGTCAAAAGCAGCTTTGTTACTGTAATGTTAACCGCTTCCGTCTCTGAATTACAATCAGATGGCCTCAAGATAGGAGGTGGCTACAAAAACAAAGTGTATATGAAAACTTATACCTAAAAATATAATGATGAATACAATGTGTCGCAAGATATAAACCTCTGTCAAATGGATCATAGAGAACGATTGCTCCACAGAATCCACGCTATGAAATGGTTCAGCAAATTGTTTACTAGCTACATTCTTCTTCGCAGACTTATCACCTCCACCGAAAATGGAAGAGATACCCCAACTTGATCCACCAGTGTTTCCTAAAAACCATCAAGCATTGAAAAATGTGAATATCTCAATAAAAACAAGATCAATTGAAAAATAACATTATATAGAAGAAATAACTACCAGAAGCTGCAGTTTTTTCAGCGTCTAATACAGCACGAACAGCCTGTTGTTTTTTATTAATACCACAATAGAAGAGATAAGAATGACATAAAAATTTAGTAGCAACTTACTTTGATTCCCCACAAATAAAAATACCAATAAAACTTTAAGTTCATTAAACAGTATATAATTACAAACCGGATCAGCAACTACTCCGTTAGCTTGTCTTGCAAGAATAACTCGAGACTTCACACTTCTTTCAGAAGTAGATCCCTTATTAGATTCCAGAACATCCTATTTGATATCAATTTAAAAACGAAAGAAAGGCAAGAACGAATTATTTTTTATGTCTCAAAACATAGAGCATATTTGGAATTAGAGCCAGAAATACCTTTGGCCTAGAATCTGATAAGGCAGCTGTAGAAGATTTGGTCAGTTGCCCTGCAATTTCAATTGCCATACTTCCACCAATAAAATTTGGGTGTGAAGTATTTATGTAATCCATCTGCAGAATTGAACGGTTCAAACTTTAAATAATAAACTTTATGTAGTCTCGCTCTCGCATAACATTAAATAGAGACAAGGCCTAACATTAGGGGTGTGTAATAGTTTGAAACCACACCACACCAAATCATAAATTAGGATATGGTTTATAACCAAAACCATTTAAATGACAAACCGGTTATTTTATAAAATCAATTTGGATATGGTTCATAACCGGTTTGAAACCAATTAATAACCGGTTAGTAATAAAAATTGGATTATTCAATTGAACCAACTTTTTTCCTAAAAAATCAGGAATTTTTTTAAAAAAAAAAATTAGAACTTTTTTTCCTAAATAATATTAGAAATGATCACGGAAAAAATATCGAGAATTTTTTTTACGGAAAAAGTCGGAATTTTTTTTTCCGGAAAAATCGGGAACTTTTTTTCCCGGCAAAAGATCAAAAACTTATTTCCGGAAAAATCGGAAACTTTTTTTCCGGAAAAACCGGAAACTTTTTTCCGGAAAAATCGGAAACTTATTTTCCGGAAAAATCGGAAACTTTTTTCCAGAAAAAACGGGAACTTTTTTCCAGAAAAAACGGGAACTTTTTTCCCGGCAAAAAATCGAGAACTTTTTTTCCGGAAAAATCGGAAACTTTTTTTCTCGGCAAAAAATCGAGAACTTTTTTTCGGAAAAAAATCGGAAACTTTTTTTCCGGAAAAATCGGGAACTTTTTGTCCCGGCAAAAAATCAAGAACTTGTTTCCGGAAAAATCGAGAATTTTTTTCCGGAAAAAATCGAAAACTTTGTTTCCGGAAAAATCGGAAACTTTTTTTCCCGGCAAAAAATCGAGAACTTTTTTTCCGGAAAAAATCGGAAACTTTTTTTCCCGGCAAAATATCGAGAACTTTTTTTTCGGAAAAATCGGAAACTTTTTTTCCAGAAAAACCGAAAACTTTTTTCCGGAAAAATCGGGAACTTTTTTCCCAGCAAAAAATCGAGAACTTTTTTCTGGAAAAATCAAGAACTGTTTTCCGGAAAAAATCGGAAACTTTTTTTCCGGAAAAACCGGAAACTTTTTTCCGGAAAAATCGGGAACTTTTTTTCCCGACAAAAAAGCGGAAACTTTTTTTCCGGGAAAATCTGAAGAAAATCATGAGTTTTTTTTCGAATAAAATATTGAAAGTTTTTTCGGAATTGTATTTATCTGAAATATCGAATAAATGGATATGGTTTACAAACCAATTATAAAAAAATGGATATGGTTTACAATTGGTTTTTTTTATTGAATTTGGTTTGCTTAGTACTTTGGTTATGGTTAACCTGATTTTTTGCACACCCCTACCTAACATGAGTTTATAAAGAGTGTCAGTGTGTCACCTCTCACCTTACAAGTCAGTTTTTGTGAGGATCGGTTAGGTCTAATATAAAAACCAAACAGGACTATGTTTATACCTTATACAATTTATGAGCATACCTCGATATTCACGATATCTGTAATCATTTTCTTTAATGGTTCAAGGCATTCCCGTAAAAAGTTTCCTACAACTTCACTCATGCGCTTCCGTAAGAAAGGGAACTGCTGCAGTTCACTCACCACACAGTGATGGCTTGCCTGAAGATAAGGAAATTCGGTTAGGAGCATACTTGGTGAGTGAGACGGTAGAAATGGATAACCTTAAAGTCGTACCCCTACCTTTATTAACTCCTCGTATATAAACCTGGCACACTGAACACTTGGATCCAATAGACGAGATATTTGCCTTTGCACAAGGATTTCAAATGGTACCTATTGCAAATAGAGAAATATGTTCGAGAGTAGGAATTGTTTTTACATGTTTGACAATATATGAATTTAAATCCACAAAATTAAGAAAAGCATTTACAAATATTAACTGAGAAATTTCTATTTAAAAACGAGTAGTGAGACTCACTTCTGGTAAAAACAACGCTGATCTTGGCCCAGATGCATTTTGCATGGCAGTCCGAATATCATCATCAGTCAAGCCTTCACATGGATCTACCTCCTTCAAGATAGTGTCAAGTTACAAACGCGTTAATTATTGTTTAGTCTTTTTCTATTTATACTTTAAGCATGACATAAGAGTAAGTAAAATTTTAACATATTGTTACATCATATGTAAATACAGCATTATATACCTCTAAACTCTTGACAAAGATGGATTGAAAAATATAATGAATCCGTGCCCCGCCAGATAACTCAGATGTAGACATCTCCTTATTCTTTCCCTCAACCATGGAGGAGAATGCTGTTTTCAGAAAGAAAGAAAGAAAATGGAGATAGCAGTTACTGAATTAGGAAATGTACCAGATTGTAGGGAAAAGAAAAGAAAAATGAGTTCACAAATGGAAAAAAGTTGAGTAGGAGAAATGAAACCATAATGTAGGGATAGATACCTTCACAATATTTTGAAAGAATATTCAGGATAAGAACATCCTGGCTAGCCTATTGAGGATCAACAATGAAAAGTTATAGATTAAATGAGACAAATAAGATATTTAATTAAATAAGGAGAATGATTTTACAGTAAATTTAACTAATAATTAGTTAGCAAGTCATAGGGACATATGCAAAACAGATTCTAGTATTAACACATGCCTTGGACTCGGTGATATGTCCGTAGCTTTGATGCTCCTTTACAACATAAACTAAATTAGTGCTTATTTGTGCTCTCAGTCCAGGTAGCACAGCTTTGATATGTTGTGCTAGAATCTGCAAAGTGATGAACAGAAAATTCATCACAGAATCAAGCCACAAATAAATACTCCGTCCGATACAGTTCATTCTTTATGACACAAAAATAAAACACCTCATTATTACTCTTAAGTTTTAAAGGAGGATACAAATTATTGAAACCAAAAATACCGGGATTTAATTCATTCTACCTGGTTTAACTTCTTTGCTAGTTGAGGTATGCCACAACTATCTGCTAGACCGCGGTATACCTATGAATAGAAAATGGATAAACACATCTGTATAGATTATATATAAGTCAAAAGTCTTGAATACAACTATGCATAGGAGTTTCCTTACAGGACGACTGCGGAAAAAATTCTCTTCAGCAACAAGAGCATCCTTTATACTCCGGTTCATGTGAATATCCTAATTTTATGAAACAAGAGAAACCATATTTCAGTATAACACATTGACTTGCACGCTATTCAAGCAATTAGCACATGTTTCTTTATTAGATTATATAATGCGACAGTTAAATTAGTCAAACAATGTCTTCATCTCAGTACGATAATATCATTACCTCCTGACTACGATTTACAATGCCGACATAGCCAAGTCGGAGGGGAATAACTTTTCCTAGTAATAGATTTCGGGCATCGGTACCTCTGTCCATGATATCCAACTACATAGCAAAAAATGTGCCTAACAGTGTCAGAAACTCAGAATAACTGATTCAACAGTATTTAACAAAATCCACTAATATAATGTTAGAAGAGAAGAGTATACTGAACCTTTGTGATTACACCAATTGTTCTCTTACCTGCATCATATATATGACCATTTAAAACCAATTAAAGAAATTCAAAAAATATTCAAAGCTTTTGGTATATGGAAGCAAAAGCATACCCTCAGGATCAGCTACTCCTGCCATCTGAAGAGCATCTGAATTAGCCAAATCTGAATTTGCCGGTGTGACAGCTAGAATAAGACAAGACGGCTCTTTGATATATGTAATGATCATTGTTCTGATCCGGGCTTCAATATCAGAAGGCTGATCACCAACAGGAACCTTTGTAATGCCTGGGAGATCTACAAGTGTCATGTCCACAACATTTGGTGAAACAATCTTCAAACGAATCTGCTTGTCCGAGACACCCTTATTGTCTCCCGTTTCCCTATCAGTTTCAGCCTATAGAAAGATAATAACCATGTACAAACCAACAATGAGATAGGAGAATATCAGAAGAATACAATGACACTTAGCGAATAATTATCTTTTCTGCGACATTCAGTTATTTAAGGAGCTGTTGTCCCCTGCTTATCTCTTTAGACTTTACTCACCTAGCGCGACCCTCTTAACTATTAGCTTGCTATCACGAAACTTTATCAAACAAGCGTAGGCAAGGTTACAAACTAGATGATCGACAACTGCCATCTTAACACGCACATAACTTTGACTGAATAAATAATCTAGAGAATTAATCTTCTCTAAGGCTATGAACTAAATGATCACTTCCTACTCATCCATCGAGATAAGTAAGAAAACTTTAGATGTCAAGGGGAGGCATTTGATGAGGGCGCGACGAGTACGCAGGATACTATTTGAGGTAAGAAATTACTTCAAGCAGGCTAAAATTCCTAAGAATTTAAATACTTCCACTTCATATATAGTCTACAAGTATGCTCATTAACCGAAACATGTCATGCTTTTTCCTTATTCCTAATGTTAGACGGATCAAAGGTTGAAAACAAATAAAAAATTGTCCCAAATATGGAAAATATGAGATTGACAATGAAGGCAGAAAATGACTAAACTGTAAATAGGTTCATAAATTTGCCTCAAGTCGCTTCTAAAGGTTATTTTTAATTAGTCCATAAAATTTCTCATAATTATATGATTTTGGAATTTAAATGTATGTACACTATCTCTTGTAATTTCAAATATTTTGCCTCTTACTATTTTTAATTTTATCTTTTAACATCCAATGAACCAAATTCTTGCTAGTTAGGATCCTAAACTACTAGAGTCTAGATCTAGAGAGAAACATACTAGTATGAACCATGGACACTCCTCATATATGTGTCCTGCGTAGGACACGCGTCGGTGTTTTTCAAACACAGCACCGACACTTATGATTACACCTACTTATGTCATTTTTCACATTATTATCGGTTTAGACGTGTCAATGTCCATGTTGTGTCTGGTGAGTCTAGAGGGAAACATACGTGTGAACCACAGACACTCCTCATATCCCATGTCGGATATGCGTCAGTGTTGGACACTGACACGACACCAACACACTTATGATTATACCAAATAATGTGATTTTTTTTTTTCAAATTATTATCGGTGTCCACGTGTCAGTGTCGTGTCTGGTGTCAGTGCTTCAAGCAACTAAGATTTCACAAATTCATGAAACAATGATTACCTGAATTTCCCTACGAATATCATAGAAATCGTAAAACCTATGGCCAGCCAAGTGAAGAAACTCGCCGAATTCATCGGACGGTTCAGAACTCCGGACGAGTTGAAGAACTAGTGGTCGGCGAGTACAGATTTCGTTACCACGGGGGAGAAAGTCACGGCCGACGAGTGCTTCAAGGACACTAGACTTACCACTACTCTGACTGCCAACAACCGCCACTTGTGGTAGGTTAATAGTAGATTGGCTTCCAACGCGGGAGAAAATATCTTGAAGACGGTTAACCAAAGAAATCACACCAGAACCAAGAGGAACTGGAGCGGAGGAAGGAGGAGGAGGAGGATATGTGACGGTGCTGTCCACCATGATTGGATTGGTAATGGAAGTGTAAACCTAGTTATGGTTTTGAAATATGATACTACTGTGACTGTGACTGACTCTCTTTTGTGCTGAGTGTTGCTTAGTTGCGTTGTGTGGAGATTTTTTTGATATTTTTTTTATAATAACCAAAAACTATATTAATTGGAGATATCCATCAAGGATTGTTTACAGATTATTGGAGATTTTTTATTTATTTTAATATGAAGATTATATACTAATCACAGTTCACAACGTTTTCTTGCTCCATAAGTAAGGTTGCTTTTCTTGCTCCACAAGTTAGGTTGTATAATACATGGTGGCTTCTAAGGTTGAGGTTGCAGCCCACAGTGGGTGATCAGCCTCCTACCCTCCATCAAACAAGCAGCGCTGCTGCAGCCTGTCGGTGGTCCGAGGCACAACACCGCCGTAAAAAAAAATCTACTTTTAATATTTATATTAAGAAAGATAAGTTCCATTGTAAGAAAAAAAATCCACCATGGAATTGGTATAGTGAGAAGAATTGTTATTCATTAATTGTAAAAAATAAACTTATGATGTTTTTGTGCAACACTTTCTTACTTTTTTGTAGTACAACATTTTCTTACTTTTTAAAAAATAAAATAAAATACTATCTTATTTTTGCACCATAGAATTAGCATATTTTAGTCTTGTGAGTTTAGTTCAATTGGCAGGGACAACACTATGTGCATGGGTCGGAGTTCAAACTCTGATCATCCCACTTATCCAGTGGCAGAGCCAGAAAATTTCTAAAGTCTGGGCAAAATATCAGTTTTAAATAAAAAATTTAGTATTACATCGAAAAATTTCAATTTTGAATAAAATATCTCAGTTTTGTCCTAAATTAATCCCTAAAAATTTCAATTTTGCCCTAAACTAACCCCTAAAATACCAAAAAATTAAGGTATTACACCGAAAAATTTCAGCTTTGAATAAAATGTCTCAGTATTGCCCTAAATTAATCCCTAAAAATTTTAGTTTAGCGCTAAACTAACTCCTAAAATACCAAAAAATTTCGGCCGAGCCCGGGCAAGTGCCCAGGCTAGTTGGGCCTTGTATCCGCCACTGCACTTATCTACCTTAAGGTGGAATTTTTAACCATTAATTTTTTTAGCATATTTTAATAAATAAATAGTTTTTTATTTTTTTTGAAACAAACAAACTTACTGCATTTCATTAGCTATTAAATGTTCAATACATAAGGGAATAATCTCAAACCTATGGAAGCTAGCCCAAGAATTGGCCGCCCTAGCAAGAGCATGAGCAACCGAATTCGCTTGCCTCCTAATAAATTTAACCTCAAAGTTTGGAAAAAATGACATAAAACTAACAATATCATGAACAATTGAAAGAAACTCAGAATTGTTTATACGCTTCATGTGAATAGCATCAACCAACACCTTCGAATCACTTTCAAATTGAACTCGATCGAACTCTCTATGTCGAACTTCTTTCATAGCTAAAAGTAGCACCCATGCTTCACCCTCTGCAGTTGAAATCACAGTCGGCTGCCATTGTGTCATCCCGCCGATGAATTGACCATTACTATCACGAAAAAACAACTCCATCGAGGTCTTCCCGCTACCAGTAATGAAAGCGACATAGTTTTAAAGAAAATGAAAATTGGAATAATTTTATAAAATATCTTTATTAATTAAAGATATGTTTAAACTATAAAAGGCAAGAATTATAAAAAAAATAATATAAAAGGCAAGTATTGAACAGAGCAAAATACCATATGACATATCCCCCGCAACTGCGATCGGGAGGGGGCTGGAACCACTTGATGCCAGAACTGACCCCCGAACCAGATTCAACTGGTGGTGAAAGCCAAAAAAAATACCATATGACATATTTATTTATTTTTAAGCGAAGAGTATCATTAGGGGACAAAACATATTTCACCCGAGCATACTTCATCCTATCATTTGCCTATATCACCTTATTATATATTAATAAAAAAGAAAAGATATGTATCAGCTACTCCCCGCGGCAATGATGGCTTTTTCAAACTAAATAGTCTGAAATCAAATAGGAGGAATGATACCGACATTGTGATAGATTCGACACGGTAGAGGCAATATGAAACCTGCAGCCAACAATGAATTGTAGTATAGAAAATAGCAAATATAAATGAACTCAACTGCCAACACGGTAACAAATTCACGCACAACAATTCTTTGCATCGAGGATGATACGGCGATCGCAACATTGCCGGAGAAATGTGGCGGCGCTGTAAAAACTAATCTTCGATGAACACCATTTGAAGAAACAAACGTGAAACTCATATCGTAAAAAATCTAATCTCGCATTTTAAAAGAAACAGACAACCCCCATCCACCGACATCGAATCACCAGATGGAGCAAATTGGTTGTGACCTTCAACAGTTGGAAAACGACCAAAGCATAAGGAGTGGCCGGTGCGGGTGGCTAGCACCGACCGCCGCACCACCCATAACAGAAACTACATCATTAAAGAATAGGTTGGAGTGAGAGGGAGGAAGGCGGCACAAAGGATAGGGACTATGGAGAAGGCTTAGAGAGAAGTCAAATCAAACGACATTGGCTTGTGTGGTTTGAGAGAAATAAATCATAGCACATAACATGATAGAACAATACAAGACAAACTTTAAATTATTGATATTGAACATCTTTTTTATAGCGTTTAATGGACAAAATACTATTTTGATATTTTAAACAATTTATAATTTAAACAAAAAGTTCCTCCCGGCAATGTATGGTCTCTCCCGGCAATTTATAATTTAAACAATGTATGGTCTCTCCCGTTCTTGTGAAATCCTCTCCGGCAGCATCCGACCGTTCCTTTGCTCAGGTGGTAAATGATGCTTGTGACGTCAAAATCAGTCAGCTTCCTGTGCCAGCCATTAGAGGTGAAGACCTTTGTATCAAAATTACCCAACATGAATACGAAAAAGGTCTCGCTGACTGCAAGAAAAACCTCCATGGTAGGCTTGTTATGAATAAAGGAGACAAGCCCTTGACTGTCCGTGAATTGTCAGGTAAACTCTCCAGTATATGGAAGACTGCGAATCAATGGAAGATGATTTCTCTAGGTAGAGGGTTTTATGAGTTTCAGTTTGTCTCCTTTGAGGACATGCGCCTTGCATGCATGGTCTATGGGAACCATAAACCTTAAACCTGGGGTGCTTCGGCTTTCTAAGTGGACCAACGATTTTAATCCGTACACGCAGCGTCAAACTCATACACAAATTTGGATAAGACTAATGGAGCTACCCCAAGAATATTGGCGCCAACGTACATTATTTGAAATAGCTAGCGCTATCGGTACTCCTTTGTCGTTAGATGAAGCTACTAAAGCTCGTGCTTTTGGCCATTATGCACGTATTTTGGTCGATATGGATTTGTCTCGTCACGTTTTTTATGAGATTGTGGTAGAACGTGAGGGATACTCTTTCAAACTTGCGGTGGTATATGAACGTTTGCCTGCTTTTTGTATGCATTGTGGAATTATAGGGCATAGTGTTCAAGATTGTAACTGGCTGAAACCGTCTGAAGCGAAGGTTGACAATCGTGCCAAAAAGATTATCACAATCAAGAAGGAAGCTGCGAACATGCAGTACGTACCAAAAAAGAAGGACAATGTCTTCCCTAGCACTGCTGAAGTGGTTGAAGTGGAAACAAATCAACAATCAAATTTGAGAGGGACACATGAGGGAAATAAGCAAAATGAGGAGCAGGAAGTAGAACACCACCAAGCACACGAAGGCCCCAAAATTCCAAGTAATGATAATGGCACAATTATGAATGCTAATGATGGAGTTGTTGTCCAACATTCAACCTCCTTTAGTATGATGCTAAATAATGTTCAGGATGACATTGTTCTTGGAGATATTCAAATCGATGATCCGGTGCTGCAACAAGTGACTACTGATGATGTGGCTGGTGTTACTCCTATTAATGAAGATTTGGACCAAGAAGAAAAGGAAACAAATGATAACTCCTCCAATGTTCCAGATACGCAGCTAGCATTTGTGAAGCAAGATGATGCGGTAGAAGTTGGATTCACTCCGGTAGATATTGCAGTCTCGGTGCCTAACGACTTTGATGCCTCCGCTTTTGTTATACCCGGTACAATGCAAAATATTAGGATATTGCCGGATGATGAATTTGATGAGGTGGTCCAAGCAGACCTTCAAGTGATTAAACAAGCTTGGGCCGCGATGGAGAAAGGAGAGAAGCCTTTCACCCCTGTTATTTCTAAAAGTCAAAAGAAGAAGATAAAACAATTGGCTCGGAGTATTGGACAACCATATAACACTCGTTCTAAGGGTGCCACATCTCACTAGTTCCTATAAAATGGGAGGGGTTTAGGAAAACCAGAAGCTCGAGTTCTTTGTGACTTCCCTTTGAAATGATGTTTATTCGGTACCACTTTATTTGTTTATTTTGGGGTAAGGTCTAGTCCCCCCATATGTACATATTTTTTTCTATTTTTATTTATATTAATATGAGATATAGGTATAGGATAGGAGTGTTTAGATGTGCCAACTTAGTTGGAATATTTATTCAATCTTTGATGCTTAGATGCTCTTAACTTATCAAAAAAAAAAAAAAAGTTGTCATGTGATTTAATGAAAAATAAAAAAATTAATTTAGCAAAATTGAACTTCTTCACCAACTCTTACTCATCAATATTTTCTTTGAACATATTACTCATATGTTCAATGAGTCCATTACATTGTAAAAACGAACTTCTGTTCTCACTTCAATATCCAACACATTAAAAATACAAAATGTGAACCAAATGGATATGGGGGAAAAATTATTATGCATAAACAAATCTCCACCATTTGTACTCCAAATCTATTAGGCATGGCAATGGGGTGGAGCGGGGACGGATTTTGCTCTCCCCAAACCCATAAAGTTCGGGTATCCCCAAACCCGTCTCAATTTTCAACGGGGATGAAAACTAAAACCCCAAACCCATACCCAACGGGTTCGGGTATCCCCGTGGGGTTCGGGTATCCTCATTCTGCTCTACTTTCATTTAAACTTGAGTTGTATTTTGATATTTTTTTATAAAAAAAAATTAAAAGTAGAAAACTATTTTTTTTTCAAAAATATTTTATACATAGAAAATAAATAGAGAAAAAAAAATTGTTTATTACTCAACTAAAAAATATGAATGTAATAATCTACCAAGAAAAATATGAATGTAATTTAGATTTTGTTTAAGGGTTTCTAATTTAATAACGATAAAATGTAATTCGATATAAGCGGGGCGGGTTCGGGGACAGATTCGGGGTGGGTATCAATATCCCCGTTACCCGCCCCAACCCCATCTTTTAAAAGCGGGGAAAACCCAAACCCAAACCCAATCAACTCGGATTTTCCCCGTCAAACTCGGGGCGGGGAGGGCGGGTACCCGCGGGTATGGGTTATTTTGCCATGCCTAAAACCTATTAGATGTACTTAATCATGCCAATGCTATTTTAGAATACAAATGGTGGAGATTTGTTTATGCACCATGCATATGAAAAATTCTTATGCACCATAACTTTTCCCATGGATATGGATATTAGTAAACAAAATATATAAGTAATATTATATCGCATTAATTAACAACAAATGGTTTCGTGGTGTAGTTGGTTATCACGTCAGTCTAACACACTGAAGGTCTCCGGTTCGAACCCGGGCGAAGCCACTTCTTTTATCCAACTTTTATTCTTCCAAAACGCCGTCGTATCGGATAACAATTTTGTGGTTAGCATTAAACCCCGAGATCAACGGCACATAATTAGAAGTCTTCGTATAATTAATAAACTTTTTTCTTTTTTTGTTTTTTATTTTAACTTTTCATGCGCATATATCTCCACGAATATCCACCAATCAAATTCATTCCCAAATAACTTTCTCCATTCTCATTGGTCCACGTCATCACCCCAGAACCTTCCATTCCAAAACAAAAACCCAATATTTACGTTCTTCTTGCAAACCAAAAAACCAATCAAACAAAACGAAAAACACGAATCAATTTCATTCACAATCACTTTTTCTTCATCACAATGAAATCGCTTATTGGCTTTGGAATCGCTTTTCTCCTCATTCATTCATCACTCGCTTCCGACGCCAATCCTCCATATCCCAAAGCTTTCTCTGTAAATATCCCATTCAATTTAATTTTCCCTAAATTAATCAATTAATTAACAATTTTTCACAAACCTAACATTGAATTTGTGAATTCTGTGCAGGATTTGAAGGAATCGATTGTGAAAGGGTTAGGGTTTACAGCAGAAGATGATATAAAGATTACGGGATTTGATCCGAGAGAAGCTCAGGTTGGACATTCAGTAGAATATCAATTCGATGTTGAAATTGATGATAAAATTGTTCCGTTTAAGCTTCTTGAAGATAACAAACGCTGGGACTATGTTGATCTTCCAATTTTTAGGGTTGAGGATCAAAATGGTTTGATTCAGAAAAATCGGGTTGAGAGAAATGGGTTACCCGTTTTGGCTCCGTTTCAGCTTGCTGGACCTATGGAGCTTTGGATTCAAGATGCTAAGGATATGAGAATCTCTCTCCCTGTATGTCCTTTTCTAATCTTCCCTTAATTGTTTATAATTAAGTTAAACTATTTAATTGACATTTTGAGAATCAAAATTGCATTTTTTAACATTTAATTTTGACTTTTTTTAGTCAACTTTTTTAATTTTTAATTTTTTTGACACTTTCAATTTTAACTTGTGAAACCAAATTTATGTTTTTAATTAATTTGATTAAACAATAATAGAGTTATCTAGAGCAACAATAATAGAGTTATCTAGAGCATTTGTATGAGATTTATTGGGTGTTTCGATTAGCTTTGCCACTCAATATGGTTCTATTCGACGAGAGGATTAGTCTGTATAGTTGTGCGCCTGCTTTGTATATTAAAAGTTTCAATAATAGAGTCTGATAGTGCAAGGAGATGATCATAATAGTCATAGTATGTATTGCACTTACTTAAATGATATTGTAAAGATTGAAAGGAAAAATTAGAACAGATAGCAATTTTACATTATTTCATTCCCTAAATATATGATTGGAATTTATTAAAGAAACTCAAAATTGTTTTGGTGATATGAAGATTGAAGGGTGTGTAAGGGTGCTGGGTCCAAATGGTGTACTTGATTTTGGATAATGTGAAATTGACTTGGTGTTTGTTTGGTATTTGCAGCATGATGTGGATGCTGGGGTGTTGAAAAAAGTGGTTTTGGCTGATGGTGCAGTGGTTACTGTTAAAGGTGCAAGATCAGTGAGTCTTCGCCATCCCCTTAATTTACCGCTACCTTTAAACCGAACACAGAATGGGTTTGCTGCTGGGCTTCTCACCTTGGCTGAGCATCTTCGCCATGCTTCTCGTGGCCAGAGTGCTCCTCTTCTTTCACTCCGCATTGTCGGTCCTACTTCACTTGAAGCTCCTTCCTCTGCATCAACCTCTTCCAATAACAGGCTGAAGCTCAAGCGTCTTGCCCCTGGTCTTGTGGAGTTATCGTCTCAATCAAAAACAAAATTAATTGACGCCCTATCTACCGTTGATCTCCAGGACGAAGCCCCGACTCTCCTTACTCCGACTCAGTTTACTGCACTGTGGCCTCTTGCCTCCCTTAATGGATCAAATGCCAACTTGTTGGGTTTTGAGAGACTGTTATCTTCTGTTCTCGGTCCTAAGGCTAACGAAAAGGGTTCCTTCAGGTTGTTGAAGGCTGATGTTTCTGCTCAGACTTTTGTAAAAATAGGATTTCAGGCTGAGAAGAAGTTGAAGGAAGGAGATGGGATTAGTTTTGAGGGTTTCCCTGAATGGAGGACTAAACCTGAGACTGTTAGATTGCACTTTGAGGTGCTGGCTAAAGTTGATGGTGATAAAGTCATACCTGAGAGAGTAATGCAAGTGAACCCTGTTGCTGTGGAGGACAGTGTGGCGTTAAATGTGCTGACTAACAATGGGACCATGTCAAAGATGCCAATTGTTCAGCCTCCGCCCATCCCCTTCACCCTGTAATTACTGAAAAGGGTTTGTTTTTTGTATACTTTACCCAAAAGAATTGTAGAGGGGATTCTTGTTTTGCCTTTGATATATAGTACTTCATAGTTAAGATACTTGTAAAAATGCTGAGTAATGAGAAAGTTGTTTTATTTTGCCCATTAACTTCTAATTGTGATCAGTGTAATATTTCTCTGAACTATTAAACTACTCTGATCAACTAATTATTAGCTTAAAATATAGGATTTGATTTAATTGTATCTATTATCTATTTATTAATCTATTAATATGAATAAGTTAGAACGATTTTCTTTTCTCTTTGTTCAAGAATATTCGTCAGCAACTCTTTTCTCTCCTTGATTTTGCATTAATAATTAGTGTTAAAAATATTTTGTCTTTTAGCAATAAAAATTCAATACACCTGTTTCAGCCATGATTCTCTTATTTGCACTGAACTCCATTTCTTTTAACTTTTGAGCTTGACAATCAAAGTCAGCATACAGTATGTTTTTTTCCCCTTACATTCACTGCCTGATATAAAGGATTTGTTTTCCCCTTAACAATCATTGCTTGGTAAAGGAATGAATCCATTGATGAGATATAAAGTTACACTGATTTGGGATGATGATGGCACTGCGATGTAATGAAGACGACGAAGCATGGAGAAAGTCTACACACCGATGGTTTTGAACATAATTGTTTTTATAGTATGCAGTCTTTTCCTTTGTTTTGATTTTGAATAAGCCTGCACAACATTTTGAGTTCTTTAACATACCAGGAGTATTTGATTAATTTGTTATGTTGGCAGGTTTGGTAATTGTTTGTATTTGCATGGATTATATTTATTATGTTGACTGAAAATTTAAATTATGGCAACATGATGAATGGGCAAAACACTCCAAGCCGTTGCCCTTGAGGCACGGAGGGCAGGTCAGGGCCTAACTGCCTAAGATCAAGCCGAAAGGCATAGTCGATGGACAATAGGTGAATATTTCCATACTATCTCTTGTTGGTCCGGAGAAAGGGAAGAGGAATACATCACTGTGTTGCTAGTTGGAATGGCTATAGTTGTCTGTAACTGTAATCAAACACATGGTTCTTACTGGAACATATGACTATAGGAAGAAAAGGTAACATCATTACTTGGTTAGTCAATGAATAATTTATGTTAGATAAACGTTCATTCATGGTTTTGCGCTTTTTTCTACAATAGTAGTTACATTCATCTAGAACATGTAGAACATTTCTATTCAGTTAGAACATCTTTTGTAGACCATGATAACGAAAATTAAGTTATTTTTTAAGAAATTAAGTTTTAACTTCCATTAAAATACTATTTTGTTTTCTTTTTTTGGATAAATCCAGTCAAATACTCTTAGGTTACAAAATAATATCATGCAAACTTCCGTTGTTTTTTTCATGGACCAAACTAAGTACTTACTTCGTCCCAAAATAAATGACCTAATTTTAAGAAAGTATTTATTTACGTAAACAATAAAAAATATTAGTTTAAGGGATAAAGTATTTATTTTAAATTAAATTGACTAGAATTATTTAAAATTATATTGTTTTTTTATAAAATAATTCATATTATCCAATCAAATTGTGATTACAGATTATGCTGATGTAAGTTTGACAATGTTTCTTGTAAGAAATATCTTTGTAAGATAATCAATGTTTCTTACAAGAATTTCTTTATAATGTCAGTATTATCTTATCTAAATCTTAATCACCATATCAAATCATGATTAGTGTTCATTTTGTATATTACTAAAGTAAGCTACTAGGTACTACCTAGTGTTATGGCAGACCATTTTATAGGAATATTGTAGATTAATAGTTATAATTATCAGAAATTCTAATAATTATCAACAAAATTATTTAAAAATGAAAATTTATGTCTCATAGTCAAGTCTAAATTAATGACATAATTAACATTGGTTCAATACATGCTAATTAAGTCATTATTTTAGTTATAAGAATGAGAATGACCATTAACTTATACTTCTAAATAATAACATATATCATCATCGAAATTATAAACATTTTTAAATACTAATTCATGATGGATTATTTATAGAGCAGTCTATATATTAGTATAATTTTCTTTAAAGTGAGATCTTCCACAAAATATGTGGCTGTAAAGAAAAAATAATCATCAATAAATCATAAATTGAATAACAGATGTAATGTAAATATACTACTAGTAATCAATGAGTGGACTCAAAAGTAAGCAACAGGTAAGATGGAAACAAACAAGGGGGCAACTCAGTCAACTTTCTACAGCCACAGCCGCCAAAACTGAAATAAAGACACATGCATCTTGTCTTATACGGTACTAGTACACTTGGTTCGTAGGAGGGTAAGTAGTAAATGAGTTGAGATCCTCTTCATTTTTTATTATTTTCATTTCTTTCATTATTAAAGTTTTTAAATGTTTTTGAGTGTATAAAAGACATTTGGACCGACTTAATGTCACACTTTTACATTTATATTTTCAAAACTATATAATAATGGAGGAAATGGAAAGAATAAGAAATGGAGAGAATCCTGTAGTAGATAGTACCGATAAATTAGCTTAAAGACCATACTATGTAATTGGCTCATCATTCCAATTCCAACAAAGTCTTTTGTCTCTGGTATACGACTTATTGAAATTCTTTGACTGCATACTTTTTTCTGGATTTTCCATAGTAACATTGGTGGCCATCCGATCAAATGTGAATGACTGAGATTAAATTTTTAATTAAACTATTATATCAAGTTGTATTATTATGGTCGTTTGATCATAAATCAAAGATTCAGATCGTCGCATGAAATAGCTACAGTGACAACTCAAATCTTTTTTTCTAAGTCCGTAAAACGGTAAAAGTAAAGTAAGTAAGAGATAGAATATCACATAACCGAATAATATTAGATAAACTTTTAAAATATTGATCAAATTTTTATTTTTCACAGTATTTTTAATGGATAATCTTTTTTAATATTTTAAATAATTTATATACTTGAATATAACGTTGTGGTGAAAACAATTCTCTCAATTTATTTAATTAGTCTCAAAAATCAAATAACATAAATTAGAAATCCCATCTCTTAATTTCTATGAGATCAAACAAACCATTAAAGTTACTTTGTAGTGGTATGTTGTCACCTGTTATTTCATAGTACTTTTTTTTTTTTTAACGGCGAAAGATATAATATATATAAAAAGGGGGATTAAGTATAAGGGATACTTGACCCAACAAAAACCAAAAGGAACGGGGCAAAAAACTCAAAATCTATCTAAGAATACAATCCATAGGGTAAGTTGTCCATTCATAAAAAGAGCAACAAATGCCCTTCTTTTTTCCAAAATAACCACTTCCATGAGAGCATTTTGATTTCATGGAAAATATCCTCAAGAACCGGCACAATTGAATTGAAAATCAAATTGTTTCTTGCTCTCCAAATAGCCCACACTACCGCATGCCACACCGCAAGAAGCCCCTTTATTTCATAGTACTTTATTGTTTATTATCTATTAAATAATATAGCAATGGAAGGATCATACAGATCCACTCACAGGATATATCGTTGATAATGCTCTCAACAACCCAATTAGTCCCATACATAAACTAATCAGGCCCATGCAACACAGTTAGTAAAAAATTTAAAATAAGTCATAACAATAATATTTTTCTTAGATTGAGATTCTTCTCCATTTACATTTTTAAGAGAGATCGATACAATAAATACATTAACATTATTAAAAATAGGCTTAAACATCATTTTCGTCCCTGTAAGTTCATAAATTTTTGGTTTTAGTCCCTGTATCTTTTTTTGTTGCAAATTAGTCCTTGCATGTGCAATTTTTTTTTATTTTAGTCCTTAAAGCTAAAATCCGCAGGAAAATCTGCAGGAAAATTCGTTTGTTTCTTGTGGATTTTCCTGCAGATTTTAGTTTTAAGAGACTAAAACCAAAAGATTTGAACATACAAGGACTAAGTTGCAACAAAAAAAGATACAGGGACTAAAATTAAAAAATCACGAACTTACATGGACGAAAATGATGATTAAGCCTTAAAAATAGAATAGAGAATCTTTTTTCAAATAGTAGTTATCATTTTAAATGGAGAGTATTTCAACACGTCTTTCCTTAAATAAAAAGTAACTAAACATTGTATAGCATATTTAGGTAGCAAAATCATCACTCATTTAGTTACTATAATTTCAATTTGTCCTTATAGAGATTTTAACACATGTTTACAACTAGCACCGTCCTGTTTGAATTTGAAACCTGAATTTGAAACCTTTGACTCCGACACTCTATTCATGTTTCCGTGTTTGGCTTTTCTGCATGCATGTGCTCATACTTTTCCGTCTAAAACCTAACCCCAAAATTCAACTCCAAATCAAAGTAGGACCGATACTTCAGATCGAAGACATGTGTATTCAATGAATCAATATCTATTAGTGTCTGATACGAGCACAATCCCGATATATAGTATTATATTTACTAATGATATTATTTTCAAATAATTATTTTTGTTAACGTATCATTATCGTATCGTATCTGATATCTCGTGTCTGTGTGTACATGCTTCACACCTCATAACTCACCAATTTCTTCCATTTTCCACCCACTTTCCTCACTCTTATACTAACATATCCCACACTAACATTCTAACAAACCAACCTTCACCGGCGTTATGTTCACCGGAGTATTTTTCCGTCACGGCTCACCACCGTCCATTTTCCTCACTACTCTGTTTTTCCTCTGTTTCATTACTCATTCACACTCAACCGAGCTTCAATATCTTATGAACTTCAAATCCTCAATCCAAACTTCTGATCCAAACATTTTCACTTCATGGCACCTATCAAATTCACCCTGCAACTTCACCGGAATTCTCTGCAATTCCGAAGGTTCAGTTACACAAATCAACCTTGCACAGAAAAATCTTGTGGGCACACTTCCTTTTGATTCAATATGCAACCTTCAATCACTTGAGAAAATCTCTTTGGAATCAAATTCTTTGCATGGAAGCATCACTGATGATTTGAAGAATTGCACAAACTTGAAGTACTTGGATTTAGGTGGAAATTTATTCAATGGAACATTTCCTGAATTTTCATCTTTGAATAAGTTAGAGTACTTGAATCTAAATAATAGTGGGATTTCAGGTAAATTTCCATGGAAATCATTGGAAAATCTAACAACTCTCACTTTCTTAAGCCTTGGTGATAATCTTTTTGAAGAAAGTTCTTTCCCTTTAGAGATTCTAAAGCTTGAAAAATTGTATTGGCTTTACCTAACCAATATCAGCATCTATGGAAAAATTCCATTTGGTATTGGAAATCTCATTCAGCTTCAACATCTTGAGATTTCTCATAACAATTTATCTGGTGAAATTCCACATGATATTGTAAAGCTTAAGAATCTAAGAGAGCTTGAGATATATGAGAACAATTTGAGTGGAAAAATTCCATTTGGATTTCGAAACCTTACGAATCTTGTTCTATTTGATGCTTCGATTAATCACCTTGAAGGTGATTTTTCTGAGCTTAAGTCATTGAAAAATCTTCAATCTCTTCAGCTTTTTGAAAACAAGTTCTCAGGAGAGATTCCACAAGAGTTTGGAGATTTTAAGAATCTCACAGAACTTTCTCTTTATGATAACAAGCTCACTGGTTTTCTTCCACAAAAACTTGGTTCTTGGGTTGGAATGGCTTACATAGATGTTTCAGATAATTCACTTTCTGGTCCTATACCACCTGATATGTGCAAGAACAACCTAATTGATGATATAGCTTTGTTGAATAACAGTTTCACAGGAAGTATACCAGAAAACTATGCAAATTGCACTTCTTTGGTTCGGTTTCGAGTAAACAAGAATTCACTTTCTGGTGTTGTTCCTAAAGGTATATGGGGCTTACCAAAGTTGGAAATTTTTGATACTGCAAGGAACAAATTTGAAGGTTCTATTTCATCTGATATTGGAAAAGCTAAATCTCTAGCTCAACTTTTTTTATCTGATAATCAGTTCTCAGGTGAGTTACCATTGGAAATTTCAGAAGCTTCTTCTTTGGTTTCGATTCAGTTAAGTTCGAATCGTATTTCTGGTAACATACCGGAAAGTATAGGCAAATTGAAGAAACTAACTAGTCTTAGTTTGAATAAGAACAATCTTTCTGGTGTTATACCAGATTCTATTGGTTCTTGTGTTTCTCTTACTGATGTAAACCTTGCTGAAAATTCCATTTCTGGTGTAATTCCAACTAGTTTCGGTTCTTTGCGTGCGCTTAATTCATTGAACTTGTCTTCGAATATCCTTTCTGGTGAGATTCCATCAAGTTTATCGTCTCGAACATTTAGCCTTCTTGATTTATCAAACAATAAGTTGTTTGGTTCCATACCAGATTCACTTGCTATTTCAGCTTTCAAAGATGGTTTCATGGGAAATCCTAGACTATGCAGCCAAATTTTGAAGGATTTTCAACCATGTTCATTGCAATCTAGCAGCTCGAAGCGACTCCGAAACCTCGTGTTCTATTTCATTGCTGGTTTAATGGTTCTGGTTGTTTCATCAGCATTTTTCCTCTTCATGAGACTTAAACAGAAGAGCAAGTTCGAGAAGCAAGTACTGAAGACTAATTCATGGAATTTCAAGAAATATCATGTGCTAAACATCAATGAGAATGAAATTATTGATGGAATCAAAGCCGAAAATGTGATTGGAAAAGGAGGGTCAGGGAATGTTTACAAAGTTGAGCTCAAAAGTGGTGAAGTTTTTGCTGTCAAACACATTTGGACTTCAAATTCAAGAAGTGATTATAGAAGCAGTTCAGCAATGTTAAAAAGGAGTTCAAATTCATCTGAGTATGATGCCGAGGTAGCAACTTTGAGTTCTATAAGACATGTGAATGTGGTGAAACTCTATTGTAGTATCACAAGTGAAGATAGTAGTTTGCTTGTTTATGAGTTTTTACCAAATGGAAGTTTGTGGGAAAGGTTGCATAATTGTAAGAAGACTCAGATGGGTTGGGATGTTAGGTATGACATTGCATTGGGTGCTGCTAGAGGATTGGAGTATTTACATCATTGTTGTGATAGACCTGTTATGCATAGGGATGTTAAATCAAGTAACATATTGCTTGATGAGGAATGGAAGCCAAGGATTGCTGATTTTGGACTTGCTAAGATTGTGCAAGGTGGAGCTGGTAATTTGACTCATGTCATTGCTGGAACGCTCGGCTACATGGCTCCTGGTAAGCCTTAGCTCTTCTTATTTAGATAAACCATGTTTTGATAAACAGCTTAATATATAACTTATCCTATAAGTTCTTATGCATAAGGTAAAATAAAGTCAAGTTGTTTTCATATAAGTTATAAGTTGTTTTCATAAACTATTTTGAAGATCTTATATGAAAGAAGTAAAATGAAAATAACTTATGGACATGTCACAAACAGTCTCAGAAGTGTTTACGCCAGTAGATAAGCTCAAATAAGCCAAATCAAACTCGCCTATATCTATAAGCATTCTACTAGATAAACTAATTATGAGCCCTTTAGGTATTAGTTTCTTATTTAAGTTTAAATTTGTTTCTGTGTCTGAATTGTTTTTCAAAAACTTCATATTTAGCTTAGTCATATGCATCTATAAACTTAAAGAACTTGTTCATGTGTGAAAAGCTATATAATTCAATGAACTTAGAAGCTTATAAGTTATAACATGTCATTATACTTGAAAATTAGTCCATTATGAGAATTTTTAATTTTTTGGCTATTAAACTTGAAAATTGATCATGTTGGTTTTTATGATGACGACAGAATATGCCTACACTAGTAACGTGACAGAGAAGAGTGACGTATACAGTTTTGGCGTAGTACTGATGGAGTTGGTAACCGGGAAGAAGCCTGTGGAGCCAGAGTTTGGAGAGAATAAGGATATTGTCAGTTGGGTATGCAGCAACTTTAGGAGCAAAGAAAGTGTACTTGAATTGGTGGATTCTACCATTGCAAAACATTTCAAAGAAGATGCCATTAAGGTGTTGAGAATCGCGATATTGTGCACCGCGAAAGTTCCATATTCAAGACCATCAATGAGAAAGTTGGTCCAAATGTTGGAAGAGGCAGAGCCATCAGCCATGTTCTCCAACAAAGTGATTGTCACCATAGATGGTTAAACATGTTACTGCAAAAGTTTTCCATCAACTGCAGTGTACACATTTTTTCGCTATTATAAGCTAAGCCACACAAAGTGCGGCGGCAAGGGTGATAAATAGTAAATAGTTAATAGTAAGTACTAGTAAATGTATATGTTTAAGGCGCAACACGAGTAATGGAAGTCACCGATCGTAGTAAGGGCATAGTGTAACAGTGCAATTATATTAGTGCACTAATGTATCAAATCTTATTAGAATTCCACAATAAAACGTGTATTGACGAGAATAACACTAGAATGTGTCTTTCTAGAAATTCCTCATGTCACATCTTAGAGAATATAGCTCTATATATGTAGTAGTCTTATTTGGCAATTATTATCACCAACAAGATTTAGAATAGCAATTATTATCACTAGCAAATGTTGAAAAATTGATAAAAGAATTAGACAAATTGCACATTGCTATACTAGCTTTTAATGGCTTTTAATAATCCATCAACGACTTATTTTGCCAAATGACCTATAAGTTTTTCAATACTTAGAAAAATATCAAATGGATGAAGAAATTTTTGATATCATGCCAAAGAATAATAAATGAGGTGGTTCATACACAAGTATTCATACCTAATATGATAGGTCACATCTGAATAAACCAACTTCCTCCCTACATGGGGCCATCAAATTAGTCAACAGTCAAATAAGAGGTGTCCTTAAAATTAAAGTCTTCAGATAAGATAAATAAAAAATAAGCTTGTTCAAAAAAAAGATAAATAAAAAAGAAAATTAATAAATAAGTTGGAGAAAGCATACGATCTTATGATGGTTATAAACCTGTAGATGCAAGAACTCAACATAGATTATGTGATTTTTGAGCTAGATTCGAAGTTGGTGTAATTTTACAACTCTTATGTGAATTTTACACAAGACAAAATAACATTGATCATAACATAGCAAATGCGACCATGGTTCACACACTTTAGAGTCTTAAAAGACTTCTTATTTCTTAGCATGTGTTTGTGAGTTAGTAGTAGTGTTTAACTACCACTTTTTTGTTTTAGTATTCATATAATTATTGTCAATGAAATTCTGGCACGTTGGTCATAGATGTGGTATATGATGTTCCAACATCGTGCCAACGTAAAAACACAATGGACAATAGTATAAACAGTAAATAGCAGAAGGTAAATAACACACAGAGGTTTGTTAACCCAGTTCAGCGCAAACAGCAACCTAATCTGGGGGATACCAATCCAGGAATGTAACCAATACTCAATAGCCCTAGACTGATGACAAAACCCTCAAGTTTATGCCCTTCCCATCTAGCAACTCCCCTATTGTTTACAACCTAGGGTCTTAGCCTAGATCTGAGATGCACCATCTCACTTCCTCTTCCTTGTAATCCCAACAAGGGTTCTGACCAACCTATCAAAGGTTGGGGTACATAAAACATGTGTGAAGACACTCTTCAAGAAAACTATACTCATGCGAGTATACCAAAAGCTTTTATACTCCGTACCTAAAGGTTTTGGAGTGCAAACTACTCTAGCTTCTTACCTAATGGTTTGGAAGCAGATTACAATAACCTATGTCCTAAGCTTGCATCAAACGATACAAGAAAGGCACACAAATCTAAAGCACAAGGCTTACATAGACACGAAACCCTAAAAGTCTACATTTTGATATATTGGTTTCGGTGAGGAAAACTAGGTCTTGAGTCTTCCTTATATAGCTGGTGGCTTGGGCTCCAAGAGATTCATTCCAGAAATATATCCAGCTCACAAATATAAAATAAAACCATATCTTTAAAAGATTTGATATGTTTTTAAAATAAATCTTCACAATAATTCCTAAGACAATCTTTAGATGAAAGATCTGTTTAGAAAATAAATCATTTCTTAACGCACACGCAAAGGAATGAAGAAAGAGAAAAGATCTTCTCTTAAAATAAAATGTGTGCACAAAAGATACGCTAGCTGGCGTACAGCTGTCAGGATCTAATGTTGTAACGTTTCATACCACATCCTGCTTAAATATTTGTTTTACCAAAATGCAGCCAACACAAAATATCCAACAATCTCCCCCTTTGGCAAACTTTGGCTAAAACCTCTTCGTGGGAAACCAGTTGTGATCTTTCCTTCAGGTCTTCATGGATACGCAGTGGAGAAGGAACTCAAAGTGGCAAAGTAAATTTTCAGATAGTTACATCAAGTGAAAATTACTTTATGCACGGCATTAGCAAAATAGTTCTTCAGATAGTTACATCAAGTGAAGAACAATTCGGATAGTTACATCAAGCGAATATTATTTTGCAGACAGCCACAGCAAACTACTTCTTCAGATAGTTACATCAAGTAAAGAAATACTTTGCAAGCAAGTTGTAATTCGGATAGTTACATCAGGCGAAGAACGTCTTGCACACACAACCAGCAAAATAATTTCTCGGATAGTTACATCAGGCGAGAAATACTTTGCTCCCAGCATCAGAGACATGCAGCAGCGGATTTGAACACACTCAGCCTCACACAATACTCACCCTCAATATCAAAACGTATGCTCCCCCTCAACTTCAGCATACAACAAGAACAATATCGGAGCAACAAGCACATCTTCTTCTTCCTTGTCCATAAAGCCAGAAAGTATCTTCCATGGATCTCACCCAGAAACAGAACAGGATGCCTGCTCTGATACCAATTGAAATTCTGGCACGTTGGTCATAGATGTGGTATATGATGTTCCAACATCGTGCCAACGTAAAAACACAATGGACAATAGTATAAACAGTAAATAGCAGAAGGTAAATAACACACAGAGGTTTGTTAACCCAGTTCAGCGCAAACAGCAACCTAATCTGGGGGATACCAATCCAGGAATGTAACCAATACTCAATAGCCCTAGACTGATGACAAAACCCTCAAGTTTATGCCCTTCCCATCTAGCAACTCCCCTATTGTTTACAACCTAGGGTCTTAGCCTAGATCTGAGATGCACCATCTCACTTCCTCTTCCTTGTAATCCCAACAAGGGTTCTGACCAACCTATCAAAGGTTGGGGTACATAAAACATGTGTGAAGACACTCTTCAAGAAAACTATACTCATGCGAGTATACCAAAAGCTTTTATACTCCGTACCTAAAGGTTTTGGAGTGCAAACTACTCTAGCTTCTTACCTAATGGTTTGGAAGCAGATTACAATAACCTATGTCCTAAGCTTGCATCAAACGATACAAGAAAGGCACACAAATCTAAAGCACAAGGCTTACATAGACACGAAACCCTAAAAGTCTACATTTTGATATATTGGTTTCGGTGAGGAAAACTAGGTCTTGAGTCTTCCTTATATAGCTGGTGGCTTGGGCTCCAAGAGATTCATTCCAGAAATATATCCAGCTCACAAATATAAAATAAAACCATATCTTTAAAAGATTTGATATGTTTTTAAAATAAATCTTCACAATAATTCCTAAGACAATCTTTAGATGAAAGATCTGTTTAGAAAATAAATCATTTCTTAACGCACACGCAAAGGAATGAAGAAAGAGAAAAAATCTTCTCTTAAAATAAAATGTGTGCACAAAAGATACGCTAGCTGGCGTACAGCTGTCAGGATCTAATGTTGTAACGTTTCATACCACATCCTGCTTAAATATTTGTTTTACCAAAATGCAGCCAACACAAAATATCCAACAGTCAAGCATTAACAAAATTTGCTGATGATTAATTTCTATGGAATAATTTGTGTAGACACCTTTTCTAAAGTCTTTTCTCTCAATATATAACATTTTTTCTATCTATAAGACTTGAACTCATATTTAACAACATGATCCAAGTCTAGTTACATTCGGACCACTACTTTCATATCAAATTATTTATGTATTTATTTTTAGGTTAATACCTAATGTATACTTCCAACATATGTGACAACAATATCATGAACAACATAAAAAACAATAATAAAACCTACCTAGACGTTAACGGATCAGGTTCAGAATCCAATTTAAAGTTCCTTCCCTAACAATAGCATAATGCATATGTACACATCAACATATTTCAATTGTTCTATCTTAAATAAATAGTCGAGATCGCTTATAGTTAATTTTTTTTAACCATATAAATCAAATCGTATGATTTTAAATTAATGGTTTAGATTAACTACCCCTGATGAAACATTTACTGCAAGCAATTATTATGCAGGGGATCGGGGTTCGAACCCCGGTCATCCCACTTATTCACCTTAAGGGTGGAATTTCAAGCCATTAGACTACTAGACCAAAAAAAATAAAAATTAATGGTTTAGATTAACTACCCCTGATGAAACATTGACCGCAAGCAATTATGATATGTTCAGAGTCACTGCAACAACAATAAACAAAACAAGACCATACATAGTATAAAAAAATACTTTCTCCATCTTAAAATGAATGTCGTTTAAATTTTTTGTGCACACATCAAACAATAAAATAATGTTGTCATAAAACATTAACACATTTTTACTAAATTAACTTTCTTGACTATTAATAATATATTTCCCACAATGATAAATACAAAGTAAAATATGATAAATCTATATTATCTTAAAAAATGTAATAATAAATCTATTTTAAAAGAAAGTGAAAATAACATTTTTTTTTTAGTACATAGACGAAATGACAAAGCCATTATAATAAACTCACACACACAAGTGAGGGAGCCGGGGTTCGAACCCCGATCATAGCATCCGGCCTAACAATTTCGGCAATATTTTGTCAGTTGAGCTAAGACTTCTAGACAACATTCTTTTTTTAAATATACTTTTATTTATAAAAGTGACATTCATGTTAAAAATAAAAAGTAAAAAACAGTTAATAAAACAACACAGTAGAAACATGTGATACCTACGTTGGCACTAACCAATCCAAGATGTTACACGATCTCAAAAGTTTGTTTCATTTCATAAATAAAAGAATGAAGTTGGGTTTCAGTTTTAATCCAAACTACTACACACTTCCACTCTCACCACCACCTTCCCTAATTTTCACCTCTCCAAAATTCTCACAACTTCCATTCTCTCACTCTCAAACCACTTCTTCAGGTAATGTTCTCTTCTCTTTCTCTCTTCTGAGTTTTTTATTTTTTCATCTGGGTCTTCTAAATTTATTATTTTTTTCATGTGGGTCTTCTAAATTTGTTGTGTTCTTTCTGTGATAATACATGCAGGTAGAAAAAGATTAGTTTTTTGTGTGCAAAACATTGATCATCATCATCAACTTGAGTCAATACCTAGTGCTTTGATGGCTTCTGAACAAGAAATTTCACAAGTTAACAGAAATTTTTACCCTCATATTGAACCCTATAGTACTGGTTTTTTGAAGGTTTCAGATCTTCATTCAATTTACTGGGAGCAATCAGGAAATCCAACTGGCCATGTGAGTAGTAATTGCTTGCCCTCATTAGCTTAAATTTGCAAAATTTGTGGAGTGATTTGTTAATTTAGTTGTGAAATTTGAAGGGACCTAAAATTGAAAATCTCCATCACATTGATTGGTTCCTCCTAGACAATTTTAGGGATTAGATTGATCGACCAGAAAGAAACGATGTGACTAAAGATTTTAAATTTAGGATCATTTTGAAATTTTGTTAATGTTTGGTTGGGATCAAATTGTCCCCCACTTACAATTTCGGAGACTAAATTGGCGATGAACCATTTGAAATTTTTAATAACAAAGTTTTCAACTTTTTCTAAGTTTTTATTTGTGGAGTAGGTTTATGTGTTTACATTGATCGACTATGAAGCATGGACACCGGACACGACACAAACATTAACACATCGACACCGATAATAATCTGAGAAAATGACATAATTCAATGTAATCATAAGTGTCGGCGTCGGACACACGTGACGCCTAATCCATTGATTGTCCGTGCTTCATAGTTGATTGATGAAGACTGGAATGCGAGGCACTTTTATTTAATGGTTCTATTATGTGGATTGTTTATCGATGCTATTGAATGAACTATAATGTTGAATTGTTCCATTAAGCCTCTTGTAGAATTGAAGATAGTCAATTCCTACACCATTTTGTTGAAATTGATATATCATATATGTGGTTCATTTGTGGTGGCTCATGTTTTTATGGAAGCTGATTTAAAAAACTGAAATATTCTATTCTTTTTTTTTGGTGAGGTAGCCTAGTGGCTTGAAAATTCACCCATAAGGTGAATAAATGAAGTGTCCAGGGATCGAACCCTAGCTCCTGCATATAAAATGCAATTGTCCCTACCAAATGAGCCAAGCTCTTGGGGACTATTCTATTCTTTATTTAGTGATTATATTATATGTATTTAACTTTGCTAAGAGTGGAAAAAATATTGATTTAGCATTTTATAAATACTTTTCTGGCAGCCAGTTATCTTCCTTCATGGAGGCCCTGGAGGGGGAACTTCCCCGAATAATAGGAGATTTTTCGATCCTGAATTTTACCGAATCATTCTATTTGATCAGGTTAGTTTTGAAACTCTAGTGTGTTATAATTATCTCCATCTCTTGTGATTTACATTTTTTCTCTCTATCAGCGAGGTGCAGGGAAAAGCACACCCCATGCTTGTTTAGAGCAAAACACCACATGGGACCTCATTGACGACATTGAAAAATTAAGAAAACATTTGGAGATTCCAGAATGGCAGGTAATCTTTCACCTCTGGTTGTTTACGAAATTACCAGTATATATTTTCTGGTTCTTATGTAACAGTATATGATTTTATGATCCATATAATATACAGGTATTTGGTGGGTCATGGGGAAGCACACTTGCCCTTGCATACAGCCAAACTCACCCAGATAAGGTGTACAGATCTGTTTTGATTTTCGTTGCCTTTATATAAAACATGTGTTTAGTTTTTAATATGTTGTTGCAGTATCACTGAAGATTGTGTAATCTATACTTAATGAGTTTTTCCATGCTATGTTCACTTTTTTAAATATTTAATAATTTTGTTACAGGTTACTGGCATGGTCCTTAGGGGAATCTTCCTTCTAAGGAAGAAAGAGATTGATTGGTTTTATGAAGGTGGTGCTGCTGCAATATTCCCTGATGGTATTAACTATTCTTTTATTTATTTGTTTAGTGAATTAAGTTTGAGAGTAATTGTCATGCATAATAAGCCTTCCTTTTAAAATATGAAGTTCTTTTTTACTTGATATATATATAATAAGCCTGGAACTTTAGGTTATATCCGTTTCTTTGCATGTGAGAACTAAAATTATTTTTCTATGAGGAATATGAGACGAGAAGCATATTTGATTTGACTGTTTTTTGTCTCGTGTAAGCCTGGGAGCCATTCAGAGATCTTATTCCAGAAAATGAGAGAGGATGTTTCCTTGATGCTTATAAGAAGAGATTAAACTCTGATGATATCGAAATTCAGGTGATTGTTTGTCTGGTTTCTCAGCTTGCTTTCTACCGTTTCCTCCCATAATCATAATACTTGTTTTTATTTAAATGTTGTTTTGGTTTCGAGTCTATTGCTCCATATTTTGGCCTGAACTATTCTAAGAACATAGTACTTAGAGTTAAGATAATTGAACTAGTTTAAAAGTCTATCCTTAACAATACCAATATGTTTACGTATCTGAAATGACACATAAGAAGCTTCCATATGAGTTGCCAAGTTGAGTGCCATTTCAATTTATACACGATGGATTTTTTTTTCGAAAGGGTTTCAGGGAGCAATCTCTTTGTTAAATATAAAAAGGATTGCTCGCAAATAGTTCTTTCTTGTATCCAGCATTTGAATCCTGCGGTAATATTTTTGTGGTTGTTTACTTACCTATATCTTCATACTTAGTATGCAGCCGCTAGAGCGTGGACCAAATGGGAAATGATGACTGCTCACCTTCTTCCAAATGAAGATAACGTCAAAAAAGGAGATGACGACTACTTTTCACTGGTAAGTTCATCAACTGAGGAATAACACGGATTTTGTTTCATAAAAAACCTGTGATAGTTCGTTCTTTAAATTCTGTGACAAAGCCCTTCTCTATTTCTACCGATTTCCCTATATGTACTCTTGAAAGTGGTATGGTGTTGCTTGTAAAACTTTGCAATTTGAATGCAATTCTTATAAAATAATAATATTTCAAATACTTTTTAGTGCTCTAAAAATTTTCAGCGCACAGATCTTATCAGATTTCTAATGCATATAAATGTAATAGTGCAGAATGATTTTCTTGTGTGGGCTTGAATTATGCCTAGTTTGTGGAAAACCTTTTCTCCCCTATAAAGAAATAGTTAACATCCTATGATCTCTCTAATTTGGCACTAAATAGCAGTGGTGACAACTGCAGATTATATTTCTCTGATATGATGAAAAGAAATTGACAAACTTGGATTTGTACCTTAAGCCATACCCATTGTGCTTCTTTCTACATCTTGATGCTTAATTTTTAAGATCCCCTTGCATTTTTAGCTATAAGTTCAAACGATATTTGAATTAGCTTCCCATGAAAAGCCATAAACTATTGAGTTGAGATAAGTTCATTTACTAAACTCCTCATTTTGGTCAAACAAGCTTATAAGCTAGTCAAATAAGCTTTAAATTAAGGAAAATGTTAAGGAGATAAATGTAGAAATATTCTCTTGAAAATAGTGTATTTAACTTTATAAACATTAAATATCTTATATTATTAAATGCTAAATTTTCATTTTTAGGTACATAAACATGTGCCCTTAGGGCACATGTTAACATGATCCTTAAATTAATTTACTGGTGTTGCCAAACAAAGCCACAATATAAGTGAAAGGATTTTCTCCCTTCATAATATATAATTGAGATTCTTTGACTTGCATGTTGACTTAAGAGTGATGTCAAATAATATTTACCCCCTTCGTATTTTTTCTATCAGGCATTTGCAAGGATCGAAAACCACTATTTTGTCAACAAGGGATTTTTCCTCGCTGAGTCATTCTTGTTAGACAACGTTGATAAAATAAGACATATCAACACCACAATCGTTCAGGTAAATCATTTTTTGCTGCATCATATTCCTTGAAAATTCAATGTCTTATGATATTCATTTTCGACTTTATAGGGAAGATACGATGTTTGCTGCCCTATGATGTCTGCCTGGGATCTTCATAAAGCTTGGCCAGAGGCAGATTTTCGGGTAAGAAGAGTGTTGCTTTTGGTCATTGGTCTCGCTTACATTCACAGTATTGTTTTGCATGCTATGATAATTATCTATGATGATTGATGAAGTTTCTGGATAGAGATTTTAAAGTCACATTCTACAGCGAAGCATGTCTTTTAATTAAATGCCAAATGATGATATGACTTTTTGTTGTTTACTTATCTTGTGCAAAACTTGGTCATCAAGTTACTGAATCATACTATGAAACACAGGTGGTTTCCGATGCAGGACATTCCGCCAACGAACCAGGCATATCCGCTGAACTTGTGGCTGCAAATGAGAAATTAAAAAACATAATAAAGAATAAAGGGGACTAAAGTGAGTCGACAGCCAAATTAAACAGAAGGTGCAGTAGGAGAGTAATCAGATTCATCCAAAGCTAGCTTGTTTGTCTGCAATGAAATAAATTACAAGTATCCATGTATTTGGATCAAGTTGCTTTCTTTATTGTCATAGACTCATAATAACAATGCACAAAAATTTTAATGCTTGTGAAATCAACTTGTTGAGAATTTTTTGAAAACTTGGTGTTTTGGATCATTTGAAAAAATTGTGCTGGCGGTTTGGATCATTTTAAAACTTGTTCAGAAATCAACTAAGCTAAAAAATGCCTCTTTGATTGAAATATGCCTTTGTAATAAAGTTACACTTTTTTCTTTTTTGCACATTTACAGATCTTGTTATTATCATTACAAATATTGTGCTGGTGGTTTCAATCAATACCTCTTTGTTATTATCATTACAGATCTTGTTATTAAAAAATGTCTCTTTGTATATGAATTAAATAAAATCTTACACAAATAAAAAATCTAGCTGATATAAGGTAGCAGTACAAAAGATTTGTCTATCACTATAGTAGATTACAACACATCTTTTTTCTACAATTTAACAAAGCAACTCAACATAATTCAATGATGATATTGAACAAATATCAATCCTTCACCAAACTATATGAGAACCTCTAAGTTGGTTTCCTGGTGATGCAGCTCTTGGGCACATGGAGACTGTGAAACTTTGGTTCCTTTGGGACAGTCAAAGTTCTCCTTCCTTGTGAACAGGATGATGCATCATTTTTATGTGGCTTTGTTGTTTCCTTTGGCTTTACAATTTCTGAAGTCTTTTCAACAAAGGCGGCGCCCGGTTTACAAGCTGATGCAAGAACTGCTTTTTCTTTCTTCCTTGACAAAACACTGCAAGATACACTTGTATTATTAAATTTCCAAAACCAAATACCATTATTATAATAGATTGAAGCTTTATTCTTAAATTTTCAGACTGATTTATTACTTACCTTAGAGGCCTCACAACATTATGTTGCATCATTTTGGATTTTCTTTCAAAATTTTCATCTACATGTTTCTGAAGTTTAGGACCAGGATTTCTGTTAGGTGTTTTGGCAGATAATTTATGTTGCACCTTGCTGTTGGAGTTGTTGTCACTATGAATGTTTCCCTACATAACATTTTGAGGATATTTCAGCCATTGTCTAAAAACACAAATTAAGCAGTAATTCAGGTGCGCAGTAAGCAGGATCTTGTGCATTAACTTACAGTTTGATTTTGTTGTGTTGTTCGGTGTGATTTCTCGCTGCAGCTGCTATAATTGTCTTTATCACTTTGCGTTGTACACGTTTCATTTTTCTGAAAGGAAGAGAAAAGAAAAAGCAAATTTTAGATATACAATGATAAATAACGATAGGTAGATTGAGTTCACATTGAAACTTAATCGCTTACATTCTTATTTTTCCTTATTGCCGCCTTGCCATCTTTAGCAGTCGTTTCTTTCAAGGGTGCTGTGATTTTTTTCTCCAAGTTTGCTTCTTTGAGAATTCCCCTTTCCTGCAGCATAAAGAAATAGCATAAATCACACACTGGATTATTGTAACTTATTTATAAACTAAATAAACCCACAAGAACAAAGGTCCTTACTTACATCAGTTCTGAACTTAAAAGGCTTAGGATTGGTAGGCTTTAACTTTCTATATTTAACAACTTGAGAACCAGTTGTGGTCAATGCAGATTTCTGTTTCAAAGTTAAAATCAAATCATTGAATTGAAGTAAGTGGGACTGAACTGAAAATAACATCAATGAGATTCTAACTATAGACCAGACCTTATGAATTTTTCTATCCTCTTGCTTGCTTCCAAGAATGGCCTTTTTGGAACCATCACTGTTGGTACTTATTGATCTGCTGCCACAAAAAAATCAATGATTACATTAAGTTTAAGAAACACAAGAGAGCCAAAGAAAACACATTTTTCAGACAAATCATATTACTTACATATTCTCACTAGGGACTGAAGAGTTTTCCTTGTCATCATTCTCATTAAGTTCAATCTCATTTTCCTTATCATCATAAGCCATTGAATTCTCTTCAGCCTTTCTCTTTTTGGCTTCAAGAAATTTTCTCTTGTTTGAGGCTGTGATCCTTTTCTCTTCATTTTCACTCTCTTCAATAGTTTTAGTATCTTCTTCACTCGAACTTGACCGTGAGGTAATATCATCTCTAGAAGCTTTTTCACTCTCTTCAATAGTTTTCTTCTCTTCGTGGTTGGAACTGGACAGCGAGGTAATATCATCTCTAGAAGCTTCTGACAGAGCTAGACCTGAACTCTCTCCTCTTTCTAGAGAGTCACTTCTAGATTTTTCTTCTATCTCGATATCACTAGAGTCACTTTCATGCTGCACAGGAACCTTCTGTTTCTGCATAGCTTTCACTTTCATCTCTTTTAGACATCTAACAGTGTTAGTTTCCGGTTCCTTTCGGTTACTAGAATACAACGAATCGAAAACACGACTTTTAACCTCTCGTCCCTTGAATTGCTTCTTTCTAGAGGAATCCACAGGCAATGAGTTGTTACATCCTTCTCCATTCTTCTTCACTCCATTGAATTCAAGCTTCTTCATTGCAGAACACAATGCTTTCATGGATGATTTCAATTCTACAGAACTCTTGATCCCAATCACCTTCTTTGGTGAGTTAAAATTCAATGCCTTGGCAACCACTCTACTCTTAGCCTTAGGCACAGCAACAGTCAATGATTTCTTGTTCTGAACACTTCTAAACTGTTCCAAATTAGAAACCTTCTTTAGATTCCTCGGAGTTGTCAAAGCCTTTGTCACTGATGGTGATTGCTTCACCTTAGCATTTGGGGTTGCAGCAACCTTAGAAAGAGGTTTAACAACTTTCACATTATTGTCATTTACCTTGTGTGACAAGGAGGAAATAAAAGCCATTCTTGACATCCTTGGCTTTGCAGGAGCTGTATTAGGACACTTCAAATTTGAACTGAAAATCAACAACATCGAGAAACCGCGTTACTTTAAAAGTCCAATCACATCATGATTCTTGATATTGTAGAGAACAGCAGTTAAATATGCGTTTCGGTTTTAGAGACACTAAAAACCTTGATGTTTATGGCTAGGGTTCTGTTTGTATCGACTTATTTGAATTTAGCTACTAACTAACATAAACACTTATGAGACTCTTTGTGAGATAACTTGTAAAAAAATGTTATGATTTTTCCACAAGCTTTTTTTAGCTTATTTCCATAAACTCTTCAGAATAGCTTATATGAAAATAATTTGACTTTATTTTATCTTTTGTTACTACTTACTAGTATAAAAATAGCTTATACCTAAACACTAGCACAAGAGCTTAATTAAGTTGTTTAGCTTATACCTAAACACTTATGCTATAAGAGCTTAATTAAGTTGTTTATCCAAACACGACCTAGGTTGAAAAACTGTTGACAAAACAAGAGTGTAATTGGTTTGGCTACCTACCTTGCTTCTCTTTGTCTTCTATTCAATGCTTTTCTGAGACGAACATTGGGACTTCTAGCTGCCATAACCTGAAAATCCAACACAAATTTGAGAAAAACCTCATTACACATTACTCATTATTTAGTCCTTTTTATTATTAAGAAAACTATAACCAACCCGAAGAACGAAATCCTTGTAAATTGCTTCAGAATCCAATTCTTCTTCATGCTTTTGATCACATCCTGAGAATTAAGTTTCAATTAGCAACAAAATTAAAACTGAAGCTGAAAATGAGAGTTCAAAAAATGAAAATTACCAAAGCGTGCGCAGAACCAGTGTCGATCATCGTCAGGGCGGCGTTTATCAGGTGCGGTGAGGTCAACAAATTTAGGTGCTTGAATTTTCTCATAGAAATCATCATCAAATATTTCTATTTCCTCTTCTTCTTCAATAATTGGCAAGAATCGATTTTCTGCCATTACTTTTTTAACAAGAGAAGAATCGTTACAGTTCAGTGACACTGTTTTCGTTTTAGTGGCAACGTTGTTGTGTTGTTGTAATAATAATAAGATAAGACATTGGATTCTTGGAAGTTTTAAATTCCCGTGAAACTAGCCGTTACGATTCCGACAGGCTGGTGAGTGGTGAGAGAAGAAAAAGAAACGGTATGAAAGGGTGCTTTTGTCATTTTCGACTCGTTTATTTATTCTTCCAATTGGGTTTGGACTTTGGATTGGATTCAGCCCGAGCCCAATGCCCACTTTCTTCGAAAGATTCTCTTCTCCCCCCATGACTCTTTTTAACTCCCCAATATTCCGATTTTACCCCTGTATAAAAACTTTGGAACGTGTTTTCCGAAGTTTTTCTAGTTCAAATTCGTTGAAAACTTCGGAAAATACACTCCGAAGTTCGTATTCAAGGCAAAAAAAAACTTTGAAAAACGCGTTTCGAATTTTTAAATCAAGGGCAAAAAAGAAAATCCGAGAGGGAAAAGAGGTGTGAGAGGTGGGATGAGAATCTTTCACTCTGTTCAATATTGGGTCAAAGCCCGTTTCTTGCAATTGTGTAAAACACACGTGGATATTTGGTTCTATGATGGAAAAAATGATTTTGAGTAAATTAATTCTGACTAAATTTGAGTTGTAGGTAAAATAGTTTATGTTTGATTTCGTTTATACAAAAATAATCCAATGAATTGAATAGTAAATTTGAGTGTAAAAATTAGCCGGAACCACACCAGGAGCAATTCTTTCAATCACAATATTAAAATTATCAAAGAGTCAAGGTTCTTCGTCTGTTACCTTAGCCGCATCCAGACGGTGATTGAATTGAAACAGAAATCGACCATTGACCGCTTGCAGAATTGAAACTTTCTTTCCTGCTTTTCAAACGTGACTCAATCGCTCCTTGAAGTAGGCAAAGCGAACCTGTTTATCAGTGAGAACACGACCAATCAAGCAATGGTCAAGGATTTGGATGGTGGTGGGATCGGAACCGAGGTTCAAAGTTAGGCCCTCATCGGAGAGAGAAAGACCATCAAGGGAAAGGTTAGGTTCACACATGGTGACGGTGGAGAGTACTAGTAAGAGAAGGATGAGTATTGGACGGCAACAAAACAGAGGGAATCACATAAATTGGGTTACATAAGCAAGTTTGTTGTGTGGAGAAGGCTATGGCGGCATCAGTTTAAATAGAAAGGTAAGAAGCATCTACGTTATTTGGACATACCAGATGATGACATGATTCATCTCACAACGGTGAAGGCCCAAGAGTGGCGGCGGCCCAAACAGAGCGGCGACGCTGAGTGTATCAACCCTAGGACAGCTCGTGTTTACTTTTTCTGTTACTTGTTTAAAGATACGTTATTGAAAACTTAAAAATTAACATAAAAACTTATTGATTTTCAAAAGCTGTTTTGCATGAACTAAAAAATAAACTATTACAAATGGACCCTAAGGCTCCGTTTGACCCTTTTTTTTTTTATTGGGCCAAACACATTTTTAATAAAGCTCTTAGAAAAAAAAGTAACTTTTTTTCAATGTGCAAAATTGAATAAAAAGAGCTTTTAAGAGAAGAGGTTGAAACTTACTTTTGAAAAAAAAATTCGGAGTTTTTTTTGTTTGTTACTTATCTTTAGTAAATTTAGTTTAACCTAGTTTGTTATCATCTTTTTTAAAGTTTTTTATTAATCTTTAGTTTGCTATTATCTTTGTTTTGTAAGTTAGTTATTAATGTAGTTTAATTAGGGTTGATATATTTATTATTTTTTTTTAAAAAAAATAATAGTATATTTTACTACCAAACAACTTTTAGCTTAAAAATAACTATAAAGCTAAAAAAAATAATTACCAAAGAACATTAGTTTTTTTTCTAAATTTTTTTTCTTTCACTTTTAGCTTTAAAATAGCTTCTATGACTTAAAAAAACCGGATGATAATCTATGACAACATATAATAAAGATTTAAATGAAAAAACATAAAAACAATTAGATTCTAGATCTATATAACACAACACAACACAAGAAAACGGTTTGCTCAAAAAACAAACGAGGTTTCCTTCCTTCCGTGCTATCTATCTTCTGAATCAGTGTTCTCCACACTCATCTTAATCCTCCTTTTGTCGCTACTCAATTTTTCTGCAATCAGGGTTCTTCACACTTTCTGAATGGTATGCTCCTTCCTATTACTTTCCAGTTTTTATTTAGAATTGCAATTTGTTAAGCTGAATAATAATTTTCTGACTGAAGACGAAGGTCTCCCATAACTTGGATGATGCACTGGCGTGTGTTAACTCATATAATAGGAAAAAGTATGATGAGTTTTTAAACATCGCAATTGATTTGAAATTTAAGAGAATTGCTACAAGAGTGAAGAATTTGTTTGAAGGGCATTCGGATTTAATTTTGGGATTCAACACACTCATCTTAATCCTCCTTTTGTCGCTACTCAATTTTTCTGCAATCAGGGTTCTTCACACTTTCTGAATGGTATGCTCCTTCCTATTACTTTCCAGTTTTTATTTAGAATTGCAATTTGTTAAGCTGAATAATAATTTTCTGACTGAAGACGAAGGTCTCCCATAACTTGGATGATGCACTGGCGTGTGTTAACTCATATAATAGGAAAAAGTATGATGAGTTTTTAAACATCGCAATTGATTTGAAATTTAAGAGAATTGCTACAAGAGTGAAGAATTTGTTTGAAGGGCATTCGGATTTAATTTTGGGATTCAACACCTTAACGCCAACGGAATGTCAAATCAAACTTCCTCATAATACCGGTTAGTATGGTCTATCATTATTCATTGCACTCATATATTTTATTAATTTTGATTATATTATCTTATTGACAATAAAACATGCATATGTTTATGTTTAAGAAGTTCCACATCGGTTGTGAGATGACCTGCACACGTGTTTATAAAAATCTAAGAGTTTAGAATTCACCTAACACTCTAATTGTTGTGATACATAGGGAAAAATGTGAAGGTAGAAGAAAATTGTAAACTTCCTTGGGATGTGCTTGATATCATTGCCAAAACACTAGATTTTGATGACCTCTTTCACTTTGCTGGTGTGTGCAAGAATTGGAGGGCTTTTCACAAAATTTATTGGAGAAATTTCTCGACATCCCAAAAACCATTACTTCTTCAATCATCATATCATGGTAATAATCAATTATTATATACCCTTAGTAGCATATCTGACCAAAAAGTTTATTGCTTGAACATGGAGAGCTGCTTCATTGACTCTAGCAATGTTATGTATGTTTCGTCTTCTGGTGGATATTTTATCATGGTAGGGCACAATAATTCATTTCTCTTGATCAATCCATTTACAAGAATAAATAAGGTAATCAATGTCTCTACATTTGAAGTTAAGTTTCAATATTTTGCAAACCATGCATTGCTTGCTTTCGGCAAATCTTCGGAGGAATTTGTCTTGGTGGTTATATGCAATATGTATGTTTCTAGGAGTTTGAATGTCTATCAATCTCGAAATTGTGGTTGGGTTACTTATTCAACAATGGAAAATCAAGGGAGGGTCATTAACTTTGTGGTTTTTCAATATAAAATATATGTTATCACTAACAAGGCAAACATAGGGGTACTCAACTTGAATTCTGGAAATATTAAATTTCTAAAACTGAAGAGTACTCCTCATGAACCAAATTCTGTACGCCACTGTTGGTTGGTTTGTTGTGACGATCAACTTTTAATGGTTGATTTTGTAAGGAACAACATGTTACCAAATGTGTACAAGATAGACTTCTCAACTATGAATTATATCAAACTGGAAACATTGGGCGACATTGCTTTATTTTATGTTACGGGCAGAAGTTGTTATGCATTGAGCGACCCAAATAGATGGGGATATCAGAGCAATTATGTCTATATCGTCAGTCCTCCACCCACCGCAAAATGTACAATGTATTCTTGGGATGATAAAAAATTGCAAAAAGACATTACACTTCCATCTCATGCTTCTCCTGGAAGATATCCCTCAATGCTTGATTGGTTATTTAGACATATACCAAATGAGGTAGATTATTCTCTTGTTGAGTAACTTGCATATTGTACACCGTGTTACTTGTGTTGTGTTTCGACCTATTTCCTTTTTGTTTGACATTGACAAGAATAATAAAAATTTGTGAAGGTTTGTAGTTTCAATAATGGACAAGTATTGAGTTAAAAGAAAGAATTGAATACATTGTTTGATTATTATTGGGAATTGTTTGATATCCAACCTCTCAATATAATTTATTTCTCTCATATTTTGGCATCAATTAGTTCTTCATTTGCATTGTTAAAGAGTTTATTATCCTCAAATCAGTTTCATGGTTTCATAGTCAGAGCATTAGACCAGGACTTGCCGCCTATTATGAGATTGTATTAACTCATTACGATTCAATTGGTTAGTTACTTATCAATTAAATTCTTCTTTGACACTTCGACACAATCTTAATAGTTTACCTTTTTTATTACACTCATTTTAACTTTATATTTTTTTTCCCTTGCAGTTCTAGCCTAATGAATTTGGTGAAGAGGTAACTTAAGAGCTGGAGCTAACTATGTATGTCAAAACACAACTAAAAATGCAAAAGCTAAGAAAATTTGATCACATTTCTTTACTTATAAAAAAACTCTCTGAAAACCTTCACTTCACCTCTATTGACTTGAGCGTCGGAGTGTCTGTAGGTACACAATTCCCCTCCGCTCACCGGAACTTGGGGACAGAGCAACCGTTAACAACCGGACTTGATAGACTCTGATCACTAGTAAGATCAACATGTTTCAACACATTTCTTCATGTTAGTTAAATTTAAATTGGACCCATTGAATTATGTGAACCAAACATAAATTGGATATGAATTTTAACGGATAGAATATAATATATTGAAAATGTGTGTTAAAAAATATGTGGTTAGAATTTTTCATGTTTTAGATAAGATTCAATACTTAGGAATATTAAAATTTTTTGTTACTATAAGTTCATTTATCGATTTTCGTAATTTTATTTTTTTATTCTTTCTTTCCACCGTACCAAACGAACTCTAAGTACAACAAATTATAGGTGAATAAAATATATGATCTCTTATTTCTCTTGACATTTCAGGGTGCATTAGGTATTATTTTTCCAATTACCAAGGGTGAAGGAGTTGGACAAATGTTCTTCCCATTCACTATGTCAGCATACTACAAAACACCTCCAGCAAAGTTTTCATAATTCAATAAACATATATCTAAGAAGGAAATAGATATATATGGATATACAGGGCCATTTAAATAAATAATTTATAAAAATGATTATAGTATTAAAGTTTTTACATTTGGTTGCGTACAATAAAAAATATTTGCGTAAATTAAAGTGTTTGAATATATTATTACATAAGTAATTATAAATTTAATATTGACTGTGAATAAAAATAAATATATTTAAGATTGACTCAAAAGATAAATTTTTTTAAAAAAATAAGTGGAATACTTATATATGTAAAGAAAAAGAAAGATAACTATACAATTACAAACTCTCTACTATTAGACCATGACACTCTGTTTTTTTTTTTCCTAATCAAATCCTTAGTTTGCTAACGGGCTAGTTTTAATTCTTTTACTCTTTTCACCCTATCAATTTCTTGCACTTCTTACTCATTTTCTATTTTACCTTTATGTGATTTGGATGTTGTAAGAATGAGTACATTTTGAAAAAATACCCTACATGAAAATATCCTAAATGAAATTTATGTCCGCTACTTAAATAGTAGACGTTATAAAAATACAAAATTTGAGAAAGAAAAAACACTCTACATAATTAAATAGCAGATTTTGTCCGCTACTTAAATAGTAAATGTTATAAAAATGAGTATTTTGAAAGAAAAAAAAACTCCCATAACATGAAATTTTTAAATTTTGAACATAAAATTCATTAGTTAAGTAACAGACAAGGGTATTTTAATAATTTTGTAAGGCGTGTGAGAAATGAATTAGGATGGCAAAAGTAAAAGTCCTAGGGTTCGTTTGACCTGACTTTTTTAAGTCTTAGAAGCTATCTCAAAGTTAAAAGTGAAAATAAAAGCTTTCAAAAAAAAAACTAAAGTTGTTTAGTAATTGTTGTTATTTTTAGTTTCAAAGTTATTTTTAAGCTAAAAGTTGTTTGGTAAAATATATTTTTTTTTAAAATAAAATCTTAAAAATATATCAATCATAATTAAACTAGATTAATAACTAAGTTTTTTTTTTGAAGGAAGATTAATAACTAACTTAAAAAAAACAAAGATAATAGAAAACTAAAGATTAATAACAAACTTAAAAAAAGATGATAACAAACTAGATTAAACTAAATTTATTAAAGATAATAACAAACAAAAAAAGTTTCAATTTTTTTTTTTCAAAAGTGTCGATTTTTTTTTTTTAAAACGGATTTGGATCCGGATATTTTAAAAGAAGAGGTTGAAACTTACTTTTGAAAAAAAAATCGAAACTTTTTTTGTTTGTTATTATCTTTAATAAATTTACTTATAATGATTTGGCAAATTAACCGACCATGCACACCCCAAAAGCTCTTTTTATTCAATTTTGACATTAAAAAAAGTTGTTTTATTTTTACTAAATTTTGGCCTAACTTCTCATTCTTAAGAGAATAAAAAGCTAAAAAAATTTGGGCCAAACGGAGTTCTAGTCTAGAAGCACATGATTTTTTTTTTTCAAATTAAATGATAATTATAAAAGTCATATTAATATTAAAAATATTTAAAAGTGAAATTATTTAAAAAAAATTAAAAAGTTAAATTTAAATATTACTAACATTTTAGTATTTTTGGTACAAGAGTGATATAATTGAAGAGAATACCGATCCTCTGACGGTGCCGCCGTAGACATAGCCAAGGTACGCTTCTTTCCGACCAATGTTTTCCCCAATTTTCAAATTTTTTTCTTCCCCGATTTTATCTGTTTTCATGGATTTCATTTTTGCGATTGTATTTCGCCTCTGATTCTTTCTATCTGCAAAAGTTTTAGTTTTTATTGAGTTTCCAATCGCTTCAATTTCCACCCTTTATAGCTTTGAATCAGTTCTTATAATGGTAGAATTCTAGGGTTTAAGGAATAGTTTGATATCTCAGGTCAGCCAATCTTTTTTTTTTACTTATTATTTGAACCCTAATGTGATATGTAGATCATTATGCTTTATTTGGTTTGAACCCTAATTGGGATTGGGATAGGGATACAATCTGAAATGGAGAAAAGTTTGTTTTTTTTTACCCGGGTTTTTCACTTACAAGTATATGAATAAAAAAAACTGATTTTTTTTTTTAATGGCAATAAAAAAGACTGATTGGTAATGATATTTGTAGAAGTAAGTAATAATCAGAAACTTTAGGGTATTTGACTGATATTTTGCACTAAGAGGTCTTTGAATTTCGGATTGGAAGAAGATTTTGTTTCGGAATTTTGTTGATGTTATTCTTTTAATCAAAATAGTGTTCTTTACTTTGTTTTTGGCTAAATTATCAGATGGATCTAGAGACTGAAAATAGACTAGCTGCTATGCTTATGAGGGAAGCAGCTGAATTGCGGCGGCAGTCTGAAAAGGAAGGTGTTCTGGCTTATCTTCAAAAGCCTAATGTACGGTGTCGGCCAAATTCACGTTTTCTAACTGCTACCGTACGTGGGGTACAACAAGGTTCTTTCTTACTCACTAATTTTTGATAGAGTTTGGTTATTATTGTTCTCTATTTCCTATATTTTGTGGTTTTGCTTTCGATACAAGTTTATCATTGTATGGGAACTAGAAATATATTTATAGATTTACTAGATCTGTTTTCTTGTTGTTGTTCTTTGAAAGTTTTGTCATTATATAATAGATGGAAAATATATGTTAGAGATCTGTCTCTTGATCTGTTTGGTGAATGCTGGTTATGCCTTTTGAGTGGATCAAATATTTAGATATATTGGAGAGAGCTTCATAGGACTTTTGGGCTTGTTTCAACTTTTTCTTACTGGTGTCATATAGAGATCATTATTTAGTATATGAACTTATAAAATGGGGTTTTCATTCTCTGTTTAGAAAAAAAGTTTGAAACGCTTGTTTGGTTCTACAAACACATATACCCTTGCACCTTCTGCTATGATCTTCTTCGCACCCTCTGTTACACTCATCTACTATGTTTCATTGCCCTTTTAACTTTGTTCTTTCAGACTATTTTGCTCTCAAACTTTTGTGTTTAGATTTCTTATTGCTCTCAAACTAGTGTTTATTGAAAAATTTATTACATTTCATTATGATGATTTTGATTCAAATAATGAATATAGCTTGAATTTTGATTGTTTTTTAACACTTGAGTAGTCATAACGTGTGTGTGTGTGTAGTGTGTCTGTCATACCATTATGAAAACTATTCTTATTTGGTTAGATGGATGATTTAAAAGAGAAGAACATTTATTTATTGTGAAATGACTTTTCCATTGTTTTAAAGTTATGGTAGGTGGTTAAATTGGTAGATTTGTCATTTCAAACACAATGTAAATGAAGCACCCCCAACTAGTTCATCCATGTCAAATATGAAACTCTTTTCTTGAATGTTTGAGACATGTAAATAACCATTCTCGTCTACATGTTGAGATGATAGTTTATCTATATTAATGAAACTGAATTTCTTTTGGTACTTTCTACCAGCAAATCGAGCTGTGGAAGTAAATGAAATGTGGCGAGCGCGGGAGAAAGAACTGGAGCTGGATAAACGGGTTACAGGGACATCATCAAGAGATAAAAGCAGTGATGACAAAAGGCATAGGGATCATAAGTCATCAAGAAGCTCAGGAAGACATTCCGGGGATGATAGAAGCACTAGCGCCTCCACTTCATCCTCAACTAAAAAAGAATATGAGCATACTCCAGAAGGTTTAAAGGATGAAGAGCTTGAGGAGTTTCTACACTCAAGGTATTATTTCTCTCTTATGCTTTCTGATGTTTTATGTGCATGCATGTATGTCTTCATAATATAACCTGTCGAGTAAATAGACATTTTAGTCATTAAAATTGTAAGGGCTGGTCAATTTAGTCCCTCAAATTTACGAAATAGCAAATTAGCCCCTTGATCAAAATATTTCTTTAGTAAACATTCGTCAAAACCAATAAAAGACATACATATTGACTTAAATAGTCTTCTGCTTCATCTAAACAAGCATAGAATCTTTAAATTTGTGGTGCAAAATTTGAGAAAAAGACCAAGTTGATTGAAACTTTTCAAATTTAAGGGACTAAATTGCTATTTCACAAATTTGAGGGACTTAATTGAGCAACTCTTGCAATTTGAAGGACTAAAATGTCTATTTCCTCATAATCTGTCTTTTTAATTACTTTAGAGCTGAGGAAACTCCATTTTGGTGCAGGATAAAGCGAGGCAGAGGTGCTATTGGTCCAAGGATGGATGAAACTGGGCCTTACCTTCCTCCAAATCCTGATGGAGAACCTTGTACTAGTCCAGATGTAAGGGAACGCCGTGCTACTTATGGTCCGCTGAGACCTTCATCATTGCAGTCATATGAATCTTCTGAGGACGAGCTTCATGAAGAAAAGCGGAAAAAGAGTAAAAAGACGCATAAAAGCCACTCGGACAAGGGGCATTCTAAGAAGCACAAGTCCAAAGAGAAATCTAAGCATAAGAAAAAGAAAAGGGAGGAAAAAAGAAGTAAACATCATCGATAATGCTATTCTGTAATCTGATATATTCTCACAGTTGGATGAAACTAATGTTATGTATTTTGTACAAATGTTTTCTGTAACATCAAATGCAATTCCTGCTAGAGATATTAATTATCTTAGCTATAGTATGCAGGTGCTTCTTAATTAATTCCATTTTGCAATCTCAAAATTATGGCTTGAACAAAACTTACAAGAAATAGTTGTACAAAACTCAATTTAGATTTTAGACATAATTTTTCACCATATTAACATTGTCCATAGATGATGGATAAAATATTTCCTCATGTTAGTTACTTCAACATCAAGTAATAATAATAATCAGGTACCGGTGTCACATTGGTTTTGAAATATATGTTTTTAAATTTCTATTTTCTAAAATTAGAAAACATTAGGGGCCCGTTTGATGGCCATGATAGGAAGACATGATATGATAAATGTATCATATCCTACTCGTATCTTCCATTTGGTGCACCAATAAAATATGATAAATTAATTCTATTTTTAATCATATCCTATTAATCCTTTGTATTTTCTATCATGAGAATAGGCTGGGTTAGAAATAACCTATCCTGATTAGTAGCCATTTTCCTTATTTAGCCCTCCTTCTATATCTCTGTAACACTCAAAACCTTTTTCCTTTCCTCGATCTCTCGACATCTCCGCATCTTTGTCTTCTACCTCTACACACCGCACCTCTCTCTCTCTCTGTGATTTTTTTCCTCTTTTTCCCTAATTCTGGATTCAGAGAGAAATCGTGGCCCTTTGTGTGTTTTTTGCGGCTTCATATCCTGTTATTTGCGCTGTAGTTTGCTTTTGTTGTGCTGTTCTTTTGATATTTTCCTTCTCTTTTGTTGGGTTTGTTGTAGCAGTGTTGTTTGACCCCTTTCTTTTTCCTTTGCGGTTCCCTGTTTATTTGTACCCTGTTTGTTTGCTAGCCATATCCTTTTTACTTCTTGTAAATCATAATGGGACTAGTTTTTTTGATAAAGTTTTGCCAATTCAAATTAAAAAATATATATAATATTGTTGTTAATTTGATGTTGTTCTATTTTCTTTTTCTTGTTCTACGTTGATTAATTAAAATTTAAAACTAATACAAGTTAATTAGAAAGGAAAACAATCACTTCACTTGAAAGAAAAAAAACAGTGAAATTGCATTAAAAGGGGTAATTTTGTCATTTAATTATGATATATATACTATCCTATTTGTTATCATTTGCATATCAAACACATGATAGGATAAATGATTATCCTATTTATATCATATCTTGTCTTTATCCAGCTCTATATCATATCATATTATTATCATATCCTAACCATCAAACGGGCCCTAGATGTTTTAAAATTAGTAGGACAGCATATGCTGAAATTATGCATAGTCCAAGCACATTCCAACAATGTCTATAGTCTATGTTATTGGAATATATTCTGGCATATACTTTTTGCATGCTCATATAGTTATTATCAAATACTATACTCCCTCCGTTTCTTTTTAATTGTCTTTTTAGAATGATAACACCAAATTAAGGAGGTGTATTTTTGCACGTTATCTTCCTATTATACCCTCGTTTTAATCCACCAATAAATTTCTATTTTTTTGCCCACACTTTTTCTTTCCAATAAATTTAATATATTATGTACAAAAAAACAAAATTTAATATGTTATGTACCAACAAAAATTAAAAAAAAAAAGATTTAGTTTTCTAAATATATAGCATTAATTGGTTTTATGGAAAAAGATAAGAGCAATTGACAAAGGGTATAATTGATAAATCATACCCATAAAATACAAAAAAGACAATTAAATAGACACGCTAAATATGATAATAAAAGACAATTAAAAAGAAACAGAGAGAGTATTTATTATTAATTATATATCTTATCATACGACAGTGTTAAAATATTTAAGGAGAATTTGCTGCTAATTTGATTTTACAAAACAGAATCGATTTTGCGTATAGAATATCCGACTTACATAAAACTACTCAAATTAGTTTTGTATGTTCAAAAACATCAACAATGTTAGACAAAATCGATTTCTAATTCAGGTGAGGGTTACCTCCATCTTCATTCTTCAAGAGTTATCTCATTCAATATGAAACTTTTAACACATTGATTATATCATATTTTAAGAGTAGTTTCTACAATTCGGCACGGCGACATTTGGACTATTTTGGATGACACAACAAAGCCATGATTAGAGTCTACATAACCATGTTTGTCCAAATATTTTTGTCAATTAGTATCATGCATGATGTTCCCAAATGTGTTACGTATCTATCAGTATCAAATCCGTATTATCACATACTAATAGATTTTCTGGCATGCCTAGTTGCCTTGTAATAAAAAATTGATGCTGATGTATTACCCAAAATTGAAAATAATTTGATGCAAACATGTTACAATAATAACAAATACTTTCCCCATCACTACTACTTTTTACAAGGAATAATGGCTAACTAGTCACATTTCCAAATCCTATCACACACCACCATATATCCCCTAACATCTTTTCTGATTATATATGTAATTAAATTAATTAATCCAATTAATTTATATATAAATCTAGATACAAAACAAAAAAAGGAGAATCAAAAGTAGCTAAGTTTTATAGAGAGATCATTGTTATGAGTCTTCAAAATGATGATCTGTCTCATCAAAGATTTCCTCCTACACAAAAATTAAATAATATATGATATCAATTAGTATGTCTCTTCAAGATTTCAAGAGTTAAAAAAAATTGTTCAAAATTAAATAATTAAATTACCTGTAAAAGCTCTTCAATTACATCTTCCATTGTAATTATTCCAACAGCTTCTTCTTTTTCAGGTAGCTTTGGAATTGAATTTCCATCAATTTCCAAAATATCTGAGTATATATTTTGTGACCATTTTTTGCTCCTAGAACTAGTACTCATATTTGAATTATTTGCATTTGGTAAGCTTTTTCTCTTATGAAGTTGCATCTTGTTTTTCAATATTTTATCTTGTTGAGGATTCTTCTCCACATCAATAGTCACCTTCACATCTCTTAATGAATCTATTTCACAAACATAATTAAAATTAAGGGAGCTTAATTTTATCATAATACAAAAAAAAAAAAATAGAATGTTAGCAAAAGATAATAATCCAATAAATTAACTTCATTTATAGCATGCATGTGCTTAATTACCACTGCAATTATTATTGGTAGTTTGTTGCTCTGTCTTGTCAAAATGTCTCACAACAACAGCCATGTGACTATGGCCCTTTTGGAATTCATTCAATATATCATAAAGTGGCATCATTTCTGGAACCCTGTCAATATTTGTAATAATTTTAATATTTGGAATTTTTGTAAAAAAAATAAATTATAAATGCATCTAATCCTATTTCACTACATAAATTTTTGAGAAGATATTTTAGAAAATAATATAACAAAGTGACACAATGATTGAAAATGACCGGCTGCATGTATAAAACATTTTTTACACCAACTAAATATAGTATATAGTACTAATTAATACATATATATAAAATTTTAATAGCTTAATATAATGCTATTTAATTTGGTTGTACAAAATAAAATACCTTGGTATTTTGCGTATGGTCACACTTTTCACAGGTAGTTCTTCTTCTGGATCAATAGTTAACAAATTCTTGATCTAAAATTAAAAAGCATGGATTAATTAAAAATTAAAACAAAAATTATGAAAAATAAAATACAAAATTTACATATAATTAAAGAAATGAGCATAACAAATACAAATTTTGTTTTATCAAAGAAAAATAACACATTTTATTGTATACCAAGACAAGTCCAATGATATTTGTAGGCTCCTCATAATAAACAGGGACTCTACTATGTCCTTTCTCCAATATTAGAGTCATCAAATCCCTGCTTAATATTAATATAAGGGCATTAATTTAGTTTGATAACAAAAAATTGTATGAAATAAAAAAATAATATCTAGTTTAAAATTTATAAATTATTGAGACACATGACTTACCTATCAAGTTTTGAGTTAATATCAATAGAAAATATTTCATTTATAGGAGTCATGGCATCACCAGCAGTTTTCTCAGAAAGTTCAAGTGCCCCAGCAATGATAGTTGTTTCATCATGTGTTAGTTCACCACCTTTCCCAGCCTAATTAATCCAAACATAAGAACCATAATGTGATAATTTGGTCTTAAAATTAACAAAATTTGTAAATGATTCTGAAATTAAAAATTCTCGATTATATTAGTCTTTTTGAGTCGACGAATTTAGTCTCTGAAATTGTATCGAAGTAATATGTATCTATGATACGTACCTCATTACCATGTAAATCTACAAGTGTTTTCAACTCGGCTCTGCGGAAAAGAGCTTCGTGTCGATGCCCCAACAAATAATCCAATAACTGAATAATTAATTAAGACATAAAAATCAAATATGGTCTAGGTTGATTCAAATGAAAACTTTTAAAAATATCAATAAAAATTATGTTTAGAATTTGAATGTATCACCTTGCTAATTGGATAAGCAACAGGAAGACATATCCATACAAGAACACGAACAGCTGGAGCTACTGTTGCACCAATTGTTAAACCATACCGAGAACAAACTGATTGAGGAATAATCTTCAAACAAGTAAAAGAAAAAAAAAAAATTAATGTAAATTTGTTATATTCAATGTATTTAATTAAATATGTAAGGAAAAGAAAGGAAAAAAAATTCTCACCTCACCAAACAGAAGAATTAATGTCACAGAAATTAGGATAGCACCCCAAGCAACAACAAGACTATCAAGAAAAATAGGAAGTGCCTGAAAAAATTAAAAAGACCTATCCAATTATATTTAGCTTCATCCGTAAGGTATCAACTCAGTCGTAAAAGTTTAGTCATACAATCTTAAGGTATCGAGTTCAAATCCTTTCAGAGGTGTCAAATGATTATTTTTTTCAATTATAATTTGTCTATCCCAATTTGTAAAAAATAAATAAAAAATTAACACATGAAATTTTGATGTACCTCCATAGCTGCTGCATTGCAAATTAGAAGTGTGCAAAGTAGTAGATGTTGATTTCTTACAACAGGCAATATTTTCTCTGTCACAATAAAAATCACAAAGTCACATAGCGAAGATTATTAATGCGAAGTCCTACCAACTGAGCTAAGTTTACGAGACTTCAATGTCTCCAACTTATATAGTACATAATAATTAATTGTAGCGTAAATATTAGGTGAATTTGACAAAATCACAGTAACAACCGTAATTATGTCAAACTCGCCGTGAAATCAAACACATAAAAACATATAAACAATAAAGAAAAGAAAACATGATGAATTTATGTAGAGAACAGTACCAGCATGTTTTCTATCTTGAGGTGTACCAGATTTAGCAAGAACTTCAAGATCAACAAGACTCAAAGACATGAGACCTAAAGTAAGTCCTGACATCAATCCAGCAAACACAACAAGTAACACAATTATCACAATTCTTATGAAAAACTCTGTTCCACAACATGTATACTCCACTGCCATTGAAATCAACAGCTACAGCTACAGCTACACATACACAAGCTGTTTAGAATTCAATTCCCATTAAAGGGTATTCAAATTATGGTAAAAAGATTATTAATTTATTGAATGGAATAGGATAGAAGAATGAAGATAGATTTTTCGGTGCTTCTTTTTGTTGAATGAGATAGTGTTGTTAAATTTATGCTAACGTTGTACTCTGTTTTCATTCTGTTTTGTACTTGGTTTCTAATTTTCACTTTGAGTCGGCATCATTGATAATGAAGCCACCATGGGACCCACCACTTGGCACTTTCTTTTTAAAACTACCATGTGGTTTTGCTTTGGATCATGCCGATTTAGGTCATTTCCATAATTTTCATCCCATGCTTAGAGTAATAAAAGTTTTGATTCTTGTTATATTCCTTTTTGTTCAACATTATGTATGTGTAAAGTTATCACTAGTTGTTGGAGAGAGACATGGAAATTGGAAACTCTATTTGATTTTTTTTTTTTTTCTTTCTTTGTAAATTATATATTTTCTACGCGCAATAATATTGACTAATTTATCGAGTTTTATGATATCTAAATCGGTGACAAACTCATTTTTAAGAGTTTTAAAGTTGTTGCATCTCAAACCATAGATGAAACTCACAACCTTAAAGGTCAGACCTCCAAGTAATCGGGGTCGGCCTTGGGTGAATCAACAATTGATCGAAATTGATTTGTCAATCTAATATCGAACACCACAACAAAATAGAAAACCAAATAAATATTGTACCAAAAGCGTAAATCAAACAACGTCATATGGTTAACGGTTTATTAAAACAAAAAAATACTCTGTACTGAAATGATGAAATTAAGAAAAGAAAAAGATATTAGTCTATATATAAACCACTTAAAGAATTGACTCAAAACCACATGAAAAAGATAAAACTCCGAGAGAATGTAGAGCTTATCTCACTAATTTTCTGCTTGTACGTTTTTGTTTTTCTAGTGTTTCTTTCTGTTGCAGTTATATTTGTTTTATCCTTCTTAATAAGGATATAACAAACTATGTTTTATTGCTTATGTTTAACCCTTCTGTTTGAAGAGCTAAAAAAATTGTATTTAAAAAAGTATATAACAGGGTCGGTCCAATATTAAATGATGCTTTAAGTGAATTTTTAAAAATTACTAATCGTACGAGTTATTTTTAAACCGGAACAAAGTTATTTTTATAGACTGTTAATATGACGTTATTTCTAAATACTATGAACATCCAATTTAAGTTTCTTCAAAACTCATTTTTTAAGTTTTTTGGTTTGTAACTTTGACTAAATGTAGGGAGGCAAATAATAAAATGGGTGAAATTGGAATATTGTGTTGTTTGTAGGTGTGAAGGGTTAAATATAGGGGTAGAGAGGAAATTTTTCTGGCATTGTGACCATTTTACTGTAATATGGTCCAAACTGCTTAGGAGACGATTAGGCCCAATGTCTAAAACATCCTTTTACGTGTATTGTGTTTAGCACTCTTACTTTTCACACACCCCTCATACATGCATAAAATGTTATAAAAATAATCTTTTCCTTTACCATCTTCTTAACACACCCACCTCACGTTCAAGACTAGATACCTGGAGCGTGATCTAAGTGCCTGACCCAATAGCAGAAATTTAAAGCAGGTGATTTGTTAGATTTTCGAGGAATCTCAGATATAATCTTAGATTTTTGAGTTTGATTCAACTCAACTTTACAAAATTGACTTATAAAGTGGGGATTCACCTTACTTATAAACATATTTTCATGTCATTTGTTAGCTATGTGAACTCTCAAGACTAGTTAAGTTTAGTTCAATTTTTGAATATCATTTGATAATTACACATTTAAAAATAACTTTGATCAAACTATACAAACAACGTGAATCGATAAAAATCACTTTTATGTAAATATGTACAAACAAAATCAATTTATGTTTAACTCACTTTTAACCAAAATTAATTCTTATCACTTTATAACTAAACATACTTTCAATTATTGAGGCATAATCAAATCTATAAAAAAGAAAACATTTGAATCTCTCAAATCAATTTTACATTTCTAGATTCAATTTTGACACATTCAAAAATAGAATCAACACATGTTTGACTTCAATGTATAACAACTTATGGAAATGCTTTTTCTTTTTTACCAAAAAAATGGTGTTATGTTAGTTTATTTATTTTTGAGTATGCAATACGATATATATAATTTGAAATTGCTTGAAAAATAGAGAGCATGAAATAGTTTGAAAGAAAATTGATAGCAAGAAATAAAACAAAAAAAATATTAGTTGACCAGTACTTCCTCCGTTTCAAAATATCAGTAAATTCCGATCAGCAAAAGTTAATGTATTTGGTCTAAAGTTTACACTAAATATATTAATTTTTATAGGTCATGCTAACTAGTATCTCCCTGGAACTAATGAAGGAAATAAAAGAGAAAAGTTTTGTATTGAAAACATCATTTTTTTATATTTGACTTCTTTAATTAGCGTCCCCGTAAAACTAATGAATTTTTCAACTTTTATTAATCAATTTTTGTTTATATTTTGAGACTGAATAGTATACATTATGTATGACTCAACAAATCCGCCACCATCTCACAATCTTGATCAAAGTCAACGTAATATCATGTGACAATTAGACATTTTTTTGTGTGTTAATTTTTTTTCCAATATTTTTTTAATTAGAGTTGGCCGAAAGATAAATAAAATATTTAAAATACGGTTTCTTATAAAAATAAATTCAGATTCTTCCAAATAATTTATTTATTCTAAAAGAAATACATTAATCACTTAAGTTCAATCAGTTCATTAGTAATATACTTTAAAATTCATAACAATATGATGTGATTCACTTATATAAAAAAAAATAAATTAAATTGAGACGGAAGAATATTATAAATGAGACACTGTAGTGAGACAAAGGGAGTAGATAAATACAATCCTACTATAATTTTAGAGACCATTTTTTTTTAAACCCTTACATTTAGCCTTGGTATGATACTTAGCCATCCATGTGTTATATGATGATATGATTCCTTAATTTGTGTTAGATCTAAAATTCAACTAATATATAGAATAAAGGCATTTGTATTAATTAAACCGTACATCATGATCAAAGTTTAATTAATCTTAATATACTACTTTACTTTCAATTTAAAAAATAAGAAAAAGTTAGTATTATAATAATTTATATTCTTTTTTGAAAGTGATGGTTATAATTTATAAAATAAAATAAATAAATGGGATGAAAGAACTATGGAGAATAATGAAAGAAAAAAAAAGTCAACTTGTTAGGAACTCTCTGCCTCCATAAATTTGGATTTTGAGACAAGTCCTCATTCATCCAACAACACTATCCTTTCCTAATGGAGACTAATTTCTTATGGTTCCTCATTCTTGTGAGTCTTATCATTTTGATTCTAACTGTGGCAAAGAGAATAAAAAGTAGGGACAAAATTCCCTCAAATCTTCCTCCTGGGCCTTGGAAGCTACCAATTTTTGGAAGCATACACCACCTAATTGGCTCATTACCCTACCATAGAATGAGAGAATTGTCCCAAAAGTATGGTCCAATCATGCACCTACAACTTGGAGAAACTACAATCATAGTAATTTCTTCTAAAGAAATTGCCAAAGAAGTGTTGAAAATAAATGATGTTTCATTTGCTCAAAGACCTAGATTACTTGGTTCAGAAATTATTACTTATGGTTGCACTAACATTGGATTTGCACCCTATGGAGATTATTGGAGGCAACTAAGAAAAATATGCACATTGGAGTTATTTAGTGCTAAACGTGTCAAATCATTTCAATCAATTAGGGAGGAAGAGGTGTCAAATTTAATAAAATATATTTCTCTAAACATTGGATCTACTATTAATCTACTATTAATCTCACTCATGAAATTTTATCTATGTCATATAATATAGTTTCTAGGTCAGCTTTTGGTGATAAATGTAAGGAGCAAGAAGCATATATTATGTTCATCAAGGAACTTTTAAAGGTAGCTGAGAGTTTCAGTGTCACTAATTTGTTTCCCTCACAACATTGGCTACATGTGATTAGTGGAATGGAGCATAAATTGTTGAATTATCATAGAACTGGTGATATGATTCTTGAAAAGATCATCAACAATGCAAAAACAAAGATTGGTGGTGATGGAAGTCTTTTGTCCTATCTTTTGAGTCTCAATGATCATGCATCTCCTAACTTTGATGGATTTCATTTGACAATCAACAACATTAAAGCCATTATTCAGGTTAACTATTACCCCTCTCTATCTCATTTTAAGTGTCCTATTTAAGTTTTACATACGTCTTAATAATTTGATATATTGATTGATTCTTATTGTCATGCATATAAAGTTTTTTTATAAAAAAAAATTGCGTTGTGAGTGATGCGAAGTTTACTCTTGTTTCATCATATTTCACTCACCTGATGCAGGATATTACAATTACTGGAACTGACACATCATCTACAACTTTAGAATGGGCTTTCTCAGAAATGTTGAAAAATCCAAGAGTACTAAGAAAAGCTCAAGCAGAAGTTAGACAAGTTTTTGAAACCAGAGGAAATATTGATGAAATGGCCCTTAAAGAATTGAAATATCTAAAAGCAGTGATTAAAGAAACTTTAAGATTTCACCCTCCTGGTCCTCTATCTAAAAGCAGTGAATTATTTGTAATTCCAATTCCTTACAATCATATCTCTTAAATAAGAGTTAGTTTCATTAAGAAGATGTATCCGTATTAACTTTTCCATCTTATTATTTAGTTCATAATCATGAACAATAAATTTCCTTTTTCCACCTTTATTGATTTTTGAATGTATCAATCAGATGACATGAATGTGAATTTTCCATCTTATCTAATATCAATTTAAGAAAGAAACATATTGAGGATTTCTCTAATCTAACCCAAGCAATTAGGCTTCCACGTCAGCTTTTTTGAGGACATTCTTGACCTTCCACACACATATTAGTTCTTCTTACAATATTGACTTCAAGTACAAGGAAGTGGACATTTTGTTGACTTCACTTTCCTTTTTTTACCGACTGATTTGACTCCTATGAAGCTAGCAAGTCATTACCTTCCCAATATTACCTTTTCAATACATTGTGTGAAAAATTAAATATTGTAAGCTTTCATTTCTTTCATCTGGGGTTCCAAAGGAAAAAGGAGAAGAAAACAACTTGGTAAGTAACTAATCTATATATTCTTCTTCTATTTTTATCTTCTTGTCATGTTGAATCAAAGTTTGAGCTTTAGTTTAGGGTTTCATTTTTTAAATTTTCAGTAAACTTTGTTTTTTTTTTCCATACCTTCAAATCTTCAAGGTCATACCTTAAAATCATATATGACAAACATTAAAAATGTGGTAACCATGTATAAATATGCATCAAATCAAAGTATGAACTTTGAAATATGGTTTCATTTTTCTTCATGTTATGTTTACTTCATTTCCTAACCTATACAAGAAAAATAAGGCTTCAAAACCTTCAAATAAATACTAACCATGTATAGATCTGCATAAAATCAAAGTACGAACTTGGAAATATGGTTTCCAATGACTTCATGACTTCATATTATGTTTACTTCATTTCCTAACCAACATCAGAAATATAAGGCTTCAAAAACTTCAAATCAATACTAACCATGTATAGATCTATATGAAATAAAGGTATGAACTTTGAAATAAAAGTATGAACTTTGAAATAATGCTTCATATTAGGTTTTACTTCATTTACAAACCCATTCCAGCAAAATAATGTATTAAAATCATCAATGTAACTTACCACATCTTTGCAAGCAGGTTCCAACCATGTCCAGATCTTGTGATCACATCAAAGACCTCAATGACAAAAAAAAAGTCTGGAAACTTGCAGTCAGAATTGATGATATCTGGAGTAATACCAAATCCTCCAAAGAATATGCTGAAATGGTTATTAGAGACATGAAGGTTTTCACATTTATGGTTTTTACGTTATAATGAAAATGAATATGCTGAAATGATTTATTGCTTTTGTGTTCTATTATCATATTATCATATAGACACATAGAATAATATTCTTACCTTTTTTGCTAGGGTGATTCAATACATGTACTGTTTGGACCTGAAGAATACAAGAAAAGGAAAGATGAGTTTGCTGCTCTTATGAAACTTAAAACATGTTTAATGAGCAATTTTAGGCTTCAGCCCAATGATAATAAGTTTAAACTAACTCCTCATCCATTTAAGTTGCATATCATTTCTGGGACAACCATTAAGCCAAATGATATGCCAACAATGCCTGATTATTTCTTCAAGTTCATGAAATTTGATGATATCAAATCTATGACTTTTCGTGAAGATATCTTAGTTGGTAAGTTATAACTGTTATACATGCCCATCTATTTTTTTCAATTTATGAACACTTCAATAATGTTATGTAACAAATTTCACATTCATCAGATGTCATTGGTGCTGTTCATGAAATTGGGTCTGCCCAAACAACTGCATCTACTGGAAAACTTAACATATCTTTCCGAATCAAAGACTTGAGGTACAAATTTACTTTTATAGCTATGGTTCAAAGTCCATACTTTGAATATATATTTTCATTTTCCTGTAGTGGAACTGTATTGGACTGTATACTTTGGGAGAGTGTTGCTTCCAATTTCATGGAATACTGCAAGAATCGAACCGAAGAGGGTCCTATGATCATGATCATTCGACGTGCTAGGCTTCAAAAACCCACAGGTCAGATTTTGTTTTCTAACTACTGTAAACAAGACATACCAATGACATTCCACTTTGTAATTTTACTTATCTTCATGTTTTACATTTTTAGTTCGTTATCCTTTGCAAATTTCCAATGCATGGAATGGAACTAAGCTGATCATTAATCAAGACATTCCTGATATCAGTGAGTTCAAAAAAAGGTTTACTATTTTATAAACCCTAAGACAATCACTTATTTTACCTTTTAGTGGTACTAACTTACTTCATTATCTATTGTAGCTTACCTGCGGACAACAGCTATGCTACGCAAAACAAAATGATGTCCTTTTCTTCCCAAAGGTTTGCAAGCAGTGCAGGTGGATCACAAATGACACCGGAGGATAACTTCATACAAAATTATCGCATTCTCAAACTTTCTGATATTATGAGACTTCCTAAGGTCTGTTTTTTAGTTTTTCCCTAACAGAAAATTCGCCATGCATATCTGAAATACATCTATACGTTCATACGACATTATTTAATAATTGCCATCCCTGCAGGATGAAATATGTGTGACTGTTGTCAAAACTACTTGCCTTAAACCTTCTGATCGTGGATGGTACATGCTTGGATGCAAAAGCTGCATTAGGGAAACTAAAGGGACTGAACCACCATATGAATGTGGTGAAGGTCACAAAACCGCTGATCCTATACTCAGGCTAACTTCATCCCATATGTCAATATCAACTGCTCTACTTACTTAAACCATTGATCATATTTTAATATAACCACATTCAAAATCAAATACCATATTTAGGATTGATGTTCAGGTCTCCGATGGAGATGACAAAACTAAGTTTGTCTTCTGGGATAATAGTTGCATTGATTTATTAGGAGTTACTGCTTCTGAACTTCAAAAACAAATGCTTGAGGTAATATTATTTTACCATAAGATCAATTTAATGCTTTTTCCTGAGGCTCTTAATACCTATTCACTGTTTTTCTTTCCAAACATTTAGGATGGGGTTACTGATCCTTTGGAATATCCTAAAAATTTTGATGAAATGATGGGAAGGACTTTTGCTTTCCGTGTCAAATGGCAAAAAGACTGGAAATCATGATCAGTTTTAGAGTGAAAGGATAGCAAGGTTTTGGTTTCCCGCATTCAGAAAGAGGTAGTCTACATTGTTAAACATGTTAACATTATTTCACGCATGTATAACTACAGTTGTGTTATGGCTGATGTTTAACTCCTAATACCATGTATATCATGGTCTTTTGTTAACTCATCCATGTTTAGTACTTATTATGCTTAATTATTATCATGAACAATAGGTTTGTATTACTTTTGATTGCTCTGTACTAAACTACTAATCTGGCCTCTCACACTCCTCTTTTTGTAATGATTATTAACATATTAATCATTAATCATGCTATCACTTGCACTCCATTGTGTTTATATCCTACTATTTTTTGAACCAACATTTCTGATTCTACATTTCTAATTATTATCATATCAGTCTATATAAGTATTGAAAACTTTTATATCTAACTAACACAATATCATGACTTCACAACCTTATTCATTAATACTTTTCTTTAATTCTTCAAAGAAAATTGTTTTTAAGATCACTTTTACTTATATCTATTTTATCTCTTCCTTATTTACTAATCATTTACTAAGTTTTAATTAATTAGATATAAGTTTACTTCTAATAAATTCAACATATATGTAACTATAAAATCAATAATGTGAATGAGTACAGAGATGTACAGTTGTTATACCTACCCAAATCAATCTATGATGTCTATGTCTACTTACAAGGAACATATATACAATCATCACTTTATTACAAAATTCTGTCAAACTTAATCCTCAACATGCACTCAATTCACTCATAGTATTCTTTTCTCAACATATATGTTAATTCATTCAAATATATAACATTTATGTGAATTCATTCAAATATATGAATTAAGAATTTCAAACAGCATTTAGATATTGTTTTCTTTTATCTACCACTTTTTATAACATTTTAACTCATCCATATTTTGTATCCATATACATTGTAATAAAGATATATTATAATCAAAATCAGTTTTCTATAGGAACATGTGATGGAAATAAAAAATTTGAACAAATACAGCTGCATAACCAATAGATACTTACTACACTGTTTCATATGTACTTCCAAGAAAGTGTCATGATGACTTCCTTAAGCAAACCTCAACCTCTAAGTTTTCATTTATCAATTCTTCTTTTCGTCTATATTGTTTTCCTTGCAATTGCTATTTAATTATATCCTCCTTAATTTACGGGCTGAAGTTCAGTTTCCTCTTGGAACATGTAATGAAAAGAAATAATCTGAACAAATACAGCTGCCTAACCAATAGATACCTACTTTACTGTTTCATATCTACTTCCAAGAAACTTTCATGATCACTTCCTTAAGTAAACCACACAACTTTTCTAACTTAAACAACCTTTTATCTAATTGTCCCATCCTACCTTACATTTTTATATATTAGTTCATTCAAACAAGTTCAACTAATGATAATTACACAATAGTTTTTCTGTTTTGAGTAAACCAGATTATACCTTTTTCCCTTTTTTTTATCACAAAAACTATAGACAGTTTTGGCTCAAACTTTCAAATATTCAAAAAATTTAAATGCTCCCTCCATTTTTGTTTCAAATTCTGTAAGAATCACATTTCAACTTACAACATTTCACTTTCATATTTTCCACTACTTTTCTTTTCACTTCATATGTGTTAACTATATTCTTAACAAAAAACAATGAATCAGTTACCTGAACAAGTTTTATACATTTCCTCCAGTTGAATTCAAAGTCATTTATCTATTCAATCCAAAATCATCTCCACAGAATTGCAGGTAATACTCAATCCTTCTACACCTGTATCATATTGATTTAAGTTAGAATTGCAATTACCTGTATGTTGATGTCTACAAAACATTTATTATCCTTTTATCCTTGCGAAGCTATGTAATAAATCTAGGTTTCATATATATCATCATACTTTTCATTCTAAAACAATTTAATTTCTCAAATACATGAAACTACCATTTCATTCCTTTTCAGTTTAACTCTATTATACATTTCCATGGATACACACAAGCAACTTGCTTGAGCTAATGCAAAAAAAGCGAGAGAAAGAAGAAAACTAATTCTACATCAAAAAAGACATGCTAAACACAGTTTTAGGTCTACCAACCTCAATTACACACCACAAACAACTTCAAATATTACCATTTCATCACCTGTTCCAACACATATACCTACTCCATCTTCAATTTCATCTTATCAGAAAGAAAAACAAACTCCTTCTTCCAACAGAATACCACTTGCAAATATAACATCATCTACAAATAATCATTCTGAACCACACCATGAAACACCTCTTAATGCTACACACCCAAGTTTGGTACAAGACTATACTAAAAAAACCAGAAAGTTGTTGAATATCAGTTTTTTTGGTGGTAACTTAGAAACAAGATTTGCAAATGTCACTTCACATGCCCCCTCAACATCTAAACCTTCCAAACCTGTAGCTACACCTGGAATTGTTGTCAATGATACACAACCTCATTGTGTCCACGACATTCCTCCACGATCTAAAAGGTTTTTCAATATTGGTTCTCTAGGTGGTAACTTAGCAGCTGTTATTCCACATGCAAGTTCTTCTACAACACAACTTTCACCCATGCCACAACCAACACGTCCAAATCTTTCTTTTGAGAATACACCTTCTACATCGACAAATCCCAATAACCCCAAACAAAAAAGAAAACCTCCAAACTTGAACACACAGTTTGATCTCGACGCTGATAATTCAACTTCATCAGAAAGCTCAGAGGATGAATATATGGATTATAGTACTGCATCCAGCTCGGATGATGACGATGAACACAATACCAATGAGCAAAACAATGTTCGATTTGAACCTCCAGCAGTTCAAGGTGTGAAAACAATTCAACTCTTTCAGCTTTAAATATAGCTACTATAAACTTATATACTATCTATAAATTAATCTAACCAAAATGGATCTCATTTAATCATATTTTTTAATAGGATATTCTGATATTGGTGATCCTAATTGGGAGTGCAACGCTTGTGGAGCATGCATGTGGTATCAAGAAAGAAAAGGAAAAAGTACAGACACAACAACCCCTCATTTTCAACTGTGTTGTAATAATGGGAAAGTTCAGTTACCTTTGTTAAGAGAACCACCACAAGTTCTGAGCCAATTACTGTTTGATCAAAATTCTGTTGAGAGTAAAAAGTTTCAAAAAAATACCAGAATTTATAACTCAATGTTTGCATTCACATCTCCTGGAATGAAGATTGATAACACATTCAACAAAGGTAGAGGACCACCAACTATAAGGATTCAGGGACAAACATGTCACCGCATGGGAAGTTTGTTACCGTTACCTGGACAGTCACCACAATTTGCACAACTCTATATTTATGACACTAACAATGAGATCAATAACAGAATGAAGGGCTTCAGGTTATTATTATAAGACGTGTTCAAAAAAATATAATATGATAAAATATTATTATTATCATGTGTGCGTCCACATGATAAAAAAAAATAACTATTATCCTATTTATATTATATTCTATCATTATCTTATTTTATATTATATTTTATCTCTATTATATCCCGTGAATCAAACAGATCCTAAAAACGACTTATTTTCTACTTTTTTTCTTCTCCTTAAAAATAGTAAAGAAGGAAAAAATTGTGTTTGACTTCACTTCACTTTTTTATTTTATTTTTATTTTTTACTTCTTTACTTTATTTCTCTAATACTTTTAAGGACAAATAATGTCAAATATAATTTTATACTTCTCTATTTCGTTTAAGCTGAAATACAAAGTAAAAAATAAGCCGGGCCAAACGGGGCCTAAGAGGTTAATTTTTTTTTACTAATATATCCTTTTAGAATGAGTTATCTAAGAGCTATTCTTACATAGGCACAACACATTTAGGCACACACATAAAATTAAAAAATTTTTAAAAAAATAAAATAGGTACATCAATCAATATCACTTTATTCATTTTTTCTTTAATATTTATCTGAGTGTGCCTAAACTATATTTATTTGGATTTGTGCCTATATTAGAATTTCTGGTTAGCTAAACATGTGGTGTCGGTGCGTGTGAACCTCAGTCGGTTGAAGTCCAACCAACCCAATATGCTATGCTATGCTATTGCAGAAAAATCTAATTTTGTTTGTGAGTGTGTGTGTGTGTGCGCGCGCGCATAACATAAGCATATAATAAAGTAAATAATTTTGCTTGAATCTATCACTACTTTAACTACGCGGCTTTCAATTCAGAGTCTTTCTCTGTCACACTCACACTCACCGCTCATTCATTGTAAGATCAGATCTGAGAGAACAACTCATCTATCAAAGGTATAACCATTTTGCTTCTCTTCACCATCTTGCATCCTTTGCATTCAAGATTACATTTTTTCATTCCAAAGCTTTATCATTTATGCATTCTACTTCATTATAACTTAAACCCTTTTCTGGGGTTAGTTCCTTCTGATCGATTTTGGAATAAATAAGTAATGGGTTTATTGTAATGTAATTGTATTGTGCTAATATATCTGAAAATAGCTTCAACAACTTGCACGTAATGTGTTTGATGGAAAGTCATTTGAAAAAAACAAACTTAAAATTCTCTTTTTTTGCTATATGGAACTTGATGGAATTGTTTGGTGAATTATTCTCATGTGTGTTAGTACTTTGTATCACTTTGTATCTTGGTTGCAAATGATGGCTTTAATTGGAAACTATGGAGGGATCTGGATTTCGCGCTATTTATTGATCTTGGCTGTCCAATCTCAAATCAACGGTGAAGATTATTTAGTGAAGATATAATGTAAACCAACTGATCTCGAATCAATGGCCAAGATCAATTACTTGCGCGTAAATGTGTGATTTTTTAAGCGTAGGGAATCTGGGTCTGGGGTAGTAGTTGTTGCTTAGGCTTTATTTACTTGATTGTTCATAGAGATGAGTTAATAAGTGATTGTGCTATGAACCGTGTAGCCTTTTGAATTAGTGACATTGGTTTTAAGAGAAATTTATTGATAATAAAGCTACTTAGGCATAGTAGATATTTACAGTGACACAAGTCAAAGTAATGAGTGGAAAACACTTGATGAAATATAAAAGGAGAAACTATTTTATATTTTTGAAATACTAAAATTGAACTTGTTGCTAAATCTTGTGCTAGATCTGAAGTCTCATTGCTGCTATCATGTCAAGGAGGCCAGTGAATCCTTCGCGTCGGATAGGTGATGGTGGAAGTATACCATTTGTGGCCTCTATCCAGTCTAAATCTCAGAACTCTCCCCTGCTATCTATTGGGCTTGTTATTCTGGTATACTTTCTTTATTTTTATTTTTTTAAAAAATTGAATATCATTACAGAAATATTCTGGTATTATTAGATTTAATTTGATATTTTTGTAAGCATCATTTTGATGTACTTCCGAAATTTATGATCATTTCCCAATTGCACTTCCCCTTTCTCCTAATTCGATATTATAGTCTTTTCAGTTTATTTTGTCCAATATATTCTTCCCTAATTGCTATCAACCCATAGGCATAATTAATGAACTGTTTTTTTTGCTAAATTTTCAGGGTGCGATTCTTCTGATTGGTTATTGTTACAGCAATTCAGGTTTGTAATTAATCTGTTAACCTTAAAATCCGGAAGTTTCATAAAAAAAAAGATCTTTTGCCAAAGAATAAAACAATGATTTTGAATTTGGCACTCTCCAAATACCGTGTTTCAGACGCCAAACATTAAACTTTTGACTTTGTATCTGGTTTCTCAGACTTGAATATTTTGCAACTTCCTCGGGTTTATATCTTGGATATAGTCTTTTGTTCATGACGACTTAGGAGCACGAGTACTCAAAACGAATACAGTCAATGTAGCTAAATAATAGAGGAATATAAATGAAAATTTATTTGCATCATCATGTAGATCCGTAGATCTTGCACCAGCCTCATAGGACCTAGCTCATATTGTCGCATGACGGCATAAACTAACAATAAACATGCTCTATTTCATTAGTTGGCATTTGCTTTAAAATTCTAATGATGCTGATGTTGACTTTGATTTGTTTGGTTACATGGCAGGTGGAGCTAGCAATGTTATTAAGGATCTGAGTAAACTTGAAGGTACAAATAACCATCAATTTGTTATTTGAAAATCTTATGCTTACAAAATATTTCCCACATAAGAAAGCCTGGGCGAGTGTTTCTATGAAAATGTGGTACTGGCTTGTTTAAGTGTCTTATTTTCTCTTACTTTTGTTAATGTTTTCGATGTCTCCTTTTTAATCTTTTAATTTATTGATTAAACCAACATGCACACAATGATGTTATTTGTTCTCTCGACAATGGACATAGTTTTCACTATATAGGTGGTACTATTTATTGGGATTTGATGTTACTGTATCAGAACCTGTAACTATTACTGTCTTGTTCGTATGATCAGGTGGTAGAAGTTAGTTGGCATTTATTTCAGAACTGTTATTTCAAATTGTGAATATTGAAAATTTTGTTGCAATTAAAACAGCTCTAGTATGTGTTACTGTGTTTGCAGGTGGTTCATCATGTACATCAGAATTACTACAGGCATTGCCCATTTTGAAGAAAGCATATGGAGACAGCATGCGTAAGGTTTTGCATGTTGGCCCTGACTCTTGTTCTGTGGTATCTAGTTTGTATGAAGAAGAGGATACTGAGGCTTGGGGCATAGAACCCTACGAATTAGATGATGTCAGTACAAAGTGCAAAAGTCTTGTACGCAAGGGCATTGTGCGTGTGGCTGACTTGAAGTTTCCTTTACCTTACCGTGCAAAATCATTTCCTCTTGTTATTGTGTCGGATGCATTGGATTACTTATCTCCAAAATACCTGAATAAAACCCTGCCTGAGTTGGTGAGGGTATCTGCTGACGGCGTTGTTATCTTTTCAGGTACCTTCCTTGTGAATCTTCTGATCTTCTAGTTCATGCTTTTGTGCACTGGAACTTAATCCGGACCTGGATTTGTTTTTGGTATTTATTTTGGTAATATTTATTTGGCTGACTAGAGCTATATTCACCTAGGCAATGCTAGTAAATACTAATAAACCTATTATCTTAACATTCTTTTACTGATCATGCTATTTTAGTTTTATTTCTATTTTATGCAAATCATGTTGAATGTGATAGAAAACAAGTTTTAATTCACTTGTGCTTTCTTTGTCCTGATTTCTCATTATCATGCATAGGTTATCCTGGTCAACAGAGAGCTAGAGGTGGAGAAGTGGCCAAATTTGGTCGTCCAGTAAGTGACTACTGACTATTATTTATTTAGTTTGATATCTTTTTGACAACACGGCATGTAGGCTACTTGCAGCTTTGATTGTTAGAAAAACCATGAAGCTACTGATTAGTTTGTCCCAAAAGTACAAATTTTGTGATCTTTTTGTGGGGGGGTGGGGGGTGCTTCATAGGAGAAATGTTTAGTATGATATTTGGTTTTTTCATGGAACTAGTTTTGCTAGAATGAAGATAGGAACCTACAGAAACTTTGATTGCCAGAAAGTGATGAATTACCTGCATACATTGAGAGGACTTGGAAGATAAGATTTAGGGAATTATTCTTATGTTTATAAATACTAATAATATTTCAGCTTAAACGGAGTGCTAGCAACATACTCTCAAACATTCTATCTATAATCGAGTAAATTCACATGATTCCCACGGCATGGATTCTACCCAATCATTCAATAAGTGTTCGAAACTGGATGTTAGAGAGTATGTTGGTAGTACTTATCAGCTAAGCATAGTGAGTATTTCCTGAAAATAATGGGAAGATAAGGCATTAACTAGTGTTGTTCCATGTTACTCCTTTTGAGATTTGATTTTGTCTTTATGAAGGCCAAATTGCGGAGCTCATCTTGGTGGATAAGGTTTTTCGTTCAAACAAGTTTAGAAGAAAATGAAACTGCTGGAAAGAAGTTTGAACAGGCTTCAGCCAAGAAGGCGTACGCACCAGCTTGCCAAGTTTTCCACCTTAAATCATACCCTTGAAATTTTTACTGGCTTGTTTTAAACTTGACTTTTTGGTAAGAAACCATACTGATGACGCTCGCACCTTGAGCACCCGAAGGGTAAAAGTTCCATACATTATATTGAAATTATAGTCTTGTTTGATCTGAACTTGACAAGATATTAGGTTAAATTATGTACTTTATTCACACCACCTTTGTAAACTATTTTGTGTTGATAGTTTTTCATAGCAGCTCTCTGTTTCTATAATATTTACTAGCTTAGGAAATTTACTATTTTGACATTATGTATGACTTCTACATTTCATTTTTAATTTATTTGAGGCACCTTATATTATTATAAAGCTCCTGTTCTGTTGCTTCTAAATGTAGAACAATAACCAAAGCTTTATTCCACTAGGTGTGAGTTCAAGTATATAGATCAATTGATGTCATAATATGTTATGAAGAAACTTTCGCCGATGATTGTTCTTTTTTTGTTTGTTTGTTCGCCAATGTTTGTTCTTGTTCTAACCATTGATAATGATCTCATAGTATAATGTTATCATGTCTTGTAATATTTTATCTTTGAACAATAAACTCATTTTATTTGCAAGGAAGGTGTTTATTTAAATTAACATATGATGAGTGGAATAGAAATTTTTTCTCTACATGTCTACAACTAGTGTGAAAGATTTGTCTAAAACTACAATTTTGCGCCAACTATTAACTTTGAGTCCTTGTCTTTTTGTTTTTGTTATCGAATTCATGCACGAGATGTTATGGTGCATCTTCTTTGACAATGATACAAAAATAAAAAGTTATTTGTATTCATTTTTATGTAAACACACTGATCTAACCTGTTGATCAGAAAGGTTGCTGGGCCAATGAATGTTCCACCTGATGAATCTTGTTGAGTTGAGCAGCAAATCATCACCGGAGGGGGGTTGTACCTGCAGGCGCTCCGATGTTTAAGTCAGAAGAGTGAACAGATACAGAGAGTGAAAGTATAGAATGAGAATAGAATACTGACCCTTCAGTGAAGGAGAGTATTTATAGATCCCCAGCGCTGGGCCAAGGTCTCCCTAATGGGCTATGCTTAGCGGCCCAATAGGGGAGACTGCCAGGATTTCTCCATTGTTGGAGTAAGGAACCGGCATTTAGTCCTTCCTTATCCTGGTGATGAGTCGTCCTCATCATGCGGAGAGGTGGTTACCTCAAGTGTATCGTGTCCTAGTGAATAGGAACACGTGGGAATCGTGTCAGAGTATTGAATCCGAGCAGGGAAGCTTGCTAGCAGTCGAGCAGGAGCTCATGATCCATAGTACCGAGCAGGAGCTATAAACTCCTTCTGTCGAGCAGGATGTGGATTGGGCCATCTAGGCCCAGTCCAGAACACAAGGTAATGATAAAATTGTCAAATTTTAGTTTTTCAAACAGAAAAAAAACACATGTTAAGCTCGTGACTCTTGTCAAACTTTGCGGCAAAAGTTCATTTGTTAATTAATATAATACTAATATTTACGTTATTTCTTTTTTTACTATCATTAAATATTTCCGTTAATATCGTTCCACCCCTAATTACTTTAATAAAAAACTTCCGAAATTTGTGGCTAGAAGTAATTGAGAACGCATGTGAAATATTAGGTTCTTCACACAGTTTCTAGATTCATATTTTTTGACTCATTTGCTAGATTCATCTCAGGCGTATACGCATTATCAAATAAATGAAGTCATGCTTACTATAGTTTATAAGAATGTAGTTGGTCACATGAGTTTACTATTACTAGACGTCGACTGAATTAATCACTTATTAGTAAAAACTATAGTTTATGCAAAAAGAAGAGAAAAAATAACTCTCTGCTTGAATTTATTGAATTCTAGGGACAATTATTTTCCACATAAAATAACTAAGACAACAAATCATTTAGTTTTATTTACTAGCATATATTGAATCTAGCAGAAGGAGTTATTTACCGATAGTGTCTCAAATATTTATTTCTACAAGAATGTATTAGATATAATTCAAAAAAATTAAGCTCTTGTAAAAGTGAGAGAAGTTGGAGTTTCAAGCTTTAAAGGTTGTTAAATTTGAAAACAAAAATGTTCAAGTAAAATAGAGTTGAATTTCTTACTTAACTTAAAAAATAATTTTCACATAGATATGAATACCATAAAAATAACTTTATAATTACTATTTTTGTAGAGTTTGACTATGACTTCCGGAACTAACGACCACCATTGAACCCTACTCCAACCGTCTCCGATCACTAATAACTACCACTCTGATGGTACAATAATTATTTTCAACCACTATTATTAAAATTATTACTTAATAAATTATAAATCTATAATCATTTAAATCATTTTATTTTAAAAATAATTTAAATACATTTTTAACAAAAAAAACTTATAATATTTTATTCTTGTGTTTCAAATGAATGGTAGTAAAATGATTCACATGTAAGATCAGATAAGATAACATATATAAGGTAAAGTTGGGAACTAATGTAGAAATGAATCATGATGCTATCAAAAAAGACAAAAAAAGTGAAATGAATATTATGAGAATATATATATCGAATAATTATATTTACCATTATATATTACTTTTTTATATAACATATACATTTTTATTAATACTTTCTCTTTTTATATATATTTTTTTCCAAATAATCCAATAGCAAAAATCTCTCAATTAAATAAAGAATACAGGCTACCAATAGAGCTAATTGGTTTATTAGAAAATTTAGATATTTTAAATTCTTTGCTTTCTACGGCTTCATACACTTCTCTTTTGCTATAAGTACCCCCTCAAATATATACATTCCTTCACTCACCAAATTTTAACAACCAAGAACAACCTAAAATGAGTTCTCAACATCATATAATGTTATCCATTTTCTTCATTTGCTCAACCCTATGTTGCATAAATATTTCCTTAGCACAAAACTCCCCTCAAGATTACCTTGATGTACATAATCAAGCTAGAAAAGATGTTCATGTTGGTCCACTCCAATGGGATAATACCCTTGAAACCTATGCTCAAGATTATGCCAACAAGAGAATCAAAGATTGTGAACTTGAGCATTCTATGGGCCCATATGGTGAAAACCTTGCTGAGGGTTATGGTGAAATGAATGGTACGGATTCTGTTAAGTTTTGGTTAACTGAAAAACCTAATTATGATTATCACTCAAACTCTTGTGTTAATGATGAGTGTTTGCATTATACTCAAATTGTTTGGCGTGATACCGTTCATCTTGGTTGTGCTAAATCCAAATGTAAGAATGGTTGGGTTTTTGTTATTTGTAGTTATTCACCACCTGGCAATGTTGATGGACAACGACCTTATTGATTGTACTATATTATTTAAAGAAAATAAATTAACTATATATTATCGTGATGTTGCTTAATTGTATTGTTTCCTCTTATTAAGTTGTTATTATAATTATTAATTATAATCCGAAATTATAATGTATATGTAGCCTCCTTAATTACATATATGCATGATACATATATATGAGATTTAATGAATTATCAAATACGGACACATCTACGAACATCAGATACGACATAGATACTGATACGTCGACACTAATATAATAATTTGAAAAATTGATATAATTAATTGTAATTATAAATGCTGGTGTCGTGTCGGTGTCTGACATTGACATGTGTCCAATATCAGGATACGCCTAAACCAAAAAGTGCCATATGCTTCATAGAATGACTTCTTAGGTGAAACTAATATTAGAAACAATTATCAATATTCTTTAGATAAATATGGATGCTCATATTAAAATACTCATTTTAAATAACACATGTTTCTCTATAAGTTATCAATCTTGTGAACTCATTATTATTTTCATCTTCGTTAAACCCACACCATCATCTCATGTGAACCCATTATTAATAAGAAACAAATAATTTATTTTTTTAAAGTAATTTAGTAGTTAGAAATTTTACTTTTAATCATTAATAATAAATTTTTTTTCCGCATATACTTTCATATATAGTATCGTTTATAATTGCACCCAAAAAAAAAATAGTACCGTTTATAAAAACATCCAATCAAAATAATGTTTGCTTGTTAAGTCAATTGTGAAGGTTAAGAAACCACTAGGGTGTAGCGTTAGTGATTGGTGCACATAGTGTATATGTTGTAAGGTTAAAAACTGTCAACCAATAGATGGAAAAGAAATTTAGTTCTTTAAATAGATAGCCAAAGGTTCAATCATAAAGGAAAAATCCAATTTATGCCTGTATAACATAAAAACTCAAAAAAATAAAAATAAAAAATGTCACAATAACGTATAAAATAGGATTTGAATCCTCTCCAATTATTCTCTCATGTTTTCTCTCCAATTACGCTCTTTTACTTGTTCACTCTTCTAACCTAAGCATCAGAGCGCCTGCAGATACAACCCCGCTCCGATGGTGATTTGCTGCTCAACGCCAACAAATTTGCTCAATGATAATTGATTTGCTGGCCCATCATCCTTTCTGATCACATGTTAGATCAAAGTGGCATGGAGTTCTATTCTTATCTCCTGTGTATAAATTAAATTCCATAAAAATTTTGTACTTACTTATAATATATTGACAAGGAATATTTTAAAACCAACCAATTAACGAACCAAATTTTTTATAGGTACTTGGCTGATGCTCTTTTACAAACATGCATGATTGGGTTATTCGCAAATAAAGAAGTTGTGACTTGTGAGGTGCCCAAATGGGTTCACGGGCCATTATTTATAGTAATGCCAAACGATACTCTCTTTCAATATAACGCCAAATCCTTTTTTTTTTAAGGTTTAATTAGTGTATAAATCCCTGATATTCAAACTATTTGAAGATTTTAAAAGAAGTCTCAAAACAAAAAAAGAAATTTACAATGAGATCACTGATTTTTTTTAGTAATAGAAAATTAGATTAAAAAGTTTGTAATAGCATCTTTAAATTTTTAAATAATTTGTAATTAACTTTTGAATTAAGGATCCAAATACAAATTATTTTTAAAAAATTACAATGATATTTCTGCTCTCAGCCGGCTGACAAAGGAACTTAATTACTTGGCTCCATGCTTTTTGTCTTAGTTCTCAGTTATAAAAAATACTTTCATAAACTAATTTTTAGATAAATTGCTAAAATTAAAGGTGCAAGATATCATATTCAATGATACATGCCAACTATATTGACCCTACTAAAATTCTAATGCAATCATCTGCAGCATCTCTCACAAAAATTATTATTAAATAGTAGAAACATATCGAAATTCAAAGAAATATCATGCAAACTTATAATAAGGCACATTTTATTTCTAAAATGTTCAGCAAATATTAAACTAGGAGCATGATCTCACTCTCACCTATGATCATCAAGATGAAATAAACCATGATTACTAATTAACTAATTTATCTGCACAATGATCACCCTCCTTAAAAATGTCATAAACAATGCATATAAAAATGTTAAGATAATTAATCCAAAAATTGTGAAGCCTTTGAGGAACAATAAAAATATTACTAAAAAATTCACAACAAAGCTTGGAATAACATTCTAACCAAATACAACTCAAATTTTTCTCCTTTGCCAACTCAACAACCTTCGTGGCTACTACAAGCTTAGATACATTTCCAAGCTTAGTTATATTTGTAATGTTAGTTATCCTTTTTTTTTCCATTTTTATATGAACTCATGTATAAATAGGATCGATCATTTGAATTCATTATCATTCAATCGATCAAATCATCAATTTGTTTATTATTTTTCTATATGTTTATCTCATCTATAAGTTTTATGAAAAATTGTAATGGGGTGACTACAAAACAAAGACTACTTGGGGCTCATAATTAAGTGAAGAATTGTTGGGCTTTTGAAATCCATTTGACTAATGATAATTTCTTTTCCAATTTTGTGTTTCTCAAAGGTCCTTGCTTTATCTCGAATTAATCAGGATGTGCATAAAATCCTTTTTTTAAACAACTGAAATTTAAAATCCTGATAAATCAAAGGACTTTGAAAAATGCGGGATTAGAAGAGAAACATTCTTGATTAATATCTTATGCCCATTTTAATAGTCATCTGCACATAACAAAATTAGATAACTCCAACGATGAGGCTTGAGACAGTTACGGTGGATATATAATTCAGGTACGCATGGTGGTTTATGTTAATTTCAGATATGCAAAATAGAGAAACACAAAATAACGGCTAGAGTTTCATATATAAAACCAATAGCTTGAATTCACAAAATAGGATTACAAGACAATATATAATAATACTTAATGGACTACTAACCTAAAGGCCCAATAACATAAAACCCTATTATCTAACACTTCCCCTCAAACTCACGATGCATCAACATGAATCATCGAGAGTTTGTCAAGCAAGAAACAAAAAATAAATTCAAAACATCTTATTCTAATAATTCAAAATATCTTATTTTAATACTTCCCCTCAAGCTAAAGCTTATTAAGCTTTAAGCTTGTTACAAAATTGTGAGTATTCCCTCACTGGATTCAGATTGTGAATATTCCCTCACCGCATTCAGATTGTGAGTATTCTCTCATCGGATTCAGATTTTCAGATTGTGAGTATTCCCTCACCGGATTCAGATTTTCAGATCGTGAGTATTCCCTCACCGGATTCAGATTGTGAGTATTCTCTCATCGGATTCAGATTTTCAGATTGTGAGTATTCCCTCACCGGATTCAGACTGTGAGTATTATCTTGACTCACCAGACATATTCAGATTGCGAGCTTTCGCTCACCAGACAAATTCAAACAAAATCAGACATAAACAATTAATTCCAATAGTTACCACTTACCGGCATTGGCTTTTAGTACATGCACTACTTCAAACAAATTCAATTAATGGCTGCTTATTCCATCAATAAAACAAACCCAGTAGGCACACAACAAATAAATCAATAAAACGCATATTCATACTTTGAGCAACTAACAAAGACTATCGAACAAACAAAAAAATTCAGATCCACAGTACTAATACACCCTTTCAATTTGTATTGATGTAAACGATTTCTAATTTCTCATCAGATTTTCGACAGCAAGCATATTCCCAGAAGCAATCATCAAGCGAAACAAACAAATTCCCAACTTATGGGAATTCGACAGCGGAAGCGGACAAGTGGTTTAATGCGGATCGTACCATGCTCTCGATACCATGTTAACTTCAGATATGCAAAATAGAGAAACACAAAATAACGGCTAGGGTTTCATATAATACCAATAGCTTGAATTCACAAAATAGGATTACAAGACAATATATAATAATACTTAATGGACTACTAACCTAAAGGCCCAATAACATAAAACCCTATTATATAACAGTTTACAGTGGAGAAGGTACCTACATAACATGTTATCACTCCAATGTTCAAGTCAATATATGATTAATGAGAAGCGAAGTGAAAAGTGATTAAATTGTGTATCTTAACGCCAAAGTTTGCCTTTGTATTTGAGATGGTTATAATAACAATATGTGCCAGGTGACAACAACTAACATTAAAAACGATGAGAGTCGTTGAGATAAATTTAACGGTCTTGTGAGTGTTGAGAGGAGCATATTTACAAGAGATGTACAAGAATTACAATATGTTATCCTTGGCTTGCATAAGACACCTCTTCAAGGGAGTGAATTTGAACGGAATCTAAAGCAACCATGTCTGTAGGGTTTTCCCCCAGTACAGAACAAATAGAAAGGATAATAAAATTATCCAAAAAGTTATAAAATAATCATTAGCATATTTTAATCAATAACATTTTTCCTTTTAATTAATATTTTTTATTTGATCTTTATCTATCCATCTACTATCGAAAAATCTAAAAATATTGTAATAAAAATGTAAAATCTTTAATCATTTATTTATATATATATTGTTGTTTCGATACAACATTTATTTTTGTGGATATATTTGATATGTGGCAAAATAGAGTAGAAACAAATAAGAAGAAATTTCTTTTGGGATACTTGTCTAACACGTAATGTTTTATAGGTGTCAGACATTCATCCAAAGAGTGTCGGAGTAAAAAAGAATAAATTTTTTTTGGATACATATCCAAGCTTTTCGGCACATGTGTCATAGGAACGTCCAACATCGACATGTATCGGATTCGGACACCATGGCACACCTAATAATAAAGGTATCGGTACTTCATAATTTGCATGCATATATACCGGTGGCGCGCAATATGTATGTTGAAGAACTTGATATAGAATTCCACTCTAATTCCATTAGAATTTGAGTTTGATATTTCGCTCTTATAAGTGGATAATTATGTAGGTATTTCCAAATTATTTTACATTTTAACGAAACTTCAGATTCAACTCGCCTAAATATTTTTTAAACAATAAATACAATGCTAGTTAATTATAGATATACTAATGCTACGTACAGCATCCTTATCCAAAAGAATTGGTCTCCAATCTCCATTAATCTAAACAAGCTAGGCTAAATTTAGTGCTTAATTTGTGTTAAAATGCAAGACTAACAGACTCACGCAAAAGGAAAAAACACATGTATTACGTATTAACAGATGTGTCAACAAATAATAAATTAATGCCATTAAACGACTTAGTGAAAATCAAAATCTATTTCTCAAACTAAATTTTCAGATGCTTTATATTCACTAAATATAAAAAGAATGCATTACACGTAATTACCATTTACCAAAAAAAAAAAAAACAGAAGAAGAAGCTTACATCATGTTACACGTAGAAGCCAGAACTGTCTAGGAGGTTGAGTGTACTTCTTTTCAAGTTTACAAAATTTTTATTTATGACTTTTTTTTTTTAAATCTAAATTAGCCCACCAAATTGGTACCAGAGAAAATCGAACATGAGATTTTAAAAAGAAGCATACTCCTAAATCACAAACCAATACCACCAGACCACCTATTAATCGAGAAAGATTTGTTTATATTTTAAAAATAATGAACTCGTAAAAACAGAAAAGTATTTCTAATGGCATTAATTCATTGACCAAGTAACATAACACAAAGAAGTGAAGAATATTACACTTTGGTACATCGTATCATCATGAATCACATGTCACGCCTTGATTGAAGCCCGGTAGCCTTAGTTGGAGAAGACAATAACTGAGTCAATTTTTGGCACATGTTCCATTCACGTGAAGTAATAGAGCTGCACTATGAAGCCCCGATACGCGACACGATACGGATACGATACGATACCGATACGTGAAAATTTTAAAAAATTCATATCCGATACTGGCGCGATACGTTATTTAAAAATTAATTTTAAAATTAAATATATAAATGCACAATAATATTAATAATGATAATTGTTTTTGAAAGACAAAAAATTATTATAATTATTATTATTATTATTATTATTATTATTATAAACGTCAATAGTTCATTGTACAAAGAGTACACACAAGCCAATTAGCTAGCAAAACAGTTTGAGGCTCAACATACAAGGGCTCATCAGTCCTAACTAAAGACATATAATAGCTCAAAAAATATATTATAGTCATGACATCAAGCTTCGTCAACAAGTCCATCTTGTAGCAATATCAGACAATTATATAGGTCCTGCACCTGACAAATTAAAAGCATAAAGCATCCATTCTTATACTAGATTTTTGGGACAAACTCAAATACTTAACAACCTGTTATATAGTAGGACACCATAGTGACTTCAGAACAGTGACAAAGACAAAAAATACTAATTATAATAAATTAAAATCATTAATACTAAGTTAAGTATTTGTGTTTCATTAATATTGTCCTAAAAAATAATGATCACCAGTACATTTTAAGTTATACATCTTAAGTTAAGTATTATACAACATCATTAGTACTATCCAAAAAAATACATAGTTAGTTACCCGTGTAACAACATAATAGTTTGACATTCACTAGGAAACACGGATTGTATCAGATATTATTTTTTATTTAAAAATAAATATTTAACCGATACTTTTCCGATACGAGTATCGGAAAGTATCGGACACGTATCGGATATTATTTTTTTATTTAAAAATAAAGATTTAACCGATACTCTTCCGATACGAGTATCGGGACGTATCGGTATCGGGTGCGTATCGGACACGATACTTCACCAATTTTAGAGTATCGGGGCTTCATAGGAGCTGCATATTCAATTTGGACTTTCTATATATCGTAAGTTTAAAAAATTAATTTTTACTTATATGAGATTGAAAGAAGTATTAATTATATTAATCTACTATTTTGTATTATCAATATTTAAAAGTCGTCCTTAAAATTATAAATTGTTAATTAGTTTCTTCTATCTATAAAAAAATATAGTCGAAATTTTCACTTCTTACTTCGTTTCCCGTTCAAATAATGGTCGAATTGATAGATGTATTAGATAGAACAATAATAATCATTCTTGTGTTATCCTCAATGTTGATGGTAGTTGTCATGCAGGTTTTGGAGGAATTATCAGAAACAACTTCGACTATTATTTATTAGGATTCTCTGGCTTCATTCAGAAGTCTTCAGACATATTACTTGCCAAATTATATACTATCTTCCAGGGTCTCACCTTAGCAAATACTAATATGGAATTTGATACATTGGTCTGCTACTCTGACTCCCTTCATCGTATCAATTTCATCAACGGTCCCAACATACGATTTCATGTTCATGCTGTTTTAATCCAAGATATTAAAAAGTTGCTTTATCACAACAATTATACTATTTGTCACACTCTCAAAGAGAAAAGTTAACGTGCAGATTTAGATGTTGGCCACTCGATTCACACTTTTCCTCCTGATGGCTTGCTTGAGCTTCTCAGAAGTGACGCGAGTGGAACTTTTTTCCTTCGCAAATAGTTCCCTTAGTCATTCTTTTTTTTTTTCGTTTTTCTTTTCTTTAATCAGCCTTGTAACAAAAATATAAATAAAATGTACTCCCTCCGTTTCTTTTTAATTGTCTTTTATTATCATATTTAGCGTTTCTATTTAATTGTCCTTTTTGTATTTTATGGGTATGATTTGTCAACTATACCCTTTGTCAATTGCTCTTATCTTTTTCCATAAAACTAATTTATGCTATATATTTGGAAAACTAAATCTTTTTTTTAAAATTTTTTTGTTGGTACATAACATATTAAATTTTGTTTTTTTTATATAATATATTAAATTTATTGGAAAGAAAAAGTGTGGGCAAAAAAATAGGAATTTATTGGTGGATTAAAACGAGGGTATAATAGGAAGATAACGTGCAAAAATACACTTCCTTAATTTGGTGTTATCATTCTAAAAAGACAATTAAAAAGAAACGGAGGGAATATGTGATATTATTGATATAGATTTATAACTTCAAATCAATATATGGGATATTGAGTTTTTTTTTTTATATGGCATAACTTTATTAATAATATTGAGTGAAGATATGTTTAATTTACAGTTTACTTCATGTTTTTTTCTTCTTTAAACAAGTCAAAAACAATAATAATAATAATAATAATAATAATAATAATAATAATAATAATAAAAGATTTTAAAGCACAAGGGGTGAAGTAAAAAGAAGATACAACCACAAAGTCTTAAGGCAAAGAAACAAGATCACAAGGATCACCCAAACACTGAACAAATGTAAAGAACTCTGAAATTGAGTTAATTACTCCGCTCAATAACTCCTCTCAAACAATGAATTTCACTAATCCAACTTGCTGAATATTGACAACATACTAATATTAATAATCAAATACAGCAATTTTTGTATAAATAAAAATCGCAATTATGCAAACTAACCATTGATATTTACGCATTCATTTGAAATCATTTAGTGAAATATTAAATATATGTCCCGGACGGGACCAAAGCTTGTAATGCTCGACGGCCTAACACGCCTTGATGTCTATGACAGCTTACACTTACTCTATACTAAGGCACACCATACTCTATGCTACGTTGTCCATAGTGTATAAATGATCCCTGTAAGAAATGCACATCCTCCATCCCACTCACGTAATAGGATCTACAAGGCTGTTATGCATACCGTGTGTATCATCTCCTACAAATACACATATATATGCACTCACTTTCAAGGTACACACAATTCATCTAATTCATACGATTTATCTTGAGTCGTTATTGACTTGAACATTTGAATGTTAACTTTTTTGCATGTATCCTTTTTCCACCGTGTCTAAAGCTCACAACCACCATTAGATTACACTCTATCTCAATGAAGAAACCATTTAATTATGATTGTTTCATGGTTGAAAATTAAGTCTTAAGAATAAAATGTTCTCACGCAAAAATAACTTCCACTTTCCCATGATTTTTTTCAAATCAACTTTCCCACGATTTTAATCCCATGAAAATGGATGAGAATAAAAGATTCTCATAAAGATATTAATAAAATTGAAAATATGTGAAATTTTATGTCACTAACCTACTTGATACCAAAAAAAAAGAAATAACTACTTATATATACTCTTAAAAATAACTCCTAGAAATATAATTATTACTACATAACAAAAACAGGAAAACACACTTTTTTATAAATACCTGGAAATAAAATGCCCATTATTACTTGACAAAAAAAAAAGTCCATTATTATTAATTTCTTGAAAAATTTATTCATAGGAGTGAAATTCTCAACCGTAAAACAAATGCCTCTAATAGTTTTAAAATTTGTATAAATTTGTAGAGTTGACTGGCCCAATAAAAATGAGTACTACCATCGTTCCAATTTATAATAAATAAAAGAAAAATGTTAAACAGTGCATTCAGTGTACTAGTTGAGCAAATTATTATATAATTTTTTTCTTAGAAATTGTGTATTCAATGTTTTGAAAATGTAAAAATTTATCTTATCACTATTACTTTAGTCTTTTATTTCCTTTTTTAGCATGCTTAATAAGTGCACCGAGTGCACTGTTTAGCATGACTCTAAATAAAAACCAATTTTCTTTATCTTAAAGTATAAGTAAAGAATACCAATGTTTATCATTTTGAAGCTATGTTGCTTAGGTGCGAGTACGGTACTGGATTTACAGGTACTGGTACATGATACGACATTTTCAGAAAAATTAATGTACGTGCATGGGCATAAATTAAAGTACAAATATGTATCCGGTACTGATACTGGTACGTACCCGTTACCGGTACTCTCCCTTAAATGGAGTATCCGTACATTATAGTTTTTTAGATTGACTTTAACTTATTATCATATGAAATTAAATGCAAATTACATTTAACTTATTTTCACTTTTTCTTCTTCAAATAATCAATAATCATTAAGTTTTTTTTTACATCCTACCATTAAACTTATTTTTAAAAAAGCACAGAAAACTATACTCCAAATTATCATGTTTTACTTTTTCTTAATAAGTATAAATTTTTTTTGTGATAAGCTAGTTATTTTACTTATAGTTCGAAACGAAAGAAAAAATTACGTGCAGAGATCAATATCAAATTCCATGCGTGGCACGGAATTGGATGGCTCATTTTTTCCTCTAAAATGAATTTATTACTGTTTCTTAATTAACTTAACTTCTGCCCATTTCTTAATTATAGTTTATAGCCAACCGGTCTAGAGGAGAGGTTGGGTGTTATTTTAATTTTTTGATTTAGATTTTGAAAAACCGCAATATTTGTTAATTTATATTGGTAGAATATGTGTAACAATATTTTTTTATAGAATATGAGATTATTGTATATCTGAATTTGCTAAAAAATTTAAAAAATATTATAAATTTATGAATAAGCTCACTTATAATGTACGAATTAATAGCATAAAATGATTTAATAACGGCAAGTGTGATCCACCTTAATGAGAATTACATAACCAAATTTTTAAATGTTTATTACCCTTTAATGTTTCTAAATCAATCTACCCCAAAAGTTAATGTCTCGTTTAGTACCCTTAGGCCCCATTTGTTTCTATGGAGAGAAAGTGAGAGAAAAGAAAATTACGCAAACTAATAAATGAATTTGGTTTACTTTATCATCCAAATTCATTCATCGATTTTCATAATTTTCTTTCCTCTCACTTTCTTTCCATCATACCAAATGGACCCTTAATGTAATCCACCTTAATGAGAATTACATCACCAGCCACATTTTCTAGTGACAATTTCATATTTTAAAATTCTACTATTATTGCCAAATTTTCTTGTCTTTCTTACTTCATAACCATTTTTTTGTCTTATTAGAAGAATAATCTTCTCAATTACCAAATTTTCATGTAAAAGATTTCCTATAAATACATCACTAGAGCCCCAACATTTTTCATCAAACATTTAACATTTCTAAAATTATAATTCTAATAATAAAAAATGAGTTCATTTTCTCTATTATATGTTTTGGGTTTATTTCTCACTATTGATGTTGCACTTGCCCAAGACTCATCAACAGACTTTACCAATGCCCACAACGCAGCAAGATCCGCGGTTGGTGTCCCAAATATTATTTGGAACAAAACCTTAGCTGAGGTTGCGCTAAACTATTCTAATAAACACAAGGCCAATTGTCGATTGGTCCACTCGGGTAGCCGTTATGGGGAGAATCTCGCGGGGAGCACCGGTGACTTGAGTGGCACGTATGCAGTGAAGTTGTGGGTGGATGAGAAAAAAAACTACAATTATGGTAGTAACTCATGTGCATCGGGTGCTGTATGTGGCCATTATACTCAGGTGGTATGGAAAAATTCCAAACGATTAGGATGTGCCAAAGTGAGATGTAACAATGGAGGAACTTTCATTACATGCAATTATGATCCACCTGGCAACTATGTTGGCCAAAGACCATACTAAGTGTATACATCATAAATAATATATATATATCATCACTATAGCTATACATAATATATATAATACCCAAGCGTACAAGTAATGAGTTCCTGACTCATTATTATTTAATGTAAGATAAGATGTTAATTCAAATTATAAAATAATGTTCATGTGAGTTGAAAATATATCCTAGTACTTGCAGGTTAATACCATTAATAATTTATTAGTCTTAAAAGTTTGTAATTTATAAGTGAAATCTTTCTTGTATTACCTTTTTCTCACTCTATATTTCAAGAGATCTTGGAATAAATAAATATATCAATGCTCATAACACTATATTTTTATTTTTAAATATAGAAAAATACTTTTTCAAAATTTTATATTCCCTCTATCGTCGCCAACCAATTAAGTGTCACAATTTGACTATGTGCACTATTCACATCACATAGTACTTTAAATGTTTTTTATTAATATATAAAATATTGTTCGATTTGTTTCGATTAGTATTTTTAAAATATTTTCTTTATAGTATTTAGTAATAGAAAACTACATATATTAATGGTCAAAGTTATGTATTGACAAATTTGAAGTGGTCAACTGCAACACTAGCTTATTTTAAAACGAGGGTCGATAAAAATCACTTAACTTTGAAATAATTAATATGGTAATTAAATTTACGTAAATATACTGGAATGGTCTATAAGCACTAGTATAAGGGATTCAAGCAACTAGTTGGAGTTTTTTTTTTTTAACGGCACAAGTGTTTACTTTAGAGGATTGAATTTGATATTCTTTGATTAATTTTGTGAATGAAAAAAAATCCCGTTAGAAGAGGAGAATATATCACCTTATATACCTAGAAAATTCTCTGACAAAGATTAATTATAGCTAAACAATATTTGAAAGTTTACAAATTTGAACCTGTTAAGAAATTTAAAACCCTACACTCATTCTATTCACCAGGGTTTCCTTGAACACTGAACCTTTCAAGTGCGGAAAATAAGTTTATATTAAAATTTGTGTATTTTATATTAAATGTATCATTTGTTAATAAATAATTACTGTATTATTTTTTAATAAAATGTTACTACTTTTAGTTGTTTTAACATATGCAATATGTACAATATTGCACATGTTTATATATATATATATATATATATATATATATATATATATATATATATATATATATATATATATATATATATATATATATATATATATATATAACCAATTTTTTATTATCTAAACTTACATATATATACTTGTATTAGTTGTGTATAACAAATACATATTAATTATCTATAAAAAAAATACACATTAATTCATATGGTTTTTTCTTCATAAGGGTAGTGTTATGGGCAATTGTGTCGGCAAATAAAGTGTAAACAGCAATTTTCTTAGGGTAACATAAAATAATTTAATTATAGATGATTCCCCCATTAAAATCCGAGATGTAAACTAAAATTATAGATAATTAAAGAGTTTTTCTAATATATATAATATTATACATATTAAATAATACGGTAATTAAGATTGCAAAATGAGAGGTTCATATCCACATTCGAGTCCTAGATAGAAGAGATGTTGGTATTTAGCGTGTTACATGTTTTAAATAGAATTATTTTCAATGAAGAAAATTTATGAATACAAAAGAAAAAATATTATCTACAGATTTGATTTAAAAAAGAGTTTAGAGCATATGCAATGGTAAATTTCTTATATAAGTTATAATTGTTAGATATATTAGGGCTTTAGTATTGGGCTTTATTTGTTAGTAAAGTAGTCCATTAGATATTATTATAAATTCAAATTCCCAAACTTGAGAATATGTTTGTTCTGTTGAGTTTGTGTTGTCTGTTTAAGGTCTGTTTGTGTTTCTTTTTCGTTTGTGGTTGGCACAATTGGGTAGTAGGGATTTGTTTAAAGTGTAGTGGGTGTGGTATTGTTTTTGATTTTGTAGTTTTGGTTTATGATTCAATTGATTTGTTCCGGTACGTATGGATAATTGGTTGCATAGCTTTCATATGTTAATGGTTTTTATGTGAAACAAGTGCGGATTGATGTTTATCCATGTATCTTCATTGGCAGAAGTAATTTAATAGTTTTGTTTGATCTAATCCGATTTGTTTGGTTTGATCAGATGGTTTGATTCTATTTCGTTTGATTTATTTTGTTATGTTTGGTTTTGAGTTGAATATGTCCGGTTTTGTTTGAATTTGTCTGGTGAGCGAAAGCTCGCAATCTGAATCTGTCTGGTCAATGAAATACTCACAATCTGAATCTGGTGAGGGAATACTCACAATCTGAATCCAGTAAGTAGGATGGCAACGGGTGCCCACGGGTGCGGATTTGACACTACCCAAACCCGCACCCGATTTCATCACCCGAACCCGAACCCAAAGACTATTCGGGTGGCAAAGTAACACCCACGTCCACACCTGTTGGGTTCGGGTTTTTCCACCCAAACCCGAACCCGTAACAAAATTACAAAAATCAACAGCATTAACAACATCTGGTTCAATGTTTTACCAAAATTTACCATCAATAATTTATGATACATTCATGGTCTGTTTGGTACGTGTTTGAAAGTGAGTAGCATGCATCAATGATTGTGTTTGGGAAAATCTGGAGGCAACAAAACAAGATCACATAGTATGCCTTTAATTCAAAAAACAAATTCAAACCAATCTGCACTCATGATATGTTATGTTTGCACTCATTAAACAAATTCAAAAAACATATAAACTTGAAAGAATTGAGTGAGTGAGAACGTGAGATGAGTGAGGGAACGGCAGCCGGCATGAGATGAGTGAGGGTCTGAGAGTGAGAGATGAGATCGTATTTGTGACTGAGGCAGAAAATTAGCAATGAAAAATCCTAATTTTACTTACACTTATATATAAGGGTAATTAAGTAATTCTATATGCAAGCGGGTGTGATTTCGGGTTTCGGGTGCGGGTTTGAGTGATCCCAAACCCGCACCCAAAATATCGGGTGTCACCCGAACCCAAACCCAGTCAACTCGGATTTCACCCGTTGACTCGGGTGCGGGTGCGGATGGGCCCCACGGGTTTGGGTCTTCTTGCCATCCCTACCAGTAAGGGAATACTCACATCTGAATCCGGTGAGGGAATACTCACAATCTGAAATCCGGTGAGAGAATACTCACAATCTGAATTCGGTGAGGGAATACTCACAATCTGAATCCGGTGAGGGAATACTCACAATCTGAATCCGGTGAGGGAATACTCACAATCTGAATCCGGTGAGGGAATACTCACAATCTGAAATTTGAAGTTTGAAGTTGAATTTGATATTGGTTTATTTTCAGGGCTGATTTTGTGACAAACTCAAGTAAGCTTTAGTTTGAGGGGTAGTATTAGAGTTTTATTTTAGTTGATATATTTATTTATTCGTAATTTGTTTGACAAACTCATAATACTTGTTGATGCATCATGAGTTTGAGAGGAAGTGTTAGATATATTAGGGCTTTAGTATTGGGCTTTATATGTTAGTAGTAAAGTAGTCCATTAGGTATTCTTATAAATTCTCTTGTAATCATTATTTTGTTAAGCAATGTCATTCTGATATACTGAGACTTAGCCGTCACTTTGTGTTTCTCTATTTTGCATCTCTGATTCTAACAATAATTATATCTCACGTACACCACTTATTTATAAGTATCTAAGTAGGAGTGTATATCGATTAGACAAATCTGGTCGATTCAGTTAAACTCATTTAATTCAACCCGAAAAACTGATCCAACAATGTTATTGTTTTTTGAAATATTTTTTATAAATAGACTAAAGATTTTGCTATTTGATAGTTAAATTTTTTTCATAGTGAAAATCAATCACACTATGTTTTAAGAAAATAAAAGGATTGGGTAATTTTTATAAAAAATACAATGATTCATTGTTTAGTCCTTTAATATTCAATAACAGAAAAATCAATCGGGTAACCCACTATCCAGCTCGAAAATTAGTGGGTTTATTATCCGACCAAAATGAGTGATTTTATTCATAGTGAAAATATATTACTTCATTTTTTTTAACCTTTTTAAGATTATAATTGTAATAATCAAAAATGAGTTCATTTTCTCTATTGTATGTCTTGGGCTTATTTCTCATTATTAATGTTGCACTTGCACAAGACTCATCAACAGACTTTACCAACGCCCACAACGCAGCAAGATCCGCGGTTGGTGTCCCAAATATTGTTTGGAACAAAACCTTAGCTGCAGTTGCGCTAAACTATTCTAATAAACACAAGGCCGATTGTCGACTGGTCCACTCGGGTGGCCGTTATGGGGAGAATCTCGCGGGGAGCACCGGTGACTTGAGTGGCACGAATGCAGTGAAGTTGTGGGTGAATGAGAAAAAAAACTACAATTATAGTAGTAACTCATGTGCTTCTGGTGCTGTATGTGGCCATTATACTCAGGTGGTTTGGAAAAATTCGAAACGACTTGGATGTGCCAAAGTGAGATGTAACAATGGAGGAACATTCATTACATGCAACTATGATCCCCCTGGCAACTATCAAGGCCAAAAACCATACTAAGTGTATGATACATAATATATATATCATCACTATAGCTATCATATAGTGAATAAATAAATAATACCCTGTTTATCAAAAAAATAAATAATACCTAAGCGTATAGGTAATGAGTTCCCGACTCATTATTATTTAATGTAAGATAAGATGTTAATTCAAATTATAAAATAATGTTCATGTGAGTTGATAATATATCCTAGTACTTGCAGGTTAATACCATTATTATTTTATTTTATTCGAAGCAAGTTAATACCATTATTAATTTATTAGTCTTAAAAGTTTGTATTTTATAAGTGAAATCTTTCTTGTATTCCCTTATTCTCACCCTATATTTCAAGAGATCTTGGAAGAAATAAATATATCAATACTTATAACACTATATTTTTATTTTTAAATATAGAAAATTACTTTTTCAAAATTTTATATTCCCTCCGTCCCCAAATAAGTGTGGACTATATATGTGCACTATTCACATAACATACTTTAAATGTTTTTTTTTTCTATTAATATATAATAAAATGTTGTTCAATTTGTCTCAATAAATATTTTTAAAATATTTTTTTATAGTATTTAGTAATAGAAAACTAAATATATTAATGGTCAAAATTATGTATTGACAAGCTTGAAGTGGTCAACTGTAACATTTATTTCAAAACGGGGTTAACAAAAATCACTTCACTTTGGAATAATTAATATGGTAATAAATTTACGTAAACATGGAATGGTCTATAAGCAGTATAAGGATTCAAGCAAGGTTAGAGTTTTTTTTTTTAACACACAAGTGGTTAGAGGATTGAATTCGATATTCTTTGATTAATTTTGTGAATGAAAAAAATCCAGTTAGAAGAGGAGAATATCACCTTATATACCTAAAAAATTCTCTGACAAAGATTAATTATCGCTAAACAATATTTGAAAGTTTACAAATTTGCACATGTTAAGAAATTTAAAATAATAAATTTATATTTGGAACTTGTGCATTTTATATTAAATGTATTAGTTTTTAATAAATAATAATTATTTTTTAATAAAAAATTACTACTTTTAGTTACTTTAATATGTGCAATATTGCACATGTTAGATAAACATTTATATATAACAAGATAACCAATTTTTTTTTATCTAAACTTACATACACTTGTATTAGTTGTGTATAATAAATTAAATACATATTATTCATATGGGTTTTTCTTCACAAGGGTAGTGTTATGGGCTTTGTGTCAGCAAATAAAGTGTAAAATGTAATTTTCTTAGGGTAACATAAAAGAGAAGCGATATTTTGACACACTTTTCTTTTATATAATACATATTTTCCCTGTTGAAAATCGACCACACTATGTTTTAAGTAAACAAAAAGATTGGGTAATTTTCATAAAAAAATATAATGAATTCATTGTTTAATATTAAATAATAGAAAAATCAATCGGGTAACCCACTATCCAACTCGAAAATTAGTGGGTTTATTACCCGACCAAAATGAGTGATTTAATTCATAGTGAAAATAGGTTACACTATTTTTTAAAAAGATACAATGATTGAGTTATTTATATGAAAAAATATGATGATTTGTCATTTAATTATTTAATTTTAAAAAACAAAAAATAATTTGGGTAATCCACTACCCAATCAATGGTTTTATCCAACACAATCCAATTTTATAACGAGTGATTATTTTATTTTATTGAATCGAATCTAGAATATCCTATGTAGTATGGATTTTAATTTTGGCTAAACTCAACCTAGTCCAACCCACATACACTCCTATATATAAGTATCTAACACAATTCAATTTTGTAACGAGTGATTATTTTATTGAATCCAATCTAAAATATCCTATGTAGTATGGATTTTAATTTTGGCCAAACTCGACCTAGTCCAACCCACATACACTCCTACATCTAAGTATTTAATCTACCATCTCTATAAAAAAATATAGGCTTATATATGTAAAAGGTCCCTGCACTTAGGGGTCGTTTGAATTTCAGTCCCTACATTTCGAAAATCTTTCAAATTTGCCCTGTACTTTCAGTCAACTTAAAAAAAGGTCCCTGGGCTGACTTTTTTACTGACGTGTCACCATTTCTACCATTTGTCACTGATGACTGGACTTAGATGGAAGCTGACTCACCTTATTGTGATATGAAAGGACCAAAATATCCTTAGTGACTATTGGAACAATTGAAAGGACAAAAATACCCATCCATCATCTTCCCCACAGCCACAATCCATCATCAATCATCATCACTGCCACCATAAACCATATCAATACCACAAATTACCATATCCATCCATAACCCACAAAATTTCAATTTCAATCCCTAGCCTTCACCATAATCTCTTCTCCAATACCATTAATTACCTCACCAACAATAACCAAAATCACAGCAAAACAAGAAACAGAACAAACAAGAAGAAAAGGGAACAAATCTGCCGCCGCCGTACAATAAGACCACCACACAAAGCCTACTGGATTTTCAAGCAAAGATTCTGATTTTGAGTTTGGTTGATTTGTAACAGGTTGGCTCTCCCTCTTTCTCACCACCGAGACCCTCTCCAAGCAAGCAAACCCCATTACCAAAAACTCCACACCGTCGATTCCATTTTTTGCTCTCGTTCTTCCTCCGTTTTCAACATCTTTGACCTTTCCACTTCTTATACTCCTCCAATTTGAAAGGTTAAGGGAGCAAAAGTTTATTAGACACAAACCCACAGATTTACTTTTTGAATCTTTCTAGATTTATAAACACAACAACTTAGATTTGAACTGGTTTGGGGGATTTCTACCGTAACCAACAATACCACCGAACACCGTGATTTGAACTGGTTTTGTGTGTCTTTAATTAATAATTGCAGGGATTGTAGAAAACAAGTGAATCTGGAATATCCGGTTAGAAGATCCATACTCATAACCGGATCCAAATCCGTTTTAAAAAATCCGGATTTTGGTATATGGTTATTAACCAAACCATTTTTATCTGGTCGGTTATCCATCCAAATTAAATTTTCGGATTTGGTTTAAATTGGTTATTATATCCTTTTTAAATTTGTATATCCTTTTTCTTTTTTACAAAACAAACAAATATCCGTTTTTTTTTACAAAACAAACAAATATCTTTCTTTTTTTTGACAAAAAAAACAAATATCCTTTTATTAAAATTAATTCACGCACACACCATCACTGATTCACCATGTGCGTGTGATCTCCGCAATTGTGATTTGCAATGAACCCTAGATCCCAAATCTACAATAATCTCTCCAATTGAATCCTAATCAAAGATATTCTCTTCCAATCAAACCACACTCATTCTCTCCAATTGCTTCAAGATAAAAAAAACATAAATTTTTTTATAAAATAAACAACCCCTTATCTTTACACTAATAATTTGTATACCCTTATCTCGTTGGAATTGGAAAAAAGAAATCTAGAAGAAGGAATGTGAATGGTCTTCTTCACATGTTTTTTTTTTTCCATCTCTTTCAAACACATATCAAAAACAATTTGCTGCAAAGAATAAAAAAAGAAAAGTGTATTTTTTTACGATTTTTTATATGTTTTTCGTCCGCGTAAAAAAAAATGAACAAATTATCCGTTTATTAATCCAGTTTTAAAAATAACCGGTTTAAAACTGGATTTAAAATTAACCTCTTTTGAACCAGTTTTATAAAAATATCCGGTTATGTATCCGTATCCAAATTTATAACTGGTTATATAACCGGTTTATAAAAAATAATGGTTATGGTCATGTATCCAAATCCATATATCTGGTTTTGGTTTGGATATGATTTGGTTTGGCAAAATAACCGACCATGCACACTCCTAGTAAGTATAAAGGTGATTTAGAATAATAATTTTATTATTTTGTTTAAAATAATGTGGTTCTTTTGTGGTTTCATATGATTTAGTAGAGATAAGAGTGAATGAAATATGAAATTTCATTTATGGGGAATGTGAGGTTTATTTAGATTAAAAAAAAATTACATTTCTATGTCTTATTTAGTACGAAGAACTTATGAAAATATTGCATGATGTAGTCCCACGTTCAAAGCAAGAAGGAAGAAAATGGGTAGTTTGGTCATTTAATTGGACCCTAAAGTGAATAAGGGCATTTTGGTCCTTCCACGTGACTTTTTTATGACTCAACATCTCTTTCAGCCCATTAAGCAGTGACAAATGGCAAAAATGGTGACACGTCAGCAAAAAAGTCAACTCAGGGACCTTTTTAAAAGTTGACTGAAAGTGCAGGGCAAATTTAAAAGGTTTTGAAAATGCAGGGACTGAAACTCAAACGACCCCTAAGTGCAATGACCTTTTACATATTTAAGCCAAAAATATATTAAGCTTAAATATGTAATCAGTCCCTGCAGTTACACATACTTTTGGTATTAATTCTTGTAGTTTTTTTTTTTGTTGGCTTTTAATTCCTGCCATTTGAAAGAATTTTTGTTTTAGTCCCTCTGTAATGATACCAAAAAAACTACCGGACTAATATCTAAAGGCCAACAAAATTCTTTTAAATTATAAGGATTAAAAGGTAACAGAAAAAACTACAGGGACTAATACCAAAAATAAATATAACTGCAGAGACTGATTACATATTTAAGTCGAACTATTAAATGAGTCTCAATACAGCAATAATTTATATATTTTCTACTAATAACTCTAGGAAAATGTTAACTTGTGCATCAAAGACACATGTTAAGGATGCTAAAATAGAAATATTTTCTTGAAATTTGTGAATTTAACTTTTAAAACATTAAATATTTTACATCATTAAATGCTAACTTTCTACTTTTATGTAGCTTATCATATGCATGCATTTGGTGCACAAGTTAACATCACCCATAACTCTAACTATTGTTCCCTAAAAAAACATACTCTGAACATGGATATATTAAAGTTGTTTGTGGGACTAGCAGGTCGAAGTGGATATTTTGCCATAATTGCATAACACAATAATTGATTTGAGCTATTCGATTTTAAATTGGCTGTTGAAATTATTCTACCGTGTAAAATTGAATTTATAATATGAATCGTCCAATTTAAAATTGAAGCTGAGATCCTCCAATAAAGCGCAATGAACTGCATGTAATTTCAACAGCAAAATATTCATACCCCTCACAAGTAAGAAAGTGCTTGTACAATTAATCGTTAATTGATCCAGTAGCAATTGACGCTGGACTTGATAGCGAGGACTACCGTTCGATCTCCGCAGCTACAATCTGAAGAAGCTGTTATAATATTAAATAAACTTACAATCAATATCAAGGATATGCTTGTAAAAACATAATTAATTGGGTTGGATGGAAATTTTGATCAAACTATTGTTCATTATCGTCGGAGAATTATTACTCTATAAAATAACTAGTCGAAACAAAAATAATAATTTCAAAAATTAATATTTCCTTATAATTTAAGGTATAAATAACTATAAAGTAAATAATTTTGTAATTTGTACGAATACAAATATTATTTTAAATGATTTATATGATAATTAATATTAAATAAATATTGAGGAAAGTGATTTAAATTAATGATTCCCAAATTTTAAGAACTAAATGAATCGTTACTTCCTTTATGAGTTCGATTTTTAGTGGAATAGTTCTTCTCCATATTTTACTTATCTCACGGCCGAATTTTAAATCATTGGGGTTCATTTTCTTAAGAATCAGATGACTAATATAAAACAAATAGTCTAAACAATAAATGGTCTAGATAAAATTTTATACTAAGAATAGTCTAAAACAATGAACAAGAAAAAATTGCAATTTCTTAATCAATCAACACTACAGGTTCTTTTAAAAAACACTACGAGTTAAACCAATTAAAGTCACTGTACCCTGCTTATCAAGAAAGAAGAAAAAAAAATCACTGTACCTTGTAATTTATTCTAATCATGAGAATTAATTACGTTACAAGTGGAGACGAGCCAAATTTGTTTGGCGTGTGGAAGAAATTTCATTTGGAAAACTCTATTACCCTTTGCACTTATCTTTTTATTGAATAATTAAGCCTTCCCGCATGTATATATTTACATATAATAACCTTCTCAATTACCAAAATTTAATTTCATGTTAAAAAATCCCTACAAATACACCAAAAGAGCTATTTCTTTAAGAATTTAATTTATACATATTGTCTGTGTAAATTTATTTTACACATACATCCAATAAAATATTGACATGTCATGTATTATATGTTTAAAAACATATAATGTGACAACACGTTATTTGATGCATATGTAAATTAATTTTACACTAATGATGCATAGAAATTAAACTCTTTTTTCAATGATAAATTCAATATATAGAAAAGATCAAAACAAACAAGGAGCATCAGAGATACACACAAAGAGCAAACTGAAAACATAAATATAAAATCAGCTATACACAACAATAAAAAAATCTGAAACGACGACAAGAAGACAACTTAAAACTAATAGATAAACCAACCAAATATTTTTGTATCACAACATTGGTCATTAGGGATTATGTGCCTATTCAACATTATGGTCTCCTTAATCTTAATAGAGGACTTAGTCATTGCTAAATACTCACTTCATCCTTAATTATACGTAAAAAAATTACTTTTTAGATTCTTGAATAATCGATATATCTGATCTATATTATAGACTAAATTCATCAATTATTCAATAAATCTAAAAAGTTAACTTTTATTCAATAAATTCTAATTGTTCAATAAATTTGAAAAGTTGTCTTCCTTAAAAATGTGGCCATCAACTTGATAAAAACTAATCAACTACATATGTTATATTAGATTGTATGAGAATTTACCAAAAAAAAAAGAAAAAAAAGCATTAGAATGCATGAGAGAATTGAACATCCACAATATGCATGTGCAGTTATTGTGCATTTTAACTAACAAGGCGTCTCATAGTAGGGCTAAGGACATGGTCAAAGTGTGTTAAGTCTTTATGCGTAACATAAAGACTTTATATTGACTAATTAAATAACATTAAAAAGGTTGCTTATAATATTAAATTTACCTACGATAAATAACTAAGATACAAGGTCGTATTTGAGATAAGGTAAAGAGAACGACCGTCATAGCTAGCTTCATAAAAATAAGTTTGGTATAAATGATTAATTATTTTTTTTGTGTAAGTATCACTTACTCATATCAAGTATTAAATTTTCTATTTTTCTAGCTATTTCGTTACATATCAACACGCATCGTGCTGCCTCTATATATTTTTCTCTCTACAAGTCAGTAATCCATCAGTTATTCATAGTTTTCTCTTGTAGAACATATTAATGCTAACATATTGATATAAACATAATTATTAGTGATTTTGCATGATTGCATCTTGCACGTAGGATTTGTTTTTGTATTAGTATTTGGATACTCCCCCCGTTCCTTTTTATAAGGAACAATTTGGAAAAACACACAAACTAATGAATCTTATTTTTTTATTAAAAATTTTAAAATTTTATAATTTATTCCAAAACTAACCTTGGTGTAATTAATGCATAGGGAATATGTTACTATAATTAATGCATAACATTGGAATAGATAAAGGGTAGAAATGAAATTGTTTAATCAATAAAGCATAAATTTAATGGTTGTTTCTTATAAAAAGGAACAATTTTTTTTTTCCAATTTATTCCTTATAAAAAGGAACGGTATTAAATAAAATTTTTGGTGATTTTGGGAATTCAAATTTATTATACTACTTATTAGTTAGGGCTTAAATTGTAGATTCGACCATAGGCCACCAAAATCTTAGAAACGGCCCTGCCAGGATATGCCGTTGAAAATAAAATCGAGTGATTTTTTTTTTTTAACATAATCAATGTGGTTGGAAATTTTGATCTAACCATCCACTTTAAATTTTATTTTAATTTACAAAATTAGAAATTCTATTTAGCAAAATGATAATAATATTTATAATTTCAAAAAATAAATTTTTCTTATAATTTAAATTATAAAATAACTATAAATTAAATAATTTTGTAATTCTTAAGAATATAAATATTATTTTAAATGATTTACATGATAAATATTAAATAAATTTAGAGGAGAGTACTATGAATCAAGGATTCCCAACATTTAAAAACTATTTGAATCAGTACTTCTTTTTTTTTAATAGTCTACACAGTGAATGGGTCTAGAAAAAAATTATTAATGACAATTGTAAAACTAATGTTAGTAATATTAAATGAATGATCCATTGTAAATTTTTTCGTACCAATTGTTTTTTTTTTTTTAGCTTCCTTTTTGTTGAATAGTCGATGAAGAAGAAGAAAATAACACTTTATTAACAATGAATACTACACATGCATTTGATCTCTTAAAATATAATTAAGGGACTGAGAATTTTAGTTGTACTGTATTTAATTCTTAAATTGGTCTGCGATTGGACAAAATAGGAGCCAATGTATATGACAAATGCAGAAATTATTGTCTCACACTAAACCACGATACAACTATTTGTCCGCTACATAAGTTGTCTAATACAGCAAAAATAATATTTTGCCCACCAAACATTATACAAGACAACGTTTATTCAGTACCTTAAATTTTATCTATATTATTCTGTCATGTATTGTCAGATACTTACGTTATGTTTGTACATGTTAAACTGATTAAAGTCACTGCCCTCTAATTTATTCCAACCATGAGAATTACGTTACAACTTACAAATGGAGAATCAAATTTGTTTGGTTATGTGGACGAAAGTATTTCCTTTGGAAAATTCAATTACCTTGGCACTTGTTTTTCTTACATAATAAGTTAATTAATAAATTTCAATTTCTTGTAAAAAATTCCCTATAAATACACCACAAGAGCCTAACATTTTCCATCAAACACCATACATTTAGTTTTTAGCAATAGTAAAAAACAAAATATGAGTTCATTTTCTCTATTGTGTGTCTTGGGTTTATTTCTCATTATTGGTCATGTTGCACTTGCACAAGACTCACCAACAGACTATGTCGACGCCCACAACGCAGCAAGATCCGAGGTCGGTGTCCCAAATATTGTTTGGGACGACACCGTAGCAGATTTTGCGCAAAACTATGCTAATCAACACAAGGCGGATTGTCAACTGATCCACTCGGGTGGTGGTGGCATTTACGGGGAGAATCTCGCAGGGAGCACTGGCGGCTTGAGTGGCACGGATGCCGTGAAATTGTGGGTGGATGAGAAAAGTGACTATGATCATGCTAGTAACTCATGTGCTGATGGTGCTGTATGTGGCCATTATACTCAAGTGGTTTGGAAAAATTCATTGCGTCTTGGATGTGCCAAAGTGTCATGTGATAATGGAGGGACATTCATTACTTGCAACTATGATCCCCCTGGCAACTATGTAGGCCAAAGCCCATACTAATTATGTGTATGATTAATTAAGTATGCTCAGTTCGGCATTAAGAATAAATAAGACTATGAAAAACGTACGGAATGAGTTCCTGGCTCATTATTTTATATATGATAGTATATATAGTTAAAATAATGTTCATGTAAGTTCATCATATATAACTTGCAAACTAATAATATGAGTGAAATTCCTTGTGTTCCTCCCCCCTCCCCCACACCCAGCCTTTCGCTAACTAAAAGTTCATAATTAAATCATTCTAATCTCTCTAAAAGTTTATAATTAATCCTTCTAACATACGGATAATATGGCAACTTTATTTAGGATTTATTTGCTAGTTAAGAAAGAAATGGAGTAAAGGAGACAAACTTGAGGGAAGAAAATATATAAATTTTTTAGTGAAATATATTTTTGGTCCCTCTAAAATTATCAAATTTTATTTTTTATATCTTTATAGAATAAAGTCACATATTTTGGTCCTACAAAATTTTTATGCATGCAGTTTTAGTCCATATTATTTTTCAAAATTTTAAACTGTTTTATAAGTATAAATTAAATTCAACTCTCAATTAAAACACATGATTATGTGAATAATAGAAGTCTTTTAGCTATAAGATGCTAGAAAAGAAAAATAACTACTATGTATTACCCATGGAAGAGGGAAGACATTGTAGATAACTAATTTTGTTGTTGGATTTCAAAGCTCAAATTGTCATGTTGTGGAATATATGAATCTTTCGTTATATCCCAAAACTATTTTTAATTATAATTTTATGTTTCTACAGACAAATATAATTAATTTTGATATTGAGTTATAAATGTCAAAACAAACTTCTGATAATTTTGTTATAAGGAAAATCTTTGTCCTCGTGATCATAATTCAGCTGGTAGGAATAATATATATGTAGGGATCATAGTTTGAACTAAGATTTCCCAATTATTCTTTCTAACAGATGAATTTCTAGCCACTAGACTACTTGATAGATAAAATTTTTCTGACATTGAATTAGCGATATACATGCCTCTTTAATTATTAATTTTCATTTTTTTTAATCGAAAATAAGTAAGTAATTTAAATAAATGGTCTATATATTTTCAATTTTATAGTAACAAATCAAGACAATTTGGTCCAAAAAATCAAGACACCTTTATAAGAAAATAAATCAAAACACAATATTTCTTTTACTTTTTAGGCGACATTTCATTCTCAATAGTCCATAATGAACAAAAATAATATATACGATAATTTTGTAAACAACCAACACCAAAAGTTTAAGCCGTGATTTGGTATCTTAATTATATGGGTTTGACTTTACAATGATAAAAACAGATGATATCGTAAAATAATTTTATTTGAAAGTAAACTCAATCTAAAATAATTTATATTTAGATACATTTAAATAAAATTAAAGCAAAATTACAAAATTAATTATAATTCTAATTTAAAGTTAGAATCAATTATTATAGAATTAAATATTCTAAAACATTCAAATATGTTCAAAAAATCAATTCTATAGGTATTTTTTGACGCAAAATCAATTCTATAGCTAGAATATTGTTTTTTGGTCAAATTAAGATCTACAATATCAATTATTTTTGGTCAAATTTGCTTAATCGTAGACACAATTTTCCTTTTTGAAATTAGAAATAACCTAATCAATTACTAAATTTTTATGTATAAATACATCACTAGAGATCCAACAATTTTCATCAAATACCTACAATACTATTTATTTAGCATTCTGAAAATAAAAATACTAAGAACCAATGGGTTCATTTTCTCTATTGTGTATGTTAGGCTTAATACTCATTATTAAGGGTAGTAATGTTGCACATGCCCAAGACTCACCACTAGACTATGTTAAAGCCCACAACAAAGCAAGATCAGCGGTTCAAACCAATGTTAAACTTCCAAACCTTGTTTGGGACAACAAAGTTGCTGCTTATGCACAAAATTATGCAAATCAACGCAAGGATTGTCAGCTGGTCCACTCCGAAACTGAGCGATACGGAGAGAATATCGCGGAGAGCAGCGGCGACATGAATGGCACAGAAGCAGTGAAGTTGTGGGTTGATGAAAAACCCTACTACGATTATAATAGTAACTCATGTGTTAATGGTGAAATGTGTGGCCATTATACTCAAGTGGTTTGGAGAAAATCACTACGTATTGGATGTGCTAAAGTGAAATGTGACAATGGAGGCACATTTATCACTTGCAACTATGACCCCCCTGGCAACTATGTTGGTGAAAGACCATACTAAATATTCATTCTTTTGTATCATCAATTTTATCAAAAAATAAAATTCAAATATAAGTTTAAATGAAATGAGATAAGGTATTTGTTGTAAAAAGAAAACATAGGAAAAATGATGATTAATAAATAATGTATTCAATTTTTAAATTGTTTTATTTCCGCTTGTCCAATAATTGTATAATTTGTATTTGTATTGGCATTGTTGGCTTGGAAGAAAAGGTAAGGATCAACCATCAAGAGAAAAGGGGAGTGGTTATGGTGCATAAGCTTTTCTCTTATGCACCATGCATAAATAATGAAAATTGTTTAATGCATCCCTTAGATTGCTTAGTGCACCCCCAGATTTTTAGTGCACCTCCCAGATTTTTAGTGCACCTCCCAGTACGCTAAACAATCTGGGGGTGCGCTAGAAATCTGGAGGGTGCGCTAAGTAATTTGAGGTATTTATGCACCATAACTTGTGCCAGAGAAAAGATACAAGAGTTCTCCAATCAATCAGATCCCACGAAGATTCAGTTCCAAATCACACCAAAATTTATCGGTTCCAAAAAATAAAAAATAGGGTGCATACTCCATTCAATAAAAGATCAGGAGATGCCAGAATTTTTACCTATGAACCATTTCCAAGATAAAAACTTCACCTTATGATCGACCAAACACTATACAGAAAATATTCGTTCCATAAACAGGACACCATTTAGCGAGCTCCTTTTTGTTGAATAGTCTAAACAATGAACAAGAAAAAATTGCAATTTCTTAATCAATCAACACTACAAGTTAAACTAATTAAAGTAGCTGTGTCCTGTAATTTATTCCAACCATGAGAATTTATGTTACGAGTGGAGAAGAGCCAAATTTGTTTAGTCATATGGAAGAAATTTCTTTCGGAAAATTCTAGAATAATTAAGCCTTGGCACATGTATTTACATAGTAAGCTTCTCGATTACCAAATTTTAATTTCTTGTTAAAAAATCCCTATAAATATTACACAGACCAAAATTGTCAGAATCGAGAATTTACCTTGACTCTTTTTGCTTAGGTAAAATCGAAACGTAAAATCGAAACGTAAAATTGTTGATTTTACCTCATATTAAAATAATATTAATTTTATATACATAACATGTATATATACTTATATAATACTATAATGCATTAATAATTTAAAATTTCAAAGCTAAAATATACTAAATCACCATAATAAAATGCAATATTCATAAAAAGTGGATTTTTTTAAAGAAATTGTCAATTTTTTATTTTAAAAAAAAGGTAAAATCGTCTCAAAGAGTTAAAACCATGGATTTTACACGATTTCGCTACGATTTTACACGATTTTACACACTAGTTTAAGCCTTGTGGTCGTGGGTTCGAGCCCCACGATGGGCGCCAATTGTTGTGAATTCGAAACCAAAACCACACCAATAACCTTAAACTAGTGTGTGGGGCAAAACAAACCATGCAATCAACTATAACAACAATGGGTATGCACTAATAATCAACAAACCAACAACAAGATAATAAACTAGGAAAAGCAATAAAGAACACAAACGATATTGTTTACCCAGTTCGGCGTTAAAACCTACGTCTGGGGGAGAGAGCAGCTCTCCAATCCACTATCAAAGTTCCTTCTTCTTGATTACAATGAGATTTACACAAGAGTTACAAGAATTTTGAAAACCCCTAAATTCTACCATTTTCCCAAATCTCTTCCCGTGACCAAGAGATTTAATCAATAATGATTACAAGGTGAAAGAATGAAGTTCCAAACACTAGAAATAACCTAAGAGATGACCCTCTTAATCCTAGACTTGATATTGGAACAAAACCCTCTCAAAACCCTAGCCTTCTTCTCTCTCTCGGCAGCAGAAAACTGAAACAGGGGTATATATGCACGAACTGGCGCCTAGCGCCACACCCCTGCGCCTGGCGCCAGGAGACAGAAGCCACAGGCCAAACTGGCCTCTCCTGGGCGCCTGGCGCCACCTGCCTGCCTCCTGAACCATTTTTCTGCATCATTTCACTTTGATCATGCAATTTCAAGGGCAATTGGAGACAAGCATTTCTTCGAGAGTACGAAGCGGTTCACTTCGGGGTTCGAAGAGGGTATGGTGAAAACAAGTGGAGCAGCATGGTGGTTGATGGGAAGTTGGCATCACCATCGTTTTGAAGACTCAGGTTACTTCTGAAATTGTTGGAGTTTTGCCTTGAAAACTCAGAAAATCAGAAAACTGGAAAAACCAGCAGCAGTAGGGCGCCTAGCGCCAGGAGCAGGCTAGAAAAGCCTGTGGTTTCTGTTTGTTGGCGCGGGGCGCGGGGAGTTAGGCGCTAGGCGCCAGCACGCGTATATAAAGTTGCTGTTTGCGTTTTCTGAGGTAACTAAGGTGTTTTTAGGGTTTCTGGAGCCGACATAAAGACTAGGGTTAATAGAAAAAGTTCTTGGGAAGACCCTAGGGTTGGGGAAACATTCTATCACCTTGGGAAACACTTGTGATTGAATCTCTTGGTCACGGGGAGAGATTCGGGACTAGGGTAGAATTAGGAAAACTCTAATTCTTGTAACTCTTGTGGAGAATCTCATTGTAATCAAGGTTTCTATTGATAGTGGAACGGAGAGGGCTGCCCTCCCCCCAGATTAGGTTCATTAACACCGAACTGGGTCAACAAATCAACTGTGTTCTTTATCGCTTTCACTGTTATTATTGTTGGTTGATTATTATTGCTATTATCACTTGTTTGGTTGCTTGGTTCTATTTGCTCCACACATCAAGAATTTATTGGTGTGAGTCAAGCGAATTCACAACAACTTCCATTTTGTTGAATAATCTAATTAAACAATGAAGTAATGAGTCTAGATAAAATTTTATGATAACAATTGTAAAACTCTATATTATGAATATTCATATATCCTTTTTATTGAATAATATTAAATGAATAATCTATTGTAAATTTTATGGTATAACAATTGTTTCTTTAGAATAGACTAGCTTCCTTTATATTGAATAGTCCATGGTGTACAAGAAAAAAATTGCTGTTTATTAATCAATTAATCAACACTACATGTTAAACTAATTAAAGTCACAGTGCCCTGCAATTTATTCCAACCATGAGAATTATGTTACAAGTGTGGAGAATCAAATTTGAAATTTGTTCGGTTATGTGGAAGAAATTTCATTTGGAAAATTCAATTACCTTGGCACTTTGTCTTCTTTTTTTTTTGCCTTGGCATTTCTTTTTCTTACATAATAAGTTAATTACCAAAATTCAATTTCTTATAGAAAATTCCCTATAAATACAGCACAAGAGCCATAACATTTTCCATCAAAAAACAAAGGAACCATTTAGATTTTTAACAATAGTAATAACAAAAATGAGTTCATTTTCTTTATTGTGTGTCTTGGGCATAGTACTAATTACTGGTCATGTTGCACTTGCCCAAAATTCGCCGACGGACTATGTGAACGCCCACAACGCAGCTAGATCTGAAGTTGGTGTTCCAAATATTGCTTGGGACAACACCGTAGCTGCGTATGCACAAAACTATGCTAATCAACACAAGGCTGATTGTCGATTGGTCCACTCGGGTGGACGTTATGGGGAGAATCTCGCGGGGAGCACCGGTGACTTGAGTGGCACGGATGCTGTGAAGTTGTGGGTGAATGAGAAAAGTAACTACAATCATGGTAGTAACTCATGTGCTACTGGTGCTGTATGTGGCCATTATACTCAGGTGGTATGGAAAAATTCAGTACGGGTTGGATGTGCCAAAGTGAGATGTGACAATGGAGGGACATTCATTACTTGCAACCACTACAACATTTTTGACTTTAGGCAACGAATTTTAGGCAACGGTTGAGAAACGGTTGCCATAAGTGGTCAAAGACAACGGTTTTCTACATGTTGCCAAGTTTTTATACTTTTGTTTCCGGCACTGGTAAAACCGTTGCCTATTTATTTTAGGCCACGGTTTTATTCGTGTTGAAGAAACTAAGCCGTTGCCTTTGCATATCCTATAGGCAACACGTATGAATCGTAGAATAAACTCATTTTCGCGACGGCTTTTTACTAGTTTAGGCCACGCGCATATAACTGTTGCCTATGGATTTACAAAACCGTTGCCTACGAATTTACATAACCGTTGATGAAAGTCACCAATTTCAATTCCCCAAATTTAATTGGGCGGTAAAGTCTCCCACTCTTTTTTTTCCGGATTCCCTCTTATTTTTTTGGTCAATTCCCTTTTTTTTTAATTAAAAAAAAAAACTATAACAAAACAAAACACACACACACTGAATGAAAACACACAGACAACACACCAACAAAAAGACTTCTTCTCCATCGCGAACAGACAATCAATGGAGACAAAATCTCAACCATGTTTCTTTCTCTATCGCGTGAACTAAGCTTCCTCCTTCAATTTCTTCGTCTTCTTCCATCGTTCCCATTCCTTCAACTGAAATCATAAACCCTAATCTCACAAAAAACCCCAACCCATTTCATCGATTTATTTGGTTTGTAATCAAAACGAAGATTGAAGCTCTCAGCCTGTTGTGATTGAAGCTCTCAGTTGGTTGTGATTAAATCTCAGGTTTGTATAGAATTTGTGAATAATACCTTCTTTTGAAAGATTCAACCATTATTTGTTTTCATCATATGATTCATGGTAAAAATTCAATGGTTTGTTGCAAAAATTTTATTCTGAATTATAAGATATAAGGTTGGCTTCTATTATACTAGTTCAATTCAAATAATGATAAAAAGTAGTTATTTTGAATGAAGAAGCTAGGGTTTAAAGGAATTAATATTCTCTGCACCTTCTTCATATTGGGTTTTGATATAGTTTGCTTAGACTAGTGAGTTTGGATCCCCCGCAGTCACACACACACACACAAACGTCAATTTTAGTAACTAAATTGGGTGAGATATTGTTCCTTCCCATCTCAATAAAAATCCATTTTGATTCCTCACAGTGCCTAACTATTTTGTACCCAATATCATTACCTTCAATATGACAAATTCAAATACCCCACTAATAGCAAAGAGTTTGCATGTTGTAGCTACTAATCCATGCCAAGAAAACGTGTGAAAGGCTTATGAACAAACAAGAATAAAATTCAGTGTCTGATGTATGTATCATATAATGCATTGAGAATTTGAAGAGACACTTTCTCATTTGAAAAAATGGGATTGCTTTCAAATTCTTGTTTAATTTGGGGCTATTTGTTGGAGCTAGAATTAGAAAGGCAGAAGTTTTTGGTTACATTAAATTAATGTATCACTAGTGGAAAGAATATTAACTGGATATGTATGCTTCTAACTGACTATTGATCAAGCAAAATGCAAGCAAACTGTATAACTATTATACTGGTTTGCTGACAAGTGCTGCGTTTTGATATTGTTGGTGGCAGAATCATAGTCTTTTGGTGTAGGGTCAACTTTAGGTTGTTGGCTTGTGGTGGTGGCCTTTTATTATTAGTTTTTTGAGTTTTTGGGTGTGTTTGTGTGTTGTTGTGCATTAGTTAGTGCCTCCCTAATGGTGTTTTTATTTTCTAGTTTGTCTGGTGTTGCTAAGGTGTATATTTCTAGTGTAGTCTCTTGGCTTTTGGAGTTATTTTATTTTGAACTTGGTGTATTTTCTATCCATCTTTCGAGCACATGATTTTTGCCGAACCATTTTGATATCATATTCATAGAATACTAATGGAATGTTACTCTGAATCTATTTTAGTCTAGAATCATATAGAATCATGATTTAATTTTTTTATAAGTTAATTTAAGGATTAAGGGAGTTGTATTTGGTGAATCAAATTTCCACTCTTTTTTGTTTGTCCGATACCTTCTCAAGTTCAACAATGTTTCTATATCCAAGACCCACTCAATGCAAATAGGCATTTTGCTATGAACACATTTCCTAGAGATATATTTGACATGGGTGAGAAATCAGATTTAATGGTTCAAGAAGCTTATCAAAGTGATCCTTTTGATGGTGAACTCAATTGGATTAGGGAAGATATACCTGCCGCAATTATTGAGAAGTCTTCAGTTGTTATGGAAGAAACAAGAAATGAAGATTCTGATTTTGACTAGTTCCTTGAGATTTCCATGTTTTTTTGTTAACTCAATACTTTGATGTAACATGAGTTACCTTTTTTGATTGGATTGTAAACGAAGTCTTAATGTTCAAACAATTTCTACTTGACAAGAAATCTAACTATACATCCTTCAATGTTTGATTTATTTTATTTGTTATGCATAATCTGTTATGTGATTCTGATACATAATCTATTTGTGATGCATCTGCACATCCTTCAGTTTTGTGACTCTAATTTATATCATGTGCAGCTTCCTTTTATTCATATCATACGAAAACTAGAAACAGTTTGGTTTAATTTTCTGTTTGGTTTAGATTATATCATTGTTTCGAAAAGTAGAAATTGTTTGGTTTAATTGATTATATCATGTGCAGCTTCCTTTTATTCATATCATACGAAAAGTAGAAACAGTTTGGTTTAACTAGTTTGGTTTAGAAACTGTTTGGTTTAATTTTCTGTTTGGTTTAGATTATATCATTGTTTCGAAAAGTAGAAACTGTTTGGTTTAATTGATTATATCATGTGCAGCTTCCTTTTATTCATATCATACGAAAACTAGAAGGTTTAACTAGTATTTGTTTTCTCAATCTATGATTACTAATGTAGCGGGAAAAGAAGGGTGGAGAAGTCTCCCAAGCTGAGGTGTTTGTTGAAACTCGCAAAAAAAGTCGGAAAGGAAAAGAGGTCGATGGAGAAACACAAGTTGCTATAGTAAGTTATAAAATTCTAATACTCATTTGGATTACATACATAGCTGTTTGTTGTATTTTTATACTGAGTTATTTATAATTAGGATAAACTTCAAGAGTCAATTGAAAAATCAGCTGAAGCTGCAAAAGAAACATTTCACTCACTGTTTGGAAAAGAAAGGTCCGGTAGAATTCGTTGTCATGGAAGAACTGCTACACCATCATCATTAAGGAAAAAAGAAGAAATTGCTTTAGTGAAAAAGCAATATGATGGTAAAATTGCTGACATGTCGCAGAAGATGGGAGCAATGGAAGTACTTTTAAAAAGCGTGTACATTCAACAAAATCCACATTTAAGTGAAGAAGATGTAGATAGTATGATTAGTAATGCTTTACTTGGTGATGATAATAGTCCAACACCACGTTCATCGACATCGACCTATGCTCCTGCTCATCTAAAGGTATAACTTTATTGCACTAGTCAACATTGTTTGTGAACTTTACAAGAATCCTATGACATTGTTTGTGAACTTTAGTTTTGTGATCGTCTTTGTATTTTTTTTCATACTTTTAGGTTAGAAATGAAAATGATCATAATCAAGATGATGATCTTTACGGTGATCAAGATGATGATGATCTTCAAGATGATCAAAATGATGATGACCAAGAAGATGTTCAAGATGATGATGATCTTCAAGAAGATGATTTTCATGATCATGATCCTGAACATGATGAATATTATGATGACCAACATTGATTCAAGATTAGAATCATGTTTTGCTTTTTGTAATTACATATAATTAACCTCTAGTTTATATTGCTTAGATCTTATTTGAAAAGTTAACTAGTAGTTTATATCACTTGGATCTATTTTGAAAAGTTAACTTGTAGTTTATATCGTTTGGATGTATTTTGAAAAATACTTGTTAGAACTTTGAAAATACCTATTGAACAATTTATTATGAAATTATTGTATTTACTATAATTTTATTGTGAATGTTGCATAGATCATCATGACAACTACAATTGTATCAACATATAAACAAATAAAGGCAAAATTGTATGATAATGATAATTAATATACATATATAACAGGGAATTAATCGATAAAATCATTTTATTTAGCGCATTTGAATTTATAGGCAACGAATTTAGACTGTTGCTTAATGTAAACCGTTGTCTTTACAAAGATTTTAGGCAACGGTTACGTTCCTGTTGCTACACCAAAACCGTTGCCTGTGCTTGTTTTAGCAACGGCTATATCCCGTTGCATGTGGAACACCGTTGCCTTAAACATGTGCAAAAACCGTTGCCTTTTCATATGTAAAGCAACGGTTTCAAGAATGAGTTGCTAAAAAGTAAAAAACCGTTGCCTATTTGAAAAGGCAACGGCCGTATATCCCACGCCTAGAAAACCGTTGCTTAAAGGCTTGGGCAACGGTTTTTGCACCTTTGGCCACGGTTTTCTGCTGTTGCTGAAAGTCAAAAATGTTGTAGTGAACTATGATCCCCCTGGCAACTATGTAGGCCAAAGCCCATACTAATTAATTAAGTTATGATTCAGTATGGTCTATCATAGTTTGGCTATATATAGCAGCCATATTAACAATAAATAAGACTATGAAAAACGTACGGAATGAGTTCCTGGCTCATTATTTTATATGTGATATATATATATATATATACTTAAAATAATGTTCATGTAAGCTCATCATATATATATAACTTGCAAACTAATATTATGAGTGAAATTCCTTGTGCTCATCCCCCCTCCCCCACACTCAGCTTCTCTCTGATATGTTTTGGTTCTTACAAAAATTTTATGCATATTGTTTTAATTTATGTTATTTTTTAAACTAATAATTTTTTTTAAGCATGTTTATAAAACCATACCTTCCAGTTATTATTGTAACTAACATAAAAAAGACGCATATTATAATCTATAACAACCAAATACCTTCTACCTACTTAAGGTTAGAGGATTAGGTTTGTACTCTGCAGTAGAGGTTGTCTCATATGCTTATGTGGCTTCAAGGCCGCAATCTTAGGTGTTACAAGATCATATTTTGAGGAATATATATCGTGAGATATGTGGTATGGACTCTGTTTTTGAAAGTGTTTTGGATGGTCTTCATGAAAGGATTCTTAGTTTTGATTTGAGCAATCTTACTATGAAGGACATTGTTCCCCTTAAATTAAAGCCCAACATGTTTTGGTGTGATTTGTTTGGTAAAATTATTCAGGACACATGGAAGGTAAGTTTAATATGACCACAAGACAGAAAGTAGTATTTGGGTCTTTGCAAGCACCACATGCTCAAAATTTCTTCTTTCTTTTCCTATTGATGGATTATATCAGCATATGTCACCAGTTGAATATCGTACTATTCTTAAATATCATATCATGATTATCTTATTTTCCATTGATGGGGTTTGTCATGTATGCCGTAAGGCGTGCCTGGATAACTTGGGGAGCACGGAGTACATTGTTGAGAGCTTCTAGGTTTCAAATACAGGCATGACTTTATTCGAGATGCATTTTTCGATGTTTTTAGGCGTGCAGAATATCTGCCAAAAAAGAGGTGCATATGGACTTTTTGACCGACCCACAGGAGGATACGAGTCTTTTGCAAAAAGTTCAAAAAGTTATGAATAGCAATGTTGTATCCCCTAAAACTATGAATGTTATTTTTAAGATAATTAATTTTGTCATTCAAAATAGTTTACGGCGCAGCTTATTAAGCATTTTTCTTTTATTCATATGTAATTATCATATATTTATTAATATTAATATAAAAATAAAACTATTGTGCCCGACAATACGGATGAACACTATTCCAAATTTCTCATACAATTGGACATAATTACACAAAAAGATAATTTTCTGTTTCCAAACAATCAACACAAGAAGTGCAAGAGGCCGAGAGTCTTTGTTACTCTAGCATTGTTATCTGTTCTATTTCATATATTCTTTTTTTTTTGTTTACAACGGAACTGAGGATCGAACCCGAGACCTCTAGCATACTACCCAAATCCCTCACCACTAGAGCAAACCTAGTGGCTTTTATTATTATTATTATTAAGAAGGGAAAAATAAGGAAATTCATAACCAAAGCAGCCACGCTTACTAAATCGGTAAATGCTCATGTAGATTATCCAAGAAAACTGACGAGTTGCCAATCAAATTATCTTCCTCATATACCTTGTGGAATAATTAAATTAGTATATTTTTCTTGTACTTGGAAGTCACAGCATGGTTAAGAAGTTCTGAATTTATACACATCAAAATGCATGTACATTGTTTAAATTTTGAAACTATCAAATATATCACAACATTGGTCATTAGGGATTATGTGTATGCTCAGCACTGTCTCTAGTCTCCTTAATACTAAATAGACGACTTAGTAAATATTAGCTAACATGGTCGTATATTGTTACATTACATCCCTTCCTTAATTATAAATGTACTAGCCGCCACCCGTGCCCGTTTGTGTGATCGATATTCTCTTTTTTTTGTTTGATGTGATCAATATTCTCTATTATGACCCTTTTTGATAAATGGCTTGGGGTGGTGATTGTGATGCCTCCGAATATTATGACCCTTTTTGATTATTTCTGTGATTTGGTTCATAATAAGAAAAAGAAAAGTGGTTTTAGATTGGTTTGGCATACGGTGGTGTGGTCGATTTGGATAGCGCGAAATAATGCTATTTTCAACGGAGTTGTGACGGATCCATTGGATTTGGTGGAAGAAATAAAGGTGCTCTCGTGGAGGTGGAGTATGGATTGTTTGAAAATTAGTCCGTGTCTTTTTTATGAGTGGACTTGGGACCCGGGAGATTGTTTCTTGCGGTAATGGCAGTTGAGGTGCTTTGGCTTTTGATTTCTCTGTTGGGTGCGTGGAGCTGCGGCTGCTGTTCTGGTTTTTGCTTGCTGCAGGTTGTTGTTTTGTGTGGGGGGATACCTTGCTGTTGTTGCTTCTATTTGGTGGGGGCTAGTTTGTATTAGGATTCCTTTTGGTTGTTTTATTTGGTTTCCCTCTGTTTGTCTGTGTTGTACCTTTCCCTCCCTAGGCATGTCTTATGCTTGGGATTAGAGGCTTTCAATAAATTTGCCAATTCAAAAAAAAAAAAAAAATTCTCTATTGTGCAAATATAAATAACTACTTAATCTCCTTTTTTATTGGACTTATTTAATTATAACTACTTAACCTCCTTTTTTGTTGTGGCTAGTTATTAAGAAGAAAAAAATATATTTTTTTGTTACTATAAAAAAAAACTGAAAACCTACTTTTATGTGGAAGTTGTGCTTAGCTTTTTTTTTTGTCGCTTTTTTTAAGGGTAAAATAGGAATAATGAAAAAGCCATCCCAAACATTTGTATTCCCTTTATATATTAGTATAGATATATGTGATCCACTTAGGGCCCGTTTGGTGCGCAGGATAGCATAGTGACAGGATAGGATATAAAACAGGATAAGGATAGGATTGGATAACAACAGGATAACAGTTATACTCGGTTATCATATCCTGTGTTTGGTGCACACGGGATAACAAACATGATAACTATTATATTTTGTTTTTAATACATACTTGCTCATAATAATATGATAAGATATATAACAAATTTAAATGACAAAATTACTCTTGTAAAACAATTGTCATTTTTTTAAAATTATTTTGTAATACTTTGAATTTTATAAATAAAAAATACAAATAAGTAATCAAATAAATTTATATAATTTCAAATAAAAATCATGAGAAAATAATCAAGTTTAATTTTTTATATGAATCATGATCAAATAAATAACTCAATAATATAGACATGTTAGATAAGCCAAATAAATATATGATATGTCTCATATGTAAATAGTAAAACTACTATTGCAAAATAATTATATTTAAATTTTTTTAAAATTTAAATTAATATCCCTATTTTTCAATTTTTTAATAATCATTTTACTTTAAAATATTGTAATTTTAGTAAAATTTTGACTTTTTTAGAATATAAATTACAAAATTACCCCTGTGAGAAAATGACATATATATTTAAAAATTAATTATTTTATTATTAATATTTTATTTTATGTATTTTAAAATATATGTTATAAAATAAATCAGTAAAAAAAAAATCTTATCCTATCCTTCTGGTAACCCAGCTCAAATTCAGGATAAGAATTATAACTGGAGAGACAGGATAGGATAAGCTTCAGGATTAACTTATCATATCCTGCTGTATCACCAAACACTGGATTGCGACAGGATATGATACAGTTATCCTATCTTGTCTCTTATCCTGTGCACCAAACGGGCCCTTAATTGATAAAACTAATTAACTAGATTATTAGATATACATGTTGATGTTGCTATATATTAATTTAACTAACTTTTTTTTTTGAACGGCATATTAATTTAACTAACTATAGCCGACTAATAGTATGACATGGCCAAAGGCTGCGAGGGCTTTATAACACATAAGTTAGTTGATTTATTTTAAGAGTGAAATCATTTTTTATCCCACACAAAATTTTAACGGGTCAATTTTATATGTAGAAAAGGTAATAAATATTAAAAAAATATATAATTAGAGATAGACAGAGTAATTAATTAATTAATTAATAAGAAAAATTATAATTTTATAGTAACAATTGTTTCTTTAGAAGAAACTTTCTTTTTGTTAGATATATAGTCTAAATCAAAAAACAAGAAAAAAATAAAAATTCAAAAAACCAATCAACACTAAAAGTTTTTTTTTTTTTAACATTAACACTAAAGGTTAAACTAGAGTCACTATGCCCTACCAATCGTTAGTTGGTTTAGTGGTGATTGGCGCTGAACTTGGTAGGGAGGACCACGGTTCGATCCCCCGCAACTGTGGGAGGGAGCTGGAACCACTTGATGCCAGAACTGACCCCCGAACCAGATTCAACTGGTGGTGCAAACCAAAAAAAAAAAAAAAAAAGTCACTATGCCCTGTAATTTATTCCAACCATGGGTATATTACGTTACAAGTGGGAGCAGCTAGCCACCTTTGTTTGGTCATGTGGGAAAAAAAAATCGTTTACAAAATTTTGTTACCGTTAATTAATTAGCACTAGTCTTTTTGATTAAGTCTTCTCTACCAAATTTTAATTTCATGTGAAAAAATCCCTATAAATAAAGCACTAGAGCCCTAACATTTTTCATCAAACATCAAACATACCATTTAGATTTTTATCAATAGTAAAAAGAAATATGAGTTCATTTTCGATATTGTGTGTCTTGGGCTTATTTCTCATTATTGGTCATCTTGCACTTGCACAAGACTCGCCAACAGACTTTGTGGACGCACACAATGCAGCAAGATCCGAGGTTGGTGTACCAAATATAGTTTGGGACGACACCGTTGCTGTTTTTGCGCAAAACTATGCTAATCAACGCACGGATTGTCAATTGGTCCACTCCAGTGGTAATCATGGAGGCTACGGAGAGAATATTGCTATGAGTACCGGTGACTTTAGTGGCACAGGCGCCGTGGAGATGTGGGTTGATGAGAAAGCCAACTATGATCATGATAGTAATTCATGTGTTGATGGTGAAATGTGTGGCCATTATACTCAGGTGGTTTGGAAAAATTCAGTACGTGTTGGATGTGCCAAAGTGAGGTGTGATAATGGAGGGACATTCATTACTTGCAACTATGATCCCCCTGGCAACTTTGTAGGCCAAAGCCCATACTAATTATGTGTATGATTCAGTATGCTCTATCATAGTTTGGCTATATATATATATATAGCAGCCATATTAAGAATAAATAAGACTATGAAAAACGTATGGAATGAGTTCCTGGCTCATTATTTTATATATGATGGTGTGTATAGTTAAAATAATGTTCATGTAAGTTCATCATATATAACTTGCAAACTAATAAATATTATGAGTGAAATTCCTTGTGTTCATCCGCCCTCCCCCACATCTCTTTGGTTCTTACAAATATTTTATGCTTGCTGTTTTAATTTATGTTATTTTTCAAAATTTCAAAATTGTTTTAATTATCATTAATTAAAATTTTAGATTTTAGGATAATTTTTTTAAGCCTGTTTAGAATACTACAAAAAAAAATTAAAATGAGAAGAATTAAGTATATATAATTAAAATATTTCAGGATTAAATATAAAACTTTAGCACTTGTTCAAAATAAAAATAACTTTAGCATGTTTTGAAATATTTGGAAGATTGGAGTCTTTTTGCCTATTTGTAATGGAAATAAACTTTCCTTTGGACACTGGGGGGTGAGGGTGACCTTGCTTGGAGGGGTTGTCAGAGCTGTTGAACTAAGACATCTTCTTTCTTAATTAAGGAATCCCTAAAGTGAGCTCATTTTACTTCGATCATGCATAGATATTGCCAATCTTTTTTCGATCTAAGAACGTCAATCAATTTATTACATGGATGAGAGAACCATTTTGTTTGATAAAGAGTTGGGTATGGCAGTTGAAGATATTTTGGTTGGTGGAAGTCGTCTCTTTGCGGACCTTCAACCGAGGTTAATTTCCTTACCTATTAGGTTGGAGTATTGGGTTTGTACTCTGCAGTAGTCTGCCTCATATCACTACAAAAAATGCTCATTAGCCACGGTTATTCCCTCTTCAACAATTCCACGCTTTCATCACCGAGAAGAGAATCTCAGAATCGTTCTTCATCGTCGAGCATCAACAATCGCTCCTCATCGCCGTTCAAATTTCATTGTTCACCTTGCAAATGTATGATTTCTCTTCTGACTTTATTCTAATTTTTGGATTTCATTGTTCGTTGAGCCTTGTTGTGCCCTAATTTTACTCTAATGTTTGGTTACTCAAATTAATTTGAGTTTGAAATTTGTTATGAACGAGTTTTATTCCTTAAATTCAATGTTATTCAATACTTTCAAATCAACAATTTCGTGGTATTGTTCAACTTGGATTGGTAATGTTGTTGCTTAGTCAATGGTTTTGTTCTGTTATTTGCAACATTCAATAGTCTACTCAGTTGATTAATGTGTAACCAACCATTTCTTTTGCGCTGATTAATGCGTCAACTCAGTTGAGTCATATTACATTCAAGTCATATTATATAGTGTTCTTGCTCATTCATAATTGTAGCTGAACTAAACTATATGAACCTGTTCTAATTTTAGTTTGACTGCAAATTTGAGCTTACAGTACTGTCATGTTAGCTATATTATTATCCTTCACCATGTGCTTTTAATTTAGTACACAAGTTCATGTCAACTATATACATGTTCTTATTTTTCGTGTGATTGTTTGCAGGGGATTATAAAAACAATAGTTGCTTGAAGGTGTCGTGCATTGGAGGATTGAACCAAATGAGAGCAGTAGTAAGTGGCTGGCACGTGTGCGTTTGGCGTTTTCATTTGCTATAGTTAATAGTGTTGGAGGATATTAGTTTGATTTACTGAGTTTCTGAGGTAATTGTACAGATATGTGATATAGTGGTAATTGCACTGGCTTATAGTGGTGGCATATACACATCAATTATTGTTTACGGCTCTTGCATCAGTGAGTTCCAAGATATATTTGATTCGAATCATTTTATTACATCATTGAGAGATGAAGTGCAGATATTGAGAGAGTTTCCTCCTAGACTCAAGCAAAGAGTGGAAAATTGGTTTCTTTACAGCATGACGCCGATTAGTTGGTCTGATATGTTAATTCAAAAGCAAATGGTGTGAGAAAACTAGTTCTCACAATGTAGCTCATATTGGTAAGGTTTGGTTTAATCAATTTTTTGTTTATTCAATTAAAATTGTGGATGTGCATATTACTTTATAGCTGATGTTAGCACATGCTCAAATGTTTTTTAGCACATTCTATCATGTTTTTTGTTTTTTATTCTAGAACGTGTGGTATGATTCTTACAAAGTTTTTTTTTTAATGAAATTTTAGCATTACATGGGATTTTTTTGTGTCATCTGGGTTTTAGAAATTTTTATTTGAATTTCAAGTAACCTAACTGTATATGTTTGACATTTCCTTCTTATTAAGCAGTACTCTGTTTGACATATTGTTTTCTTACCAATTATACTTGGTTCCAACTGTATTGGTGATATGTTTATTTCCAACTGATTTTGGTGCCAATTATACTTGGTTCTTACCCTTGTTTGTTGCAGCAAACAAAACACGGTGAAAAGGGTAAGTTCATATCGGGAAGGACAATGGTTCTTAGCCATCTAATGTAGTTATCTATTAGAAGTCATCAAATGTCTTCATTATTTGCTGTTCAATCTGAAGCTGAAGCATTTCTATTCTTGCAGGTCAGCATGACGCTGAATTTTTCAGCAGATACACGAAAGAATTCCTTGAATCAGGCATGATTTGGTTAGTTGTCTACAACTTCATTTGAAATATAAGTACTTCATTTTTAAGCTTTCTAGCTGCTGTTTATAACAATAGATTAAAAAGAAGCCATGGACCATGGTAATTGATTGTTGGTCATTGGTGAATCTCAAGTTTCCATTGTTGAGATAACAAATTCAGATTTTGTTTTACACTAGTCAGGATTTCATGTCACTCAGATAGTTGTCATTGCATGTTATGCTGCATATTTGCCACCTTCAGTATTTGTTGTGTCATATATGCTAAGTCTCTTGAAATGCCATTTTACAGATATACCAGTGGACAGTGGGATGGTATCATCCCTCTAAAGAGCATGCAAAGTTTTTGATTCAAACATCAAATAAATACCGTTTCATTGATCAGGTATATAACTCTTCAAGGAAGTTTGTCTAATATAAATTACTTCAGATTTCTTTAGGCCTATATTTTGCCTTCAACTCTATGCTATATATAGGTCATGGATCCATTTAGCCTGGACCAAAACATGTATTTGTCCAACTTGGACCCATGGAAATGACCTTGTATTGCAGGTTTGATCCTGTAAAAGATTCTAAAAAGATTCCCTTCCACCATAAACACTGCAACATAATATTATTCTCAATTAATATTATTTTGTTTGTAGAATGGTTTTGTTTTCTCTTTCTTAAAAAACAATATGCTTCCTGTATCGGGAAAAAAACTATCTTTTTCAAAGAAGTGTTGAAGTTGTTGGTTGAAATCTAAGTAATATTATCAGATCTTGTATCAGCAACTTAAACTATAATGTTTTTGTAGAATGGTTTTTTTTTCTTTCTTTGTAGACTGTTCTTTGCTACAACGCCAACAACAGCTCAACAACAACGTACAGCAGCGACAACAACTACATAGTTCTTCATCAATTCATTACATTAATAGAAAAATCAAACCATTTAAATCCTTAATCTTATTCAATTTCCCCAAATTTTCAAAACTTTCATTTCTTAAGAATTTTGTAAAAGTTCAAAATCAAGAAATTTCATTATTCACAAATTGATAAAAACTTCAACACGTCAATGATTAAGATGAAAGTGAAGCTGGGTTGTGGTTATCTATATAAACATACTTTTATTTCACATTCGCATAAACATGTTTGGGTGTTGCTCTAGAAATTTGTCTTCTCCACCCGTTTGCATAAATTGCGTCGAGAATGACCCGCATAAGACCCGGGTCATTTTTCTCATTACAGTCAACAAGACACAACAATTTTATATGGTTGTTGTTCGTGATTCAGTAACAAAATGAAGCCCCGTAACAACTTTTATAATTATCTTTCAATTTGGGAGAAATTTTAGATCAATAGATTTATCTAAAAAAGGTGTTTGCCATGAAAGTTGAAGTTGCCGTAGGTAGAAGACAACAACAACAAAAATTCACCTGCAGAAATATTGCTACTCCAAACATTTGACTCACCCAACAATTTTTGCTTAAAAAAAAAGATAACAATCACATATGCCCATGTTCACATAAGCTCATGTAATAGTAGAAAGTCACTTGCAAGTTTCCAACTTTAAATCCAAACCGTTGAAATATAAATATAATAAATATATGTACAGAAATTGATTGGTCCAAGATGGACAAATTAATTTACTGGTCCAAATTATACGGACCCATAGGTCATATATATGTTCAATTCTATAGTTTTTCATTCAAGTTAAGTTAGAGTGAGGCATAGTTTCTTACAATATTGTTTTTCTTATGCTTTAATTAATTTATAGGTCATATGATCAATTGAATAGTGTAATGAAAGGAAAACCAAGAAAAAGGCATGCAAGAAAAGCAGGTTTTTTTTTCTAAAAAGGAACAATGTTTGCCACGGTTAAAAGAATATTAGCCACGGTCGAAGTCACTTTTAGCTACGGTTTTGACCGTTGCTAATAGGCGCCTTTTTTGTAGTGTATGCTTATGTGACTTCAAGGGGGCAATCTTGGGTGTTACAAGATCATATTTTGTGGAATATAGTGTGGTCTGTGGTATGGACTTTGACTTTGATAGTGCTTTGGATGATCTTCATGAAACGATTCTTAGTTTTTATTTGAGCAATCTTATTAGAAAGGACATCGTCCCCCTTAAGCCCAACATGTTTTAATATGTGTTATTTGATAAAATTATTCAGGACATGTGAAAGGTATTTAGTTTAAAATGACCACAAGACAAAAAGCTGTATTTGGGTGTTTGCAAGCACCACAAACTCAAGATTTTCTTCTTTCTATTCTTATTGATGGATCAGATCAGCATATGTCACCAATTCAATATCGTACTATCCTTAAATATCACATCATGATTCCCGATGAACACTATTCCAAATTTCTCGTGCAATTGAACATAATTATCCAAGAAAACTGACGAGTTGCCAATCAAATTATCTTCCTCATATACCTTGTGGAATAATTAAATTAGTATATTTTTCTTGTACTTGGAAGTCACAGCATGGTTAAGAAGTTCTGAATTTATACACATCAAAATGCATGTACATTGTTTAAATTTTGAAACTATCAAATATATCACAACATTGGTCATTAGGGATTATGTGTATGCTCAGCACTGTCTCTAGTCTCCTTAATACTAAATAGACGACTTAGTAAATATTAGCTAACATGTCGTATATTGTTACATTACATCCCTTCCTTAGAAATGTATATATGTGATCCACTTAATTGATAAAACTAGTCAACTAGATTATTAGATATACATGTTGATGTTGCTATATATTAAACTAGAGTCACTATGCCCTGTAATTTATTCCAACCATGGGTATATTACGTTACAAGTGGAGCAGCTAGCCACCTTTGTTTGGTCATGTGGGAAAAAAAATTCGTTTACAAAATTTTGTTACCCTTATTAATTGGCACTAAGTCTTTTTGATTAAGGCCCCGTTTGGCCCAGCTTATTTTTTACTTTTTATTTTAGCTTAAACGAAATAGAGAAGTATAAAATTATATTTGACGCTATTTCTTCTTAAAAGTATTAAAGAAATAAAGTAAATAAGTAAAAAATAAAGAAAAATGAAGTCAAACACAATTTTTTCCTTCTTTACTATTTTTAAGGAGAAGAAAAAAAGAGGAAAATAAGCCGGGCCAAACGGGGTCTAAGTCTTCTCTACCAAATTATAATTTTACAGTAACAATTGTTTCTTTAGAAGAAACTTTCTTTTTGTTAGATATATTTGTTAGATATATAGTCTAAAACAAAAAACAAGAAAAAAAATAAAAATTCAAAAAACCAATCAACACTAAAAGTTTTTTTTTTATTCCAACCATATTACGTTACAAGTGGAGCAACTAGCCACCTTTGTTTGGTCATGTGGGGAAAAAAAATTCGTTTACAAAATTTTGTTACCCTTAATTAATTGGCACTAGTCTTTTTGATTAAGTCTTCTCTACCAAATTTTAATTTCATGTAAAAAAATCCCTATAAATAAAGCACTAGAGCCCTAACATTTTTCATCAAACATCAAACATACCATTTAGATTTTTATCAATAGTAAAAAGAAATATGAGTTCATTTTCTATATTGTGTGTCTTGGGCTTATTTCTCATTATTGGTCATCTTGCACTTGCACAAGACTCGCCAACAGACTTTGTGGACGCACACAACGCAGCAAGATCCGAGGTTGGTGTACCAAATATAGTTTGGGACGACACCGTAGCTGTTTTTGCGCAAAACTATGCTAATCAACGCACGGATTGTCAATTGGTCCATTCCAGTGGTGATCATGGAGGCTACGGAGAGAATATTGCTGTGAGTACCGGCGACTTTAGTGGCACAGGCGCCGTGGAGATGTGGGTTGATGAGAAAGCCAACTATGATCATGATAGTAACTCATGTGTTGATGGTGAAATGTGTGGCCATTATACTCAGGTGGTTTGGGAAAATTCAGTACGTGTTGGATGTGCCAAAGTGAGATGTGACAATGGAGGGACATTCATTACTTGTAACTATGATCCCGCAGGCAACATTGATGGCCAAAGCCCATACTAAGTGTATGATTAATTAAGTATGCTCTATCATAGTTTGGCTATATATAGCAGCCATATAAAGAATAAATAAGACTATGAAAAATGATATACTATATAGTTATCGATGTTTTTAAATTATCAAATAATATTCATGTAAGTTCATCATATAGAACTTGAAAATCAATGGTAATATTTCTTGTTGTTATTAAATTCAAATTTATTTTTTAAAAGTTTATAATTAAATAACTATAACATTCTATTTAAAAAAAAAGAACTATAACATTCTATTTAGGCAGGCCCCGCCCATATACATGTGCAACATGTGCTGGGGTAGTGGGCTTGTAATAAACGAGGGTTTTAAAAAATTACTCCCTCCGTTCCTTTTTAAGTGTCAAAAAATGTCAAATTTAGCGTTTCTATTTAACTGTCCATTTGATATTTTAAGGGTACGATTTGTCAATTATACCCTTTGTCAATTACTCATGTTTTTCAATAAAAATAATTAATGCTATATATTTGGAAAACTAAATCTTTTTATTTTTTTTTGGTACATAACATATTAAATTTATTTTTTTGTATGCATAATATATTAAATTTATTGGAAAGAGAAAGTGTGTGCAAAAATATAGGATTTTATTGGTGAATTAAAATTAGGGTATAATAGGAAAATAAGGTGCAAAAATACACTTTCTTAATTTGCTGTTACTATTCAAAACGGACACTTAAAAAGAAACGGAGGGAGTACAAACGAGTAGTATTAGTAGGTTAGCGGGTGCAAAATATAATACTAGTATATCCTTTGGCAAAATATAAAGGTTTTGGTTTCCAGGACAATCTCTCTAAAGAAAAAAACTAAAAAAAGTATTAAATTATAGGGTGCAAATTAAACTTAATATGCTAACCACAATGATGATTATTTTATGTTATTTGCAATTTAAATCGATTTTTTTTTTAAAAAAAGAAAATTATTATCCTCTTTTTATTAATGGACCACTTTTAATCTTAACATACAGCTTCCAAAAACTCAAGAGTAGCCTTGCACTTAGGATGATACAAAGAATTTATCTTGACTCTGTTTGCCAAAATTATAGGGTAAGAGGGTGAATATGAGAACTTTGGAGGGAGAAAATATATAATAAAATATGACAACCTAATTAACAATAAAATAATACTAGTTTTGAGACATGTGCATTCGATCGGGTCTATTGATTTTTACATATAAACTATTGTTAAGATATAAGTGACGTCATTGTGTCCGTTCTTGTAAATTTATTAAATTGATAAATTTTTTTATTAATGCAATTGTCCCGTGTATGATTTTTGTGTACTAAATTATCATTAATAATAATGGGGCTGGTTATCCTGCATAAGCCCAAAGCTTATGCACCATGCATAAGTTGCTATGCGCGCCCCCCAGTTTGCTACGCGCGCCCCCCAACTGCTCACCCCCCCAATTGCTACGCGCGCCCCCCACCCCAGCCCCCCCAAAATTGCTACGCGCGCCCCCCAGCCCCCCCCAAATTGCTACGCGCGCCCCCCATTTTCTAGCACACCCCCCAGTTTACTTTTTTTTTCTTTTTTTTCTTTTAGATTTTTAGCACACCCCCCATTTTCAATTAAATAATTACTTTTGTTCCTTTGAAGTACATACTATAAGAGCCCATTTTTCAATTAATTGTGTTGGATGATTATAATATATAGCCATATTTTAATTTAAAATTACATACTAAAACATGTACTATAATTATGGAAACCATAAGAGATCTACTTTGGTTTCACATAAAACACTACTGAAACCATTAAGTCACACTTATGGTTTCAGTTAAAATATTTATTTTAAATTAAATATGGATATTTTATTAGAAACCATAAGAAGGCTATTTTGCTTTCAGATACAAAACTAGTGAAACCATTAAGTCACACTTATGGTTTCAGTTATAATATCAATTTTAAATTAAATATAAATATTTTATTTGAAACCATAAGAGAGCTACTTTGGTTTTCAGATACAACACTAGTGAAACCATTAAGTTATAGTTATGGTTTAGGTTAAAATCATTTTAAATTAAAATGAATTTTGACATAATTAAGTACATTAAATAGTTTTGAGTACAGGTCTCTGAAACCATTCCACAGCACAAATGGTTTTGGAGTACACATATTTGAAATCATTCTACAGCAGAAATGGTTTTGGCGCATGTAGTAATGGGGGGGCGTAGCAATGGGGGGCGCGCGGAGTAAATGGGGGGCTGGGGGGGTACTTATAGTATGTACTTCAAAGGAACAAAAGTAATTATTTAATTGAAAATGGGGGGTGTGCTAGAAATCTAAAAAAAAAATAAAAAATTAAACTGGGGGGGTGTGCTAGAAAATGGGGGGCGCGCGTAGCAATTTGGGGGGCGTCTGGGGGGCGCGCGTAGCAATTTGGGGGGGGCTGGGGGGCGCGCGAAGAAATTCCTGGGGGCGCGCGTAGCAAACTGGGGGGCGCGCGAAGTAAACAGCATCCAATCACTACTAGAAAAAGTTGAAATATCGACGGAATTTAGAGACAGAATATATTTTGTCTCTAGTAGAGATGGAATTAGAGACGGAAAATGCAATTAGAGACAAATATTTTTATTTTAGAGACAAAAATTTTTATTTTAGAGATAGATTTTGTCCGTCTCTAATAGTTTAGAGACGAGGAAATTACCGACGGGATCAAATCCGTCTCTAACGTGCTTAGTGACGGAATATTTGCATTTTAGAGACAGATTTCGCCCGTCGGTATTTAAGATTTTTCTAGTAGTGAATGGCTGGAAATGCCTTATGCACCATGCATAAGGATGAGCTTATGCATAATAACTTTGCCCAATAATAATAATAAATATTTATTATTCAATTTTTTTTTATTAAAGCAATTGTCCCGTGTAAGATTTTTTTTTTATTAAAGCAATTGTCCCGTGCATGAATTTTTTTATTCAACTCCTTTTATGTATTAATAATAAATATTTTGTCTTGTGTTTTTTTTTATACTTATTATTGATGAGAATTCATTCTTTTATTATTTAAATAAAAAACTATTTGTGAATGTTCACTTCCATTGATTTTAATTTTTTCTTATATTTAAGATTGATATTATACTAAAGTATAAAATTTATTTAGAATAAAATATTTAGAAATATGTTATAAAATATTTTTAAAATATAAGTGACGTCATTGTGCTCTTTCATGTAAAATTTATTAAATTAATATTTTTTTATTAAATTAATTGTCCTGTGTATGATTTTTGTGTGGTAAATTATAATTAATATTAATTATTCAATTCCTTTTTTTTATTAAAGCAATTCTCCCGTGTTAATTCGTAAATTCCTTTTTACGCATGTTAATTCATAAGTTTTCACTAACAAAAAATATATCTTTATAACCTGTTTTCATAAACTAACTTATAAAACTTATAATAAATCAATCTAAACGGACTCACTGATCGGTCTTGCAAATTCTGAGGACAATATATATAAATTTGTAGCATTATTAAAATTTTAGAACCAAATTCAACTGGTGGCGTGAAAACCAAAAAAAAAAAGATAAATGCTGCAACTCAAACCCTAGAACCTGCAAACAGTTACAGAGTGTACCTTACCTTTAACTTAAGTTCCTTATGTGGCTTCAAGGGGGCAATCTTGGGTGTTACAAGATCATATTTTGTGGAATATAGTGTGGTCTGTGGTATAGACTCTCACTTTGATAGTGCTTTGGATGATCTTCATGAAACGATTCCTAGTTTTTATTTGAGCAATCTTACTAGAAAGGACATCGTCCCCCTTAAGCCCAACATGTGAGTTCCAAGATATATTTGATTCGAATCATTTTATTACATCATTGAGAGATGAAGTGCAGATATTGAGAGAGTTTCCTCCTAGACTCAAGCAAAGAGTGGAAAATTGGTTTCTTTACAGCATGACGCCGATTAGTTGGTCTGATATGTTAATTCAAAAGCAAATGGTGTGAGAAAACTAGTTCTCACAATGTAGCTCATATTGGTAAGGTTTGGTTTAATCAATTTTTTGTTTATTCAATTAAAATTGTGGATGTGCATATTACTTTATAGCTGATGTTAGCACATGCTCAAATGTTTTTTAGCACATTCTATCATGTTTTTTGTTTTTTATTCTAGAACGTGTGGTATGATTCTTACAAAGTTTTTTTTTTAATGAAATTTTAGCATTACATGGGATTTTTTTGTGTCATCTGGGTTTTAGAAATTTTTATTTGAATTTCAAGTAACCTAACTGTATATGTTTGACATTTCCTTCTTATTAAGCAGTACTCTGTTTGACATATTGTTTTCTTACCAATTATACTTGGTTCCAACTGTATTGGTGATATGTTTATTTCCAACTGATTTTGGTGCCAATTATACTTGGTTCTTACCCTTGTTTGTTGCAGCAAACAAAACACGGTGAAAAGGGTAAGTTCATATCGGGAAGGACAATGGTTCTTAGCCATCTAATGTAGTTATCTATTAGAAGTCATCAAATGTCTTCATTATTTGCTGTTCAATCTGAAGCTGAAGCATTTCTATTCTTGCAGGTCAGCATGACGCTGAATTTTTCAGCAGATACACGAAAGAATTCCTTGAATCAGGCATGATTTGGTTAGTTGTCTACAACTTCATTTGAAATATAAGTACTTCATTTTTAAGCTTTCTAGCTGCTGTTTATAACAATAGATTAAAAAGAAGCCATGGACCATGGTAATTGATTGTTGGTCATTGGTGAATCTCAAGTTTCCATTGTTGAGATAACAAATTCAGATTTTGTTTTACACTATTCAGGATTTCATGTCACTCAGATAGTTGTCATTGCATGTTATGCTGCATATTTGCCACCTTCAGTATTTGTTGTGTCATATATGCTAAGTCTCTTGAAATGCCATTTTACAGATATACCAGTGGACAGTGGGATGGTATCATCCCTCTAAAGAGCATGCAAAGTTTTTGATTCAAACATCAAATAAATACCGTTTCATTGATCAGGTATATAACTCTTCAAGGAAGTTTGTCTAATATAAATTACTTCAGATTTCTTTAGGCCTATATTTTGCCTTCAACTCTATGCTATATATAGGTCATGGATCCATTTAGCCTGGACCAAAACATGTATTTGTCCAACTTGGACCCATGGAAATGACCTTGTATTGCAGGTTTGATCCTGTAAAAGATTCTAAAAAGATTCCCTTCCACCATAAACACTGCAACATAATATTATTCTCAATTAATATTATTTTATTTGTAGAATGGTTTTGTTTTCTCTTTCTTAAAAAACAATATGCTTCCTGTATCGGGAAAAAAACTATCTTTTTCAAAGAAGTGTTGAAGTTGTTGGTTGAAATCTAAGTAATATTATCAGATCTTGTATCAGCAACTTAAACTATAATGTTTTTGTAGAATGGTTTTTTTTTCTTTCTTTGTAGACTGTTCTTTGCTACAACGCCAACAACAGCTCAACAACAACGTATAGCAGCGACAACAACTACATAGTTCTTCATCAATTCATTACATTAATAGAAAAATCAAACCATTTAAATCCTTAATCTTATTCAATTTCCCCAAATTTTCAAAACTTTCATTTCTTAAGAATTTTGTAAAAGTTCAAAATCAAGAAATTTCATTATTCACAAATTGATAAAAACTTCAACACGTCAATGATTAAGATGAAAGTGAAGTTGGGTTGTGGTTATCTATATAAACATACTTTTATTTCACATTCGCATAAACCTGTTTGGGTGTTGCTCTAGAAATTTGTCTTCTCCACCCGTTTGCATAAATTGCGTCGAGAATGACCCGCATAAGACCCGGGTCATTTTTCTCATTACAGTCAACAAGACACAACAATTTTATATGGTTGTTGTTCGTGATTCAGTAACAAAATGAAGCCCCGTAACAACTTTTATAATTATCTTTCAATTTGGGAGAAATTTTAGATCAACAGATTTATCTAAAAAAGGTGTTTGCCATGAAAGTTGAAGTTGTCGTAGGTAGAAGACAACAACAACAAAAAGTCACCTGCAGAAATATTGCTACTCCAAACATTTGACTCACCCAACAATTTTTGCTTAAAAAAAAAGACAACAATCACATATGCCCATGTTCACATTGTTGATTTTTGTAATTCAAGCTCTGCAGCTTCTGATGCTCACAAGATTCTGACTCAGACTCTTATACAAACAGCTTCTGATGGCCACGAGACTCTTAACCAGATTCTGACCTTCTTAGCTTCTGAAGGTCACAGGTTCTGATGGAACAGGTTCTGAAGCAACAGCTTCTGAAGTTGCTTAGCTTCTGCTCTGTTTTAGTAGTTAGCTAGCGTAGTTAGTTAGTTAGTTATTCTTTTGTTTTGTCCTAGGTAGTTAAGGCAGTTGCACTTTACGCAACCCCCTCTTGTATATATAACTACTAAGGCCCTTTGTGGAAGAATAAGATTTACTTTTTCCTTTATTCATTCTCTTCAAGTTTTATTCATAGTTCTCGTTTTCTTTCTTAGTGTTCTAAGTTCTTTGTTGTTCATTCTTTGTGAGAGTTTATCTCCAACAGAGTGGTATCTAGAGCTCGTACGATCCAAAGGGATCTTGATTCGTTCTCTGAAAGAAGAATCAGGTTGAAAGTGAATCAACCATGGCTGGGAACAACAATTTCCATGCGAATTTGCCAGTTTTCGATGGAAAGAATTGGGATAGATGGGTGAAGCAGATGAAGGTGATATTCAATGTTCAAGAAGTGTATGAACAAGTGAATGCAGCAATCACTCCTCTACCAGAAAATGCAAATGAAGAACAAAGAACAACATTCAGAGAAGCAAAGAAGAAAGATAACAAGGCCCTGTTTCTCATTCATCAATGTGTTGATTCAAAGGTGTTTGGGAAGATTGCAGATGCTGAGACCTCCAAAGATGCATGGGATATCTTGCAAAAGAGTTATGGTGGTGATGCAAAAGTGAAGAAAGTAAAGCTTCAGGCCTTGAAGAGACAGTATGAACTGTTGCAGATGAAGAATGATGAATCCGTTGCTGATTACTTCACAAGATTGGTGACTCTCACCAATCAGATGAAGAATTGTGGAGGTAATCTTGATGAGCAAGAAACGGTGGAAAAGGTACTAAGAACTTTGACTTCTAAATTTGAGCATATAGTGGTGACTATAGAAGAGACTAAAGATTTGAGTGAGATCAAGATAGAGGATCTGCAAAGTACTCTTGAAGCTCATGAGTTGAAGCATGGTGAGAGGAGCCATGGCAAAGAAGATGAGCAAGCTCTTTTCTCAAAATTCAAGAAGTATCAAAGTGAGAAGAAGAAATGGCAGAACAAGAAAGACTCCAAGAAAAGCAAGGAGAATGCTGAGACAGTACCTGAATCCTCTAGTGGAGGAGGAGGGAAACAGAAAGATAAGTCAAAGAAGAAGGACAAGAGCAAGATTCAGTGCTACAACTGTGACAAATATGGGCATTATGCCAATGAATGCAAAAATCCAAAGAAAAAGAAAGGTCAAGACAATGAAGAAGAGGCCAAGGTAGCACATGATAGCTCAGGTTCTGAGGATGAAACCAGTTTCATGGTGACAATTGCTGATGAAGCAGCAGATTCCATGGTTTGGTACCTTGATTCAGGGTGTTCTAACCATATGACTGGCAATAGAAGCATCTTGACTGACTTTGATGAATGTCTCAACACAAAGATCAGATTGGCCAACAGTGATTCCATTAAGGCAGAAGGTATGGGTAATGTGGTGATCCAAAGATCAAATGGGAAGAAAGCTGTGATTGAAAAGGTTCTCTATGTCCCTGGTATGAAGTGTAACTTGATGAGCATAGGGCAATTAATATCAAAGGGTTTCAAGATAGTAATTGAGGATGAGACTCTGCAACTTTTTGATTCCAAGAAGAGACTGATTTTCAAAACAGCCCAAAGCAAGAACAGGATCTACAAGACTCAAATCAAAGCTATTGAAGCTACATGCTTGTCTGCAACTGCTGAAGAGAAAGATAGTGATCTATGGCACAAGAGGTATGGGCATTTGAATTTTAAGAGCTTGTCAATGCTTAATTCAAAGTGCATGGTGTTAGGATTGCCTAGTGTCATAACTCCAGTTGATACATGCACTATTTGCCTGTTAGGAAAACATCATAGATCATCATTTAAAAGTCATCTTCCTATGAGATCTAGTGATGTGTTAAATGTTGTGCATTCTGACATTTGTGGACCATTTGATGTGTTATCAACTGGTGGAAACAAATACTTCATGACGTTTGTTGATGAGTACTCTAGGATGATATGGTTATACCATATAAAAACTAAGAGTGATGCTTTTGAGGTGTTTAAGAAGTTCAAAACACTGGTTGAGAAGCAAAGTGACAAGTCATTGAAGGTTCTGAGAACAGATGGTGGAGGTGAGTATACCTCTACAGAGTTTGAGAATTATTGCAAGGAACAAGGCATAATTCATGAAGTTACTGCACCATATACTCCTCAGCACAATGGTCTTGCAGAAAGGAGGAATAGAAGTATTCTAGATATGGCTAGAAGCATGGTGAAGCAGAAGAATCTGCCCAAGAGGTTCTGGGGTGAAGCTGTTGCTACAGCTGTTTACATTCTGAATAGAAGTCCTACTAAGAAGCTGAAGGATAAGGTACCTGAAGAGGTGTGGTCCAAGAGTAAGCCAAGTGTAAGTCACTTAAAGGTGTTTGGCAGCTTGTGCTACAAACATGTACCTGATGCTAAGAGAAAGAAGCTGGAAGACAAGAGTGTTCCTATGATATTTGTTGGATATCATAGAACTGGTGCCTATAGACTGTATAATCCTACAAGTGACAAAGTAGAGATCAGCAGAGATGTGAAGGTACTGGAAAATGAAAGTTGGGATTGGGGTCAGAAGCTCTCATCTAAGAAAACTTGTGCAGTGGACTTAGGTGGTGAAGCAAGCACTGCTAATGACACTCCCACTTTTGTGAATCAGCATCAAGGTAATGTAAGTGATGAAGACATGCATACTTCAAGTGATGATGAGGATACTAATGTACCACCAAGACCTCAGAGAAACACTCAACTGCCAAGAAGGTTAGTTGACTGTGAGATTGTATCAGACAATGCAGTAGACAATGAAGGAGAAATTGTGCATTATGCAATGCTTGCAGATACTGAACCTTTAGATACCAAAGCTGCACTAAAGAGTAAAGTTTGGATGGAGGCAATGATTGATGAGTTGAAGTCTATAGAGAAGAACAAGACATGGGACTTGTGTGAATTGCCCTCTGATAAAAAGGCAATTGGTGTGAAATGGGTGTACAAAGTCAAGCAAAATCCTGAAGGCAAGGTGATAAAATACAAGGCAAGACTTGTGGCCAAAGGATTCCTTCAGAAGCAAGGTTTGGACTATGATGAGGTATTCTCTCCAGTGGCAAGACATGAAACTATAAGGCTAGTGATTGCATTGGCTTGTAGTAGAAGATGGCCCTTATTTCATTTAGATGTGAAGTCAGCATTTCTAAATGGACCCTTAGAGGAAGATGTGTATGTGAAGCAGCCTCCAGGGTTTGAATTGAAGGGCAAGGAAGACAAAGTTCTGAAGCTGAATAAGGCTCTGTATGGTCTGAAGCAAGCTCCAAGAGCTTGGAACAAAAGAATTGATCAATTCTTTGTTATGCAAGGCTTCAGAAAATGCAGTGTAGAGTATGGTGTATATGTGAAATGCAGTGATGACAAACACATGTTAATCATATGTTTGTATGTTGATGATCTGTTAGTAACAGGTAGCTCATCTATAGAGATAGAGAATTTCAAATCACAGATGAAGTGTGAGTTTGAAATGACTGACCTAGGAAAGTTAACTTACTTTCTGGGAATGGAGCTCTTAGAAACTCCAAAAGGGATGATATTGCATCAAGCTAAGTATGCCACTGAGATTCTGAGAAAGTTTGAAATGCTTGATTGCAATTCATCAGTCACACCTGCAGATACAAGAGCCAAGATTGAAGAAGATACAGGCAGTGATGCAGTGGACTCTACCATGTTCAGGCAATTGATAGGCTCACTGAGGTATTTGTGTCAAACTAGACCTGATATCAGTTATGCAGTTGGCTATGTAAGCAGGTTTATGAGTAAACCACTGAAGTGTCACCTATTGGCAGCTAAGAGGATACTTAGATACATCAATGGCACAATCCACTATGGTGTTGTATTTCCATACTCTAAGGACAATGAAAAACTTGAGTTAAGTGGATTTTCTGATGCAGATTGGTGTGGTGATAAGGTGGACAGGAGGAGTACCAGTGGTTATTTGTTTAAATTTCAAAATGCACCAGTGTCTTGGTGCTCTAAGAAGCAGTCAGTCATAGCACTCTCCAGCTGTGAGGCAGAGTATGTAGCAGGGTCCCTAGCTGCATGTCAGGCAAATTGGCTGCAATCACTTCTCAGTGAGATAAACATTATTGCTGACACTACAGTGGTGCTGAAGATCGACAACAAGTCAGCAATCAACCTGGCTAAGAACCCTGTTAGCCATGGGAAGAGCAAACACATTGAGACAAGATTTCACTTCCTCAGAGACCAAGTCACTAAAGGAAAATTGAAACTTGAATATTGCTCTACTGACAATCAACAAGCTGATATTCTAACTAAGGCTGTGAAAAGAGACCAATTTCTCAAGCTCAGAAGAGAAATGGGAGTTGTGAGCTTTGACAGCTTGAATTAAGGAGGAGTGTTGATTTTTGTAATTCAAGCTCTGCAGCTTCTGATGCTCACAAGATTCTGACTCAGACTCTTATACAAACAGCTTCTGATGGCCACGAGACTCTTAACCAGATTCTGACCTTCTTAGCCTCTGAAGGTCACAGGTTCTGATGGAACAGGTTCTGAAGCAACAGCTTCTGAAGTTGCTTAGCTTCTGCTCTGTTTTAGTAGTTAGCTAGCGTAGTTAGTTAGTTAGTTATTCTTTTGTTTTGTCCTAGGTAGTTAAGGCAGTTGCACTTTACGCAACCCCCTCTTGTATATATAACTACTAAGGCCCTTTGTGGAAGAATAAGATTTACTTTTTCCTTTATTCATTCTCTTCAAGTTTTATTCATAGTTCTCGTTTTCTTTCTTAGTGTTCTAAGTTCTTTGTTGTTCATTCTTTGTGAGAGTTTATCTCCAACACACATAAGCTCATGTAATAATAGAAAGTCGATCACTTGCAAGTTTCCAACTTTAAATCCAAACCGTTGAAATATAAATATAATAAATCTATGTACAGAAATTGATTGGTCCAAGATGGACAAATTAATTTACTGGTCCAAATTATACGGACCCATAGGTCATATATATGTTCAATTCTATAGTTTTTCATTCAAGTTAAGTTAGAGTGAGGCATAGTTTCTTACAATATTGTTTTTCTTATGCTTTAATTAATTTATAGGTCATATGATCAATTGAATAGTGTAATGAAAGGAAAACCAAGAAAAAGGCATGCAAGAAAAGCAGGTTTTTTTTTCTAAAAAGGAACAATGTTTGCCACGGTTAAAAGAATATTAGCCACGGTCGAAGTCACTTTTAGCTACGGTTTTGACCGTTGCTAATAGGCGCCTTTTTTGTAGTGTATGCTTATGTGACTTCAAGGGGGCAATCTTGGGTGTTACAAGATCATATTTTGTGGAATATAGTGTGGTCTGTGGTATGGACTTTGACTTTGATAGTGCTTTGGATGATCTTCATGAAACGATTCTTAGTTTTTATTTGAGCAATCTTATTAGAAAGGACATCGTCCCCCTTAAGCCCAACATGTTTTAATATGTGTTATTTGATAAAATTATTCAGGACATGTGAAAGGTATTTAGTTTAAAATGACCACAAGACAAAAAGCTGTATTTGGGTGTTTGCAAGCACCACAAACTCAAGATTTTCTTCTTTCTATTCTTATTGATGGATCAGATCAGCATATGTCACCAATTCAATATCGTACTATCCTTAAATATCACATCATGATTCCCGATGAACACTATTCCAAATTTCTCGTGCAATTGAACATAATTATCCAAGAAAACTGACGAGTTGCCAATCAAATTATCTTCCTCATATACCTTGTGGAATAATTAAATTAGTATATTTTTCTTGTACTTGGAAGTCACAGCATGGTTAAGAAGTTCTGAATTTATACACATCAAAATGCATGTACATTGTTTAAATTTTGAAACTATCAAATATATCACAACATTGGTCATTAGGGATTATGTGTATGCTCAGCACTGTCTCTAGTCTCCTTAATACTAAATAGACGACTTAGTAAATATTAGCTAACATGTCGTATATTGTTACATTACATCCCTTCCTTAGAAATGTATATATGTGATCCACTTAATTGATAAAACTAGTCAACTAGATTATTAGATATACATGTTGATGTTGCTATATATTAAACTAGAGTCACTATGCCCTGTAATTTATTCCAACCATGGGTATATTACGTTACAAGTGGAGCAGCTAGCCACCTTTGTTTGGTCATGTGGGAAAAAAAATTCGTTTACAAAATTTTGTTACCCTTATTAATTGGCACTAAGTCTTTTTGATTAAGGCCCCGTTTGGCCCAGCTTATTTTTTACTTTTTATTTTAGCTTAAACGAAATAGAGAAGTATAAAATTATATTTGACGCTATTTCTTCTTAAAAGTATTAAAGAAATAAAGTAAATAAGTAAAAAATAAAGAAAAATGAAGTCAAACACAATTTTTTCCTTCTTTACTATTTTTAAGGAGAAGAAAAAAAGAGGAAAATAAGCCGGGCCAAACGGGGTCTAAGTCTTCTCTACCAAATTATAATTTTACAGTAACAATTGTTTCTTTAGAAGAAACTTTCTTTTTGTTAGATATATTTGTTAGATATATAGTCTAAAACAAAAAACAAGAAAAAAAATAAAAATTCAAAAAACCAATCAACACTAAAAGTTTTTTTTTTATTCCAACCATATTACGTTACAAGTGGAGCAACTAGCCACCTTTGTTTGGTCATGTGGGGAAAAAAAATTCGTTTACAAAATTTTGTTACCCTTAATTAATTGGCACTAGTCTTTTTGATTAAGTCTTCTCTACCAAATTTTAATTTCATGTAAAAAAATCCCTATAAATAAAGCACTAGAGCCCTAACATTTTTCATCAAACATCAAACATACCATTTAGATTTTTATCAATAGTAAAAAGAAATATGAGTTCATTTTCTATATTGTGTGTCTTGGGCTTATTTCTCATTATTGGTCATCTTGCACTTGCACAAGACTCGCCAACAGACTTTGTGGACGCACACAACGCAGCAAGATCCGAGGTTGGTGTACCAAATATAGTTTGGGACGACACCGTAGCTGTTTTTGCGCAAAACTATGCTAATCAACGCACGGATTGTCAATTGGTCCATTCCAGTGGTGATCATGGAGGCTACGGAGAGAATATTGCTGTGAGTACCGGCGACTTTAGTGGCACAGGCGCCGTGGAGATGTGGGTTGATGAGAAAGCCAACTATGATCATGATAGTAACTCATGTGTTGATGGTGAAATGTGTGGCCATTATACTCAGGTGGTTTGGGAAAATTCAGTACGTGTTGGATGTGCCAAAGTGAGATGTGACAATGGAGGGACATTCATTACTTGTAACTATGATCCCGCAGGCAACATTGATGGCCAAAGCCCATACTAAGTGTATGATTAATTAAGTATGCTCTATCATAGTTTGGCTATATATAGCAGCCATATAAAGAATAAATAAGACTATGAAAAATGATATACTATATAGTTATCGATGTTTTTAAATTATCAAATAATATTCATGTAAGTTCATCATATAGAACTTGAAAATCAATGGTAATATTTCTTGTTGTTATTAAATTCAAATTTATTTTTTAAAAGTTTATAATTAAATAACTATAACATTCTATTTAAAAAAAAAGAACTATAACATTCTATTTAGGCAGGCCCCGCCCATATACATGTGCAACATGTGCTGGGGTAGTGGGCTTGTAATAAACGAGGGTTTTAAAAAATTACAAACGAGTAGTATTAGTAGGTTAGCGGGTGCAAAATATAATACTAGTATATCCTTTGGCAAAATATAAAGGTTTTGGTTTCCAGGACAATCTCTCTAAAGAAAAAAACTAAAAAAAGTATTAAATTATAGGGTGCAAATTAAACTTAATATGCTAACCACAATGATGATTATTTTTTTATGTTATTTGCAATTTAAATCGATTTTTTTTTTAAAAAAAAGAAAATTATTATCCTCTTTTTATTAATGGACCACTTTTAATCTTAACATACAGCTTCCAAAAACTCAAGAGTAGCCTTGCACTTAGGATGATACAAAGAATTTATCTTGACTCTGTTTGCCAAAATTATAGGGTAAGAGGGTGAATATGAGAACTTTGGAGGGAGAAAATATATAATAAAATATGACAACCTAATTAACAATAAAATAATACTAGTTTTGAGACATGTGCATTCGATCGGGTCTATTGATTTTTACATATAAACTATTGTTAAGATATAAATGACGTCATTGTGTCCGTTCTTGTAAATTTATTAAATTGATAAATTTTTTTATTAATGCAATTGTCCCGTGTATGATTTTTGTGTACTAAATTATCATTAATAATAATGGGGCTGGTTATCCTGCATAAGCTTTACCATGCATAAGTTGCTATGCGCGCCCCCCAGTTTGCTACGCGCGCCCCCCAACTGCTCACCCCCCCCCCCCAATTGCTACGCGCGCCCCCCACCCCAGCCCCCCCAAAATTGCTACGCGCGCCCCCCAGCCCCCCAAATTGCTACGCGCGCCCCCCATTTTCTAGCACACCCCCCAGTTTACTTTTTTTTTTCTTTTAGATTTTTAGCACACCCCCCATTTTCAATTAAATAATTACTTTTGTTCCTTTGAAGTACATACTATAAGAGCCCATTTTTCAATTAATTGTGTTGGATGATTATAATATATAGCCATATTTTAATTTAAAATTACATACTAAAACATTTACTATAATTATTGAAACCATAAGAGATCTACTTTGGTTTCACATAAAACACTACTGAAACCATTAAGTCACACTTATGGTTTCAGTTAAAATATTTATTTTAAATTAAATATGGATATTTTATTAGAAACCATAAGAAGGCTATTTTGGTTTCAGATACAAAACTAGTGAAACCATTAAGTCACACTTATGGTTTCAGTTATAATATCAATTTTAAATTAAATATAAATATTTTATTTGAAACCATAAGAGAGCTACTTTGGTTTTCAGATACAACACTAGTGAAACCATTAAGTTATAGTTATGGTTTAGGTTAAAATCATTTTAAATTAAAATGAATTTTGACATAATTAAGTACATTAAATAGTTTTGAGTACAGGTCTCTGAAACCATTCCACAGCACAAATGGTTTTGGAGTACACATATTTGAAACCATTCTACAGCAGAAATGGTTTTGGCGCATGTAGTAATGGGGGGGCGTAGCAATGGGGGGCGCGCGGAGTAAATGGGGGGCTGGGGGGTACTTATAGTATGTACTTCAAAGGAACAAAAGTAATTATTTAATTGAAAATGGGGGGTGTGCTAGAAATCTAAAAAAAAATTAAACTGGGGGGGTGTGCTAGAAAATGGGGGGCGCGCGTAGCAATTTGGGGGGCGTCGGGGGGCGCGCGTAGCAATTTGGGGGGGGTTGGGGGGCGCGCGAAGAAATTCCTGGGGGCGCGCGTAGCAAACTGGGGGGCGCGCGAAGTAAACAGCATCCAATGGCTGGAAATGCCTTATGCACCATGCATAAGGATGGGCTTATGCATAATAACTTTGCCCAATAATAATAATAAATATTTATTATTCAATTTTTTTTTTATTAAAGCAATTGTCCCGTGTAAGATTTTTTTTTTATTAAAGCAATTGTCCCGTGCATGAATTTTTTTATTCAACTCCTTTTATGTATTAATAATAAATATTTTGTCTTGTGTTTTTTTTTATACTTATTATTGATGAGAATTCATTCTTTTATTATTTAAATAAAAAACTATTTGTGAATGTTCACTTCCATTGATTTTAATTTTTTCTTATATTTAAGATTGATATTATACTAAAGTATAAAATTTATTTAGAATAAAATATTTAGAAATATGTTATAAAATATTTTTAAAATATAAGTGACGTCATTGTGCTCTTTCATGTAAAATTTATTAAATTAATATTTTTTTATTAAATTAATTGTCCTGTGTATGATTTTTGTGTGGTAAATTATAATTAATATTAATTATTCAATTCCTTTTTTTTATTAAAGCAATTCTCCCGTGTTAATTCGTAAATTCCTTTTTACGCATGTTAATTCATAAGTTTTCACTAACAAAAAATATATCTTTATAACCTGTTTTCATAAACTAACTTATAAAACTTATAATAAATCAATCTAAACGGACTCACTGATCGGTCTTGCAAATTCTGAGGACAATATATATAAATTTGTAGCATTATTAAAATTTTAGAACCAAATTCAACTGGTGGCGTGAAAACCAAAAAAAAAAAGATAAATGCTGCAACTCAAACCCTAGAACCTGCAAACAGTTACAGAGTGTACCTTACCTTTAACTTAAGTTCCTTATGTGGCTTCAAGGGGGCAATCTTGGGTGTTACAAGATCATATTTTGTGGAATATAGTGTGGTCTGTGGTATAGACTCTCACTTTGATAGTGCTTTGGATGATCTTCATGAAACGATTCCTAGTTTTTATTTGAGCAATCTTACTAGAAAGGACATCGTCCCCCTTAAGCCCAACATGTTTTAATGTGTTTTATTTGATAAAATTATTCAGGACATGTGAAAGGTAATTACTTTAAAATGGCCACAAGATAGAAAGCAGTATTTGGGTGTTTGCAAGCACCACAAGCTCAAGATTTTCTTCTTTCTATTATTATTGATGGATCAGATCAGCGTAAGTCACCAGTTCAATATCGTATTATCCTTAAATATCACATCATTATTCCCGATAAATACTATTCCAAATTTCTCGTGCAATTGAACATAATTATCCAAGAAAACTGACGAGTTGCCAATCTAATTGTCTTCCTCATATACCTTGTGGGATAATTAAATTAGTATATTTTTCTTGTACTTGGAAGTCACAGCATGGTTAAGAAGTTCTGAATTTATACACATCAAAATGCATGTACACTGTTTAAATTTTGAAACTATCAAATATATCACAACATTGGTCATTAGGGATTATGTGTATGCTCAGCACTGTCTCTAGTCTCCTTAATACTAAATAGACGACTTAGTAAATATTAGCTAACATGGTCGTATATTGTTACATTACATCCCTTCCTTAATTAGAAATGTATATATGTGATCCACTTAATTGATAAAACTAATTAACTAGATTATTAGATATACATGTTGATGTTGCTATATATTAATTTAACTAACTTTTTTTTTTTGAACGACATATTAATTTAACTAACTATAGCCGACTAATAGTAGGACATGGCCAAAGGCTGCGAGGGCTTTATAACACATAAGTTAGTTGATTTATTTTAAGAGTGAAATCACTTTTTATCTCGCACAAAATTTTAACAGGTCAATTTTATATGTAGAAAAGGTAATAAATATTAAAAAATATATAATTAGAGATGGACAGAGTAATTAATTAATTAATAAGAAAAATTATAATTTTATAGTAACAATTGTTTCTTTAGAAGAAACTTTCTTTTTGTTAGATATACTAGTTTTGAGACCCGTGCATTCGCACGGGTCTATTGACTTTTATTTATAAATTATTGTTAAAATATAAGTGACGTCATTCTGTTATTTTTTGTAAAATATATTAAATTAAGTCATTTTTTATTAAAGTAATTGTCCCGTGTATAATTTTTGTGTAATAAATTATAATTAATAATAAAAAATATTTCCTATTCAATTTCTTTTTTTTATTAAAGCAATTGTCCCGTATATGATTAATTTTTTTTATTAAAATGATTGTCACGTGTATGATTATTTTTTTTATTAAAGCAATTGTCCCATGTATGATTAAATATTTTTTATTAAAGTAATTGTCCCGTGTATGATTAAAAATTTTTTATGAAAGCAATTGTCCCGTGTATGATTAAATTTTTTTATTAAAGCAATTGTCCCGTGTATGATTATTTTTTTTTTTTTATTAAAGCAATTGTGCCGTGTATGATTAATTTTTTTTATTAAAGCAATTGTCCCGTGCATGATTATTTTTTTTATTAAAGCAATTGTCCCGTGTATGATTACATTTTTTTTATTGAAGCAATTGTCCCGTGTATGATTAATTTTTTTATTAAAGCAATTGTGTCGTGTATGATTAAAAAAATAAATTATTAGAACAATTGTCCCGTGTATGATTTTTTATATATTAGTGATCAACACTTTTTTTTTGACAAAATTATTAATCAGCACTTGTCCTGTGATGTTTTAAGTATAATGACAAATATTTACCCTGTAATTATTATAATATATATTCATCAATAATGCACTTCTTCTGTATTTTTTATATAAGAGTAAACAAAAATAGAGTAGATTTTTTTATAATAAAAATAGAGTAGAATTTAATATAAAAATATATTAAACTAAAAAGTATAATTTTTTTTACGAAATAGAAGATTTGAAATATTTTGAAGAATTGATGAGGACAAATTAGAATTTTTAGTAATATATAAGAGCAGTGCTATATGTAGCGAACACTTTTATCGCGAATTTCGTGAATAAAGAAAACACTACAGTATTAGTAAAAACCCAAAAGAGAACTGTCAAATTGTGTCAATTAACTCGAGAAAGAAATGTAGATCAACAACAAAACACCATCATCCACCCTGATATACCCTACTATACAGAGACAAACCCAAATTTCTTGCCAACTACTATTTCTTAATGTTTCTTGATCAACAACAAAACAACATCATCCTCACTGATACTTGAACAAAAGAAGAGTAATAACCACCAATTTCTTTGCCAACTTAAAAACTCCTAATATTTCATAAGGTTTTTCATCTGTTCCATGGCAACCAATACAATCTCCACCGCTACCCTAAAATACAGAGACGAACCTCAATCGAACCCAAATCGTTATCAAAATCTTCACTTTTGACAATCCGTGTTGGAATTTCATATCCCAACAACCATCTCCATACAATATACGGTGATTTCAAAAAAGAGAAAAACAAAATCCAATTAAGTGAAATTGTAAATCGGACCTTGGCAGGATAATAGAAAAAGACTTCAATAGGGTACATGAGTTTGAGAGAAAAATAAATGGAAGATAAAGGGAACAAGTTGAGAGCGAAGCTTGGGAGAAGAACATTAGCAAATTGCATAGAGAAGTTGTTTGTGTGGTACGGTTGAAGATGAAGATGAAAGGATGAGAGAGAAGAGAGAAAGTGAATTTTAATTATTATTTGTTTAAAGAGAAATAAGTTAATTAAAGTAAATAATGTAAGTGGACCCGCTGCCAGCACATTCGTGACATCTTCGCGATGAGATTTTCGCACTATGAAGCATTTCCCAATATATAATACCTTTTAATATATTGGACCTGTTTGAATTTGGCTTATTTTTAAGCTTATGAAAATAGTTTATGGTTATAATTTATAAATAAACTTTTATGTTAATTCATAAGTTTTTTTCAAGGATGTTAATTCATAAGTTTTCACTGACAAAAATTATATCTTTTTTGAAGATGACAAAAGTAATATCTTTATAAATTGTTTTCATGAATTACATTAAAAAAACTTATAATAATACATAAAAATTTATTTATTTAGATAAATTATTTCGCATAAACTCATAAATAAGTCAAATCAATTAGGGCGATTGTTTTTTTGTTTCTATTTTTCTGTTCTTTTATTTTTAAGCTCATACATAAGTATCTTATTTTATTAGGTTATTCTATTTTTATTTTTTATATATACGTTTTTATATGTTAGATTCAGTTACTATTTTTTCATTAAAAAAAAAGTTAGTCGGAGTACTATTTTTGAAGCGTATATGATTTTTATTCATATTTTTATGTGTAAATTTATTTTAATTAAATTTTTATGGGAAGATTTATTTAATGCTTATCTTATTTTTTTTCTATTTTTTTTTTAGAGATTTGGTTTCTGATGATATTTTTATGAGAAGATTTCTTTTATGCTTATCTTTCTTTTCATTTTTTTTCTATTTTTTTATTAGTTTAGAGTTAAATAATAGTTTCTTTTAATATATTGTAAGTAGATTATTTCATGCTTATCTATTTTATTTTATTTTTTACATATTTTATTTTTATGTTGATGCCTTGTTTTGTTCAATTTTATTTATTTCATGCTTATCTATTTTTTTTTGTACGTATTTTATTTTTATGTTTATGCCTTTTTTTTGTTCAATTTGGTTTATTTCATACTTATCTATTTTTTTCATATTTTTATTTTGAAATTTTTTCATTAGTTTAGAGATGTAGTTTTCAATGCTATTTTTATGGTAAATTGTTTTTCTATACTTATCGTGTTAAAGTTAAAATTACATTTAAAGGCATAAAACTTGGAACACCGTTAAAAGTGTCAAGGACAAATTTGGTTTTTTAACATAAGTTTCTTTTAATATATTGTAAGTAGATAGTCTAAAACAAAAAACAAGAAAAAAAAAATTCAAAAAACCAATCAACACTAAAAGTTTTTTTTTTTTTAACATCAACACTAAAGGTTAAACTAGAGTCACTATGCCCTGTAATTTATTCCAACCATGGGTATATTACGTTACAAGTGGAGCAGTTAGCCACCTTTGTTTGGTCATGTGGGAAAAAAAATTCGTTTACAAAATTTTGTTACCCTTAATTAATTGGCACTAGTCTTTTTGATTAAGTCTTCTCTACCAAATTTTAATTTCATGTAAAAAAATCCCTATAAATAAAGCACAAGAGCCCTAACATTTTTCATCAAACATCAAACATACCATTTAGATTTTTATCAATAGTAAAAAGAAATATGAGTTCATTTTCTATATTGTGTGTCTTGGGCTTATTTCTCATTATTGGTCATCTTGCACTTGCACAAGACTCGCCAACAGACTTTGTGGACGCACACAACGCAGCAAGATCCGAGGTTGGTGTACCAAATATAGTTTGGGACAACACCGTAGCTGTTTTTGCGCAAAACTATGCTAATCAACGCACGGATTGTCAATTGGTCCACTCCAGTGGTAATCATGGAGGCTACGGAGAGAATATTGCTATGAGTACCGGTGACTTTAGTGGCACAGGCGCCGTGGAGATGTGGGTTGATGAGAAAGCCAACTATGATCATGATAGTAACTCATGTGTTGATGGTGAAATGTGTGGCCATTATACTCAAGTGGTTTGGAAAAATACAGTACGTGTTGGATGTGCCAAAGTGAGATGTGACAATGGAGGGACATTCATTACTTGTAACTATGATCCCCCTGGCAACTTTGTAGGCCAAAGCCCATACTAAGTGTATGATTAATTAAGTGTGTTCTATCATAGTTTGGCTTATATATAGTAGCCTTATAAAGAATAAATAAGACTATGAAAAATGATATACTATATAGTTATCAATGTTTTCAAATTACAAAATAATATTCATGCAAGTTCATCATGTATGAGGGAAGTTCCTTGTGTTCTCCCCACCCCTCCCTCCCTTGCTTTAAGGGATTTTGGATAAATAATAAATCAATGGTAATATTTCTTTTTGTTAATGAATTCAAATTTATTTTTAAAAAGTTTATAATCAAATAACTCTAATATTCTACTTAGGCAGGCCCCATCCAGATACATGTGCAACATGTGATGTTGTAGTGAGCCTCTAATAAACGAGGGCCTTAAAAAACATAAACTAGTAGTATTAGAAGATTAGCGGGTGCAAAACTACTAGTATTAAGTTTTTCTGCATATTATGGCAAACTTCTCATAGACTAGTTTTTCTTTTTGTCTTTTTCTCCGGTCTTCTTTAGCTTTGATACCATAATATTTCCATTTGTTTTTTATGAGATATTTCCTTTTTGTTCAATTGTCTATAATGGATAACGGAATACAAAATAAATTGAATGTAAAACAATTGATATTTGAACAATTTCATAAAAGTGGAACAATTTATTCGAAAAGGTCTAAATATCTTTAAATCATTAATTTCTACATATGTAAAGATGCAAATCAAAGTTTCCATGGTCAAAGATGCAATTTTCTTTTTGAAAAGAATCATCTTACCAATTATCAAATTTTGATGTTTAAAAACCTGTATAAATACTATTCTCTCCGTTACAATATATAAGCAAAAATTAACTTTTAAGATTCATTGTATAATTAATGTACATCACTAGAGCCCCAACAGTTTTCAATTTTCATCAAGGAAAATACCTTTATGGTGCGACTGATATTCAAAAACACTCGCAAATGACGTGGCATAGTATAATCAAAATCAAAATCTTGGCCCCGATGCTTACTTTTTCGTCTTTTCCAAACACCTATAATAGTACGCCAATGGATCCTCTAAAAAAAAAATTCTCATGTTCCTAAAGTTCAAAAACACTCGCAAATGACGTGACATAGTATAATCAAAATCAAAATTTGGCCCAAGTGCTTACTTTTTCGTCTTTTCCAAACACCTATAATAGTACGCCAATGGATCCTCTAAAAAAAAAATTTCTCATGTTCCTAAAGTTCAATCATTATCGCCCTTACGTTTACCTTTTTCCTTTTACTCATCTCTTTCTCTCTCCAAATCAAAGGCTAAAAAAAAAATTTACCCTCAATTTAATGGAGAGAACCTTCTCTCATCATAATAGTACCTTTTATCATTCTAAAATTAATTACCACCAGAAAATCAAAATGGGTGCATTTAAAAGAGTCAAACATTTTTAATCACATTCCTTAATCTTATATTTCGGGCAGAACTGCTATATGGAACGACAAGTTCCACAGACGAATTGCACGACCCAATTTTTTTTTATTTTTTTTTTTATTAATTGCTATAGGAAATCTCGCACAACATTCATTATCAGGATATTTTGTTCAAGAATAGAAACTTCCCTCTTACCTACCAAAAAAAAAAAAAAAGAAACTTCCCTCTTATTTCAAGCGAACTTGCTTATTATGATCCTATTGGACATCATGCTGTTTGTTTGTTTTTTTACACAACATAGTGTAATCTAGGTGTGTCGCGGCGTTCAATATATGTCGGTATCTGACACTTATATGATACTCGTACGATTAATAGGTGTTCAAAAAAATAATTTTTTTTGCTCCGACATTTCTTAGATCGGTGTCCGACACTTATAAGACACTCGTACAACATGTATCAGTTAAGTGCCCTAAAAAAATTATTATTTTTCTTTACTCCTACTCACCTCGGACATATTTACCATAATTAAAGATGCATCGAAACAATAATGTTAATCAACGAGGGATTAAAGAGATTATATTTTGATAATTAAATAAAGGAGTGTCTTATAAGTGTCGGACACCGATCTAAGGAGTGTCGGAGTAAATTTTTTTTTATATTTTTGGATATCTATCCCATACGTGTCGTTAGATCGGTGTCCGACACTTATAAGACATTCATTGATTAACCTTTATTCATCCATCTACTAAGGTTATATTTAACCTTTTGGATAGTAGATGAATGAATAGAGGTTAAATATATTATCTTATATTCTTTTAAAAAAAAATAATAAAAAACTTGCTCAACTAAAATGCACAGGTATATATTTTGATTCTCAATTTAAATATTTTATAAAAATGTAATGGTGTTGGTGTCCTATATTTTTTATATTAGCAGTTTCGGAATGTCCGCTTGTCATATTACAGTGTCCATGTCATGTCGAAATTCATACTCCATAAATTATATTAACCATGTGAAAGGGGGTATAAGCAATAAGCAATTGTCACCTAGGCCAGATGTCAATAACAAATTGGTATAAGGAATTGCAGGGAAGGGAGAACACTGATTTTTTTTGATTTTTTTTTCACAACAGGCACAATAATTATGTTTATCAAACATGACTTAATGGGAATTTAATAAGGTTGCCACATAATGTCGTCATATTTGCACGAGTAGTTGTGTCGTGCAACCTAGCATTTTCCATATTTCGGGATATGCTTCGTAAAAAATCAGAATTTCCTTCAAACAAAAAAGGTAAAAAATCAGAATTAATAAACACATTCATATACAAAAAGACAATTTAAGGAATATTCATAATACAAAATATACACATTAAACATAATACATATAATTTTTAAATATATTTGAAAACTAATAGACCAAAGTACTAAGAGCATCTCCAATAAGAGTATCATAGAGAGTACCATAGATCAATGATCCATATCTTATTTTTATATATTATTGGAGTTTAATGACATGACATAGAGGGTATCAAAATTGATGATACGGTAACTTATTTAAGATATCGTATCATCAATTTAATATTGTCATTTTTTGTCTATCTAATTAAATATAATTGATTACTTGTTAATAATGTATGATACCCAAGTGGTATCACCATTGGAGCAAAATATGTATGAGTTGCATAAATATTACATGGCATTGTAGGGACCGCTTTTTAGTGATGTATGATACTCAAAGTGATATTATTATTGGAGATGCTCTAATTTTTCAATTGCAAAGTTCATAAAAAAAAATGTTTCAATTGCAAAAAAAAAAAAAATCTATTATTTTATTTTTTTCAAAAAGAAGAAATTTATGTTTTAAGAAATCCCTTTAAATACATCACTAGAGCCGCAACACTTATCATCAAACACTTCACTAAATTAGCTATATCATTCTGAAAGTGGTATTACTAAGAACCAAAATGGATTCATTTTTTGTATTGTGTTTCTTGGGATTAATACTCCTTGTTGCACAAGCCCAAGACTCACCAAGAGACTATGTGAATGCTCACAATGCAGCAAGATCAAATATTTTTCTTTTCAAAATTCCAAAACTTGTTTGGGACAACAAAATTGCTGATTTTGCACAAAACTATGCAAATCAACGCAAGGATTGTAAACTGATCCCCTCCGGTGGCCATTACGGAGAAAATCTCGCTGTGAAAGCCGGCGAAATGAGTGGCACAGATGCAGTGAAGTTGTGGGTGGATGAAGAACCTCACTATAATCACTATCTTAACTCATGTGATGGTGGTGAATGTCATCATTATACTCAGGTGATTTGGGAAGATTCAAGACGTGTTGGATGTGGCAAAGTTAGATGTGATAATGGAGGAACATTCATTACTTGCAATTATGATCCTCCAGGTAACATTGCTGGCCAATCACCATACTAAGTGGTATCATCAATTGTTCTTAATGTTTTTAAATTTTACAATAAGGTTAATGTGAGTTCATCATATGTAAATTGCATACCAATCTCATTGATCGGTCTTGCATAGGGGTGTTCACGGTTCATAAACTGCACTGAACTGAACCATATAAATGGTTCAGTTCAGTAACTGAAACCACTTTTTATAAAAACTGGTTTATTTCTCAAACCAGTTTCAGTTCAGTTCAGAACCAGTTTAGAACCAGTTTACATTTATAAACCAGTTTAGTTTCAGTTAACTGGTTAAAAACCGGTTTTTTACTAAAACCGGATTATTTTTTGGAAAACTGGTTTTAAACCAATTTATTGTATTATTTTTTTAAAAAATGGTTTTCCGATAAAAAAAATTTCAGAGTTTTTTCTTCCGAAAAACAGTTTTAGTCTTTTTTTTCAAGAAAACAGTTTCGATTTTTTCAAAAAAACAAGTTTCTGACTATTTCGGGAAAAAATTACGATTTTTTGGAAAAAAGTTTCCGAATTTTTTGCGGAAAAAATTTCCTATTTTTTCCGGGAAAAAAAGTTTCGATTTAGTTTCCGATTTTTGGGGAAAAAAAGTTCCCGATTTTTTTCGAAAAAAAGTTTCTGATTTTTTCGGAAAAAAAAATTCCGATTTTTTTCGAAAAAAAAGATTCCAGATTTTTTCGGAAAAAAGTGTCGATTTTTTTCGGAAAAAAAGTTTCCGATTTTTTCGGGAAAAAAAGTTTCCGATTTTTTTCGGAAAAAAAAGGTTCCAGATTTTTTTCGGAAAAAAGTTTCGATTTTTTCGGAAAAAAGTTCCGATTTTTTCGGAAAAAAAATTTTCGATTTTTTTCGGGAAAAAAGTTTCCGATTTTTTCGGGAAAAAAAAGTTCCAGATTTTTTTCAGAAAAAAGTTTCGATTTTTTTCGGAAAAATTTTTCCGATTTTTTCGGGAAAAAAAGTTTCGATTTTTTCGGAAAAAAAGGTTCCAGAATTTTTTCGGAAAAAAGTTTTGATTTTTTTCGGGAAAAAAGTTTTCGATTTTTTTCGGAAATTTTTTTCCGATTTTTCGGGAAAAAAAGTTTCGATTTTATCCGAAAAGAAGGTTCCAGATATTTTCGGAAAAAAGTTTCGATTTTTTCGGAAAAAAAGTTTCCGATTTTTTCGGGAAAAAAAGTTCCGATTTTTTTTCGAAAAAAAAGGTTCCAGATTTTTTTCGGAAAAAAGTTTCCAAATTTATTGGGAAATTATTAAATATTTTTCTTTAAAAAAAAAACAGTTCATAAATTTAAACTGGTTTTAAACCAGTTATAAACTGAATTGTAATTGTTTATTAAAAGTGGTTCAGTTCAAAAACTGTATTGAATGGTTCAGTTTAAAATATGGTTCAGTGCAGTTTGAACCACAGTTTGGTTCAGTTAACTGAATTTTTGAACACCCCTAGTCTTGCAAATTCTGAGGACAATATATATAAATTTGTAGCATTATTAAAATTTTAGAACCAGATTTAACTGGTGGTGAAAAAAAAAAAAAAATAGATGTATACAAAGTGGTGAATGAAGGTTTTTGTGTCTATGGATCGGGTATAGGTTTGGATTTAGTATTCTTGCATTTAGTTGTGTGATATGATATTAAAGGTTGTGTTTGGAGAAACCATTTAATTTGCATCTTATAGAGAAGAGAAATGATATTTGTACAACCACTTTTGGACAACTTTGGAGACAACTTTCTCTCACATACTCTTATTGTGTTTTGCCTCTCTCTACTCATCTCTTTTTTTATTATTTTTATTTCAAAAGCTAAAGAGAAAAAATGGTTGTCTCAAAAATTGTCACAAAAATGGTTGTACAAATAACATAATTCTATATTATAATGAATCAAATGAAATTGTTTCGTATAAGTCATTTTCATAAGCTATCTTAAAAAAATTATAAAAATAAGTTGAAAACAATTTACGAACATGTCATATAAGTTATTTTTATAAGTTCTCTCAAACTATCTCATAAGTGTTTATGTCAGTAAATTTTCAAAAGTTACACTTTATAAAATTACCGCGACTCTGATATATCTACCGTAATACCAAATATAGCATCATTGTGTTCTTTTGCTTTTGCTTGTTCGTTTGTGTCTGTGGGTCACAAATGTTTTCTACTGCGTGCATATGACTTTGTCCGTCTTGTCTCCATTATTGTACGTTTGTTGTTACTACAACTCTTGCTAGATCTGCAATTGTTCAGACCTTTGTTTAAATTGCTGCTGTTGCTACACTACTACTACCTTATCACACTTTTCGAAAAATTGAAGTTTTTTCGTCAAAAACTAAATAAATTATTTGAAACCTTAATTCTGTAATATATGGTGATTTTAATTTAGTGTAATATAGACAGAAGCGTCTTTCATACATGTGCTATGACATAGGACCTTTTAAAAATAGGGCCTTAAAAAAAATTATAAGAGAGTGGTATTAGAGAAAATATTTGTTGGTACAACGACCAACAAGCACGACTAGAGACGAATAGTTAGCAACCGTCTGATAAATTATGTAAACCACAAACTTATATTTGGTTTATATCCCTTGTATTTTATTTCATCCCTTGATTTCCATGTCGTTCCACTTCGCTGGTTGCTATACAAGTCGTGCTATTGCTCTAGTATTAGTAAATAAGAGTATAAAATGAGGGATTATGAGTTTTCAAATGAGGGATTGTGAAGTCTAAATATTTGAGATTCTTTTTATTCTAAAATAAGAGATTTATTAATTGCAAAAAGTCCAAAAGATATTATTCTATTATGAATAAATTGTTTAGACGCCTTATAGCTAATTGTTATACAATAGTTTTGTTAAATGGAGAAGCGTGTGATAGAGATTGTCTTGTTTATAAAAATAATTATATTAGCAAAAAAATAATTATTTTTTAGTTTTATTAATATTATTTATAATTTAAATCGATGACAATTCTTTTGATTATTTTAATTTATATATTATTTTATTAAAGCTTATTTTTAATAATCCCACAGAACCTCCAAAAAATCGGAGATGGCCGTGATTATAGTGTGTTTTAAGAGAAAAAGGTTGAAAGATCGAAATGATAATTATGGTGGGGGATGACAACTTTTTTATAGAAACCTAAGCTAAGCTAGAATAATTTATGTGAAGAATCCGTATTTACATTCATTTGCTCTTATTCTAATTAATAATTATAGCTTGATTGGGTTTCCTTTGGCCAATGGTTACTAACCATTTTATTTTTTAAGTTGTTTAACGACTATAATTTCACCTTTTTAAGGTTGAATAAGTGGAAGTATCAGAGTTTGAACTTTAATCTCTATATATTATATATAATATTTCTATCAACTAAGCTATGATGTAGAATATCTAAGAAAACTGATGGGTTGCCAATCAAATTATCTTCCTATGAGTTTCTCCTTCCTCATATACGTAGTAGACAAATAAATTAGTTTAGCTTTCTTGTACTTGGAAGTCATAGGGAGTGGGTAAGAAGTTTTGAATTTATACACATCAAGATGTATGTACATTGTTTGAATTGAACTTTTGAACTATGAAATATATCACATTCACAAACATTGGTCATTAGGGATTATGTGCCTATATATTCAGCACTCTGTCTCTAGTCTCCTTAAAAATGTATATACTAAATTAACATCCCTTCCTTAGAAATGTATGTATATATATAAAAAAGTACGTGACCCACTTGATAAAACTAATTAATTAGATATGATTCTCTCTTCGTCCTTATTTATAAGAGTTGTTTCACAAAATATGGGCTTTAAGAAAATTGGTTTGAATATTAAATTGATTGACAAATTATATTAATTTTTCATATTTACTCTTAATAATGACTTTTCTATAATAATAAAGTACTCACTTGCAAAAAAGAATTAAATGCTATTATAAAAATTATGTAAAGTAAATAAGAATAATTTTGAAAAAAAAATCAATATAATTAATAATTATAAAATGGTCTTATAAAAAGAGATAATATTTTTGTTAAACTAACTCTTATAATAAAGGATGGAGCGAGTATTATATTGCAAGAGAGATCATCTACATGTAGCTATTGTGCATTTAACTAACTAACAAGGCGGCTGATATATAGTAGGACATGGTCAAAGGCTGCTAAGGCTTTATACGTAACATAAGCTCTTTTAGATAATAAGTAAGACTCAGTTTGATAAAAAATAGCGGAAAGTTAATAAACTAGTTTATAGCGGATAGTTTATAATGGATAGTTTATAAGCTAGCTATTAGCTTATAGCGAATAAGCTAGTTAATTGAATTTGTAGTATTTGGTAAAATTAGCGGTTGGATTAGCTTATAAGTATGAATCGACATAAAAATGATATGTTTAATTAATATTTAATTTTTTTAAGTAAGATGATAGGGGTAAAATTAGAAGAAAAGATAATAAGCTATAAGCTATAAGCTCATAAGCTACTTGAAATAGCGTTTGGAAAATAAGTTATAAGCTCTTTTTTAAAAATTGTTACCAAAGAAAGTTTTTAGCTTATAAGCCAAAAGTTAAAAGCTATAAGCTAGCTTATTTGGCTTACCAAAGCCTAAATATAGTGGATAGTGAATATAGGTGAAATTATTTCCTTTTATAAGATTTGATGTTTGATTCAAAAACCGACTCATTTGAAGTCGCTAATTTTACTGTTTATTAGCTGGAGTCTAATTAAAATAAGAATATTGTTCTATATGAACTGATATAACATAAAAGGTGACAGTAAAGAGTATATTTTAAGGTCTCAAACATTCACCACCAAATTAATCAACCCATCTTGTTAAGAAAAAATTCTATTTACTAACAATTATTAATATTTCTTGTTAGAGGTATACTTAGGTGGAAAAAATTAATAATATTGCATTACTATTCTAAAATTACAAATAATTTTAGACAAATATTGTATATAGAAAAGGTAACAAAATGGTCCTTGTAAGTATAGTTTAAGAGGTGAAATTTGAATCATTAGATTATTTAACAAAAATGAAAATAAAAAGTGGATAATTCATGATCCTTATCATGTGCAAGGTTGGACACATTAGAGAAACACTTTTAAGTTACTAATTTGACTTTATCTTATAACCCATAACCCAAAATCTCTTATAAATAGGCTTATAATATTGTCCCTAAACACCAACCATTATTAATAGTCCAAAGAAACCATTTATCCACATGAGTTTACCAATGATCTCAATGTTTGTCCCTATCATGGCTCTCTTAGCCATATTAACACAAACCTCAAATGCTCAAAACTCACCACAAGACTACCTCAATGCCCACAACAAAGCACGTTCTGAAGTTGGTGTTGGTCCTATAACATGGGATTCAAATGTTGCATCTTATGCACAAAACTATGTTAACCAATTGAGAGGAAGTTGTCAGTTAGTACACTCTGGGGGTCCATATGGAGAAAATCTTGCATGGAGCAGTGCTGACCTTACTGCTACAGCTGCTGTCAACATGTGGGTTGGAGAGAAGCCAAACTATAACTATAATTCTAATTCTTGTGTTGGTGGTGAATGTTTGCATTATACTCAAGTTGTTTGGCGCAATTCGGTTCGCCTTGGATGTGCTAAGGCGAAGTGTAACAACGGTCGTAGCACCATTGTTAGTTGTAACTATGATCCACCTGGCAACTATAGGGGTCAGAGACCTTATGGTATTAGTCCTTTTGAAATACCATTGAGCTTCAACAACCATGGCTTTGATAACAAGTAATTAGAGATGAAACAGTCACATATGAAAAATAAATGGATAAGTGACAAATTTGTATATTTTCATATGCAGATATATAGTCATATGCATGCCAGCATCATCTGTAACAATAACATGCTCAATATATGTTCAATTATCTTTTTATCTATGATATTTTTTTAATTTGAATGAAAATTATTAACTAATCGGTTTGACGGTTGAACCGGCCGGTGTAATTGTTGAACCTATGGACGGACTCTGGCGGCCACTCTGCCAAGTTCTCATGAATTGGGCAGTCTGACTGATGAACCTATAAACTCGCAGGTGTGGTCGACACATGTTCAACACAATCTAAAACAAACTCATCACACAAAATTGACCAATTTAAAATTTATTTGAGGACTAAATTAATTATTTAAAAACACAATTCGAAGACCATAATATCAAATAAAATAGAAACTTGTGAATATTTTGTTGTAACTTTGATACATTTAGAGACTATTGCAATATTGTCTTACACATTCAGAGAGCAAAATAATATCAATCCTTACTAGCATGCAGCAGATATCTGATCACAGCTTTAAACCTTCCTCACCTGCGTAAGCTTTCCTTAACAGCTTTTTCAACTGATCACAGTTCACATATTTGATATTTGCCACTTCATCAGGATTTAGATTAAAGTTAACATCCCAGACAATAAACAACAAATAATCCACTGCTGTCAAGGAGGGGAAAAAGTTAAGTCAAAGAGGATTAGTTGTTTGGATGATCTATATTACTGTGCACTAAACCTAGTTTGGATACTTAAAGAACAAAATCAGCTTGTAGTTAAACTTTGAACCAATTAAATTAGTGTACAGTCATGAAAACAGACATGCATCATCATAGAGAATTTTTCACTAGATAGTCACTTTGAAGAGCTTATAGCTTATCATTTCCTCTTCCACTTTACCCTTATTATTTTAACTAAAACTCACTTTTATCCATTATAAATCAACCAAAAGTTTATTTTGGTTAAAAGTGAGTTGAATATAAAGCAAAAGCTCAAAACTCTAGCTTCATGTCACAATAAATTCTAGAGACAAATCAATTTTACTCTACACATCGAAATATGTTAAAATCAATTCTACACCTCTAAATCAATTTCACCTTATCCAAAAGTGAAACCAAACATACACTTATACTCTACTTAAAAGCTAATCCAAACATACACTTTTATTGAACTAAAACCAATCCAACCCTAAAAAAACTGAATCAAATCAAGCCATGAATAAAGAAGAAATTGACAATGGAAGAAGAGAAAGCAAGTTAAGACATTTTTACAAAATTTGAGTTGACATTTTTACTACCATTTCCAATTCCACCCATTCTCCATACTCTCGACAATCATAGAACACCTTGCCTCCTAACAACATTGTGCTCTCCGCCTTATTCCTAGCATCCCATAAAGTCCATACAGTTGTTAGCCAAACCAATTACTTGTTCTTTTTCCATTTCTCTCCTTCAATCCAACCACCATGTTGCACAAAATGATCCTGTATTGTACCAGCATAAGCACCTTCAAATCCCAGCCATCAATAAATTAACATCCAGACGATGCGTGCGAAGTGGCAAGAGAGGAGCACGTGATTACAACTTTCAGTTTCTGCGTTACAAAACACACAAGAACTATTAAATGACTGAATGATGCATCTTGCAATCAAGCAATCTTTAGTTGCACAAGTGCTTAAACAGGCTGCCGGACAGAATATTGCACTGATCCTGTTTCATCAACTTCTGCAGATGATTGTACGATGTCCTTACAGTGAAATCTGATGTTTTATCAATTGTGAAAACCCATCTATCCTCTATACCAAGGGTTAATGTGACATCCTTCACCAACTCTAGTAAATCCTTCAATTATTCGTCCTCCCATGCGATTTTAACTTTTCTATACATACCTCTGTAGAATTTCTTATAAGTTAAAGACTTACGGTTCTGAACATATATATATAAGCAAATTGTACTCAATTGTTGTGGACTAGATACATATGCATTTGCTTATATTTAAGTCCCGAGGAGTACATATTTCAGTTGAGGATAGACAGCATGTTACCTAGCGAATCTCGAATTGGTAGGATAGACAAATATAATTGATAAATAGATTATACTGAAAAAGAACCAACCAAAAGTTAAAGGACTCACCACTCAGAAGAGGGGATACATTGGCATAAAACTGATAGTCATTGTACCACATGAAACAATTGGATCCATAAATTTCCCATCTTTTTTTGTTTTCGATTACATTTCTAAAAGTGCCAAGTTCCTTCCTGCTGATATTTCTTGTACAAAAAGACCATAAAGGATTTATTATCACCAACAGAAAATCCTGAAAACATTATTGTCTCATTGTACCAGTCCTGGGTTCAGACCCTCGGCACCGACACCACTGGTGCCACAATCAATAGCTTCTGATTTGTTGTTTATAGCACCAAATGGAGCTATAGCTCTACCTTGTCAAACCATTCTTTCACCACCAATACACTTATATGAAGGATTTTTCTCTTCATCTCAAGAATGAAACAAAAATTTAAAGCTAATCACACAAATTATGCAAAACTAGTTCTACCAGAGTAAAATCTAAAAAAATAGAAAAGCATGAGAGAAAGGGATTATGTTGGAGGGGGTTCGCGGTGGCCGAGTAATTATTGTGAAGACTTTGTATTTTAGAGAACAAATTCAATTTTTAAGTAGTTTAATTAACCTTTTCAAGAAATATCAGAATCTACCAGAAAACAACAGAAGAATGATAGCAGTAACCAAAACATTCAAAAATCGTTTACAAAATGAAGTGCAAAATCAACAATACAAAATAATGCACTTCAAAAAACAAATCACAGAAAGAAAAAGAAAAAGAAAAAGAAAAAAAAAAACTGTAAATAACCAAAATTGCTACACAATACAAGATTGTGCAAGTCTCCAAAGTCAAGTTGTGACATTCTTATACTGCGATATTTCCTTTGATACCAGATGAGAGATCCTACTGCAGTATACAGTCTACACTGGAGTAGGATCATCATCATCTCGTAGCAAAGGGGCTTCACAGGAGGATGTTTTAACTTGAGGAGCTGGTAGTGTTGTTGGCTAGGGTTTCTGTATTGATTTCTGTCATCAATTTATAGTGTTCAGTACTTCAGTTAGGCTTTTGGTTTTTTTTTTTGGTGAGCTTGTTGGGCCTAGACTATGCTAGCCTTTGAATATAAGGGGTTTATTCGATAAGATTTTCTTTTGTCACCCTACTTATTTTCTCGATAAGATTTTCTGATGCTAAAATTTTGGAAGCTAAGTTACAATTTTCTGTGGTTTGTTTCCTATTACTCGAAAGGAAGATTATACTATGACACTTATATGATCGGTTCTGGCATTTAGGTGAACTCATTTACCAGTATAATAGTATATCCAACTTTCCACACACAGCTAACTAAACTAGGTTGGTTGGTAGATAAAGTGACTAATGCATGTTTTTTAGACAACTACTACTCAATGGTAGCTCAATTTTTACAAAGTGAAAGAGTTTGCCATTTGTTGAATGTGGAGGAGCTACCTTTCTCTTATGTTCCTAACTAATAGTCAACTTCTATGATTATTATATTGAAAAACAGCTGCAAATTTTACTCTTTCTGCTACAGAGGAATTTCTGATTAGTTTGGAGATTAGACTAAAATAGCACAATAATTGAATTATGAACTATGATTAGGAGAATTTCTATGATGATATTGATTATGAAATAATGAAAATGCTTTTTTTTTTATTATTATTCATCACAATAACACCTTTTATAGATGAAAATCGGAACAATTACAAGTGTGGTTACTTAACTAACAAGTAACTCATCAAACTTGAAACAACTCTAACTAATATATAACTAACTTTTTGAAAGTTAGTTATTCTAGTTTTCTTATACACAAAGTAATACACTATATATATGAACCCCTTATAGTTTGAATTACAAATCAACAAAAGATATATGTAGCATCCCAATATTAATTACAAAGCTACCAAATCAAAGAAAAATGAAAATTTACAAGTGCAAAGATACATTTCCATTAGAAGCTAGAATTAGAAAACTATCAACAAGGCTGCCGAAACCGCAAATGTTATGCCACTTACTAAGCTTCTGCAAGATGAAGGCCTCCAAGCAGCTGTAACACAAAGAAAAGCTTATATTAGATTCTCTTCCTTATTACATATCACATGGAAACTAAGTCTAATTACTATATCTTATATCTACTTTTCAACAAGCATCTCTATACAGTGGAAAAAAAAGAAGTTAAAATGATCTTCCAATAATTTCAAGTCTTTTAAATAATAACTTGTCATATAAGTTAACATCTCAACTTTTAAACCTCCAATTTTAACTTTTCTACAGCTACCTATATAGAATTTCTTATAAGTTAAAGAGTTACTGCTCCGAACATAAATATAAGCAAATAGTACATGTACGTAGTTTCAAATGTGGATCAGATACACATAATTTTTGCTTATATTTAAGTCTAGACAACATGCACCACATGAGACAATTGTATCCAAAAGTTGCCCATCTTTTTTTGTTTTCATATCCATTTCTAGCAATGTCAAGTTGACCATCCAAACACCTTCTGCAATCCTTCCTGCTGATATCTCTTGTGCATTGAGCCAGGCCATATCTCTTCTCACTTTGATTGAAGTTCAATACTTCTGTAAGATCTCTAGACGTAGGAAACACCATATAAACCAAATTGTAAGTTCAATACTTCTTGTGCATTCGCAACACCTGCATTTCTCCGAAGAAGCTATCGTTCGAATAGCGTAGGAAACACCATCTAAACCAAATTGTAAGATCTCTAGACGTAGTACAACTATTTGAGGCTTCTCTTGTAGAGTTAAGGGCACAAACAGAACAATTGGTAGCAGATATATCCCCTCTGCATAATATTGTACCATAAACCCTGTTGGACTTTGTTCCTACAATGGTTTGGTAAAATCCATGGTGTTCAACCACGTTTGAAGCAAGAGAATCCAATAAGGTTTTCTTATTGGTTTGAAATGTATCTTCATCGACAGTATTATCAGATTTTCCATATTAGTATCATAAGCAAGGCAAAAAAAGCCATCATGAAAGACCATAACAAAGAAGCTGATAACACATAGCATAACAAAAAAAAATGGCTTCATAGTTTCTTAATTTGGTATAACAGAAGAGAAGAAGAAGATCAAAAGCAATGAGTTTATCACCTGCCTTACAAATTTTGAAAATTTATCAGTTGGTCAAATAATGACATTTTTATAATTATCACTTATATTTTATCTTTCATGTTGTTTAGGATAAGTCAAAGAAAGTTTTCAATTCAGCGTGTTGAATGTACTTAATCTCATTCAAAGAAATTGTTTAAATGATGACCATACAAGTCCATTTAACATGGATTTTGCATATTGTGAGGATATAAAACTGAATCACAAAATAATTTTTTGTTCAAAACACAAATTATCTAAAATATCACAATAATTTTTATCTACTAAATATCGTACAAAACAAAAAATTATTCAATACCACTATTGGAGATTTACTTTACGCAAATAAATCCTCACGTGCCATCTAAAAGGACCAAAATAACATCATGCGAGCACTGTTCGCACACTATTTTACAAGTGACAATTCTATTTGACTCAAACCTAACGTCTGCACCCCCATGCATGAATGAAAATATCATGAAAAAAAAAAGTTCGCATTTTAGAATTGCTAGAAAATGAAACTACTATTAAATGGTTGGTGAGAATAATAGAAAATGAATGGTCAAAAACTGTTAAAGATAATCTTATTAATTATTATGGTCCCTAAAGAAAATAGTAGCAAGTTGTGTATTCCTTGGTTGAAATTGGGAGTAGTGTTACTTCTTTCTTTTCCATAGATCTTCTTCGTGGCAATGGATATGGACAGGTGAAGCTTCTTTCTTTCTTCTTCAACCTTCATGGTCCAAACACTAATACTACATGTTATTAATTTATGGAAAATGTTAACTTGTGCCCTTAAAGCACAAGTTAAAGAGATAAATGTAAAAATATTCTCTTAAAAATAATGTATTTAACTTTATCAACATTAAATATCTTATATTATTAAATGCTAAATTTTCATATTTAGGTACCTAAATATGTGCCCTTAGAGCACGTGTTAACATGACCCTTGTTTTATATGCAACAAATTTATTAAATTATATTAGATGCATCATTTGATTAGCATACTATAGGATTGGAACTGAAGTAATACTAACATGATACTATGTTACTAAAAGTTAAGAGTATTGTTTTACACCCAAACAAGATGTGACGAGACATATTGATTCAATGACGGAAAACTTACATATGTGTACATGGTGCAAGACTTATTTACTTGTGTATATTAAACAAAACATTGTTTTACTATAATTATCACATAGAAACAAGCAAAACTGATTACTAATCACTTCACAAAAAAGGGGTCCAATCTCAAACTTTCCCTATGTAAAGTTGGCCAGCTTGGGGTCAAAATAAGTAATTATATGACTAATATATTGCATAGTGTTGATCTTGTACTTCATCTACTAATGCTAATATGTTGCATAATAATACAGCTTGATCTTGTACTTGAATCTTTCAAGGTAATTCCTGATTTCGTGTATTTGATGTGTGGTCCGTAACCTTTTCAACTTTTTTAACTCTTAATTTAAACCACTATTTGTGTCAAACCTTCATTTTGTCCAAAATTTTGTCCATCTAACATCACAAGCAATCAAAAATATAAATTTTAAAGTCATAATTTTGTTAGTTGAAGAAAATGACTATGTTTTACATTTAGAGGTTGTTTGTTAAGGCTTATTTTGGAAGAAAAAAAATCACTTTTTTATAAAAAATAATTACTTTTAAAAATATTGGATATGTTTGTTACAAATTTTTAAAATAATCATAATCTAAAAATAATCAGAAAACAGCTAAAAATGAGAAGTTATTAGTAATTTCTCAAATAATAGATTTTTTTAGAGAAGAGAGAAAACAAATATCAAAAGATATATGTTATTTTGTAATTGAAAAAAAATCACTTTTAAGAGTTATATTCAAACAAGCTAAAGATTATTTTATTAAAAAAAGTAATTTTTATTACAATAAACAAACACAAAATAAATTTTACTTTTATATAAAATCTCTAAATTGTTAAATACCAAAATTACTATTTTTTTTAATTTGTAACGAAAGAACTCTTGATTATTTATCACCATCATTAGGTGTAACTATGATCCACCGGACTACTATAGGGATCTATAGGGATCAAACACCTTATGAACAATAACATATGAAAAATAAATGGATAAGAACTTGTGTAATAGCAGCCCCAATTAGAAAACTGGAAAAAGATACTGCCAAGACCACAGCCATGCTGAATGTTGAGCCAGAAGAGGGTCTCCAAGTAGCTGTACCAAAGATTTTATGGTTATTGAAAAGTTAAAATAATACTGCAATTAATGATAATATTTCTACAAATAAATCGGTATTTTAGTCCTAAATATTGTATCGGCTGGTCAATTTTAGTCCCTCCAATTTAGGAACCGGCAATTTAGTCCCTTAAAAAGTACTCAACAAAGTAATAGACTTTTTTATAAATAAAGAGTTACTCCGAACATAAATATATAAACAAATTATATACATGTATCTAGTTTCAATTGTTATGGATCATATACACATGCTTTTTTGCTTATATTTAAGTCCAGTATCAACATGTTACGTAGTGAATTCTCAGATTGGTAAGATATACAATTATAACTGATAAATAGCCAAAATTTAAAGGACTCACCACTTAGAAGAAGACTGGAGCCATTATTAAAATAAAATTGATAGTCATTGTACCACATGAAACAATTTGATCCATAAATTTCCCATCTTCTTTTATTTTCAATTGCAGTTCTAAAATTGTGCAGTTGAAGATCAAGACACCTTCTGCAATCCTTCCTACTGATATCTCTTGTGCATTGAGCCATACCATATCTCTTCTCACTTTGATTGAAGTTCAATACTTCTGTCCGGAACATGAATGAATTCACCGAAGTTGCCGCTGCTACTCCACTCATGAAAGGTATCCCTAGTGAAACTAAAGATGGATCATCAATATTAGTGTCATTTGCGGTTGCGGTTGACATAGTTATTTGCTTCATTTCTCCGGAGAAGCCCTTGTTCGAATAGTGTACAAAACACCATCTAAACCAAACTGTAACATCTCTACTCTTACTACAATGATTTGAGGCTACTCTAGTAGAGTTAAGGGCACAAACAGAACAATTGTTAGCAGAAATGTCCCCTCTGCATAATATTGTGCCATAAACCCTGTTGGACTTTTTTCCTACAATGGTTTGGTAAAATCCATGGTGATCAACCACATTTGAAGCAAGAGAATCTAATAAGGTTTTCTTATTGGTTTGAAATGTATCTTCATTGACAGTAGATTCATATTCGTCACACACGCGAATTTATTTCTGCATTAGTATCAGCAGCAAAGCAAAAAAAGGCATTATGAAAGACCAGAACAAAGAAGCTGATAACACATAGCATAACAAAATAAAATGGCTTCATAGTTTCTTAATTTTGTATAAACAAAATAAGAGGAATATCAAAAGCAATGAGTTTGTCACCTACCTTACAAATTTTGAACATAACATTTATAAGTTGGTCAAAAAATGCATTTATTATCACTTTTATATCTTATGTGCAAGTTAAGAACTTGTTAGGACTTTGTTAGTTTGCTGGGCTGATTGGGCCTTGTCTAAAGCCCAATACCCTTTATGTTGATCCATTAGTGTTTGTAAAGCCTTTATAAGGCTATTGTTGACTGTGATGAATAATAGAGGATCATTTTACCTTACAATTGGTATCAGTGGGTCCCATCCAAGAACCTGTAAGTTTCTTGACCGTTATAGACCGTTACGACCGTTGCAACGGTTTTCTTCATCCGTTTTTCATCGTTCTTCATCTTTTCTTGCTCACTTTCGAAGCTTTCTTCATCATAATCAATGGCGGAATCTTCCAATTTCATGCAACCGGCGATTCCTCGATTTGACGGATATTACGAACACTGGTCTATGCTCATGGAGAATCTCCTTCGTTCGAAGGAGTATTGGAGTTTGATAGAGAATGGCGTCACAATCGCTCCTGCAAATGCAACGGCGGAGCAACGTAAAGCTGCAGAAGATAGTAAATTGCGTGATTTGAAGGTAAAGAACTACCTCTTTCAAGCGATTGATCGGTCCATCCTTGAAACAATTCTTGTTCGTGATACTGCACGAGACATTTGGGAAGCGATGCGACGAAAGTATCAAGGCTCCACCAAGGTTAAACGCGCGCAGCTCCAGGCTCTGAGGCGGGAATTCGAGGTTCTTGCAATGGGGGAGAGTGAAACCGTGAATGATTACTTTGCAAGAACACTCGCCATAGCTAATCGCATGACATCACATGGAGAAAGAATGGAACAAGTAGTGGTTGTTGAGAAAATTCTAAGATCCATGCCTGCAAGATTCAATTATGTGGTTTGTTCAATTGAAGAATCAAACGACGTCACAACACTCTCCATTGATGAACTTCAAAGCAGCTTATTAGTTCATGAACAACGAATGAGGGGTCAGAAAGAACATCAGAAAGAATCTAGTGATGATCAAGCACTAAAGATGAGTAACTCAGGCAGAGGTAGAGGAAGAAATCCCTCACGAGGTCGAGGCAGGGGTAGAATGAGTAAGGAATTGATTGAATGCTTCAAATGTCACAAGCTTGGGCATTATCGCAATGAATGCCCTGATTGGGAAGCAAATTATGTTGAACAAGAAGAAGAAATGTTGTTAATGGCTTTTTCTGATCATAGAAGTGTTGAATTTGCTGAAGGGATTTGGTACATTGACAGCGGGTGTAGCAATCATATGACAGGAACTAAGGAGTGGTTCTTTGAATTTGATGATCAATTCAGAGAATCAGTCAAACTTGGTAATGATTCTAAAATGGCAGTCATGGGTAGAGGGAATGTGAAGCTGAACATTAATGATAAGGTACATGTCATAACTAATGTGTATTATCTACCTGGTCTTAGCAATAATCTACTCAGTGTTGGTCAATTACAACAAAGAAACCTCACTATAGTTTTTAAAAATGATATGTGTCAATTGTATCATGATGAGAAAGGCCTGATTCTAACCACAGAAATGACATCTAATAGAATGTATATTGTTAAAGCTGCCATGATTTTGCCCAAGTGCTTTCAAATTACTACTTCTGCAGAGACCATTTTATGGCATAATAGGTATGCTCACCTCAGTTTTAAGGGTTTGAAAACTCTACATCTCAAACAAATGGTTAAAGGTTTGCCTAAATTGAAAGACTCTAAAGACAAATGCACAGATTGCTTGATGGGTAAGCAACATAGAGATAGCATTCCTAAGCAGGCAAATTGGAGGGCAACAAAGAAGCTTGAGCTGGTGCACTCAGACATTTGTGGGCCAATTACTCCTGCATCAAATGGTGGTAACAGGTATTTCATCACTTTCACTGATGATTATACTAGAAAAACATGGACTTATATTCTGCATGAGAAATCTGGTGCATTTGAGTGTTTTAAAAGGTTCAAATCTCTAGTAGAAACTGAATCCAGCTGTCTAATTCAGTGTCTTAGAAGTGATAGGGGTGGTGAATACACTTCTAGTGAGTTCAATGAATTCTGTAGCTCTGTTGGTATAAAGAAACAATTAACCACAGCTTACACTCCACAACAGAATGGAGTATCTGAAAGGAAAAATAGAACCATTCTTAATATGGTTAGGAGTATGATATCTGCTAGAAACATGCCTAAGAAATTTTGGCCTGAAGCTGTCAAATGGGCCACTTATGTCATCAATAGAAGCCCTACTCATGCTGTTAAAGATGTTACTCCTGAGGAAGCATGGAGTGGAATAAAACCTTATGTACATTACTTTAGAGTTTTTGGGTGTATAGCTCATGTACATGTACCTGATGTTCACAGGAAAAAGCTGGATAGTAAGAGCATTACATGTGTCTTACTTGGTGTTAGTGAGGAATCTAAGGCCTACAAGTTGTACAATCCTGTTGAGAAAAAGATAATAGTAAGCAGAGATGTTGTGTTTGAAGAATCCAAGAGTTGGAATTGGAATGGTAAAGAGAAAGTTAAGCCCTCAACTGATGTGAATACTGTTGATGATGATGAAAATAAAATTGACCTGCAACATGATGAAGCTGTTGAACAACATGATGGTACTGAGAACAATCAAACTGATCCAGCTAGCAGTGATGACAGTGATGGAAACTCTAGCAATGACTCAGAAGATAATGGCAGGCCTGCTAGAACAAGGCAACCACCAGAGTACCTCAGAGATTATGTGACTGGCATAGAAAATATAGACAATCAAAATGATCAACAGCTGCAGAACTTAGCTATTGCCATGTTCTCCACCAGTGAAGATCCAAGTAGCTATGAAGAAGCTAGTAAGCATGATGTTTGGAAAACTGCTATGGATAATGAAATAGAGTCAATAGAAGCTAATGATACATGGGAATTGACTACTCTACCAAAGGGTGTGAAAGCAGTTGATGTCAAATGGATTTTCAAAACTAAATTCAATGAAAAGGGAAATGTGGACAAGCACAAAGCAAGACTGGTGGCAAAAGGCTACACACAGAAACATGGTATAGACTATAATGAAGTCTTTGCTCCTGTAGCAAGATGGGATACAATAAGGGCTATTTTATCATTGGCAGCTCACAATCAGTGGAGTATCTATCAGCTAGATGTAAAAAGTGCTTTCCTTCATGGTGACTTAACTGAGCATGTATACATTGAACAACCTCTTGGCTACCATAAAGGAGGAAGTGATCAGGTTTATAAACTCAAAAAGGCTCTATATGGCTTAAAGCAAGCTCCAAGAGCTTGGTACAGCAAAATAGAGTCTTACTTCAATTCAGAAAATTTTGATAAGTGTCCTCATGAGCCAACTCTGTTTGTTAAGCATGGTGATGGAGGTAAGATCTTGATTGTAAGTTTGTATGTTGATGATCTTATTTACACTAGAAATAATGCTAGCATGATTGAAGAATTCAAAAATTCCATGAAAAATAAATTTGCTATGACTGATCTTGGCAAAATGAAATATTTTCTGGGAATAGAAGTTGTGCAAAACAGGCAAGGAATCTTCATTTGTCAACACAAATATGCTTCAGATATCTTAGACAGATTTGGCATGAAAGAATGCAACAAAGTATGTAGCCCTATTGTGCCTGGGAGTAAGTTGATCAAAGATGAGAAGGGTAAAGCTGTAGATGCTACTGAGTACAAGAGAATTATAGGCTGCCTTATGTATCTACTTGCCACTAGACCTGATCTAACCTTTTCTGTTTGCTTAGCTGCAAGATATATGGAAAGGCCAACAGAGATGCACCTAGCCTCAGTCAAACGAATTTTGAGATATCTAAAGGGTACCTTAAGTTTTGGAATGATGTATAGAAGCAATGTTGGGCAAAACTTGATTATGCAGGGTTGGACTGATAGTGATTATGCTGGTGACTATGATGACAGAAAATCCACATCTGGTTATGTGTTTACAATGGGCTCTAGTGCTGTATGTTGGTCCTCAAAGAAGCAACCCATTGTCACTCTATCCACCACAGAGGCAGAGTTTGTTGCAGCAGCATCTAGTGCATGTCAATGTATCTGGCTAAGGAATGTACTAGCTCATCTGCACTTGAATCAAAAGACAACTACTATAATAAATTGTGATAACAGTTCATCCATCAAACTGTCAAAGAATCCCATTTTACATGGGAGATGCAAGCACATAGATGTTAGGTATCACTTTCTTAGGGATCTTAACAAAGATGGAATCATTGAGCTCAGTTTTTGCAACTCACAAGATCAACTTGCAGACATCATGACAAAGGCATTAAAGTTAGAGACTTTCTGCAGATTAAGGGAGGGCTTAGGAGTTTGTGAACTAAGTGCTATCTTGTGATATGCTTATCTTAGTTTTGTTTCTGTTCTGTTTTTGTTTTTTGTTGTTTGAAATCTTGAATTAAATTGATCCTAGCTTAGTATGATCAGTTTAAGGGAGGGTTTGTTAGGACTTTGTTAGTTTGCTGGGCTGATTGGGCCTTGTCTAAAGCCCAATACCCTTTATGTTGATCCATTAGTGTTTGTAAAGCCTTTATAAGGCTATTGTTGACTGTGATGAATAATAGAGGATCATTTTACCTTACAGAACTCTGAGGTGATGTATACGACTATCTTTCGTAGTGTTTAGTGCAAGATAATTTAGGCTGTGCCTTTTCATTTATCTGACAATCATATAAGTCAAAGAAAATTTTCAATTCATCGTATTAAATGTACATAATCTCATTCAAAGAACTAGATTAAATGATGACCAAGTCCATTCAACATGGATTTTGCATATTGTGTGCGAGGATATTAAACCGAATCACAAAATAACTTTTTGTTCCAAATATAAGTTGTCTAAAATATCAAAATAATTTTTATCCACCGAATGTCGTACAAGATAAAAAATTGTTCAATATCTTAAAAATTTATATTGTACAGTTCTATCATGTGATGGTCTGTTTGTACTTACTTTTTCATTAATCATATCACCGTTAGTGCGCTGTCGAAAAAAGATCAGTAGGATGACATAGGAGCATGCCACAATAAAGAGATTTTTGTACGCCTAGGCGCGCAATGACTCTTCCGTGTAAAACAGTGTTCGAGTTGGGTGGTTCCGAATTAGATTCTAATTACGATTTTATACTAATAGATAAGTATGAATGAACTTGTTAATAAATGAGAGACAACCATCACCTTACAAGCCGGTTTTGAAGAGTTGAGTTAGACTCAACTCCTAATTCTAAGATAGTATCACAGTATCTCCAAGATCCATTATGTCACTCGTTATCGGGTCACCCACCATTTATATGTTCATGCACCAAGTCTAATAGTGAATCATCACCTTACATATCGGTTTTATAGGGTTGAGTTAGTTCAAACTCCCAATTCAAATTGTAAGAGAACCAATTCAAAACATGCCCATAAGCCATAATGACCTACACAACCTCAGTTTCTATAAAACTAAAATTAGCATTGTATTGACTTTTGATTGCTAATAATAAATTTCCATGACTTGTTTTTGTGGAAGAAAACAAAGAAAGAACCTAGTGCATGTTGGCAAACATTTTTTTTCAACTTTTCCTTTTACCACCCAATGAGTTACTCGCGCCCCCTACGAAATGACCAAAATACTCTTTCATGGCTTAAGCCACGGATATAGAAAAATGAGTAATTTTGAAAAATAACTCATTCATGACTTAAGTCATGGATGTTATAATTGTAGGGTATTTTTGGGAGGATGTCCGTAGCACAAATCACAGACAGGGACATTTTGGTCATTTTGTACGGCGCGCCCCAGAAACCATAGGATGGCAAAAGTAATAATCTTTTCTTCTGGTTACCTATTGTTCCATATACAGTACTTTATAGGCCCAAAGCGGTTGAGCCCAATAGGTAGGGCAAGCCTAGTAGAGGTGGGCCAAAGTAAATGGTCTTCAACTTTGTCTTCTCCTTCATTTTGAGGGTACATAGTGTAGTATATTTTTGTCTCTTTAAGTATAATTTAGTTGGTAGAAATATAGACATATATAACGGATGGGATTTGAGCTCAATATTCTCTATTTTATTCATTTTAGATGGTAAAGTTTTAGTCATTATATTATTTGACAAAAAATATAGTATACTCTTGTTTAGTTCCTTGGTCTCTTTTAATATTTTTACATTTTTAAATTTGTTTAGAAACAATAAATTTTTTTATAAAAGAATAAAATAAAGATGTGTTTATGGGTTTTTAGCAAAATTGCAGCATCTTCCTGAAGAATATAAGAAATAAAGTAGAATATATATATATATATATATATATATATATATATATATATATGTAACTTTGGAGAACGGATTTCCTCTCGTAAAATTTTCACAAGATATGGTCAGTGTAATCACAACTATTGATATTTAAAAAAAGAAAATTAAAATTATAATAGAAATGGGAAGTTCTAATTCCACTTCACGTAAAGTGCACGTGCACATGAGAGGATCCTCTCTTGTAGGGATAATCGTATCCGAATCAATCCAAAAGTAAAACCGCAAACCGAATCAATCCAAATCGAAAACTGCAAAAACCGCATTTGGTTTGGATGTATTTGGATGATTTTTTTATTGAACCGCGAACCGTAAAAAACGCAAACACCGTGGTTAACCGCTAAAACCGCATTAAGTTTCTATTATATTCCAATACTGCTAAAATCACATTAAGTTTCTATTATATTACAATATACATTGCCCAATTACCAAGTCAGTCCACCAAATTAATAGAACTTCAAGTTGTTCTTATTTTTTGTACTGTAATGTTATTTTGGTGTTGTAATATTATTTTAGATCAACAACTTTTATCGGTACTGTGATGTTATTTTGGAACTTCAAGTTCTTTTTTTTTTGGATGTTTAAAATTGTAAGATATTGTAATGTTATTTTTGATAAACAACTTTTATTGGTACTGTAATGTTATTTAGAAAATTTAAGTTCTTTTTTTGTATGTTTAAAATTGTTTGGTATTGAATTGTTATGTTGTAAACCGCAACCACCAAACCGATCCTAACCGCATTGATTTGATTTGGATGACTTTTTAAAAATCAACCGAACTAAACCGAATCGCATGCATTTTTATCTCGTGGTTAGAATAATTTTTATGCTCAAAACTGAACCAAACCGCACGCGATCACCCCTCTTGTAACTTTGTGCCTTTTTATTCGAGCAGTTGATTTAATTTGCACCTTTTTTATAGGCAATTTGCATTTCAATATGATATTATTGTGTTACACTGCCCCATCATTTTCATGCAAATTACATACAGGTTTTCCACTAACATATATTTGGGACAATATATTATCTTATGTGGATATATTTGATTCTATTTGCATTTTTTATAAATTATAAGTGGCTCTTTACACCAAGTGGAAAATATAAACTTACTTCTATTTTAGTTGCCTTTGTTTTCTTCAGTGACAGATATGCTTCATTAAATTATAAACTTAAAATTTCAATATCTAATCTTGAAAAGCATAGAACAAATTAAAACAAATCCTATAAATATCTACTTAGCTTGCGACATATCAATATGAAGCTAACTAAAAATATTTTAAATGGAAAGGGACAAATAGGTTTATTGATTCAGTGGGAAAATTGAAACCAGGTTTAATACATTTTTCATCCTCAGTTGTTATTATAATATTGACTGATGAAGTCATACATTGTACAATTTTCTTTGAAAAGAATGCATAGTACGGTTAAGTATAAGGATTGAATAGAAATAGAAATAAGTGTCATATTGTACCCAAAAAACTGAAGTAAGTGTCAATAAAAAAAACAAAAAAAACAAATATATTATATTTTTCGGTTACTAGTGTAGCTAATACATATATTCAACTAGTTTTTAATGGATATATTTGATTTATAGAAAATATTGTTTAAGAAAATTACATAAGTAAGTTTCGCATGGAAAGAGATTAAATTATTAGGGTTAAATATATTTTTTGTTTTTATTTTTTATAATAAATTAGACATCAAATTTAAAGACAAAATATTGAAATCTATCACTAATTCTATTGTCACTAAATTTAGTGACGAAATATTAATCGTTAGTTGGTTCAGTGGTAATTGACGCTGAACTTGATAGGAAGAATCACGGTTCGATCTCCGCAACTGCAACTGAGAGAGTACTGAACTCATTTGATGTCAGAATTGACATCCGAATCAGATTGAACTGATGGTAAAAGAAAAAAATACAGACCAGATTCAAGTAGATTTTTTATTTTACCTCTCTAAAACTTTGTCACTAATTTATAATAAGAACTCGGTGAATATTCTCCTATATATTTTAATTTATCTTATCCATATATTTTTCTTCCCTTACAGGAGACATTGAATATTCTCCTATATCTTATCTTGAATACGTTACACATACATACATATTAATGAGATATATGAAAACATCAAATCAAATTGTAAAGTAGCTTTTTTTATTAAAAAAATGATTAAGTAGCTTTCTGCACCCATATGCATTCCTAGCAAGAGGCAGAACTAGTTGGGCTGTTAAAGATTACACTAAAATATCACATAATATGTTTTCAATTGGTACTTTAGGATTGAGATCATGACCTCGAGCTTTCAAAAGATCTTATCAATTAGCGTAACAAAACAAAACAAAAAAAAAAAACTTATTATCAATAATAACAATAATTTAGAGCATCTTCCCTTGCCTTATCCCTTTAAAAGTTTCATATGTGAAAATGAGATAAGACTTCGAATATTAAAACTATTTATTTCTATTTTTTAAAATATAGGTTTATTTTAATTTATTAATAAATGATATTTAAAATGAACAATTATATTGTGTAATAGAGAGAAAATGAAATATTAGTTAGAAATATAATAAGTACGTTTTCAAAAATAATGAAAGCAATGTCTTGGTTTATCCATAACTTTCTAAATTCCTTTATTTTTTGTGTTCTCCGATGATTTTAATTTTTTTTTTATGTTGCTTTAATTTTTATGTTACGGCCACCATGATTTTATCACCGGTTCAAAATACATTTTTTAAAGGGAGCTTCTATGGTAAATTAGAATAATTCTAATGTACCGATACATTATGTCATAAATTAATAAATTAACGACTATTTTTGTGAATTAAATAACTACTAGTTCATTATTGTATTTTAGAGATAATAATATCATAAGAAAAAACATACAATTTCGTTTTTTATAAGCATCACACTAATTTTTTAATACTTTTTTATAAAATATTCTGTTGTAAATATTGCATAATTATTATTATTGAATTTATCCAAGTTTATTTAGCCTATTAGTTATGCCCATTAGGTATAGCATATTCTATTTAAACTCCTCAACAATTGTACTCAGAACTATTCTATTCAATTCTAATATTACATCTATTTCATTAAATCTAACATGGTATCAGAGCTCTCGATTTTTGGGACACGCTTCCGCATAAACCCTAACCGTCATAGTTGCAATTTTTTTTTCCTCTCAATTCTTTTTCTCGGTAACTTTTCCCTTGAAACTTTTTCACGGTCAATACACATCAAACTGTTCGTGTCGTTTTTTATACTTCCAGTGAGCGTATCAAAACTTAAAATATACCGCCGTAACCGTCTCGAAATTCCGAGTCCAACGACGAAAACACCCCCGTCAAAACAGCCTCCACGCGCCCTCACACGCCACTTCTTTGCTGGCGCGTGACGCCCACTCGCAGCATCGTACCTAGCGCGTGTTGTGCACGCGCCGCCTTCTGGACCTCCGTTTTTGACTTTTTTTTGTGTCAGTTTTCTCGTCTCGACCTCCTCTTTTCATTGGTGTGTTCAAAACAATTTTCTGAAATACTCGAAATTTGGGTATTTTTTGTTACCTTTCGATAGTTAACTCAAGTTATTTTGCTTCAATGGCATCTTCATCCATATTCTTTTGTGAGCACTGCAACAAGCTTTGGCATAACAAGAAAAATTGTTTCAAACTACATGGAAAAGAACAGGTTCTTAGCCGAGGAGGAGGCCCTCGGAATCTGCAGCGGAATCAGGCACATGTTGCAACGGGAGGAACTGACTCGTCCTCTTTTAGCTAGAATGATGAAGAACGTCTCCAGTCTCTTCTTGCCTCCATTGGTAAGCCTTCTGGATTTGGGTCTTTAGCAATTACTGGTAAGAATATGAACTGCCGATCATTTACTGTTCGTGATGTTATCCCTAAAAATGCTTGGATTCTTGACTCTGGGGCTACTAATCATATGACATTTGATTCGACTTTACTATCCTCCTATACATCACCTTCGAGTATTCCTTATATCACTGTTGCTGATGGCTCTCATGCTCGTGTTGTTGGCATTGGAAATATTGACCTACAACCTTCATTCAAGTTGCAATTTGTGCTTCATGTTCCTACACTTTCCAACAATTTAATTTCCATCCATCAGCTTACTCGTGATCGAAATTGTAAAGTAACCTTTTTTGCTTCTCATTGTGTTTTTCAGGACTTAAACTCAGGACAGACGATTGGAATTGCTAAAGAAAAGGAAGGGTTATACTACTTCTCTGATGAGCCAGGTGGTCCAAGGGTATTGTCATCCTCTCTCCGGTCTGAATCTTCCTCTTCTGCCTCACAAATTTGGCTTCAACACAAGCGTCTTGGTCATCCCCCATTTTCCTTAATTAAGTCTATGTATCCTTAGTTGTTTTTACGACATTCTGTTGAGTCATTTAAGTGTGATGTTTGTGAGTTAGCAAAACATCACCGTGTTTCTTTTTCTCCTAGTTTTAATAAAAGTGTTGAGCCATTTAATATTATTCATTCTGATGTTTGGGAACCTGCCCCTACCTCTAATGTTTCTGGTGCAAAATGGTTTGCTTCTTTTATTGATGATTGCACTCGATTAACTTGGGTTTTTTTTATGAATACTAAATCAGAAGTACCACAACTATTTATTCAATTTTATAATATGGTCAAGACACAATTTGGCAAAGGTATAAAAAGACTTCGTTCAGACAATGGTAAAGAATATGTCAATCATACTTTTTCTGACGTCACCAGTAAACATGGCATAATCCATGAATTCACATGTGTCGACACCCCTCAACAAAATGGAGTCGCAGAAAGAAAAAACCGTCATTTACTTGAAGTTGCTAGATGTCTTATGTTTCAAATGTCTGTTCCCAATTCATATTGGGGAGAGGCAGTTCTTACTGCTGTCTATCTCATTAATCGAGTCATGTCTCGTGTTTTAGGTAATACTAGTCATATTAAATTTATGCTCTCACATTTTCCTTCTGCTCCTATATTACAGAATCTTAAGACCCGTGTGTTTGGTTGTGTTGCTTTTGTTCATGTTCATAAACAATATCGCAACAAGTTGGATCCTCGTGCAATCAGGTGTATCTTTCTAGGTTATGCACCTAACAAAAGAGGGTACAAATGTTATCATCCTCCCAGTCGAATATTTTTTGTCTCCAAAGATGTCACTTTTCATGAGAATGTGTCGTATTTTACTCGTCCTCAGTCTCAGGGGGAGAACATAAATGACTTAGAGTCTGAGTCCGAGTTTCTAGTCCTGGGTCCTAGCCTTCCTAGAACACATGTCCATGCACCCACTTCTGTTTTAGAGGAATCAACACCTTCAGCACCAATTCAGGAGTATCAGAGAAGAAGTAAACCTGTCCGCTCCAACAGCAAACTCAATCGTCTGAACCAGTGGTAAGTACTGAAAATGACCATCCTAATGATAATTCTCATATTTCTGATACTTGTGATACTAACCCGAATGATGTACCTCTTGTTTTGGGAAGAAAAAAGAGAACATGTCCCTCCATATATAGACGTCCTACTTCTAATTTTGTATCTTCTAAACAACTTTCACCACAATATGAAGATCCTATGAAGTTATGTTATGATAATCAACCGGTCTTAACTGACAGAAGTGGTGAAGACGGGATTACCAATAGAACAATTCAGAGAACTTACTTGCAAACTTCGAATGATTGATATTCATTCATCAGCTTGAGGGGGAGTGTTGTAAATATTGCATAATTATTATTATTGAATTTATCCAAGTTTATTTAGCCTTAGGCCCATTAGGTATAGCATAGTCTATTTAAACTCCTCAACAATTGTACTCAGAACTATTCTATTCAATTCTAATATTACATCTATTTCATTAAATCTAACATATTCAATATTGACTATTATGGGAATAAAAATTCAAAATATATCAAATTTTATGTTTTTGACAATATTGATAAATAATATTTGGTTATTATAATATTTTTAATGATAGGAAAAATGGTTTATTTTAAAAAACATATATTTAGCTATTAGTTTATGTCCTAATGTACCGTACATTAGAAATTATCAAATGTACCATAGAATTTCCCTTTTTTAAATTCTTATTCCTTGTTCGTTTGTAGTTGTTACCAAGGATTTAAATATCGGTCGCGGTCGCGTTAAGGTTTTCACGGTTTCGGCTGTTGCGGATGCTGTATCACAAATCACGGTCGTCGCGGTGTGAATTTATCACAACGTTGCACAAACAGTATTAAAATTATTTATATTTTCATATAATATATAATAAATTAAATTAATAGTTAATTATTTGAGTAAAAAGAAGCAAATAAAAGCCTGAAGTAAAAAAGCCAACAACCACATCAATAACATAAGCAATTACTCTCCACTCACTTAGTCACTCTTTCTCACTCATTGTTTCTAGTTTCTTCTTGCAGACAACACAATAGAGTTCCACCGCCCTAACACCAACACAGTTCCATTGTCTCACTCTATCTCACTCTTTCTATTTCTCTTTCCTCATCAACAACCAACACGGAACACACACTTTCCATGTTTTTCTCTCTAAAATCTCATCTCTCTTGCACACGACACAAACACAATACCGGCCCAAACTAAAAGAGGGAGAGTCACATGGAGAAGGAGATCTAGATCTGCACATTGAAGGAGGAAGCAAATAATGAAGATGTATTTAGAATTGAGATTCCCTCTTTCTACTTTAGGAATTCTATTCTGTTTTTTGCGCCTGTAACGGTTATTTCGCGGCCGTAACGGGAATTTTGCGGCCGTAACGGGGTTCCGCGGCCGTAACGGCGTGTTGTCGCGGCCGTAACGGCGTTTTGGCTGTGATTTTCTTTCTCACCGTTATAATTGGGGAAAACGGTAACGGCAGCCTGAGATACCGTTTTGTAACGGCCGAAATCACGGTACAGGAGCGTTTTTTAAAACCTTGGTTGTTACTCTTTTATTTTTTTTGACAAAGTTATGTCAAATAACCGAGCTTGAGCTTTTAGGATAGCGTCACATCAATGCTTTTATATATTATTTCTAACACGCGTCCTCATGCAAGAGCCACTTAGGCTTGAAGCGTGAATAATGCATAGGTCCACCTACTATATGTTTAAATTCCACTTTTTAATTAGAAAGTGAGGGGAGCAGGAATCAAACTCTAGACCACTTAGTCACAGAGACTCTGATACCATGTCAAATAACCGATTATCCCAAAAATTTAAGCTTTTAGGATATGTCACATCAATAGTTTTATATTATTCTAACAAGTTACTCTTTTATTTTTAATCATCAATTTTTTTAACTTTTTATTTTTATTCTAGAATTTGGTATTTTTAAAAAATTATAATACAATTGACGAGTTTTTACCATGTGTATATATATGCCCTGATACAAACCAAGAGCAAGCATTGACATTAACTTTTTTCTATATGTGAGAGTTACATGAAATGAACATTACGAATTACTCAATATATAACTGAGTTTTATGTAACTTTTACTATTGGGTTGTTTTTCAAAAATATTAGGCACTTTTTAAAAAGTTATAACTTTTTTAATGAAAAAATAAGCCAGTTAAAGAGTCTTGTTAGTGAAAGTAAAAAAGTGTGTTTAGTTAGAGATGTATGTCTTTTTTGTGTAGATCCATGTGACCTAACACTTCTAGAATTTACAATTTCTAATGTAATATTCGGGTATATAATCCAGAATCTATTAATAAAACATGTGAGTACCTTTTCTCTCGTGAAAAATTAGTCATACATTGTGAGTCATATTGCCACTATATAACATTGTCATTTGTCCCTTAAATTTAAGTGCCTTTTCGCATACCCACTAGCTAGTTTAACTCTTTTAGGATCCAATACATAGTCAACACACATATGCATGCATGCATGCATCTTCGCATATTGTATCCTTGATATTAAAACCTTAGAGCATCTACAATAAGAGTATCATATAGAATTTCATAGACTTATGATCCGTACCTTAATTTTTTTTTATCATTGGAGTTCCATGACGTGGCATAGAGGGTATCAAAATTGATGATACGGTACCTTATTTTGATGATACGGTACCTTATTTAAGGTACCGTATCATCAATTTAATATTACATTTTTTTGTATATGAAATTAAATATAAGGTATCACTTGCTAATAATGTATGATATTCACATTAGTATCACCATTGAAGCAAAATATGCATTAGTTGCATAAGTACTACATGACATTGTAGGGACCACTTATTAGTAATATATGATATCCAAAGTAGTATCACCATTGGAGATGCTCTTATACAGTCACTAATCGGATCCAAAAATATTTCATGTTATCCACTTTTTCATACACTTGTCAAATAAAAGTTAATTAGGTCACATTAATTCAGTTGAATAGATAGTTAATTTAAATCATATTAACATTTGTAATTATTTATATAGTTAATTTTTTTTTTTTGTCAACTTCATGTAGTTAAATTAACTATAATTTTAAGTGTGAATTGAATTAATCATCTATTCAACTAAATTAACTTTATATTTATATGTGATTAATCAAGTGTCGTGCAAAAGTTAAAATAGGGATATGGCATGCATCATCAGTGTTGAATCAATTAATTTTAACATTATTTCAAATAATATACAAAATAAGAATAATTTAATTAAGATTATCCGTAAGTACAATTAAAATAAGAAAATACTAAAGCACATTAGTTATGCCACAAGTACGAATTTGTGATGATATGCTGGAACAAAGTTTGAATCAACAATTCTCTACTTTTATCAACAATTTAATTTATGTAAATTGCATTGTTTAAAATAATTATTTAAGATATTGAAGTGTGTTCCTCTTAAGATCTTAACTTCAAATTCTTCCGATTTTACTTTCTATATTAAGTTAGTCTATTCGAAACAAAACTCTGAATTCAATTGATGATTAAGCAAACTTTACCAACTCTCATCCAACTTCCAATTTCATAGCTCCTTTCTCTTAGAAACTAAAAGCAAGTTCTTCTCTTAGAAACTTTCCCTTAGCTCCTTTCTTTTTGGTACAAAGGAGGAGTCTTAGTTTTTTTTGACAGAAAATAAACAATATGGAACACAGGGAAATTTAGCACAGTGTGGCTATATATGTATCTAAATCAACGGCGCGGTAGTGTTTTTTCTTTGAGACATGTAATTTTGTCACATTGCCACTACTTTATACTGACATCAGTGACATGTGAGTGAGTATGTGACAGTGACATAACAATAACATGGGGTTCTTTTGTATTATTCATCTTTTTATTTTGCTTCATGTTACCAAATTCTGAATCATCATATATATCCACCCTTTATATTTTACTATTATATATCAACAACTTTTCAAATAACAAAATAAAAAAGAACACATTATTTTCTGCTTTTTGCTTCATAATTAATTAAAAAAGTGCAAAACAACAAAAATGAATTGCAATTCATTTTGTTTTAAACCATCAAGTTGTACTGTTACCACTTCATCTATGTCCCTATATAAAGCCACTATACTATATTGCCAATCACCATATATACACCTAACCTCACTCTTCATCATTTGCTTAAACTAAAAACACTCTCAAAAGCATAATCATGAGAACTAAAAATATTATTATATTTTTAATTTTCGCCTTCTTTGCTTTCATTCCTTCAATTTCAAATGCAAAACAAGTACAACCCTTTTCAACTATGCTCAATATTAACCATATTATAGACAAAATTTCTCACTTGAAAAATGTAACACAAAAATTCAATGAGTCACAGTTACAAATTTCAGTCCCTTTGGTGGTAGCTGGAATTCTCTGCTTCATAGCATCATCAATATCAAGTGCTGGTGGAATAGGTGGTGGTGGAATTTTTATACCTATATTAACTATTGTAGCTGGATTAGACTTGAAAGTATCTTCAAGTATTTCAGCTTTTATGGTCACAGGAGGATCAGTTGCAAATGTTATATGCTATATGTTCTCAACTAGTACTAAATTTGGTGGCAAGTCATTGATTGATTATGATATAGCACTTTCATCTGAACCATGTATGTTATTAGGAGTAAGTGTTGGTGTTATTTGTAACCTTGTTTTTCCAGAATGGTTGATAACTTTAATGTTTGCTGTTTTTCTTGCTTGGTCTACCTCAAAAACTTGTAAAAGTGGAGTCATGTTTTGGAACATTGAATCAGAAGAGATAAGGAAAAGTAATGGTGGAGTTGAGGAAATTGAAAAAGGGTTGCTAGAAAATGAAACTACTACTAATAAAGGGTTGGTGAGAATAATGGAAAATGATGAGTCAAAAACTGTTGAAGAGAATCTTATTATGGTCCCTAAAAAAAATAGTAGCAAGTTGTGTATTCCTTGGTTGAAACTGGGAGTGTTACTTTTGGTTTGGTTCTCTTTCTTTTCCATATATCTTCTTCGTGGCAATGGATATCGACAGGTGAAGTTAATTTCTTTCTTTCTTCTACAACCTTCATGGTCCAAACACTAATTAAATGTTTTATGCAACAATTTTATTAAATTATATTAGATGCATGACTTGGTTGGCATACTAGGATTGGAATTGAACTAATACTAACATGATACTATGTTAGTAACAGTTTTTACGGCCAAGTCTATGGTACACAAGTGAGATAAATCTTGCATCATGCACAAATTTATTTTCACTGTTGGATCAATAAGTCTTGTCATTTGATCAAATGAAATGTGGCGAGACATACTCATCCAATGATGAAAAATAAATTTGTGCATGGTGCAAGACTTATTTGTGCATATTAGACAAAACATTGTTTTTTTACTATAATAATCACATAGAGACAAGCAAAACTGATTACTAATCACTTCACAAATAAGGAGTAAAAATTGAAAGTATACTTCTTCTGATGAACAGGCAGATCCAAGAGATCAATAGTACAGTACAGAATCCAAAAGCTTTGCTAAATTTGGAAACCAAATGTTTTTTTAATAATGTGTTTGATTTTTTTACTTCAAATTTTAATAATGTGTTGTTGAGTGAGAGTTTGGCTCATATTGGCATGTAGGGTCCAATCTCAAACTTTCCCTTTGTAAAGCTTGTGGGGTCATAAGTAATTATGACTAATATATTGCTTAGTGTTGATCTTGTACTTCATCTCAATAGTACTTATGCTAATATATTCCATAGTACAACTTGATCTTGTACTTCATTCTTTCAAGGTAATTCTAGGTCTCTAGGATTCGATGTGTGGTCTTTGACTTCTTCAACTCCTTTAACTCTTAGTTCAAACCAGTTGAGATATACAACTCTCACCCTAGCCGTGTACTTTTGTTTCTTATAATATATCGTTTTTCCATATATTGCATACATTTGATGAACAATTCTCTGATGCAACTGTTAAAAATCTGCAGGGAATCATTCCAATAGAACAATGTGGTGTAGGATACTGGATTATATCATCAGTTCAAGTACCACTAGCTGTGGTTTTCACTGCTTGGATGGTATTTAGAAAAGAAAGTCTTCAAGACCCAAATCTTATACCAGAGGTTCATAAACTACATAGATAGAAAGATAGTTTTTTTGTTACTTGTAACCTCTTTCAATCTAGCTTATCTTCCAATTGCAATAATATGCAGGTACAGTGTCAGAACAGAAATTGTCCATCAAATAAGCTTGTTTTTCCAATGATGGCACTACTAGCAGGAATATTGGGTGGTGTTTTTGGAATTGGAGGTGGAATGCTGATAAGTCCACTTCTTCTTCAGATTGGAATAGCTCCTGAGGTAATTAAGCTCCAATGTTATAAGTTTTAGGCCTCGTTTTCATAAACTCTCTCAAACAGACTCAAAAGTGCTTATACCAGTAGATAAACTTAAATAAGTCAATCCAAAACAGTTTCTAAAAACAGTCATCTACATTATGCATTACTTCAACCTACCATCTCATTGTTGATTAATGCAGCAAGTAAACTGATATATAACAAGCAATCAAATTTTCTTATTTTATAGGTAACAGCAGCAACATGTTCTTTCATGGTTTTCTTCTCTTCTACAATGTCAGCATTGCAATATCTATTGTTGGGAATGGAACATGTTGAGACTGCCCTTATCTTGGGTATAATGTGTTTTGTTGCATCACTTCTTGGGTTATTAGTTGTGCAGAAAGTAATTGGAAAGTATGGAAGACCCTCTATAATAGTATTCTCAGTTAGCATAGTTATGTCTTTAAGTATTGTTCTAATGACTAGCTTTGGGGCCATAAAAATTTGGGAAGACTATAAATCAGGGAAATACATGGGGTTCAAACTACCCTGTTAATAAAACAGTTATGTTAGATACGTTTTTGTTTGTATACATACCTTCCTCTTTTTTACAAGTACTTTTGCTATTTTCATATATATCGAGAAAGGTTGATAGTGCATTTAACGTGTCCATTTTGTGAATGAACGTTACTAAAAGACTCTTTTGAGTATAGACGTATCCAACTCGGACTTTTCATCTCCCAAAACAAATTTGTGGTATTAATAAATCGACAACATTGTAAGCTAAAAATGTACAAATTTTTGTTGACATATAAACTGTTGACAGTAGTAACCACAAACTTAAGCATTGAGCTAATGGAACTTGAAAATTACACTTGAAGAAGGGACATAAAACATCAGAAATGAAAAAGATTTGACAAAGATTCTGTAGTGGAGGACCACGAACACACTTCTTACAATTTGCGAAGAGAGAGAAATATCATACAGATGCGTGTACTAGGCAATTGATGCGCGAGTGGACTGAACAAACCCATCTATCCTTTTCTTAATCTCTTCTGGATTAGCACCAACTATCTTCTCCAATGGAACACCATCTTTCAGCAACAAAAATGTTGGCATTGCCTTTATATCATTCCTGGTCGCCACCTCCTGAAACCGCCCAAAACATTCCAATGCGTTCGATTTCCATCAGTAAAAAATATCAAACCATTGGATTAAAAATCATAACCAAAAAAACAAACTTTTCAGTTTCAATTCTCAAGCATGAACGTAACACAAGCAACGCATACCATCAAATTAGGCAAGTACGCATACCAGGAAAATATACTTAAGATGACAGTATCAGTAGAATTATATATCCGTTGATCTCATGCGTGAATCTAAAATGTAAGATCTAGATTACTAATCCTAAATCCACTCAGAAAATCATGTCGAGATTGTATAGTGCTTAATAACAAAAGAAATTATTGAAGCATCTTAGTTATCCGCATAGAGCTAGATAAACATTAAAAGATTACATGTTATAGAGTAACGGTATTCAGTGAATATTTGGCAAGACAGTCCTATAAAAGGATAAAGCTCTATCTACAATGTTTCACCAGAATCTGTTTCTTATCAATAGAACAGTTCAAATCATTTGATGGATTCGAATATATTTTATCAGTTAAGTACAAAATCCATGGTCAATTGCCTGATTCTTCTGCAACTGCAACTGTCATTTAAGTTAGCATCCACCTATACTGCTTGTCGGCTTGTCACACAAGCATGATCGCTTTTCCTTTTTGGTTAATTTTCAAATGTCACCGAAAGTAGAGATAAAATAATGATTACGATCTTTCCTTTTAGATAAGAGACTTTTTTTTTTGCTTTCGCACCGGTTTCCGACCCACCAATAAGAGACGGTTAGATGGATGGTTCGATGCCAACCCAACCACATGCTTGAATATCATTATCTTTAGACAACCAACTTCAGTGGTGCCGCAGAGACAAGTATATTGCATATTTCAAACAAGATGGACATGTCTCTAAGTTCAAGTTCCAATTGCCTTTGCGATACAAGTTCATTCTCTCAAAAAACGAAAACTCTAACCATCGTAAAGATATCAGGTTACTATCCAAATGATCTATACAGTAGCAAGGTAACAACTATTTCACATCAAGACAAACAATTTCAAATATTCAATGTGGTTAATATAGTAAACATTATATATCAATAATTATATGACTTTGAGGGACATAAAGCCTGTGAAACATTGGCACTAAAAATTTTGATCTTGAGCAGTGTACCACTTCAACAATTCTTTGATATGTGCATAAATAAATCAGAAGAAACCTAAATAGGTACTGTATGTCAAAACAAAACAAAACAAAACACATGCAAGATTCTCAGTACACCACATAGTGCCTCACATCAACTCAACCAGAAAGTTGAAACATAAGTAGTAATGAATAATGCCAATTCATTAAAATAGGGAGATGTTAAAAAAAAACAACAATCCACTAAACATTACCTTGACTTCATCAACATCAACAGAGAGAAACAGAAAATCTGGATAATCTGATGCAAATTCTTCAAAATATGGAATCATAGCCACTGATGGCATACACCATGAAGCAGTAAAGTGAACAACAATCTAAGATCCATTCAACAAAATACCAATCAATCCACAATTCTATCATAAAACAAGAACACCAACAAAACAAAACAAACCATTTGAATCAAAACTAGAAAACCTCCAAATTAAAAATACTCAATTTCATACTCTTTGGAAAAGAATTTAAAAATCAAGCATCATAAAAATCCAAACTTTAACATGAAATGGTTGACTTACAGGAGAATTCTGAGTAGAAGCTTGGTTGACATAGAATTCCCATGATTGCAAAGAATCAATCACCACCACCTTGGGCTTGTTTTGATCTATGGTATCCATTTTCACCTTCCTTTAAATTCTACTTGATGAATTGAAATATCTGAGAAAAAAACAAGAAAAGAGAAGATTTTTTCTTGACACTGTTTTAGTATCTGTAGCTGGTAGAGACAGTCTTAAAACAAAATGGATAAGTACTAAAAAAATAAGATGACAGCAGACAAAAGTTTTCTTCAATGGATAAGTTCAAACTAAAAGCAGTTTACCAAATAATTAATTTTGTTTGACAAATTTAATCTTAATAAGTATGTTGTTTTTCACATTAAAATTTAAATCTAAATTAACTTGTATTTTTAGTTGCATTATTTTGTAAAAATTTAGATAAATTTTTAAATATAAATTACAATATAACAAACGAATTAAATTTTGCATTTATTCTAGTTAGGTTCTATAAATTTTTTAACTTGTTTCACTATTACTTTTTTCAAACAGCTAGAGCAAGTATTTGCGGGTGGTTTTTCACTCGTGTAGGGGGAATTAAGATATTTGGCTTACTTGTGGTGTTTTTGCATTATCACTATATCTAAAATTCTAAATATTGAACCGTGTCTTTTGAATTTTTTTAATTGGTTTTTAAATGATTGTTGGAATAAAGTAATATAATTGAAATTACATTGTGAATTTTGTAGGGTCCATGTTAGAGTTTTGAATAAGTGGTATGAATATTTAGAAAATATGATTGAGTGATTTAAATAATTAGAAAGTGTAAAATAATATAAAATATTATATAGAGCCTATTTATACCACTCATATGAGTGGCATGGATGTGGATGCTATTATGTTACTTTAACTTGTTGCACAACGCCAACGCTATTTCCACTATAGTGGATATTTTAGTGAAAATGACCTATATGTTGGAGAAAATTAACTGAAAAATTAACAGTAGTTTTTTTAATAGATAATAACTAAAAGGGTAACAATATAACAAGTTAGAAATTTAAATGACTTATTTATTATTTAAAAAACTTTAAAAAAAAATTATTTTGAACATAAAACTTAAAAAATTTGATCTATAAAACATATACCACAAAAACTAATCACATAGAAAGAAAAAAAAATCATTAATGTGCCCGTCTTAATAATAATAATTATTATTATAATTAGATTAGATGTATGGTTTGTAGAAATGGCAAAAGCAATAAAAAATATGAAAGAAAAAGATATTTGTGGGTCTTGTTTATTCACCGTTCATCTCCATCCATTTTGTGGGTCTTGTTTATTCAAAAAAAGTATATTTGTGGATCACAGTTTCGTCTGGAAGATTCTCTAATAAAATATAGCAGAAATATATTATTATTTCCTTTTTTCTTTAGTTCTCATTAAGTCAATAATTGAGTTGATAATATATTAGTCTCATTGAGTTAATAATAAATTGCATAGTATTGATCATAGTTAACAATACTATCATAAAAAAGTTGGTTATTTTAATAATTCTCAATTTTCTTCCCATTTAATTGGTGAAATCATCCAAATATAGTGTCTATATATTACACTAAAACTTCAAAGAAGGTTTTTACCTTAGCCAAAGAAAACTTAAATAATGTTGAAACAATTTGTAAAGAGGTCGAGTCTTTAAATACTACATTTCCTCAAGTAATGTTGAATTTATTTCTCACATATATTTTTTTTTTTTTCAAGTAATTTAATAGCTAGAAATCTCACCTTTAAGATGGATAAATGAGTCGGATGATCAGAGTTCGAGCATCAACCCTTGCATATATAATGCAATATCCTACCAACTGAGCTAAGCTCACGGAACATTTCTCACTTAAATTATCCACTATTGATCAATATACACATTTAAGCAATCATTTAACGCAGCAAATAAACTATTATTGAAGCTAAGGGAGTATAGACAATATGTTCTGTTTCTATCTCTATCACTCCTCATAATAAGTCATAATAATACTATCATGCACAGACACATTAGTATAACCACATTTCTTTTTTTTTTTTGGTAGTGTAACCACATTTCTTTTTATTTATGGTAGTGTGATAGTTAACTATGGATGATAGAGACCTATAACTAACGTATATAAAAACATAAAGAAAACATAAAATAAAGACGAGCAAAATAAAATAAATATTATATAGTATGATTCATTTATCTACGATATTCAACGACATGTAAATCAATAGTTGCCTACAAATATATAGGGGAGAGAGAATCAAAGCGGTGTTGCATGTTATATCTTACTAGGGATAAACCCGTGCGTTGCACGGGTTCGGTTAAAGTATATAATTAAAATATTTTTCAAAATTCAAATACATTAATTATTGAATGAATCTAAAAAGTCAATTATTTCTTGTAAAAAAGAACGGAGGGAGTATTATAACTGTAGTGTGCGATTTTAAAAGGAGTACTATTTTAAAAAATGATTATATTTAATATTAGTATATGTATAAAAATAAAAAAGTTGTTTAGGAATATGGAATTTTTTATTGATTTACATAATAATTTTGTTTATCTTTGAATGTAATAGATCTTTTATAATATTGCATAAGTTTGAAGGGAGCTGGCCTCATATTTTATTTTAATAGTGTAATCATTTAATATATTAGTTTTTTTATATGAGTTGCAATTGTATAGTCACATGTCACTTTGTTTTTTATTTTTTATTTATATCTTATTTTATTTTCAATAAGAGTTAGAGACTTGGTGATAATATTGCTCATGAGAAATGTTGAAATAAACTTTGGTTATAGAACATGATTCATATATGGTAGTTTTGATTTTTTTTTTCACGGGATCTCATTTTATGAAAATTGTGTATCGAATAGTGTAACTGCCTACTCACTTCTATGCAATTTAAGTGTAATCGTGAATTTAATTTTCTTTTCGTGAATTGCAGTGGTGTAGCTGCAAGGTGCTTTGTTTTTATTTGTTAATTCTTATTTTAGTGCATTTCTTATTGTTTTCAATAGAGCCGTTATAGATAGTCATGATTGGTAGCAATATTGCTCATGAGTAATAGAGAAAGGTTGAAATAAGTTTCGATTATAGAATGTGATTCATATATGGTAGTTTTGCTTTTTTCATCTTTTGATCTCATTCATCGAAAGCATGTAGTTGCATACTTTCCTCTTTGCAATTCAAGACCTCTTGTATTTAACAAAAGTGAAATTTTTGTGCTGATATATTGACTATTTTTGAGTATTCTCTCAAAAGTTTGCTTAGTGAAATTTTATCTCAACTTTTATTAAGATTTCTTAGTCTGTTGTCTAGTTTACTTTTTTTATTTGCTTAATTTTTATTTTTTTTAATTTTTTTAAGGTTTGTCCGCCAATTGTTTTTATTTTTCATGGGTTTGATTAGAATACATGTTTAAATTTTTTTTTTTTAGAAGAAATAATAATTGTGATAAGTAGAATCAAATATAGTTAAATGATGGATTATATTTTAAAATATAATAATACGATTATGTTTAATATTAATTTATATTAAAAATAAGAGCTTTATTGGAAATATGGGTTTTTTTAGTTTATATGATAGATTTATTTATATTTTAAGAACAATTAATACAGTTTTTAGCGGTCTCTTATAATATTTCATAAGTTTTAAGGGATGCAACATATTTTATTCTAATAGTGCAATTGTATAAGAACTTAATTTATTTATTTTAAGTCGCAAGTGTATAGTTGCAAGTCAATTTGCTATTTAATTTTGGTGTTTCTTTTATTCTTTTCAATAAGAATTAAAGGTATTAATACTTGTTGACAATACGATTCCTGATCTGAAATGTTGAAATAAGCTATGATTATAGAATAGCATTCATATATGGTGGTTTTTGTTGTTTTTTTTACAATTTGATCTTGTTATTTGAAAATTATGTACAAATAGCATAACAATTTTACTCTCTTCTAAACAATTTAAGGTCTCATATTTAATGAAAATGCAATTCTATTTCTTGTGATGATATATTCACTTTTTTTTGAAGTTTTCTCTCAAATCTTCACATAGTAAAGAAATGGTAGATATTATCAAAAAATTCATAACAATTAATTATCATCAGATAGAATAAGGTAACATATTTAACACATAATGTTACAATTTTTGCCATGTATGTGCAACCTAATCTCCACCTGAACATTCCTACATATATAAAGAAATGGTAGATATTATCAAACATAATTCCATCAAGAGCTCGACTCTTATGTATTAAATTTAACATCTTATTTTTACTTGACAAAAAAAGAAATCAATCTCTCATTTTTAGATAATTTAAGAAGAAAAAGTAGTATAATGAATGATTCAGAAAAAAATAGTTATAATGAATAACTTTTTTCCATTTTATATTGAATATATTTAATCACAAAGAGTAAATTACCAACCAATCATATATGGTGCATGTATAGAATAAAAAAACAAAAGAAAGATAATGGAATGGTTCATGTGTGAAGTAAGCTTTAATAGTAGTGTTCTTTCATTTTCTATTTTTATTATAAAATAAATCACACATATTTAAACACGTTTACATGCATGATTAAAATTCACAAACCCTCTCACAATTATGAATTTGAATCAAATAATAATATCAAATTGCACATGATAAAAAATAAACAACTAAGAAGACATGGCATTATGATTACAGGTTGACAACACAGTTATTATATCATATATATATATAACCTCCAAACAAATAACAAAAAATGAAATCCAAACACACTCACAACTTTGATCACTTTAGCCTCAATACCTTCAACATAAACAATAGAATCACATACTTAAATTCTAAATGAATTATCTCTTCAACCCCAAAATATAAAATAATGTTTCTTCACCTCTTCTGATTTTTCTTGAAGTAGATTGCGACACAAAAGTTGAATTCATGATGATCTGCAAACACATAAAAAATATATCAATTCTCTTAATTATATTCTATTTGTTATGCAAAAAATTTGCGAGTGAAATTGCAAAAAAAATAATTATCAATCTAAAAAAGCAATAAAAAAATGAAAGTCTTTTATATTATTCCCCACATTCACATGAAAAATAGTCTTATTCATGTTAATCAATAAAGTAAACTATAAGAAAGAAAGCTAGAAAATTATACTAACAAATACATCAATACATACTTACAATTACAACAAATCATGGTTTTAATTGATTTATAAATTTAGAAATCATAGAATATATATATATGAGAGTGATCAAGACATATATCTATCTATATAAAATAAGTATTTATAATTGACGCACAAAATAAAAAGAAGAAGCAAGACAATGGAAAGAAAAATTGCACATATTAGATATGAAAATATATCTTCTCACATATATGAGTAGTATTGTAACCGATATATTAAAATCTTGGATGAAGTCCAAGGGATGAAAGTTAAATGGAGATTAAGAGATGAAAAATATATTAATTGGAAGTTACATAGTGGTCATAATTTTGTAGGAATGGAAAAGAAAATAAATTGTGAAACATCAATATATGTGAGAAGGCTTATGCATGAAGCATTTTTAGAGGTGCCACATAGACACAATGGGAGCTTAGGAGATATGTAGGAGCTTCCTTTTATAAGTAAATAAACAATTTGTCCATCTTCATACTTGTTAGTCGTCATACAAACTAGGGGTGAGCACGAGCCCGCATGAAGTTTTCTGTTTTGAATAAAATGGAAAAAATGTAGAGAAGAAACGTAAAAGAGAGAATATTGCTGCAAAGTTGTTTATTTCACTAGAAACTGATATGCTTAAATACAAATGAAGTAATAACTGAATGAAAAACTAGTGCTCCATAATTGTAGCAACAACTGCTGACTAAGTGCAAACAAATAGGAAACTAACTTGTAGCCAAAAAAATAGGAAATTAAAAAAACCACTAACAGCAAAATAATAGATATTTTGCTTGACTTATTCAAACTGAGATAACTTTGCCAGCATTCAAAGACACACTTTCAACACTCCTCCTTGTCTTGGAGGCTACAAATTCCTAGCTTTTTTCTCAAAAATTCGAACTTGCTGAGTGGAGAAGGCTTGGTGAATATATCAGCAGCTTGGTCTTCTGTTTTACAATAAACCAGATTTATATCACCATTTTCTTGCACTTCTCTTAGGTAAAATAACTTGACATTGAAGTGCTTTGTCTTCCCATGAAACACTGGATTATATGAGATTGAAATGGCCGCTTGATTATCAACAAATATCTGTGTACTTTGCTCTTGCTTCAGACCCAAATCTGCTAAGATATTCCTTAACCAAATAGCTTGATTTGCTGCTGCCGTCGCTGCTACAAACTCAGCTTCTGCTGTTGACTGAGCTACTACCTCTTGCTTCTTTGAACACCAAGAAAAAACACTTGAACCTATGCTGAAACAGTACCCTGAAGTACTCTTCATATCATCCGAGCTACCTGCCCAATCACTGTCAGAATAGCCAAATAATTTGAAGTCTTTGACCTTGCAGTACTTGACTCCATAATGGGCAGTTCCTTTGATGTATCTTATAACCCTTTTTGCTTCCTTCAAGTGCAATTCACTAGCACAGTGCATGAACCTTGACAGCAAGCTAACTGAAAATAAGATGTCGGGCCTTGTAGAAGTAAGATACATTAGACATCCAATCAAACTTCTGAAATGAGCTTCATCAACTTTATCAGCTCCATCCTCCTTGATAAACTTCTCTTTTTGATTCATAGGAGTGTTCATTGTTTTGCATTCATCAAGCTGAAATTTTTTTAAAATCTCCTTTGCATATTTTTTTTGACAAAAAAAAAATCTCATTCTTCTTTTGAGTGATCTCCATGCCCAAAAAATATGTCATAAGACCAAGATCAGTCATCTCAAAGACTTCTTTCATTTCTTGCTTGAATTCTTCAACTAGTGATATGTTGCTTCCTGTCACTAAAAGATCGTCAACATACAAAGAAATGATTAAAATATCAGCACCAACATGCTTGACATAAAGTGTAGCTTCAGATAGGCTCTTTTGAAATCCCAATTGTAGCAAATGATCATTAATTCTGTTGTACCACACTCTTGGGGCTTGCTTTAAGCCATAAAGTGCCTTTTTCAGCAAGTAGACTCTATCTTCTTGGCCTTTGACGGAGAAACCTTCTGGTTGCTCAACATATATCTCCTCCTGCAGAAAACCATTAAGGAAGGCTGACTTGACATCCATATGAAACACTTGCCACCCCTTTTGTGCAACAATAGCAAGTAGTAGCCTGATTGTATCATGTCTTGCTACAGGAGCAAAAGTATCTGAATAATCAATTCCAAATATTTGAGAATAGCCCTTCACAACAAGTCTTGCTTTGTGTTTGTTTATAGAGCCATCAGGGTTGAATTTTGTTCTAAAGACCCATTTCACTCCAATCACCTTTCTATCACGCGGTCTTGGAACCAATTCCCAAGTTTGATTTTTCTCAATCATAGATAGCTCCTCTTGCATTGCAGCTAACCATTTCTCCTCTGTAGCAGCTTCTTCAAAGCAAGATGGTTCAAATACAGCTATGTTGCACACTGCTATGTTGCTTCTTTGATAGATATCAGAGACTAACCTTGTGCCTCGAACCGGTGGATCATCTATTGTATCTTGAAGCTCCAATGCAGCATTCTTATTCTTTGGATCACTCCAAGACCATTTTTCATTCTCCATGAAGTGCACATCTCTACTTACCAAAAACTTTCCAGTTTGAGGTTGAAAAATTTTGTAAGCTTTAGAGATTGTGCTGTAGCCAATAAATATTCCAGGTTCAGCCTTTTTGTCAAGCTTGTCACGCTTAACCTGAGGTACATGTGAGTAGCACAAGCAACCAAACACTTAAAAAAAATCTAGAGAAGGTTTAAAACCAAACCAGGCCTCAAAAGGAGTTTGATTTTGCAAAGCTCGTGTAGGGAGTCTATTTTGTATGAAAACAGTCGTACTTGCAGCTTCAGCCCATAGCTTCTTTGGCAATTCCTTTTGATGAAGCATACACCTAACCATCTCCATGATTGATCGGTTTTTCCTTTCACTGACTCCATTTTGTTGGGGAGTGTATGGAGCAGTCAATTGATGTTCAATCCCCGCTTCATCACAAAATTGTTGAAACTGATTTGATAGATACTCTGTCCCATTATCTGATCTCAAAATTTGAATCTGAGAATTGCTTTGATTTTCAACATGAGCTTTGAATTTCCAGAACACTGCAGCTACTTCTGATTTGTATCTAAGAAAATAAATCCAGCACATTCTGGTTAAATCATCGATAAAAACAATATAATAAAGACTTCCATTTAGCGATGGAGTTCTTTGTGGTCCAGCAAGATCAGTGTGAATAAGTTGGAGCTTCTGGTTTGCCCTCCAGCTACTTGTAGGAAATGGCTTCCTTGTTTGCTTCCCAAATTGACAAGCTTCACATTCAATTGCCTTTTCTGTTAAAGAAGGAACTCCACGAACTAGTTGTTTTTTCAGCATGTAGTCCATTCCCGAATGATGGAAATGGCCGAGCCTTTTGTGCCAAAGATCAGTTGTGCTTGTTGTGACTGGAAAAGCAGATTGCTCCTTCTTCATTGGATCAAATGAAAAACTCTTGCTCTTCATTTTGACTTTGAACATTTCTTGGCCTGCTGGGTCCTTGATTATGCAATTCTTATCTTCAAAAATAACTTTGAATCCTTTTTCAAGTAGTTGTCCAACGCTGAGCAAGTTCTGATTAATTTCAGGTACATATAGAACATCAGTGAGAGTTTTCGTACCTGTGTAGCTTGTTATAGCTATTGTTCCCTTGCCTTTAACTGAAATATGTTCGCCATTTCCAATCCTGACCCATTTTACTTCAGTGCCTTCCAAATGCTTGAACAAAGCTTTGTCGTAGGTCATGTGGTTAGTGCAACCACTATCAATCAACCAAGATTCACATGAATTGTTGGTAGAAAAACATGTTGCAACAAAGAGATGGTCCTCCTCCTCCTCTTGTTGTGCATTTTCTGCTTCAACTGCAGCTTGTTGGATTTTAGCTCTACAAATCACAGCTTCATGACCCATCTCATTGCACTTGCTGCACTTTGCATCTGGCCTTCTCCAACATTTAAATGGTAGGTGACTTGTTTTTCTGCAGTGTTGACAAGGAGAGTAAATTTTTCTTTGACCTTTTCCTCTGTTATAATTATTTGCACCATTTTCACTACTTGATGGATGGTTCTTCATAGTGTTTGATTTTTGACTCTTAACTGGTAAAGCACCTTCAACCATAGGATCTTCCCTCATAAGCCTTCGCTGCTCATGGGCCTGCAAGGCATGTATGACTTCTGACAAAGTAATCTTAGAAAGATCCTTTGTGATCTCTAAAGAGGCTAGAGATGCCTCATATCTTTCGGGCACTGTAACCAAAATTTTCTCTACAATTCTGGAATCAGCAAAATTAGTGCCAAGTAATCTAACCTTGTTTGCAATGGAAAGCAATTTGTCTGAGTATTCTTTGATTGTCTCAGACTCTTTCATTCTCTGCAACTCAAACTCCCTCATCAAATTCAGCACTTGCATGCTCCGGATTCGCTCGTCCCCCGCATATTCTTCCTTCAAATAGTCCCAAATTGCTTTTGGTGTTTTGAGGGTCATGATTCTAGTGAAAACTGTTTCTGAAACACCAGCAAATAGACACGACATTGCCTTTGCCTTGCTGGTTTTTTTCTCCTTGTGAATTTTTATCTGAGCCATGGTAGGATTATTCGGCAGCGGAGGAACTTCATAATCCTCTTCCACAGCTTCCCAAATGTCCAAAGCTTCTAGATAAGCCTCCATTCTTACTGCCCAAAGGTCATAGTTGTCCCCATCAAACACAGGAGGGGCAACTTTTGAGAAACTTGATTCAGAATCCATTTCACAGGTCCCTCAAGAAGAGAGCTCTGGATACCAATTGAAGTTTTCTGTTTTGAATAAAATGGAAAAAATGTAGAGAAGAAACGTAAAAGAGAGAATATTGCTGCAAAGTTGTTTATTTCACTAGAAACTGATATGCTTAAATACAAATGAAGTAATAACTGAATGAAAAACTAGTGCTCCATAATTGTAGCAACAACTACTGACTAAGTGCAAACAAATAGGAAACTAACTTGTAGCCAAAAAAATAGGAAATTAAAAAAACCACTAACAGCAAAATAATAGATATTTTGCTTGACTTATTCAAACTGAGATAACTTTGCCAGCATTCAAAGACACACTTTCAACACCGCAACCCGACTCGAAACCGATATAACCGCCAACATATGGAAGCACTCGGTCGGGTGCGGGTCGGGTTTCGGGTCAACAATTGTGAAAAATCGATCATGAACGGTTGTATACGGGCGGGTGCGGGTCTCTAAAATTTATCTCTTCATAACCGAAACCGACCGAACAATTACTAAAATATAAATTATATTTTTTTCAGTTTTGAGCACCTCTTAATCTCTTATACTCTTCGTTTTGTTAATTTTGTCTATCTTTGATAGAGAAGAAAAATGTTATATTTTACAAGTTTATGCTTGTAATAGGTTGATAAAGGAGATGTGAAAGATAATATTCTAGATTTATATTAATTTTTACTTCTCATCTACTATCTATTATTGTCGTTGGATTAACAAATTTGAAACAAAATAATTGCATCTCATCATTTTTATTGTATCATTTGTTGCCGAGTGTACGAAATATTGAACTATTTGAAGAATAATATTTTTTTGATCAATGAAATTTTAGATGTAACAACAAAGTTTCAATGTAACCCGTTAAAACCGACCCGATATACCCGTCACCCGTATGACCCGAACCCGAACAAACCGAAGATGTAGACGGTCGGAATTAGGTCCAAATTAAGAGGCCGCGGTTTTTATCGGTTTTACGATTTTCGGCCCGAATTCGACCGAACCCGACCGATGCTCACCCCTAATACAAACAAGTGTTTTTCATAAAACATTTTCATTAAATTGTTTCAAATACTTATATTTATAGGACTAGTATTGGTTAATAAATTAAATGGTCCTAAATGCCAAAAAATCCAACTAAACAACCAAATAAAGTCCAACAAATAATAATATGCAAGAGTCCAGGATTCAAATTTCAGTCATTACACTTATCTATTTTAAAGGTAAAATTTTTATCCATTAAACTACTTGACCAATAAAAAGTTCAACAAATAATATAAACTTAAACATCTACATTATTTAATTATTGCAGAGGTCTTACATAGTAACATGTATTTTGGCACACAGTTTAAGCACACACCAGAATCAAAAGAATTAAAATATTTCAGAGATCTATATAAACTTAAACATCTACATTATTTAATTATTGCAGAGATCTATATTTTGTAACATTAGTGTTATGCCGAACAAAATATTTCTCTTTGTGGTCTAACTACTCTATATTATCCGTCCATGTTTTCTTGCTTAGTTTTGCTTAGCAATTTTTTATAGAGTTTTTAGGGCAAGTAATATAGATCAGATTTTCTAAAGTCATTTTGAACTGTTCTAAAGTTTTTCTAAAGTAATATAGAGTTTTTATTGGCCTGAAGTGTGAAGCAATGAAGTTTAAAAGTATTTAAACTATAGAATCCCATAGAATCCTTCCAAGTTTAAAACTTATGAAGAAAAAGAAAGGTGGTTGAGATGAAAGAGCACACTAAAGTGGTCATTCAATTTCCAATTAATAAGTTAGCCAGACCAACTAATCAAAACAAGAACAAAAATAGAGACTATGCAAATCTACTTTCCTATTACACTATTGAGTTCTATCTATAACACACAAGTAAATGTAGCAGTGCCACTGGTCGGCAGACCTTTTTCTTAGCCATAGCTCAAACGAGAATCAGATAACTTTGCAGATGTTTGGCGCCGTGGAATGCCAATCTCGCAGCTATTAACTCTTGCAGCAAAACGTAGAGAACAAAGTGATTCTCCTGTTGAAGATGGGTCGGGAGATATATTTACAAACATTAATGTCTTGGAGTCTCCACCCAAGTATGGCTGTCAAAGAAAAAACCAAAAAGTTAAATTATATCATAACCAATCACATGAAGCTTTATGATAATCTGAAACACAATTTTGCAGCATGTTTTAAGAATTCTCAAGTTCTCTCCACTCATGAGATGTTAAAGTTTAAAGATATAATATAACGCAAACAGAGGTGCTATATGGTATGATGCTGCATTTCACGAAGATTCACAAACGCGGCAAAACACTCTCTCACACAGGCATATACAATACTACAATTAATAGATTTTTTTTAAGTAGTTACGTTTTAAATTTTATCCTATTGACTTCAAGCCTCAAACTACAATGCCCAATACCTCGTCATCTGTCATCATCCGCCCCTCACCGCTTCAACCATATCAAAGCAATACATCCTAGTAATATGAAAGAAAAACAAATGCCTATTTTCTCTTATTTTATAGTTATGTTGTATTTTTGCATTGACCGAAGTGGCAACTTTTTATCAGCAATTAAATTCATTTAAAAAATTCTCACTACATCTCAGAGAGTGTGTGGGTTGAGGGGGTGAGGGGAGCACCAAAAAGTGAGAGGGGCTTGTGAGCTTGTCTCCAAGCACTATCGCATGAAGCATAAGGTTGTCGTGGGCTTCATTATCGAAGAAAATTGAAATTTTGTAGCCAACAAGGGTCATTCGTGGGGTTTTCACAAAATTTTGGTTCGTACCATACAACAATGCGTTATTAATGAAAACAATGCAAAAGGAAACAAAAATAATGCAAATATTCAAGCTTTGCATACCTGGAGATAGTTCGTTAGTTTAGAATTCCTAAAGGGGACATGATCCTCTTTCTTTGCTAAGGCAAAAATGACATCACTCAAACAGGAAAGGCTTTTGTTTATTGCCTGACAGACATATATTGCAAACATTTGTTACTAGTTGATTAATGAAACTATAGTTATCAACATAGAACTCAAGTCATAACAATGAACATCAAAGATACCTTAGTTTCATTCAGACGGTCCCCAGTTGCTCCACTTTTCGACAGCCTTTCACTTCCAGCAAGATCAATCAGGTTTAGAACACCTTGAACCTGTTGCTCGGTATTCTACAAACCAGACAAATGTAAATCATGAGACAATTGACAGAAGAACAGAAAATATACCATTATATCAAAGAACAGTACCTCATTTATGCCGCTTATTCGCAGAGTAAAGACAAAGTGACTTCGCGACGATTGTTCATTCATCTGTGTTCTGCCTACTGACCTGGAAATATGTAATATGCACTGTCATTTAAAAACAAAGGCCAGAAAGAACACAATCACATTGTATTGTATCTTAAAATGAACACATTTTAGAAAATGAAAATATAAAAATCACAAAGTAAATGTGACATATTTTCAACCTGTATCAAAAACACAAATTTATTATGAAACAACTTTACAATATCAGGAAACTTGACGGCTTCAATAAATTATCAGTTGAAAATGAATAATATTAGTCATCCAAAATTCAAACAGAAAGAAGATTTCAGTTTTTACTTTACCTGCTTTGTGCAGCCTTTTGTAGGAGGGTGGAAATCTCATCTGCGCCGCAAACATCTACAATAGTCAGATCTGGAACATATGTGTTTCCATTAGCATCATGTACAATATTGTACTTCTTTCCAGGATTTTCTGTTGGTGATAACAGATCCCTTATGGTCTCGTTGTATATTTCAAGTACTGAGGCCTATAAATAAATGTTACACAAATTGTAAAGTCTCCACTGATATTTGTATCTAATGCAAATGAAAATGCTGAGAAAGTACAATAATATATTCACCTGCATTGTGTACTTCCACCCTTGATCTTTCAGGGCCTGACTAACCAGGAATATCTGTTCAAGTGAACGAGGGATCAATCCTTTCAGCTCAGGTGGACCAGGCCTGCCAATCATTGTATAGGTTTTTCCAGAACCTGTTTGTCCATAAGCAAAAATGCAAACCTGCCACAATAAACCATGAAACCTTTGTCAGCCAGCCAAGGCATAAGCCTAAACACACCAAAAAATGAGAAAATATAAAAGAAAAAGCCCTAGAAGGCTTGTACCAAAATAGCATAATCTATTACATTGCAGCACTACTTCTTGAAGTTAAAAATACTATGTTTTTTTTAAGAAGACTTATTTCATTAGCAACAGAAACACCAAGGTATCAAACAAAAGGTACTACTCAGACATAGGCAGAAAAAAGTCCATATGGATAAAATACTGTGCCAGACTTTGTATTTTAGTTTTAGAGAGCAAATACAAGCTCAATTTCAATTTTTAAGCAGTTTAACCTTCTTTTTTTTTAAGAATTATCAGAATCTACCAGCAAACAACAGAATAATGATAACAGCAACCAAAAGATTAAAAAATTGATTCCATAATGAAGTGCAAAATCAACGATACAAAAGAATGCAGTTCAAAAAACAAATCACAGAAAATGTAAATAGTTGAAATCGCTACACAATTTTGATCTTGCTACAAGTCAAACTGCATTAACAATACAAAATTGTGTATGTTAGTCTCCAAAGCCAAGAGTAAGTGTTCTTCCATCTTGCCAATCTATAGTTTCCAATTTCCACTCTTTGTTTTACCTATTTTTATGCATAAAAGATTCTTTATTTATACAGTGAATCAAAAGAATAGACAGTAGAAATCACCTTGTACCCATCAAGTGCACTTTGTACCAGCTGAGAAATCTCTGTGAAAACATCCTCCTGTGAAGCCTTGTTATTAAATACTTTGTCAAATGTAAACGAGTACTTCTGCCCTGCATATTTTCAAGTGATGAAATTCTTATAGTCGAATAGGCACATACACTACATGAAACATATTCAATATTGTGGGCAACAGAGTAGAGAGAAAAGTAGCTTGTGTATATACCACTCTGTGCTAATTCAACACCCCGGCCAAGAGCATCTGTTGACGACGGGAACGAAACAACCATATCTGCAGCAGGACCATCATCAGGTAGCAAAGGTCGGACACGGCAGAACACGCGGATATTTCCTTTTAATTCCTATATACATATATATACACACATAAATGATTGAATAGAATTGAACTATTATACCAAACAGTTGAGAAGTAAAAAAAAATCAGCAAAAACAACTTACCAGAATGGTGTTGTGCAGTTTTTTCCGTAATGACTCTCCTTCGATTACTTGCTGTTCTTTTTCTTCCAGTCTCTCTCGTAGTTGACCTATAATTCTTTTCTGGTCTTCAAACACTGTTCTCGTTTCTGAATGAGATAAATCAGCCATCTAACAAAAAAAAAAAAAAGAAGATCAAAATCCACCCAATTTTTAATTATTGTGATGAAAGTTTTCAGATGAAATTAATATAGAGAAAAGCAAAGCACACACATATAAACATCAGTCCAACTTAGTACCTTTAACTTCTCCTTTTCAGCATTCAATTGCTGCTGCAACATATCTATTTGTTGTCTTTGTGAAGTACATACCTCCTCAAGTGCACTTGTTTTAGCCGTCAATGTACCCAATTGTTCACTTGATTTCCCTGTATATTCTTTATATTTTGCTACTTCTCCAGTTAAAGATTGCACTTGTCCCAGTTGGCGATCACGGTCGTCTCTAATTTGTTTTAGCTCCTCTCGGAGGCATTTGAGTTCATTAGCTAAAATGTCTTTTGCCTTTGTTGCCTCATCCTGTGAAGCCTGAGATAATAAAAACACAAGGGATACAACAGAAAAATTGTTCAGATATGTCAAGCGACAATTCAAAGCCAATATTAATATCCGCAAAACACACAAGGTTTTCAAGTTCATAATATTTTCATTTCACTGCCCTTCATTCGAGTCCATATATCTACTCATTTTCAAATTCATTTCCGAGGAATCACTCAAATGAGAACAAAATGCCAGCTTGTTCGCAATAGGAACTTCGCACAATTTAAATCATTTTAAGTATCAACTGGAATCATTAAGAACTAAAATCATCTGTCTATTGACAATACACATCATAAATGATGACTTGATGGCATTAACAAAACTTAGATAACTTACTTTAAGAGATGCCAACTGCTCTTGCAATGCCTTATTGTGGCCTCTTACAGTGCTAAGGTGTTCAACAATACTTGATTTCTCTGTTTCCAGTCGCTTATGTGCCTCATTAGTGGTTTCAAGATTTGACTGAAGACAACTATTGTGCTGCAGCAACCTATTATTGAACTCTTGCGATGTCTTGTACATTTCCTCGTTTGCAATGGCCTACAAAAATCAACAAATTCAAATGGAGGGGGGGAAAGAGAAATGAGTCAATCTGCTGCCTGATGGTATCAAAAAGCAAGATCCTACGGGATCTGTGGACTTACAAATTTAAAAAGTAACTGTAATAACATAGCATTACCTTCTGCTCAGCAGCTGATTTCGCATTGGAAACTTTCTCAAGTTCAGTTGTAAGCGAAACGTTCATCTGCTCAGCTTCATTTCTGGCTTCTTTTTCTTTTCTACAACATTCAATCGCTTCCTAGTAGTCAAAAACAAAAGAAATGAGGTCATATGGCAAAATAAAACATCACCCGGAATATCCAATCATAACATTGTGGCTAACAACCATACCAATTTATCTGATTCTTCCTTTGCAATCTTCTCTTCTAAAGAGGAAATCGTCATTCTCAAATTCGATATAGCCTCATTCAATTCTGCTATCTTATTTTTCATCTCATTCTCTGACAAAACACAAATGTTTTTAGCCAAAACAAAAGACTAACAATTATCCTCAAGTTTAGATGATGGCATAATGCAAAATGATAAAACTATTAAGTACTTTGAATAGAAAGAACAATTTCTTTCAGAGTATTGAAAAAACCCATTCCTTGATTATATTTGAGTCCAGAGTAGTATTTTTAAACCATTGTAAGCATAGCTTTGAATAATAAATACAAGCATTCCCTTCATTTGTCATATATTGAAGCCTTATCAACTATATAAAATCAATCAAATCACTCAATATACTTCATACTTTCCTATCATGAGTAGTCTACTCATACTATATTCCTGACTCCTACTTCTAGATCTCATACAACAATGCCTAATAGCCACAATACTAGAAGAAACCATAATAAAACACTTGATGCTCAAGAAGTAAATAAATAAGTAGTGAAGGAAACAATACATGCATCTAAAAGCATGCGAATCAAGGTGTTTTCAACAGTGTCAAAGAGTAAAACAAACTAAAAAGTTCAAAGAGAAGAAGACGGCTCACCGATATCAACGCATTTCTTCTCAGCAGATTCTAGATCTGTCTGAAGCTTTTCCTTTTCTTGAACATACCCTTCTTCAACTCTCTTAAACCATCTAACACAGTTTTTAAGTCTCTTAATAAGATCCCCCATCTGCTCCATTTTTTTCTACCAAACAAAACCCAAAAATCAAACCCAAATAACCTTAAACAACAACAACAACAACAATAAAACTCAGTAATCCATAAAAATGAGAGACATACCTTAGTATCTAAGCGAGTATCCTTCTTCATCCTCTCATTCAACAAAGCTTCTACTTCCTCTTTAGTGAAATCAACAATGGTGGGTTCAGATCCCTCAGCAGCACCGGTACCAGTACCACCATCATTAGCTTCTGATTTGTTGTTTATAGCACCAAATGGAGCCCTAGCTCTACCCTGTCCAACCATTCTTTCACCACCAATCCTTCTACGCTTATCTGAAGGAATTTCTTCACCGATTTTTCGCTGCATCTAAGGATGAAACAAATTTAACACTAATCGCACTAATTTCTAAGAATGAAACAAAATTAACACACTAATCACACTAATTACGCAAAACTAGTTCTACTTTGGTGAAATTGAAACCTAGCAAAGTAAAATCTGGAAAATCGAAAATTATGAGAGTAAGAGTCTAAGAGAGAAGGGGCTTACGTTGGCGGGACTTCGCGGTGGCCGATTCTGGTTCCGGGAAAACATGTGAGGCTTTGTAGAAATGGGATCGATGTTAGGGTTTTGAGATTTGTGCTGTGTTTGGATTTTGGAAGAAGAAGAACGTTTGTGAAATGAAATTTGAAATGAGAGCGTTATTTTCAAAATTAATGCGCTCCTCTTTCTGTCTCTTACACAGTTCGGTTCTAACTTTATACTGGACCGGTTAAACCGGTTCGATAGTTGGGCCCTGGTTTTTTTTTTTCAAATTGAGATTTTTAACTTAACGGTCTTGTTTGACATTAGGAATTAGTGACCCACACACCTTTATTCCCATTAGAAAATAGATAGAATAGATCTAGTTTGATAGGGCTATGATTCACTTAACTAATGATGATGAGAGCATATCCTCTCCCATTAAATTTAGGTTCTGTTACATTCTAATCATCCAATATTTTTTTATTGTGTATTGTTCATTAAAATAAAAAAAATCCAAAGATGGAGATTAAACTGGATGGTCTGCAGTACGGGAGGGAATCATGTCTCAATGATGATAATCTTTCATATGATTATATCAGTCGCTTACATCTAATTATATTATTTTATTGTATTGTATTACTAAGAATAAGAATAAGTATCATTTTTGTGTCAAAAAAAAAAGAATAAGTATCATTTTCATTTCTTGATTAGAGTTAACTTCAATCCACTTAATTAAAGATAATATTTCATTTAGCACCACTTACATCAAATTATTTCACTTCTCAATCCACTTAACTAAGGATAATATTTCATTTAGCACCATTTACATCAAATTATTTCATTTTATCATGTCATTCGTTTTCACTTGCATCATTTTTTATTTTTATATTTTTCGTATGCTTATATGATTTATTAATTTTTTTTCCTTATTGTCTGTATAAATAGTTTTTCATTTCAATTTACCCAAATTCACTCATCTTATTGTCTGTATAAATAGTTATTTTGGTCCCTCGGTATGCAACTCGCTGTTATTTTGATCCCTCGTTAAGAAAAAACTAACCGATTTTTATTAAACCGATTAATTTCTCAAACCAAAAATATCACAGAAAAACTGGTTTTAAATTCAATTTTTTTTAAAAAAATTAAATTATTTTTATATTGTCCCTTATTTAAGTAGGGGCGTGAGAAATAGTTAGAGCAGCAACATTAAAACTATGGTGTTAGGATCCTCTCCATTTGTTTTCTCCATTTTCTCTCTCTATTACTACAGTTTTGAGAAGTTTTACGATATATATTAAATAATTGGACCCACCAAATATCACATTATTATATTTATATTTCCAAAACTTTGGTAATGGAAGAAATGAAAAAAATGGAAAATGGAGAGGATCTTGACGCAAAACTATGTGTTAAATTTCGATATATGTTATTGTTATTATTATAAGACAATAAGTTTGAATAGCACAAATTTTGATTGATATTTGCTAACCAAAATTACAGTTCAATACAAAAATTAAAATTAAATGACATAGTACTAGAAGACAATATTTTTAATGTAGGGAAAGACTGCTTAATTTGACAAACAAAATTATTACATATGAGTAACATAAGTGATAACATCTAACATCAAAATATTCAATAATAATAATAAGTCTCAAAATATATAATCCATGTTTGATGACTCTTGTCATTTCTACATTCTAAGATCATTTCAATGGTGTTTTAGAGGTGTTTTGAAGTGGTTTTGATCATATTTGAGGTGGAAAAGACATAGAATGAAAGGTAGCTTGAAAAGGAAGAAATGCTGAAAATGCTGTTTTTTCGTCTTTTAGTGGGCTGTTTTTCAAATTTCGCCCAAGCGAACAGGGAGGCGAACTTGGCAGATGGGGACTCATTTTTGACCCATTTTTGACACTATAAAAGGAAAACTTGACCAATTTGAAGGGGATTACGAATTGGGAAGGAAAAAGGGTCTTGGAGCATCATTTTGGAGCTTGAAATCAAGAGAATCATGATGGAGAAACAAGATTTGAAGGCTTGGAAACAAGATTGAAGATCTCTCCTCATCCAATTCTTCTTCCAACTATCATGTATTTCAATTCTAGTTTCCTTTCACCTCTTGTAGCTATGATGAACTAAGTTGTTAGATTGAATTTTGTGATGAATAATTGTATGAAACTATGAATCATATGCTAGTTATGTGTTGATTTCATTGTGGTTAATTCAATTACTATTCCATTAATTTTGTGTTTATTGCTTCATATCCATTGATGAATGTATGTGATGATGATTAATTCATGCTTGTTAAGAGATTAATTGTGTGAATTGGAACTAGATTAATGGATGCAACCTTATAATTAGTCTAGAGATAGGGAATTAAAGGTTGAGACTAAGGATTTAACACACTTAATTTGCTTATGTTATGCTATGCAATTGACCTAAGAGATTAGGGGATTTTAGTATGATGTAGTGAATTGTATGACCATGAGAGTGAGTGCAATTGTTATGTTAAATTGTCATAGTGATTGAATGAACCATGTTTAGGAATCAATCAACTAGTATCATAGTGGAATGCAATGAATCGGAACAATCCAATCGCCCGCCAACCGTTTGATAAAATTCCAAAGTTTCATTTTCACAAATTTGAACTCCCCCCAATGTCTTTAATTTTACATTTACTAGTTAAGCCAATTCGCCATTGTTGAATAATCTCAATCCTTGTGGGATCGATTTTATTATTACTTGCGATACTTCGTGCACTTGCGAAATAATCCATCAATGTTCAAATAATAAGTTGGAATTTTTAATGAGCGATCATTTTTTTTTTCCTTTTTGATACGTTTCTTGAGCTTGGTAGAAGAGAGTTGTGCAACAATAGTTTCTTCTGGAATATGAGGTGAAGGCTCATCTCTTTTGGTTGGAGTTATAGTTGACACTTTGTCAGAGTCATTTTCAGCAGAAGCGGAAACATCTTCCTGTTTGAAGTTATATATTTAGATATAGTTAGGAAATAATGTGATTATTCTAAGACTTTATATTGAACAGTCTTAAGCATGTAGTAGTTACAGTAATGGATGCAACATGAGGCAGCATTTTTTCAACAAGAGCATGACTTTGGTTTTCAATTTTCATCAAGAGTGTCTTGGTGGGTGTCATTCATTGTGACAGATGCAGTGATAGTAAGGCTGACCTGCCATTGATAGGAATCGAAAGTTAAATTTAACCGAATTTTATATCCATTTTAACTAATTCATTGTATATTTATCTTAATACATCATGCAAAAAAAATTTTGTCACTGATCCTTGTGAAAAATATAGTGACATTGAAAGAAAAGTCAGATATGAGTGTGTTGCCATTAGGTATTTATCTCCATGTATATATCAATTAGCTATGCAATTGACAAGAGTAATTATCTTTTATCTTTTACTTATAAAAGGAAGCTCCTCATTAGCTCCTAAGCCTCCATTTTGCCTATGTGACATATCTAAATGAGCTCCAATTCTTCCTTAGAAAAACTTGATTGTCTATTGATTGATTGCCTCACAATTGTTTTTTTAAAAAAATGTTACAATATTGCAATAATGATGTGCATCCTTTTATTTCCCCTACTAACCCTCTTATGAAAGGTGAAACAATCACCTCTTTTAATGTTTTTTTAGTGCCAAACCTTTTCAATCCCCCAATAATATAAAACGTTTGTGTGAATTAATTAATACATATAATATATATATGCCTTATATACAATCCCTCCTCATACATATATGAGCATGCCAAATTTCTATTTAGAATGGTTATTGGAAGGGTTGTTAGTGTAGTAGAATAATGGTATTTTTAGAAACTTTTGTGATTTTATTGTGTCTTTTCTTTTTCTTCATATTCAAAGAGCGAGACTATTGTTAGTGTTGCAAGAATAACAATTCATGTTAATGGAAAAATGTTGCCTTCTCTTTTAGTATCTTTTACTTATGTGGTGATAATTAGTATTTTATATATTGTGTATACTCTATATATGGATCAAGCATTTTTGAAATGAGTGATATATCACTTCATATATATTGTATACTCTAACTATTTTTTTTATAGGAACACTCACTTTAATATTCTATTTCCAATACTCTGATTTTCTTATTGGATAAAATCACGAGTCCTGCTTAAATCTCACCACTTTATATGAAGTCTATTTCTACAATAGTGGGAGGAGTATACATTGTTGGAGGAGGAAAAAATATGGTGGGAATGTAATGATAGCTGCAATCAATTTGAAAACAAGTTATATTCATTGGGATCTTTGGTTAGTGTGGTAATTAATTCCAAACACGTTTATGATAAAAACACAAAACCATGCATGAGGTTGTGTATGTGAGTTTTTGTAAAAGAAACGATGTCTTATAAAAAATTGTTTGAGTTATTGCAAAAGAAACAATGTTGAAAAGGTCTTAGCCCACGAAACCAAATATATTGTTTTACCATTTCATTTTTTAATTGTGGATTGATTTATTTTTTTGTGTGTAGTATAGTGGATTAAATATAAAATAGTTTTTTTGTCTTATATTTTGTGTAAATTGTGTGATATATTGTTGCATATAATCATAGATGATTAGAAGAGAAAACTATTTTTTTTTACGGAAGAAGAGAAAACTACTAGACTCATGTTATACTATTTAAAAGTTAGTTACTACATCACAATGTAAATACTATACATACCATATGTTATATATGTGAACATCATACTGAAACCAATTTAAAATTTAGAGCAAAATATGAAGAGTGGTGAAGTCCAAGTCATCTAATTTTAGGGATACTTTAGACTTATATATTTAGGCTAAGTTACATACGTTGATATAAAATAAACTATTTATTTTTGTTTAATTTTTAATGCATAAGGTACATTAAATATAGTAAGTATTTTCTAAATTATATAAAATCAGTTAATTTAGTAAAAAAAAAAATATATGAAAAACCTGTCAATTGTACAAAAAAGGGCCTTGAGTTGTTCTTCAGCTTGCATTAGTTGTAATAATGTGACACTTCTAAAAAACCTTCTCATACTATCATGTAACTTCTCCCCTTTCTTATTCTACTTAATTAATTAATGAATATTAAAAGTAATAAATTTTGGAAAGTTAACTATTTATTCATGAGACCTTTCCAATTTCATATTGAAGTTAATTAATTACATGTCATCTACAATCAACTTTCAGTTTACAGCGTTTAATTGCAAGTTACAACCCTACCACGCATGCATTACTTGACAAAAATTATACCTACAACAAAAGAATAATGTAGAAAATTTTAAAAATTTCTATATACCAAAAATATTATAGGATTTAAAAATTTAGCTAGAATAAAAATGCAATATCAGTTTCAAGAAGTTTCCAATACATTCTCTTCAAAAAAATTATCAAAAGATTTAACTTTAAACATTTTCAATTGAACGTCTTATTATTCGACCCTACAATATTTACAATTTGTATTGTTTTATATCATAAACAAAAGAAGGTATCTGTTGAGTTTTGTGTTAGTGATTTGAGTTTCATTAATCGAAAGAGAAGGTAGCAGTTTTTATGATAAATATTTGAAAAAATATATAAATTATATAAGAGTTCTTATATACTTTTATTATGAACAATAATTAACCAAAAAAATAATACATTTATTAAGTATAAAAAACGTAGCCTTAAAGAAGATGATCGATCATCTCACTTAGGTTGACATACACTACCAAATTGAAAAATTACAAGTAATTAGTATTAAATAATAATAAACCTCACTCAGGGTCTGTTTGGTTCGGGGGTTTTGGAGGGGAGGGGAGGAGATGGGAGGTGATTTTTTAAATTTTTATGTTTGGTTCAACTTTTTAACGAGGGGAGGGGAGGGAAGGAGAGAAGTAATTTACTTTTTTAACCTTAATCTTATAAACTCAAAATAAGGATTAAATTATAATTGATATATTACGTCAAAAAAAAATCTAATGGATATACAACAAAAAAAAATCTAATAAGTAGAAAACCTAATTTTTTTTTGTTGTAAAAAAAAATATAATCTAAAATTTTAATATTCCAACAAGGATAATTTAGAATTTTAATAAAAAAGTGAGGGTAATTTTGTCAACATAATGAATTAGTTTTATCTCGCCTCCCCTCCTTAAAAATCTCTCCCCTCACCTCACCTCCCCTTCCCTCCCCCTCGGTTGAACCAAACAAAAACACAAAAAGAAGAATTAACTAAATTACAAAAATAAACCAAACAAATAGACTAAAAAAATTATCACCGATAAAAGTCGCAGTAGAATTGCATCAAGTGAAGGCTTGAGATGAAACACTAAAATAACTCAATATATAAGCATACACATTGCATTTTTGATAAATATGAGAAACTTTAAATTACATAGAGAATGGTAAAAGTAAAAAGTTAGTGCTAATATTATTTTTATATTTCGAAACATCTCTCTTACATAGAGAGGAAACTTCAAAAAAAGTTTAGGTACTAATAAATTTAGATATTTGTGCATTGTCGAGTAAAAAATTAAGGTACTTCCTCCTTTTCCTTTTTATAAGAGATAACTCAATTTTTAGATTCATTCAATAATTGATGTATTTGATCTATATTATTTATTTTGTCTACAAACTACAGTATATCATTTATTTTTAAAGTGAAACGTTTATCAAGAGAGATTAACCCCTTAAATAATTCTCAATTAATTACCTCAATAGGAATAATCTCCGTAACTATGCGTGGATGATACCTTTAGGCTTTGTTTGTGAGTTGGGTTTTGGAGGGGAAGAGAAGGGAGGACTTATTTTTCTTTTCTAAATTGTAGGTTTATAGTTACTCTTTTAAAATAATAATTGAAAGAAGAAAGATAAGTGATCACATAATACTTCAATCACACTTAAATTATTTTTAAAAGCATTTTATAGTGTTCTTAATTTAGAAAAGAAAAATAAGTCTTCCCCTCCCTTCCCCTCCAAAACCCAACCCACAAACAAAATCTAAGTATACAAGAAAATAAAAAATAAACAAATTTGTGGTATAAATAAATCAAAATGTCATATTTCTAAACAATCTTTTATTTTTAACATACATTAATATTATATTAAATATAATCATATTTTAAAATAATATCTTCCAATCATTCAATTATTTTTAATTATGATTATCATAATTATTATTTTTATTTGTGAAAATATTGTAAGCATATATTTTAATTGCACGGGTTTATTTCTAGTATGCTTTAAAGAGAAAGACATAAACATCAACACATGCAGTGGTAATTTTCCAGCTATCTAAAATTATAAGTCACACAAGGATTATATAAAATATGAAGACAAGTGCCGAGCATGGTAGGTGAATAATAACTACATAGAGATAAGTAGCAGTTTCCATGTCCAAAGGGATTCACCAAAGTTCCAATAAAAAAACTAAGTTGCAAATGTGATATATGAGGTAAATGCAATAAACCTGATGATTTTGCAATTGTCTTTCTATAATGTCAACCATGATTTTGCCATCCAAGCAAGCTAAAACAGAACATTGCTTCCACTCGGATTGCCAATTGACACGGAACACAAATTTCTTTCCCATGATTTCATCAAGCAATGCAGTGTACTCACCAGGATCAACTACTCCGGCCTGGATGTACAATACATGGATGGCAAGTTATAAAGTCAAACTCTGTGTATGTAAACTATAAGCAACCTTTGAAAGAAATATTCACAAAATGCCTCAAACATCCTTTTTTTAAGGTCAAATTTGAGACCCAATAGATCAATACAAGTGTTATCCCAAAGGACAAATTTGGCTTAATCATTGTCATCGTAGACCTCAACATCAATCCTATACCTGAAAGTAAAATAGGCGAAGTTGAAAATCAATAAAAATATAATTAATATAAAGAATAAGTAAAATATGATATTGAAATCGATAACATCAGTTAAATGTAATCAACCTAAAAATTGGAACTTCGGATGAATGTCCATCCCTGCACTTGAAAGGTGGTGTCAATCCGTAGCATTGTTTAATACAATCAGTGTAACCATGAAAGTACCAACCATTGTTAGAAACTCGTACATGCAATGTAGTCCCAACAGTGACATAAATCTTGTCCTGTAAATGAGATCGATAAGAGTGATTTAAATTAGAAAGTGAAAATTTGCATACAATATAACAAAATAATGAATGAGTAACAATGGAACCTTCTTAAGGTTGACCATGTCCTTGATTTTCATGATTGGATGACCCATAATGAACTTATCTTGCATTAAATGTATAATAGGAAAAAGAACATTAAATGTTTCATTGGTAATGTAAAGCGACTTATATTTTGGTACAATTTTTTTCTCAAAACGACTTATATCAGGGTTGGCTTAATTGCATATTTTGTCCCTTTTAAATATAAGGAATTAAATACTAATTGTTAGTTGGTTTAATGGTGATTGGCGTTGAACTTGGTAGGGAGACTGCAGTTCGATCCCCACAATTGCGATATGGAGGGGCTGGAACCACTTAATGACAGAACTGACCTCTGAACCAGATAAAACTGGCGGTGAAAGCCAAAAAAAAATATAAGGCATTAAATTGAAATCCAAAATAAACACAAAAGACTAAATATACAATTAAATATATGGATATTTCACATCAAATAGCCATTTGCTTCACCAAAATACCACCACTTTTGGGGTACAACATGTGCTAGGACTAAAATTACAACAAACATAAAATAGATGTCCAAAAAATTTGATTTTAAAAAAGGAAATCACTTGCAAATTTAATAAAATACAGAGACAAAAAATATAATCAAACTAATAATATAATAACATATTAGTATACGAAAGTTGAAGAGACTGTGGCCTTTGTAATTCCCTCTTATTGCTACGTCCGTGTGCACATATCCCATGCATAGATTTTAAGGTTTAGTCATATAAATTGAGTTGATAACTTGCAAGTTGCAAAAGAAAACATACTTCAGTATTAATTGGGAGACATCTCATTCTGTTAAATAAATTAAAAGATGGAAGATAAGGTTGATTTGAAACTATATACAACATTATCTATTTCAAAGAGCTACTATAGACCCTTGTATCTACATTTCAACATCTGCAATACAACCTCACAATGAAGAGACATTTGAGACATCTAATTTTGCAATACAACCTCAAAGTGAAGTGATATTTGAGATATCTAACGACATTTGAGTATTTTCAGAGTTAAAAGATAGTGTTCTGGGCTTGGCTTTAAGCCCAATAAGACTCGAGCAGCGCAAGCGCAAGGTCGAGCATCAATCCTCTTCGAGGAATCCAACGGTCACTGATATCAATCATATCGTAACGGCCGACACCGGAATGATGAGCATTTAAGGCTCATCATGGCTTTTCAGCCGTTTTCCGGCAGCCAATTGATGGCCATTTAATGCCATCATTGGCCTTAGCCCAGCGCTGGGGGCTATATATACTCCTCATTTGAAGGAGCTCAGGTACAATCTCTATCTTCTGAAAACCTATACTCTACTCTCACTAACTTGAGCGTCGGAGTGTAAACAGGTACACAACCCCCTCTCATTCCACCGTTACTAGGGGCGGAGCTCTGTTCAACGGCGTTGGTCGATCCTGATCCTTGTTAAGATCAGTGGCGCCGTCTGTGGGAATTCTTTAGTTTCCCCATCTTTTCACCTAGAAAAAGATCAAAACTACCTAAAAACACCACTTTTCACGACCAATGGCCAGAAACGGTAACGACAGCACCGGTGAAAACCACCCAAACGACAACGTAGGTCAAAACCACCAAGAGGATGGGCATTTCACCGCCGTAACCCCTACTGAAGCCTCTGCTGGCCCTACCATTCAGCCCCAAGAGGAGCCTTTAAACGTCCCACCATTAGTCGTAGGGACCCCCATGGACCAAATGATGGCGACATTGATTAACGTCATCAACAGGCAGGGCACCATCATTCGCGATCAGAATCGCCGGCTGGCAGCGGTCGAGGAATCGCGTGCAACGCGATCATCGCGCCCAAGGCGATCCCCGCAACACTCCCCACGGAGAAGGGATCGTTCTATATCTAGATCAAGGTCCCCGAGGCGTCTGAGCCCCCGGAGGAACCGAAGATCACCGAGTCCTCGAAGGAATGCAGCCGTGCACGTGAGGAACGAAGGTGGAAGGCCTCGACGCCACAGGTCGCCACCAAGATCACCTGAAAGGTACCGTCGCCATCGAACTCCTGAAAGCGACGAAGACCGCTATCTCGGACCCTTGTCCGAAAGAATCATGAGAGTATCATTACCCCCAGGCTTGGAAAAGCTTCCGGCAATGGACACTTATGATGGCTCCACTGATCCTGACGATCATTTGGAGAACATTGAAGCTGTGCTCGAATGGAGGAGAGTTCGAGGAGCTGTGAAGTGTAAGATCTTCTCAACCACTTTGAGGAAAGGAGCATTGACATGGTACAAAGGACTCCCGCCTCAATCCATCGACTCATGGACCGAGCTGTGCCGTCAATTCACTGCTCATTTTACTGCGTCGAGAAAACATCCGCTGACAGTATCTGCCCTTGAGGCGATAGTTCAAAGGGATGACGAGCCACTGCGGGACTACATCGACAGGTTCAACAAAATTGCAGTGCAAGTTAGAGTCGAGGACAAGATGAAGCTTTACCTCATGGATCGAGGATTACGTGCGAACAGTGATTTCGCCAAAGCTGTTGGAATCGAGGAGATTCGAACTTTGGATGTCTTCCTCGAAAAGGCACAAAAATATATAGCTTACGAGGAAAGGCAAATGGTTGTGGATGCTAGAAAGCCCAGGCATCAGGATGAGTCCGGACCCTCGAAACGAGGGACGGGCAATGGAAAAGAAAAAGTGCGGGAACCCAAAGCCCCACCGAGCAAATTTACCAACTACACTCCGTTGAACGCTCCTCGAGAGCGGATTCTAGCTGAAGTCTCGGCAGCGGAGTTTAAGAAGCATGGGATCAGATTCCCTAAACAAATACCTGCAAAACCTGGCGTGGACAAAGGCAAATATTGTCGGTTCCACAGGAGTTATGGTCATGTGACTGAGGATTGCGTTCACCTGAAGGATGCAATCGAAATACTCATCCAACAAAATCTGCTGCAGAAGTATAGGAAGGATCGACCCAGGGAAAATAATGACAGAATGCAAGAGGTCGAAGATCCACCTGCTGAGGAAGAAACACGAGCAAGTCTTCCAGTTGCTTACGCTATTACAAGGCCCGAGGACTTCACTCAAGGTGAGGAAGTGCTTGCTCACTTGACTTCCCACTTGAATGGATCCTGGGAAAATTTCCCCAAAACACTGGTGATATCTGGAGGAGGATTCAACAACACGACCCTCGGAACTATAAAGAGAAAGTTCGAGGAGCTCGAGAGCGTCTGCTCGTTGAACCCCGTTTCAATTGCTGAAATCAAAGAAGGGTCGGTTCCCTTGGCCTTCTACAAAGAGGAGATCCCCGGAGGGTCCCCAAACTTTCAGATTCCTCTTTTGGTGCAAGCAAGGATGGCGAACTTTGACGTTCGTAGAATCTTGGTCGACCAAGGAAGCTCCTGCGACATAATGTATTCTGGATTGTTCAAAACTCTCCAGCTCACCGAGAAAAACCTGAAGCCATACGTTGGTGCTGATCTTCAAGGCTTCAACGGAGCTACAACGAAACCTTGGGGATACACAGACCTGATCGTCACATTTGGCGAAGGTGAAGCTACCAAGTCCATCAATGTTCAGTTCTTAGTTGTCGAGTGTCCATCACTGTACAACTGCATCATTGGAAGAACAGCGCTTGCTGACTTGTTCGCTGTCTCTTCGACCATCCATCTTAAAATGAAGTATTACACTGTCGATGGAAAGGTCGCCACCTTGAACGGAGACATAGCCGCTGCTCGGAGATGTTTTGATGCTGCGGCAAAAAATATGAACACCTTGGCCACGCCAAAGAAAATGAAAACTGAGCATAAGATGCCCGCCATCAATGCTGTTGGGGGACGATGTTTGGTTGAGCTGGACGCTCGAACTTCAAAGAAGGAGCGTAGAGAAGAGAAAAAGGAGCTGCAGAAAGAGCTGAAGGAAATATTTCGACCAATCCCTGATGGAGAGTTCGAAATAATTCCCCTTGGTGAAGACCCTTCTAAGGGAATCAAGATTGGAGCTAATCTCCCCGACTTGGTGGAAAGGCAATTGGAAGCTTGCTTGAAGGAAAATGCTGAACTCTTTGCTTGGAGCGCTGCTGAAATGCCCGGCATAGATCCAGAGGTTGCTTGTCACCAGTTGACTATAGATCCTAAGGCTAGAGCTGTTGCACAGCGTCGTAGGAAGCAGTCTCCCGAAAAAGCGGAGGCTGCAGAAAAAGCTGTAAAAGACCTCCTAGAGGCAAATTTCATTTCGGAAGCCAAGTATACTACTTGGTTGTCCAACGTTGTACTTGTCAAAAAATCTAATGGAAAGTGGCGCATGTGTGTTGATTATACCGATCTTAATAGGGCTTGCCCTAAAGATGCTTATCCTTTACCTAGCATAGATAAACTAGTAGATAATTCCTCAGGATTTAAATTACTATCGTTTATGGATGCTTATTCAGGATATAATCAAATTAAAATGGCTGAAATCGATAAAAAGAAAACGGCTTTTATGACCGAATCAGGAAATTATTACTATAACGTAATGTCTTTCGGGCTTAAAAACGCGGGCGCCACATACCAAAGAATGATGAACAATGTTTTCCGAAATCAAATTGGTGATATGCTCGAAGTGTATATGGACGACATGATAGTTAAATCCGAAGAGGAAAACGATCATACCACACACTTAAGAAAAGTTTTCGAACAAGCAAGAAAGTATAACATGAGATTTAATCCTGAAAAATGTACATTCGGCGTAAAGGCAGGAAAATTCCTCGAATTCTATTTAACGGAACGAGGAATTGAAGCCAACCCCGATAAATGTAGAGCATTCTTTGAATATCCTACACCCGACTCAAAGAAGTCTATTCAAACATTGAACGGAATGTTAACTTCCTTGTCACGATTCGTTGCTAAATCTGCTCAACATGCTCTGCCACTCTTTAAACTTCTGAGAAAAGAATCTACGTTCGAGTGGACGGAAGAGTGCGAAAACGCACTTCAACATTTGAAGCGAGCATTATCCGAGCCTCCAGTCCTCACACGACCTGTACAGGGAGAAGTTTTATATCTCTACCTAGCAGTAGCCCACGAGGCCGTCAGCGCTGTTCTTATAAGAGAAACCGAGCAGGGACAAAAGCCAGTGTACTTTGTGAGCAAAGCACTCCAAGGGCCAGAACTAAGATACTTGCAGATAGAGAAAATGGCCTTAGCCATCGTTACTGCAGCAAGAAAGTTGCGACACTACTTCCTCGCCCATTCAATTGTCGTTCGTACCGATCAACCTATCAAGCGCCTCCTCGGAAGACCCGACATGGCTGGTCGAATGCTCAAATGGTCGTTGGAATTATCAGAATTCGACATAAGCTATGAAAGCAGACAAGCTTTGAAAGCTCAAGTTTTAGCAGATTTCATCGCCGAAATGACCCCAACGACCACTCAAAGTAAAAACAAATGGACCATATTTGTCGATGGATCTTCCAATTCAAAAGGAAGCGGCGCGGGCATTATATTAGAAAGCCAAGATGGGACTCTAATCGAAGTCTCCCTCGAGCTATCTTTTCAAACGACAAATAACCAAGCCGAATACGAGACCTTCTTAGCAGGATTACGGCTCGCCAAAGACATAGAAGCCGAGGAAGTGAAAATCTTCACAGATTCGCAATTGGTGGCTTCGCAAATATCCGGGGAATATCAAGCAAAAGATGAGCGGCTGGCAGAATACCTAACCCTGATAAAGGAGATGTTGGCCCAATTCAAATTAGCTGAAGTACAACATGTTCCCCGCGAGCATAACACGCGAGCAGATGTTCTATCAAAATTGGCGAGCACCAAGCGAAAAAAGGGAAGAAATCAATCCCTAATCCAAGAAACTCTTTCCAGACCCGGCATCGATAAAGCCCAAGATATCATGCTCGTTTGTGAGATAAATTCAAACAGTTGGATTTTCCCAATATTACGCTTCCTGGAAAGCGGGGAAGTTCCCAACGACCCAAAGGAGGCGGCAAAAGTCAAACGACGAGCCTGCGCCTATGTAGCTCTCGACAACCAGCTGTATCGACGAGGATTCGCTATTCCTCTGTTGAAATGTGTCGAGGAAGACAAAGTGGAGTATATTTTAGCCGAGATCCACGAAGGAATCAACGGTCAACATATTGGCGGGCGTTCTTTAGCCAGGAAAGCCCTTCGAGCGGGATATTATTGGCCGTCGATACAGGCGGATGCCAAGGAACACGTCAAAAAATGTGACAAGTGCCAAAGGCACGGAGACATGCACATAGCACCTCCAAACGAGCTAAAGTCATTGTCTTCTCCATGGCCCTTCGCATGGTGGGGAATGGATCTACTAGGACCATTCCCCGTCGCAGCTGGACAAAACAAATTCCTGATCGTCGGAGTGGACTATTTCACCAAATGGATAGAAGCAGAACCACTTGCGAAAATCACAGCTTTTAACATACTCCGTTTCTTCAAAAGAAATATCCTCGCCAGATTTGGTGTTCCACATTCGGTGGTAACAGATAATGGCACTCAATTCACTGATAAAAAATTCAGAGAGTTCCTCGCCGCGTTGGGAATAACCCAACACTTCACTTCTGTCGAGCATCCACAAACTAACGGGCAAGCTGAAGCCGCAAACAGAGTAATCTTGCGAGGCCTAAAAAGGAGATTGGGCGAGGCAAAGGGACAATGGGTCGAGGAGTTGCACAATGTGTTGTGGTCCTATAGAACCACTCCACACTCCACCACTGGGGAAACCCCTTTTCGATTAACATACGGAACAGAGGCAGTGATCCCCGTGGAAATTGGGGAGCCAACAAGGCGAACCGAAACTCCCAACGATCAAGACTTCAACGACGAATTAATTCGAGAGGAATTGGACTTGGTCGAAGAGCTTCGCGAGAGCGCCGCTATTCGCGAAGCATCCCTCAAACAAAAAATAGCCGCTCGACATGACAAAAGAGTGGTAAAAAGGGAGTTCGACGTTGGAAGCCTAGTCTTGCGTCGAAACCTCAAAGATTCGAGCGAAGGCAAACTCGCCCCAAATTGGGAAGGCCCCTATCGAGTACGAGCAAAAACGGGGACCGGAGCTTACTTCCTCGAGACTCTGCGTGGCGAGGAAATCCCTAGGCCATGGAACGCAGAAAAACTTAAGCAATATTACAGTTAGAGATTAAACTCAATTAAAGATGAATGCTTAGGTACGGGCACGATTCTAAAACATCAAGTAAGACAAGAGGAGCCCCTCAAGAGGATGGCCCCTCGTCTCGACGAGGAATGACTCCCAGCGAGCACCATCGTCTTAGTACACGTTAGGCCTCGAATCCCAGCTCGCGATGGGAAATCGTCGCCGTGGTTAAATGATCATCATAAGATTATTCCTACCACAGAAGGTTCGGGTACTACACCCGGACACTCGTTGAAGTTCCACAAACTCTTCGAGCACGGCGCTCAAGGATACATGCTATCCGAGCAGCGACCATTTGCTGTTGTACTTAAAGTTTGCAAAACAAATACTTAAGCATACAAGTATTAAATATTCGAACAAGTATAAGACAACATTCACAAGCGTAAAATCATTCGAACGACGAAAGGATAAAACGCGAATTATAAATAAAGTACATATCATAAACAGTCATGAGGACTGTATAAATTGTCATTACAAAACGCGGCGAATAAAGCGCCGAAACACTTCAAAAAAAGAAAAAAAATACAAGATCAATCAACAAAGGTACAAGAAATCATTGCTCGGAAGGACTCTCGATGAGGGCTGGAGGAGGAGTCCGGATAACGCCATCAAACACCTCTTTGCATTCGTCGAGGCCGTCTAGCTTGAGCTCGACACCAGCATTGAGAATCTGGACCTGGGCGACAACATTTTGAAAGCTGGAGGTGGCCATGTCGACCGCAGAGCTCTGAGCTTCCATGAGCTGCTTGATCAGAGACCCACGAGAAATATTGGTAAATTCCCCGTGAGGATCCTCTCTTTTGTCCTCCTCGTCAGGTAGGCTCAACTTTTGGAGTTGCCCTTCGAGCTCAGCCACCCTTGCAATCAGACCTTCCTTTTCCTTCGACAGATCCTCCACCTCCGCCTCCTTGCTCGCCAAAGTCTGAGTCAACTCCACCTGAAGCTGGAACTTGTCCTTGTAAGCTGCATAGTTTGTTTCCAGCTCTCGGAAACTCAGGCGGGCTTTCTTCAGCTCGGCATCCATCTTCTTGTAGCTCCTCTCCATGGACTGCATCTTTTTCTCCATGGTCGACCTCTCCTCAACGAATTGGCGTTCCTGCTGGTTGAGGAAGTTGGCGACCTCCAGCAACTTCATTGAGGCCACCGAAGCTTCAGCAATCTCATTCCCAAGTGATTCGGGGCCCATGTCGTTCATGATCACCTGGTCGGCCTCAGGGATGATGACTTCGGTGCTCCCAGCAATGAAATTACCACCATGAGAAAAAGCCGCGGGCAGGACGAACCTTTTTGCGGGCACCCCCTGCTCCAAACGATGAAGACCATCTACGATCATCGAAGAGTTCCCAACCCTCGGATTCTTAGGAGGCCTCTCCGCGTCCTCAAGATCAACCCCCGGGCCTCTCTTTTCGCCAACCACCTCAGCTTGAGGAGAAGCAGCAGCCGATGAAGTAGCGGATGGAGTTGGAGTCGGAGGAATCGAGGAACCCCCAGGGCCGGAGGGCTTCGACGAAACTATGGAAGCCCCGACCTCTTTGGCCTTTCGAGCCCTAGTGGCCTCCTGCAGTTTCTTAAACTTCTCCTGATTGCTCATCATGCCTGCACAAATCATTAACAAGGATTAGTAAAATCAGCAAAGATAAAACTAAAGCAAACAAGCGAGGAACAAAAAAATAAACCAAACATACTAAGCAAAGTTTCAGCCTCGGCACGAGTCGAGCAAGCCAACAAAGCCTTCGTATCAATAAAATGCTTTGAAGTCAAAACGTTCCCATGCTCATCGACCGCGGGATTCCCTTCTTTGTCCGTCCGGACTTGGGGGACAAACCCATCGATAAAATCGCACAGCAGTTTATAATCAGCGAGGACAGGTGGGGCCAGCTCCTTTTGACTTCGACCAAAGCTGCTCGCAGGAAGGAGATAATGGTTTCGCACCCACTTGAAGGGGAAACAGCTGCGCTCGACGATGATTGGGCTACCATTGGGGCGCAACACCTGATTCCCGTCAGCATCAACTTTCGGGGACCTCAAAACTATGGTCCTCAAACCTTCTTCGCCCTTGGGAAAAACCCCAAACCAGTTGTCCTTGAATCCACGAACTGACTCCTCGAACATTTCGAAGAGTCGGCGCCTTTGGGTGAACGAAACCCATCCATACTTCTCCGCATCCCCCTTTGGCTTCGTGCGTTGTATCCGGAAGATGTGGAAAAACAAATCAAGGGTGGGAATTATCCGAAGATAAGCCGCAACTATTTCGAAGGCGCGAAGAAACGCCAAGGAGTTTGGATGAAGCTGCGAGGGTGCCAAACGCAGATGATTAAAGACGCCCGCTTCAAAGTCATTAAAGGGCAATCGATAACCAAACTCCTCGAAGGCTATTTGATACATCGAGAAAGCCCCCCACCTCTCAAGCCTCTGGCATACCCTCCTTGATTTGTCGGGGATTAGAATTTCCCAGGAATCACGGCCAGGATCCTCTATCCTCGTAAAGAGCCCCGGAGGCATTTCCCCGTCAGGTAAACCCGCATATCTTGAGGGTGTGTTCCTCGGCTCATCAGCAACCCAAGAGTAGGGTTCGGAGTCTGAGGGGCCAGCCGCTGGTTCTTCCTCGATAATTTCATTCTGGTGTTCTTCGGCCATTTACACCTGAAAAGCCGAGGAAGGAAATATGAATTCGACATTCGAACATCAAATCCACCCTTCCACCGCCGATCAAGTGAAAGGGCGAGGAATAGATAGTAACTGGAATAAAATTTCTAAGAGTCAACAAATCCCTAAAATTGCTCGCGCAACGGGACAAGTTAAAACTCGAGGAATACTTCAAGTACACGTCCTAATCTACGAGTACTCATCTCCCTATGAATGCTCGAATGATCGTTATGAATCCTCGACAAGTTGCAGTTTAAAACCCACTAACGGAGGCAGTTGTAAAGGCGAAAACCGCCAACAACCACCACCTAAAGGGGATAACTAGGCCATAAAACTGCAGTTTTCCCCTAAAAACTACCGTTTGTGGGAGGGTAAAGGGTGTAAACCACCACTTACAAACCCTCAACCACCGTATCATAATCAAGCCACCAACATCAAAACAGTGTACCGTTATTTTTGCAAAATAAAGCAGAATCAACAAACAAACAACGGTAGACAAAGATTAGAGTAAGTTACTTACTTGATTCAGAGAAAGGATGCGGTGAGAAACGATTGCGAAAGATTTGAAGCACTTGGAGATTCAGAGAAACGGAAGTTTGGAAGTTTGAAAGTTAAGAGGCTTTGATAAATGAAGTAGAAACTTCAAAAATCCCTCCTTTCTTTATTTATAGACGAATCCGCAACAACGCGACGCCTCACTAATCTGAACCGTTGTTTTGATCCAAAGGTAACGATTCAAAAGAATCTAGCGCCTCAGATCAAATCTCAGAATAAACCAAAGGGCGCGTAAATCCAACGGTGTGGATTCAAACCTCGAAAACCCAACTGTGTAAAATAGGCACTCAAGTACTATTAATAGCCTTTACACGTGGCAGCAGGAGATGGAACGGCTTGTCCCCTCAAACGTCCCATCGTCTGCTCGCGGAAATCTCGATTAAATCGAGAAAATCTCTCGAAAAACCCTCAACTATAATCCGCCAATTGCGATCCTCGCATTAATATTAAGATACGCAATAAAGGCCCGCAACTAATGCTCGCAATAACCAACGGATCTTCAATATCCTCAAAATCCAGTTAATAGCAGATAAAGTCCGAATATTCGACACAAAGTCATTACGCTCACATTCGAGCATAACGACTTGGGGGGCTCCTGTTCTGGGCTTGGCTTTAAGCCCAATAAGACTCGAGCAGCGCAAGCGCAAGGTCGAGCATCAATCCTCTTCGAGGAATCCAACGGTCACTGATATCAATCATATCGTAACGGCCGACACCGGAATGATGAGCATTTAAGGCTCATCATGGCTTTTCAGCCGTTTTCCGGCAGCCAATTGATGGCCATTTAATGCCATCATTGGCCTTAGCCCAGCGTTGGGGGCTATATATACTCCTCATTTGAAGGAGCTCAGGTACAATCTCTATCTTCTGAAAACCTATACTCTACTCTCACTAACTTGAGCGTCGGAGTGTAAACAGGTACACAACCCACTCTCATTCCACCGTTACTAGGGGCGGAGCTCTGTTCAACGGCGTTGGTCGATCCTGATCCTTGTTAAGATCAGATAGCTAGCTAATACTCTAACATATTATGTTTTCTACAAAAGGTATGATAAGAAAGTCAAATTCACGGTGTGTTAGCTATAAAGCTCAATTCAAAAAGCCTCTACAATGAACTTGTGAAAATTGAACAACACCCCGCACACACTAACGGTGTGTTTGGTTGAATGAAAAAAATAAGAAGAAAGGAAAATACAGAAACCAATGAATAAAATTGGACTAAACCTAAGTTTAAATTCTTTTTTTGATTTCCATAGTTTTTCCTCCATCATTTCCTTCCCCGAAGCAAAAGACACCATAAGAGTTCACAAACATGAATACTTTGGCCTTCTACGAATGTATAAAATTGTATTAATTTTGGTATGGCAACGATGTGAAAAAAGAAGAGAAATTTTGAAAGAGAATTAAAATGCTATACTATACCATAAAATCAGGGATTTGTAAAAAATAAAATAATTTTGCGATTTCAACTTTGACAATTGCGAGGATGATAAAAAATTGATAGACATTTTAATAATGTGTACACATGCTAAATATATACGTGAAATTGATATTCCTTTTATTTGAATGAATATATGTGAAAAGTAAAAAAGGAGAAGACAATAGCGTAGATAATAATGTCGATTGTCTAAATGCAAAGAAGAGGGAAGAATGGCCACATTTTGTGCGCATTGAATTGGTACTCGTGGGAAAGAAAAATGAAGTTAATGCTCTTAACTCGAAAATATAGTAGAAAAAAGAGGGCTTCTCATGCTGCCCCCTCCTCTTTGTACCTCAATCAACCATTAAATTGGAAAAATAAAAGAGAGCTGCACATAAAAATTAAAGAGGATCCAAATAAAAAAGAAAATTTCTCTTTCAGTCCCCCACATTTCTTTTATACCCCTTAAAAATCCGATTTTGCCCTTGATAAAAAATTCGGTTTGCAAAAACCGAAATTTTTCTAGTTCAAATTTCAGGAAAATTTCGATTTTTAGAAACCAAAGTTAGATTTCAAAGCAAAAGAAAATTCGGTTTATAAAAATCGAATTTTTTGTGAAGGGCAAAACAGAAAACTCAAGGGTAAAAAAGAAATGTGGGGGGCTGGAAGAGAAATCTTTAATAAAAAAAGGAGGTCGATTTTCTAAACAATACACATTGAATGCATCAAAACATGAATTTTGATCCTCTCTTTTTTTTTTCTCTCATGTTGATCATATTATAATAATCTTAATCTTTAATTCAATTTTTTTCTCTCTACCTAAATGTTTTCATGCTTTTGTGATTCAATTTTTTTTTTGCCAATATACTAGTAATTGATTGATTAGGGAGATTTATTTATATTTATTTATATTAAAAAGAAGAAGCCAAAAGAGAAGGATCGAAGTCCTACTTTAGGCGGGATTATGGCCAAGCATTGGCGCTTAATAAATAAATAAATTAATTAAAAATATTAAAAATAATTGATAATCGTTTCGTATTATACGCGTCTTTCCGATATATATAGGTTGAGAACCTTTGATAGGGTTTCACAGCCAAGAAAAACTGAAAAAGTAATTTTGTAGGGTTTTTCTCTCAAACCCTAATCCCAATTCTCAATGGCACAAAAGAAACGCCTCCCTTCTCCTTCTCTTGAAGATGACCACACACCTTCAACCCAAAAACAGCCAGAAGACGAAGTAGCTGAAGAAGATTCATCTGATGAAGAAGATTCTTCATCCGAAGAAGAAGATTTTCAAATTCAACCCATTTCCAAAAACCCTCCACCTTCTACTCCGATCTCAAACCCTAAACCTGCTTCTGATTCTGAATCCGAATCTGGATCAGACTCCGGTTCTGATTCCGGATCTGGATCCGATTCTGAAACTGATTCCCAACCGGAACCAACTCCACCTCCTAAACCACTCGCTTCCAAGCCCATGAAGGCCCAACCAAAGCCCCAAATCCAGGCCCAATCAACTCCTGTACCAGCCAAATCTGGAACAAAACGTCCCGTCGAGAACGGAAATGACTCTAACCGTTCGAAGAAGAAAACAACCGCCGCTGCTTCTGACGACGAGAGTGAGACCGAAGAAGATGTGAAGTTGACTGGAGGAGAAGACTCAAAGAAGAGTACTCAGAGAATTTTCGGCGAAGAAGATGAGCTTACCATTCTCAAAAGTCTTGCTGATTTCATTTCAAAAACTGGAAAAGATCCGTTGAAGGATGGACCCGCATTTCATAGCTTTGTGAAGAAATCCCTCCGTGCTGAAGCTAACAGCGATCAGCTGAAGCGAAAGGTTCGTACTTTGAAGAAGAAGTTTGAAGCTAGTGACAGTTTCACTAAACCCCATGATAAGAAAGCTTTTGAGCTTTTCAAAAAGGTTTGGGGTAACAATGGTCCAAATGAAGCTGAAGAAAATGGAAAAGTTAACAAGGGTGTTAAGAAGGAAGCTACTGGTTCTGTTAAGAAGGAAACTGTAAAAGAGGAAAGTGAGGTTGATGTGAGTTTGTCTTGGAGTGAAATGTGTCGGTTTGCTGATTCTTTGGGTTTGTCTGCTTTTAATAGGGATGCTATGAAAGATGGATACGAATTGCTTGCGGAATCGAAGAAGGTTGAATTGGCGAAAAAGTGGAGGAAGGTACAAATTGCTGAATTGGAGTTGTTTATAGGACGTGCACAGCTGGTTATGGATCAGAGTAACTTGATATTGGAGGCAATCAATAAATCAAACTAGTAGGAGTATCTTTATTAGGTATAGTTTTGGGGTTAATGTGGTTTTGTTTTGGATTTGTTATCTTTTAATCAATGTAGCAATTTTGAAACTATCTTATGGTCATTTAGTTTAACAACTGTGATGTTTTGGTTATTTGCTACATGAAATGAAATTGTTATTATGGTTTAGAAATTTTGCTTGAACATACACATGTTCACATTATGTTGTTTTGATTGATCCGTATGTTTGAATATGTGGTAAGAGATAGCTTATGCACCGGCTCAAACAGATTGGTAGTTCTTTGAAATGGATTTCAAAACATGCACTTGGTTGTTTAACTTTTGTTGCTCGTGTTATTTTAACTATATTGGTCGATGAACTTTCTGCATCAATGAAGCTGCTATTAGTTTGAAGAGTTCATTGTATAGTTTTAATTAAGTTATGAGAATGTGATAATAACTCGTAGCAGATATGTTTGTTTGTTCCTCTACTAGTTTGAAGGATTCATTGCATAGTTCTTTGATCAAGTAATGAAAATAGGATACAAGTACTGGTAGAAGATATGTTTGTTTGTTTGTTACACTACTAGTTTGAAGGATTCATTGCATAGTTTCAATGAAGTAAAGAGAATGCGATAAGAACTGGTAGCAGATGTTTGTTTGTTACTTGTTAGTTACCTTTAGCCATATATTTCCAATCTTTTAAGCGCTGCCTGGTAACCCTGTTAAACTTATATATGGTAGCTGAGGAAAATACCTTCATGGGTGAGAGTACCTTTGATCAAAGGGTGAAAATCCGTTTTGTTTGGCACTTGAACTTTGCTATTTTATATGTTCAGCTTAATTATAGATTACAGGTGGTCGTGCACACTGGTTTGAGGTCTCTGTTATTATGGGAACTCTTCCCTTTCTATTCCTTCACGTAACCAATTACTAAGTACATTATTTTTAAACATTAAGGAATGAGGATATTTCTTAATGACACAAAAAAAACACTTGAGTTGAATTGTTATTTGTGTATTACTGTATGCCTTGGCATCAAAGGACAATGACACCATGGTCCTTACATTCTACTATTTCTTTGTTAGCATTCCCTGTATAGTAATGGTAGAAACTGTGTGTAGATATCTAAGTATTATTAAAAATGTTCTTGGGTTAATTAAGGATGCAACACCAGGTGGTTCCCACACAGAAATGTGATATCTGCATACTCACATTTGATATGTAACGATCAATGAGCAAAAGCGTTTGCTACTATTACGTCATGTAGACAACTAGGAAGTAGTGTCTTGTATGATCTACACTGAACCAATGCTTGAAAATAGTTTGAAACTCGCCAATTATCAATGTTACTTTTTAGAAGTAGAAGTTTATAGTATTACTTGTTCACATGACTAAGACAATGCTCTAATTATTATTTGATTAGACAAAGAAATGAAAGTGTCAATGCCTTAAAAATCAATGTATAATCGTTTTCTCTTCTTTCTGTGGAGTCAACATTATGTCGCTTTGAGTGACGAGGACATGGAGAATCCTTATATTTCTGCTTAGATGTTTGTGGTCGTCTTTTGAGTGATTTTCAAGTATTGGTGTCTTATGCTCTATGATAGTTTTCTTACTTGATTCATATCCTGGTTCTTTCCAAATAGTCTGAATCTCCTTTTCCGTTGAGGAGTCCAATTTTTTCTTCTCTTTCCAATTCATACAATTTTCTTGTGGTTAGTGTTTTCTTTTATCTTCTGTTTGCCATTTTCCTTTGATAAATCTATACTACATTGGTTCTACTATTACCAATAATTCCCCATAAGATTTTGGTGGATGTAAATTTCCCCCCACCAAATAATCTGACAAAGGCATACTATATTAAATTTGAGGTAGCAACAAACAACTATAATAACAACCCACAGATGAATTTGGAGATCACCATTGGGAATTGCTGAACATGTTTGTCTTTGATTTAGTTTTGACTATTTGGTCAGACTATTTAGTTTTGAGATCACCATGCATGTTATCTCAATTCATTCCATTTCATCATAAATCTTTTTTCCAGTTTTGAGTGATTTCACCATAAATTTGGATATGTTATTTGGCTTTGGAATATTTGAATTGGTGATTTATACGGTGCAATGGAATGAATTTTTTTTTTTTTGAAATAAGTGCAATGGAATGAATTGAGATAACATTCATTGTTTTATTTTTTGAAAGGATAACATTCATTTTTTTAAATCTAAACCTACTCCTTTGTTTAAAAAATACAATGTAATTTTTATTTGCTACAAAGTGCAAGCCTTTTCAATACTTATTCACTAAACAGTTATTGTTTATTATTTCATTTTTCATACATGTTATGAGATTGAAAATAGCATGACATTACAGTAATAGCTCAAAGTTGAAACTCAATTGAAAAAACATTACACCTCTACAGTCTTGCACTATTTCAGATTGACAACTCAAATTTGGAAACAATGATACCATCATTATCTGCATAAATCCATTCTCCATCACGAATAAAAGTTCCTCCAACATAAACAGCAACATGTTTTTCACCAGTACCTTTTTTATTGGACCTAAGTGGATAAGAAGCTAAAGCTCTAACACCAACTTGACACAAATTAATCTCATCCACATCTCTAACACAACCATTCACAACAATCCCAGACCACCCCATGTTTTGTACAACTGCACCAAATTCCCTCCTACAAGAGCACACCTCATGCTTCCTCCTCCATCAATAACCAAAACTCTTCCTTCTCCTTTTGTTTCAAGAAGTTCCCTAACTAACACATTGTCTTCAAACACTTTTACGGTGACAACCGGGCCGGAGAATGCTTGAGATTGACCATACATCTGGAACATTGGATGAAGTATCCTTAAATCACCACTTGATATATGTGCTGCGTTTGTGTCACATATCTCTGCAGTTAGTAGAGAAGCCATGTTACACTCCCCCTGCAAACATATCAAGAAGAACCCTTGTTGTAATATTTTTTCGCAGTAAAATCTCAACCATTCATTAATTTCTACTGCATAAGATATTTTTACTGTAAAGGTAAATGAACTTTTACTTACCGTTTAAGTGAACCAACTAGGCTTAATTTAGAGTCTTCAGCCGTAAAATTTTTGTTACAGTGAAATTTCAGCCACTAATTTATCTTTAGTGCATATAGGTAAAGTTATTTAGTAGAAATTGAACTGTGAGAATTTTCATATGACTCTCAACTCTAGTGAAAGTTCCACAAGAGAGAATCTCTTTGCATGAAGAAATTAGTTGCTCTCAAGATTAGAGAAAGAAAAACATAGGATTTATAATTGTTTTAGAAGGAAAAACATGATTTTTTTTTTTGAAGTAGGTGCATATGCTTGGGATATTAACAACATGATGAAATTATAGGATTGGAATTCAAGTTGAAACAACATACCAAGGCAGCTTAAATTATGATGCAAATTAAGCGAAAAAAAGAAGCTTATGCTTACCAAAAGGCAGAGGAGAGATGAAAGCAGCTGAAGAAGAGTTGAGGAATTGATTAATGGGATTGGTCCTTTAGCCTTTATTTGCTTTTTAGGAAAAAATGTATGGAGGGGGATTTATAGTTTTTACTAAGTGATTCATTTTTTTGGGTACCATAATTTAGTTTTGTTTAATGGATGTGGAAAAAAATTCAATAAATTTATTACTTTGTCACAAAGTGGAATGAAACGGATGAAACTCAGCCTAAGTATGTGTGGCTCTCAAAGTACATAAGCCCAAATATGATGATCTCAGTACCCTTAATGTCCGTGCCACGATATCTAGTTGGTCAAATAATTGGTAGCAACATCAAACTGATATTAATATATACTCCTCTCCGACTTAAATATAAACAAAAATTAAAGTACTATATTTGGTATAAATTTGAGTTAAAATAGTTTTGATTTTTGTTTATAGTTAGATCCAAAGTAGTGTATAAGATAATTTGGACAAATATGCAATAAGCTGCTCTGTTAATTTATTTTTGGTAAAATTAAACTATTTATACCAAGAGTAATGTCTTTTATATATTGATTATCTTTGCAATCGATGTAAGATTAACTACTTACATTATGGGCGGAGTCAAGACCCAAATTTGCCCGGAATTACATTATGGACAGTTGTCCAAACTTTGACCAAAATTTTTGGTATTTTTAGAGGTTAGTTTACAATAAAACTTATATTTTTAGGAGTTAGTTTACGAAAAAAACTATTTTTTTAATTTTTTTTTTTGCTTGAACTCTAATTTTTCTGCTTCGCCACAAACTTACTTTTCAAATGAACAATTGATACTTAATTCGTGAAAATGTAAGTTCAACTCCCATTTTCTATTCGTGGGTGGTCTATCACCCTTGTGAGTTCAGATACTCAACTAAATTTTTGTCATACAAAAATAATCCTTTCATAAAATTAGATTAGCTTTTGAATCAAAATTTTAGACAATTATTTTATTTTTATTTTTGTATATTATCTCTAATTCGTCCTTACACAACTTTGTAAGGTGACGTTCGCAATAATCTTACCTTTGTCACAATCTTTTTATTTGTAAAAGGGAATATAGTAATAGAGACTACTATACACAATATGAAGTGAGAATAAGGTAAAACAATTTTCAGTAGTGAAATGATTAATTTCTTTCTTAGCTTAACTCAGTTTAAGCAGCAACATATTTTAGCAAATAATAAAAAATCTAACTCTTCATTCAATATTCAATCAATTTAATTGAAAAAAAAAACAATTGGCAAAAAAAAAATGTACATCTCATATGCAATTAGTAACGCTTTTCTGGTTAGAGTTTAGCCTTATAATATGAAGATACCAAACAACATTTTGATGAAATTCCGATAATTATCGTCTTATGGCGGGGCCGCCGAGGCTTTCTAATTGCCTCTTTTCTTCCCTTCTCATGGCTGTGGCAGAAACATAATATGGAACAGTGAACAATCCATGAATGAAACACAAAATACCACCAATAAATAGAAACCTGTGGTTTAATATCCCACAGGATTTTCTTGATCTTGAGTTGGCTAATGTGCCTATAATCAGCATGGAGAATGCAACTGCTAACACAATCCTGTAAACAAAACACATATTCAGCATCTAGTACATGCACATAATTTTTTAAATAAATTATCAATTTGGTCAATAAACTATATTTTTTTAATAAATCATTTATCAAATTAGTCCCTTAATTTCATTAAAAAAATTTAAAAATGTGTCACTAATAATCACACGTGACTAGTTATTAAATTAATAGAATTGATTTTAAATTTGTCGGGCGTTCATTATGTTGTTTTTCATGACACATAACATTTATGAAATAATTTATAAACATGTTTTAATACGTTATTTTAACGAGAAATTGAAAATACCACAACTTACCACGAGAAAATGAGAAAAGCTACAGCTAATTGTCTGTTAGCTGTAGCTGATCTGTATTGGTCTTTGGACCAAACACAAACACAACCTCCAAGCAAGTTAGCAATTATGTGAGCAAGAGACAAGAGAATAACAGCTGCAAGTCCTAATTGGAAAGCTTGATGGCTAGGATACCTACACTCAAATATCCACACCTTCATAGGTTTTTCCTGTTTTCATATCCCAATAAAGATTAAAAGCATAATTAATATAAGATCTAGGTTGTGTGCGGTCACAACTGACAACCCCGTGTGACTACATGAATACAACACATATTTCATCAGTTCGATCGAACTCGATCAATCTAGATATTAAGTTCCATATTTGAAATTTTTTAAAAAATATTCTTTAAAAAAATATTAAGTCAAAAGGTCTCTCTAAGTCTTAATTAGAGACAAAAGTACCTTGTTTTGAGCTGTTTCTGCTTGAATTCCTAGTATGCCTGCAACAATATCCATCACCATGACAAGTATGCAAATAAGGAAACCATAGTTTTTTGCCATGATGATTCCTTGATGCAGAGTTATACAATGTTTGTGGTTCTTGAGTATTTAATAGTGAATTTAGAAGGACTAGTAATGAAGGAATAAGAATAAAGTTTGGGTCACGTTTGATGTGTATCATATTCATATCATATATGAGAGTAAATAGTATATTTGTGATATTTGAGTGAAAGTTGGCTTTAATTTGTCTTTACATTTTACTTTATTCTTCTCTTGTGTTTCCCTTTCATAGATTCTTTCCATGGGAGACACGAAAAGAAGAGTATCACTAGCAAAGGGAAGCAATTTTCATATATGTGATTTTAAAGTATGGCCATCTATAAAGTATTTCCAAAGTACTTCAATTTTTACAACTGAGATGACATTTTTGGTTACATAGAGCCTCAAAATCACCACATTGATATCTTTACCACGCACAAATATTGTTCTATGATAGTATAATATACAATTTTGTAAGGCGTTAAATATGTGATTATTAAATAACAATACTCTTAGGTGATGCTAACAAGTGCCTAAAGAGTATTAGTTAAGCATACACAATATAGAAAATTATAATTTTTAAACTTCAAAAAGATTGGATACACTATTTTTAAGAAAAAATATTTATATTTGCTTCCTAAAGCAAGGTTTTAAATCAAGGTCCGTTACCGCGAAAAAGGCCGCGACAAAAAGGTTTTGGTACCTACCGTTTCTGTTTTTTACCGTTTTTACATGGTGAAATAAAATCACGCCGAAACGCCGATACGACCGCGACGAAACACCGATACGGCCGCAACGAAACGCAATACGGCCGCGAAAAAATGCTAATAGATATAGACTTCCATTTTTTCCAATAAAAATCACATTTTTAGTACAAATATGAACATAAATTATAAAGTAGTATCCTTTTTCAACTATTTTCTAGTTCAAAACTATACATTTATCTCACATTTAAGTTGTTATACATATATTATAGTATAATAATTTTAATAAGATTTGTGCGATGTTGTGATTAATTCACACTGCGACGACAATAATCCGTAACGCGACAGCCGTAATGGCCGAAATCGCGAAATCATTAACGCGACCGCGACCGCTATTTAAAACATTGTTAAAAAGTATCTCAAAGATACTTTTTAGCATTTTTCTAAAAGGGCCGGCATAATTTGTAAGATATATAAAAAAATGTTTTAAATAAACATGTTTGGACTGTCAAAAAAATAAATAAAAAATAAATATGATTAGACTATATATATATATATTTTTTTGGGTTAACTTTTTGATTTCTAAGAAAAGAGATCATGATAATCCAGAGTTCGGTCTAAAGATAACTAAAATTTAACTAAGAATTGTTCCAGAATAATTTTTTTTGGTATAAAATAAATTTTAAAATATAGAAATATCAAATAATTATAAATAGAACGATAAATAATTGTAAATGGGTAGAAGAAATTTTTTCACCGGTTTCATACAGGCCCGGTCCAATGGGAAGCAAACTGGGCCTTTGGCTAGAGCCTCAAATTTCTTCGGTTTTGAGTAGACTGTAGTTATAATATCTCCAATAAAATAAGACAATCACTTTTGTCATCCTATCATTTTTTTCGCGCGTCCTACAAATTTATCAAAATACTCTTGTACGCTACTTAAGTCACAGACACCTCTAAAAATACTCTACCGGATTTTATTTTTATAACGTCCGCTACTTAAATAGCGGACGACATTTACAAAAATTATTCATTTTTACAATGTCCGTTACTTAAGTAACGGAAAGATAAAATAGTCATTTTGTAGAGTGCTCGAATAACCCATATGTTGTAAAAAGTAATATTGATTAAGCTTGAACATGAGTCTATTTTTATAAGATTGGCAGTAGTATACATATTAATATATATTTCTATTGCTTGGTTATACTTTTCTTTCTCATTTTATACTAAAAAGTTGTCAAATAGAAAAAAAGAAGTGAAAGAAAATAATTAAACGTTGAATAGTGTTTAAGTAAAAAAAATAATTAAATCTTAATGATGCAATAGCAATTACAATTTTGTTCAAAATATATAAGAAAAGAAGTCATTGAATACTGTTCAAAGTTCAAACTAGAGACAGAGAAAAACGCGAACATCAACTAGAGCTGTGTGATTGCTATGTAAATTTAAATTTTTTCACAACCAAAATAATATTTATTTACAACCACGTGAATGGGATTCATCATAATCACAAATAATTAATTAAAGAAGGAAATAGCTTGAAGAATTCAATTTGTTTGGTTGTAGCTAATGTATATATATAGACTATCGACTTTGGGGATAAATTTGTTAATAAACTTATGAGTCTTGAAAGAGTCACATAATTATTTTTTTTAAATTTTTGGTAAATAGACGAAATGATAAATCATTAGAAACTCTCACACACAACACAAAATGGAGAGACCGAAATTCGAACTTCGGTCATAGCATCCGACTCTAGTAATTTCGGCATTTCTGTCAGTTGAGTTAGGATTTGTGAACTTCGGTCATATATAATTATTTTTTTGAAAGAAAGAACTATTATATATAATAAATATATAATAAATATAATGTTGTCACCCCCTACATTTCAAATAATGAAGTTTATGTCAACTCAAATGGCATCTATTTATAATGTGTATCATGTTACACATGGTATGAAAAAACTTGCATATCAAGGAAAACTTGCCTTTGCATTTGGAATTTGGAATGGTATATGGAAAGATAATATTCAAAATATTTATTTAATGAAAACCAAAGAAAAGAGAAAAAAATGTTTCATTCTCTCAAAAACAAGCTTCGATGCAAACCAAACCGAAAAGAAGTTCATGATCCAAAGAAAATTAGGCACCAAAAAGGAAGCAAGAGGTACTTAACAAATTCATCAAGTTTCTATGAAGAATCTGAAGGGAGCATTGATATAAGTGATCCTATAATAAATGAAATTCTATATGATAGCTCATCATTAAGTCAATGCAACAGTGGAATTAAGGATTGGGAAGGTTCTTTTAGAACAACAAAAAGGGTATCTACATCTTCAAGGTTAATTAATCATGTTGATGATTATAATGAAGAAAATGTCTCATCTAAAACAAGGTTGTTTGTTCAGGTGGATTCTGATGATGGTCCTTTGTTGAGTATGGCGTATATATCTATTAGGAATTAGGGGGCGCTAGGGGTGTAGTATTGTTCAGGGGTATTTACGACTTTAATATTATTATTATAAATACCGCTTGTAACACTGAAACCCTAATTCATTCATTCATCTAATAGAAACGAGCTGTAGCGAATTCAACAGTCGGAGACGTACCTACGGGGAACTCCGTTATCAAACTTTCTTGTGTTCTTATTGTTTGCTTTTCGTTATCATTACCTTTTGTTACTAGTTGTGCTCAACAATTGGTATCAGATGACGATTAACCCGGCGAAATTCGAAGTGGCAAGGTTCGACGGAACAGGCAATTTCGGTTTATGGCAGAGAAGGGTTAAGGATCTGTTGGCTCAACAGAGTTTACATAAGGCGTTGCGCGAGACGAAGCCGGCAGACATGGACGACACCTATTGGCAGAGATGAAGGAGAAGGCTATGGGTTTGATACGCTTGTGCGTTTCAGACGAGGTGATGCATCTCATCTTGGATCTCACGACCCCGAAGGAAGTTTGGGATAAATTGGAGAGTCAGTACATGGAGAAATCGCTTATGAACAAACTGTACGCGAAACAGAGACTGTACGGTTTGAGGATGCAGGAAGGTTCTGATTTACAACAACACATCAACGTTTTTCAGAACATCCTTACTGATTTGACAAGGCTTGGGGTTCAGATGGATGACGAAGACAAGGCAATCATACTGTTGTGCTCGTTACCAGGTTCTTACGACCACTTGGTGACCACCCTTACCTACGGTAAAGAAACTATTACTCTCACTTCAATTACTTCTGCACTGTTGTCTCATGGTCAAAGGAGGCAGAATTCAGAGGGAGGAAGCCAGGGTGAAGGTCTGTATGTGCAGGGCGGTTCAGATCGTGGACGGAACAAGGGTAAAGCAGGTTCTGGAAAGAAGAGGTCTAAGTCCAAGAACAGAAAGACAGCAGAGTGTTACGGTTGCAAACAGATTGGGCATTGGAAGAGGGATTGTCCAAACAGAAAGCACGGGTCATCCACGTCTGCAAATATAGTTCAAACTGATGACTCTTGCAGTGAGGGAGATATACTTTGTGTTTCATCCGGCAAGTGCACAGATGCGTGGATTCTTGATTCTGGTTGTTCCTATCATATGACGTCGAATCGGGAGTGGTTTACTACATTCAGGTCAGGCAGTTTTGGATTTGTTTATTTGGGTGATGACAAAGCTTGTGCAATCACTGGAATAGGGCAGGTTAAAATTGCTATGGATGATGGTGGCGTACGGACATTGACTGATGTTCGGTATATTCCAGAATTGAGAAAGAACTTGATTTCCCTAGGTACTCTACAGGCAAACGGTTACTCATACAGGTCTGACGGAGATAGGGATATTCTGAAGGTTAGCAAAGGTGCATTGACAGTGATGAGAGCAAAGAGGACTGCAGGTAACATCTATAAATTGTTGGGGAATACTGTTGTAGGTGATGTTGCGTCAGTTGAGTCTGATAATGATGCAACAAAACTATGGCATCTGCGTTTGGGTCATCTCAGTGAACGTGGGATGATGGAACTTCATAAGAGGAGTCTATTGAAGGGTGTTCGCAGCTGCAAGATGGATCTATGCAAATATTGTGTTCTTGGGAAACAGTGTCGTGTTCGGTTCAAACCCGGGAAGCACAAAACAGAGGGGATCCTTGACTATGTTCATTATGATGTGTGGGGGCCAACTAAAGAGGCATCCATGGGTGGTTCGAGGTACTTTGTGACTTTTACTGATGATTTTTCTCGCAAACTTTGGGTTTATTTCATGAAACAGAAATCCGAAGTATTTTCAAAGTTCAAACTGTGGAAGGCAGAGGTTGAGAATCAGACAGGCAGAAAAATCAAGTATTTGCGGTCAGACAATGGGACAGAGTACACTGATTCACGATTCCAGAAATTTTGTGAAGAACAGGGCATTCAGAGGCATTTCTCAGTTCGCAAGACACCACAGCAAAATGGTGTTGCAGAAAGAGTGAACAGGTCTCTAACTGAAAGGGCAAGATGTCTCCGGTTAAATGCGGGTCTCTCAAAAGGTTTCTGGGCAGAGGCAATTAATATGGCGTGCTATCTTATTAACAGGTCACCACGGGCTTCTTTGGAGGGGAAAGTTGCAGAGGAGGTATGGACAGGTAAACCCATTGATCTTGATAATTTAAGGATTTTTGGGTGTCCAGCTTTTGTGCATATATCCAGTGAAGATCGATCCAAACTTGATCCTAAGTCAAAGAAGTGTGTCTTCGTCGGTTACTCTAAAGGTGTGAAGGGGTTTAAGTTATGGGATCCGGTTTCAAAGAAGATGATTCTTAGTAGAGATGTTGTTTTTGATGAGCAGTCCATGTTGAAGCAGTCTCTTGAAATAGAAGTGTCAGAATCAGCTGGAAGCAGTCCCGACAGAGAAGTAATTCAGGTAGATATTGAACCGACACCAACGAATAACATACCAGCGGTACACCAACAACCACCTGAACCTACAACAACTAATCATGACATTACAGCTTCAGGTGATACATCTGAAGATTTAGGTGGAGACAATGATTATCAGCTTGCACGTGATAGAGAACATCGATCCACTAAGCCACCACAGAGATATGGGTTTGAAGACTTGGCAGCATATGCACTTCTTACTAGTTCTGGAGACCCGTCCACATTTCGAGAGGCTATATCCAGCCAGGAGAAAGATAAGTGGATGGGTGCTATGATGGAAGAAATGGAGTCGTTGAAGAAAAATCAGACATGGGAGCTTGTTCAGCTTCCTAAGGGCAAGAGGGCTATAGGTTGCAAGTGGGTGTACAAGAGAAAACTAGCAGTAACAGAAAAAGAAGGGGAAAAGTTCAAGGCTCGTCTTGTAGCAAAGGGGTACTCACAACAGAAAGGGATTGATTATGATGAGATTTTTTCTCCGGTCGTTAGACATACTTCTATCAGGGCAGTGTTAGCCTTGGTAGCCAGCCGAGACATGCATTTAGAACAGATGGATGTGAAGACAGCATTTCTTCACGGTAATCTAGATGAGCAAATTTACATGGAGCAGCCAGAGGGTTTCAATGATACTGGAAAAGGCCGACTAGTTTGTAAATTGAAGAGGTCTCTATATGGTCTAAAGCAATCTCCCAGACAGTGGTACAAACGGTTTGATTCTTATATGCTTCAGATTGGCTACAAGCGATGCGAGTATGACTGTTGTGTCTATGTTAGGAGCCTTGATGATGGTTCTTTTATTTTCCTGTTACTTTATGTTGATGATATGTTAATTGCTGCTAACCATTTACATGATGTAAATGAACTGAAAATTTTGTTGGGTAAAGAATTTGACATGAAAGACTTAGGTGCTGTTAAGAGGATTCTTGGGATGGAAATTCACAGGGACAGGGGAGCTAGAAAATTGTGGCTCTCTTAGAAAAGCTATGTTGAAAAGGTATTAAACAGGTTTGACATGAGTAATTCGAAGGCTGTGAGCACTCCATTGGCGAATCACTTTAAACTCACGTTGGATCAGTGTCCGAAGTCAGATTCAGAAATTGAGTATATGTCAAAGGTTCCTTATGCCAGTGCTGTTGGTTGTTTAATGTATGCTATGGTCTGTACTAGGCCAGATTTGGCACAAGCTGTAAGTCAAGTTTGCAAGTTTATGTCCATGCCAGGAAAGCATCATTGGGAAGCAGTCAAATGGATTTTCAGGTACTTGAAAGGTACAACAGGTCATGGTATCATGTTTAGCAGTGAAAAGGGTGATCCTTCAGTTGTGGGATATGTTGATTCAGACTACGCCGGTGATATGGATGACAGGAGGTCTACTACAGGTTATGTGTTTACTCTTGCAGGAGGACCTATTTGTTGGAAATCGTCAGTTCAATCTATAGTGGCTATGTCAACAACTGAAGCAGAGTACATGGCAGTAGCTGAAGCTGCCAAAGAGGCCTTATGGCTCACAGGATTAGTGAAGGAATTGGGTGTTGAGCAAGGTGGAGTTCAATTGCATTGTGATAGTCAGAGTGCCATTTACTTGGCCAAGAATCAGGTGTATCATGCCAGAACTAAGCATATTGATGTGAGGTTTCACAAGATCAGAGAGTTACTTACAACTGGACAGATAGTACTTGAGAAGGTTCATACTTCAGAAAATGCAGCTGACATGTTGACCAAGCCAGTCACCAGTGACAAGTTCAAGCATTGCTTGGACTTGTTACATGTTTCTCAATGTTAAGAAGGAAACAACCCCCTAGCGCTAAGGATGCAGATGCCATACAGTGGTTCTTCATAAGGGTTTGATATTCGCCAAGGTGGAGATTGTTGAGTATGGCGTATATATCTATTAGGAATTAGGGGGCGCTAGGGGTGTAGTATTGTTCAGGGGTATTTACGACTTTAATATTATTATTATTATAAATACCGCTTGTAACACTGAAACCCTAATTCATTCATTCATCTAATAGAAACGAGCTGTAGCGAATTCTACAGTCGGAGACGTACCTACGGGAAACTCCGTTATCAAACTTTCTTGTGTTCTTATTGTTTGCTTTTCGTTATTATTACCTTTTGTTACTAGTTGTGCTCAACATCCTTCAATATTGATGTGTTACAAATGTGGTGAGAAACTGAAAAACCTTAATACTGTTGAAACACATCATATCAATGAGCATTCAGGTAATGATAAACTGGTTTCCTAGTTGAATTGACATGTTTGAGTTTATGGTGCTTCTGAATTTGAGTCTTGTTCTTAATTTATCCTTAATTTATTCATTGTGATGCTTTGGTTTTTGCATTTAACATGTGTTGACTTCTAGAACTCTGATTAAACAGTTTTCATTATCTATAATAAGCATTAATTTAGATTATGATTTTTCTTTTAATTTTTCCAAATTATTAAGAGTCTCATGTTAGTCGAAAGTTTACATAGAAACATGTTTATAAGTACGACAATTCTCGCCTTACAAGCCGGTTTTGTAAGGTTGAGTTGAGTTAGATCTAACCTAAATTTTTAAGATGGTATCAGAGCTTCTTGTAAGATCCGTCGGGCCATCTGTTTGTTGAATTCTTACATACTTTTCAACATACTTTGAAGGGAATAAAACAAAATGAAAGCACTTTTTGTATGTACTTGTTCTATTTTTTAATGTAATGGAAATGTTTAGAAAGAAACACTTTTTAATTTCTTTAAAGAATTTATTAAGACATACTATTTTGCAGTCACTGAATTTGAAGAAGATTCATCTAGGCATATTGTAAAAACAATATGTGAAAGTGGACAAAGCTTGGTTTGTTCTGAATTGTGGCAGATTGATTGTATCTTAAAAGTCCATAACATGCCAAAAACACTTGCATGCTTTGAGGAGTATAGAGAAATAGTGAAGATTAAAGCCAACAAGCTGCATAATAAGAATCATAATCCACGCTGTCTTGTTGATGGAAATGAACTTTTAATGTTCCATGGCACTAACATTGCATGCTCTCTTGGAATAAATAATTCTTATAGCTTGTGCAATTTAGACTATTGTGGTGTATGTCAAATTCTAAGGCATGGTTTCTCTACTAACAAGGAATTTCAAGGTGCATTAGGAGTTTACACTACTTCAACAAGTGGAAAAGCCTTTGATTCTATTGTGCTATGTGATGAGAGAGCATTTACAAGAAAATCAGTTATAGTGTGTAGAGTAATAGCTGGGAGAGTTCATTGTCCTTTTGAAGAAATTCAAGAAAAAGTTGATTCAAGATTTGATTCATTGGCTGAAAAGTTAAGTAAGCATGGAAATATTGAGGAACTAAATTTGTTGAATCATAAAGCTCTGCTTCCTTGCTTTGTGGTAATCCACAAACAACAAACAATGAAAATTAAGAGGTTCCACTCAAGTTCAAGGATAAGTAGCATTTGACATGAAGGTTTTTTCTTTTTAGATTTTTCATTTTTTCAAATATTTTTAAAATATGTATTCAAAGTTGGTACAACTTGTTATTAGCCATTAGAATAATCTTTTATACTCTAGAAGCGTACTTTGAATTCATGATGACTAAAATAGTGATTCAGCTTGATCTTAATTTCAAATCAATACACTTTCACTAAGAAAATCCTTTAGTTATTATCCTTATGATAATTGAATATCAATAAGATGGCCATTGATGTAGATGCTCTAGAGACCACAACCTCTTTTATTTATTGAACAAAATTATGATTAACTATTAATATTTCTATTCTAGTTCATTCACATTCTATTATATATTCATGATGCAAAAGCTTTCACGCTTATATAGGAGGAACAATCGTAATAGCCGATCATAAATATGGAGGATCGTCAAGATCAATCTAATGATTCAGGAGAGGTGTGAATGATGGATTCGTTGTGGTCAAAACACAAATCCTTCGGTATGCTGCATAAGTGACCCTGGGCTTAATTACCGGTCCATGATCTATGCATATTGAGCATTTGTATTGATTTTAACTCAATTTGAAATAATTATCATAAATTATTTAATACCTAAAAAATTACCCTTAAGATAAATAAGTAAAAAAAAAATGGTGAATTTTCCAGTAAACATTTTATTTAATGTGTAGTGGTATACTTGTGATAAATTCTCAAATAATGCTTATTAATTTTTCTTAATTAAATACTACTATTTATGGACCTAGTAGTAGAATCATACATCTCAGCAAAATATTGGTACATGTCTAAATAATAGGTGTACTAGAATATTTAAAAAAAAATTAGGTTAGAACCTTGACTCTACAGATCAAATGCAATAAATTATTTAAAATGTATGTTAATAAATCATAAATTATTTTAACCCTTGGCCAATGCGCATGTCTTTACGCACGAGCCGAGTAGTCGTCTACCTTTGATGGGTCGGAAACCAATGCAGAAAAAAAAATCATAAATTATTTTGAGAAGAGAGAGTAAAACAAAAAGGTTTGGTAATGGAAATGGAAAATAGGAATAAAATAGGATGGAGATAATAATGGGTAACGCGTATTGGCCAAACCTTTATTTATTGAGCAAGCGGTGATTTATTACATCACATATAAAAATTTGAAGTAAAAAACTGTTGGACGGCGAACGAGCGAGCGATTGATCGTTACGTTCCCGACCATCCTTTTCTTCTTCGCTGCGCCTGTTTGGTTTACCCTTCCAAACTAACATACCAACCCACCGTTTTTATTAACGGAACCAAACGCAACTCTACGGTATGTATCTTTCTTCTCTTTTTCATTTTCAATATATCAGATCTGTGTGTCTCTTTTTTCAAACCTAACATTTCCTCTTCTAATGTAATTTAATTTAATTACTTATTTTACTCACTAATCAGATTTCAACCTTTTCTAGGTTTTGTTAATCTCAAAACACGATATTCTTTTAATTTCGTATTAGAGTTGTAGATCGGAATAATTGTAATAATATAACGTCTTTTTCTTGTTTTCGTTTATCGTATTCTTGCAATTAACTATCATAATATCTTTCTTGTTAATTCTTCTTAGCTTCTGATTGATGATGAATAATGAATTACGTGCTTCTTGCATTTTGAGGGAAAACAAAAATTAATTAATTAATATTTTTTTTTGATTTGTGTACAAGCTTGAATTTTCCTTTTTCTTCCTATTTTGTCCAGCAAATATATAGATCCCTGTGTTATTGTTTGTTAAACATTCATATTAGTAGCATATGAGGAGATAAAACACTGTTTTGGTTTCTTTCGGCGATTTACTGCTGTCATTGTGTCTTGTTGGTTTATATTGTTGTCTGGTTGCGATCTTTAATATTGCAGAAAATTGCGATAAATTAAGACCGGTATTTTTGTAATTATGGTCACAGTGACGTTAAACACCTTAGCGTTATGGTCACAAACTCACAATTGTTGTCTTCTGTTGTCGAAGACAACATAACATGTCTTTATTCAAGTGAAATCTGGAATATATCTTGTTTTCTAGCGATTGCTTGGTGATTAGTATTTCTTACGTGGGTTTTGCAGTTGACTTATTTCAATGTTTAGTGTTCATATATGGTTTGACTACGGTCCTGTGCTAAAATGACGTAATAACTGTTATTTGACAATACTTTACGCTGTAATAACTTGTGTATCGCATAATAATAACAGTCTGTTGAAAACAACCAATACGCGCCATATAGCTGTAGTGCCGCTATTTGACATTGACAACACTTATTATTTATGCATGAGAGACTAATATCTGGTCGCAATTTCATGATTTTTCAATTCTTCTAATCAGCAAGGAAGTAACTGCTATTCATTCGGCCGTTAAGAATTAAATGTTAAATAGTTGATATCAAAACTCAATATAGTATTCGTTGTGAAAAATACATGCTATGATGTATGTATGCATGATTATGTAGAAAGAGGAAGAGAAAGGGTCAATGGGAAGCTTGATATGTCAGGTTTTAAGCTTTTTGCTTCATTTTCGTATAATCACATCTTTACTAGTGTTTGTTTGTGGCATGGTTTGCAGCTTTAGGTGGGCAGCAGAAGATTGTTGTAGAAGCCATGGTTCTTGACACCATTTTGTCTTCTTCTCCTCGTTTGAAGTCTCCATCTTTCAGGAGACAGTTTGCTAGGGATGGACTTGGTAGTTGGTCAGCAATTTACCACAGGCATCGCTTCCTCTTATCTGCGCTTGTGCTCCTTACCATCCTCTGTACTGTTTATCTTTACTTCGCTATCACTTTAGGGTCCACTGGCTCCTGTTCTGGCTTGGTTGGAGCACAGAAAGCTTCATGCCATTTGGAGCTTGTCAAGGATTCCATTTCCAAGGGCAAACTGAAATTTCGTTGATATTTCAAATAGAATTATTGGAATTTTTGTTGCTAATCCCTCCAGCCCAGAGTATAGGTGACATGAAGTCCAAACATAGTCTTCTGTTACAATATTTGTCTGATATATATATATATATATATATATATATATATATATATATATATATTCAGAGTTTATCTCAGTATATTTTTATGTATGATACCGGCAGCAAGCCATTTCTTAGATACATTATGTTAATTTTGATGACTGGTTGCATATATATTTTTGAGACTTGTACAAGTTTGAATTTACCTATTGTTTATGGCTAGTCCCAAACTTAATACCTCTTCAGTCTTCATTTGTCTGATACATCCTATCCTAGAGACCTTTTCTGAAATATCTTGTTTGTAATTGTAGGGGACATTTGATAAGATTTGAACTACAGTCAATTTGTTTTGACAGTGTAGAGTATTATAATTGATTTTGTCTCATGAATTGCAAGTTTAATGAAAAATATATGTTAGTAAGTTACTTGGGTAGTTTTTCTTATGAATTTTCCAATTCACAATATTATTTTTTTTCATTCAACATAAACTGGTTCACTTTACTTTCAATTTATATAAATCTAACTCTTCAATTCTGTTTATTATTACTAATGCTCACCAAATACACAGATCTTGTATCTTATGTTTGCTTTTGTTGCAAAATACAATACATGTATAGTGCTATCTCCAAACATTGAATTTTATTTACAATGTAATTGAGTTTAGTAACATCAAAATGTTATCTAAAACAAATAAAATGCTCCCACAAGATTGACCAATAAAATGCTAGTGATCTTTTACCAAAACGATAAACCAAGTCAATGTCAGTTTGTGAGAGATAACGGCCTCTTGAATTTTGTGTCAAAGTTTTTACCTAAAAGCAAAATTATGTTGATTTTCTCATCCATTCCCTTCATAGTGCGATTCATTGTATGTCCACTCATTCTCAATACATTGGTCAAGTAAGCAATAGCAAAAATTGGCGGCATGAGTAACGGAAAAAAGTAAAGTGCTACATAACATTGGTCAATTTGAATTATGAATATTTCCATGACCATGACTGTGCGCATGGTCAGAATTTTGTACTCTACATGTTTCTAATATGAACACAAGGTCTCCCACCATGTCTCATTTTCTTTATTAGATACCAAGAATTCAATTAATGGAGGGATGTCCCACTACAGAAGTATAAGGCAATGACTACATGTTTTGTTTATTCAATATTGATCTGGCCAATTAAATCAAGCACATATATATAAAAGATTATTCTTTTCCTGTACTACCTGACAAACCTTTACATACATGTTCCCATTAACTTCCCTTTTCTTATTGGTCTTTCGTCATTCACATAACATCTTCATCATACTCCACACACTTCCTAGTCCTCAAATTTATTTTATTTTATTTCTAATATAAATTCATATATCAGCACATTTTTTTACGCACACACAGTAGTACTTAATTTAGAAACAATGAATAGCAAAAGAGAATAAACTTTCATTGTAACCAAGATGTTAGGAGTAGATTATGGAATTAAATCATATACCAAATTACCAAATTAGTAAATCATGCACATGAAGTTACAGCATAGCATTTAAATTGTATTTCATAGTTATACTTCATAAGAAAATTTGTACTACTCAAATCCATAACCTTTAGTATACTACTCAAATCTTTCACCACTAGATCAAACCTAGCGGCTTTGATGATTCCTACTTTTATACAAGGTAAAACTCAATTTGTTTTTAAGTAACTTGTTATTTTTCTTTAGTGAAAGATTGATATAAGTTGTCACACTAAACTAAACATTGCATTACACCATGATTAAAATATTGAAAGCATGACACAAGTGGACCTTCTTGCAAAAACCTTTCATCATTATGGATTCCACGAAGTGCATTATTAATGTTTGTTCTCTTTCTTTCAAACATGACCCTCATGATTTATTGTTTCAAATTCTTGCGTATTTAATTTTTTGTCATTTAATTCCATGATGAATTTAATCACATGCTTTTGAGTTCATAATTATGCTTTGCTACAATAATAGTAACAATGAATTCCAATGTATCCATACTATGTTCTGCTGTCCAATTTTTAGAAATGGAAGAATGTGATAGTCTTGGAACACAAAGCTTAAAGCCTCATATTGAAAATTTTCTTGAAGGGATTCGTAGTTGGACTTGGTTTGAACTCTTGGAAGCATTGAAACAATGTCAAGAATCACTTCCTTCCAAAGGTTACTTAGAAATTTTAGACAGAATTGTTGATGAATTGATAGAAAGGTTAGCTTCACCATGTAATGTTACGAGTCCATACACATGTTCTTCAAGCAGATCCAGCTTTCAGTTTTCTTGTGACACAAGTATTAACAATAGCTTTGAGGCTACATGGTGGTTTGAACATATTCTGTTTTTGAAGATTGATTTGTTGGATAATATCATAAGGAAAATGATATCTTATGATTTTGATCATAGTGTTATATCCAAGTTTCTATTCTATTATCACAACTTGAGTTATGTTAATGCTGCACAAGATGTTAAGATTGAGACAATTAAGGTTGTAATAAATCTTCTTTCATTGCTTGATATAGGATCAATATCTTGCAAGGATTTATTCAATCTTAATCGTATCGCGATTAGTTTGAAAATAAGCAAATTTTGTAGAAACAATATAGAAAGTCTTATAGGTCCTCTATTGGATCAAGCAACAATTGATTATCTACTTCTTCCATCTCCACATGATAGGGATTATGCATATGATTTTGATTTTGTCTTAAGGGTCATGAAGATTTTTTTGTTAGGAGGTAGTTTTGAGTTAAATTTGAACCAAGGTAAAAGAGTTAGTAAAATGATGGATTTGTTCCTTGTGGAAGTTTCTCCTGATCCTCATCTTCAACCTTGTGAGTTTGAAGCTTTGATTACAGTACTCCCTGATACTATGAGGGAATCACATGATCAATTATACCTAGCCATGGACATGTATCTAAAGGTAAGCTATTTCTTTACTAATCTTGTTCTACATTTATGTACATTTATGTACATTTAAGGTTTTAAATCGTAGTCACATTCCTTTTACGATATTTAACACCGCAATCAATCACGATCAAATGCGACTTCAATAGTCGTCACGGGTGGTCGAGATACCAAATACCATGATTCTATGGCCTAAATTGTTTTAAAAATGAGATCGAAATGACATGTTGAATTAGAAACCGATCAATTTGTCAATTAGTTTGATCCCAGTTATATTGCAGTCTGGTTGAACCGGTTCAACAACAGTTGCTTTTTTACTTATTTTGTTTATTTATTTTTCGTTTGGTTCAACCGTAGTTTAATCAATTGAACCAATTAAACCATAATATGGTGATCTCACCAAATTGATATCGGTTTGGTTTTTAAAACATTGAGATAAACACATTTAAAATCAAACTGATCAAGCTATTTTATATACTTATAGTACTATATGAATTATCTTTCATATTTATGAGCTTCACTAATAAAGATCCATAGGTTCATGCAGGAATAAGTGAAGAGGAAAAGATGAATATCTGTTGTACACTAAACCATGAGAAGCTATCACCAGATATTTTGAGACATCTTACTAGAAATTTAATATTTCCTTCAGAAACAAAACCAAGATCACATGTCACTAGACATAGTCGAATGAAAACATTACTTCAAGAAAATGATCATTTGAAAAACTTCTTTGATTCAGTGTTTGGACATAAGAGTTTCAAAAACACTTATGTGAAAGAGGATGTTGAAAAGATAATTTATGATGATGATCAAGAGCTAAAAAAATGTGGTGTTTTGGAAGGAATGGAAGGTGGGACCCATCTGGCTTGTGTAAAGAAGTCAGGGGTTCATACCATGATGAGCAATAGCACATACTTGCCAAAATTCTGTTCATGAGTAAATTGAATAATATTTTGTGTTTGTTCTTGTTTATGTAGCCTTATTTAAGTTAAATAAGTTTTTAATTCTTTAATTAAAAATGAATAATATATTATTATTATTTGAAATTTTGTATTATAAATTTTCTAACTTTTTCAATAATTTATATGTATTAGTCTGCATTATTTTTTTTACATAATTAAATGTTCTATAAGTATAAATTAATTTCTCTAAAATAACATGTCAAAAATATGTCAAATTATTCACCTAAATATGTTAACATAAAATGAACATTTAAACACCAAAATAACGTCTAAAAATAATTTTGACAAATACCAGATTAAACATAGGATTTGAATATTTTAATTAATTAATTAGACTTTGCAAAAGTATATACTTTTTTAAAAAAACAAAGCACATATGTTAATTCACTACTAAAAAATTCGCGTTTAGCAACCGATTTGGCGACCGATTTTAATCAAAAATCGGTCGCTAATCACATTAGCGACCGATATAGTGACCGATATAGCGACCGATTTAAAGTAGTAGCTAATGCCTTGGTCGCTGATATGTAGTAACCAAATTAGCGACCGATATCTTAGCGACTGAATTAGCAACTGAATTCAGCGACTGTAATAGCAACCGAATTTAGCAACCGGTTTAGAGACTGAGTTTGCGACGAGGTTTGCGATGCTTTGTCCGACGCTATAGCGACCGATTTTGTGACTGATTGTAGCAACCGATTTTGTGACTGATTGTAGCAACCGATTTTGTGACTGATTTTAACAACCGATTTAGCAACCGATTTTATCAAGTTATTAAAAATTCGGTCACAAAATCGGTCGCTAACTTGGTTTATGGCTAAAAAACTAAATAATAAAAATATAATTTTTGAAGTAAAAATTCATATAAATATGATAATAAAATTATATATATAAAATGTATCCATTGTTACATTGAATCTATACCTAGCCTAAGTTAGCATAATATTAAACAAGTTATGCTTAACTAGATCAAAGGTAATATTACTACTATGTACCCAACCTAAACTCATTGTAAAGATAAATTTTATTTTCTAATACAACAATACCTCTTATTGCCCTACGACACCTCAACATTATACTACATATAGCTTGACAATTATTATTATCCTAACTCTATTTCTAAGGCCAAGAGCCAAGTGTTTAGTGTCCCTCCCTCCATCAGACTGTTATAAACATAACCTTATGACAGCACAATGAATCACATCAATCAACAAGAGATCTCTGCTTGTATCACAAATAAGCTGCGGAAGTCGAAGAGATGATATAATAACCAGTAATCAACCCTTCAGTCCAAGGCCGTGCGGACATGGATTTTATAATGTTTGAGTTATTTTCGTCTTCTTCCAAGTCATCAAACAATTGTTCTTCATCCTCTTATGAGTTATCAAACAAGTATTCTTCACTCATAGAACCATGATTTGCCTACAAGATATTAAAATCCGCAAACATTATAAAATGTCATTCAGTATCCAAAATAACTCAAAAATTATACTTAAATGTTACAGTTGAATTCTATAATGTAACTATTAGCTTTGCAGATCTACCATATTTGCTAGTTTTTGTGGATTTAATGTCTGATGCATCAGTTATTCATATGATGATTTGGTTGATTAAGAAACAAGGTTTGTTTTATAAAGAATCAATGCAAAAACTAATCATGATGATTAATAGCATTAGCTCTAAGCTATCTTTAGAACAAACATTAATGGTTTGAGCCACATATCTTCGGCCAAAAACTCTGTCACTCGGAAGTATAACTAACTACACTAACTGCGGTGGTTAGTGCAACAATACGTGGCTTTGAAATACTACCATATCGAAGAACAATTCTTCAACTAAAATAATATCTCAACAGTCAACTGTTTACACAAAAAAAATCACTTACTTCATGATGAGGGAAGGCTTTAGACAGAACTCGGATAGCTTCATCATCCCACTTTTTATCTCCAAATTGTGGAGCAATTAATGATACCACTGTTTGCAATGTAAAACTTTACATATGAAGCAACAAGTCTTGGTCCAGGAAGTCTTGGTTTGGCCTCATCATCCTGACAAACATAGAATTTGTGTAGTTGCATTAATAATTTATCACTCATAAGTGTAATAAACAAATATTCATTCTTAACCATGTCAGGTATCAATCTTGCTCCAAGTTCAATATATCATTTTATATAATGAGTTGTAGAATAGTCATTATTAGAATATCGATATCCTAATTTATATTCTACTTGATTACAATTTACAACTACTGATGTGTTGGCAATATTGGACTTGTTTTTATTTTGCTCTTTGAAAGCAGAAATTGAAGCTTGAAATTGTCATCCAAAACAATTAGTTGACTGCTTACTAACTGCATTCCGAAGATTGCAGTGCCCAGAATAAATTACCCAAAGTACTTAAACTCGAGATATAAATATAACCAAAATACAATTTCTGGTTCCCTTTACAGTGTTAACATTTAGATTAGTTGAGAACAAAACGGCGAGAGGATGCAATGAATCTGAGAACAAAACGGCGAGAGGATGCAATGAATCTGAGAACAAAACAGAGAGATGACACAACGAATCTGAGTAGTACATGAAATATATTACTTTCTCGTAATTAGCTCTTCTTGACACAAAACTATAATGGCTCTTTAATCTTCATAGGAAATTCTCCCTATTTGTGTTTTTAATCTTTTCAATGTTAATCATGTCCAAAGTCCAAACTATTAAATATAGTACAAAGAAATAAGCACAATGGCAACATGCTTAACAATAGCTAATATCTATCCTCAATGAAAATAACACATTCTTCATCGAGACACTATACTAATTGAAATTAAATTCAATGGAAGAACAATAGAACATAAACAGCAAAAGATAAGATTATATGATAGAACTGAGTGAAAAATATACAATATCACAAGCTAAAAAGTTAACATACCAAGTCAAGTTCAGCATCTTCAGCCTTTGGAATTGCTCAATCAAGAGATACAATTCCAACCTACAAAAAGCAATCAAATCAGAACATGACTCCGCCAAAAAGCATTGAAATCGAAGAGAAAATGAAACGAAAACAAACCATATTCTGATTTTGATCAATAAGTCTAACAGAATTCGACCTATTTAAAAAATTCAAACTATCATTATTAAGCAGAAAAATATCCAAAATAGAAATTGAAGGGAATTGAAATTGAATGAATACCTAAATTTGGAGACCTCGAGAGCGTTTTCACCATCGTCATATTGTCGGGAGGTCTCATGAAATTACCACAGTATATCTTCTAGCTCGTTTGTCAAAGGACTAACCAAAGCACTATGGTATTTATAAAGAAGATTAAGTTATAAAAAGTAAAATTTCATAAACAAATGATGAACACAATTGGAAACAGCAAGAGAACAAATTTCAACAAAGAAAGTAACCTAAAAAATTAAAAATCTTACCTCAGACTAGTAGGAGAACGAAATCAGCAATAGGACGAAAGTAACTTAAAAAATTGAGTTCAATAACCTAAAAAATTGAACGCCGTTAACTGAACGGAAGAGGTGAGATTGTGAATTGAAGAGTTGCGATTGCGACGATGAATTGAGGAGAAGCGATTGCGATTATGAAAGCCATTGTAACTCGATGAGTTTGATGGTGAATGCCTTTGAGAATAGTGAGAACCCTAAGAGGAATCGATTCTGTGAGAAAGTGTAAAAAGGAATTCGATATGAAGAGGGATGCGATTCATTGTGAAGAGCGAAGAGATAGTGAGAAAGATGGTGAATCTGGGAGGATTAGGATGTGGGTGGAGAGTTTCTAAGAAAAGAACGATTTTTTAATTTTAATACTAGTGATGATGATGATGATGATGATGATGATAATATATATGAAACTCAAAGCTTGAAATTAGATAACTACAAGTCAACAGCCCAATCACAAAATATGCAGCGAATGGGAAAAAAAATAGAGGTAAATCTTTCGCCGACAAATAATAGTAATAATATTTGATTATTTTTTTTAATAATTTGTAAAAAGAAAAAAAAAATGTTTGCGTCGGATCTATTATCGCTATTTATCGGTCTCCAATTCGGTCTCTATAGCAACCGATTTAGCAACCGAAATGTTTTTGAATTTTAAGCTCGAAATAAGAGTCTCTAAATCGGTCTCTAAAGCGACCGAAATATTGGTTGCTAAATATCGGTCTCTAATTCGGTTGCTAAAATTACGTAGCGACCGATTTAGCAACCGAATGTTTTTTTACTCTGACGCTCAAAATATCGGTCTCTAAATCGGTTGCTAAAGCGACTGAAATTTTTCGGTCGCTAAATCGGTTGCTAAAAGCGAAATTTCTAGCAGTGATTACTTAACCGAAAATTCCATATCTTGATACAAAATATGTTGGACCAAAGACAATTGGGCTCATTTGCAGCCCATTTTGTATGTTCATGGGCCACAGAGCATTACTGGAGACAATCATTTTTGCCACCCTATCATTTTTCTCGCGTGCCCTACGAATTTATCAAAATATCCTTGTCTGCTACTTAAGTCGCGCACATTCCTAAAAACATCCTACCAGATTTTATTTTTATAACGTCTGTTACTAAAGTAGCGGACGACATTTACAAAAATTATTTATTTTACAACGTCCTTTGTATTGGAAGGGTAAAATGGTCATTTCGTAGGGCATGCAAGTAACCTATAGGGTGACAAAAGTAATTTTCTTACCAAATCTCGCCCAACTAATCTTTATTGTTGTATTCTGTTTCAGAAACTTAAAGCAACGCTTTACAATTCCACCTAGGCTCCATCGAGGCTCACACCGTTCTTGCATAGCTCTATCGTTGACAAGCGAATCCATCTCCAATGTCACACGCACGGGGTTTAATTAGCCTTTTCACAAGGTCCAAAGCTTCGTTTAATCCCAACGCCTCGCCCAAATTAACCTCTTCTAAACTAGTTCAAACCATAGACATAGCTCCAATTGTGCTTTTCATCACTCTTTTGTAAGATATGGCCCAAACCCCAACAACCATCACCTAGTGGGTGAGCATCCACGTTGAGTTTTAAGCTATCCGCATAAGGATGATTTTGGCTGATGTTGGTTGTGACTACCTCTTTGAGGACCTCAATTCTCTTGGTGAGGCTATCTGACATGCTTCTAATTTATTTATATTGACGTGCTTGTAATTTATCTATATTACTCTTAGAAGAAGAGAGTAGAGACCTTGTAATTCAAAGTTCTATTGTAAAATCTATCTAAAAACTATTATTATTAAAAATAAAGCTCGTATTCTCTTTAACAATTTGTCCAATTATTTAGTTAGAAGGGTGTATATATATTACTCCTTAGTTAACAACACCTAACAAACAATGTTGAGAAGTCATAAATATAGCCAGCCTTCAGCCACCGGTCATCATTGGAGTGCCTCTGCCGACAACAACATAGCTTCAATGACTTCCCCTCCAACTAAATTGTTTATTGTTCATCCCGGTGCAGATTCATCATCGGTAACTCTCCCTGATGAACTTATCACTGAAATTTTTTCCGTTAAAGAAAATTTGTCACTCATTTGAATTATATATGATTTGGAGAATTAATCTTTAAAGTTATATACGGAGGATATCCAATATATACAAAAAAAAATATTTATATTTTACTTCTTATAATATAAGATAAAGAATCAAAATGTTACAAAAAAAGATAAAGGACCAAAGTGTTACAAAAAAAAGATAAAGGACTAAAGTGTAACAAAAAAATAAGATAAAGAACATGCAGTGTAATTTTGCCTAAAATCATACAGTCCCTTTTTACTACCCAATACTTGTATTCAGGATACTTCTAAACCTTCACTGACATCTTTCGACAGGCTTGAAACAAGCAGAACTTCTTTCTCGATTCCTCTTTCTTATTGTTGTTGACGGGTTAAGTGGATTAATTCGTCTGGAAAAATCACTAGCTAATAATAGCTTCACCGATCAATAGGTAAAAATGGGAAAAAAAGACATAAAGGGGAAAGCAGCAAAGATCATTTGTGGTGGAATTGAAGCAAACATTGGAGAAAAATTTTTCTATGAAAAATTGGACTTAGCCAAGCAAAATTAAACTAGAAACTTCCTTTTTGGAGTCAGTGAAATGTCACTTACTTTTAGGAAGATAGACTTGGGAGAGAGAGAGAGTATTTCTCGAGTAGGAAATAAAAGGGTTTGAAGTTTAGGGTTTGAGTTTTGGATTTAATTTTTAGGGTTTGAATTTTGGGATATGGGGTTTGGAGTTGGTTGTTTTGGATTTGGGTTTCGGGTTGAGACTTAGGATTATAGGTATCGTGTTTTGAGATTAGGATTTGGGGTTTGTGGTTATGGATTCAGGGTTTCGGGCTTGAGTTTAGGGTTTGGTGTTAGTGGGTTAGAGACTTAGAGTGTGAGGTTTAGGGTTTGGAGTATGGGGTTACAGGTTTGGAGTTTGTCGATTTGGTTTCGGCGTTTTGAAATTTAAGGTTTAATGATTTGGGTTCTGGGTTTGGAGTTTGAATTTTTTGGTATTGGATTAGGGGTTTATAGTTTAGGGTTTAAGGTTCGGGTTTTGGATTTAGGGTTTGGAGTTTAGGGTTTAGAGTTTGATATTTGGGTTTTAAATTTTTTATTTTTTTTGTATTGTATTTGGGATTTGGAGTTTAGGGTTTGAATTTATTGATTTTGGAGTTTTGGGTTTGGATTTAATGATTTGGGTTCTGGGTTTGAGTTTGAGATTTGGGGTTTTGGATTTTTTGGTATTGGATTTGGGGTGGGGTTTATAGTTTAAGGTTTGGGTTTTGGATTTAGGGTTTGGAGTTTAGGGTTTAGAGTTTGATATTTGGGTTTTAAATTTTTTTTTTTGTATTGTATTTGGGGTTTGGAGTTTAGGGTTTGAATTTATTGGTTTTGGAGTTTTGGGTTTGGATTTAATGATTTGGGTTCTGGGTTTGAGTTTGAGATTTGGGGTTTTGGATTTTTTGGTATTGGATTTGGGGTGGGGTTTATAATTTAAGCTTTGGGTTTTGGATTTGGGGTTTGGAGTTTAGGGTTTAGAGTTCGATATTTGGGTTTTAATTTTTTTTTGTATTGGATTTGGGGTTTGGAGTTTAGGGTTTGAAATTTGGGGTTTGGATTTATTAGTTTTGGATTTGGGGTTTGAAGTTTAGGGTTTGAATTTTTTGGTTTTGGATTTGGGGTTTGGTTATTAGTGTTAGGGAGTTAAATCCACCAAACCCCAAATTCCCAAACCCTAACCACCATACCCCAAATTCTAAACACTAAACCTCCAACTTCAACCCCCAAAAATCCCAAACCCCAATCACCAAACCCCAAATTCCTAAACCCTAATCATTAAACCCCAAATTCTAAACCGTAAACCACAAACTTCATCCCGCAAACCTAAAATCACAATTGCCAAACCCTAAATCCCAAATCTTAAACTTTCTAACTCTAAACCACAAATTCCAAACCCTATACCTTAAACCCCAATCCTAAACTCCAAATCTTAAATCCCAATTTCTAAAACCCTAAACCACAAACCCCAAACCCCAACATGTAACACCAAACCTTAAATCCCAAACCATAAAATGCATACTTTAAACCCTAATACTACTTGTTATATTATGTTTGATTAGGATGCATCGTACATTTCAATCATATCTTCTTCTCTAGCGGTCTCAAAGATTGATATTATACCGACAAATTAAAGCTTTGGAGAAAGAGAGATGCTAGAGAACATCGGGGATCAACATTGAAAGCAATGTCATCTCATATCATCTTCATCCTGTAAACCTCTCTTTGTTGGGATTAAGTGTAAGATATATTAAGGAATTAATGTTGATATATATTACTACCAAATTGTATTGCAGCGACCTCTAAACAAACATTATTTATCCACCTGATGTGAGGAATTTATTCAAAACAAACAGAATTTGCTAAGAAATTCAAAAGGACCAACACTTGAAATTAAACCAAAATAAAACACACAATATTCTCAAACGATTGAGAACAAAGCAGTGGAAGCGACGACGAACGGTTCAAGCGGATCAAACCTTGCTCTAGATACCATGTTACATGTTACTACAACTATGTAACAAAACAGTAAAGGGTAAACTATATATCATAATTGATGATAACAACACCGCACCCTCTCTATACTGAAAATTCTGAAGTCATGCATGCTTGAGTCCCTAGAAATGCATGCATATTACACTTGAACTTGGAACAGTGACTGCACCGGTTTTGGAGACAGTTTTACTACACAATTGAACTTGTCTTGCTTATATTTCTCACGTATAGCATGGAGAGAACAACCTTTGGTATTAAGTTGCAAATCCTCCATTGCAAGAACAACAGTTTTTAGCTCTGAAGCTCGGTAGTTTGTATGATTCTCCAGTGTCGGAGTCCAAGGGTGTTCTAAGTGGTTGGAGTCTATCTGGCAAGGAATACAGCAGAAGCAGCCACAAGAGAAGGTAGAAACTGTAAGAATCTGTATTCGACAAGAGTAAGCTCTGCTAAATAGTTTGCCAGGAATTCTAGTTCAATGCACGGAGGATCCTTGTAACAAGATTGTGCTGCTTGGATGAATCTCCTGAGAAATGTTTTGGTTGTAGGAACACATAACATGAAAACGCAAAAGGTTTAGAACTTCTATCTCCATTTTCACTACCTCTTGTTTTGTGTATTTATCATCTGTCATGAAGCAACATTCTTCTACTCGAGGAGCACATATCTTTTCGTACTTTGATGCAATGAACATGCACGTAATACAAAGCAACTGGAGCCTGCGTTTCTGAATCAATCTTGTTGAGAGAAACCGGTCGATGAGGTTCACAGTAGGGTAAAAAGTGTCTGTAACCAACTTACATTCCTCTGTAACCTCCACAAGCCAATCAATCAAAATTCCACACATGCTTGGACAAATATCTTGCTGCAACTTCTCCATGTAATTGGTTGATGGTCTCTTTTCAAGCTCGGTGCGCGACTCTAACTTTGCTGTCTATATCAGGGGCATAATTAACACTCCAAACTTGAGAATCCTTAAACTCTTTATCAATGTCCACAATTGTCAGACAATTTGAGGTTCCTACCTTCTCATTTATATCTTTGTTTGGACTAGGAGAGATTATTGACAGTTCAGTTCTTGTACCAAAGTTACTGCAGCAATGGTATCATTTGACTCTACCATCTTTATGGTAGACAATGAAACTTGGATGGTAACATCTGAAGTTAGCTTTGTGTTCTTCTTCTGGTAAACTCCTTTGGCCTATGAAAGGATTAGAAACCGCCGTTAACAATAACAATAGCAACAACAAAAGTCTTCCAACAAACATGTGTTTCTACCACCTAACATAAGATTACTATTTACATAAAATTGATAGCATTTTATCTCTCATTTAACATTACATGGTTTTTTAGCCGTGTAGCGAAATTTTTTCATTGCTTGGTACACTTTATTATGACAAGTACATGACACTAATGATAATTCTCTCCTAATTATATGGCAACATTGAAACATGTATTTGATGAGAAAGTGAGAATTTTTACCTGATGTTAGTTACATCAGTAAAAGCTGCCCTTTTGGAATTTTCTACTATATATGTCAACATTTTTGGATGAGGATTCCAAAACTCTTGCTCTTGATCTAGTGATTCTAAGTGGACTCTCTTCTTCTTTGGCACACAAAGTACTACTAGTCTTTGCTTTACTAATAGCTTGTGTTGTGCCTTTAAGAAGAAGACCAACCCAATATGATTTCAAATCTAAATCATACAATCAATCCTCAGAAAAACAAAAACATTATAAAAAACCAATAGTAGTACTTGGCAACACGCCCACAGGTGCGGGTGTCACTCGAACCCAAACCCAATCAGCTCGGGTTTTCACCCGTTTGGACTTACTTGCAATCCCTAAATACACCCCCCTTAATTTAGGAACAATGAATAGCAAAAGAGAATATACTTTCATTGTAACCAAGATGTTAGGAGTAGACTATGGAATTAATTAAATCATATACAAAATTAGTAAATCATGCACATGAAGTTACAGCATAGCATATATACTTCATAAGGAAATTTGTATTAATAGCTTTCAATAGGTTTTCTATTATAGGAAAATTATTATAGACTGTGTCTTTAATACACAGATTCTTTGGACCATGTATTCTATTTATTATATATATATATACCGTGGCATATTACATAAACAAGCAATAAACACATTCTTTGATAATTTTAGTGCAAATCTGATTGTTGAAGGCATAACTGTCAATTTAGGCCTCTGGGATACAGCTGGTATATTTACTCACTCGGACTTGTTCAAATTTCAAGTGCCTTTTTATTTATGTTTAAAGAAAAATGATTTTTTGACATTAAAATTTTGATATCAAATAGGATGTTCTTTGGTTTGTGGTGTCATATACCGCGGTATCTGTATTTTGATGTTTAAAAATTGAATTTATGGCGTGACTGATTATTATTATGTCAAATTGAAAAGTTTGTTATTGGTGTGTTTGTTTCTAATTATGTATTCCTTAGGGCAAGAGGATTACAATAGGCTGAGGCCTTTGAGCTAAGGGGGGCAGATGTCTTTGTCGTGGCTTTTTCGTTAGTTAGTCGTGCAAGTTACGAGAATGTGTTCAAGAAGGTATGCTTTTATTATGCTTGTATCTCTGAATTAGGATTTTCAACTTGTTTTGCAGATTTCTCTTTTGTTATCTAATTTTGTATACATTCTTTAGTGGATACCCGAAATCCAGCATTTTGCTCATGGCGTCCCTATTGTACTAGTTGGAACCAAATTAGGTAAGTCATCAATCACTTGTTGTATCGATCGATGGTTATTTTTCTGCCAAATTCTTCGTAACGCATGATCTAGCTAGATGTGATACATGGAGACTAGAATCCGACACTCATTATTCTCTTTCGATACCAGAGCCATATTAATTAGTAACTGACCTATATTCTTAGAATAGAATCTTAAACTGGTTTTTTTATTATAGTGAAACATGTGCTCATTCTGTAAATCTATTTTCACAACATAACTCCTTAAAATTATGTACAAAGTTTTGATCCAAAGTATACATACTGTGTAAAACTTTACAAACTTATTTAAAAGAATTTTTTTCTAAAGGTTTCCATTCATGTTAAATGGTCGGTCGTATAATCTCAGGGAAAGAAAAACTCCAACATTTCCACACATGTATATGTTATGGTGAAGACTCATTTTAGATTACATCTACTGTATCATATGTTAGTAATTTGTTAAGGAAATCATATCGACCGAAAAAGATTCTATTGACACTGTTGAGAGTTCCACACTGGGTGAGATATGATCTGAAAATATTTTTATAAGTAAGTGGTGGAAGATATTTACCACATTAGTTGAGATATTTAGACTCAACCCAAATTTTAAGATTCATTTGACTATCCGCTATCGGGACACTTTGGTCACGATCTACATGTCTGGTTTTGGACGTGAGGGGTTTGTTGAGAATCCTACTTTGATGTATATACTGACCACTTAATGTAATATTGTGTTTATGATGAGCATGCAGATCTCTGAGAAGACAGCGATTATTTGGTTGATCATCCTGGCATTGGTGCCGGTGACTAATGAGCAAGTACAAATCTTTCTTTATTAGCTATCTATAGAGTTCAACACGCATTAATTGTTTTCTGAAATCATTGGCTTTTGTTTGTATCCAGGGTGAGGAACTACGTAAGCAGATTGGAGCTGCATATTATATTGAGTGCAACTCAAAAACTCAGCAGGTATGTTTATTCTTGAAATTCATTATTGTTTCAACTTGTTAAATTATGCCACTGATTGTCATCCAAAGAAACTCCCTCCCTGCTAGTAGTACTACATACCAAATATTATAGGATCTGTGACGCGTCTTCTTTGATCGTATTCAGGGTGAAGAAAAAATGTTACAAAATTCAATATTTATGTGTTTGTTTGTGTCACCGTGTAATGTTCAATATTTCTTTAAATTTTAGTCTTTAGAAGAATATGTTAACATTCAACGATAAGCCTATGCCAAATGCCTTTTTGTTCATTGATGTTTCGATCAGTTTTGTTCGATAACAGGTTCACTTCATTGTTTCTTTACCAACTGATGTTTTATCAAAAGTTCTTCTGGAAATTAATTTAGTCTAGATACAATTGTAGAATGTGATGGAAATTTTCGATGCTGCGATCAGGATGGCCATCAAACCTCAACAAAAGCAACACGAGAAAAGGCATCAAGAGTTTACTGACAGGAAACATCCTTGACGCCTTTTCTCGTGTTGCTTTTGTGGAGGTTTGATGGCCATCCTGATCGCATCATCGAAAATTCGCAGCACATTCTACAATTGTATCAAGACTAAATTAATTTCTACAAGAACTTTTGATAAAACATCAGTTGGTAAAGAAATAATGAAGTGAACAAAACTAATCGAGACAACAATGAACAAAAACGGCATTTGGCATGGGCTTATCGTTGGATGTTCACATATTCTTCTAAAGACTAAAATTTAAAGAAATATTGAACATTACACGGTGACACAAACAAACACATAAATATTGAATTTGTAACATTTCACCCTGAATACGATCAAAGAAGACGCGTCATAGATCCTATAATATTTAGTACATAGTACTACTAGCTGGGAGTGAGTTTCTTTGGATGACAATCAGTGGCATAGTAAACAAGTTGAAACAATAAAGAATTTCAAGAATAAACATACCTGCTGAGTTTTTGAGCTGCACTCAATATAATATGCAGCTCCAATCTGCTTACGTAGTTCCTCACCCTGGATACGAACAAAAGCCAATGATTTCAGAAAACAATTAATGCATGTTGACCTCTATAGACAGCTAATAAAGGAAGATTCGTACTTGCTCAGTAGTCACCGGCACCAATGCCAGGATGATCAACCAAGATTCAATCCTGCTGGTGACTGTCACCGGGTTCACGTAGACTGGAATGGGACTGAGATGGTGTCTTTATATCACCAGTTTTGCTTGCTGATTTAGGAATCCTGTTACATCATTTATAGGAGCTGCATCATTAATGAACTTTGAAGAGGTTATGCTCTTGTCTTCTATTATGCATCAGAAGAAGCCTTGTTAATGCATCAGGATTATAACTTCTGCTCAGCTGTCCGTGGTGTATTTTTTGTAAGATTATGAGATTAAAAGTTTGGTTTTGCATCAGGAGCATTGGCTGTCAAACTGAGTTTTGCTTTTATTTCCTTTAGTCTTGGTGATGGGTTCCTGATAGCTTAGCTTAGAGCCTACATTTGTTTGTTGTATTAGCCCATATAAGAATTGGAGGCTTATGACATTTGTGCTAGTGTACTCTTTGTAATCAGACTTTTTTTGAGTAATGAATTTAGCACGCCTTGTGCCTAATTCACTTATTAATATATTTTTGCCTTTTCAAAAAAAAAAAAAAACTCATGAGCTATGTCTGAGACGTGCAATTGCACCAGAAAAATATATACTACATATTGTATACCTCCTAATGATAGAAATTAGAATTAAAAATGCATATGCATATGTTCCGACCTCAAGTATATAGCACTGTAAGTATTGTCTACTATAGGATCTTGTGGAAAACACTCATGATTTTGTGTTTTTTAAAAGGTGTCTCTTGATTCCTAATCGATGTGAGACTTTTTGGTGTACCAGAACAATATAAATATATATATAATAAAAGACTAACAAGATATAGAAATTAAATACAAAAATATTTTGTTCGCATAATTTTTTCTGATATCACTAACACAGAATTAATTTGAGATTTGTTTTATTGAATATGTTAATTACTAATTATCAAATATAATGGTGAGCAGATTTATTTGACAGCTTGATGTGTAACAAAGAGAAATCCTATAAGAGAAAATTTTGGTGAGGATGTGAAGGGTCTCATTGCTATGTATGAAGCATCTCAGTTATGTATTGAAGGAGATTTAGATGATCTCAATGATAGTGAGCTTCTTCATGCATGGTTGTCAAGACATCAAAATCATAGTGAAGCTATATATGTTACAAACACTCTTCAATATCCACTTCATCATGGCTTCTCAAGGTTCATGGACAAAACCATATTCCTAAGTGGTTTAAAGGCCAATAATGAATGGACATGTTTAGAGGAACTTGCTAAAATCAATACCAGCATAGTTATGAATCAGAATGAAATGACTGAATAAGTTTCCAAGTAAGTTTCTTATAACTTAAAATGTTATTTTAGTTATTTAATTGTAATTCCACTAACGTATAAGATTTTAACTTTGTCCCTTGAAATTACAAAGTCAAACTCTTATCACTGAGTTGATACCTCATGGACAAGACCACTGACGTACGTGTTTCTTATATAATAGATGGTGGAAAGACCTTGGAATGGCTAAGGAGCCTAAGTTTGCTCAATATCAACCACTAAAATGGTACATATATGTGGCCTAAGGCATGCTTTACAGATCCAAGTTTTTCAGAGGAAAGGATTGAGCTCACCAAAGTTATTTCTCTAATTTATCTTGTTGATGACATTTTTGATGTTCATCATGGGACATTAGGACAGCTTACTCTATTTACAGACTTAGCTACAAGGTCTTAAATTTCTAAGTTTGTAGTTGATTTATCTAGAAAAGTATTTACTAGAGATATTTAGATTTATATTGATGAATTGATCTCTTGATTCAGATGGACATTGACTGGTGCAGAGGAACTTCCAGACTTCATGGAAATTTGTTTGAGTTTTATTTATAAGATTACAAATGATTTCGCCGAAAAAGTCTAAAAAAAGCATGGATTGAACCCTATAGATACGCTTAAAAAATCGGTAAGCTAATCACCAATGTTTTCATATATTTCATCATATCAATTATTTTTATAAACCATGAAGTGTTATATCTAATGAAGATTTGTACGAAACAGTGGATAAGATATTTAAATTCTGTGTTGAAAGAAGCACATTGGTTGAAAATTCTGGTCACTTGCCAAAGGCAGATGAGTACTTGACCAATGGAATTATTAGTCCAGGAGTGCATCTGGTACTAATACACGCGTTCTTCCTCTTCGATCACATTCAAGATATAACTAAGGAAACTATCGCTATTTTGGATGAGGGTTTTCCAAATATCATGTATTCAGTGGCAAAAATTCTTCGTCTTTCTGATGATTTAGAAGGAGATAAGGTAAAACAGATGAGTATTTTAGTTTTCATCTTCTGTAACTTCGAGCGTATTTCAAAAATAATCACAAAAACTAAAAGACAGGGTATTTGACATAAATTTTTTGATGAAACGTATCATTTCTCTTTATAATTTGTTTATTGAAACACAAGTTTTTGTTAAATGTGATCGATGTTCTAATGATATGAACTATTATCCATGCATGAATGCAGAATGGAGATCAAAATGGTCTTGATGGATCATATCTTGATTGTTACATGAATGAACACCAAGACATTTCAGCTGAAGAGGCACAAAGACATGTTGCTAACATGATTTTAAATGAATGGAAACGTCTCAATCAAAAAATCATAATCCCAAACCCAATATTTGCATCATCATTTACCAAGTTTTGTCTTAATATTACTAGAAGGGTTCCTCTCATGTACCACTACAAGAGTAATCCAAGTCTCACCAATCTACAAGAACTTGTTAAATCATTGGTTAATGTTAATGCTAGGTGCATTTAGTACACTCTCAAAAGTCATAGTTTCCTATTGAATCATTTGTATCAACATATGGAGATACAAATGTTAATGGCTAAATGTACCACAGTTTAAGTTTAAACAGCCTATAATAAAGTATCACGGTGGAGACGCCAAAATCACGATGATCGACTGTGATTTTTCAGAAGCTACACTTTGTAGGTTTTGAAAAATCACGGTGGATCACTGTGATTCTGGCATACCACCATGATAACAAACATAGGCTTAATGTTTCATTTTACCTTCCATCTATGTGAAGATTAAGCAAAAGTTATAAAGGTTAAAGGGATAAAGAATTGAAGATTCTCCTAAGTAATATATAGTATTTGTTCTGTTATTAGACAACTAAACCTTAAAATTAAAAAGCAACATAGCAGAATCTATGCTGTCTACTTAAGGGTGACAAGTACCATCTGCTCTGTGCTTAAGAATATGATTTCAGATTATGTGCACAACATGGTTGTCTATCAAGAATCAGTATCAACTAGACTTGAAAAGGAGATTGGTTTCCAATGCTGAATTGAATCTGATCAAACAAGTTGTTATAAGAAATGAATTCACAGAAGACTAACAACCTTAATAATCACATGGCTAATTATAATCACAATTTTTATCTTGTTTGTCCAATTTTGATTAATGATCAATAAAGGCCATTTGAAATTGAACATCCCTAATTACATGTAGCATCTGAGGTTTTCACATATATATGAACCACACTAATATAGACACGGACACCGGACAGACACGATGCAACCATACAACAAGTCGACATTGGTAATTGGCAAAAATGAAATAATTAAATGTGACCACATGTATCAGTGTCAGACATGTATAAGAAGTGTCAACGGAAATGCCGCATAATTTCAACTTTCAATAACCATCAAAGTAGTAAAATAAAAAGGAAAATAAAATAAAATGATAGATATAACATGAAATGAAACAACTTCCCTTGAAGATTAGTAAAAAAGCTGCACACAAAATTGCAGAGAAATTTTTACAATAAACACCGCCATCAGTTTTTAATTTTCTTAATTGATTTCTAATTTAATCAAAACCCTCATGAGTCATGAGATCTATGCACAATACACAGTCTAATCATTTCTAATGAAAACAAAATTGGGCATAGAAAAATAAAACCATCTTTCCAGATAGATAGATAAACAATCATAAATCTTTTATCTCTGATCTTCAAATCCAATACTCTTCCTTCCAGCCTTATTCATTGAAATACCTACAAACACATTCAAAATGAATTAATTCATGAAAATTAAATATAAATGAAAATTGAAATACATCCAAATTCCAAACTCTATATATTCACAAATTTGAAATTGCATGCACAAACTTTTTCATTGTTAATTACAACAACATAAATAACTAAATAAATAACATCCTCTACAGTGCAGTACGGTGCTCCAGAGAGCAAACCTATGACCGCAGTCTGCAGCACCGTCCTGCGTTTCTGTAGAGGATCCAATTTCATTATAGAGAGAGAGTATACCTTGAGATCTACAAACTGGGGGATCTTCAAAGAGAGAAAGAGAGAGTTGTTTATAAGCAAGACCAATATCAATAACAATAAGACCTGATGAAGGATCATTGACAATGATATCTTTAACAGGTAACCAAAGAAAAAGCTCTTCTTGAGAAAGACCCTCTAACCCTTGAAGCTGACCAAAACTAAGATTAGCACGAACAACAGTTTCAAAGAAAACTAGAGTTTCATATTTAACTATGCAAGGACTATCCAACTTCACTTCCAAAACACCATTATGATCCAAAGTATATGATTTTATACTCTTTGGAAATAGTCCCGCCGGTAAACCATAGCTTCGGAGAACCTCTTGAATAGAAGAATAAGCACTTATCACAGGTAGAGCAATAATAAGAACAACAAAGATTGTTACAAAAAATGTGATTTTGAGTGCCATAGTAGCTTTTGACTTTTTTGAGTGTGGACAGACAAAGAATAAGGTTTTAAGAGGGTTTTTTAAGGTAACATATGATACACTATTTTTGAAAACTATGATTGGAATTTGGAAGTGGGAGCCAGAGAAGACAATAATAATAATGGTAATTGATATAATTTCGGTAAAAAATAATACGGTTAAATATCTTTGAAGATTTTAAATATATTTTATGATTATGTTTGAATTAAGATATATATGATTTATGTTTCTGTTTATTTATAGTAGTTTCAAATTTATTTCTTATTTAAAGATATGGTTAAACTTACCAAAAAAAAAGATATGGTTAAAGAATATGTTTACATTTTTTTTGGTTACATTTAATTCTAAAGTTGTGTTATTTGTACACCCAAAAGTGGACAACTTTTGGGATAACCATCTTTTTTCTTTTACAATAAAAAAATAAAGTGAGAGGAGGAGAGAGAGAGTGAGAATATAATGAAAGTATGAGAGAGAGAGTTGTCCAAAGTTGTCCACTTTTTGGTTGTACAAATATCATTTCTCTTAATTCTATATATAGAGAGCTAACAATAAAAGGGTAAAATATGTTTCCATTTACAAATTTTTTTCGTTTGTATTTAACCCCGGTGGCAAATTTTTGTTCATTTTAATATCAATATTATGACATTTTTATGTTCAAAATGTGCCTATATTATGTTTAGATATCATGTTAAATCTATATAACTCCATATTGTGTTAAAAAGTGTCACCCATTAAGGTAAAAACAAAAGAAAAATTTTGTATGGAAAAGAACGAGTGATTTTATTTTACGGGGACGAAAATTAAAACTCGCTATAAAAGTAGGATTGAAAACATATTTTACCCTAAATAAAAATAGTAAAAATAAGAGTATACAAAATATACGAAATTATATCTAAAGTGATTTTTTTTTGTCAAGTAGTTTAGTTGGCTAAAAAAATTCCAACTTTTTAAAGTGGATAAGTGGGTTCATTGAGATTTGAATTCCAATGTCCTACGTATATAATGTAATATTTCTGTCAACTGAGCTAACTTCACGGGACTCTAAAGTGAAATTTATTTTAAAAAAAAAAAACATTGGTTCTTGGTTGGTTTTACATACATTATTTGATTAGATGTTACATGTGAAATTAACAAACTACCCTTGCGTTACAATCTATGATTGCAAATTGTATAATGTGACTAGGAAGTGTGACAAATTTGAGACAGATCCAAAGTTTGAAATAGAATAAAGTTAACGTTTCATTTTAGTAATCAATAATTATTATGATGGTAAGGAAAAATTAGTTGGTTTGTTTGGTGATGTTACTAATGTAATGATTTGAATGGTGGATATATAAAATAAATAAAATTTTTTCTTACTAATATAAAATTAATTAATGATTCCGGTTGAAAACAACTTTGTCTTTACGATTTTTAATGTTTATTTTATACGTAGTGTATATAGTGACATTTTTGTATGATAGTTTTGTAAATTAGAATACGAATTTAATTTGAATATTTCTTTCACTATTCTTTGGCCTTAATTTGCGCTTGCAATGTGGACCAATCATACTTTTTCTCTAGTGTTCTCTCTTTGTCTTGATCTTTTTGTTATGGTATCAATATTATTGTACTAAGTATCACCAAAGTCATGCTTTGTCGAATGTTTTGGAAGATAATTATTTTGATCCTGTTTTAATTCCTTTAATTTGCTGATAAGACTTTAACCAAAGAATAGGAGCGAATGATGTGGATCCATAGTAATCACATAAACATGGGAGCGGGAATGTGGCCACAGGCATTAATTAAGACGATTTTAGACACTAATTACGCTGATTAAATTGTGGTGGGAGCCTCGCAGGAAAATTAGCACCTACAGTATATTCCGTTGACTATTACAGTACAGTATAATTTTGCCCATGTAGCTAGCTTAATAAGCTAATATAATTATTTGATCAAATTAGCTGTTTAACTAAATGAAAAATGTAATTGTAAAAAATAAATAGATGATAAATATAAAATGACAAAAAATACATTCTTAATCAATAATAAAACTTATATTTAAAATGATAATTTAAATTTATTAATGTAATAATAAATTTACGATGATGATGACGTGTTTGATGAAAATGTTGTTTCATTTGATTTCTTAGACTCGAGCGCAGTGGCGGTACCAGGGGAGGGCTGAGGGTGGCCACGACCCTCCCCCACTCAAAAATAATTAAAAAAAATTATAGGTAGAGTATTAATATAATTATATTATAAAATATTTTAAGTAATTTTGTATACATAAAGGAATATGTTTTAGTGAGGTAATAGGGGGAAATTCGAATAAAATATAATAAGTTAATATAAATTAGTTATAAACTCATAAAAAGAATTACTAAATAGTTTTTTGTGTTTTACGTTGACTTATATTTTTATATACAATATAATTTTCAAGCAACCATAGATAGAAAAATATACATTATTACTAAGATTTCTAATCATCCATTGATGTTGTTGTAATGTTTGTGATGGTTTTTTTTTTAAGTTTTGATATATATAATAAGGAAAATGCTAACTAGTGCCTCCAGGGCACTATTTAAGGAACTACATATAGTAAAAAGTGTCTTGAAACTTGTGTACTTCACTTTTTCAAAGTATAAAGAATATTATTATCAATGCAAAACTTATTTTTTTAGTATCCTTAACTAGTGCCTATCATGACCCATATAATAATATTCCCATACTCATATATTTTTAGTCATGACTCTTTAGTTTTATATATAACGCTAAATTGTAAAAATATATAGGAATCGATGTTCAATATCTTTATGTAATGTACTGTAAAAAACATCACGAACATAAAGTTATTCATCAAATTACTGTCTCACACTAGGACAGCAGGATATAACATGTAAACATGAAAATTTATTCTTTTTCACATCTTTCAATCAAATTGTTACATTTATTATTACAACAGAAACAAGCTTTACAGCTTCAACTTCTTCAATTACATATCAAAACAATTTGTTTTATTTATTTCACCATGATTCATCAGTGTAATCAATCTTATCAAATGTGACAATCAATACCTTTCATAGCCATAATCATCATCCCTTCTCCCACCATATGGATATGGATTTCCAAACAGATAATCTGCAGTCCCTTTCCACATATTCTCCTCACAATTATTTCCTCTATGAACAACTCCACAACAATTTTCCCTTTTCATTTTGGCTATACAAGGCCAATATCCAAACAAACTTTCACATATATCCATAGCTTCCAATCCATATCCACTTGGATATTGAGGAGGAGCAGCCACTGCCACTTCCTTCTCAATCTCATTCTCAACAAACCCACCTCCATAACTAGACCCTGAATTGTCATCATCATCATCATCATCATCATCATTTTCCTCACTATAATCTTCACTATCTTCAGATTCTTCACCTTCATAAGCCTCACTAGTTTCTTTTATAGTACTATCTTGTAACTGTGGCTTCTCTACAGCAACATGGTCATTGGTTACATTTTGAGGTATGATTACTTTCTCATCAAGTTTTGCCTCTTCCACAGGAACAGTGATTGGAATTGGAACAGGAATTGGAGCAGGAACATGAATTGGAATTTGAGTTGTAGTTGAGCCAGCACGAGGATAACAAATTTGATCAGAAGGTGAAAGAGGCTTACCATAGGTTTTATCAATGTCATATCCACCACCATAGGGTGTTGGATCATATTCATCAAATGCAGGTTCATTGAATTCCAAGGTAGAATAAGATAGCACAAGTTGAGTCATACCATAATTGGGATCATACACAAGATATTTTGGGTCACTAAAAGTTGTGGTAGAATAAGCTATGGTTTGGTTATTATAACTATGATCATGGTAATTATTATTATTATTAGGAGAAAAATATAAACTTGAATCATAGGCATAATTTTGTTGATTGTAGTCATAGCTATTGTTGTAAGTCATAAAAGATGGAACTTGAGAATAGTTATAATTGAAAGCATAAGAGTTGAAATTGTTCTCACCATAATAATCAGATCCAGAATATGAAGAGTTGTAATTGTAATAGGCCATGATTCACGAGAGAGATTGAAGATGGAAACTTCAAAAGTGGTTACTGCAAAACTGCAACTATGACATGAGTTTAGGATCAAGGCTTCCCCCACCTACCGCATAATTCTTATCTATGCTAAATTGTCCACATGCAATGAAAGTAAAGATAAACTTTACTTTATATTGATGGTATTTAACAGTTATGAAATACATTGGGTGCCACATTGCACATGAGGAACCCATTTTCTAGCATGAGTATGTGTCAACACTACCATTATATTCATTTGTCATAAAGTCATTGAAAAGTCATCCATGCCTAAAAATAGTACATCTTGTTGAAGAGTCTATCTTGTAACCAATTTAATTAATTAACCTTGAATTGAACATAAGCTAGTTTAGGTGAGGGAAACTACTTGAAATTTTAACACTATCAGTCATCAATAATATCTGTAATTTGCAGTAATAAATAAAAAGTAACATGTTGAGTAGGACATGTGGGACTAATGGGACATAACATATCAATTCTAACCAGCAAAGCAAGGGCCATGGTATTTGTTTACAGTTGAAGTTAAGACTAGCTTTTCAATTGTACATGATTGGAGACAATTAGGATTAACGATGGCTATTGGACGATGGATACTGCTTAGCCAAACAAATAAACATAGTGGCCTTATTGTGACATAAAAAGAATCTTTAATGATTATCAAGATAATAATGCTAACCTTTTATTTATATGTAAATATTTGTTAGATAATAATACTAGTAGTAACTATAAAGAATTATTTCATTTTATAAATGTTTGAGAAAAAATGGTTGGAAAAAACATAATTTTACCGCGGTGATGGTAATGAATAAGGATACCAAGCTAGTGCCTTTAGAAGATAGATGTAAATATATTTGTTAACGTTATTTGAGTTTTAAGAAATTTACTGCCTTTTACTAACGCAGTACGCAGCAGTCAGCACCACCTCCCTGTCCTAAATTGAAATTAAGTGTTTAATTTTCATATATTGTGATGATAAAAATAATTTACATTATCAACACATCACATGTATCCAAGTGTAAATTTAAAAGTAATTCTAATAGACAAGTCAAACATTTTTTAATCATGATAGGATATGCTACAATTGACCATCAATGTAAGAGATACATATATGAATCAAATCCTAAAATCATTTATATATCCCAACTATACGCATAAAATAAAATGTCGTAAATTTATTCTAATTATTTGAACAAGTATTATGCTATTGTTATTATAATTTTATGTATTCTATATTGCATATTTGCATTTTGTCTTGACATTTTTTTAAATTGTTCATATTCTAACACACATCTATGGATGCTCATTGATACCCATAGCTGTTATCAAATCCTTTAAAAAAAACCCGAAAAGATACTTGTAGCAGGAGTAGAGTCTAGCTCGACAGGAGGAACTGCTTAACTTGACAATAGCATATGAGGCAGGCTGCCCGCTGACTGCTAGTCATGGCTGGTGTAATTATGCTTATGCACCATGAGTCCATGACTAACCTAAAGCTTGACTTTTGTTAATGTCAAAGCTAAACATGCACAAACTTAATGTGTTCCTATCAGTCACTTAATGTGTATAAAATGTCATGATCGTCCAAGGAAATACTTATCACAAAAGCACAAACTGATTGAGTGATAAGTAACTACAGATTACACAGAAAACTACCCTAACACTAATCTTACATCTCATAGTCACAGTCCAAAAGCACAAATTCAACAAGATAGTTTCTGAAATAACCTTTTGAGCGTGCTGTAAATTATATATAACATTATGCATCTGATGAGAATCCAATATGGGTTTAAGCTCCTAGTTGTTATATGAGCATGATGATGCCTCGATAAGGAGCAGCAATCCTCTTTGTTTTGAAATTACTCTCCACAAAACTGAAAATCACCTGAAGGCTGGAACAAAAGTAAAAAAAAAAAATGTCAATGTGGAGTTTGATAAGAATTAATGAATTGATAAGCCCCAGCAAATGAACTTCTATCTCCAAGGAAACTCTGATTTCTGATAGGAAAAAATCCTAATTCTCCCTTGACGGGAAATAAGCCATGAATATTTGATACTTCGTATAGGTATTGCTTTACAGAACAGGAAAGAGAGGACCAGTAACATCCAGAGTGGAACAGAGAATGGAATTGACTACCTCATGTAGAGGATGAATCTGAGGCAGCTGTCTCTTGTCTTGGCTTTTGACGGCCAGCAGAAATAGGGCCATCCCTCCGTCTCTCATACCTTCTACCCTCACTCTTTGATCCACCGCTACGTTTAGGTTGAAAAGTAGGGTACTTGCAAGGAATGATCTCCCCATTTACGTACTTGTCACCTAAAATTAAAAAACATACATATTTAGTCATAACATTATGAAGAGGTAGAGTATTGATGCATGATAAATTAGGTTAAAATTGTAAAGTAACCTCCATAGTCTTTATTTTTAACATCTATGTATGAGTCTGGCAGTACCCAGAGAACACCAGGCAAACCTGTAAGCAGGACAAACATAAATAAGAGATAAAAAGCAATAATTCGCCAAGAAACAAAACAAGATTAACAATACAAATTCCAAATTGCATTACCCTTGAATTTCTCAGAGGTTGCTTCGTCAACAGTGCACTGAAATCCAGTGTAAGTTGTGGTGCTAAACGCATACATGTTCTTCTTTGCTTCTTCCATGCTGATACACAACCACAAACACATCTATTACTATTGTTTTCATCATTACATAGGTTTTCTACAGAATCCATCATTACAATGTTCAACAAAACAGAATCCATTGTACTCCACATGCATGTCCCCCATAAAACAGAATCCATCATTACCATTGTATTCTATCAATCAACCAATCAAAAATTTTACAATAATAACCAAAATCTTTTCCCAAAGATGGGTCTGTCTACATGGATCAGATATCTAATAATAGACCATTTAATTCAACCTACGAAGCACAAACACTCCTCAAATTAGGTGTGCCCAAAGTTAGACATGTGTCGATTTCCGACACTGACACCTAAAATGAGACTTCACCATAATTGTACAACAGTATCTATCCTACTTCTCTAATAATTTGTTCCTAATCATATCTTCTCTCATGTGAACATTCATTTAAAAGGCTTAGTTTACTTGTTTGTTGGTTCATTACTGCACAACATTAAGACCCAAATCTAAACTCAAGTGATACATTTCTATCACAAACTGAAACATATCTTTCACCTTTAAAACAAAATTAATAAATTTTTTGCAATTATTCCCATTTTCCTAATCCCATGTACCACAAAAAACTCCGAAACTTCAGTTAAAAAAAAATCCTAAAAATTTAATAGAAACAAAAAACTGAGAAATTGTGAAATGAGAAGAAAGGGTTAGAAAAAGAACCTTCCCAATACAGTAGCAAGAGTTTGAAGATAAGTATCAATCATTTGTTCACGAGAGGGTGCAGGATCTTTAGGAAACTCCATTACAATAAGCCAATGGTTATAATCACAACCAGGAAGCATAATCGTCTCTCTCTGCTCATTGTTACTGCTTCTCTTGGAAGAGTAATCTTCATCAACAACCGCCTGAATCCGGATAGGGCTTCGGGTACGGATTTTGGGTCGGATAGATAAAGGATTGAAGTTAAGAGTTGGGGTTTTAGGGTGAAAAGGTAGGGTTAGGGTTTTAGCAGAGATAGTGAATGAAGAAATTGTTGCCATTGGAAATGAGTTACCCAATTTGAGAGATGAACAACAAATTTGCGCCAACGCCATTGGAAATGATAAGACTCTGTTGTGATATTTTTCATTTTTATATATATTTTTTTGCATCGGATTATATGGCCCAAGTCTTTAATGGACTAATATCAACCCATTTTTATTTGGTCATATTTTCTATGGCCTAAGGAGAGATAAGAAAATCAGTAACTTTTACTTTTCACACTCCTAAAACTATTTTCAGTAAACATCAAATTAGTTTTTATATATTTTTTTTTTGAACAAGAATTAGTTTTTATATTTAACCTTATTATCAATTAAGTTCTTATAATTTAGGGTAAAATATCATTTCAGTCCCTACTTTTATAGCGAGTTTTGATTTTCATCCCTATAAAATAAAATCACTTGTTTTCATTCATACAAAACATTTTCTTTTGTTTTTAGTCCCAAATGGGCAAAATTTTAACATTTTTTGACATTTTTTTAACATAATATGATATATAGACATAATATAGATCATTTTAAACATAAAATTATTATAATATTAACATTAAAATGTCAAAATTTTGCTCATTAAGGACTAAAAAAAAATTATGGATGAAAACAAGCGATTTTATTTTACAGGGACGAAAAACAAAACTCACTGTAAAAATAGGGACTGAAAACATTTTACCCTATAATTTATAACTTACTATCAATTTAGTTTATAAATTTATCAACTTATTCTTAATTACTCTAGCATATTCTTTGAAGGGCTAATATGAATAAAATTTAATAGATTTATTGATTTTTTGACATATTGATAAAGTACGGGTGCTAGTTGAGAGTGTCTTACAAAGTCAAAGACTGATTTTGTAGTTTACTCGAACCATTTTAGATGTACACATTTGGTAAAATATATAAGAGCATGAATTAATTACTCCACAAATAATTCAACATAGATTTACACTGCTTAAAAGCTTTCACGAATTTAGATTTTATCAATTCAACCGTTGAATTAAAATATCTTATAAAATAGATCAATGCTACAAAATTTTATAGTAGTAAAACTTTAAAACTATTTGATCATTCATTCATTTAATAACTTCAGTTGAACGTATACGGACCTTTGTCAAATTTTTGTAAACACACGTAAGAGAGTGGAGGTGTGAAAGCCAAAACTAAGGACTGGGATCACAAGGCCCAAAAAAGATGATATAACTTTGCTTATTTTGAGAATGAATTTTTCTTTTCGCTCCTCCCGAGTCTTGCAAGCACCTCCGACCTTCCAATTTGTACCCCCTTATAATGTAGGATTCGAATGTGTAAATAGCAAAATTTGAGAAATAAAAACAATTTACATTCTAGAATGTGAACTCAATTCGCATCCTACGATGTGAACCTTATAAATTAGGGGTGAACGAAGGGTGAGTGGTACAAAAAAAATTAGATTTTATAAAGTTCGTATCATAGGATGCAAACTGAGTTCGCATTCTAGGATGCTAGCTGTTTTTTTTCCTTCTAAAATTATGTGCCCCCTGAGTTCGTCACTTAAATAGCAAAAGGAGTATTTTTTAAATTTCCAGGGGCGAATAAGAACATCCAAAAAACTCGAAAAGAATAAGTCTTTGAAAATTAACCTTCCTAACTTTGTAATTTTTTTTTTGAAGCAACCCAAATATGGGCCTTTTAATTTTTGTTTACTTCGTTGATTGTTGTTCTACAAAAAGCTTGCACTCTCGAGTCTCGACCAAAAACTTAAAAAATAATAAATAATAATAAACTCTGGGAAATTCTTCTCACCCGCTTTTCAATTGCATGATGGTTTAAGTAATTAGTTATCCTATGCAGTTGACCATGCAAACTAGAAGAGCTTAATAACAAAAATTTTAAGATTATAATGATTTCATACAAAATAATTCAGATCCTCTCCACCATGCAACAATTGCTACTACACTACACCGTGTTAGGGGTTTGTTTTGTCATCTTTCATGACTTATGAGCTCAAAGAAAGTTCATTCATATTAATAATTTGTTTGAAAAAGTTGTATTAAAATAAATTGAAAACAGTTGACAAATATGTAATAAGTTATTTTATAGTATTAATATTTATATGTCACATTTAAAAAAAAGCATAAATAATGTATATTATAAGCTCTAAATAATTTTTCTTAGACATATGACATATCCTTTGATCTCATTGAAAAACAATATCAAAATGACAAAATGAAGAAACAGTTCAACAAAACATCATTAGAGATACCGAGGATACGGAAGGAGAAAACGATAGACAACAAATAAAACACACCAAAACCTTAAAAAAAATCTTAAGAAACCAAACCCTGTTTTATTAGCGTCAGAGCAGTTTACTATCAATTTGTCAACTAATTGTAGTATAAATTAGTAGAAATTAAACAATATATAATAATTAGCATTCGGACCACGTCATTTAGTACTTACTTCTAGTTCGTTTGTCGTCTTATATTTGTTGTTTTAGTTGCAAACAAATTCAGATTAATTACTAAACTTATAGTTATACTTATACACAGAGGTACCTAGCTTATTATGATCATCAGTATAGCAGGAGCAGTTTAAATATTAAACCTTTTATTTTGGGGGATATAGAAGTTTAGTACTTTCGATGGAAAATATCAACAATATTTGAGTTTGTCATAATCACAAAATGGTTTGACTTTGTGAACCTAAACACAAGGATTAATTAATCAATCATCCATTAATGAAGTGACAATGCAAACATGTAATTAAGGTCTTACAAAAAAAAAGAATAATAAAAGTTTTTTTTTTTAAAATGTCTAATATATTATATAGAAAGATTAATAGATCGAAATAAAGTCAGTACAAGAAATATTCAAAAGAAAAGAAAGCAGAATGAAATACCCTAATTTAAAAATGTAGAAAAAATTCAACCTCAAACTCTCAATAAATTAAAAACGAATTCCACCACCACAAGAAGAGAAGAAAGAGGCACCCAACTACAGAAAAGAGGGCCTCGCAAGTACGGACAATTATCAAACCCATATAAAGAGAGACATTAGACTGCCAACCACACATATCACTACCGACACTAAGAGCTGATGGGCTCCAACCATTTTCAAGAGAAGAGTTGAATCCTATCAAACAGTTGTTTGACGTTCACTTTCTTCCCAGAAAAAATAAGATCATTTCGAGTCTTTCAAATGGTTCACACACTAGAATGGCAGGCCAAAAACAAAACTAACCTAACCTAATCCTAGCCATATTCCTTAAATCTATAAAGATGGAAAAAGGCTCGACAAAAAGAAAGACATCAGACTGTCAACCACACAGACCACTATTGACACCAACATATGACTGATTCCTACCCACTCGTGTGCTATTTATTACCAACCACTATTCAACAAAACACTAGTAGTATTTTATAAAATGTCAACAAAATTTTAAGTTGTTATTTGACCGGATACAAACGGTCGTGCATATATGTGATATAAACCACTATATAAAAATGCATTCTTCGCTTTTGTTTATAAAAAAAAAAGCATTTTTCATTTCCTAAAACTACGAAGATGAAACCCGATAAATCTGACGGTAAAACCAGCTCCTATAATTTAAATTTTGGGTAAATGATCTTTTACCCCCTGCAATGTAGGTGCGTTTTGTTTTACCCCTGCAATTTTTTTTTGAGAATGCCCTTTGCAATGTTGACAATTTTGTTTTACCCCCCTCTGTTGACTATTTTGCTGATGTGGCAGGGAAAAGTCACTGCCACGTCAACAAAGTCAATTTTTTGCTGACTTGACAATGCACTTTTGCTGACGTAAGAGTGACTTTTTCCCTGCCACATTAGCAAAAAAGTCAACATAGAGGGATAAAACAAAATTGTCAACATTGCAAAGGGCACTCTCAATTTTTTTTGTAGGGGGTAAAACAAAACATGCCTACATTGCAGGGGATAAAAGTTTCATTTACCCTTAAATTTTTTTAATTTAAAATTTTTATTTATTGAAACAATATAATTTATGTATAGTATTTGTTTTGTTAATTTATTGTATAATTTATTGAGGCACCATGCATAAATACCCCAGATTTCTTAGCGCATCCCCCAGATTTCTAGCGCACCCCCCAAATTTTTAAGGGGTGCGTTAGAAATCCGAGGGGTGCGCTAAGCAATCAGAGAGGTGTATTAAGCAATTTTCATTATTTATGCATGGTGCATAAGGAAAAAGCTTATGCACCCTAACCACTCTCATTTATTAAAACAATATAATTTATTTAAATGTGAAAAAATATGGAATCTGAGATTTGAATTCCGGTAACTCCAATAACGTTCCTGGAGTATATTATTACTAGCCAAAACGGACTTATCCTCCGCTTATTTTTAATCATTAATTATTTATGGTAGAAGTTTACTTAAACCATTCCCAACTTCCTATAGGCATAGCCACAAACTACTCAATTTTAATCAGACCTGTTTGCTTGCGTGAGAAAACGGTAGTGATATCTTAATCTTATTAATTAGGCCATTTGTCAAATTTTAAAAAAGAATAAAAAGTTTAATCTAAACAATGCAATTTTCACAAAAAATATAGCATATTGTTTATAATAATTTCAATTTTGTAGTACTCCTTTAAACTTTTTTATATAAATAAATTTGGCAGTTTTGGTTTATGTCGGTTTAAATATAATGTGGGACCAAATGTTGACAAAAGGAATGTTTATGCATAGAGAAGAAGGCTCCGTTTGGCCAGGCTTATTTTCCTCTTTTTTTCTTCTCCTTAAAAATAGTAAAGAAGGAAAAAATTGTGTTTGACTTTATTTTTTTTTATTTTTTATTTCCTTACTTTATTTCTCTAATACTTTTAAGAAGAAATAGTGTCAAATATAATTTTATACTTCTTTATTTTGTTTAAGCTAAAATAAAAAGTAAAAAATAAGCCGGGCCAAACGGGTCCGAAGAAGGGTCAATTATCCATGTGACCATGTCAACCGCACCAAGAAGATTACAATTTGTGGGATTTCGTTTAGTCCACAAAACCAATGATTAACGAAAGACTTTGAAATGCAAGCAAAATCACCACCGTGTGTGAAAGGAGATCTCGTGACTGACTTGTATACTTCCTAGTCAATTTTGATAAGGATTGCTCCAAGTGAAAATATACCCTAAATTATGTTTATATTTTTTTGAAATATTATGTTATATGTACAAAGAGTTTCTGATTTAATTTGTGATCACTTGTTTAAGAGATTTAAATTTATTACATTTATATGAGTTTTTTTGTTAAGTAGTTTATTGATCAGAAATTACTGTAATTCTTTGAGATGAATAAGTAGGATGATTGAAATCTCAACCTCAACCTCGTATATATATAATGCAACGTCCATGTCAATGTTCAAAGTCCAACTTCTTCGGTTATATCGACTCAGTTGTTTTTTCATATATTTTTAATGATTGAATGAACTAAATCTAAGATATATAAGTTATAGTTCTAGACTAATTAGCGGGCGGCTCTTGTAAGGGTGGGTGTGTTGACTCAGCAAGCTCACCAACAACACATAACAATTTGCCCACTTTGATTAAATCAAAAACAACAAAGCAAGCAAAGGTGTACAACAAAATACACGTGCTAATGGAAAACAATGGTTAATTACTTAATTAAGAAAAGCCTTCTTCTACCTTCTAGTTTTATACTCGTGCTCGTGCCCACAAACAAGTGTCCATTTTATGTTTTTTAATTTCTCTTCAATTTCATTTGTCCATTTCTTTATCGTTTTCCTCCTTTGTTTTTGTCTCATTTAAATAATTTTTTCTAATACTTTTTAGGATGCTTAGTTAAGAATACAAAAAAGAGAAAATTCTGCATAAAAAACAACATTTTTTCATTTTTTAGAAGTTGACTACACAATTTCTAATTTTTTTTACTATATTTGCTTCCTTAATTAACTAGTGCCCCAAAAGCATTAGTTAGTTAGCATTTTCCTACTTTTTATTCTTCCCCTGGCCTAGTTATCATGAAATTGCAGTGCATAGTTCATATAGTGTGAGACGTGTCTTATGCCATCTGCATAACACGTGACCCATATAATATTTCTCATAATAATACTTCTATTTCTATATATGGTGTATGGTACTAATTTTTCTATATTTTGCTTTCCATGTCCCCCGGCTTCAATTTTTCACAATGCACACCTCAATGTTACAACATCATGACCTCAATATTACAACATCTTTTCAAAATTTTAAATGGTTATATAACTAGGAAATGCTGTAGTTGTAAAAAAATAAGGGTGCACCTAGTGTTCTTATTAAGTATATCAAAAATAGATATAAAATTTAACGTTAATATTGATAATGATAACTTTTTACATTTTCAATGAATTCAATACACCAATTTCAAAATAGTATTTCCTTATTTATGTACTTAACTAGTGTATCGGATGCACTGTTTAGCATTTTTCTGAAAATAAAACTAAGAAATGGGTTATACACTATGGTGCATGTTGTTGATATCTATTCCAGAAGTAAGTTATTCTTTTTTTTGTTCAAGAGAAGTAAGTTATTCTTAATTTATGAAGCACACAATCTGACACGGACACCGCGATACGACACGACATGGACACTCCGACACCGATAATATAAAAAACATAGGACACTGACACCGCTATATATATGAGAAAATTTGATTTTATTTATCTATTTATTATTAAAAAAATTAAAAATATTCTAATCAAAATTAATATCATTAATTTTTCATTGATAACATTGTTTCAATAAATGTTTAAAGTTTTTAGAGTGTCAAAGCAAAGAAAATAACACTACAAGGAAAAGAGTAAACAGCGGCAGTTGAATTTGTCAAGCGGCGGCGGTTTTGAACTGCCGCTATTGCGTTTCCGGCGGTTTTTCAAGCGTCCCAGTTTTCGGCGTCGCTAGGTCATTCAGCGGCGGTTTTGGCAACCGCTGGAACAACCGTCGCTACGGTGATTTGCGGCGGGTTTGCATGCTTTGCGGCGGTTTTTGTAAAAAAAAATTAAAAAAATATTGAGATAATAGTGGCGGTTTGGAACCGCCGCAAACCTTTAAAATGTTTTAAAAAAAAATCCCAATAATAAATTGGGTATTTAGTCAAATTTTTTTCTTTTTTATATTTATTTCATTAGCTTTTTATTCTGTTAACCATTTTTAATACCTCAATTAAAAGTCACTTTTCATAATGTAATCATTTAATTACTATCTAACAGTACATTTGAAAGAATGTAAACTATTATGCAAGTAGATCAATCCAATCAAAGTAGATCGATCCAAGTTATGTGTCAATACAAAATGTAGTGCAACGATGAATATCCAGAACCTCAAGTGAAGTGAGGTGTCACATACTTTCTGGCAAGCCTCTCAATCCTTTAAAGCAACGGTTCCCAAATTCACTCTTGAAAAGACAAAGCTCATTGCAGTCAAAGATAGCCAGATGCTCCAAAGCTCAGGTGAAGGGTTCATTTTGTAACTCCTTCAATGAGACATTACTTACACTCAGATCTTGAATTCAAGTAAGATATGGAAGTCCAAGTTTAGTGGAATGGAAGATTGCAAACTAGCAAGACAGAGAAATATATCCATTTTATCCACTTTAAAAAACAGCTCTAAGTTTTAATATGAGTACCATCTCCAGAGATTAGAAAACCCTCACCTCCATATACCGTGAGTACTGCAAGTGATTGGATCAAATGCACCTTCAAACTACCATATGCAGTAACGATGCTAACTGTCATCCCATTTTGAAGCTTCACAGTCACAGCCATTACAAAAATAATGAAATAAATAAATTGAAGTCGTCAAAGGAAAATAAATTGTAGCTGTCATATATGAAGAATTACTCACCTCTACATCATCACCTCCACCAAGCTTAGCAGTGCTGGTTGCTTTCTGGGACTCTTCTGTGGCGGAGGTAAGAAAAATTCAGTAAACATTGATAGAAAAGGACCACAAAAAATGCATAACTACCACAATTAATGTTCATCATTAAACCTCACTATCTAGGTGCCTTCATACATAGTTAAATAAATAAGGAAACAACCGTCAGCGGCGGTTTGAACTGTCGGTGCATGTGGAAAGCGGCAGCGGTTCTAAACTAATTAATCGCCGCTAATTGACTGCCGCTAATTTCCTTTTTTCTTGTAGTGATGGCTTAGTTTGTAGGAACCTTGTCCTCTAAAAAGGTAAGCAGCCTGGCAATGCTGATGTAAATGCTCACTAAAACTTGCCAAAAGTTTAATAAATATGAAAGTTTTGATATAAGGACAATAGTAATTAATATTTATAAAGAGGCAAAACAGTAGACTCATTACCTTTTCTTGTAGCTCACTAAATCACATCAACATGAACCTGTAATGACTTAAAACCTCTTCATTAATAACATGCTATAGATCAAATTCTCAGACCTAAATAGATTATTGTGTATATCTCCAAAGTACAATGACCTTAAATGGAATTATACACCATTATCAAATATTAGCAATTGGGCTAGGCTAACTTCTTAAGTTAAAAGTAGGAACTAGGAACAAAAGAAAAACAAAGCCAATTCCCTTTGATAATTTGATGAACTAAAATGGGAGAACTAGGAAGGAGAGACACTGAAGAACTACATTCGCAAAGAAACTACAAATAAAATAGAAGTAATTATTTCCATGTATCTTCATATCATAATTAATGATCATATAATAAAAATAAACCCAATGAGAGAATGGCAAACCTGTTTCCACAATTCAAGAGTCCACAAGGAGGAAATCATGTAGAATTCATCTTCACTCTTGGTTCCTAAGTGAAAATTTTCAAGAGACTGATGTTTCCTGTTCTGCATCTTCATAAGCAGATAAGCCACTCACTCCTTGCTTACTATCGCAATCGTCTTTGTGCAAATGATGCATCTCGAGACTATTTGGTAGTTCCGGGCTAATCCTTCTCTTGAGCTCTAAATTTTGTTGCACGAAACAATTAAAGCTTAGTTAAATAATATTTAGGAAGAATTTAGTACAAACACATGCATTCGATTATATATTATGATCTTACCACAATTTAAACAAAATTTTAAAAATAATGATGTGACAGGATATAGTAAAATATAATTAGATGTAAATGTATAGTTATTTATCTCTATCTAAGAAAACATGTGGCATTTTTCAAAGAGAAGGATTACTTTTTCGAGTGATTGCTTGTCGAGTCATCGCCAAGAAATCATCCCATTTGAATGTGTGCAGTTCTTGCTTCTCTTCTTCTGGAAGCTCAAAATTGGGTTCTCTCCCACACATGAAAGCAGCCCTAAAGAAAAAAAGAAAAAAAAAATAGATGTTTTTCATGCTAACTAAGTCACAGTTAACATAATATAGCGAAGCAAAAAAGACCATGAGCATTACGATGCCAACTTTCCCGGTTTTGTAATCAGGGTCAGCCAGACATAAGTGAAGTAAACACCATGAGCATATAAGTGAGCAGCTTCTTCTTGTGATCCTACAGTCCCTAAGTGAATCTGTTTCTTGTCAACTTTTATCGCTGCCTGCCACTTCATATTTTTGAAGTAAACACCTCTCATGCATGCTTCTTGACTGTGCAGATTCTTTCTCCTATGTCGCTTCCTACGTTTGATAGGAGGTCCTGATAAATGCAAGGTCAAATAAGTGACATGCAAATAAATAAAGCCGTAAAAAATATAACAAATTTGGATGGAAAAATTAGTGATGGATCAACAAAGTAATTGATAAAATCAAATAATTTCCAATTATTAACAATTCCGAACATATCCTAAAGCAAAAATCATTTATAACTAGGTCAGTTTAGTCATTAAAAACTAACCAACGGTTTGTTGAGTAAGTTGATCTTTGGATGAGCTTGAACAAGAATTATTCGATGAACCTGGTTCTTCTTGCACGACGGTATTCTGGTAAACATAAAACAGTTCAGTATAAGTTATCGGCAGCCTAAGACATACATAATAGATAGACTACCAATAGTTAAACATCAATCTGACTGTTTTACATAGGCAAATGTTAGTGGTTCAGTTATTCATTCAGCGTACCATTGAGATACACCTTTAGGGACACATCCATTCGGATCAGATCACATCTAGTCAAAAGATGCAAATTCAACAACTTGGCAACCTATCTTGAATCTTTTTTCGGTTCTAGTATCAAATGATATTTCGCTAGTGAAAAATAATTTGTAATGTATTGATCTAGATGGAGAATACAAGAAGTAAAATATGCACGCTGACCACTTTTACAACTTACTCTTCAACATATTCATCGATCTTTCATTTTCCTATTAGAATGCCAAAGCAATGCTACTTAAAAGCTAAAGTGGTCAATAAAATCTAATGATGATTGCTGAGTTGTTGCTAAATTTTCTGATATTGAACATTTTCAAAGGAAAGACTTAACTTATATCAAAGTTTCTTTCTAACCTGATTTTTCAATTGAATTTGAACTAATGTGATGAAAATAAAAGTCATCTTTGAAATGAAATGACAAATAAAAGAAGCTGATAAACAGATATATCAAGAGGGCCAAAAACCAAGATCTAACACCAAGATAAACCAATTAGTATTCTAAAATATTACAAAAAAAAGAGATAGTTAGATGCATTCAAAACTATAAAAGACTAAACACTAATCTAATTAATAACTAATACTGCTTAATATTTTAAGAGGTTTCAAGGCTCAAATATACTATCTCAATCCAATCATACACTAATTGTTTTTGCCTAACATTACCATCATCATCATCATCATCATCATCATCATCTAACACCAAAATCGCCTGAGATCGACAGCTGAAAGAAGTGCTTATAAAAAAAAAAACTGCTGAAAGAAGTACCTGGCCCGAAAAAAAAGTGACACATGACATTGAAAAACAAAAGCAAGGGAGGGAGGGTTAGATAATGGAGAAAATTGTCAAAGAAACATGCTAAATTTTCAAAATCATACTGAAATTTCAAAAAACTAATTACTAAATTTCAAAATCATACCAAAATTTAAAAAACCCTAAAATATTTAACAACAAATAAGAAACTGGACCTGGATTTTGAAGATTGAAGCTGAAGGTTGAACGAATCTGAGGAGAAGGTTGAATAAAGGTGAAATTAGAGAACGAATCTGAAGCTTGATGGTTCAATACAAAGAACGATGAACCCTAATTGTGATTGAACTTGCGACTGATTAGAGAGGAAGCTTGAAGACTGAGAGGAAGCGTTGCAAAACGTGTGAACCCTTCCATCTCGATCCTTAAGAAATAGTGAGAAAGATGACTGAAACTTGCGATACGGAACCTTGTGAAAATTTGTTTTGTTAATTTGATTGCAAATAGGATAAATAAGTGAGGGAATGAAATTTGGCTTCGCGAAATCTGAAGAGAATACATTGAGCATGCGGCGGCGGTTTGTAACCGCCGGGAAAACCGCCAGTATAATGAGGAGCGGCGGCGGTTACTGTGTAACGGCCACTGTATGTCTGTCGCTGAAAGAATTTTTTCTTGTAGTGTAAATTATTTTTTTGGTGAAACTTGTTTGACTATTCCGAGAGGTGTCGTACGAGTGTCATACAAGTGTCGGATACCGCGACACGCCACCTCCTAGAAGTGTCCGTGCTTCATAGTTCTAAATTCATTCTTTTATTATTTTTTGCCACAACATGGTCTAAGATTATATGCAGGGTAGTTTTGTATTAAAAATTAACTTTTTTATTAAGACAAAAAATATTAAAAATTCAAATTATTATTTTTTTTTAATTTTAATTTGAAATATGTTAAAAAAATGTCCTAAAGACATTACTGAAGGAATCTATAAACAAATTTCATCTTAAAAATACAAGTAAAAGATTTCAAAGTAATTAATATTGAGTTTACAATTTTTTAACACAAAAAATCACCTAAGAACGTTTATTAATAGTATTTTAAAAAATGTTATATTAAAAATATCATATTTTAAACTTTTAAGAGATTAACTATGCATTAAGAAAATTAGTGTCCTCTTTTTATGTATATGTAATGGTCGATTAGATCTTATATTTTAGGACGGAGTTACTAAAAACAAATGGGTAAGTGTGAAGATTAAAAATTAGTCAACCTTTTATTCTTTTAGGCTCCGTTTAGTTGGAAGAAAAAAAAGTGAAAGGAAAGAAAATTACGCAAATCAATAAATAAATTTGGACTAATATTAGTCTAAGTTCATTCATTGATATACGTAATTTTCTTTCATCTCATTTTCTTTCCTTTGAACCAAACGAAGGGTTATTGTTTTCTTGACTCATGGCAGTATGAGGAGACCTTTTTACTGTTGCACGCGAGCTTCTTTGGACTCATGGTCTTTTGACACTTTCCACCTCAACCAGGTCATAAGCATGACGTCAAATTTTTTACCCAATTTGTAGATTAATTTTTATTTTTAATAGTTTAGTGATTAAACTCATATAACACTATAAATATAAAAAATTATAATTAGTATTTTATTTTTTTATTTTAATTAATTATGTATATTTTTCACTACCAGGCAGTAAAAAAAGTATTTTATCTCTTCATCATAAACTTTATTCATAAAAAATAAAATTATTTAAAATATGAATTATATATTTATTTTTATACAATACTCCTAATCATAAACTTTATTATCTATATTTTCAGGGCTAATATATAATCTTTGTTTTCTAGTATTATTTAGAAATGAAGTAATGGAAGATATATAAGACCCCATTTAATATGTGAAAATGTTTTTAATTTTTATTTTATTTGATAACAAAAAGATATTAGGCTAAGTGAAGAATTACGTGCATTTTTACGAAACAATGAAAATGCTAAAAAATTGTTTACATTATTTTTAAAAATATTACATCATCGATCTCTGATTACCATTTTTTTCTTTCCATCACAATTGTTCATTTTTAAAATCTCAATATTTTATTAACAAGTTAAAACGAACACATATTCTAAAAAATTAAAATAGAAAATATTTTCACAAAATAAATAATCCTTAAATTTTCTATATTATTTAGAAATGAAGCTAGGCGTCGAGGTGTCTGGTTTGTACGGACCCTAGCTAGCCGTCCACCGGGAACGTGAGGCATTAGTTTCTGCTATATTCTTTGTGAATTTTTGAACCTATTTACTTGTAATTTATTAGAACTAGATTTTGTAAAGTTAGTTCGTAGTAAATCATAGAGTTGCTCTTTTTTTTGCCTTGGTTGAACTGAATGGAGTAACAAATCTCTTGTTTATTTTGTTGCTCTCTACAATTACTTGTTATTTGCTTGATTAAGTTTTTTTTTTTATATCAATGAGGGCTTAAGCCCGAAAAAAAAAAATTACACAGAGATGACACGAGGGGTTGCCATTCCCATTACATCAGCTAACATCACATCATGACACTCTCTAGGACAAGTTGCATAGTACATCGTATGCGACTCAAAAGTGCACCTGATATTCGCAAGGATATCGGCACGCTTATTTGCTTCTCAATTCGAGTGCTTAATTACAACTTCCCAATCTAGCTCCAGGAACCGACGAATACGCACCCAAGAGGCCTCCCACAACCAGGTTGAAGAAGCACTTGCCTAATGGCACTTGAGTCCACGTCCAACTCAATTCTATTAATTGGTTAGTATTGATTGCCATTAATTAAATTTTTACTCTAATTTTATTATTGTTGAATTAAACAAGAGATTCAAAACTCAAAACACTTTGATGATAAAAAATCAAAACTTGTGCAAACTATACGGTGACTCTGTTTGGTAAGCCAAATAAACTAACTTATAGCTTTTAGTCTATGACAAAATTCTAAAGTTGACTTTCCTTGGGTATTAAAGTTTATTCTAAAGTTGAGAAAATTCAAAACTTGTGGTATTAATTAAATTTGTTAACAATTGTTAATTGATAGTATTATTTTTATAATTTTATTTTTGAAGAGATAATTAGTTAATGTTTTCTATGGAATATTTATTACAAACTTTTAAAAAATATGCACTATAATCAAATGTATGTTGATAATAATGTCCTTCAAAATTTAAATGAGGCATTAGGGACAATAAAAATAAAATTAAACCGGTTTTATATTTAGAGACAAAATATAGTAATAGTTAATGATAAATTTCAAAGTAATTTTCACCTTATTTTAATAACCATAAAGTTTATCTAAGTCAATTTCTTCGCAAATTTAAAGAAAATGATATGTATTATGGATCTGACCTAACTTCTTTGATTGGATCCAAAATACACTCAGACTTTTTCATATCCTTTTGTTATCAACATTATCCTCCATTGTTATAACAAATAAAACGACCAAATCCTTATTTGTTTTCCCAATTAACAATATTGGTGAGCAATGTTAAAAATTTACAGGATGAGATTTTTAAAATTATTTCCAAAAAATTATACAAAAGATATGGAATCTAATAAAATATAAAAATTATTAAAACTTAAAACTAAAACAATAGGATTATTATTAAAAATATAAAATTTGAAAATAATGAAATTCTAAAAAAATAAAATGAAATTATAGATATATAGACAATATTTATATATATCGGATTTTTAAAAGAAGTTGTGAAGATTAAATTGATCATTAATGAATATGTTATGATTTTTTTGTGCTTGACATGATTATTTTACACTTTTTATTAAATAGATTATTTTACATTTAAAGGGATATCATATAATTTATTAATTGATCTGATTTATAAAATAGTACTACACAAAAGTCTCAACTCTCAATGCAAATTATAGACCTTAGTCAAGATGATGAGATTATCACAAATATCTAATCCGAAAGAATTAATTGAACAAAAGGTAGCTCAAGGACAAATATTAGGGTTGACATTGACTTAATTAATTACGTGGGGTTTCAATTTGTTTCTTCTGAAAAAGAAAAGCAAGCTACTACATTTAATTAATATTTGACATTAAACACAAGTATATATATTGTGTAGTAGTTGAAAACTAACATCTACAATACAATTGCTAGTATATTACTATTTGATTACCTAAAGCCATACTATATTCAGTGTTGAGTATTATCTCTCTCAACTAAATAAGGAGCAGTTTTTTCGGGGAACAAAACAAAAGACATATATACGAATTTGGTCCATGCTACAGTTATGTTTGGTCAAATACTTGTTTTAGTTACATTGTGGCGTAAGTTGTGTTTTCAGTTTCACCAACTTGCGTGATAAACACATGAAGGAAATGGATTAGATGCACTAATTTTTTATGTGCAATCGCGAAAGTCATGTAATTTATGACCGTAAGATTAAGATAAGATGATTTAAAAAATATTTGTTTATTATTTTTATTTAATAGTTCAAAAATATTGTGCTTAAACAATCAAGACAATATATTCAAGTGTTTAAAAATATTATTTTTATTTAATAGTTTGATTTTTTGTGGGAACAATTCTTGATCAAACTTTATTTATCTCACGGCTAAACTCAAAATTATCAAGGACCCCTTTCCCTATAACAAAAAAAAAAATCATGTACTTAGATCTATCTAATTTTAATCGAACGGTCACTACTGCAAACTTTTTTTGACCGCACCCAATTGTATTCCATACACACGCTTATTATTGGGTGCAATTTGGCCACTTATTAAAAATCAAAATGTTGATTCAAAAAAATAAAACTTAAAATGCTAGTACTACTTTATTAGTAGCTTGAATTTCGATCTTTGCTTATCATATTTAATATTTTTATGCCAATTGAGTTATGTCTATGGAGACATTTTTTTTTCTAATAATACATTATTATTAGTTATTGATGAATACTCTAGTACACATCTTATTGTTGAGGTGTAAAGGTCCACAAATAGTATTTAATATAGAAAAATTATTAAAAACTATTTGTAAATTCATCACAATTATAAATCTCTTCAAATATACCCATACATATTTAAATAAAATGTATACGAAAGAATTAACTTACTTGTTAACACCTGATATTGGTTCTGTTTATACACCGTGGTAGTAGTGCTAAGATGTCTATATTGAGAAATATTATTACTCTATTATTTGGACCATCAAATGGTCCTCAAGTTTATCATGAAGAACACCTTTTTGAATTATTAAAATTGTGCACCACGTCTATAATTTATGAAAGAAAATTGTGTGGATCACATATGAAGCTAAATGAATGAAATGTCAAGCGAGGAAAATAAGATAAGAGTACTTTTATTATAATAAACTTTTAGAGATACATGAGAATACTCCAATACACATTTTATTTGAATATATAATGGTATATCATTGATGTCGATCAATAATTATAATAGATACAAAAACTAATAAGTACTATTTGTGAACTAAAGTTGGGCAAATTCAACCAACATATCAAAACTCTCCTTATCTTGCACATACAAGTTCGATCAGTTTAGCGTGTGAATTTATGCGGAGTAGGTTAAATGAGACGGGTCAACTTGCATACTCCCAGGCTTATAGAATTGATCAATACATAAATAAATTATTTTTTTTAAAGAAAATTGTTTTGTGAGTTGATTTATTATCATTCAATGAATTTTGGCAAATTATAAATTTTCACTTTATTGACTTGTTTTATTTTTCAAAATCTTTCACAAATGAGTATATATATTTTCAACCACAATTTGGAAACCATGGGATTAATTTCAACCATATGATCAAATTTTTATTGAAGAAAAAAGACTATCAACATCACAATCTCCATTATGGTCAATATAGTATCATCATACTCACTAAACTTTATACACAAGGAACAAAATTGTCCACACGGCATGTACAACATTTCTTCATATACTATTATATTAAATTCCATAAAGTAAGACAAATAGAAAACAAACCCAAAACAATTAATAATTAATCATAGGAACATATACTAATTATATTTATTATATTAAAAAAATAAAGAAAGAGAATTAGAATTGGATTCAAAATTCTCTCATTTGTCAAATCATCAACCCCTTGTAATGTCAACCAAATTCTAGTCCTTACCCTTCTAACCATTCCATATATAAATATTATCCCATATGAGCTCGTAAACATAGTTGTGTTTTTGAGTGTGATATCATTGTTACCTCAAAGAACAAAAGTTCTATTAAGACATAAACAAGTCTTTGACATGGCAGAGGAGTTTCAAGCAGGAATTTGTGGTGAAACATGGTGGAATATTAATAATTCAACAAGAAGTGTATTTCCTCTTATGATGAATTCATCATCAACATGTTCTGTTGCAGCTAATGATGTAGGGAACTATAGTACTTGGCAAAATGAACTTTTGGGTTTGAAAGAAACAAGGATTTGTTCTGTTGATGAAACTAATAATAACTTTGATTTTTCTGATTGTGCTTTGAGTTTTCTTGATGCTCAAAAGCCACAACAGAGTGAATCATCAGCTAATATTGGAACTGGTAGCATGTTGATTGATTCCACTTTACAAATTATGGGTTTTGATCTCTCGTCTCCAACTTCATCCAATTGGAATCACTCCCTATTGTAAGTTCAAAAATTCTCATAATTTCGAATAAATTTTTCTTTTTGTTTAAATTTTATAAAGCACCGATGCTTCTGATAGAAGATGTCTAGAGTCGGACTCGTTTTAGTCGTACATATATGATTACATTCAATTTTGTAAATTTTTACAGGTGTTAACGTGTCAGTGTCGTGTCTAATATGTTTATCTCAGTGTCGCATACATATTTTCATTCTTATTATTTCCTTATAGTAATTTCTTTTTGTGCAGTAATTGTAATGGAAGGCAAGAGAGCAATTTTCACTCTATGATTCAAGAAGAAACATGTTTAGATTCATCTAATGATTCACAAATCCAAGTTTCAACAGTTGATGCTTTCATCAAACCAATGGATCAAGAATTTTCAATAGATCAGCAGAGTCTAATTTCTGTAACAAGCACTGGTTTATCAAATGGATGTCCAATTGGATCAGTTAATATTAATAATTCCTATGGTTACCCTTCAAATTTGATTCAAAGTTTATTTGATGATAATGATCCTCAACCTCAATCACTTTATACCAACCCTTCTATGTCCTATTCATCTTCCAATGAACTTTCCCTTATGAAACCTTCAATGCCAAAACAACAACAACAACTTAGTAGTGGATTGCAATTTTCCAATAATACCCCTTTTTGGAATGCTTCAGCTGAGGCCCTTAATGACATCAGAGCTGGAGTTTTGGCTTCATCACAACCACAATATCAATCTCCAAATTTTGATCAAGATAACAAATTCAATTCCTCTAATGCTCTATTAAACAAGGTATATAATTATTTATTTCTTACCATCTAACCATTATCATATTCTTATCATACTATTAATAAAACATATTTCGTTTATTCATGTTATGCCACGTGTCAGCATTTCCATCTATCTTTTATTTTACTAACAAAATACAGACCGTTTATCCATGTAGCGTCAAGTGACAGCGTTTTCATCTATCTTTTTTATATAATTATTAAAAACCAATATATAAAGAAATCTCTCATATTAACTAATTTTCTCGCACGGGTCCCATATGCTAGTATATGTATAAATACAAAAAATATATGACCAGCTAAAACTAGGGTTTTTTTGGTTAAGGATATATTAACATAAATATATAATTTATCTAATTGCAGCTAAAGAGAGAAAAATCTCCAGAAACGAAAAACTCATCTGATGCGGTAGCTAAGAGGCCAAGAATTGAGACTCCATCACCATTACCAACTTTTAAGGTACTTTACTAGTATAAAATTATATATGTTTGTTATTAAGATTTTTGTTAATCTTAATTATAATTACTCTATAATTTGTAGATTTGATAAAGTTGATGATGTATATGTATCATGTATGGACATGCAGGTTCGGAAAGAGAAGTTAGTGATAGAACATGACAGCACATGTACACTTGTATATACATAATTAGAATAGTAGAATATTTGTGATTTCATATTGATTAGGCATAACTACCTTCCTATTATGGAAATTGTAATCTTGTATATTATGCAGACAAATTGTCAATAAACATCATCGAAATATTTTCCTATATGGTATCAGCTAGGGTTTCGATCTAACCTCTTTTCTCCAACCCTTATTCTTCCGCACCTGCAGCCATGACCTCTGAAGCAACACCAACAAATACACAACCCAAATTTCACTCAGCTTTTGCAATCACCAACGTGAAAACCATCATTCCAATCACGCTGGACAATGATTCAAGCCTCTATCTCTCATGGTCTGCCCTGTTTCAAGTTCAAGCATGTGTTCATAATGTGCTTGATCATATCATCCCTCCAACCGATGAAAAAGAAAAACAAACAGCAGAAGAAACCAAGAAGAACGATCCTGGTCTCTGGAAACGTCTTGACGCGGTCGTTTTACAGTGGATGTATGCTACTGTAACCCAGGACATTCTCGGTTCAATCCTGGTGATCCCTGATACTGCTGAAAATTGTTGGAACAGAATTGCTGCTATGTTCAAAGATAACAAGCATTCGAGAGCAGTCCACCTCGAACATCAATTCGCCAACACTAATTTGGAAGATTTCCCATCCACCAAAGCCTATTGCAATCGTCTTAAACTACTCGCTGATCAACTTGCCAATGTTGATTCTCCGGTCAATAACACACGTCTAGTGCTAAAGATGATTTCTGGACTTACCGACTCGTATGCAGGATTCGTTACATACATCCAGCAACACGATCCCTTGCCGACGTTTGAAACGGCGAAATCTAGATTGGAACTGGAAGAATCCACCATGATTCAACGTGTTGCACGCGAATCCGGCAGCCAATCATCTCCGGCGGCCTTACTTGCAAAATCAGAAGACACGAACTCATCTTCCTCTGCCCCTCCTGTCAATCGCGTGCAAACCTCTGTCACCCACAACAACAATCGCGGCAATACCAACAATCGGGGACGAAACGGTAACCGAGGCAAGGGGAAGAACACTGGCAGAGGTAATCGTAGTAACAACGGCGGCGGTGGCTCGGCCGGTTATCAGAACTATGGCGATGGCGGTCATGGACAATTTCTTCAAGCGCAGCAACAATTCCCTTGGCAACAACAATGGCAACAATACCAACAATACCCCTGGGCTCCTCCTCCTTGCCCTTACCCATCTTATTGGGCTAAACCCAATGCTGGCCCAAAACATCAGCAATCTGGTATTCTTGGACCAAAACCCCAATCTGCTGCCTTTACTGCCACTGGACCAAGCCCAACAGATATTGAAGCTGCTCTTCACACTCTACATCTTGCTCAGTCTGACCCATCTTGGTATATGGACACTGGAGCAACATCTCATATGACATCCACAAATGGTAATCTCTCATCTTATTTTAATTTGAGCAAAAATAATAGTATTATCGTAGGAAATGGTCATTCTGTTCCGATTCATGGTTTTGGAAATGCTAACTTACCTCCCCCTCACCCTCCACTATCTTTATCAAATGTCCTTCATGCACCGAAATTAATCAAAAATTTAATTTCTGTTCGTAAATTCACTACCGATAACCATGTTTCTGTTGAATTTGATCCGTTTGGTTTTTCTGTGAAGGATTATCAGACGGGGATGGTACTAATGAGATGTGAGAGTCAAGGCCAGCTATATCCTATCACCAACATAACAAAAAATAAGACCGTATTTCCTTCCGAGTATGCAGCTTTGTCTACTTCTGTTTGGCACGACCGTTTGGGTCACCCAGGAGCATCTATTTTGGATTCTCTTAGGAAAAATAAAATGATTGATTGTATTCCCAATTCAAAAATAAATTCAACTTTTTGTCACTCTTGTCCTCTTGGTAAACATGTTAAAATGCCATTTATTGATTCACATAACTCTACTTTTATGCCATTTGATATATTACATAGTGATGTATGGACATCTCCCGTATTAAGTACTTCCGGTCATAAATATTATGTGCTCTATTTGGATGATCATTCGAATTTTTTATGGACTTTTCCAATTTCACACAAATCTCAAGTCTTTCCGACTTTTGAAAATTTAAGAGCATATATTAAAACTCATTTTCATCGGGAAATTAAAAATATTCAGTGTGATAATGGTAGAGAATATGTCAACAGTAATTTTCAAAAACTCTGTGAAGCAAATGGAATTTCATTTCGTTTCTCGTGTCCTCATACTTCATCTCAAAATGGCAAAGCGGAAAGAAAAATTCGTTCCATTAATAATATCATTCGGACTTTACTTGTTCATGCTTCTTTACCTCCAAATTTTTGGCATCATGCCTTACAAATGGCAACTTATCTACTCAATATTTTACCAAATAAAAAGTTGAATTATCAATCACCACTCAAAATTCTTTTTCAAAAAGATCCCTCCTATTCTCATTTACGAGTCTTTGGTTGTTTATGTTACCCTCTTTTTCCATCCACCACTATAAATAAACTCCAATCTCGCTCAACCCCATGTGTTTTTTTGGGATATCCTTCCAATCATCGCGGATACAAATGTTTTGATTTTTCACAAAATAAAATCATCATTTGCCGCCATGTCATATTCAATGAGTCTGAATTCCCTTTCTCTAAGTTGCATACTCCCAATCCTTCAAATTATCAATTTCTTGATACAGGATTATCTCCGTACATTATAAACCACCTTGTCAATGAGCCTGACCCGCATCCAATGACACCACCTCACATCACTCAACAAAACTCTCAAACACATGATCACTCGAGACCGGCCCAACCTGACTCATCACACCCCACCCAAACACTCAACTCGGCCCAACCTATCTCTCAATCAACCCAAACTTTGCCATCCACAAGTACTCCACCAAATATCCCACTTCCGTCCATTTACCAGCCTACCATTAGTTCTAACAACAAACCAGTTACGAGGAGCCAACATGGCATTTTTAAACCAAACCAAAAATATACTAATATCAATCTTCACACCCAAGTCACCAAATCTCCTCTCCCTCGTAACCCAGTGTTAGCACTAAAAGACCCGAATTGGAAAATGGCTATGAATGATGAATACAATGCTCTTATTCAAAATAAGACGTGGGATTTAGTGCCCCGTCCCCCTGATGCAAATGTTATTCGTTCTATGTGGATTTTTAGGCATAAAGAAAATTCTGATGGTTCTTTTGAGAGGCATAAAGCCCGACTTGTAGGTAACGGTGCAGGTCAACAGGTGGGCATCGATTGTGGAGAGACTTTTAGCCCAGTTGTCAAACCAGCGACTATTCGAACAGTACTCAGCATTGCTCTATCTAAGACATGGTCTATTCATCAGTTGGATGTGAAAAATGCGTTCTTACATGGTGAACTCAAAGAAACGGTCTACATGCATCAACCTTTGGGCTTTAAAGATCCAGAGCGTCCAAATCATGTCTGTCTTCTGAGAAAATCTTTGTATGGGCTCAAGCAAGCTCCACGGGCATGGTACAAACGATTCGCCGACTATGTATCTTCTATCGGATTCTCTCAAAGCAAGTCTGATAACTCTCTTTTTATCTACCGGAAAGATACACAAATGGCCTATATTCTACTTTATGTGGACGACATCATTCTCACCACCTCTTCTGATGATCTTCGCAAGTCTATCATATCACTACTCAGCTCTGAATTTGCTATGAAAGACTTGGGACCATTGAGTTATTTTTTGGGTATTGCAGTAACACGGCATACTGGTGGTCTATTTTTATCTCAGAAAAAGTATGCCGATGAAATTCTAGAACGAGCGGGCATGTCATCTTGCAAATCATGTCCCACACCGGTTGACACCAAACCAAAACTCAGCGCCAAGGCCGACACTCCCTATGAAGACCCATCTTTGTACCGTAGTCTTGCTGGTGCTCTCCAATATCTCACTTTCACACGACCTGACATCTCTTATGCGGTGCAACAGATATGCCTCTTTATGCATGATCCTATGGACGACCACATGCATGCCCTTCGGCGCATTCTACGCTACATTCAGGGCACTCGTCACTACGGTCTACATCTTTATCCCTCATCCATTACATCTCTAATTTCTTACACAGATGCCGACTGGGGTGGATGTCCCGACACCAGACGCTCTACTTCTGGTTATTGTGTTTTCCTTGGTGATAACTTACTCTCATGGTCCTCCAAACGACAACCTACGTTGTCCCGATCTAGTGCAGAAGCTGAGTACAGAGGAGTTGCCAATGTAGTTTCTGAGTCGTGTTGGTTACGCAATTTACTCTTAGAACTACATTGTCCGGTCTACAAAGCAACTATGGTATATTGTGATAATGTTAGTGCGATATATCTTTCTGGTAATCCCGTCCAACATCAGCGTACAAAACATATCGAGATGGATATTCATTTTGTACGGGAAAAAGTAGCGCGTGGACAGGTACGCGTTTTACATGTTCCATCGCGTTTTCAAATTGCGGATATCTTCACCAAGGGTCTTCCTCTCATACTCTTTCAAGATTTTCGAGACAGTTTAAGCGTCCGGCAACCTCCCGCTTCAACTGCGGGGGTGTGATAGAACATGACAGCACATGTACACTTGTATATACATAATTAGAATAGTAGAATATTTGTGATTTCATATTGATTAGGCATAACTACCTTCCTATTATGGAAATTGTAATCTTGTATATTATGCAGACAAATTGTCAATAAACATCATCGAAATATTTTCCTATAGTTAGGGGACCGTATCACTGCTCTTCAGCAATTGGTTTCACCTTTCGGAAAGGTGAATTTCTTTTCAGATGGCTTCTTTTTCACTTTTTCTTTCTATATAGCTCTTACTTTGAAAGTGACATTGTAGGGTAATTAAGTTAATTATACTCACTAATTACTTTGATCTTAATATATATACAGACCGACACAGCATCTGTTCTTCATGAAGCCATTGAGTACATCAAGTTCCTTCATGATCAAGTCAATGTATGTTTCCATTTTTCTTATAACTTAATTTGTTTTAATAAATCCTAATTATTTGGCTAACACATAAGTCATAACTCATAACATATATATGAGAGGGTAGTTTTTTTTTTATTTTTTTTTAATGTTTATAAATAATAATTATTATTATTATTATTTTTTTAATAAAAATAATTATTAATTCTTGTTTATTATTAATTTCAGGTTTTGAGCACTCCATATATGAAAAATGGATCTCCCATTCAACACCAACAGGTACTAATACTATGCTATAATAATTTATCTTCTATTTATTTTAAGAAAAATAATTTTCCCATCATATTTTGTACAATTTTGCATAAGATCTTTACTTATATATATTTATTTAGCAACATATGTTCATGATATGCAAGATAGACAGATTTCTTTTCATTAAAAAAATATGTAAATATTTATTTAATATTTGGATTTTGAAATATTAATTTTTACATATTTTTGTATGAAGGGTTGTGATAATGTGAAGGACTCACAAGAGAAAAAACAAGATTTAAGAAGTCAAGGGCTTTGTTTGGTGCCGATCTCAAGCACATTTCCAATGACTAATGAGACACCGGTTGATTTCTGGACGCCTACATTTGGAGGCCCACTCTTTGGCCGATAGAGAACTAATTTTTATGACAAAATTAACTATATATTTTGTGGGATTTGAATCCTCTACCGCTGCTGCATGGTGCAATAGGAGATCAATTTCCATATTTAAATTTGTAAACTAAAAGGGGAGAGAGACATGATTGGTATCCAAAAAGAGAAAAGCATGAAGAAACAAAAGAAGGGAATGAAAATAAAAAAAAGGAATTAAGTAACACTTCAAAGATGGCTTGGGCTAGGTGGAAGTGCATTATATATAAATTAGAGATTAGAGATAAGTTGTTTAAGATTATAATAGCTCCAATTAGGTTATAGTAATCTAAAGTTGATGAGGGGGCAGGAACAAGTGCTAAATTCAGCAGCATTTGACAATAGATTATAGTTTTCATTGTTCTTGTTTTATGGCTGAATTTAGCAGATGAGGCTAACTACTTAAAACGCCTTTTGTTCCTGCTAGCTAGTTGGTGTATTTGAATAGTATATCTTTTTAATCATCATTAATTTAATTAAAGGGGATGCACCCACTTTAATTTTATTTTATTATACTTTTATTTAGAGAAAATGAAAAATGTGCAAAATTGTAAAGTGGATTATATATAGTTTATTTGCTTGGAATGGGATAGTTTGGTGGCTTTTGTCACATCCATTTTAGAATTACTTCTTTTACTTCTCTCAAAGAATGTGTTTTCAAATTAGGGCATGCCACAATAGCTTTTCTAGCACGTATCAAATAGTAGTTGTCTTTGGCTTTAATGAATCATTATATGTGTTCTAAGTTACAACCGTGACAATGCTGATAATGGTAAATTGAATATCTTCATTTAAATTTAAAATATCACACAGTTGTGTATAATTTTTCGTGGTACGTATTATAGTACTTTGTATGTAGAAATATAAGAAATGATCAAATATTACACCTCTATATAATATTTAAATAGTTGTATTGTTCAATAATTTTTTTCTACTTGTATAAAACTCAATTAATTGTTAAACCATAATTTCTTTTACCGATTACATGAATTCTCTAGCAAGTTGAAATATCTTAAGGAAATAGTTGTTGGCTAGTTTTCTTTCTTCTTTTTTTTTTCTTCTTATGTTTAACTTCATTGAAATATAAAAGCTAGAAGACCTCAATTATTTATGCATCAAGAATCAATTCCAACTGAAAGCTATAACTATTTGAAATTTGTATTTTTACAATTGAGTTTTTTAACTTCAAATCATTATATTTAAATATAAATTATCATTAATTCTGCATTCAATTAATTTTTATCCATAATCAATTTTATAGATCAATTTATCTAAATATAATAAATTATTTTATATTCAACTTTTATCACAATCAACTGACATTTTTTTTTATATCACATATATAATAATATATATACACATATAATGTCAATGTGCATTCATGAACCGGCCAACATTTATGCAATTATGCCTAAGAGTTAAGACCCCTAATCTTAATTAAAGGTTGCTTCAACAAATCTTATATTTATAATTTTTTTTACTAACCATCTTGTTTTTTAGGAAAGGGGGTTCTAGTGATTTAAAATTTGGTCGTGAGACATATAAGTATGGTCAAAAAATTGTTCTCCTTAAAAATTTAACTCGAATTCTCTCAAACAATCATTTGTTTTGTGAAGTTCATCAATGACTTAAACTCAATAATAATTAAAAATGACGGATAAAATTATACTTTAGATCTCTTATTAACTTATTTACTTTAGGATTAGGTCCACAAGTTTGTTGGGCCGCTCCTGAAAAGAAGAAGAGGATACACTCATTCGACATGAAAAAAGAAGAGAGTTATTACTCAGACTCCATGACTATACACTGAAGCTGGATACCAAAGCATAACCAAACCTTTATCTTTTTACCTCCTACATAGGAAAAAAGCACGTGGAAGAAATGAAATATATTCGACACCAAGACTGAACAAATTAATTTTTTATCAAGTTGTCAGACTTAAATTTCACAAAATAACTTATATACATACAAAATGCGATGTTTTTACTAGCTCAATTAAACAGATTTATCTCATGATTTTTCCACAAAACATACATAATTACATCATCCGTTTCCCATTTGTGGAACAAATTAATTCGAGTGGTGATCCTATTCAATAAGATTTATTATTATTTTTTTGAACAAGAAAAAATGAATTATATTAAAAACAACAAACTAGATCTGATCAGCACAAGGTGTGCCAAACAGGCTAGCAAATGTCTACAGCAGTCACAACATTAGTCAACCTATGCCTAAAGACACAAAAGGGCTCGACCACCACAAGTGGGAATTTACACCAATGTTCACATTATAAGTTTTCATCCACCAAAGAGAATTAACTTTAACTTTCTCTAACATTTAGAGGACAGTTGATTCCATGGCTTTGAAAATTCTACTATTTCGTTCATGCCATATCACCCAAAGTAACCAAAGATTTATTATTATTTAACATAATCAAAGATTATTGTCAAAAGAAAAAAAACACTCAAAGATTATTTATTTCATATTGTATATATTTGTAAATTAAGAAAAAAAGTTTAGTCCTATAAATACAGATAAGTCAGTTGTTGAAAGAACGTTAATATATGCAGAGGTTTGCATTTGAACTCGTAATGTTCTATATATTTCTTCACATTTTTTTAAGACATTTCTCCACACTTAAATTATGTAATTCTAATCATTAAAGTATTTAACAAAAATAATAATTATATTTTTGTAAAACTTATTGATTGTACTAGTGCATGTACCCAAAAGCTTATTTATTTTGTGTTGTGTTTACATGATATAAGAGGTGGACCGTTGGAGGGCTAGACAATGAATCAAATAATTAAAAGTGAAATAAACTTAAAGCTAAAGAATCCATTTATGAAAAACGACTAATCATGAAAAGTGCTACTTTAGGAAATAAAAAAATCTAATAAATGGTTAGTATCTCTTGGCATAATAAGCTTAACATTTTTATTCATCACTTTTTTTTAATCGGACGATAACAATTGCATCATACCATACCTTTAATTCAAGCATCTACACATCATTTCCAGTTTCTGTATATATATCTGTACTAATCCATTGATATCAACAAATCTTCATTTTTTTTCCTTTTTAATAACGTTAGGTTACTTCTTGTAAAAGAATATACTTGAAAGGAATTTCATAAAGCAATAATGTATGGAAAGTAAAAGACATGAAGCATCATTGTGATGTTAATAATTAAAGTTATATGAGTATTATTATGACTATACAAAAAAAAAAAACATTTCTTTTTGTTGTTTGGGCAAATCAATTACAAAGCCTATGTTTTCAATCTTGTAAGATAAGTTTTTTATGCAAAGCTTGAAAAGGGTACTTTCTTTTATGATTTTGCAATTTATTCACATAGTAAAGTACCGTTCAAAATATAATCAAATTGCATTGACATAGTCACATTGGGGTAGTGTCAGATTATTCCATACCTGGGCTGACAGGCTCTCCCTTGAATTGAATGTACTTTTTTGACACTTTTTAGTGTTGTCAAGTTCCATTTATGCATGCTTGATTTGTCAAAAAAAAGTTGTATACTATACACACACTATGTTCTCATTTGAAATGACCCGAGGACATTATTAGTGTGCAACACAATTTGAGAAGATACTGACTTGAGCATACTACTAATTAATCGGTGATTATATTCCTAAATTATGATCGTGTGTAGGATAGGGAGAAGAATTTGAATTAAATGTGACTTCTTTTTATGTGCTCATCCTTCTTGTATTTTTCAATAAAAACAATAGGACTTCTACTGTACTGAATATACTATTGCACAATTTTTCTTTTAATCTATATATGTAGTTAAATAAGTTATCAATTGACACTAGAAAAGTGTTACCATTTAATTTAGGGTGTTTGTATTCAAATCAATTGATATGAATTCGCCATGAATTTTTGAAAAATCAAAGGTAAAAAATTCTAATATGGTCACCACGGTGCACAATGTTGATAAAAATGTTTAAAACATCAACAATTATAAATGTCGTCTTTTATAATTTTAGTGGTTAATGTTTTCATAATTTTTATAATTAAAAAAATTACTTAATTGATACCAATTTGATTAAAACAATGAAAAACAAATATACATTTGACATTGAACCGTCATCAATTTGGTTTTCGTTTAATCCGAAAAGAATATGAGAATTATGAATTTTTATTTATTAAGAGTATGATTGACAATTATTAAAATTTATGACAATTTTTTGACACTGATCTACAATGAACCACCTATTTATATGGTTCATGTTAGCCCTTGGCATAAATCAATTTATGAAATAGCAACCTAATAAATCAACCCTATTTATATGGTTCAACCACATATTCATGTGAATCATGTCAATGCATATGAAGAGTAGGCTTCGTATATTTTTTGTGGAAGGGCTTTGCGTCTTAAACATGAGAAATTGTTTATTCCCACCCCATTACTCCTCTTTACCCCCCAAAATTCCATTTTTGTCCTTGAATAAAAATTTCGTAACACGTTTTCTGAAGTTTTTCTAGTTCAAATTCGGAAAACATATTCCAAAGATTTTATTCAAGGCAAAAAAAATTCGGGCAAAATGGAAATTTGAGGTGTGGGGGGGGTGTGGGGAAAGAGTCATGGGGGGTGGGAAGAGAAAAATTTTAAAAAATGAGCTATTGGGCTTTTTGTTACGTTTAGAACATGAGATATTGGGTTTTAGGTTGGCCCTTTTAGATTTAGGAATTATTAAGTTATGCCTTAATAATTAGGACTGCACCTCTATATTTATATCATTTTGGACAAAAATACTCTCTTACATTTGGTTCCCACCTCCGATATGTGCATCCCATAAAAAAGTTTTGGGAGATTACAACAATTTGTTTTCAAAAATTTTTGGAAGAGAAAGCAAGGTGGCCAGAGAAAGAGTTGATGGAGTTTGGAAGAGAGAGGGATGTGGTGACTGGTGAGGAGTTAGAGAGACCTCTTGGGAGAGATTAAAAAATTGTGAAATTATTAAAAGGAGAGGTGAAAAATGAAAAAATTGGAGAGATTATTAATTAACCTTTGCCCATAATGATGTTAATTTGGATATGATTAGTTAGGCCCGTTTGTTACTATAGTTTTATTAAAGCCCAATTTTTTTCAGCAAAGTTGGTCCATTTGTTCATACCAACAAGAACATTTTTGATAACTCATTTGCCACCCTATCCATTTTCACGCCTTACAATTTTACCAAAATACTTATGTCCGCTACTTAGGTAGCGGATACACTCAAAAACACCATACCTTTATAACGTTCGCTATTTAAGTAGCGGACGATATTTTTCAAAAATTACTCATCCTGATAACATCCACTACTTAGCTTATCAAAAAAAAAAAAAATCCACTACTTAACCAATAGGGTGGCAAAAATAAATTTGAACATTTTTAGCAAGTTTTTCTTAATAGAAACAAACTCATTACGTATAGAGTCTAAACACACAAAAATTTAATTCATTAGAATAGGGGTTTCTGGGTCTTCATGAGGTCTGGTTGATTGAAGACCTCTAGTGTCTGGCTTCTTGATGGTTTGATCCTTGCCTTTCTTTCTGAGGGGTTTGTGGATCTTCTTGTAGTTGGAGGTTAGAAATATTTGTTTGCATTCTTGTGTTATAGCTTATTAGATGTTGATGAAGTGTACTTAATACCCTTGGTATTCTAAATTTTCTTTTGTACTTAATTTTTATATTATATATAATATTATTTTGCCATTAAAAAAAATTGAATTCATTACAATTTGTAACAACACCCAAATTCTTCTGACAATAATTAAGCACATAACTGCAAGATACTATATAATATTAATTTAACAAACATATTATTTGATTAGACAATATGATAAAGTGGATACAAATTAAGCAGCGGAAGATTAAAATCATTGTGACCCTTTGAGTTTCTTTGCAATTCCAGCTAAGTACTTCCCCTGATGAAAAGCTTGAGCCAATTCTAACTCACTTGGTTCTCCTATTCCATGTTCCCCAAAAGTTCCTGAACCATAAGGAGAGCCACCTTTCACCTTCTCCATCTCAAACATTCCAGCACCAAATGTATAACCAATGGGCACATAAAGCATTCCATGGTGAACAAGCTGAGGAATAGATGTAAACCTGAAAAACCAATTAACATTGCTTGTGTTCACTTCTTTTATAGTTGTTCATCTGAATTTTAGTTGATCTCTTTTTACTTTTTTTCTTATATATATTTTGCTTCAAAAAAAGTAGCTGCAAAGTTCACATACTAAGTGCGAATAAAATGAGTATCGAGTTCGAACTCATGTCTCAACATATCAAATGTTTTTGCAATTTTTCACTGTTTAAACAACATTTGCATTAGGTCTCTTACGTTTTAAAAGTTTGAATTTGGTCTCTCACGTTATCAACATTTGCACTATTTAGTCCATTCCGTCAAATTTTTCACTAACTTTGTTTAATCCTTACACGTGCTGACGGTTTACACAGGTGAAAGTGATTTTGGACACGTGGAATGCCATATAATAAACAGAACCTTCGCAAACAGAAAAAAATACGACAAAGACCTTTGCAAACACTAACTTTTTTTTCTATTTGCGAAAATTCTGTTTATTATATGGTTGTGGACGTGTCAAAAATCACTTCCACTTGTTCAAACCGCCAGCCATGTGTAAGGATCAAACTAAGTTAGTGAAAAATTTGACAGAATGAACTAACTAATGCAAACATTGATAACGTGAGGGATCGAATTCGAACTTTTAAAATGTAAGGGACCTGATTCAAACCTAAAATAAACGTAAGAGACCAAATGAACAGTTTAGCCTATATTTTTTTAAAATCGATACCAGAACTACGACGGAAGAGAGCTGAAATCACTTTATGTCAAAAGACCTCCAAACCAGAACCGGTGAAAGCCAAAAATAATAATAATCAATTTGTAAAATGAGAATGAAGAGTGACTTACGCTACTTCCTCTTGGCCACTTCCTTGGGAAGCAGTGGCGAAAAAGAAGCTTGCAGGTTTTCCTGCAAGTGCTTGTTTGTTCCATAAACTTCCAGTTGCATCGAAAAATGCTCTGAAATGAGCAGACATATTTCCATATCTTGCAGGAAAACCAAACAAAAAACCATCAGCTTCAGTAAGCTGTTTTGGTGAAATGTTTGGAACTTCACTCCTTGGTGGTGCTTTCATCTTCTTAAGGACCTCTTCAGACAATATTTCAGGTACCTTAATATATCATTACAATGAAAATGTCAAACTTGGCTAGATCATTTTATAAACTCTTAATTTTATATATATATATATATATATATATATAAAATTTCATTCAGCAATTATTATTACTAAAATAAAATGAAATAGGCTAATTAGATTCGATTTCACTCCATTTTATTTTATACCACGAATGAAACCGTATCTTAAAATTTTAAATGTATATTTGACGGTGAATTAGACAAAATTACAGAGTCAGTGTTTTTTTGGTAGTTATAAAGTGTTATTTTTCGCAAAATGACTCAAACACACTTCAAAATCACTAAGATATTAAGCAAGCACTAAATCTAATTAAGATCTCAATTAGAAAAAGTTGATTATACCTGCCAGAGTTTTGCTTCTACTCCTTCTACAGATGTAGCCCCCTTTTGAATCTCTTCAGCTAGCTTCTCAACATGTCCGTACGTAGAATGGTAACTTAAAATGAAATGGAAATTTCAGAAGGAGGATATATATGATATACTTTTATTGTTATTGAGAAACTAATTAAGCAAGAAACCTAAAAAAAATGTTTATTTCAATGTTAAAGATAATCCTAACTACAATTAGAAATTTAGAAGTATATATAATTATAATAGTTTGATCAATGACTTTTTAGAACTTATAATAAATTTTTGAGTATCAATGATTACTGATTTCTTCAAGTTCAAAACTCAAAAAGAGAATTTTTGGCCGCTTTTAAGTATTTAGTGTGTGTGAATTTTACTGTTAGATTAATTAGAAAGAAAAAAAAAAAAAAAAAAAGAGAGGATGCTATTTCCCAAAGAACATCATATATATATAGAAAAAGCAAAAAACTTAAGAGAGGAAGAATGAATAACTTACATAATGTAAACTTTGGTAGTAGCCATTGATGCAATTAATTTACAGTGCTCTCTTCTCTCTGTCTATAGAAAAGGATTGTGAATGAAAAGAAAGTCCAAAGACACTCTTCTTATAGAAACCAAATTCATTTTATGATGGTACTCCTTAACCAAACAACTCTTTTATATTATTATTATTATTAGACAATTGGTAGAACATTGCATTATACATATATACAGGGAAACCGGGGTTCGTGGATCAGAGTTCGAATCCCGATCATCATACTTATCCACCTTAACGGTAAAATTTCTAATTATCAGACTACTTGACCAGAAAAATAAAACTCTTAGCTCAACAGAATATTGATAATATTCTTAGTTTAAAATTTGAATTTAAAATTTTACAATTGTATTGTAGGAGAGTTTGAGTAATATATACACACAAAAATAACATGTGACGGCAACAATTTATTCCATAACTGCACATTGCACAACAAAACAAATAATCACCATTTTTTTAATTTAGTGGTCAAGACTGAATAGTTTTTTATTTATTTATTTATTTATTTTTCAATGAAGATTGAAGGAATGATTTAACAAGAGCAATAATGAAGCAGAGAGAATGAGAGATAACTCAATCTCTCTCATTTTGTCAAAAAAAAAAAACTCAATCTCTCTCAATTCAACAAAAAAAAATTCAGTCTTTCTCTCGGCTCAACTTTCCACCTACAATTGAATCTCCCTTCAAAGTCCAATCTCAATATAAACAATAGTTAGTCAAATATATTTATTTTTGTTTATATTTGATATTAAAATATTGTTAATTAATAATTACATACAAAATATGATCAATACACAAAATTATAATTATATTTTAATGTAAGGTGGAAAGAAAAGTGGAGAGAAGCATGAGTTATTTCTCTCGCCGGATATACTCTGTTGTGGTTAGGATATAAAATAACAAGGTGGCAACATTTTTTATTTTTTTGTGGTTAGCATATATACTTTTTGACTAAAAATAAATATATACTATTATGTACCACCTTTTTATGTTTATGGATTAGATCAAAAATCAATATTGGGGGCTAAGCCTTAATGGAATAATGGTTAGGAATTTATTAATGTCCTAATTAAATATTCAGAAAAGTTATTTAGAGAATAAAAAAATGTCCTATTTTTATACTCTTTTGGTTTTTATAATAATATTTTCTCCTAATCAAACTGACACTTATTTAATGTGTATTTTTATACTATATTTCTTCAATAAATGATAAAATGCAGAGGCATCATAAGAGAAGAAAGTAGGAGTACTTTGATGTTTTTTATAATAAAAAAAGTTCGTGTTAATTAGCATAAGTTACTTAGTGCACCCCCCAAATTACTCGAGCACCCCCCAAATTACTTATACACCCCCCAAATTTTTCGCGCAGCCCCAAATTTCTCATGCACCCCCCAAATTTCTCGCACACCCCCATATGACTTTTGCCCCCCAATTTTTTTTTTCTTTTTTCTCCCCTCCACATTTCTATCCTATACCATTTTGCTGTGGGAATGGTTTCAGAGATATGCACTCAAAAACCATTAAGTGCATAAGATGGTTTTGGAGTACAACCCTATAATTAGAATAGAAACAATAATTGTGGTTTAATGGTTTCGATTGTCTTATATGAGAAATCAAAATTATTGTTAAATGGTTTTAATTAATGATTATAATTGTACCAAAAAAATAAAAAATAATGATTATAATAAAAAACCATTAAACCATTTTGCTGTGGAAATGGTTACAGATGGTTGTAATAAAAAACCATTAGGTGCATAAAATGGTTTTGGAGTACAACTCTATAATTAGAATAGAAACAATAATTGTGATTTAATGGTTTAGATTGTCTTATATGAGAAATCAAAATTATTGTTAAATGATTTTAAATAATGATTATAATTGTACCCAAAAAAAATAAAAAATAATGATTCTAATTATAGGTTGTACTTCAAAACCATCTTATGCACTTAATGGTTTTGGAGTGTATATATCTGAAACCATTCCCACAGCAAAATGGTTTAGGCTAGAAATGTGGGGGACAAAAAAAAAAATTGGGGCACAAGTCATCTGGGGGGTTTGTGAGAAATTTGGGGGGTGCACGAGAAATTTGGGGGTACGCGAGAAATTTGGGGGGTGTGAAATTAGGTATGAGTTGAGATTGGCTAGGATTATTACATGTGGATGCTCAATCTAATGGGTGTTATTGACTTATGTACCATGCATAAGGATTACACTTATGTATAATAACTTTCTCCTTTTTAACTAGTGCTATCGTATACCGTTTAAAATATGCAACAATATATATTCATGCACCACAAGAATTAGTCCATAATTAAACCTCGAATCAGTTGATGTCATCCGTGACTAAGCGAATTTGTCTTCCCATATTTAAATATTTGCAAGACATTATACTTTGATAACCAAATAAACAAATAAAATCTACATTTGATCATGTTTTTGTAAGAGTTAATAGACTTTTACCCCCTGCAATGTTAGCTAGTTTTGTGATACCCCTATAAATTATTTTTTTATAGATTCCCCCTTGCAATGTTAAGATTCCCTGCATTTGCCCCCTGAGCTAATTAAAACTATCTAATTTTTTTTAATAGTTAATTCGAATTTTCAAAAGATATTTTATACTGTCAAACCAATTAAAAAACATATATGTTTGAATAGAAATACAAATACAATTGATTCATTTCCGAAAGTCGGTATCATATGTAATATGTAGTAATTGGAATTCGAATCTTGTACACCTAATGTGGTTCCAGCCCCCTCCCGATCGCAGTTGCGGGGGATCGAACCGTGGTCCTCCCTACCAAGTTCAGCGCCAATCACCACTGAACCAACTAACAATTCTTTATTTAACATAGGAAGGATACATTATGACAAGTGACAATATGTTAAGATAAAAATCAGTGTGACCCTTTGAGCTTCTTTGCAATTCCAGCAAAGTATTTTCCCTGATGGAAAGCTTGAGCCAATTCTAACTCACTTGGTTGTCTTGACCCATCCCCTGCCAAAGTTCCTGAACCATATGGAGATCCACCTTTAACCTTTTCCATCTCAAACATCCCAACCCCAAATGTGTACCCAACAGGCACAAAAATCATTCCATGGTGAGCAAGTTGTGTTATAGATGTCAACCTGCAGGTACATTTATACAAAATCAAAGGGTAATGATATCATTCAGAGTAAATCGACGGACATTTTAGTTATTAATTAAAAATGTGATGTTCCTACCAACTGAGCTATGCTCGCATGGGAACATGGAAACAATAGAATGAGAAACTGAGTACTTACGGTGTAGTCTCTTGGCCACCTCCTTGACAAGCAGTGCTATAAAAGATTCCAGTAGGTTTACCAGCAAGTTTCTGTGTGCACCATAGGTCTCCAGTTGCATCCATAAATACTTTGAATTGAGCAGCCATCATTCCAAATCTTGTTGGAAAACCAAACAAAAAACCATCTGCCTCAGTAAGTTCATTTGGTGTAATAATTGGAACATCACTCTTTGGAGGTGCTTTCATCTTCCCAAGTACCACTTCCGGCAATATTTCCGGTACCTAGTACATGTATAAAAATATTAATTTAAGCTCGGAAAAAAAAACCCTATTTGTCCTACCGAAAACTTGTACTAGTAATAGTAAGTTCTAATAATGGTTGGACAAGCAGATTTTTCAGCACTGCTTGTCCGACCTTATAATACAAAATAGTTTTTCTTTTTAGAGAATGATAGAAACTTTATTAGTTCTAATAATGGATTTACAAACCTGCCAGAGTTTTGCTTCTACACATTCAATGGATTCAGCACCTTTTTTAATCTCTTGAGCTAGCTTCTCAACATGTCCATACATAGAATAGTAACTAAACATGAAAAGTAAATTTCAATGAGATTCATATAGAGCATTTTCATATACATTAACTATAACTTCTGAAAGAGGATATATAAGATCTTAAGATATATATATCATCACCAAGATCTTAAGAATGGCTTACACAATGTAAACTTTAGTAGCCATTGATATTAGTAAGTATAACTTGAACTGTTCTGTTCTCTCTGTCTCTATAGAAAGTTTAGAAACCAAAAGGTGGTGATTGTGGTGTTGGTGAGTGTGAAATTTCCGCAGCATACATATTTTTTAAATTAAAATCAATTCCATTTTTATAATGCTAGTAGTACTTTTTTGTTGGATAAACTTTTTTATTATTAATTAATTATTACTTTTGAATCAAAACACGAATATATTGAAATTAGAGCAATCCCATATCTTGAATGACACGAGAAACAATAATACAATGAGTGGGGGGGTGTCTTCCACAAATAAAGAAGGAGGGGAAGTGTCAAACCAAACTGAATTGGGCTCCTAGATTGCAAAGCTAACCAAGTATGAAGCATGGGTCCAATGTAGAGCTGTCAAAATGGGCCGGCCCGAATGGGCGGCCCGAAAAGCCCGATTTTTTCCCGGGCTTGGGCCTTAAAAATCTAGCCCGAATTAGCATCCGGGCTTTTTAGCCCGGCCCGATAAAGCCCGCAAAAAATATGGGCCGGCCCGAATGGGCCGCGGGCCGCCCGCAAGCCCGATTAAATTATAATAAAAAAATAAAATAAAAAATATGAGTAAACAAGAATAGGTGTTTATAATATTTTTACTTGGGCCACCAATCTAAAAGTCCACACAAACATAATAAGTTAACAACACGGCAGCAAGACGACACACACGTCACACACACCTTCCAATTTCATCAAACGCGCATTTAAGAAAATAAATATGCATCAGTAACGCAAGTTATATACATGCACTAGTAACGCAAATTATATACATAAGGAAATGAAAAGAAGCTAAAAGTAAAAATAACTTATCGTGGCATTAAAACAAATAAATAAATAAGCTAAAAATATAAAACCACGATCGTAAAATATTTCTCTACGTAATTACTCGTAAACTGTAACTAGCTTAAATAACTTTACATTAATACTAACAAATTTCAACCTATTTGTAATTAATTAATGTTGTGATCTCTTTGTCAAATTTATTGGGCACTTAAATTTTTTCTTTTTTCATTACCCTTCATCTATTGCTTTAAAAATGTTTTTTTTTTTAAAAAAACGGGCCGGCCCGAAAGCCTGAGAGCCCGTACCGGGCCGGGCTCGGGCCTTGATTTTGTAGCCCGTTTTTATCCGGGCTTTTTAAACCCGGCCCGACAAAGCCCGAAGCCCGAATGGGCCGGCCCGAAATGGGCCGGGCCGCCCGTTTTGACAGCTCTAGTCCAATGCATTTGCAACAGAATTTTTCTCTTCCCACCCCAGTGTTTCTTTTCTACCACCAGGTTTCCATTTTTACTCTTGAATAAATATTTGGAACGCGTTTTCCGATTATTTATTTTTTCTTGGAAAAAACTTCAGAATGTGTTTTCCAAAATTTTTCCGAATTTGAACAAGAAAAACTTCGGAAAACGTATTCCAGAGTTTTTATACAAGCAAAAATGGGGGTAGAAAAGAAACACGGGGGGTTGGAAGAGAAAAATTCTTTGCAACATCTGATTATTCACCTTGGAAAATATGATTAATTCAGTTAAATGATAGTTAATTTTAGTGGGAGAATCCAAATTCGATTTCTGGTGGAACTATTCGTGGCTAAATTTTACTTATTTCTTGGCCAAAGTTTCAACTTCAACACCACCATCACATTTTTCAGGTAAGGATTTGCCTTTGCAATACCCTTTAATAACCTATGTTAAGTTAAACACCATTTCTTTGTTTTGTTGCTCTTTATCTGTTTGAAGAAATGTCCAAATGAAAACAGAAGAAAAAAATAATAATCTTGCCAGTTCAATTTGTTGCACCTTTATTTTCTGCTTTTAGCTTAGGAATAGATTGATGTACCTTACTAATTTATAGCAAATTGGTTGGTAATTCTGGAAAGTAGTATACTGTAATTCTAGGTGCATCTCTCCTTTTATTAATTGCATTTTTGTATATCAGTGTTGTTAATTAGCGGCACTATAGCGCTATTGCTTACCGGAATTTGAACAAGCCGTTACCGTGATATGCTATTTTGTACAAAATAAATATTGTGAAATATCGGCTACAGGCCAGCCTTGGTCGGTGGAATTTGAACAAATCACTATTTTCTGCGATCCGTAAATAACAACACTAACATTATCATCACTATCTAGAGTGTACAATATTTTTTTCTTGAAAAAACAAAATCACTATTACTAAATTAGAGGCCTTTTATAGTACAAGTATGTAGAGGCAAGTACCTAATTAACGACCTTCTACTAAAGTAGTGGTAACAGTTATGTCATTGGAACCAGAATTGAGCATACCACGTGATGATGAATCTGTATCTAAGAAACATCTCTCTGAATACAAACCTGGTCTTCTAGGTTTAGGGACCAACACACTTTCACCATCCAACATCAAAACTACTGATGACATTGTTGGTCTTTCTTCTGGATGTTGTTGAACACATAAAAGACCAATTTGAATACACTTTAAAATTGATTCAAGGGTAGTAACTTGATCCTCAAGTAATGGATCAATTAACTCAATGACCCTATTTTCATGCCAAAGCTTCCATGCCTAACACATTTTCATCGTACATTATCAGTTCATAAAAGTTATAGTTACTCAATTAACCATATTATAACATTGCAATTTAATCAGGAGTTTGAAGATTATGCATTGACAGTGTAATTTTTTTATATAATCGTCCAATAATTTACATAGTGAAGTTTGATTGGATATGATTGTTACACTGCTAGTGCATAGTTGTTAAACTCTTTTGATTATTTTAGATACATGCATATTCACTATTATACTCACATGGCCTAGGAGATTCAATTTGTGATCAGGGTGAAAAAACCCTTTGTTTTTCTTGCCACTTAACAACTCCAAAAGTAAAACTCCAAAGCTATAAACATCAGATTTGAAAGAGAAATGTCCATCCATTGCATACTCTGGAGGCATATATCCACTGTAACAATTTCACAAACATAAAATGAATTTAGCAGTATAAGTTCATAAGTTTTTTTGGTAAGTTAAGTGATATGTATTTGTGCTTACTATGTTCCGACTGCCCTTTTGGTCTTTTCTTCAGTTTGATCTCCACCAAATATTCTTGCCATTCCAAAGTCAGAAATTTTTGGATTCATGTCACCATCTAAAAGAACATTGCTTGCTTTTAGATCTCTATGAATTATTCTTAATCTCGAATCTCTGTGAAGGTAGACAAGTCCCCTAGCAATGCCGTTAATAATGTCTAGCCTCTTTTCCCAACTAAGCGCCGAGCGCTTCGTTTCATCTGATTTAGAATATTACTTGAGTTATACTGTAATAATAATATGGTTAAATTAAATTACATGTTTGTTAAAACATTGTTTATAGTTGAGAGTCCAACCGAATAATAAGGAGTCCAAGCTTCTATTTGGCATGTATTCATAGATCAACATTTTATCTTCTCCTTGAATGCAACAACCAAGAAGCTTGACGAGATTTCGATGTTGAAGTTGAGAGATGAAAATAACCTCATTCTTGAATTCTTGCAGGCCTTGTCCAGAATTCTCTGAGAGTCTTTTCACCGCTATTTCGCGTCCTGATGGAAGTTGGCCCTACAAGTTACAACATATCCAAAGAGAAATGAGCCAGAATTACTTTTTCTTGTATCTTTTCTTGAAGGAAAAATGAACTAAAATTACTTTTCTTGTAAGATTTACTGTTACTTTGAATAATTGGATTTGGATCAACTAACTACAACTACTAAAAGATGTTGGTAATAGTTATGAATATAAGGTAAAAAAATTTAGATTAAATAAATGGTAGTTGCTGAATATTTTCCTACCATGCATTATGGAAGACAGTTGTTATAGACTAATAATGTTTTATGTCATTGTCTGAGATATAACATATTTCCATAATAATTAACCACGAAGAGGGATAGAAATTTACTTTGTATACAGGACCAAATCCACCTTCTCCAATCTTATTGTTAAAAGAGAAATTCCTTGTTGCATCTTCAATAATAGCTATCTCAAAAAATGGGAGTTCAAACTCATTCTTAGTTGTGCCAACACTAAATTGAATATCTGTCTCTTCAGCTACATAGGCAAAGTGGAAATAATTAATTAGTGGTACTAACAAAGGAGACTATGATTCAAATTAAAAGAACATTAAATCTTCTACAATTAGTTTACCTCTATTTCTTCTCCATTTCTTAATTATCAACCACAATGCTGAGACAATGATAGTTGAGGCTACTAATATACTCACAGGAAGTATTATGAGTATCTTGCTTTTGTTTTTGTCAACATTTGAATCTAACTCCACAAAAGAAAAAAACTATAACATACATTGTATCTAACTTACATTAGGTAAATCATGACTATATTAATTATTGAGCAAGAAAGAATCATTAATGTGATAAATGCACTATTATTGGTGCCATAGACCTTGAATATTCATACCTAGTTTTGAAGCTGAAACTCTCACATAAAAATCTTGGCCATTAAAAGAATCCTCTCTTATATCAAATAAATCTCCAAACCAAGCAATACAACCATTACCACTAGCATTTATATCAAGTTTTGCATATGCAACACAGGAACAGTTCGTAGAGCATTCCACTTCACATTGATCAATGTTAATACTATAGTTTACATGAAACTCAACAGAATCTGGCAGTTTCATTCCTGTGAACTTCTTAAATACATCTCCATTTCTACAAGCATTTGAATTCTTCCTGACACATCCACTAGACCAATCAAGCATTTTCCATTCATGCATAATCCTTGGTTCAAAACCCTCCAAACACTTACAAATAGGAGAGCTTTTAATGTTACAAGTTCCATATGTACCACAAATACCATAATCATCACATTGATCGCCTTGAATATTAAACTCAGAAAACCAACTCGAACGATGATCGTTCCATGTGAAATGCTGAATCAAACCAGATTCACTAAGCACAAACATTGAAACAATGTTGTCTTTTGTCTCATAAGAGTAATACACTTCATCAGAATCAAAAACGAAAACCGGTTTGAAAACTGGATTTTCCCTTAGAACTGGATCACCTTTGTATTTTTCCACATACCATGGTCCACTTCTGAAAATTTTCTTCTTACCCTTCTGAAGAAAAAGCTGAGGAAGTCCTCGCGGATCAACGCTATAACTATATTCACCTGAAGAAGGATCATCACTGTTTCTCCAAGAACTCAAATGAATGTTCAAACCAGTTTTGAAGTTCCAACCAATTTTCATTCCTGGTAACAATGTATCAGAAGGGTAATCAAAACTTTGCCATAAAAATTCTTCAGAGTTTTCATCTACAAAGTTCTTCAAAACAAAGTTTCCAGAATCTAGAAGCTGTGCTACTGGATTTTTTGCTGGCCCAGATGAATTTGAGGACCATAGAACACTCCCTTTGTGGTTGAGAATAATGAGTTTTCCATCATTGTTGAATGTTAATGAACCATTATGGTTAAGAAGTGGTTTGTCTCTATTTGCAACCCAAACAATAGTCTTTTTGTGAATTTGCTTATACCATATTCCAAGATATGTGTAAGTGGAATTGTTAGGAGTGAAAAAACCAAGTTCAAAATTCTGTGAAGGTGAAATTAGTGTTTGGTTGCAAGTGATAATTTGTGGTGGAGTTATGATATCTTCTGCTTTTGAAGATTTTGGAAACATAGTTGTTAAATGGAAAAAACAAGTAGCAAGAAATAGAAGGGTGAACTCTGTTTTCTCCATGATGATTATTTTGATCCTTCATGTTATTTATTATTACTAGTACTTATAAAGAAAATCTCTATTATTTAATCTTACTGTTCCTAAAAAATCTTGTGTTGATGACTAAGAATTGAATTGACTGGTTTATATGTTACAAATATGTTCCATCTACACTCAAATTTCTCTACACATGTTTAATCATATGCAAAATTATGGTTAATCAAGTAGTTGAATTAACCGTCTATTCAACTGAATTAACCATACTTTTGAATATGATTAATCAAATGTCGCATGTATTGAAAAAATGGGCGTGTGAATATGGATCCAGATCTGCTGCAGTAACATTTGACACAGTTTCCTATTGTTCTAAATCACACTCATTGATTTTAAATCGGACGACCATGATTAATCTGATACCACTAAATTTCAATAATTGATTTAGATCGGATGGCTGATATCATTATTGCGTTAACACAGTTATTGCATGTAATTTTATTCCGTGTGAATATCATTGCTTAAGAAAAATAATTATTTAAGGGGGAGTAGGTGTACCTTGGGGGTCCTGTTGATCTCTTTTAGGAAAGTCACATAAAAGGACATTAGGTGATCAGGCTGAATATAACACTGACCTATATTGTTAAGACAACAATGACACTTGCATTCCATGATGATTAATTAATCAACAAACAGCTAGCATTGAAGCTAAGCAATGAAGAAGAAAGAAGGGAACATATAAGTTTGAAATTAGTCACCACATATTCATCTTATTAGAGGTTTGATATTTTTTATAAACAATGTCCATAACAAAATAGTACACTATTTTAATGTCATGTGTGTCTAATTAATGAGTGCTAAGAAGATTGATGTTGATACTTGATAGTGGCAACCAAAGACTTTTTTACCAAGCTATGAACAATAAGGTAAGGAAAATAATGGTAATCATGGATTGGTTTCTCTAAATAATTAGAATGTTGAAAGTCTCGAGTTAGTATCCCATGTTCTACACTTTTTTCTATCTTGTTTCCCTTTTTTCTGCATGTGGAATGTAAATTTTCCATTAGCTATGTTTAAAAAGAATGGGGAGTGGGGACCAACACATCAGAAAATTGGCAATATTACTTGAAAGAGAGTCTAGCTAGGGGTGAGCATCGGTCGGATTCGGGCCGAAAATTGTAAAACCGATAAAAATGGCGGCCTCTTAATTTGGACCCAATTCCGACCGTCTATATCTTCGGTTTGTTCGGGTTCGGGTCATACGGGTGACGGGTATAGCGGGTCGGTTTTAACGGGTTACATTGAAACTTTATTGTTACATCTAAAATTTCATTGATCAAAAAAATATTATTCTTCAAATAGTTCAATATTTCGTACACATTGCAACAAATGATACAATAAATATGATGAGATGCAATTGTTTTGTTTCAAATTTGTTAATCCAACGACAATAATAGATAGTAGATGAGAAGTAAAAATTAATATAAATCTAGAATATTATCTTTCACATCTCCTTTATCAACCTATTACAAGCATAAACTTGTAAAATATAACATTTTTCTTCTCTATCAAAGATAGACAAAATTAACAAAGCGAAAGAGTATAAGAGATTAAGAGGTGCTCAAAACTGAAGAAAAAAAAAATTTATATTTTAGTAATTGTTCGGTCGGTTTCGGTTATGAAGAGATAAATTTTAGAGACCCGCACCCGCCCATATACAACTGTTCAAGACCGATTTTTCACAATTGTTGACCCGAGACCCGATCCGCACCCGACCGAGTGCTTCCATATGTTGGCGGTTATATCGGTTTTGAGTCGGGTTGCGGGCTTGGTTTGCTTCAAATATGGGACTGCCTATAGTCGTTCCATGTGATTGTTAAATAATTCAATTACTCCTACATATTATGCCATGAATTAGTTTAGAATTTAATTTATATACACTGTCATAAAATAATTTTACACATGCATCCAATAATATATCAACACATCATGTATTGTGTTTAAAAACACATGATGTGTCACATTCATTAAATGATGTGGCAACACATCATTGGATGCATGTGTAAAAAAACTTTACACTGACAGTGCACAACAATTAAACTCTTAGTGTAGTAAGTACGAGACCGTTAAATTAAAATCGGATGGTTTAAATTGCAACTTTAAAATAAATAAACAAAAACCTTCTTTCTTGAGATATGGTCTATTAGATCTTCATCGGACAATTTATCAAGCATTGAGTGCATCATCTTTCACATAATCCAATTTCAACTTACGTATTTCACATGGCCTTTTTCGACCATAAATAGTGTTGAGGATTTTTTTCAATATGGAAAATGAAAATATTATTAGGAAATAATGAGGTAGACAAACACCTTTTACATCATGCAATATCAAGTAAAGAAAGTAAAGGACATACTATGTTAATTAAGGGTCCCCCAGAAAAGGAAGAATGACCTAAGTTTACAAAAAAAAAAGGATGAAAACAATCTCTTGCAATGGTTTGCCTCACAGTAAACATGAACAATATAAGTTCTTTAGTCTAGAAGTTTAAGAAGAGAAACAATCTCATGGTAAAGAGAAAGGATGAAAACATTCTTAAAAGATTTCAAATGAACCATATCCACTATAATTTTTAAGTTAATTTTAAATTGAATCCATTTAAGATTCAAATTTCTGATAGAGGGAAAGAAGTTATATTAAAAATAATTTAGGAATTTAAGTTAGAGTAGTATTTATAGTAGTTGGTCTTTTTATTTTAATTTTCTATAGAGTTTTCTATGACCTTAGGTCCATTTAGTTATTATTATCCATTACTATGAGTCAATATATACTGTCTCTTGAGATACTATGCAAATAATCCAAAATGAAATGAATGAATATATTTTTTTAATTTTTTTTAAGAAGCTCAATTAGTCCATCTAAATTAGTATAAATTTTACTGAAATTTTAACACTAGAAAAAACTTCGGAATGCATTTTTCAAAATTTTTTACATGCTAGAGGGGTGAAAAAGAAACGTGAGGGGTGGGAAGAGAAACTTTCAATTTGCTGAAGGTTGGTTCTTGGGCCTCATGTGATTGGATTTCCATAAATTATTTTGGACCTAGTAAATATCGTTTTATGAGTGTTTCTTTTCGTGCCCTTACTTTCTCGCGCGCCCTTTAATATTCTAAAAATACTCTCTCGCAACATAACCCGCAAATGTTGAATGGGAGAAAAATCTAAACAAATTAAGTAGCGAACAATACTTTTTCAAATTTTTTTCATATTTAACACTCGTTAGCTATCTTCCGAGTGAAGTATTTTTGGAATTTCGGAGGCCGCGCGAAGAAGTGAGGATGAGAAAAAACGAAGAAGGAGGAGGATGAGAATGCTCCACCAAACTAAAATGGTTAAAATAACCCAAATGTTAATGTTTGTCATCACAAATCCTCCAATCAATAAAACAATACATGGATAAAATAAAACTTGTAAACGAGAGGTTGAAGATATAAATTATAAGTGTTTCATTAAAAAACATGTTCACAATAATAACAACAAGAGATATAAATTATGAGTCGCCGCCTCTATAGACCTCTCTCGTCATGTTATTTGAACTTTTCATAACTATAGTCCTCAAGTCCTTGTTTGTAATGTTGCCAAATGAAATTGCGTAACGTACAATACATGCTTGCTTGGTCAATTTTCAACCATGTTTTTGTTCTAGTATATATGTCTTCTAGAACTAGAATCATCTGCTCCCTGCCTGCTATGTAATGTAATACTATCATGGTTTTATATTTACACTAAATTTCTAAGTATACCTTTTTTCAGATTGAGGTGGGAAATTTAAATTTAAATTTTTTAGTATAGTATGGCCATAAAATAATGTGAACAATTCATTACCTTAAAAGCTTAATTGGATATTAGTATTTTATAGACAAAATTCATATCATGTTATATTTTATATTAATTCATTACTTTTAGTCTAAATTCATTTATTTGTTTCCGTAATTTTTTTTCCTCTATCTTTCTTTTTATAAAACCAAACACACTCTAAAGGGGAATAGTCTTTTTTTAGGCATGTCAAACATTTATTATTTTTTTAAACCAATGTACATGTATCTTCCGCATGCGATCTTTCAAAGTAACCGAGAAAGATCGAGTGCAAGATCAAATAATTTAAAGAAGGCATTACACTCTCTACTCTCTTTTTTCTTTCCTTTCACATTCTTCTACCACCTCGATATTTTTGGAACAATAATATGATTTTTTTAAAAATTTTATTCGATAGAGAGTCTACAAACAAACGGTTCTTATACATTTTTTTAGTATTATCCTTGTTTTCAATGCTACTATTAGATACATTCACATGGATGGAGGTCTAAATCCATCACCCAAAAAACAATTTGTTATTTTGTACAAGAAGATGGCAGAGAACTTAATATGTTTGCTGTTACGTATGCAGTCAACTCCAATATTTGATTATGCTTATCTGTACAAATAATCATATCAAAAAGTCAATTATTTCTTTATGACATTATTGACAACCTAAACACAACGCAAAGTAGTACTTTATATCTTAAATATGTGACATGAAAAAAAAGAATTGATTTTAGGAACAAAGCATTGCAAAATGAAAAGTTCCACTATTGTAAAACTCCATCTAAACTTTATTTTATGTATATGCTTTTTCAATATTGTAATCTCTAATGATACATTAAATGTAACACAGTCTCTAGGATTCAACCAAACACTTGTATCTCCACAAAAAGTGTTTGAGTTTGGTTTCTTTAACACAAGCACTTCAAAATGGTACATAGGTATATGGTACAAAGATTTTCCAGATAAAACATTTGTTTGGGTGGCAAATAGAAACACTCCACTTGAAAATTCTAATGGAACTGTCAAGATTGATGGTGGAAACTTGGTTCTTTATAACCAAACAGATAGTCTCATATGGTCAACAAATCAAACTTTTTCATCTGTTTCAAATCCTGTTCTTCATCTTTTGGATGATGGCAATTTGGTTCTCAAAGAAGTACAAGAGAAAAATACTTCAAACTATATATGGCAGAGTTTTGATCATCCAACAGATACTTTGTTACCGGGTATGAAACTTGGTTGGAACCTTGATACTCGTGTTGAGATTCGAATAACTTCGTGGAAAAGTCAAGATGATCCATCAAGTGGAGATGGTTATTTTAGTCTTGATTATCATGGTGTTCCAGATATTTACTTGTGGAACAAGCAACAAAGGGTGTTTAGAACTGGTTCATGGAATGGTGAAACTTTTGGTGGAGTACCAATACTAAATACAATAGCTATTCTTAATGATAAAATAGTTGTTGATGATCATCAAGCTTATTACTATCCTGCAAAGCTATTTCAGTCTAATTTGTCTAGACTTGTAGTGAATTGGACCGGTGAAATCGAACGTTATGCATGGATCGAAAGCACTAAAATTTGGAGCTTAACATGGAATGCACCAGCTGTAGATTGTGATCATTATGGAAAATGTGGTCCTTTTGGTATCTGTGACTCAAATGCTTTTCCTATATGCAAGTGTGTGACAGGATTCAATGTCAAGAATCAGAGGCAATGGGATTTGAGAAATTTTTCTGATGGTTGTGTGAGGAAAACAGAATTGGAATGTGGAAAGGATAAGTTCTTGCAATTGAAGCATGTGCAATTACCAGATACTAGAAGTGTGTTTGTGAACAAGAGTATGACTTTATCGGAATGCGAAAATATGTGCCTCAAAGATTGTTCTTGCACTGCCTATACTAATGAAGTGATTACTAATGGTGGGACTGGTTGTGTTATGTGGAATTATAGTCTTGTAGATATGAGACAGTTTTCTGAAGATGGACAAGATCTCTTTATCAGATTAGCAGCTTCTGATGTAGGTAAGTTATTTCTTTATGTTTTTTGTTCCCTTAGTTTTATGCAAATGATATTTACTTACTAAAGTTCTGATTCTTCTTTTCAAATGAAGGTGACAAAGACTCTTCTGGTGGCTCCAAAAAGAATGGAGGAAAGATTGCTGGAATTACAATTGCTATAGCTATCCTTGTATTGGGAGTGATTATATTCATTTTGTGGAAGAGAAGAAAATCACAAAGAATACAGATAGTGAATACTAATAAGAGAGGTACATACTTACACCTAATGTTCATCTTAACTATGCATGTTTTCTTCTATAAATTAGGTGATTCTTGTTGCAGCTTCATATAATGTTTTCATTGTTTTCTCAAAACCAGCTAATTCTAATAGAGGTCAAAAAGCACTGTTACCTGAGGTGATGTTATCAAATAACAGAGAATATTCAGATGAAAGGAACATGGATGACCTTGATTTGCCACTGTTTGATTTTCATGTCATATCAGATGCTACAAACTCCTTCTCTTTAGCAAATAAACTTGGTGAAGGAGGCTTTGGAACTGTTTATAGGGTAAACAAATTTCCACTATTTATATACATTAGTACTAGACACTAGTTTAAATTGATCGAATCCTATGAAGCGTTAACACCAGACACGACACTGACACAGGGTAGGCTGGTTGATGGCTCGGAAATTGCTGTTAAGAGGTTGTCAACAAGCTCTGGACAAGGAAATGTAGAATTCCAGAATGAGGTAAGATCAATTGCAAAGCTTCAACATCGAAATCTTGTACGACTCTTCGGTTGCTGCATTCAGAAAGAAGAGAAGATGTTGATCTATGAGTACATGGAAAATAACAGCCTAGAGTCTATTTTATTTGGTGAGTTTATGACTATTTTAATACAAATGTTCATTTACAAAATCTAGCCCTAGCTCATTTACAAGGCTCGAGAGATTAGTTTCTGCAGTTGCGCGCAGAGGATACCTAGTTTACACCAAAAACTAATTATTGATATCTATTGTTATAATTTATTAAATTTCAGACAAAGCAAAGAGTTCCATGCTAGATTGGCCAATGAGGTTCAATATCATATGTGGAATAGCCAAAGGGCTTCTTTATCTCCACCATGATTCAAGATTTAGAATTATTCATAGAGATCTAAAGGCAAGCAATGTTCTACTTGATAGAGAAATGAATCCAAAGATATCAGATTTTGGGATTGCTAGAATTTTTGACAATGATCAAACACACTCTAATACAATGAGAGTTGTTGGAACATAGTGAGTGCTAGGGTAACCAAATGCTTAATTTTGTTCAATACATAATGTCATGCCTAATGACTATATTATTAATCTTTTTCTTAATGATATGCAGTGGCTATATGTCTCCTGAATATGCAATGGGTGGATACTTTTCGGCGAAATCAGATGTTTTCAGTTTTGGTGTTCTCGTGTTAGAGATCATAAGCGGCATGAAGAATAGAGGATTTCATATATCAGATGATCTAAATCTTCTTGGACATGTAAGCTAAAAGGCCTAGTACTGTAAAGAGTTGTGAAACAATCCTAGTCGCAACATCAAAGACTTTGATGTCGTGGCACAGATTGCAGTTGTTTTAACTTAATTTTTGTTATCCAATGTGTTGTCATAGGCATGGAGGCTATGGAATGAAGGGAAAGCAATGGAAATAATAGATTCATCAATTGCAGATTCATATTCAGAATCTGAAGTTCTAAGATGCATAAATGTGGGCCTAATATGTGTCCAAGAAAAAATAGAAGACAGACCCATAATGCCTTCAGTGGTAATGATGTTGAATAGGGAAACACCATTGCCACAACCAAAGCACCCCGGATTCGTCCTTGGAAGGAATCCAGGTGAATCTGATTCATCTTCGGCTAGGCAAGACGAATCACACTCGATAAACCAAGTCACAGTTACAATAGTAAATGGAAGGTAGGTAATTAAGCAAGAATCATATTGATTTAGACACATTAAATTTTACCGGACCTTACTATGTCAAAATTTCATGTCTCATTCATAAAGAGACACAATTTACATGCAAGATCAGTGTATATAAATACACAAACTTTTTTACTACTTCTTGAAGATTGTTTTATTTTTCGTTTGTTCGGATGAAATGTAAGACAACGTTTGTTCTGTGCACTGTTAGGCGCAGTGTAAATTCAATTTTTTTTTTCAATATAAAATTATTACTTTTAAATTCTTAATATGTTATGGTAGTACACAACAAGACTTTATAATTATGGAATAATGAATTGGAAATTGATATGCATAGATATTCTTTTATACATGAATGTGATGTCACTATTCTGGGTTGAATTTAATAATAATGATTTCATCATCCTTGACCAAAAAAAGAAATAATGATTTCATCACCAATGATCTCACCATGGCATAAACAACAATGAATCGTCCTTCAATCATTGGTTGGTCAAAACACATTTTTGTTAAAAAACTGCTTTGTGGATATAACTCCATGGACTATTAAGGCCAAAGACATTTTTAAAGGAAAAAATATCCTTATTTTTCTGTGTTATGACTATTATATTTCATACAAACTCCAAATATTTAGTGGTAGAAAAACAGATTTTAAATTCAGGAGATTTCGTGTTCGAACTCCGTTGATGTTTTTGATCATTAAGATCTATTATAAATATTCTTTGATCATTAAGATCTTTCCTACCTTAGAATACCAACTTAGATTGATGACATGGGAATGGATAGGGACACACAGCAAGCCGCACTGGCAGCGGCCTCGATTAGATCTATCTCGATCCGATCTCTCCACTCTTACCTCCCAATCATTTTTACATGAAACAAGTTAAGTTTGTATTTCCCTCGAGTTTGGATTTAACGCAGTTACTGCGTACATGCAGTAACTGTTGTTAGCTGTCCGATAAAGAACAAAAAGGCCAAAATTAAATACTTTGTTCAACTGTCAAATCAACACTGAATAAATACGAACCATTTAATAAAAAATTTACGGCCGAGATCAACTACTGCGTAGAATTGCGTGAAAATACCGTCAACGGCTATCACATATGACAACCAAGAAGACTCTAGAAGACCACTTTATCAGGTAACCTATAGAGGAAACCAATGGGTTTTTGACTTTAAAGGGTGATGTTAAAAGATGGGTTTTTTCAAAGTTTCAACTTTGCAACCATTATTTTAATCCACAAGAAATTTCTCAGAAGAACACTTTAATTTTTTAAATTGATTAGGTAAATCCCCTTTCAGGACTCTCAACATTTTAAATTTCCTCTAACTATTATGTGTACTGTCACTTTTCCATTATCCTCCTTATTGGTCATGCACAATAGATTTTATAATAAGAGCTATTATTAACATATCACTTTTCCATTTTCCATGCCTTATACCATTAGAAACATTTTATTTGTTTGAAACTCTTAAACTTTTCTCTTTATAATAGTATTAGGATAACAAGATGTAGAATAGAAACTGCAAGTGCAACTTCTTTTCCAATCAAAACTATATCAAATTTGATCAAGAGAATAATGAGTATGAAAGTAATAATTGTTGTTTTTGTTTTTGTTTGTTTATTAATCTTTCATAAAATATCATATGCAGCTGATACTTTGACTCAAAATTCTTCAATTATAAATGGCCAAGAACTCATTTCTTCTGGACAAATTTTTTCTCTTGGTTTCTTTAGTCCAGGAACCTCAAATAAATACTACTTAGGGATATGGTACAAGAATATCACACCTCAAACAGTTGTTTGGGTTGCAAATAGAGAAAAATCACTTAATAACTCAAGTGGAAAATTAACTATCGGTGCTGATGGGAATATTGTACTTGTTGATGGAGTAGGTAACAAGATATGGTTTACAAATTCATCAAAAACAATTCAAAAGCCATTTGTAAATTTGTTAGATTCTGGAAACTTGGTCTTGATGGATGGAGAGAATCATGATTCTTATGGTTACATATGGCAAAGTTTTGATTATCCAACAGATACAATGTTACCTGGCATGAAGTTGGGTTGGGATAAGAATTCGAGTATTGATAGATATTTGACGTCGTGGAAGAATGACGATGATGACCCTTCTTATGGAAATTTTACTTACAGGTTTGATTACAAAGAGTTTCCTGAGTTGGTGATTCGTCAAGGAAAGAATATCACATTCAGAAGTGGGATTTGGAATGGAGTTCGTTTTAACTATGATGATTGGATATCGTTGAGAGGAGTTACAGCCTTCACGCCACAACTTTCAGTAACAAACGACGAGGTAGTGTACTGGGATGAACCTGGAGATAAATTGTCGAGGTTTATGATGAGGGATGATGGATTGTTGGAAAGATATATATGGGACAATAAGATTGTTAAGTGGACTAAAATGTATGAGGCAAGAAAAGATTTTTGTGATAACTATGGAGCATGTGGGATAAATGGTGTTTGCAATATCGATGATGTGCCTGTTTATTGTGATTGTTTGAAAGGCTTCAAACCTCGATCACAAGACGAATGGGATTTTTTTAATCGTTCCGGTGGGTGTATTAGGAAAATACCTTTGAACTGCACACAAGCTGACAGGTTTCAGAAATTAAGCAGGGTGAAATTGCCTATGTTGTTGCAGTTCTGGACAAATAGTAGCATGAGTCTTGAAGAATGTGAGGTCGAGTGCTTGAAGAATTGTTCTTGCACTGCATATGCAAACTCTGTCATAAATGAAGGGCCTCATGGTTGCTTGATTTGGTTTGGTGACTTGATTGATATTAGGTTGCTTATAAATGAAGATAGTGCACAACTTGAGCTTTATGTAAGGTTAGCTGCTTCAGAAATAGGTATGCACTGCTTCTGCTTAAATATGTCATGTTTTAAGCTTTATGTTTTGTATAAATGATTGTGTTTGCTTGATTCTTGTGAAGATTCCACCACTAGTGCTAGTAAAAGGAGAAAGATAGCACTGATTGTTTCAGCATCCATGGCAGTGTTTGTTTTGTGTATCGTTTTCTACCTTTGCAAGAAGTATGTTACAGTAAGAAAACGACGGAAGGCCACTGCTAATTTGGGTAAGATTCTTAAGCAATTCAATTATTTGTATTATTGGAATTTGAGTGAGTGTTAGATATAACATATTTTGATAGCTATTATAAGTTCAAGCAATGTGAAAATTGTTTTTTGCTGGTAGCAGGACAGCGAGACCAGAATGAAGAACAAGCGTCGCCTCTTTTTGATATAGATATCATTCTAGCTGCTACAAACAGTTTTTCTATCGAGAACAAGATTGGCGAAGGAGGTTTTGGACCAGTGTACAAGGTACTATAATTCCTTTTATTCTTTTCCATTAAGGAGTGAGTGCCTAGTTTTATTTCCTTTATCAATTTAACTGTTTGGACTAAATATCAGGGTATATTGGCTCAAGGACAAGAAATAGCTGTGAAAAGGCTATCGAAAACTTCAAAACAAGGAGTCACAGAGTTCATGAATGAAGTTGGATTGGTAGCTAAGCTACAACACCGCAATCTTGTGAGTGTTTTGGGAGGGTGTACTTACGGAAATGAAAGAATATTGGTCTATGAATTCATGCCTAATGGTAGTTTGAACCACTTCATTTTTGGTAAGACCACCAATCCAAAACTTGGAAAATCTCAGCTAACATATCACCTACTTTGTGCTTTTTCTTCATTCAGATAATATGTACTGTAATGGCTAAGTGAGCTATCACTGTCCTTCTTTAGATCCTACACAAGGGAAATTTTTGCAGTGGAGGAAGCGATATGATATTATTACGGGAGTTGCTCGAGGACTACTTTATCTTCATCAAGATTCAAAACTAACCATCATTCATAGGGATCTGAAAACTAGTAATATTCTACTTGACAGTGAATTGAACCCCAAGATATCTGATTTTGGTGTGTCACACATCTTGAAAGGAGGTAGTTCAGCTGTAACAACGAATACAATTGTCGGGACAATGTAAGTTACATCATATGATGAATTGTTGAGATTTACTTAAGATAATATAAATAGGAATCATGTGTTTGTTGATAATGTGCAGTGGTTATATGTCTCCCGAGTATGCGGTAAATGGACTCCTTTCCCTCAAGTCTGATGTATTTAGCTTTGGTGTTATAGTGTTAGAGATATTGAGTGGCATGAAAAATAATCACTTCAAGAATCAAGATCATCCCCATAATCTCTTAGGACAGGTAACCATAACAATCTCACATGCAATGTAACAGTAACTTTACATCAAAAACAAATTCATGATTTAACTATCTTTCTTAAACTACATAGGCATGGATATTATGGAAAGAAGGGCGACCATTGGAATTCATGGATGCTAATATGGACCTTACAAGCATCCCTTATGAAATACTAAGGTGCCTACAAATTGGTCTCTTGTGTGTTCAGAAGTTTCCCGAAGACAGACCAGATATGTCTTCTGTGGTTTTTATGTTAGGCAATGAAAGTATTGCACTTGCACAACCAAACAAGCCTGGCTTCTTTTCAGATGAGATAGAGTTTCATGATTATAGTGAGAAAGACTCTTTTAGCAACAATGCTGTGACTATTACGATATTGGAAGCACGGAATTAGTTTCCGATTAGTCGCTTCTTTTGATTATTTTTTCCTTCTCTAAATATAGTTGGTGCAAATTGTATTAGCAAATTTTGTAGCATTTCATATGTTGCATGAAAAAAAAAACACTGTTGGTTCATTGCACAAAGGCCTATATACTATGAATTTTATAGCTTTTTTGTTATTGGAAAACACCCTCAATAGTCAATAGTCCATACTGTGATTCTGTGATCCTTTTGGTTGTGACATGTCCTTATATTATGAAACAACTTTATATTTGTCTCATCCACATAAAGTTGTGGAAAAAACTTGTATTTATATTCATTGATCAAAGGAGAACAATTCCTCTTTTCATTGATCAAAGGACTTTTCTAATAAGTAAAAATTCTTTGGTCAAAGATTTTACATTCACACTTTCTAATGACATGTTCTGACATTATTTATTAAGTTCAACACTTTATGTTAACTTGAAAAATTCATTAAGGTATTAAGATAAGATTCGATGAATGTTAACCGTGTCAAAATTAAACTCTATATATAATCGGATTCAATTCAATTATGAACCTGCTGGCTCAGTTCTCTTCAACTGCTAATAAACTCTATTTACAGAAACATTTTTTCATGTTTCTGAGACTATACAAATATGTTGGATGATGTCATGCTTCTTGTACTACCTAGCATCTAGCAATGTGACAGTGACTTGGTTCACACTCCATGTTTCATCTTGCTTACTTGAAGAGGAATCAGTTTCAGGAGGATTCTTTGACCTTCCGAGTGAAAACCCGGGGCTTCTAGGTTCTGGCATTAGTGCAGTTTCACTGCCAAGCATCAAGAGCACTGAAGGCATTGTTGGCCTATCTTCTGCACGTTCTTGGACACACAATAGTCCAACATGTATGCATCTAAGAACTTCAGATGGTGTATATGATTCGCCAATTGACGAATCAACGAGTTCCAAAGCAGTGCCTTCTCTCCACTGCGTCCATGCCTACAACAAGAAAAACATAAATTCTTTCTCAGTACTTACAATTTAGTAGAAAATTATATCATAGTAGAAAGAATCACTCTCGCGTACATTTTTTAGAAGATTCATATCATCATTTGCATAGTAGAATCCTCTATTTTTCTTTCCACTTATAATCTCTAGCACAAGAACTCCAAAGCTAAATACATCTGATTTCACCGAGAAGTTTCCGTCCATAGCATATTCAGGAGACATATAGCCACTGCACATAAAAAAAACAAACAAAATGATAAGGTCTCTTATATTTGGTCTTTTATTTGAGAGTACTATAATGCAAAATTGTGGTACTCACTATGTTCCAACAACTCTCAATGTATTCGCTTCTGTTTGATTTTGGCCAAATATTCTAGCCATTCCAAAGTCGGATATTTTTGGATTCATTTCACTGTCGAGTAGTATATTGCTTGCCTTGAGATCCCTATGGATAATCCTGAGTCTTGAATCATGATGCAGATAAAGAAGTCCTCTAGCTATTCCACATATAATGTTGTATCTCCTTTTCCAGTCTAATAAGGGCTTTCTAGTTTTGTCTGCAACATTATTAAACATTAATAAGATAATCCATAATAAGCAAAAACATGTCTAGATTCTGCTAAAAGAGTAGAAAAAGGATTTAAGATACAAAATGTTAAAACAACTTACCAAATAAAATGGAATCAAGGCTTCTATTTTCCATATACTCATACACTAGAAGCTTCTCATCCTTGTCGATGCAACAACCTAATAGTCGAACAAGATTTCTATGTTGAAGCTTGGCAATTAACCTGACCTCATTCTTAAATTCTTCAATTCCTTGTCCTGAAGTTTTTGATAACCTTTTGACAGCAATTTCTTGGCCTTCAATCAACCTTCCCTGGTATCATTAAAACCACAAAAATTCATGTTAGTGTTTGTACATGTGAATTATAGGTACTTTTGTGATATATATGATGGCAGATACAAATACAATAACAAAAACAGCATACCCTATAAACAATACCAAAGCCTCCTTCTCCAAGTTTATTTGATTCAATGAAGTTGTTAGTAGCCATTGTTATGGTATTAAAATCAAATAATGGTAACTCTAAGTCATCCATGTCCCTTTCTCCTGAGCTACCTCTTTTACTTGAAAATACCACCTCATTCATCAATATTTCTCTACTTCTTTGGAGAGAACCTAGTTTAGTGACAAAAACACACTTTTATCATCTAGCACAACATCATATATATACATACCATAAACATAATGCATTTATTAAGGAGAGACATAGTACTTGTGTATTAAATTTACCTCTGTTGTCTGTTCTTTCATTAAATTTACTTAGCAATTTCCTTCTCTTGCATAAAATGAAACTTAGTCCCAAGACTATAACAGCTGCAGAAATTGTAATTCCTATAATCTCAGCTTTATGATTTTTCTTTTGAGAGCCACTTGTAGATCCTGAGTTATATGAGAAAAAAAATGAATTTTTATAGACTGAGACTAATAATTATAAAATCAAGATTGCAAGACAGAAAAATATGTCACAGTTCAAGCTCATCACAAAAATGTGCAGACATTGTGATTGCAATTTGCATGGAATTTATATTGTCAAAAGATTATGTTCCTAATTAGTACTAATTAGCAATAGAGTTTTATTTTTCAGTTCAAGGATCTAAAGAACGAAACCAATTAAATAAGCTTAAATTTTAATTATATTCATTTACTTCCTTCTTCTAAAATCAAACACATATTGCTATATCTCGATCGTGGCATATTCTTTTTGATATAGAAATGTTAGTAATTAGTCGTTAATATATTAATATTTTCTCGATTATGGCTTTTCTTATTAAAGAATAGAATAGGCAATCGTTAGGATGAAAAAGTGACATGTATAATAGGTCGTTGTTAATGTTTTGAACGATTTTTATCACTCATAGATAAATATGAGACACCTAAACAAAGTTACAATCACAAAAAGGCCATGAAAAATTTAGAAAATTATGCTTGTTTTGAATTTCAAACACTTCAGTTTGACATATCAACGGACATTCAATGCAAACTATGGGAAGGAACCTACTCCCACCCAAAATGTATAAAAACAAAATCAAAACTCTTTTGGGTCCCACCACCACCTTAGTAGCTCAATGCTCATTTGCCAAATTATTTCCTTTTTCAAACATACCAAAATCCCACCAAACCATTGGCAAATCATCAAGGTCTCCCATAACATCAATGAATACTTTCTCTACTTTTCATTAAGGACTAATTAACTTTTTTCCTACTCCAACCAAAATTCTATTTTGCTTTCTAAATTCAAAATCAAATATGAAAAAAATGTGCATATATAGGGACCACAATTTACTTCAGTAAAACAATCACACAGTTTCAATCTCGGTCGTTGCTTTTTGATCTGACGATTCTGATTAAATCTGCTATAAAATTAATCAAAACAATCACAGCCGTACATAATAGATCGGACGGTCCAAAATCAAAACCGCGTGAAAACAGCGGCAAATATTACAGCAGAAAATCTGCTTCGCTACCATAATCTTAAACTAAAGATGTTTCAATGCGTGCCCAATGAATATGATAACGACTTTATAGTTGTACAACGACATTAGTCTATGCATTTATAACAATGTGAATGTGAAAGCTTATTTTCTTCTAGAACATATTAGAAATCAAAAAATAAAAAGGTATGAGTATAGCTATCAAATATGATTGTGAAAAGCACGTATGGCTCAAGAAAGTCAAAAGGTCGGTCCACACAACTAAACACGAGTTACATACACGACTGACTACCACCTGCAGTCATATATGAATACAAGCCAGGTCATATATTCAGACAGCCCCAATTAATAAAAAAATAAAATTATTATGGTAGAGCTATTTCTTTTATAATGTTAGTAATTTTATGTACTATATGTTATGTTAATTAGTTTTAGTTTAGATAAATAAAGTACTATTAAAATTTTGAATATTTATAAATAGAAAAATAAATATTAAAAAGCATATAAAATAATATTCATTTTCACTTTAATGTCAATTAGCACTAAAATTTCTTTTCTTTGTGAGACACATTGTCAAATAATGATATATGAACACCCATTTTTTAATTTGCACATGTATGTGACACCAACACCTAATTAATCATGTTCAAAAATATAGTTAATTCAATTAAGTATATAATTAATTCAATTCACGATCAAAATTGTTGTTAATTCAACTATATGAATTATCAACAATTTTCAATATGAATTGAATTAATCATCTATTTAATTAAATTAACCACACTTTTTTACAAGATAACTATATGTGACATACAAATGGATGTTTATAAACATTTTTGTAGAATTAATTACATACTCTCACTTTTTTAAATACAATTACAAGTTACACAACATTTGTGAAATTCATTCAAATGAATACCACAAACTTCTAAAATCACAACATCTATATTCTACTTATTTTGCTTTTGATAATCTTTCCAAAGTTTTTAATTGTACATGAGTGTTTCATTAGACAAAAACTTTCAACCAACCTAATTGCATATTACCCTCTAACTCATAATAGCCTAATTTCTAACAATCATACCTATCTCAGAAACAATAAACAGAAAATCAAAGCCATAATAAGAAAACAAAAAACATAATTAAACTATAATTAAAAGAAAGAAACAAAAACATACCTATCTCAGAAGCTGCTAATCTAACAAAAAGATCTTGTCCACCATCAGAATAACTTCTTATATCAACAAGTTCACCAAACCACATAACACAACCACTTCCACCATTTGTAACATAAACATTAGCATAACCACTACATGAACAATTCCTATGACACAAATCACCACATTCATTAATCCCCATTGTTCTGTTCACAAACACAGAACTTGTCTCAGGCAACTTCACATTCTCCATATGATAAAATTTATCACTCACACAATCCAAATTTGTATTCCTCACACACCCATCTGATCCATCTCTCAATTTCCAAGCTTGTTCATTCTTAGGACTAAAACCTTTCACACATAAACAAACCGGTGAAGCATTTGTGTCACAAACACTATATGGACCGCACGTTTTGTAATTATCACATTGATCTTTAGGTGCATACCAAAATATTGTCCAAGTTTTAGTACTTTGAACCCAAGTTCGACGTTGAAGTAAACCAGCCGAATTTACAACAAGTCGCGAGAAAATTGATCTATTTTCAATCGAAAATGAGTAGTTAACACCATGTTCGTTCGATGAAAAATCAAAAACTATTGAATCTGTATCGGGGGCCATCTCCGGTACACCACTAAATCTTTCACCATTCCAAGGTCCACTTCGATAGATTATGGTATCATTATTCCGTAGGTAAATTTCTGGCAAACCATGAAAATCAATTTTGAATGAATAATCACCTGTTGAAGGATCTTCATCTGTGATCTTCCATGAAGTTAAATGCTTTTCGGTTTTTTTGTCGAAGTTCCAACCCATTTTCATGGATGGTAACAAAGTATCCGTTGGAAAATCGAAACTTTGCCATAGATATTTTGTTGGGTCATTCACTTTTGTTTCTCTTAGAACTAAATTTCCATTATCTAAAAGCTGAAGAACAACTTGGTTGTTAGTAACTGTTGTTTGATTCGAAGACCATGCGAAGTTGTTGTCGGAATCTAATGATGAATTGAGAAGTACTATGTTTCCATTGTCAGCAATTTTGAGAAAGCCACTATTGGTTGAATTATTTTGAAGAGGATTGTCTCTGTTTGCAACCCAAACAACTGTTCTTGGGTTAATGTTTTTGTACCATATAGCTAAATAAATGTTTGAATTTGTTCCTGTGATGAAACCAAGAATGAATGTTTGGTTGGATGATTCAAGAGTCTGATTTGTTCTTAGAATCTGTGATGAGGTTAAGGTATCTGTAGAAGTTGAAATTGTGATGAGAAAAGAAAATGAAGTGATGAACAAGAACAAGAGAAAAAAACCTCTCATGTTTGTGTATGGTTTATTTTTCTTTGTCTTGTTTGTGTTTTTGTTTTTGCATAGTTATGATTTTATTGTATGTAGAAAAAAGAAGAACGAGTTGACCCCGGCACTGGTTGTTGTTACCTCACTCTGTTTTTTAATATTTGTAGTATTGTTTTGTAATATTGTGCTTTGTTTGGTCTATAAGTTGTTTCTTTGTTTGAAATATTAAGGCTTAGAAAAACTATCGCTGTTAGCTTTCATAAAATGTCTTTCTTTTATGTGTGAATAGGGCTAGGTTTTGCTAGGTCAATAGTAGGATAATTGCTTGCTTAATGGAGGGATTTAGATTGAATGCAGTCGAAATCTCACTACATGCTGTCAACACACATGAATATTCATGCGGACAATGAAATCGAGATGGTTCAATTGAAATTGAATGTTCAGATATTAAGATCAAAATTTGTATATCGTAAAAAATAAAAAAAAGTATAAATTTCAATATATAGGGATAGAAGTTATTTGTTTTGATTAGACAACTTCTATCCCTATATTGCAATTTGACTGCATGATAGACGACTGCGCTCAATCCATTTATATAGAGTAGAGAGAAAAGAAAATATAAAACTTATTAAGAAATAAATGTATGTCGCATATATGATTTATTTCCTATTTTTAATTTCTCGATATTTTTTTTTTATTTCTCGGAATTTTAAAAAATATGACGATAATGGTTTGATATTTGATTGAGAAATAAATGAAATTTAATTAAAAATTATTTGATTTAGAATTTGAAAATTGTTTCATAAAATTGTTCTAAAAAATCTTTTCTCACAAATCTTTATTTGATTGTGTTGTACGTAGTTTTTTTCTTTTGCAAAAAGAAAAATAAGTCTAATATTTTAACTACCAGTTTAATCCAGTATGAAGTAATTCCAGACTTCTCCCGATCATAGTTGCGGGGATTGAACTGTAACCCTTTCTATTAAATTCAGCGTCAATGATTACTGAATCAACTAAAGATTGGTTAAGTGTATGTTTGGTTATGCGGTGACGAGAATTGATTTTGATAGAATTGATTCTAACCAAAATTGATTTTAAGTTAAAGTGATTTATGTTTGGATATATTCTTGTTAAAGTGAGTTGAACAAAATTTTGAGTGTAAAAATTAATTCTAGAATCGGAAGCTACGATTTCTAGCTTCAAGTATAATCAATTCTGGAGGCAGAATCAATTATACTTTTGAGAAACCAAACAAGCCAGAATCAATTTTACATGTCCAAAATCAATTCTGACTGCTCCAGAAGTGAAACCAAACATACACTAAGTCTAATACTTTTATTATATAATCAGGGTTTTAAATAAAGGTCCGCGACCGCAAAAAAGACCGCGACAAAACAGTTTTGGTAGTTGCCGATACCGTTACTGTTATCACCGTTTTTTATATTAAAGAACAAATTGTGATTAATTCACACCGCGACGACCGCAATTAGTGTCATAACACATGTACCGACCGAAATCGCAAAAACCTTTACGTAACCGAAACGCGACCGCGACCGTTTTTTAAAACCTTGTATATAATACAATAAGTAGTATAATTAAATTATGATTTTGTAAGAATGGTAGTGCTGTATATCCCTTTCTGTCCGATACTGTCTTATTTAGGTTTAGGTGACCGAATCTGGATTCAAGCGTGGTCCACCTTGCATTGCAGCACTAAACGCTGAGATGTAACATCTAACATAGTAACATGCCATCATTCTTTCCAGCCTATTCTCATGATCGAACCCAATTTACACATGGTTTCTTTTATATGGTCAACTACTTTTATTTTGGGTTGACTTCACTACCTTCAGTCACATAGAGATGGAGGGAGAGCGACCAAGGAAGAAGGGCAAAGTTGAAGAGATAATGATTTGTCAGGTTTCTTATAAAGGTTTGTCATAGAGATGTGGAGGGAGAGCGACCAAGGAAGAAGCACAAATTTTAAAGTTAGGTTTGTTACAAAGATTTGTTAGATGTTAATGTAGATGTAGATGTAGATGATCTTTTTTTTTAATTGAAAATGTTACGAATGTCTTTGTTAAATGTTAGCATTTGAAATTTTTGAATTTGTCAAAATCTCAAATTAGTGTCCGAGCCCGATTCAGGCTTACTCTTTTTTTTAAAAAAAATAATAATTCTTATTATACTACTATGGGGATTGGTTATTATACATAAGTCATCCTTATGCACCATGCATAAGTTTACTTAGTGCACCCCCCAAATTACTTGTGCACCCCCAAATTTCTCGCGCACCCCCAAATTTCTCATACACCCCCCAAAATTCTCATACACCCCCCAAATTTCTCACACACCCCCATATGACTTTTGCCCTCCAATTTTTTTTTGTCCCCTCCATATTTCTATGCTAAAAAAATAATCGAATACAATATCTCATGCATACTATCCCAATTTTTCTCAACTAAACTAACCTTAATTGCTTTATATGATTTTTTGTTTTATGTAGCATGGTTTTGTAAAATGGTTATGTGATGTTTTACTTAATAACAATGGTTTCAGTGTATAACATCTTGGCACTAATGCCCACATGAAACCATTTATCCAAAATAATGGTTTCAGTGTATAACGCTATGAAACCATTTAACTAGACTAATGATTTCAGTGTATAACATCTTGAAACCAAATAACAAGACTAATGGTTTCAGTGTATAACACTATGAAACCATTTAACTAGAATAGTGGTTTCAGTGTATAATGCTATGAAACCATTTAACTAGACTAATGGTTTCAGTATATAACATCTTGAAACCAAATAAAAAGACTAATGGTTTCAGTGTATAACGCTATGAAACCTTTTAACTAGACTAATGGTTTCAGTGTATAACTCTATGAAACCATTTAACTAGACAAATGGTTTCAGTGTATAACATATATGCACTAATGCTCATTTAACTATAATAATGGTCATAAATTTAAATTCTTAAGACGATATAAAACCAGAGAGAGTGAGGTATCCCCAACCGTTCCAAATAATTCAAAATACCCTAAATAAAATTTTGAGAAAATTTTATTAATACCTGATATTTATAAAAGCATATTTACCTAATTTAATTAACTAAAAATAGTTCCAGGTCTCAGAAAAATACCTAACTGGTCCCAAAATTCCCAGAAAATTATTTCCTATTTTTTGTAAAAAAATAAAAAAATTTAGAGTCTCCTTGGCACCGCACGCGCCCCCACGCGCCTCCAGCGAGAGTGCGCGTGGAGGCGCGTCACTGTTCATCATCTTCCTCACCCATTTTCTGCAGAAACGGGTCGCGACGACCCGGTTCGTTCTCCCTCAATAATCAACGAAACTCGACGTTCTTTATACCGTTTTGATCGTCGTTCGATTTTATGAATGTTTTAGGTATTAGTTTTCGAAATCGGTGATCGAATCGCATATAAAATGTGGCCGAAATTGAGCAAGCAAAAATACAAAGTTATTCGGTCATGGATTATTACACGTATTGTTTGGATCTGAGGGTGGATATTGACTTATGCACGGTGCATAAAAATTGCCTTATGCATAATAACTTAGGCCACTACTATGCATATCAAAATTGGACATTCAAATTAATATAAATCATTGCAAGCGTCAAGCACATGAGAAATCGTTAAACAACATGGCTGTTTTTTTTATCACGAAGGCAAAACACATGAGAGATCAACGAACCAACCAAGCCGTGATATGATCAAACAGCGGCAACAAAAAAATACAAGTTACTTGGCTAATAATACAAACAAGTTCAAATTATCGAAATTCCTACAAATCCACCAAAATAACATAAACTTAGTTTAAATTCTTCAAAGCAAAGTTCAAATTCTAATTTAAAAAAAAGTCATCTCAATGACTTAGTCAATGTTCACAAATTTCCATCATTATTATCAATATTATTGTCATCATCTAGCTCTACAAATAAAATAAAATAAAATTGGTTGTTAAAAATAAAGATATACACTTTTTGGTTAACTAAACATTTGAAAAATAATAGAATATTTGAAATTAAAACTCATATAAGGATATTATTACAGGCTTATTCAGGTCGTGGGCTCCCATGGCTCATTTGGGCTAGCCCATATTTTTACGGGCTTTATCGGGCCGGGCAAAAGCCTGGAAAAATTAGGGCTGGAAATTTAAAGCCTAAGCTCAGAAAAAATTCGGACTAGCCCATTTTGACAGCGCTGGAAACGGTTATGTCTCTTGTTGTTTGTTGGACACATGCGCAGAAGATTTTGGAGGAAACTTTGATATCATCTTAAAATTTAGGCTAAATTGATTCAATCCTACAAAATCGATTTATAAAGTGAATATTATTATTTACTTCTAAACATATTTTTTTGTCAAATCTCTCAATGTTAAACTCTTAACAAGTTACATTTATTTTAGGCTTTGATGCAGTTTTGATCCCCCTATTTTGAAAAACTTGAACTTTTGGTCCCCCTATTTTTAAAACCAGCTTTTTGATCCCCCTATTTTAGTTTTTTCTAAATTTTGGTCTCCCAACTAAGTTTAACTAAATGAAACCATTGGATCTCAAGGTCTATTGTATCTAATGATGAACAATCTGTTGGGAAAAAACCGGCATAGAGAAAATAAAAGAACACAATCAACAACACAAGAATATAACGTGGAAACTTCAAAACCGGAGAAAAAACCACGGCCGTTGTCTAAACCGACAACCAGAGAATAAACACTATATGAAAAAGTTACAACATATAGACTTCACTCTCAACCACCCCATCACCCCAGTACACCCACCCTCTCCAAAGTAAATATTTGAACTACATCTCAAATACTCTAAAACAAGAGCAAAAGAGAAAAAGAAACAAACACAAATATAAACTTAAAGTGTTTACAAGTGCTACCGTTTGGTGTGTTGAAACAAGGAAATTAAGGTCTCTATATATAGCATTGAGCTCCTTCACTCTTCACTTCTCTAAGCGATGTGGGACTTCTCCACTATAATTTTCTTGACCTTTTTTTCCTTCCTTAGCAATGTGGGACTTACATTGCAATCAACCCCAACAATCTCCACCTTGATTGTAATGGTCCTCAATCTTCATTGTCTACACTGATAAGTGCCAAAAAACAGTGATTTTACATATATATTTTAAGCACTTATTGACTTGTTTTATAAAGTTATTTAAAGTAAAAACCCCAATTATTTGTAAATATAATGCATTACTAGTAAATTAGTATTTTAGCTATTTTTATCAATTTCACTTCATTTTTGTAGGTTTTTATGAAATTAATGATAAGTGTCATTTTTACTTAGATTTAGATTTAAGACACTTATTAATTTAATCTTATTATGTAAATATATTGATATATCTCCTAGTTTATAATAGATAATATATATATCATTTTATTAGTTATATTTATTATTATTGCTTTTATATAAATTTATATATTACAGGTTTTAAAAGAAAACAAAAGCAAGTGAATTAGAAACAAAACAAAGAAACAGGGCGGTGCTTTAAAATGAGAAAACCTTATGGTGAAGAAAACTCTCAGAGGCATAGAAAATTATATAAGGAGGAGTGCTTTTGGAAAACAGAATTCAGACTCTCACGCATAGGAACAGAACATCACGACACAAAGGGTGAAGGCAGCGAAGATCGAGAGCGACCAAGAGGAGCCGAGGAATCATCTTCATAATCTTTCCATCTCCTGTAGTTATGTATAACTAAATTCTCTCTTTTGTTGGGATTAGGTGTAATTAACTCTGAGTATGTATTTATTTTGATTATTTGTTATATATGGTTTTAGATTATCCATTAATATTGATGTTATCCTTGATTTTCATATTTTAATTTTAGGGTTTGAATTGTTATAGACATATACCTTTTGAATTCAAGAACTAGGATAATATTTATTAAATTCTAAATTCTAGACATAGATTTAGGATTGATATTCACTTTTTTTCTCGAAACTTAATGTTATTGTGTTGGTTGAATTGTCCGAGACATCGGAGTTTAAGCAATACAATATAGCCGTTATATTGATTAATCACTCGAGACATCGAGGGTTAATAGGTATGATGTGATTCTCGTCGTTATCTGGACACGGAAACGTATGTGAGCGATACGTGATAATATTGATAGATAGCTAAAATCTGTATAACTGATTAGGAAAATACATGCGAATAAGTTAATGAAATCTAATCTCAGCAAACTCATCTCCCTGTTAATTTCTTTATCATTTACCGCTATTACATTTTCTTAAATTTTCATAAACAAATATCCTTGAATCACTTTACTTAAAATTATATTAGTTGTTGAACGGCATTGATATCACACTAGTCCCTGTGGATACGATAATTTATATACTTACTTTTGCACTATAACAAAATGGCGCCGTTGCCGAGGACTGGCGTTTAGATATTGAAGCATTGCAACAATTTATATTCTTTTAAGTATTTGTATATATTTGTTTATAGTATAGATTTTGCTTGCACTAATCCTTCTTTGCTAGACAAAGAAGCATTTTTCTTGTTAGGATAATCCTTTTTCAGGTTACCCATCACAAACAAAACCATGACTGGTCGTGGTAATAACAACTTCTATACTCCGGATGAGTATGAATCATATCAACAGTTTCATAGGACTCCAACACATGAAGAGATTTTGATGCCATTGACTCAAAAATTGGAAGAACTTTCAAAACAAATTTCTAAACTGATTAGTCTACAGGAAGAGTCAATTAAAGCTAAACAAGTTGCATACTGTGAGCTTTGCAATGGAGACCATCCCACTGGTCATTGTCCTCCGTTGACTGAAGTGCAGCTTTCCCATATAATCAAGGTTTCTAATTGTGAGCTTTGCGATGGAGATCATTGTAAGACCCAAGATTTCATTGTATAGTTGGTTTAAGGAATATTAGGGTTTCGATGTGTTCGTGTGACGAAACATCGTGTAATTATTAAGTTTTGCTGTAATCGAGTCTGTTTTGTGCTCGTGCATTGTAACTGTACAGACTTTTGTCTTGTGATCCTGTTGCTTGAATAAGAAGTTATTTGTGGTTTCAGAATAATAAGTTTTGGATTATTCTTGTTTTTGGAAAAACGAGTAGGATTTTACCCGTCGTTGTAAAATCTTATTGCGTCTGTTTTGAGTGAGGTTTCGGATGGAAGTTTTATATATCTGCGCGAGTTAGGATATATTCTGAGATTAATTTTCTGAGGTATGGAAGAAAATTACAGTCGCGGAAAAAGATTCGGCGATAAGTTTTGGAATGGAAAAACGTTAGACGTTCTTTCCGTAGGTTTTATGTTTTGTGTTTTACGTTCGTCGCGTCGCGCGAGAGCTGAACGTGTGAGTGTTTCTATGAGGTTTTAAGTGTTATCTCAAGTGGGTTTGTTTTGGTTTGATCCAATGGCTAGGGTTTAAGCTTGGCATTGTGTTTTTGATCCAATGGTGGTTTGGCTATCAAGAGCTTATAATAGTAAGGAGGTTTATGACTTGTGGACTTAAGAAAATCATAAATTTCACTCCATTCTTCCTCTCTTGTACGTGGAACTCCATTACTCAACCCTAACCTTCACTAAATTTTCCATTTCTCACCATTTCACTCCATTTCAAGCTTGGAAGCTTAGTGGAAAGTTGTAGAGAATCACTTCCTTAAGGTAACCCTCTCTTCTCATCTCCTAGGTTGGTAGATTTTTAGAGTTGTGAAGTTTTTGGGTTTATGTTCTTAAGAGGGTTTGGTGAGAAAGGTTGTTCTTGCTAGTTCTTGTTTCATGAATGTTGTTCATGAGAGTTTAGTAAGCATGCTAGGCTTTGTTGTTTTTGTTTTCCATGAGTTGGTGAAAAATCTCATGAGAAAAGTTAGGGTTTTGGTTTGGTTATGTATTGATCAATTACATGAGATTATGTTGTAAGGTTTTGAAAAGAAAAGTTGTCTTTGAACCTTTGGATGAAAGGGAAATGCGTTGTATGGTTTTGTTTTAGAAAATCCGATGAAAAATATTTTGTGGTTTATGAAAATATTTTCTAAGAGTTTTTGAGTAGTGTTTTGAGGTCAAAGTGGTTTAAAACTTTTGTGACATGTGGTGTCGTTTTTTTTTACCTTGAAAACATGTTTGAAAATGATTACCGGACGGTTAAGGCCCGTAATAAAACTTGTGCTTGGATTTGGCTTTGATTTTGGAAATGAAAATCAAATAACTTGCACTCGAAGCAACCAACATGCTTTCGGAAATGTGTTGCTTAATTTATGAAAATGGTTTGCTTTTATGCCTTGATAAAGTGTTGGGAACTAATAGAATCAAACTAGGCTTGGGGTGGAAAAAGGTGGTGTGAGTTGCTGTCTTTTGCTGTCATGACAGGTGCAACTCGCTGGGCGAGTGGTTACTCGCCAGGGCGAGTGTCACAGGTCTTGACAACTCGCCAGGGCGAGCTACAGAGCGAGTAAGACCAGTACTCTCTGCCTTTACTCGCCACCAACTCGCCAGGGCGAGCTCTGGGAGTTGAGATTTTGGATTTTGATTTCTAAACTTGGTTTTTTTACATTCTAATCCCTTTTTATTAATTTATGGAAGTGGTTGGGATTGGAAACGAGTTTTTCGGGTACTCGGAAAGTACGTAACTTATAACGCAAGAAAACGGCCATTTTGCATTTCAAATTATTTAAGACTTTTGGCAATTGTTTTGGGTCCTAAAAATAGTACAAATAACTCATGGGGGTTGATCAATACGGTAGTTTTTGGTTCGATGTCCGAAAGAGTGGTTTTTCCTTAGGAACCATTAGGTTTTTGGGGTTTTGGTGTAGTTTCAATACGATTGGTTAGAGAACAATGTATTGATTGTTACGCTGCTTGTTTTAGGAAGCGCGTTGTGTTGTTTGAGCGTGTGTTGTTGACGGAAGCTTGCCGAGGTAAGGGCTCCACTTTATTTCTGTCTTTTCACTGAGATACAGCATGTTGGTTATTTTAGTGATGTGTGTTGGTGTGCTTGGCATATTTGTGTTATGTATGCTCGTTGATGAGAACGTGTTTACATTACTTGTGCAATTTACATATGATTTGGAAAATATATGTATGAATTGCTATGATTTAGTTACATATGCTTGAGAGGTATGTATGTGTGGCATTAGCATATGTAGGGAATCGTATGCTCATGCATTCATTGTGCGTAGTTGCGTGAGTGGACTACGGGGTGTTGGTTGCGTGAGTGGACCCACCCAAAATCCTACGGGATCTTATTGAGTACAATAAGTGGTTGCGTGAGTGGACCACGGGGTGTGATTGCGTGAGTGGATCCACCTTAACCCTTTGCGGTTTTATTGGTTATGATTAGTAATTCCGGAATTCATTTGCACGTGGTAGCTCTGGTAGTACCACACTCATTGTAGAAGTCTGCATTAGGCTTGTTGTGCATTATATATATAAGCCCGTTGGTGGGTGCTGTTGAATGTCCTAAGAGCTTTCTCCTGTGCTTTGTGGAAATATTTGTTATGTGTAAAATTCTTTTGCACCGGTTATATATATATATACTTTTATTTTGTGGTGACCCTTTCTTTCATTTGCGGGCTCATCCCACCCCAGATGACGATGTAGGTCGAGAGGATGGTGTTGGCAGCTCTAGGCCTTAGTGAGCTCGTGTTGAAGCTGGAGTGGTAGTTTTAGTTAGACTATGCGCCGGTGTGTTTGTGCACTGTGCTTTTTGTTTAGCATAGGACATTCTAACTTCTTTTGGTTAGTTAGTGCTTGTAAGCACATAGACTTATGGATTGTAATTATTCAGGTTTACACTTAACATTTCCGAATACAATATATATATATGGTGTGATATATATATGGTTCGTTTGTAATATTTAATGTCGGCTCAATTAAAAAATGTTTTGCGCACTCTGAGCGTTTGTTGAAAAAAAAAAAAAAATAATGCCCTTTTTGCGTTTATGAAAACGGGGTGTTACAATTTTGGTATCAGAGCCCGGCTTTAAATCTTCAAAGGGAAAGTGTATACTTGAGTCGTTAGTCCAGAGTCGGTTAGAACGTATCTAGTGTGGAGTTAGTTCTAGTGTTTGTTCTGTGTCGGGTTTCGAGTTAGTAATCCGTGGTGTGAGATATTCTGTTAGGATTCAGAATTGTATGACTAAGGATCTAATCAGAATTGGTATTGTGCAGAAATCGAATGCCTCCAAGAAGGGCACCTACTGTACCTATGACGGACAATGTGGATGTGAATCAGATGGCTTATGCCATGCATACAATGGCAGCGGCTGTGACTGCTCAGAGCCATGCTAAGGCGCAGAGAGATCTGGAAAAGCGCGAACGGGAAATACTTGCTGCTGGTTCTAGACTTCTTTCAAATTTCAACCACCAGACTCCTCCAAAGTTTAATGGGGAGGGAGGTCCGGAAACTGCTGATTTGTGGCTCCAATCTGTGGAGAGGATATTCGGGGCAATTCATTGTCCAGAAGGGGAGAAGGTGGTCTTAGCTACCTATCAATTACTCGGGGGTTCTGAGTATTGGTGGAGGAACACCCGACTGATCATGGAGAATGGCCACGAGGAATTGAATTGGGAGAACTTCAAGAGGAGGTTTTTGGCCAAGTACTTTCCCGAGACTGCAAGGGAAAGGTATGGGGAGGAATTTCTGAGGTTGCGTCAGGGGGGCATGAATGTGGAATCATATGCCAAGAAGTTTGAATCACTATCCCGTTTCTTCCGCTTCTTTAGGGATGGGATAGATGAGGTTTATATGTGCCGTAGATTTCAAGATGGGCTTAGGTACGAACTGCAGGATGCGGTTGTGCCATTGGGTATTCGGCAATTTCAAGTCTTGGTTGAAAAGTGCCAAGAGGTTGAAGATATGAGAAACAAAAGGGTGAACCGTCAGAGTGGTTTTAGTGCTGGGGGACCAAGTCGTTCCGGTGGTCCGAATCAAAGTCAGAACCGTGGAAAACAAGGCAGTAAGCCATATGACCGTCCACAGTATAACAAGGGACAGGGTCGATCGGTGAATCAGAACAGTCAGAATACCGGGAAGCAGGGCTGTTTTAAGTGTGGTGAAGTGGGCCACTATGCGAATGAATGCCGGAATCAGGGGCATGTTTGTTTTAATTGCAAGAAGCCGGGACACTTTGCTAGAGATTGCAAAGCCCCGAAGGCCGGGCCGTCGGCTAATGTGGCACAAGGCTCACAAGGTACCAGACCTGCGGCAAGGGCACGTGCTTACTGTATGGGCACAGAAGTGAGTGGGCAGGCTAGCAATGCCATTCACGAGAGCTGTCACATTGCAGGTAATTCTTTAACTGCTTTGATTGACACGGGGGCAACCCACTCATTCATATCTTTGGCATGTGCAAATCGTTTAAACTTGAATGTTTCTGTTCTTCCGTTTGATTTGAATGTCTTGACTCCTGCTAAGGATTTGGTAGTAAATACTGCATGCTTGCATTGTTTGGTAGTGATTCAGAATAGAGATTTTCTGGTCAATTTGGTGTGTTTACCGCTTATATCTCTCGAGATCATTCTCGGGATGGATTGGCTATCTTATCATTATGTTATACTAGATTGTGCTCGGAAATTGGTGTTCTTTCCCGAGCCAGGTGTGCGAAGGTACTTGTCCGCAAATCGACTTTCTGTGGTTATGTGTAACGGAGAGCCAGAGATTGTTTCACTTGCTAGTTTAGGGGTGACGTCGGAGATCCGAATTGAGGAAATTCGAGTGGTTCAGGATTTCCAAGATGTGTTTCCATCGGAGATTCCAGCTTTTCCTCCGTGTAGAGAGGTGGAATTCTTTATTGACTTGCAACCGGGTACGGGTCCGATTTCGGAATCGCCCTATCGGATGGCTCCAGCCGAGTTGGTAGAGTTGAAAAGTCAAATTGAGGACTTGTTAGAGAAAGGTTTCATAAGGCCTAGTGTGTCGCCTTGGGGAGCACCGGTCTTATTGGTTAAGAAGAAGGATGGTAGATCCCGTTTGTGTGTGGATTATCGGAAGCTTAATAAGGTGACTATCAAGAACCGGTATCCATTGCCGCGTATTGATGATCTGATGGATCAGTTGAAAGGAGCCTCAGTGTTTTCAAAGATTGACTTGAAATCTGGTTATCACCAGATAAGAGTACGAGATGAGGATATTCAGAAAACGGCATTTAGGACGCGGTATGGGCATTATGAGTACTTGGTGATGCCGTTTGGAGTGACGAATGCACCTGCGATCTTCATGGCCTACATGAATCGGATATTCCATTCGTTTTTGGACAAGTTCGTGGTTGTGTTCATTGATGATATTCTCGTGTATTCGAAGAGCGAAGAGGAGCATGAAGAGCATCTTCGTATGGTTTTGCAAGTGTTGCGGGGAAGAAAGTTGTATGCGAATCCGTCGAAGTGTGACTTTTGGTTGGAAGAGGTGAATTTCCTTGGTCATATAATATCAAAAGAGGGAATTGCCGTGGATCCAGCCAAGATTGACACAGTACTTGCGTGGAAGCAACCGCAGACGGTGACGGACGTGAGGAGTTTTGTTGGTTTGGCCGGTTATTACCGGAGGTTCATAGAAGGATTCGCTAAGATTGTGGCACCAATGACGCAACTTACGAGAAAAGATCAACCGTTTGCGTGGACTGAGCAGTGTGAACTTAGTTTTAAATTGTTGAAGGAGCGGTTGACGACTTCACCGGTGTTGGTGTTACCTCAGTCAGATGAACCTTATGAGGTTTATTGTGATGCGTCTCATCAGGGTTTGGGTTGTGTGTTGATGCAGCACAAGAGAGCAGTGGCTTATGCATCACGGCAGTTGAAGGTGCATGAGAAGAATTATCCTACGCACGATTTGGAGCTTGCGGCCGTGGTTTTTGCATTGAAGATTTGGAGACACTATCTTTATGGTTGCACTTTCGTTGTGTTTAGTGACCATAAAAGCCTCAAGTATCTGTTCGACCAGAAGGAGTTGAATATGAGGCAAAGGAGGTGGATGGAAACATTGAAAGACTTTGACTTTACCTTAGAATACCATCCGGGGAAGGCTAATGTGGTAGCCGATGCTTTGAGTAGAAAGAGTGTGTCAGTGTGTTCGGCACAAATGGCTAGTCAACAAGAGTTGTTGAGAGAGTTTCGTGACTTGCACCTAGAAGTAGAGTTTGCTTTAGGGAACATGAGACTGGGTATGATTACCATCTCAAGCGGTTTGTTGGAGGACATTGCAAATTGTCAAGATGACAAGTTTCTTATGGAGAAAAGAGCTTTGATTGTTCGAGGAACCAACCGAGATTTTAAGGTGGGACCGGACAACATTTTGAGATGTAATGGTAGGGTGTGTGTGCCCGATGCGATGGACTTGAGAAACACCATTCTAAGGGAGGCACACAAGAGTAAACTTAGTATGCATCCCGGGGCAACAAAAATGTATCAGGACCTGAGGCAAGATTTCTGGTGGCCGGGTATGAAGAGGGATGTGGCCGAGTTTGTGGCGTCGTGTTTGACTTGTCAGAAGGCGAAGATTGAACATCAGAGACCAGCAGGGATGTTGCAGTCTTTAGATATCCCCAAGTGGAAGTGGGATAGCATTTCTATGGATTTCATCACTGGGCTACCTAAGACCAGGAGGAAGCATGATTCCATTTGGGTGATAGTGGATCGTTTGACGAAGTCCGCTCATTTTCTACCGGTAAGGATTACGGATACGGCGGCAAAGTTGACCGATGTGTATATTGCTGAGATTGTGAGGTTACATGGGATTCCGTCAAGTATAGTGTCGGATAGAGATCCAAAGTTCACTTCACATTTTTGGAAGACTTTGCATGAGGCGTTGGGGACGAAACTGAGGTTGAGTTCCGCCTATCATCCCCAGACCGATGGGCAAACTGAGAGAACAAATCAGTCACTAGAGGATTTATTGAGAGCATGTGTGCTGGATGATCGTGGGAGTTGGGACGACGTGTTGCCGTTGATAGAGTTCACGTACAACAATAGTTACCATTCGACTATCGGAATGGCACCATATGAGGCTTTGTATGGGAGGAGATGTCAGACTCCTTTGTGTTGGTACCAAGATGGGGAAAGTTTGATAGTAGGACCGGAAATGGTACAACAGACGACGGACAAGGTCCGAAAGATAAGGGCAACGATGAAGGTTGCTCAAGATCGACAAAAGAGTTATGCGGATAGGCGTCGGAGGCCTTTAGAGTTTGAGGAGGGAGATCACGTATTTCTCCGTGTTACTCCAACAACGGGTGTTGGAAGGGCTTTGAAAGCAAAGAAGTTGACTCCGAAGTTTATAGGGCCTTATCAGATTACGGAGCGGATTGGGAAGGTAGCATACCGGATCGCGTTGCCACCGGTACTATCTTTGATTCATGACGTGTTCCATGTGTCGCAATTGCGGAAATATACACCGGATCCATCACATGTGATCACACCGGATGATATCCAGTTGAGGGATAACTTGTCGTTTGAGGTTTCGCCAATCAAGATTGCGGATAGGAAGATGAAACGTTTGAGAACGAAAGAGATACCTTTAGTGAAGGTAATATGGAACGAAGCTACAGGAGATACCACCTGGGAGCTCGAGAGTAAGATGAAAGAGTTATACCCCAGTTTGTTTGACGACGTCTAAGTTTCGAGGACGAAACTTCTTTTAGGGGGGTAGTATTGTAAGACCCAAGATTTCATTGTATAGTTGGTTTAAGGAATATTAGGGTTTCGATGTGTTCGTGTGACGAAACATCGTGTAATTATTAAGTTTTGCTGTAATCGAGTCTGTTTTGTGCTCGTGCATTGTAACTGTACAGACTTTTGTCTTGTGATCCTGTTGCTTGAATAAGAAGTTATTTGTGGTTTCAGAATAATAAGTTTTGGATTATTCTTGTTTTTGGAAAAACGAGTAGGATTTTACCCGTCGTTGTAAAATCTTATTGCGTCTGTTTTGAGTGAGGTTTCGGATGGAAGTTTTATATATCTGCGCGAGTTAGGATATATTCTGAGATTAATTTTCTGAGGTATGGAAGAAAATTACAGTCGCGGAAAAAGATTCGGCGATAAGTTTTGGAATGGAAAAACGTTAGACGTTCTTTCCGTAGGTTTTATGTTTTGTGTTTTACGTTCGTCGCGTCGCGCGAGAGCTGAACGTGTGAGTGTTTCTATGAGGTTTTAAGTGTTATCTCAAGTGGGTTTGTTTTGGTTTGATCCAATGGCTAGGGTTTAAGCTTGGCATTGTGTTTTTGATCCAATGGTGGTTTGGCTATCAAGAGCTTATAATAGTAAGGAGGTTTATGACTTGTGGACTTAAGAAAATCATAAATTTCACTCCATTCTTCCTCTCTTGTACGTGGAACTCCATTACTCAACCCTAACCTTCACTAAATTTTCCATTTCTCACCATTTCACTCCATTTCAAGCTTGGAAGCTTAGTGGAAAGTTGTAGAGAATCACTTCCTTAAGGTAACCCTCTCTTCTCATCTCCTAGGTTGGTAGATTTTTAGAGTTGTGAAGTTTTTGGGTTTATGTTCTTAAGAGGGTTTGGTGAGAAAGGTTGTTCTTGCTAGTTCTTGTTTCATGAATGTTGTTCATGAGAGTTTAGTAAGCATGCTAGGCTTTGTTGTTTTTGTTTTCCATGAGTTGGTGAAAAATCTCATGAGAAAAGTTAGGGTTTTGGTTTGGTTATGTATTGATCAATTACATGAGATTATGTTGTAAGGTTTTGAAAAGAAAAGTTGTCTTTGAACCTTTGGATGAAAGGGAAATGCGTTGTATGGTTTTGTTTTAGAAAATCCGATGAAAAATATTTTGTGGTTTATGAAAATATTTTCTAAGAGTTTTTGAGTAGTGTTTTGAGGTCAAAGTGGTTTAAAACTTTTGTGACATGTGGTGTCGTTTTTTTTTACCTTGAAAACATGTTTGAAAATGATTACCGGACGGTTAAGGCCCGTAATAAAACTTGTGCTTGGATTTGGCTTTGATTTTGGAAATGAAAATCAAATAACTTGCACTCGAAGCAACCAACATGCTTTCGGAAATGTGTTGCTTAATTTATGAAAATGGTTTGCTTTTATGCCTTGATAAAGTGTTGGGAACTAATAGAATCAAACTAGGCTTGGGGTGGAAAAAGGTGGTGTGAGTTGCTGTCTTTTGCTGTCATGACAGGTGCAACTCGCTGGGCGAGTGGTTACTCGCCAGGGCGAGTGTCACAGGTCTTGACAACTCGCCAGGGCGAGCTACAGAGCGAGTAAGACCAGTACTCTCTGCCTTTACTCGCCACCAACTCGCCAGGGCGAGCTCTGGGAGTTGAGATTTTGGATTTTGATTTCTAAACTTGGTTTTTTTACATTCTAATCCCTTTTTATTAATTTATGGAAGTGGTTGGGATTGGAAACGAGTTTTTCGGGTACTCGGAAAGTACGTAACTTATAACGCAAGAAAACGGCCATTTTGCATTTCAAATTATTTAAGACTTTTGGCAATTGTTTTGGGTCCTAAAAATAGTACAAATAACTCATGGGGGTTGATCAATACGGTAGTTTTTGGTTCGATGTCCGAAAGAGTGGTTTTTCCTTAGGAACCATTAGGTTTTTGGGGTTTTGGTGTAGTTTCAATACGATTGGTTAGAGAACAATGTATTGATTGTTACGCTGCTTGTTTTAGGAAGCGCGTTGTGTTGTTTGAGCGTGTGTTGTTGACGGAAGCTTGCCGAGGTAAGGGCTCCACTTTATTTCTGTCTTTTCACTGAGATACAGCATGTTGGTTATTTTAGTGATGTGTGTTGGTGTGCTTGGCATATTTGTGTTATGTATGCTCGTTGATGAGAACGTGTTTACATTACTTGTGCAATTTACATATGATTTGGAAAATATATGTATGAATTGCTATGATTTAGTTACATATGCTTGAGAGGTATGTATGTGTGGCATTAGCATATGTAGGGAATCGTATGCTCATGCATTCATTGTGCGTAGTTGCGTGAGTGGACTACGGGGTGTTGGTTGCGTGAGTGGACCCACCCAAAATCCTACGGGATCTTATTGAGTACAATAAGTGGTTGCGTGAGTGGACCACGGGGTGTGATTGCGTGAGTGGATCCACCTTAACCCTTTGCGGTTTTATTGGTTATGATTAGTAATTCCGGAATTCATTTGCACGTGGTAGCTCTGGTAGTACCACACTCATTGTAGAAGTCTGCATTAGGCTTGTTGTGCATTATATATATAAGCCCGTTGGTGGGTGCTGTTGAATGTCCTAAGAGCTTTCTCCTGTGCTTTGTGGAAATATTTGTTATGTGTAAAATTCTTTTGCACCGGTTATATATATATATACTTTTATTTTGTGGTGACCCTTTCTTTCATTTGCGGGCTCATCCCACCCCAGATGACGATGTAGGTCGAGAGGATGGTGTTGGCAGCTCTAGGCCTTAGTGAGCTCGTGTTGAAGCTGGAGTGGTAGTTTTAGTTAGACTATGCGCCGGTGTGTTTGTGCACTGTGCTTTTTGTTTAGCATAGGACATTCTAACTTCTTTTGGTTAGTTAGTGCTTGTAAGCACATAGACTTATGGATTGTAATTATTCAGGTTTACACTTAACATTTCCGAATACAATATATATATATGGTGTGATATATATATGGTTCGTTTGTAATATTTAATGTCGGCTCAATTAAAAAATGTTTTGCGCACTCTGAGCGTTTGTTGAAAAAAAAAAAAAAAATAATGCCCTTTTTGCGTTTATGAAAACGGGGTGTTACAATCATCCCACTGGCCATTGTCCTCCGATGACTGATGTGCAGTTTGCCCAGATGATCAAGCAAATGGCTAATAAGCAAAGCATGGAAGTTCAAACCAACACTCAAACCACTCATGAGAAAGATAATATTCTAAAAAAGAATGAGGAATGTGGAGAGAGTGTGGAAGAAGTTGTTGAAAAAGGTGAGGAAGAAAGAATAATTGAAAGAGGTGGTGTAGTGAAAAAAGTTAAAGAAATGGACACACCACATGAAGTTGAACTTCCTCAAGAAATTCCATGTATTGAAAAGGTTAACACTGTTGATAGTGAAAAAGTGGTGATGGATACAAAGGAAAATGAAGGATTATTTAGCAAGAAAATATCATGTGAGCTAAAGAAGGAGATGGAGAACAAGGTGGAAATTGATCGGATCATAGATGAAATTTGTGTCTTGTTCAATAAGAAACAATTAAGGAGGACATGGACTCCACATCATCTCTACTTCAAATTCATGGAGTTTCTTCCAAACAAATTGAAGACTACGGATGATGTGCTTTCCGTTTCATTTTGGCCCCCCTAACGAATCAGGCGTCGAGCTACCGACGTTAACCAAGCGCTTGTTGGGAGGCAACCCAATCTTCTATCTCTACTATTTTAATTTTTGCAATTTATAATTTTAGTACATTTAAGCATGTTTTGAAAGGTTTTAAATGAGCCAAAAATTTAACCATTCCATATCATGAGAAAATTCTGCATTTTTTGTTAGTTTAGTATACTTGGGTTATTTTCACATGTTGTTAAATTATTTCACTCAACCAATACTCCCAGTAATGCAATCTTTCTGTTTTTCAACCGTTGTGAATCCTAAAATCTCTCTTCACTTTTCCATCTTTCAAATCACTATAGCACACCAATTAATCACTTAATGTCTTTGGCATTCAAGTTTCAAATTTGAAAAGGGTCAAGTCTTCCTCATTCATCTTTATGCTTTTGAATCAAGAATTAGAGGTATGAAATTTCTGTCCAAAATCCCTTTCATAATTTTGAGTTTACATGCTCTCCTTTTCTGTTTATCATGATTCATTTGTGCAAATTTCTTTGTTGAGTAGAAAATGATTGATGTTTAAGGCATTGACTTTGAATTAGGGGTTTATGAGACACATTCACTTTATTCAAATAGGCATGACAGTGGATTGATACATTTGAATAACTAAGGGTTGTAGAGTAGTGTGGACTTGATCTCTATGTGGATTAGAATTTTATGGACTTAATGTGCTTATATTAGAAACATTTCTGTTGAAGCTTCAGGACTGTTGTATGGCTATTGCTGTCATAAAATCTGGTTATTGTTCCTATAATTGTTAACATGTGGCTGTTTTGAAGCTTAAAAATGCCAATCATTCTTGTTGATAATTTATGAGTTTCATTGAGAGTGTGTTTACCTAGTCTTTATTCTTTAATCATTAGTTGGAACTCATGTGAGTGCATGTGTCTTTTGTTTTCCTCTTTTGCACTAAATGGTTAATATTTCAAAGACATCATTATTAAGCAACTCTAGTATGCATCAGGTGTTTCTTTCCCATTTTCTTATTGAATTTTCATGATAAGAATCTCACTAGTCACATAAATTTTAACTTTTGAAATTGCTAACTGTGAATAGTTAGAATTGTGACTTGATTTTTACATATTGATCTATGGTTAGAACCTTGTGAGTTTAAAATTGAGTATGGGGGAAACATTGACAATGACAAATTTGAAGTGTTAACTTGATTGGCTTTGTGATTTGGACTTTGTGGTCTTGGTGATTACAAAATCAGGGGCTGTTATCTTGAAATAAAATTTTGATTGTGTGATTTTGCATGAACTTGCCTTTGTTGATTGTGAAATTGTGGACTTATGTTAGGGGCTATTCTAACTAAGTGCAAGTGGTGATTCAATTATTTTAGCATGTGATATCTTGAATCTTAAATTGTTTGTTTGGGGGTATGTCTTGAATTGTCAAACTTGAGCTGTCATTAGAATTAGTGTGACTATTGAGTTTAATTGTTTGTTTGTGTTGAACATCATGCTTATAAATTCAAAAGACAGAACTTGTGAAATCTAGTGTTCATTACTTGTTGTCTTTTCATTTGGTTATGATCATCACTTATTAAGATTTCATGACAATACCTTCATTATATTTGTCAAAACTTAAAAAAAAAATTTAATTGATGGATGGTATTCATGTGACTGATTATAAGAATTGTTGTGTTAACATAAATTTGAGTCCCTCTTCCAGATATTACAGAGTGCTTTTTGATGAGGCCATTTGGTGCACAAGTGACATGGCCCGTGGAAAGGCCATTTTACCCGGAGGAGGTGAGACAACCTGATATTGGTAGCAGTGGAGCTGTTGGAGATGGAAACCAGGACATGGATAAAAAAAAAAGTGAAGAACAGTCAGACAACTGACAAGAGAAAGATGGACTAAAAAGCTCTCCAAAACTCTGTGAACTTTATTTTAAATAGCTTTCGGTCAAATTTATGCTTTATCAAATTTATGCTTTATCTTGAACATTTTAATATATATTTCTCTTGTGGTCTGAACATGATGGTTGATTGAAAAAAAAAATGGTTCGAATTTTTGAATACCATGTGCAGATGATGAGAAAAGTGTAGGTTTGTAATTAATCATTGAACTAGCATGATAAAAATGTTTTGTGAAGCTTTGTGTCAATATTGGATTAGTTCTTGAAACATGCTTAGGAATAAAACATGTTCTTAAATTGTGTTGTTTGTCCTAAGATGATTCTCATTATTTTTGTCAAACATGATATAATTTGTGTTATCCAACCTAGCCGGGTGAGATGTGTGAACTTTCAATGCTTTTATGCTTATAAAAATATGTGAGAGCCGACAATTGTGTTGTACTCAGTTGATTTTAACTTAATCTTGCTATTGCTGATGTGTTTGAAAGTATGGATATGATCAAGGCCATGTTTCTTTTTGAGTGCAACTACTTGGCCAAATAAAAGCTTCATGTGAGAATGTGTGACCCTTTGTGTCCCCATTTGAGCCTTAAATTTTAAAATTTTGTTTGTTTTGAACCCTTGAACCATAAGAAAGAAAAACAACTACTCTTCCCTTGTCTTAGGATAGGAGAGCAAGTGTATTTCAATAAGGGTATGTTAATATTCAAGTTGGGGAGAAGGAGGTTGTAGAAAAATAAATTGAGAAAAGTAGTTGATGTGGTGATTAAAAGTGAAAAGAACAAAAAAAAATATATAAAATAAAATAAAAATTGAAAGTAAGTTGACACACAAGTGAAAATAAGAGAAAATGTGTTTGAAAAGAAAATGAAAAGAAAGAAAAAAAGTGTCAAAGCAAAAGAATCACCGCAAGTAGGAAGGGGAAAGTGAAAGAGAGAATGCTTTTTGAAATGTAAATAGTTATGAATTATGCTCTCTTATCCTTAAGGCTTTTTGAATCCAAAGAAAAACAATGAATTTTTGTAGCCAAACCCCATTACAAGCTTAATAAAGTCCTTAGTGATCCATGCTTGATGACATGTCTTGTGATATTGCTTGGATGAATGTTTAAATCGATTTGTTGTACTCACATTGTTCGGATTGAGTTAAACACTTACCCTTGAGTGATGTTGTGAGGATTTTGTGATAACACTTGATTATTTGATTGTTTGACAAGAATGATGAGAATTTTGCTTAGGCATAGCAATCCCTTCATGATCATGCTTTGTTTCTTTGCATATTTTGAGAAGTGATCCTTGATTGAAACTTACTTTGCTCATGTCTAGAGAAGAAATAATTTTGAACAAGTGATTGATTACAAACCCACTCTTGAGATTGGTATCTTTTGAGCTTGTCTATATTTTGAATCTACTTTTGTTTGAGGACAAACAAAGTCCTAAGTTGGGGAGAGTTGATAAGTGCCAAAAAACAGTGATTTTACATATATATTTTAAGCACTTATTGACTTGTTTTATAAAGTTATTTAAAGTAAAAACCCCAATTATTTGTAAATATAATGCATTACTAGTAAATTAGTATTTTAGCTATTTTTATCAATTTCACTTCATTTTTGTAGGTTTTTATGAAATTAATGATAAGTGTCATTTTTACTTAGATTTAGATTTAAGACACTTATTAATTTAATCTTATTATGTAAATATATTGATATATCTCCTAGTTTATAATAGATAATATATATATCATTTTATTAGTTATATTTATTATTATTGCTTTTATATAAATTTATATATTACAGGTTTTAAAAGAAAACAAAAGCAAGTGAATTAGAAACAAAACAAAGAAACAGGGCGGTGCTTTAAAATGAGAAAACCTTATGGTGAAGAAAACTCTCAGAGGCATAGAAAATTATATAAGGAAAGGAGGAGTGCTTTTGGAAAACAGAATTCAGACTCTCACGCATAGGAACAGAACATCACGACACAAAGGGTGAAGGCAGCGAAGATCGAGAGCGACCAAGAGGAGCCGAGGAATCATCTTCATAATCTTTCCATCTCCTGTAGTTATGTATAACTAAATTCTCTCTTTTGTTGGGATTAGGTGTAATTAACTCTGAGTATGTATTTATTTTGATTATTTGTTATATATGGTTTTAGATTATCCATTAATATTGATGTTATCCTTGATTTTCATATTTTAATTTTAGGGTTTGAATTGTTATAGACATATACCTTTTGAATTCAAGAACTAGGATAATATTTATTAAATTCTAAATTCTAGACATAGATTTAGTATTGATATTCACTTTTTTTATCGAAACTTAATGTTATTGTGTTGGTTGAATTGTCCGAGACATCGGAGTTTAAGCAATACAATATAGCCGTTATATTGATTAATCACTCGAGACATCGAGGGTTAATAGGTATGATGTGATTCTCGTCGTTATCTGGACACGGAAACGTATGTGAGCGATACGTGATAATATTGATAGATAGCTAAAATCTGTATAACTGATTAGGAAAATACATGCGAATAAGTTAATGAAATCTAATCTCAGCAAACTCATCTCCCTGTTAATTTCTTTATCATTTACCGCTATTACATTTTCTTAAATTTTCATAAACAAATATCCTTGAATCACTTTACTTAAAATTATATTAGTTGTTGAACGGCATTGATATCACACTAGTCCCTGTGGATACGATAATTTATATACTTACTTTTGCACTATAACATACACCGACAATCATTGTCTTCACCTCTCTTATAAATTCAACATTCTTCCCATACATAGTTGATGTGAGACTTAATTACTCAACACTTGAAACCCAACATTCTCCCCCAAGTGTGAGTTCCCCACATGCTATAGTTGATCCAATACCAGGATCCCCTCCCGCTCCCCCACCAAGCCGAACCAAGGCTCTGATACCAGTTGTTGGGAAAATACCGGCATAAAAAAATAAAAGAACACAATCAACAACACAAGAATATAACGTGGAAACTCCAAAACCGGAGAAAACACCACGGCCGTTGTCTAAACCGACAACCAGAGAATAAACACTATATGAAAAAGTTACAACATATAGACTTCACTCTCAACCACCCCATCACCCCAGTACACCCACACTCTCCAAAGTAAATATTTGAACTACATCTCAAATACTCTAAAACAAGAGCAAAAGAGAAAAAGAAACAAACACAAATATAAACTTAAAGTGTTTACAAGTGCTACCGTTTGGTGTGTTGAAACAAGGAAATTAAGGTCTCTATATATAGCATTGAGCTCCTTCACTCTTCACTTCTCTAAGCGATGTGGGACTTCTCCACTATAATTTTCTTGACCTTTTTTTCCTTCCTTAGCAATGTGGGACTTACATTGCAATCAACCCCAACAATCTCCACCTTGATTGTAATGGTCCTCAATCTTCATTGTCTACACCGACAATCATTGTCTTCACCGACAATCATGATTCTCATTGTCTATACCGACAAATTAAATTATCATACTCCACCATAAAAAGTATACTACACTTGGAAACCCTCCCAAGAATTTTCATCACTTGAAATTAAACCATTCCAAGAATTTCCTTCACTTAGAACCAAGCCATCCCAAGAATTTCATCTCGAAACCTTGCTGAAAATTTATGGTGCAACTTCCATGTTGGCTTTCCCGGAAGTTCATCAGCCATCGAGATAACCGCATACCTTGCATCAATGCCAACCAATGCCCGCACGCTATAATCACACATCTTGTATCCATGTCAACCGATGCCCATGTGTCACTTGAACAAATTCGCACTGCTCTGAAACCACCTTCAAACCATTGTTAGGCTCCAACAATTCCAGTTTAGTTACATCACCTAGTAAACCTTATTTCACTAGTCCAACTAAACTCATGTCACTAACAAATATCAACCGAAGTCTCACAACTCAACTACATGAGAATCACCACTAGTAACAAATGCATAACCAATAGTAGAACCAACTATTTTTGCATTAAAGTTCAGGAACATACCTCACATCATGTAAAAGAAACACACGATTTTCGAACATCGTAAGACAAATCGAAAAACCATACCTCAAACCTTTCAAGCTTTCCCGTCTTCAAGATGAATAACTCCACCTTCAACTAGCTCTAGGATTTTCACGGCATTCCTTCTTCAAACACATGTGATCGAAGCTTCCAAAGTCCATGACTCAATGCTCCACCGGTTCCCAACTTCCACTAGCGCCTCCGCATCCTCGTAACAAAGTTGTTGTTTCAAAACGTAACCCCGAGTATTATTTCCACCGCCTCTCCAGACTGATGTTGAGTATTCTTATCACTGCCTCTCCAGGCTGACCTTGTGTAACCCTGATTGCATCAACACATCCTTGACTTGATTTTCCACAAGCAAAACATGCTTCCACCAATTTTCTCTAGCCCAAACTTCACAGTGGAACTCCCTCCTCCTGAATCAAACCAGAAGGCTCTGATACCACTGTTGGGGAGTCCAGGGAAGCTCGGGAGAAACACCATGGGTCAATGCTCCAGGACCACAAGAGACTTTGACACCACATACCACCCAAAACCTTAAGGCGTTAGGTTAATGGGTCACCTCTCTTATAAATTCAACATTCTTCCCATACATAGTTGATGTGAGACTTAATTACTCAACACTTGAAACCCAACATTCTCCCCCAAGTGTGAGTTCCCCACATGCTATAGTTGATCCAATACCAGGATCCCCTCCCGCTCCCCCACCAAGCCGAACCAAGGCTCTGATACCAGTTGTTGGGAAAATACCGGCATAAAAAAATAAAAGAACACAATCAACAACACAAGAATATAACGTGGAAACTCCAAAACCGGAGAAAACACCACGGCCGTTGTCTAAACCGACAACCAGAGAATAAACACTATATGAAAAAGTTACAACATATAGACTTCACTCTCAACCACCCCATCACCCCAGTACACCCACACTCTCCAAAGTAAATATTTGAACTACATCTCAAATACTCTAAAACAAGAGCAAAAGAGAAAAAGAAACAAACACAAATATAAACTTAAAGTGTTTACAAGTGCTACCGTTTGGTGTGTTGAAACAAGGAAATTAAGGTCTCTATATATAGCATTGAGCTCCTTCACTCTTCACTTCTCTAAGCGATGTGGGACTTCTCCACTATAATTTTCTTGACCTTTTTTTCCTTCCTTAGCAATGTGGGACTTACATTGCAATCAACCCCAACAATCTCCACCTTGATTGTAATGGTCCTCAATCTTCATTGTCTACACCGACAATCATTGTCTTCACCGACAATCATAATTCTCATTGTCTATACCGACAAATTAAATTATCATACTCCACCATAAAAAGTATACTACACTTGGAAACCCTCCCAAGAATTTTCATCACTTGAAATTAAACCATTCCAAGAATTTCCTTCACTTAGAACCAAGCCATCCCAAGAATTTCATCTCGAAACCTTGCTGAAAATTTATGGTGCAACTTCCATGTTGGCTTTCCCGGAAGTTCATCAGCCATCGAGATAACCGCATACCTTGCATCAATGCCAACCAATGCCCGCACGCTATAATCACACATCTTGTATCCATGTCAACCGATGCCCATGTGTCACTTGAACAAATTCGCACTGCTCTGAAACCACCTTCAAACCATTGTTAGGCTCCAACAATTCCAGTTTAGTTACATCACCTAGTAAACCTTATTTCACTAGTCCAACTAAACTCATGTCACTAACAAATATCAACCGAAGTCTCACAACTCAACTACATGAGAATCACCACTAGTAACAAATGCATAACCAATAGTAGAACCAACTATTTTTGCATTAAAGTTCAGGAACATACCTCACATCATGTAAAAGAAACACACGATTTTCGAACATCGTAAGACAAATCGAAAAACCATACCTCAAACCTTTCAAGCTTTCCCGTCTTCAAGATGAATAACTCCACCTTCAACTAGCTCTAGGATTTTCACGGCATTCCTTCTTCAAACACATGTGATCGAAGCTTCCAAAGTCCATGACTCAATGCTCCACCGGTTCCCAACTTCCACTAGCGCCTCCGCATCCTCGTAACAAAGTTGTTGTTTCAAAACGTAACCCCGAGTATTATTTCCACCGCCTCTCCAGACTGATGTTGAGTATTCTTATCACTGCCTCTCCAGGCTGACCTTGTGTAACCCTGATTGCATCAACACATCCTTGACTTGATTTTCCACAAGCAAAACATGCTTCCACCAATTTTCTCTAGCCCAAACTTCACAGTGGAACTCCCTCCTCCTGAATCAAACCAGAAGGCTCTGATACCACTGTTGGGGAGTCCAGGGAAGCTCGGGAGAAACACCATGGGTCAATGCTCCAGGACCACAAGAGACTTTGACACCACATACCACCCAAAACCTTAAGGCGTTAGGTTAATGGGTCACCTCTCTTATAAATTCAACATTCTTCCCATACATAGTTGATGTGAGACTTAATTACTCAACACTTGAAACCCAACATTCTCCCCCAAGTGTGAGTTCCCCACATGCTATAGTTGATCCAATACCAGGATCCCCTCCCGCTCCCCCACCAAGCCGAACCAAGGCTCTGATACCAGTTGTTGGGAAAATACCGGCATAAAAAAATAAAAGAACACAATCAACAACACAAGAATATAACGTGGAAACTCCAAAACCGGAGAAAACACCACGGCCGTTGTCTAAACCGACAACCAGAGAATAAACACTATATGAAAAAGTTACAACATATAGACTTCACTCTCAACCACCCCATCACCCCAGTACACCCACACTCTCCAAAGTAAATATTTGAACTACATCTCAAATACTCTAAAACAAGAGCAAAAGAGAAAAAGAAACAAACACAAATATAAACTTAAAGTGTTTACAAGTGCTACCGTTTGGTGTGTTGAAACAAGGAAATTAAGGTCTCTATATATAGCATTGAGCTCCTTCACTCTTCACTTCTCTAAGCGATGTGGGACTTCTCCACTATAATTTTCTTGACCTTTTTTTCCTTCCTTAGCAATGTGGGACTTACATTGCAATCAACCCCAACAATCTCCACCTTGATTGTAATGGTCCTCAATCTTCATTGTCTACACCGACAATCATTGTCTTCACCGACAATCATAATTCTCATTGTCTATACCGACAAATTAAATTATCATACTCCACCATAAAAAGTATACTACACTTGGAAACCCTCCCAAGAATTTTCATCACTTGAAATTAAACCATTCCAAGAATTTCCTTCACTTAGAACCAAGCCATCCCAAGAATTTCATCTCGAAACCTTGCTGAAAATTTATGGTGCAACTTCCATGTTGGCTTTCCCGGAAGTTCATCAGCCATCGAGATAACCGCATACCTTGCATCAATGCCAACCAATGCCCGCACGCTATAATCACACATCTTGTATCCATGTCAACCGATGCCCATGTGTCACTTGAACAAATTCGCACTGCTCTGAAACCACCTTCAAACCATTGTTAGGCTCCAACAATTCCAGTTTAGTTACATCACCTAGTAAACCTTATTTCACTAGTCCAACTAAACTCATGTCACTAACAAATATCAACCGAAGTCTCACAACTCAACTACATGAGAATCACCACTAGTAACAAATGCATAACCAATAGTAGAACCAACTATTTTTGCATTAAAGTTCAGGAACATACCTCACATCATGTAAAAGAAACACACGATTTTCGAACATCGTAAGACAAATCGAAAAACCATACCTCAAACCTTTCAAGCTTTCCCGTCTTCAAGATGAATAACTCCACCTTCAACTAGCTCTAGGATTTTCACGGCATTCCTTCTTCAAACACATGTGATCGAAGCTTCCAAAGTCCATGACTCAATGCTCCACCGGTTCCCAACTTCCACTAGCGCCTCCGCATCCTCGTAACAAAGTTGTTGTTTCAAAACGTAACCCCGAGTATTATTTCCACCGCCTCTCCAGACTGATGTTGAGTATTCTTATCACTGCCTCTCCAGGTTGACCTTGTGTAACCCTGATTGCATCAACACATCCTTGACTTGATTTTCCACAAGCAAAACATGCTTCCACCAATTTTCTCTAGCCCAAACTTCACAGTGGAACTCCCTCCTCCTGAATCAAACCAGAAGGCTCTGATACCACTGTTGGGGAGTCCAGGGAAGCTCGGGAGAAACACCATGGGTCAATGCTCCAGGACCACAAGAGACTTTGACACCACATACCACCCAAAACCTTAAGGCGTTAGGTTAATGGGTCACCTCTCTTATAAATTCAACATTCTTCCCACACATAGTTGATGTGAGACTTAATTACTCAACACTTGAAACCCAACATTCTCCCCCAAGTGTGAGTTCCCCACATGCTATAGTTGATCCAATACCAGGATCCCCTCCCGCTCCCCCACCAAGCCGAACCAAGGCTCTGATACCAGTTGTTGGGAAAATACCGGCATAAAAAAATAAAAGAACACAATCAACAACACAAGAATATAACGTGGAAACTCCAAAACCGGAGAAAACACCACGGCCGTTGTCTAAACCGACAACCAGAGAATAAACACTATATGAAAAAGTTACAACATATAGACTTCACTCTCAACCACCCCATCACCCCAGTACACCCACACTCTCCAAAGTAAATATTTGAACTACATCTCAAATACTCTAAAACAAGAGCAAAAGAGAAAAAGAAACAAACACAAATATAAACTTAAAGTGTTTACAAGTGCTACCGTTTGGTGTGTTGAAACAAGGAAATTAAGGTCTCTATATATAGCATTGAGCTCCTTCACTCTTCACTTCTCTAAGCGATGTGGGACTTCTCCACTATAATTTTCTTGACCTTTTTTTCCTTCCTTAGCAATGTGGGACTTACATTGCAATCAACCCCAACAATCTCCACCTTGATTGTAATGGTCCTCAATCTTCATTGTCTACACCGACAATCATTGTCTTCACCGACAATCATAATTCTCATTGTCTATACCGACAAATTAAATTATCATACTCCACCATAAAAAGTATACTACACTTGGAAATCCTCCCAAGAATTTTCATCACTTGAAATTAAACCATTCCAAGAATTTCCTTCACTTAGAACCAAGCCATCCCAAGAATTTCATCTCGAAACCTTGCTGAAAATTTATGGTGCAACTTCCATGTTGGCTTTCCCGGAAGTTCATCAGCCATCGAGATAACCGCATACCTTGCATCAATGCCAACCAATGCCCGCACGCTATAATCACACATCTTGTATCCATGTCAACCGATGCCCATGTGTCACTTGAACAAATTCGCACTGCTCTGAAACCACCTTCAAACCATTGTTAGGCTCCAACAATTCCAGTTTAGTTACATCACCTAGTAAACCTTATTTCACTAGTCCAACTAAACTCATGTCACTAACAAATATCAACCGAAGTCTCACAACTCAACTACATGAGAATCACCACTAGTAACAAATGCATAACCAATAGTAGAACCAACTATTTTTGCATTAAAGTTCAGGAACATACCTCACATCATGTAAAAGAAACACACGATTTTCGAACATCGTAAGACAAATCGAAAAACCATACCTCAAACCTTTCAAGCTTTCCCGTCTTCAAGATGAATAACTCCACCTTCAACTAGCTCTAGGATTTTAACGGCATTCCTTCTTCAAACACATGTGATCGAAGCTTCCAAAGTCCATGACTCAATGCTCCACCGGTTCCCAACTTCCACTAGCGCCTCCGCATCCTCGTAACAAAGTTGTTGTTTCAAAACGTAACCCCGAGTATTATTTCCACCGCCTCTCCAGACTGATGTTGAGTATTCTTATCACTGCCTCTCCAGGCTGACCTTGTGTAATCCTGATTGCATCAACACATCCTTGACTTGATTTTCCACAAGCAAAACATGCTTCCACCAATTTTCTCTAGCCCAAACTTCACAGCGGAACTCCCTCCTCCTGAATCAAACCAGAAGGCTCTGATACCACTGTTGGGGAGTCCAGGGAAGCTCGGGAGAAACACCATGGGTCAATGCTCCAGGACCACAAGAGACTTTGACACCACATACCACCCAAAACCTTAAGGCGTTAGGTTAATGGGTCACCTCTCTTATAAATCCAACATTCTTCCCATACATAGTTGATGTGAGACTTAATTACTCAACACTTGAAACCCAACATTCTCCCCCAAGTGTGAGTTCCCCACATGCTATAGTTGATCCAATACCAGGATCCCCTCCCGCTCCCCCACCAAGCCGAACCAAGGCTCTGATACCAGTTGTTGGGAAAATACCGGCATAGAAAAAATAAAAGAACACAATCAACAACACAAGAATATAACGTGGAAACTCCAAAACCGGAGAAAACACCACGGCCGTTGTCTAAACCGACAACCAGAGAATAAACACTATATGAAAAAGTTACAACATATAGACTTCACTCTCAACCACCCCATCACCCCAGTACACCCACACTCTCCAAAGTAAATATTTGAACTACATCTCAAATACTCTAAAACAAGAGCAAAAGAGAAAAAGAAACAAACACAAATATAAACTTAAAGTGTTTACAAGTGCTAGTGTTTGGTGTGTTGAAACAAGGAAATTAAGGTCTCTATATATAGCATTGAGCTCCTCCACTCTTCACTTCTCTAAGCGATGTGGGACTTCTCCACTATAATTTTCTTGACCTTTTTTTCCTTCCTTAGCAATGTGGGACTTACATTGCAATCAACCCCAACACCATCGACAATTAATTTTATTTTCTTTTTGTTCATCTTCTTCATTCCTTTGTTCTTCATCTTCAACATCTTATAAACTTCAAAAACAAAAAAATCTCAAATTTTCAAACAAACTCAAAAAACACACTTCAATCCTTAAAATTAAAATTCAAAAACACATAAATTTCAAATCTTCAGGAAACAAAGACATACCAGGTGGGAAACAAAGATACAAGCAAGGAAAGCTTCAGGAAAACAAATAAACTAAAAAACAAACAACAGAGCTGTAACCAAAACCAGAAAACAAACAGCCCCCTGCTGCTAGTCCAAAACGCAAAAACTAAGGCCGCTCCACACACCAAATACAGCAGTGCAGAAAAGCGAACCACCAGGCAACAACACTGCAACTGCATTTGATGTTTTAACTATTGATTCTGTTGAGGTGTTGTTGTTTGATTTTGAGAAAAAGGTTTCTCCAAATCAGTTTGATTTGAAAGGGGTTTTTGATTAAATTGGGGTTTGTGAGTGGAGCAAGATTAATAAAGAGGAGGAGTGTTTTGATTGTGAAATTGGGTTTGAGTGGTTAAATGATAACAAGTTTGTTTTCCTAATTTCTTTGTGTGCTTTCTCTCATGATTCCGCCGCTGCAGCTTCAGATTTTGGTTTTTTCTTTTTCTTCTTTTGAATTTTAAATTTTGGGTTTGATGGATTGAACTTGTTTAAATTTATGTGTTTTTGAATTTTAATTTTAATGGTTGAAGTGTGTTTTTTGAGTTTGTTTGAAGATTTGAGATTTTTTGTTGTTGAAGTTTATAAGATGTTGAAGATGAAGAATAAAGGAATGGAGAAGATGAATAAAAGGAAATAAAATTAAATGTTGATGGTTCATCATTAGATACAATAGACCTTCAGATCCAATGGTTTCATTTAGTTAAACTTAGTTGGGGACCAAAATTTAGAAAAAACTAAAATAGGGGGATCAAGAAACTGGCTTTTAAAACAGGGGACCAAAAGTTCAAGTTTTTCAAAATAGGGGGACCAAAATTGCATTAAAGCCTATTTGTATTTGTTTTTCGCAAAAAGTTATATTTTGTTAAAAACCATTAATATTGCATATCATCTTTTTGAGCTGATCCCTTCTGTTAAAAATTATTAGAAATAAGTATGAGTTTGACTCATCCTTATAAAACCGGTTTGTAAAGTGAAAACTACCACTTGCTTATAAACACTTGTCAAGGTAATTTCATATTGGATATGAGACTTTTGAACACCTTTTTCACTAAAATAAAATAGGCTAATTAATAAGCTAACATTAATTGGATTATTCTCTAAATAAGCTTATTATTAGTCACTAGTCAGTGGTTACGACCGGCAAGTTAATATGTTAAACTGATTAATTCTTTCAACAAATCAAGCTATTACAGTATTTACTAATGACCAATTGCTATGATTACGTAATTCCATTTCATTATTAAACAATATGACTTACTAATTGGCAATATAATTTGTTTTGCAACAACTAATTCTGGTTTCTAAATCCTCGTGACAAATAAATTGTTGAATTTTGAGTCCTTGACCAATGACCATGACGAGTAAGTAACACACACTCAAACCATGGAATTTGAAAGGAAACAACACACATAAAATGAGGAACCAGAGGAAGCTTCTTGAAAGAAAATGACAAGAATGTTCAATATATTACATTGACTACATAAACTAATACTATATATTTAACAAATTGCCATTAAAGAAATATTATGGTTTTTGAAGCAAAAAATATATTAACTATATGTTTTGCTAGTGTCATTTGCTATAGTTTATAATTATTCTTTTGACTGCCTATAGTTTATCTAACACAATAGAATTATTATATTACTAGGTTTTTTTTGGTAATTTACTAACTTGGTTTTTAGTACACACTTTTTACTATTTAATTAAATTCGTCCTCTACGCACGCTTATATGAGATCGATGACATGTATCTCTTCTAACTTAACCAAAATTCTAGGTTTTATCATTGATTTGGGCATGCAGCAGCGTTAAAATTCTTAGGAAGAGTTTGTCGCCCATTTAAATCTCACAAATCTCGAGAGATATGTGTCTGCAGTTGCGCACATAGGATATCTGATTTACGCATAAAAAACTGTCCTCTGCTCTCCATTAAATAAAATAAAATCCAAAATAAAGGTATATAGAGAAATGATATGAACATCTAACCTAAGCAAAGAAAACCAAAAAAAAAAAAAAAGAGAATATTTTAGGGCCACTCAGTTTTGCAATTTTCTCTCATCTTAACAATTTGTGTTAAATTTTTCAATTCTTGAATCATTCATCCAATGGACCCAAACAATTAAAAAACAGCGATCTCATTGAAGCCAAAATTATGGACAACAATGAAGAAGAAACATGAGATTATAGTAAATGGTCGGAGCACATGAGGTTCATACATCCTAATATCATGAATAAGGATTACATAAATCAGTTTTCCAAAGTCTAATTACAAATTAATATCATGTCAAAAAATATATTTCAAATTGATATATACATGTATTCTATAGTTTCAATTCAAGAGACAATATATATGCAAACAAAAATGACTCATAAAAGGACATCAATTCTATCTATCTCCCTGCCAACATTGTTACTGTGAGATCATTTGAAACATCAAGACCATCCATGTTAAACTCTCTATCCTCTGATCTCATCGAAGTAATCAAAGGCTGCGTAGGTATGGGAAGAGTTTTTGCTTCACTCTCAAGCATCAACACAACGTTCGACATGTTTGGTCTTTGAGCTGCTGAATCTTGCACACATAACATCCCTATTTGTATGCATCTCAATATTTTGTTTTTAGGACTCGAATCACGAATGCTTGCATCAACAAGTTCCATTGCTCTGCGATCATTCCAAAGATTCCACGCCTACATCCATTCCATCATATAAACATTAGCTTTTTGCATTTCAATTAGCTTAGTATTAGTCCCTCTAAACCAATTTCGAGATCAAAACATCTTACGACTAAAATTTCAAAGACTCAATTGGTGATTCACTCGTATAAATTAAATTAACAAATTGATGTGCTTTATAGGAGATACTCACATATCCTATGAGACTTGAATCATCTGAATGACGAAAGCTAGTGTTTCTGCGGCCGCTCAAAATCTCTAGTAGCAATACGCCAAAACTATATACATCTGATTTGACTGAAAATAGACCTTCCATGGCATATTCAGGAGACATATAACCACTGCAGTAGCGTTATTTGTGATTAGCCAACTCCAATTAAGAATGAACAAGTTGCAGAATAAGCATAAAAACAAAAGCAAAATATGTATACTTACTATGTACCAACCACTCTAGCTGTATTGGCTTCATGCTGGTTTCCACCGAATATTCGGGCCAAGCCAAAGTCTGATATTTTCGGGTTCATGTTTTGATCTAACAAAATGTTGCTTGCTTTTAGGTCTCGATGGATTATTCTGAGTCTTGAATCGCGATGCAGATAAAGTAGTCCTCTTGCAATACCTTCGATGATTTCATATCGTCTCGCCCAGTCTAATTGTGTTTGCTTGATAGGATCTGCGCGAAGTTTACAAGAAAAACCCAAATTAGTTAAAAGTATGTGCTTATAATCTTTTTCATACTTATCATAAAAAAGCAGAAAATAAACGGGCAGTGTTAATGCACGAAACACACCAAATAAAAAGCGATCCAAGCTTTTGTTCGGCATAAATTCATATACAAGCAACTTTTCATCCCCTTGAATAGAACATCCCATTAGTCTAACCAGATTTCTATGTTGTAGTTTTGCAATCAGCATCATTTCAGTTTTGAACTCCTCTAAACCTTGGCCGGACCGTCTAGAAAGCCTCTTGACTGCTATTTCTTCTCCGGATGGAAGCTTACCCTAATATACAGAAAAGGTAATTTTATTAGATCATTTTATTAGGACTTTTTTCATGAAAGATAAGCTTAAATATAGAAGCATTTTCTTTTCACCTTGTACACAGGACCGAAACCGCCTTGACCGAGCTTATTTTCTTCAGAAAAATTGTTGGTGGCTAATGACATGCAGCTGAAATTATAAAAGGGAAGCTCCGATCCGCTTAGTTGATTTCCTTCCAAACCAAGTTCAACTGGTCCTGATATTTCTGCTGACATCTCTCTGCTCTTACGTGCATCATAGACCGGTAGCACGTCAGTATTTTTGCAACATGAAGCTGAAGAAACTGCAGGCAAAACTATAAAGAAAAGGATTAAAAAAAAATACACTAGCTAGTATCATGTCTCAATCATCTAATAGAAAGAAAAAAAAGTTTGATGAATATGAATATTTCACCTTTGAGTTTTCCCTTGTACCTCCATACCAAGCATACAATGATTCCTAGACAGATTAGTCCTGCTAGAACAGCTGATATTATTACAATCATAATCCTATTGTGTTTCCCTCCATCGCCTGTATTTTGAGACAGAAGTTATAATCAAGTAATTATCTCTAAACTTTGGCTAACAACAATTACACTTCAACTGACAGCACTTATTCGGCTAATTAGCTATAACATTATTCTATTAGTTAACTAAAGCGAGCCCAATTGAAAGAGTTACTCAAGTAAAGAATCATACATGAAAAAGTTGTACTGATAAATGAAAATCAAAATTTAAGAACCATACATGGGAAACAAGCTAAAGGAACTCTTAATTAGTACTTTACCTAAATCAGAATGCGCAAGACGAATGTGAAGTGTATTTCCACCGCTTTTAAAGTGTTGAACATCAACCAAATCACCATACCAAATCATACAACCAATTCCAATAACTTTTGCATAAGCAGTACAAGAACCATTCCCCAAACAAGTATCTTCACAATCCTTAGTATCTATCACATTTGCGAAATCAGGTAACTTCATACATTTACTCTCCAAGAAACCGTCTTCACCAACATTATTCGCCCGAGTATCACTCCCATTTCTCTGATCACCCTTCAATGGTGTTATCCTCTTACACCCACTTGACCAATTCTTCTTATCCTTTTGCTCAAACCCTCGTAAGCATTTACAAATAGCCGAACAAGAAACCGATAATTCACAAGCAGCAAAATCACCACAATAGTTATAAAACTCACACTGATTATGAGGCCCTTTTTGTATCTCAATCCAACGTTTCTCATTTTCATCCCATAGAAACTCTCTTTCAATACCATCCCAACCAATCTGAAACCTAACTGAACTAGAACCATTTACCTTAAACTCATTATCATTATAAACAAAAGACCTACCATTACCATCCCAATTAAGCACAAAACCATGAAGAAAACTACCTGTCATATCAACACCATTAAAAATTCTACCATCCCAATAACCACTTCTCCATCTTCTTCTCTCTCCTTCCCAAACTACTACCTGTGGTGGTAACCCTTCTGGATCAACTCCCATAGTATGATTCCCTTCTGAAGGATCTGTACTTGATTTCCATGAAGTGAATCTAAAACTCTTCTTTTTATCATTCACAGGAACTTTCATACCAGGAACATAAGTATCACATGGATTCTCAAAACTTTGCCATAAAACAACTTTCTCATTTGAAAGAACAAGATTACCATCATCTCTAAGAAAAGCTTCAGTGTTATTCTTATTGTTGTGAGTGATAGAAACATTGGTAGACCAAATTTGATTTTTGTTTTCATCTAAGATAACTAAATTACCATTTGTTGATATAGTGAAAGAACCACCGTTTCCATTGATGGGTTTGTTTCTGTTTGCAACCCAAATAGCTTGAGAATCAGGAATGTTGTAATACCAAATTCCAACGTAACGTGAAGAAGAGTTTTGAAAACCGAAAAAACCCATTACAAAGTTGAAACCATCAGAGGCTAAAACTTCACCTTCTTTGTCTCTGATGATATCACCATGTTTGATTCTGAAACGTGAAGGTGAAACAGAGGAAACAGAACAGAAACAGAGGAAACAGAACAAAAACAAAAAAAGTAAACTTTGTTGTTGGCATGTTGTGAACATCATCGTTAATGTTGTTGGGTTGTGAATTTTTTTGATGATGAGAAAAAATGAAGAGAAGGTGAAAAGCAAGTGGAGTTGGTAAGTGCGGTGATGACTTTGACGAATTTAAGATTGTGAGAAGACACGTTTGTTTGTGTTGTTTATGTAGTGTTGAATTTATTTTTTTTGGTTGTTAAAAGACACGTTTTGAGATTGGTTTTCTTTTTTTTGATAAGCACGTTTCAGAGTTGACTTTAAGTAAGTACAGGATAATATCTTAGTCAATACACATAATAGCTAATTATTGGTCATAAATTCATACTATAGCAGTATTTTTACTATTTTTATTTGATCCTTCTAAGAATATGTTTAAAATTCATTACAAAATATTATTGGAAAATGTATATGTTTTTCACTCTTATAAAAATATGATTATTTTCTTGACCAAAAAAAAAATACTCATATTTTTAAAGCATAAATATGTAAAAGTAGGTGATATAATATTTTATAAATTTATGACTACTATTATTATTTTTAATATTCGTAATTTTTGTTGGAGTTTCTTATACAGACAAATAATTATATAGTAAATGCTGAAATATGCCTTTAAATCTCAGAATTAATTTTGTGGAAAAATTTATTTTTGCAAGATATTTGACTTGGATTCAATTTGTTTTTAAATTGGATATATTTAAAAATAATGAAAGATTTGATTTTATTTTAAAAGATTGTTTAAAAATAATAGACATATATTTTTCTATAATCGAAGAGTGCTTTATTTATAGAAAAATAAGAGAGCGACAAGGTGTAGTGAATTGAGGTTTGCCATCACACAAGACTAGAATTTTAGAGAGAACAAAAAAGTTATCTCTTGATATAATCCTACGAGTTTGAACAAATTATTTTTGATATCATTTTGTAGGATCACCTTGGTTGCTGCACTAAATCGAAATCTTGTATTAAACTATCTCAATTTTTTATATACAAAAATAAAAATTGAAGACATATTAGGAGAGAGTTGAACCCTTGTTATTGCTTTCTCTCTTTTCAAATTAACAAAAAATAAGAAAGTCAAAATCCAAAAAGAGTAGTATTTGCCTAAAAAAATGATTATTTTTTTTTTTTCTATATCATATCATATCTTACTTGAAATAAAAATGTTGGCATTTATGACTACTACAATTGATTGACTTAATAATGGCGCCCACACACAAAAACAACCCCACGGTGCATTGGGAAGCTTCTACTACGGCTTCCAAACTTTCTTCATCATTTCACGATTCGGTAAGATTCTCTTTCGTTTCATTTTTTTTATTGTTTCTATGTTCCTATTTCAGATTTGAAATACTACGTTGTTTTCATTGTTTTTGGTAGGTTCTACCTTTCTCTTTAAAAATGATATAAAAATTAAAATGATAAGATGACTAAAGTTCTTTGTTTTTTGAATTTGCCATATTTTTTATTCAATAAATAATCATATATATGTTGAACTCTGAACAGGTTTCATCTAGCAGAAGTGTAAAAACCTTTCTAGCTTTGAGGCCTTGCATATTGTATACTAACCAAATAGATAAAAATCTAAACTGTTATTAGGCATGTACTCATAGACCAACATCTTTTCTTCTCCTTCAATGCAACAACCTAAAAGTCTTACAAGATTGCGATGTTGAAGCTTTGAAATCACGATCACTTCATTCATAAATTCTTCTAGACCTTGTCCTGATGTTCTTGAAAGTCTTTTCACTGCTATTTCTAATCCATCTGGCAATTCTCCCTAGAATTGTTTTTCAAGTAAAATGAAAACATATAATACTATTAATGAAAGAGAAAAACTTCACAAGAATTGGTTTACCTTGTACACCGAACCAAAACCACCTTGTCCAATCTTATTAGCTGAACTAAAGTTATTTGTTGCAGTTGAAATGTTTTTGAACTCAAATAAAGGAAGGTCCTCTATTTTAACTTGTTTCACATCTCCACTTAGACTTGCACTTTGGTTTTGTTGAGGGGTTTGCCCTGTTTTCAACACAAATAATTGGAAGTGGAAGCTAGACAATTCTAGGGAGCACATGTCTTATCCTAATTATGAATCCTGGTGGCTACTTATCAAAGTCCTAGGAATACTGAAAGTTCTAGGAAAACACAAATACCTGAACCGGCTGAACGTTTAGAAGCCCATGACCATAAGAAATAGGTACAAACAGCAATAATAATGGTTGCCACTATCACTGTAGATATGGTGATTGCTGTACCATTTCTTTTCCTATTTGTATCTATAGCTGTTAACAAAATTTAATTTATTTAGAATCTGATTATTAGATTAAAAGTTGAAGAATAATTTGTTTACACATTTATCATACTTCAGGTAGCGAATTGTCACCAAAAAAATTAAACAAAATTATAGATATGAGCTATGCATGCTCACCAAGTTTTTGATAAGCACGGCGTATGTAAAGATCTTGTCCACCATCAGAATAACTTCTTATATCAACAAGTTCACCAAACCACATAACACAACCACCTCCGTCATCATAAATGTTAGCATAACCAGTACAAGAACAATTCCTATGACACAAATCACCACATTCATTAATCCCCATTGTCCTGTTTACAAACACAGAACTTGTTTCAGGCAACTTCACATTCTCCATATGATAAAACTTATCACTCTCACAATCCAAACTCGTATTCCTCACACACCCATCCGATACATCTCTCAATTTCCAAGCTTGTTCATTCTTAGGACTAAAACCTTCCACACATAGACAAACCGGTGAAGCATTTGTGTCACAAACACTATAAGGACCACACGCTTTGTAATTATCACATTGATCTTTCAGTGCATACCAAAACGTTGTCCAAGTTTTAGTACTTTTAACCCAAGTACGACGTTGAAGTAGACCAGCCGAATTTACAACAAGTCGCGAGAAAATTGATGGATTTCTGATCGAAAACGAGTAGTTAACACCATGTTCATTCGATGAAAAATAAAAAACTGTTGAATCTGTATCGGGTTCCATGACCGGTACACCACCGAATCTTTCACCATTCCATGGTCCACTTCGATAGATTATGATCTCATCATTCCGTAGGAAAATCTCTGGCCAACCATGAAAATCAATTTTGAATGAATAATCACCTTTTGAAGGATCTTCACCTGTGATCTTCCATGATGTTAAGTGTTTCTTGGTTTTTTTGTCGAAGTTCCAACCCATGTTCATGGATGGTAACAAAGTATCTGTTGGAAAATCGAAACTTTGCCATAGATATTTTGTTGGGTCATTCACGTTTGTTTCTCTTAGAAGAACTAAATTTCCATTATCTAAAAGCTGAAGAACAACTTGGTTGTTAGTAACTGTTGTTTGATTCGATGACCAAACGAGGTTGTTGTTGGAAGCTAATGATGAATTGAAGAGTACTATGCTTCCATTGTCACTGATTTTGAGAAAGCCATCATTGGTTGAATTATTTTGAAGAGGGTTGTCTCTGTTTGCGACCCAAACAACTGTTCTGAGGTCGATATTTTGTACCATATGGCTAAATAAATGTTGGAATTTGTTCCGGGGATGAAACCAAGAACGAATGTTCCATTGGATGATTCAAGGGTCTGGTTTGTTGTGAGAATTTGTGATGAGGTTAAGGTATCTGTAGAGGTTGCGATTGTGATGAGAATAGAAAGTGAAGTAATGAACAAGAACAAAGAGAAAGAAACCATGCATGTTTGAAGATGAAATGTAAGAGAATAGTATGAGTATGGTTTCTTTCTTCTTTTTTGTTCAATTGTGGAGGAGAATTGCATTGTTTTTATTTATTTATATGGAGTTATAATTATTATAGGTAGAGAAGAAAGAATAACGAGTTGACCCAGACAGGTTGCCTTAGGGGTGTTCGCGGTGCGGGTTGGTTCGGTTTTGAGCATAAAAGTGATCCAAATAACATTAAGTGCTATCAATTCATTGCAGTTGTAAATGAGGAAATTTTGAACATGTTTACTTATAGCTTTGGCCAAAGATGTCATGTTCATTTAATGCTCATCTCATTCATGGTGAATATATCAATGTATTATCTTTTCAATGTACTATGTTTTTAATGCTCATCTCATTCATGGTGAATATATTAATGCTCCCTCTGTCCCAATATATAAGAGCTATTTCTTTAACGCACAAGAATTAAGAAAAATAGTTTTTGCATTAAAAATATGCATTCTTTTTCCAAAATTACCCTTCAATTCTTAAGAGAGAGAAATATTGATTTTTTACTTCTAAACTTCATGCATCCAACGCAGCGGCGAGATTGCCCTCTGTTTTGCATTTCTAAGCTTCTAAGCATAAGTTGGGTACTTGTTGTTCTCATAATCTATATACGGCTCAAACTCAACCAATAGTTCAAGTTATTCTTGTATGAGTTACTTTTCTTAAGCATATTATTGACAAATTTAATGTAAAAGTTACTTTTCTTAATTCTTGTGCATTAGTGAAACAGCTCTTATATATTGGGAGGGAGGGAGTAGTAGTACAATATATTGTAGTACATTGATATATTCACCATGAATGAGATGAGCATTAAATGGAAGTGACATCTTTGGCCAAAGCTACAAGTAAACATGTTCAAAATTTCCTCATTTACGTTTGCAATGAATTGATCATAATTTCAAACAGACTCAAAACAGTTCCAATGGTTCCAAACAATCTCAAAACTATTCTAATCTCATGTTTCTAGAAATTTGGTATTCTAAATTTTTTTTCCATAAGGTACTATTCACATTTCTTAGGATGTCAAAATTGATTGTATTTGAAACCCAGGATTTCTAATAACATACAATCTCTGGAATGGTATTATACTGACCTACAACATAATTAGGGTCAAATTTGCCATCAAGTATTTCAGCAAAATCCTTAAATCTGAAGTATGTCTTTGGGATACCACAAATATCCACTGCATTCAATCTTGTGGCACTAACAACTGTGAGACGGAATTTGTGCGGCGTCATTCTATAACCGTTATTGTTGTCATGGACTCTAAAATTGCGGATGTAGTAGGTCTTCCCTTCAGTTAGTCTGGGCTTCCATGCGGCTAGTTCTTCATGCATGATTGTAATTTGAATAGAGTCGCCCTATAAATAGATGTCATTGTCAGTATACATTTGGATTCATGGCAAATATGCACTATGACAGAAAAATGAGGGTGAAATGCGGGGTATGCATTCATCACCTTAGCGTCCCTAACCAGCAACTCAATGTGATCCTCGGTATCTCCTTTGAATATAGTCCACATGTCATCAAGAATGACGCCGAGTCTCCAAATTTCCTTTTTCTTAGTAATACCCTTAATTGGGTCGTACAAGAGGTCATCTTCTGGATCGACCATCTGCTTCTTTCCTTTGTCATGACCAGCAACTTCGGTGACAATATCGACCATCTCGACATTAGCTGGTGTGGTTCCATCTATAAGCTGTACATGTTTCAGAAGCAACATTAACAACAAAAGTTATAGTAAGCAACTGAAAACTCCGAAAAAGGACGCACAAACTTTGTTCACAGAGTACATGGTTGAACATGATTAAATCAAACATTCACGATGCAAGCTCTTGAAACAGATTTAATGAATAGTGAACTAATGAATCAGCGTATAAGTAACCTGAACTTTGTCCTGACCAGCAACTTCAGTCACAACATCGACCATGTCAACATTATCGGGTGGGGTTACATCGACCAGCAACTTCAGTCACAACATCAGATTTTGAAATTATTACAACAGAAAATACATGGTCATAATTGATGAATTTGGAAAGACTTACATATCCTAAGAGGCTGAATGCTTGCTCGTGATTATAGAAACTTGTGTTTTTCCTACCGCTTAGTGTAAGACCCAAGATTTCGTTGTATAGTTGGTTTCAGGAATATTAGGGTTTCGATGTGTTCATTGTGGTGAAACATCGTGTAATTATAGGTTTTGCTGTAATCGAGTCTGTTTTGTGCTCGTGCACTGTAATTGTACAGACTTTTGTCTTGTGATCCTGTTTCTTGTATAAGAAGTTATATGTGGTTTTAGAATAATAAGTTTTGGATTATTCCTGTTTTTGGAAAAACGAGTAGGATTTTACCCGTCGTTGTAAAATCTTATTGCGTCTGTTTTAAGTGAGGTTTCGGATGGGAGTTTTATATATCTGCGCGAGTTAGGATATATTCTGAGATTAATTTTCTAAGGTATGGAAGAAAATTACAGTCGCGGAAAAAGATTCGGCGATAAGTTTTGGAAATGTTAAACGTTAGACGTTCTTTCCGTAGGTTTTATGTTTTTGTGATTTACGTTCGTCGCGACGCGCGAGAGCTGAGTGCGTGATTTGTTTTGGAAGATTTGATGATATCTTGTGATTTCTCATAAAGCAAATTGATCCAATGGCTAGGGTTTAAGCTTGGACTTTTGACTTTGATCCAAGGGTGGATTGGCTATCAAGAGGTTTTAGCATAGTAAGGAGGTTTAGTGACTTGGTCACTTAGAAACATCACATAATCATCTCATTCTTTCTCTCTTTCACGTGAACTCCATTACTTTCTTCAAACCTTCACCAAATTTTCCATTCCTCACCATTTGTGTCCATTTCAAGCTTGGAAGCTTTGTGAAATTGTTATAGAGAATCACTTCCTTAAGGTAACCACTCTTTTCCTCTTCATTTTGTTGGTTTAAACTCTTGGGGCTATGAGTTTTAGATTATGTTCATAAGGTGAAAATGTTAGGAATTGATTCTTGTTTCAGGAAAGTTGTTCATGAGAGTTTAGGAAGCATGCTAGGCTTTGTTGTTTTTGTTTTCCATGAGTTGGTGAAAAATCTCATGAGAAAAGTTAGGGTTTTGGTTTGGTTTATGTATTGATCAATAACATGTGGTTAAGTTGTAAGGTTTTGAAAAGAAAAGTTGTCTTTGAACCTTTGGGCAAAAGGGAAATGCGTTGTATGGTTTTGTTTTAGAAAATCCGATGAAAAATATTTTGGGGTTTATGAAAATATTTCCTAAGTGTTTTGTGTAGTGTTTTGGGGGTCCAAGTGGGCTAAAACTCTTGTGACATGTGGTGTCGCTTTTTACTTTGAAAACATGTTTGAAAATGATTACCGGACGGTTAAGGCCCGTAATAAAACTTGTGCTTGGATTTGGTTTTGATTTTGGAAATGAAAAATCAAATAACTTGCACTCGAAGCAACCAACAAGCTTTCGGAAATGAATTGCTTGCTTATGAAAATGGTTTGTTTTTGTGCCTTGAAAAGATGTTGGGAACTAATAGAATCAAACTAGGTTTGGTTGGGGAAAAAGGTGGTGTGAGTTGCTGCTTTTGCTGTCATGACAGGTGCAACTCGCTGAGCGAGTGTTAACTCGCCAGGGCGAGTGTCACAGGTCATGACAACACGCCAGGGCGAGCTCCAGAGCGAGCTAGACCAGTCCTCTCTGCCTTCACTCGCCACCAACTCGCCAGGGCGAGTTCTGGGACCTAAAATTTTGGATTCTGATTTCTAAACTTGGTTTTTTTTTTCTTTCTAATCCCTTTTTATTTATTTATGGAAGTGGTGGAGATTGGAAATGAGTTTGTCGGGTACTCGGAAATTAAAGTACGTAGCTTATAACGCAAGAAAATGGCCATTTTGCATTTCAAATTATTTAAGACTTTTGACAATTGTTTTGGGTCCTAAAAATAGTACAAATAACTCATGGTGGTTGATCAATACGATAGATCTTGGTATGGTATCCGAAAGAGTGAATTTTCCTTAGAAACCTTTAGAGTTTTTGGGGTTTTGATGTAGTTTCAATACATTGGGTTTGGAAACGATGTATTGATTGTCCGTTGCTTGTTTTAGGGAGCACGTAGTGTTGTGTGAACGTTTTGTTGATGGAAGCTTGCCGAGGTAAGGGCTCCACTTTATTTCCGTCTTTAAAACGGTTACGACATGCTTGTTTTGCTGTGTATGCAATTGTGGTGTGCTTGGCATGTTGTTGTGATGTATTCTAGATATGAGATCGTGGTAAATACATGATTCGTGGTCTTACATATGTTTGGAGAAATATGTGTATGAACAGGTGATTAAATGCATATGACTAGATGTATATGTATGTGTTGTTGTGGTGTGATTACATATGCGGGTACGATATGTATGTGTTGCATTAGCATATAAGGGGAATCGTATGATCATGCATTCATAGTAAGTGATTATCGGGAATGGATCACGGGGTGCGATTATCGGGAATGGATCCACCTTAATCCTACGGGATTTATTGAGTCCAATAAGCGGTTATCGGGAATGGACTGCAGAGTGCGATTATCGGGAATGGATCCACTCTAACCCTTTGTGGTTTTATTGATGATGATTATTTGACTTCCGGAATTCATTTGCATGTGGTAATGGGGAATCTACCACACTCATTGTAGAAGTCTGCATTAGGCTTGGTGTGCATTATATATATACACCCGTTGGTGGGAATTGCTATCATGTTAAAGAGCTTTCTCTTGTGTATGTGGAAATTTGTTATGTGTACATCTTTCGCACCGGTTATATATATATATACTTTTATTTTGTGGTGACCCTTTCTTTCATTTGCGGGCTCATCCCACCCCAGATGATGATGTAGGTCGAGAGGATGGTGTTGGCAGCTCTAGGCCATAGTGAGCTTGTGTTGAAGCTTAGAGTAGTTAGACTATGCGCCGGTGTGTGTTGTGCACCGTGCTTTTGGGTTAGCATAGAGTTTTCTAACTTGTTTTAAATACTTAGACTTGGACTGTAATTATTCAGGAATACACTTTGCTTGTCGAAGCACCTTTTGGGTAATGAGATCTTTTGTATATTTGAATGCCGGCTCATTTAAAATCTTTGATGCGTAACTCTGATTGTGTACAAAAAAAAATAAAAATATAGTGCCTTTTCTGGCCTTTGAAAAACGGGTTGTTACACTTAGTATCTCGGGGAGCAAAACTCCAAAGCTAAAAACATCTGATTTCTCTGAAAACAATCCTTCCATTGCATATTCAGGAGACATGTATCCGCTGCATTTTAATTTCATTATCAAATCAACTATATATTATAGATCTTGCCATGATAATACAATACATCAAGGCTCTTCAATTGCATATTCTTGGGACATTTATCAATACAAAACATGCTTACTACGTTCCCACAATTCTTCTTGTATTGCCCTCGTTTTCGGTACCTCCAAAGATTCTAGCCATGCCAAAGTCAGATATTTTGGGATTTAGTTCTCCATCCAACAAGATATTACTTGGCTTTAAATCTCTGTGTATTATTCTTAATCTTGAATCTCTATGAAGATAAAGTAGCTCTCGAGAGATTCCTTCAATTATGCATAACCGTTTTTGCCAATCTAAAACCTTCTTTTTTATTGGGTCTGTAGAAACATTGAAAAGTAAGGTAATCATAGCGTATGTAATTTCAACTTTTTGTCACTGTATAACAAGAAAGAAGAAGTTTATCCTATTAAAAAAGAAAGAAGTTTAGATGTACACTAACCAAATAGATAAAAATCTAAACTGTTATTAGACATGTACTCATACACCAACATTTTTTCTTCTCCTTCAATGCAGCAACCTAAAAGTCTTACAAGATTGCGATGTTGAAGCTTTGAAATCACGATCACTTCATTCATAAATTCTTCTAGCCCTTGTCCCGAAGCTCTTGAAAGTCTTTTAACTGCTATTTCTAATCCATCTGCTAATTCTCCCTAAAATTGTTTTTCAAGTAAAATGAAAACATATACTACTATAGAACATTAATGAAAGATATATAAAAGCTTCACAAGAATTGGTTTACCTTGTACACCGAACCAAAACCACCTTGTCCAATCTTATTAGCTGAATTAAAGTTATTTGTTGCAGTTGAAATGTATTTGAACTCGAATAAAGAAAGGTCCTCTATTTTAACTTGTTTCACATCTCCACTTAGACTTGCACTTTGGTTTTCTTGAGGGGTTTGCCCTGTTTTCAACACAAATAATTGGAAGTGGAAACTAGACAATTCTAAGGAGCATATGTCTTATTCTAATTGTGAGTATAGTTTCTTTCCTCTTTTTTGTTCAATTGTGGTCCACTTAATCAAAATTGCATTGTTCAATTGAAGGTTGAAATGTAAGTGATGTACAATTTGTGGAGGAGAATTGCATAGTTTTTATTTATTTATTTAGAATTATAATTAAATTGGTAGCGAGCGAGTAATTGACATGTGGCGAAATACTCTTAAATCTAACAATTTTGCACACCTTAATCAAAATGCAATAAATTTTTCCTGCAGATAAATTAAACTGTCAACCAATTGCAACCATATTTTCCGCCACATAAACTCACTTAATCCCACTTTCTTGATATAACGTGACACATTGAGCAATTCTTTTTGGTTGTCAATGTAAAATTAATTTAGATGGACGGTGCATGTCCTTTTTTTTTTGTAAAGTCTTATTTTATTTCACCATGACTTTTATTTATGAGTTTAAAGGATATGCACTATCACTGTAAATTAACTTTACACCGACGATTAGCTCAACACTGACAACCAGTGAAAATGTTTTAACTTTCTATATCATATCAATAAAATGAGATTAAGTGGGTGACATGGGGAAAAATATGATTGTAATTGATTGATGATGTAGAATTATTAATTTTACACTATTCACTTTTTTTTTTCTCTTTATTTATTTGTACTAATATTTTTTCTTTAATTTATTATCAGAGATAATTCTATTACTTAATTACTTTTCCAAATGGCATATAGTCAAGCACAATGTAGTAATCATAACAATCAAGTGTGTGAGAATGTCTAATGAAACAAAAAACTTATCTATCATTCATATGGTCGTGATATGTAGCATTGGAATCATTCAATAAATTGTTATTGAATACTCTACCCGTTTTGTAAGAAAATGTTTCATTTATGTAAAAAAATTTGTCGCTCTATGTGGAAAAAAAAATTTGCAAAATAAATGTCAATTTAAAATATCGATACAACAACTATTATTTTTCCCACTAATATACCTTTGTGGTGTACATGAATTAGTGATTTTACACCTGATATGAACCTGAGATTTAAACACATAAGTTAATTTAATTTACGTATGTGCCATTAAAAAAAAATTAATTTACGTGTGCATATTATTTAAAAAATTGGATGATGTATATATGTGAACTCATTTTATGTCAACATACCCATTGGAAAAACTTGGACGCGGAAAACTTGTGGAAAATAGGGAACACAAAAAATTGGTAAGAGAAAATGGGTTTGAATTTGAAAATGTGAGGAAGAGCCAAAGGAAGAGGAAAATGAAAGGAAGAATGAGACAGGAAGAAAAAGAAGAAGAGAGAGGAATATGAAAAGAAATTACATCAACAAAATATTTACTCCCTCCGTCCTCCTAAAATAAGTGACATAGTTGATTGTTTCACACGTACGTACCGATGCATAACTTTGACAGTTAATATTTTTAATTGTATTATAGTAAAAATTATAGAAATTTGATATTTTGAAAATATTCATCGAGACGAATCCAACAACATTCATTTTACATGTTAATATTTATTTTTACTTATTAGTAGAAAATTATGGTCAAAACAATATGTGTAAATCTGTGTCACTGAATTTGGGACGGAGGGAGTAAAAATTTAGAATGATGTAACTAATCTACTAAACATAAAAAATTTCTAACTACACTCCAATAGATCCTAGTTACATTTTTCACCACTCGTTATTTAGTAATAACACCCTGTTTTTTTGGTGAATTTAGTAATAAGTAATAACATCCTAAATACCCTTTCTCGTATTTATGTTTTAAAGCACATTCTATATATTTTTCATTAACCTTCTATTGAATATGTAAGTGACATTTTGATTACTTTTGCTAATTTTTTTAGGTTAAAGTTAAATATGTTTACTTTTGCTAATTTGTTTGACACTATACTTCGATCCGCCCTTCGAAAAGGAACATCTGCTCTAACAATTTTGTCTCCGTCTACTGGAACAACCGGAAATGTTTCTAAAAGAGTAGGCATACACGGTTTCAACTAGGGGAAACTACCATTTTGGTCCCTGAATATGCACATCGCTGTCAAAGTAGTCCTCGACTCACATAAAAATACAAAATAGTCCTCGACTGTTCATTCCGTTAGTCATATTAGTCCCTTGCGTTAATTTATTCCGTCAACTCTAAAAAAAAGCTGACATATTCCTTTTTTTAATGCTTTTTTTATTAAAAAAAACTAAAAAAAATACATTTTCATCACTTTAATTATTTATCAATGTTCATCATCATCAACAAAAGTCCAGAAAAATCCCTTCAAACATCATGAAAATCTATCATCAACACCCATATATGAACATCAATGGGCCAGAAAAATTCGAAAATCAACAGTTATAAGAACAAACTTAACAATGAACATCACATGACATAAATCCATGCAACCCATATAACTATCATACAAAATTCAAAAACAAAATCACAATTTCAAATAAAAAACCTTGCCACAAACACTCTCAGATCCTTCAACCTTTCCACCAACATTATCCGATTCAAACACGGAAAATAAGGAATCGTTTAAAAAACAATGACCACCACCTCTTGGATATTAACACACTCAAAGTACAACTATAACTATTTGGGGAAACTTGAGATTTTTGAAAGAAAACATCTAATAGTAACTTAAACCCATTTAATCCATACCAATCTGTGAAAATCAACAACTCTTGGGTATTAACATACTCAAAGAATTACAAATATAGATATTTCTATTGGGTTATTGGAAGAGGGAAAGATTGGTGGAAGAGAAAATGGAAAATTATGATTTGGTGTTGATGGGTTTACATGAGTGAGAGATTGGTATATCTTTAATTTTTCATTTTGAGAATGGAAAATTATGATTTGGTGTTGATGATTTTTATTGGGTTTCTGAGTTTTTTTTTTCTTCTGGAAATTAAGAGATAGATAAAAAGTGTGTGTGGGTTTGTATAGAAAGAGAGGAAATAATGGAGCAATGACAACAAAGAAGGGAAGAAGATGATTGAGATAGAAAATTTATTTTCTGGGCTTTTGATGAAACATGTTAATGATGATGAACATTGATGAACAAAGTGATGAAGATTTATTTTTCTGAGTTTTTTTAACAAAAAAAGCATTAAAAAAAGGGACATGTTAGCTGTTTTTTAGAGTTAACGGAATAAATTAATTTCAGGGACTAATATGGCTAACGGAATGAAGAGTCGGGGACTATTTTGTGTTTTGGTGTGAGTTACGGACTATTATGACAGCGAGATGCACATTCAGGGACCAAAATGATGGTTTTCCCTTTCAACTATCACAAAGTAGTGTAGTGTTGCCAATTATACTACATATTTTTCTATGAATAATAATTTGCAGATTGTTAATATTTCAACACAGCTAGAGAAAAGAAATCTAACAATTAATTGTAGAATGATTCTAACAAACGACTTAAGTAAAATTTAACTCTTGGAGTTTTGCCAATTTGAGTTTGGAAAGCTTGTTAGTTACAGCAATTAAACCACTTTCATTTAACTAATAAGCTCAGGACAAGGTGGTTTTAACTTTTAAGCTAATGTACAACTAACAATGTATTTTCATTGCTGTGAATTTCATCATCCTAAAAACCACTAGTTTCATTCATGCTACTTGAAATTTCAACCGAAGTACATTGGAAGATGTACAGGAAATAGCAGTTAAAAGACTTTCCAGAACATCCAAACAAGGACTACAAGAATTTATGAATGAGCTTTATGGTAATAGCAGTTAAGATGCAATCTATGACTACTTGTGTAATAGAAACTTGAATGCATATATGTTTGGTTAGTTCTCATCATCTCCATTTTCTTATATGTTATGATGTGATATAGTATAGTGCAGTGAAGTGGACAAAACATGGTGAGAGTGAGTCTTTCAAATGTACAATCCAATACAATATAAGAATTTCATAGTACTTGGAAAAGTTTAAAATGCCCTTGCTTCAAATGGTCACAAACTTGGCAAAAATGAGGGCAAATGGTGTCCAAAAAAATTGTAACTGAACTAGAAGAAAGTTGAACTAAGCCATATTTTTATGTAACCAAGCCATTTAAGAATGTTTGTAAGACAAAATGTCACCATCATTTGAGCCATGGTTGGTATCAAACTGAGCCGGTCCCACAAACTTTCTTTAAAAATGACACATATCCATTGGTTAATGTCTTTGTTCTTCTTTGTACAAAAACACATGTGACCCAATGTCTTTTGTTTTGAAATTCAAATTCAAAATTTTCTCACTCTAATAATTCACCTCACTTCATTATATACTCATTTGAAATTTCAATCACTCACTACTTTCTCATATTTTATCTTCCTTTCTCTTTGCTCTTCTTTCTTTCTCTATTCATCTTTAACTACAATTTCTCTAATAACTTGAATTTTGTTTTTTGCAGAAAATTAAAAGGTTATTATTCTCTATCTAGCTATGAAGAACAATATGAAAAACTCAAATATGATGTTCATGATCACACTCAGGTATGAAGATTATGAACAAACTCACTTTTCAATACTCAATGATAATATCACATCACTTTTTATCTAACTTTTTTTCGTTTCTCCATTTTTCTATCTATTGTCTCTTCAGTAACTACAAAGGAGATTGGTAAGTAAATAAGAGTTTTATTTTCTATATGTTGTATCATAACTATTACTACATTTTAGTAAAACTTTATTGTAGAAGAAAACATACATGGAAACAAAAAAATATAATTATGTCATTATAAAGAAATAAATGATTAAAAGGTGATATTTGTCTCATAGATACAGAAAAATGAAAAATTAACTCATTTGCATTGCATTGTTTTGTAAAAAAAAAAAATCATTTGCATTGATGAACTTATTTGACTCTACAAATTTTGTTATCAATTTTTTCATACCACATATGACAAAAATTACATCAGATCCAAAACTATTCCACAAGTAAAGAAAAACAAAGACATGATGCAGATCTACTAAAAAAATATCACATAAACATTACAAAGAGATCTAGAAAATTTGTTTTAACTTCATAAGTGTAGAAAAAATTAATCTCTAAAGTAGAGGAGATGCAGCATATCAAAAAATAATATAAATGAATACAACAAATGAGTTTACATAGAAGCAACAAAATTAACCATCCAAAGCCAGAACATTTTTGAACAAACAAAATAAAACTCATAGAAATAGAATAGAATTATTTTTGTAAACAAACAAAACATATAACAGAAACAAAGAAGTTAAAAAACAATATTAATTTTTATATTAACTTATTCACATAAGCAAACAATATAATAAAAAAAAAAAAAGGAAAGAAATGATTTTTCCAATAAATTTCTCAGATCCAAACAGACAATAAGAGATATGAAAAAAAAAAACTTATTCATTAGAATTTTTCTTTAAAAATTAGTATAAAGATGTACAAAAACTAAACTGAATATAGAAAAAGAAAAAAAAAAAAAACAGATACAAACTCCAAAATTTGATTATTTATTGTTGATGTTGCATGTAGGAGAGAAGTGCTGGAGAAGAAGACAACACAAACAGAACGAAAGGTGTGTGTTTTTTAGTCACGGTGGCCGGCAAGGTGCAGTATATTCCGGCACGGTGGCTGCTGACGAAGATGCTCCGGCGTGGTGGCTGTTTGTTCGGACACGGTGGTTAGTAACAAAGTTGGTCCGATCTTGAATTTTTTTCGTGGGTTTTGGAAAAGAGATGAAGTAGATACTTTACATGGTGATGATGTTTCAAAAGATTGTCCATGAAGGTCAAGATCTAGGTGAGAAAGTGACAATTTGAGATTTTAAAAAATGTATAATTTTTAGGTGAAACAATAGAACCATGTTGTGGGTTGATAGAAGAAGAAGAGATGGTTGAAGAAGGTGATGTTATGATGTAATATTGAAGAAAGATGTGAAAAAAAAGAAAAAAAACCAAAAAAAGAAAGAAACAAAGAATGGGGCGGCTGTTGATTGAATGGAGTGAAAGAAGAAGAGAAAATTTAGGGTTTGGTATAATAATATAATAATAATAAGAAGAATAATAAATATTTGAGTTAAGAATAATAAATATTTGAGTTGGGTCTTGAGTTTTGGGCTTGGGCTACACTATTCTTTTATTTACTTTCTCTTTTGATTTTTTCTCTATCAAATTTTTACTTTATGGGATGTGCATTAAATGCTCTAAAATCAAACACAACTTTTAAAATGACAACTGTTGAGTTCCTTCTTTGAGTTAAAAATAACTAATGATAGTGAAAGAGTGGAAAAATTAAAAAGAGAATTTTAGGTTGAAAGAGTGGAAAAATTGTACATATATAGGTTGAAAGAGTGGAAAAATTGAAGGAAATAACTAATGATACATCTAATATTTTATTTTCTAAGGAAATTGTACATATATAGGTTGAGATAGTGGAAAAATTGAAAAGAGAATTTTCTTTTTTGGTGCAATGAAAAGAGGATTTATTTAGAAATATAATTAAATATTAGATGTACAATTAATTAATGGATAAATATTATTTATTAGTAATATAGTATAAAATTAATTTATAAACAAACTTGCGAAAAAAAATTAATTTATAAACAAGAATATAAATTAATAAAAGGATAAATATTTATCTTTGATATTTATATTTGTTAAAATAACTATCATATACGGGACATGTTATTCTATTGATTCATAGAATTCATAACAATTTCAAAATAATTATTATATATATTAAATAAATTATACATATGATAAATTATATTATTGATTCATAGTCTTGATTAAATAAATTCAATTTTTTTTCTTTAATTTTAATTAGTAAAATGTAACTTCTAAAAATATAGGTGTAACGCGACGATAATGGTAACTTAACCAAATTGTAGTTAAATAGTTTTTATACATGTTAACTACACGAATCTTTTTTTTTCTTTTATAAGAAAACTACGAGAAACATTTAACGTTAATTTGAATTTCTTACATAATAGAAAAAATACAAATTTGTTATTATGTTAACATGTGTTTAAGAGTATGATAACCATAATAGTAAATATATTTATGGGAAATATCCATTTTAGTTTCTTAATGTGCAATTCATTGTTATTTTGATTCCTGATTGAAGAAAAAATACAAAATAGTTTCCGACTCTGCAATTTATTAGTCATTTTGGTCTATGATGTAACATTTTTTTTAGACGCGTGGCACGCCGAATAGGCATTAGTCGACACAAGTTATGCTACTCATTCATATAACTCATAACAATTTCAAAATAACTATCATATATACTAAATAAATCATACATGCATATGGGACAAATAATGCTACTGATTCATATAACTCATTACAATTTTAAAATAACTATCATATATATTAATTAAGTAATTCAAATGTGGGACAAATTATACTACTGATTCATAGAACTGATGATAATTTTAAAATAACTATCATATATATTAAATAAATTATACATGGGACAAAATATGCTATTGATTCGTATAACTCATGGCTGATTCATATAACTCATTACAATTTTAAAATAACTATCATATATATTAATTAAGTAATTCAAATGTGAGACAAATTATATTACTGATTCATAGAACTGATGATAATTTTAAAATAACTACCATATATATTAAATAAATTATACATGGGACAAAGTATGCTATTGATTCGTATAACTCATGGCAATTTCAAAATAACTATCATATATACTAAATAAATCATACATGCATATGGGACAAATAATGTTACTGATTCATATAACTCATTACAATTTTATATAACTACTGATTTTACATGGGATAAGGTATGCTACTGATTTATATAACTCATAACAATTTCAAAATAACGATTATATATAATAAGTAAATCATACATGAGACAAATTATACTACTAATACATAGAATTGATATCAATTTCAAAATAATTATCATTTATATTGAATAAATCGGATATGGGACAAATTATGTTATTGATTCATAAAATTGACAAAAAGGGAAATATGTACTAATACGGGAAATATATCATTGATTCATACGTGGGCCAAAATAACTATCATATATATTAATTAAGTAATTCAAATGTGAGACAAATTATACTACTGATTCATAGAATTGATGATAATTTTAGAATAACTACCATATATATTAAATAAATTATACATGGGACAAAGTATGCTACTGATTCATATAACTCATGGCAATTTCAAAATAACTATCATATATACTAAATAAATCATACATGCATTTGGGACAAATAATGTTACTGATTCATATAACTCCTTACAATTTTATATAACTACTGATTTTACATGGGATAAGGTATGCTCTTGATTTATATAACTCATAACAATTTCAAAATAACGATTATATATAATAAGTAAATCATACATGATACAAATTATACTAATAATACATAGAATTGATATCAATTTCAAAATAATTATCATTTATATTGAATAAATCGGATATGGGACAAATTATGTTATTGATTCATAAAATTGACAAAAAGGGAAATATGTACTAATACGGGAAATATATCATTGATTCATACGTGGGCCAAAATAACTATCATATATATTAATTAAGTAATTCAAATGTGAGACAAATTATACTACTGATTCATAGAACTGATGATAATTTTAAAATAACTACCATATATATTAAATAAATTATACATGGGACAAAGTATGCTATTGATTCGTATAACTCATGGCAATTTCAAAATAACTATCATATATACTAAATAAATCATACATGCATATGGGACAAATAATGTTACTGATTCATATAACTCCTTACAATTTTATATAACTACTGATTTTACATGAGATAAGGTATGCTCTTGATTTATATAACTCATAACAATTTCAAAATAACGATTATATATAATAAGTAAATCATACATGAGACAAATTATACTACTAATACATAGAATTGATATCAATTTCAAAATAATTATCATTTATATTGAATAAATCGGATATGGGACAAATTATGTTATTGATTCATAAAATTGACAAAAAGGGAAATATGTACTAATACGGGAAATATATCATTGATTCATACGTGGACCAAATTATACTACTCATTTATAGAACTGATGATAATTTTAAAATAACTACCATATATATTAAATAAATTATACATGGGACAAAGTATGCTACTGATTCATATAACTCATAACAACTTATTACTATATTTTGATTACAACTTAACTTTAAATAAATATCCATAGCATGTGAAACTAAAAAATTGATACCAAATGTCCAAATACTAAATATGTTGAAAATGAAGTTCTAACTTAAAAAATCGTAACTATAAAAAAAATATTAACATATCGTTTCGACCCGTCCAATAGGACGGGTTATCTACTAGTTTTATAAGAATATATATACTTAATTTTTTGTTTCATATGTTGATATTATGGTGAGATATTCTATGTTCAGCTTTTGAATTTTATGACAGATCCATATGAACAAGTACTAAATTGGGAAATAAATTGTTTTAATGTAATTGAAGGTATTGTTAAGGGTTATCTTCATACAGACAATTTAGACTAAGAACTGTCCAGAAGCAATTTGTTGAAAATTTTAACTCCAGCCTAGTTGAAGGAGTGTCTATTGTTGGACTTATAAATGTGAGTATATTGGTCCAAAAATGATAACTAATTAGTACTATCATTCACCTTATAGCAGCAATAATACTTCTATCATTGCATTGACAAATTCTTTTCTGTGTTGTTTAGGGTACTCTGGTTGAGGTATTTGGTATGAGAGTGTCTTGCAAAGGGGAATATATGGTAAATAATGATGTTAGTCATTATATTTGATCTTATTGTATTTTCTTTTGTATCTAGCTCAAGCACATGATTTGGTATTATCTTCAACTTTTCATTGAAAATCTGGACAGTGTATACTTGTGATGCTAAGATGGATGCAATTAATAATATTGAACTAATTATAAAAAGGCCATAATACTATTATTGTACATACAACATTAAAATCTTAATTAGTTTATCTTTATATAGTATTCTTAGAATTGGGTATTGGTCCTAACTCATCCTTAGAATTGAAGATATGTATAGAATTGAGGAGATGTATTCCTCAATGCCATGGCCATAATACTATTACTATAGATATGTATATTAGTTAAAGTCTCGAGGATCCAATATTTTCATTGTGTAAACAATGTAGTTATTTCAACCATGGCATTGTAGTGTACGCTAATTATCTGCCTTGCAAACTTGTGACAGTGACGCTGTTCACCGATGGCTCTCCTTTATGCTCAGTCTGCCTTTGAATGAATGCAGGTTGAGATGGATGAGGAAATTTAACAATCTCACTGTTAAGCATTGAAACAACAGTGGCCATAGTCGGCCTCTCCTTTGCAATTTCTTGCACACAAAGAAGTAGGGGTGTGCAAAAAATCAGGTTAACCATAACCAAAGTACTAACCAAACCAAATCCAATTTTAATAACCAAATCCATTTTATAAGGAAACCACACCAATCCAATAAAAAAAAACCAATTGTAAACCATATCCATTTTTTTGTAATTGGTTTGTAAACCATATCCATTTTTTAAAATTTTTTGATTTCAAATAAAAGAAATTCCGGAGTTTTTTTCGGAAAAAAGTTTTCGATCTTTTTTAGCGAAAGAACCTGATTTTTTTACGAAAAAAAACTTTCCGGTCTTTATTCGATATTTCAGATAAATACAATTTCGGATTATTTTCCGGAAAAACTTTCAATATTTTATTCGAAAAAAACTCATGATTTGCAACGGAAATTTTTTTTTTCAGATTTTCCCGGAAAAAAAGTTTCCGCTTTTTTGTCGGAAAAAAAAGTTCCCGATTTTTTCGGAAAAATTTTCTGATTTTACTGGAAAAAAAGTTTCCGATTTTTTCCGGAAAAAAAGTTCTCGATTTTTCCCGAAACAATTTTCGATTTTTTGCCGGGAAAAAAAGTTCCCGGTTTTTCCGGAAAAAAGTTCCGGTTTTTTCGGAAAAAAAGTTCTCAATTTTTCCAGAAAAAAGTTCTCGATTTTTTGCCTAGAAAAAAGTTTCCGATTTTTTCCGGAAAAAAAGTTCTAGATTTTTCTGGAAAAAAGTTCTCGACTTTTCCGGAAAAAAGTTTCTGTTTTTTTCCGGAAATAAGTTTTTATCTTTTGCCGGGAAAAAAAGTTTCCGATTTTTTCCGGAAAAAAAGTTCTCGATTTTTTGCCGGGAAAAAAAGTTTCCTGATTTTTCCAGAAAAAAGTTTCCCGATTTTTCCAGAAAAAAGTTTCCGATTTTTTCCGGAAAAAAGTTCCTGTTTTTTTCCAGAAATAAGTTTTTATCTTTTGCCGGGAAAAAAAGTTCTCGATTTTTTGCCGGGAAAAAAAGTTTCCGGTTTTTCCGGAAAAAAATTTTCCGATTTTTTCCAGAAAAAAAGTTCCCGATTTTTCCAGAAAAAAGTTTCCGATATTTTTCGGAAAAAAAGTTCTCGATTTTCCCGGAAAAAAGTTCCTGTTTTTTCCGGAAATAAGTTTTTTATCTTTTGCCGGGAAAAAAAGTTCCCGATTTTTCCGGAAAAAAAATTTCCGATTTTTTCCGGAAAAAAAGTTCTCGATATTTTTGCCGGGAAAAAAAGTTCCCGATTTTTCCGGAAAAGTTTCAAATTTTTCCGGAAAAAAAGATTTCGATTTTTTCCGTAAAAAAATTTTCGATTTTTATTTTTCCGGAAAAGTTTCAAATTTTTCCGGAAAAAAAAATTTCGATTTTTTCCGTAAAAAAATTTCCAATTTTTTCCGTGATAATTTCTAATATTTTTTCGGAAAAAAAATTCTATTTTTTTTTTGAAAAAAAAATCCTGATTTTTTAGGAAAAAAGTTGGTTCAATTTAATAATCCAATTTTTATTACTAACCGGTTATGAACCATATCCAAATTGATTTTATAAAATAACCGATTTGTCATTGAAATGGTTTTGGTTACAAACCATATCCTAATTTATGGTTTGGTGTGGTGTGGTTTCAAACCATTGCACACCCCTGCAAAGAAATCCAATATGTATGCATCTCAAAATGTGATCCACACCATCAGCATTACATATTTGAGGATCTATCAAAGATACAACCTGCTCTTCATTCCATAGTTTCCATGCCTTAAAAATACAAAATAAATTTATGAATTTGTAAATAGAGATGTATTATGAATCTACAGTCATAATTAATGAATTTGGGAAGACTTACATATCCTAAGAGGCTGAATGCTTGCTCGTGATTATAGAAACTTGTGTTTTTCCTACCGCTTATTATCTCGAGGAGCAAAACTCCAAAGCTAAAAACATCTGATTTCTCTGAAAATAACCCTTGCATTGCATATTCTGGAGACATGTATCCACTGCATTTAAATTTCACTATCAAATCAACTATCAATTACGGATCTTGGCATAATAATACATATATTGTGGCTCTTAAATTGCATATCAGAGAGACATATATAAATATAACATGCTTACTATGTTCCCACAATCCTTCTTGTATTGCCCTCGTTTTGACTAACTCCAAAGATTTTGGCCATGCCAAAGTCCGATATTTTTGGATTCAATTCTGCATCTAGCAATATATTACTCAGCTTCAGATCTCTATGTATTATTCTTAATCTTGAATCTCTATGAAGATAAAGCAGCCCTCGAGAGATTCCTTCAATTATGTATAAACGATTTTGCCAATCCAAAACCCTCTTTTTTATTGGGTCTGCAGAAAAATTGGAATGTAAGGTAATCATAGCAAAGTAAGATGCTGCAAAATGCAACTTTGCTCAATGTATTAGTTTAAAAGATGTATACTAACCAAATAGATAGAAGTCTAAACTGTTATTAGACATGTACTCATAAACCAACATCCTTTCTTCCCCTTCAATGCAGCAGCCTAAAAGTCTTACAAGATTACGATGTTGAAGCTTTGAAATTACAATTACTTCATTCATAAATTCGTCTAGACCTTGTCCTGAAGCTTTTGAATGTCTTTTCACTGCTATTTCTAATCCATTTGACAATTCTCCCTGGATTTTTTTTTCAAAAATAAAAAATATAATAAAGAACATTAATGAAAAATAAAAACTTCACAAGACATAGTTTACCTTGTACACTGAACCAAAACCACCTTGTCCAATCTTATTAGTTGAATCAAAGTTATTTGTTGCAGTTGAAATGTTATTGTATTCAAATAAAGGAAGGTCCTTTATTTTAATTTGTTTCACATCTCCAATTAGACCTTCACTTTGCTTTTCTTGATGTGTTTGCCCTGTGTTCAACATACATGTCTTTAGAATATTCCTACTTGATGATTTCAATTATATATATGAGCATATAAGTATGTAAATAATTAAGAGAGTTTGAAAGAATACCTGAATGTTTAGAAGTCCATGACCATTGAGTCAATAAATAAGAAGCCCATGACCATAAGAAGTAGGCACAACTAGCAACTATAAATCCTCCAACTATCACTGCATATATGATGATTGCGGTAACATTTCTTTTCTCATCTGTATCTATAATTGTTAACAAAGTTTAGTTCAAAATCTGGTTATTGGACTATAATTTGAAGAATGAATAAGCTATGAGCTATGCATACTCACCAAATTCTGAATAAGCTTGACGTATGTAAAGATCAATGCCTCCACTTGAAAACCTCGCTATGTCAATTAAATTGCCACTCCAAGTCAAGCATCGAATTCTATCATCAAATGCATAAGCTGTACAAGAACAATTACTCAAACACTGAGTTCTACATGAATCAACAGTAAGATATGATTGCTCGACAAAATCTGGTGGTTTTGTCATCTGTAGTTTTATAAATCCATCTTCTTCACCATGTAACGCACTCTCATTATTCTTCACCGTCTCACAATGTAGTGATGCCTTTCTCACACACCCATTTATCCAATTTTGTCTATACCATTCGTCCGCTTTTTTTGGCTCAAAACCTTTCAAACATGTACATATTGGCGAATTTTTCAAATCACAGCTTCCATTAGGACCACAAAAGCCATAAACATCGCATTGAGTTTGTTGAACAAACCGTGTTTCAATTTGAATCCTATTGATCCAAGCAGTATACACAAGCCTACCTTCAGAACTCACTGCAATGGTTCCAAAGAAAGAGCTATTTGGCAATGTATATGTAATCTCTACAAGACTTCCATTACCTTTCTTTGCAATGCTGAATCCATTAAAATTTGCAGAAATATGCAACAAATTACTTGGTAAACCAATAAACACTTCACCATTCCATGGACCTGAGCGCCAATAAGGTTCTGTTTGATTCCATACAAATATTTCAGGAGCACCGGGACGCTCAAGGCTAATGGAGAAAATTCCAATGGCTGGATTAGAAGGACTTTTCCATGAAGTAGTTTTTACTCTTTGCCCTGTTATTTGGTTGGTGCTAATTATCATATTTGGAAGGAATACATTAGATGGATGTTTGAAACTCTCCCATATTATCCTACCTGTCATTAGAGATATAATTAATTACAGTTACTTAATAGTTTGTTATTAGTTCTTTTTTCTTCTTTTTTTTTTTATTTTTATTTAAGTAGTTTAGTTGTTAGAATTTTACTTTTTTTAAGGTGAAATAAGGGTTCGAACCTTGGTCTGCATATTATATAGGCTTAAATATTATTTTCGTTTCTGTTAAGTTCGCATTTTTTTGTTTTAGTCTCTGTATCTTTTTTTGTTGCAAATTAGTCTCTGTATGTTCAAATTTTTTGGTTTTATTCCTTAAAACTAAAATCCGCAGGAAACCAGCGAATTTTTCTACAGATTTTCCTGCAGATTTTAGCTTTAGGGACTAAAATCAAAATGATTTACACATGCATGGACTATTTTGTAACAAAAAAGATAGAGACTAAAACCAAAAAATTATGAACTTATAGGGACGAAAATGATGTTTAAGCCTATTATATATAGTGTCCTTACTAACTGAGTTATGCTCACAAAGACTTACTACCTCCTTTTTAATAAGATTTTGTTTACACGAATTAAGAAAAATAATACTGTAATTGAATGATTAAGTGTAACGATTTTACAAAAATGTTCCTATAAATTATTACTAGCTAGTTGTTAACAATTGTCATAAATTCTTGATTGACATGATTACGTGAAAGTGCACTATTGGGAAACAACTCCAATTTTGGTTAGGCGTATTCTCAATTCTTTGGCTTTGGATTGATAAGTCCAAGTTCGTCACACATGGTGGGAGGAAAACAGAAGTATTCTCCGGCTTGCTAATAATAGTATTTCTATTAGTTTTTTTAGCTATTTCATTGTGGAGTTTCCTCCTAGCTAGTGAACTTCATATTTTACTTTTTGATGATTTATGTAGAACTTGTATACCTAGAGATGTTATACTGATTTTTCTGTTTTATTTTTTCTATAGGATTAGGCCCTCTTTTGTAAAAAAAGAAAAAATTGTCACAAATACATAGTGAAGTTATAATGACATAAAACTTGTGTATACAATTGTCAAAAATGCATAGTGAAGTTATAATTACTAGTCCCATAAGTCCTAGCTCAACTGGCAAAAATATGCCGAAATTGTTAGGTCGGACGTCGTGACTCGGGTTCGAACCCGGAATCTCACAATTATGTGAGTTTAATTTCCAGTGGATTACCACTTCAACTAAGACAAAAAAAAAGTTATAATTACTAAAATCCTTTTAATAAGTATGTTAGTAACTAACTAATAACAAATTAGTATTTTTTTTTTACGGAATAACAAATTAGTACTGTTCTTTTTTATAAGAAATAGTTTGAAAAAATTACACATACCAAGGGAATACATTGTAAATAGTTCTTTTCATTTATTACTCTTATAAATTTAAACTTATTTCATCTATACCCCTATTTAATTACTCTAAATTCAGTTAACTTACTTATTTTTAATATTCTTTCATAATAAATAAGGGCATATAAGTAAAATTCAACATTTAAAAGATTTGAAAATTAGTCAAAGTTTCTTATAAAAAGGAACAAAAAAAATTTCACTTTTGTTTCTTATAAAAAGGAACATTAAATAACTACTAACTAATTATATACTCTAATACCTGTAGTGTCTTCTCGCATGACTAGATTTCCAGTATCTTGAAGGTGAACAGTAACATTTGAATTTGATGCAAAATTTGAGACATTTGAAGACCATGTAACATGTTTTTGTCCATTCAATACTAAAAGGTTGTTGTCATTAGATATAGCGACAACACCATAAAAATCTTGTAATGGTTTTTCTCTATTGGCTACCCATATGATGTTGGATTCAGAGAGATACCAAATTCCTACATAGCGATTTGTTGTGTTCATGGGGCTGAAGAATCCAAACTTGAATGCTTTGTTATTGGAGCTTATAGTTTCAGAATCTTTGATCGATAGAGAGGATGTAATTGTGTGTATAGTAGCACCGCCAATTTTGATCATGTAAAGGGTTGAGAGAGTGAATAAAATATGTAACATGTTTCCTTGCACACCAAGTCCCAACATGTTTGGAGTCACTCATTATACCATATGCGTTATTATAAGCACAAAGGGAGGGCACTAACTTGACTATATTCTTCTTGTCAAAAAAAAAAAAAAACTTGACTATATTCATTTTTTATTTTCTTTGACTTTTTGTACACCCTCCCATCACTATTATAAACAACAACAACAACAAATGTAATTATTAGGAAATTTGGTTTAGTACAATCAATTAATGCTCAAAAGTCTATGTAATCATAAATTAAATCTACTAAATTGTCTTTTCGAAAGTAGTTAATTTTTCTTATAATAATGACCAAAAATTAACCTTTTTGTTTATAGGGTCATATTAACCTAAAAATGGAAATTTAGCATTTAATAATGTAAGATATTTAATGTTTATAAAGTTAAATACGCTATTTTCAAGAGAATATTTCTACATTTATCTTCTTAACTTGTGTCCTTAAGGCACAAGTTAACATTTTCCTTGTTTATAATAAGGAAAATGCTAACTAGTGCCCCTGGGGCAGGGGCACTAGTTAAGGAACTACGTATAGTAAAAAGTATCTTGAAACTTGTGTACTTTTACTTTTTCAAAACTTGCTTTTTTTTAGTATCTTTAACTAGTGCTCGGAGCACTAGTTAGCATGACCCTTATAATAATAACAACAGGAGACTGTAATTTCTATCATTTTTATTAATTGATTGTTTATTTTACAATTAATTTTTAGGTATTTTCTAATCTACGCTTTAATAATTTGGGGTATATGCCAACAACCAATGGGAACAAGTCAGATGTATGTGAAGTAAAAATTGATTAAAAATTAGTTGTGGGTATTACAATGAAATTTACTTATATTGCTTATTTTCATTAGTTGTTGGATAAATACCCGCAAATTATCAAAGGATGATGTAAGCCTCACCCAATTTTTATATTGAATTAATAATTCGTCGCTAGATCAGTAAAGTCCGATCAATCCACTGGAAATCAAACTCAAATTCTTCCGAACAATTCGTCGTACTGGAAACTCGTTAATCACTTGATCTCAATGTCTTAGTTTAATTTATATTATTTGTACTAATATTTCTCTTTAATTTATTATTAGAGATAATTTTATGTTTAATTTTTTTTGTCAAAATTTTATGTTTAATTTTCCAAACAACCTATCATTTTTTTTACGGCTCCAAACAAACATATCATATATAAGTCAAACACAATGTAGTTTTCATAACGCGGTCGAGAGTGTGAAAATGTGTAACGAAGCAAAAAATTGAAATATGATGTGAAAGAATCTTAATTAGCAAGACCCAATTAAAAGGTCACGAAACAGCGGAGGCCAATAAAGTTGGGTTTCTTGGTGGAAATCGCGGTAGAATGCATGAACACAACACAACCGTACGTATGACACGCTATCACTCACACGATCGTGATGTGTGTTTTCGTATTATTGAATTGAATATACTTTTTTTTGGGACAGAGGACAATACATAAATAGATCTTGGGACGATTGACAATTCTTCACAAACAAAGAGGACGTACAATATCAAGAATCACTCATCTTTTTCTCAAAGTAAACCGTGTGGGATTGATGTCACGAGCGAGCCTTCACATGAAATTTCGGACCTTTGTTGGGAGAGGAATTTTTCAAATGAGCTTCCAAAGTCTATCATAATGCGAGGATGAAGGACCAGGTTGGTTCACTATTTTTTTTATGGCATGGGAAATGATGGGCTGATCGCACAGAGTATTTATCATTCTTCTCACCCGGCCAGAACAAAATGTCATCGGTATCTTTAGAAGAAAGAGAGATATTGACAATATCAAGAGCATCTAAGGGACGAAAAATTTGCCCAATAAGAGTTTTATTCCAAACTCTTCTATCGGCATCAATCAAATTCATTAAATGTAGCATCCTCATGTAACACTCTAACCGGATTGCAAAAAGCGAAATTAAACTGAGGTGACACCCATTTGTCCTTCCAAATTCTGACTCTCCTACCATTATCAATAACCTAAGAAGCTCCTTTTTGAACGATGTTGTAAATCAATGTATATTAACTATATGACAGCTCACTGATGTATATAATTTGCCAAAATGAATGAGAAAGGCATCAGCAAATATTCACTTTCATGACATTTGGTTATCACTGAGAAAGAAGTTCATTTAGTTATCACAATTGAGAGTTATTTATTAACTTATAGACTAACTTTCAAGTTCGACAATACTATCCGATCTAAATTACCTTCACCACTAGACTAAATCTAGTGGTTAAAAAAATAATTC